>CM060846.1:37670000-38933750 GCA_030762175.1 Metallyticus violacea
TGAATTAGTGAAATTTCTACTTTGAATTTTTTAATTCTTAAAATGAGGCATTACGTTGTGCTAATACAGGAAAAGTACCAAGAAATACGGTACGTTTCCAATTCAATTGCGGAACCCCTTCCTTAAATTTCAAGCGAGAATATGTCTGACCTACAAAGTGTTTTTTAAAATGACGTATCAGGGCAGTGATACGTGCTAATTTCCGTTTGAAACAAAATTTTTCGCATATTTTTCACTTTTTTCGGATATGGAAAATCCACGTCTAGCCTGGAAAACAACCTCAGATATTAAACTTAGCAATTACATGAGATTTGTTAAACTGTCTAACTACAAGTAATAATAACGCACATTTGTGAAATCTGATTTTACACTGTTCCTTAGATTAGGTTTTCAAATCATCTGTTTAAAGGTACAGAATATTAGTGATCTATCTTTTTCCCGTAGAATTGGTGAAATACGGAATTATTTTAGATTGAATCCGTCCCTTTTGCTGCATTAGAAATGCAGCTTTTCGCTAGGTGGAAAAGATTATAACACTAGAAAGCTATAGGAATATGCCATCTGAGTTCATAAATTATTTTTACTCCATATCTTTCCATAATAACTATCGAAACAAAACACACACTTATATCTAGGATTAATAATCCTAAAAAATAAAATATTTCAGGATAAAACATTAAGGAAAATAGAGAGAAATGGTGGAAAAATAACAATATATTAAAAAGAATTTATTGAGAATTTACTTATAACTCTTGCGTAGGGTATTTATAAAATGCAAAGGCTTCGAACGCTTTACAATTACCCATTATCGAGGTAAACCTGACCCAATTTATATTTTATTTAATAAACAGTACTCTCTAAGATTTATATACTAAACATCACAGTTGTCGCGGAAAATAAAATACTGTGCCCATAGATAATGAAAATGTGAATAATTTTCATTAAAAATTTTCTTCCATTTTGAATTTTGTTATCTATCACAATCTATGGGTTATTTGCAGACTATTAAAGCAACAGTCATATTGGGGCACCTAGTACTGCTGTAATCGTATAAGAACATTTTATACATTGTATATTTTTATTTTAAATTGAGATGTAACGCGTTGTGCTCTTAAAAGACACTGCAGGATAAATTCTTTAAAATAGTAATTTCAAATTATGTGTCTTCCTTTAATATAATGAAAGATAAAATAAAAAGAAAAGAAAGCATATACTTTGTTTCATAATATCCTGCCAGATAAGGAAAAATGATTTCTTGAACACCACAGCCAGTACATTGAATGCGGATACAAAAGAGACTGTCGTTTTGATTTAGCAGGCACTTGAGTGTTAGCTAAGAAAAAACTCTGTTATTATTCTCAATAGGATACAATTTTTATATGAAATACAAGGAAGAATTTCACTATCACATCTATTTACATCTTTTAGGACAAAATTACTCAGCATTAAACTGCTAATTTATAATTATAAAATTAAACATTCAACATAATTCTTGTGGCGTTCTGTACTATGAAGTGTATTAATGTAACAATGAACAAATTTAATTATTACTGGTACCGCTTTTTTTTAAAATGAACAGAAGAAATTACAAGCCGTATATTGCAAACTTCTTGATGCGCTTTATCCTCGCTACTTTAAAATGCTCTATTGCTGCAGCTCATTTCCGTGTTTATTAACCACTGTAAATAATTTATTTCCAGACGTTGGTAACATTGAATTAAATAAACAACACTGTTTAATACATACGCTGCTATTTTTATTATTACAATTATTACAACGACAGTTGCAGTGATACAGTGAATGAGATTGTAAAATTCAGTTAAAGATTAGATATCTAAACCTTATTGCACATCGGGAGCAAATCCGTTTATTTTGGAAAATTTAATAGAGAGAAAAACGTAATAATATTGAAAACTAACAAATTAGATCCTGAGAGATTTGTGCGCGATTCAAAACATATTCACAACGAATACTATGAATTCTCAATTCTTTATATCAAGGGATGCCACATTGAAAAAAAAAAAAAAAAAAAGAAATAGTACTTTGAAAGCCTCATCATGTTTTTATTTGTACGAGGCGTAAAAGGTTCCAGGGGGATCATAATGTAATGTCATCGATGCATAAAATATTGCGAGTTTTGCTGTAGTGCTTTGCGGCCAGTGTAACTCGGATTTGCGACTTGAGTTTAAAAGCCATAATCTGGAATCTTGATTAATTATTGAAAAGTACCTATAGACCTTTTTAGGCCTATTTATGATGTCTTTAGTCAATATTTATCTGGGATCCTCTTATATGGAATTAACAATCGAATGTACATGTTATACTAGCCCTGAATGTGAACAGCAAATTCCTTTGTATGTTTCAATAAATTTCTAAATATTTTTCATTAAAATTGTTGAAAATATCAATACCGGAAAAGGGATATCAATCGTAAATTCAGATAGACACAAGTCATATTATAACAATATTATATTGCGGTGTTTAGTTGGAACTGATGATTTCAACGCACGGTAAAACAACAAATGGAGGAAAGCAAAGATATTTAGAAAATGAATTTTTTTCCAAACAGTTTTGGCAATTAATTTCACAAAATATCTCCCAATATAGACTACTGTGATAAAGGAATATTTATTTATATTAATTTCCCTCAGTTAATATTTATTGCTATAAGAGAATGGGACCTTCATAAACTTCAGATATTGAAAAATACCATAATTTTAGTAGAAATTTTTCATGTTTTATTATTTCGTCATGGTGGAAATATATTTGATTATAGCATTGCATATTCTGTCAGCTTGCTTTAAAATATAATTCTTATTTTGGTAATTTTGCTTCGAAATTTTAAAAAATGAATACATTTTAAAATATGCCGACATAAAAATAAATTGGATGCTACAAAACATATGCGAAACAATAGTCAATAAAATAAACGAAACAACATTCACGGTTTGGTATTCGTTATTGATCACAAAGAAATGAACAATGTATTCACTCAAATGAGGATCAGGCAAACTGTACAATAATTGGAGATGCAGATGTTAAGGATTTAGCTAACACCATCTTCGGTGAAGGACAAACAAATAAGAGCGGCTCCAGTGTGGACCAATAGCTTGTCATCTATTGAAAGTCAATCCTTCCTAAATTTATATGAACATTATCAGTAAGTTTGATGTATGTTGGCAAATACTGCGTACAAGCTAATACTACACTTGTGTTCCTAACTATAAAGTGGTCTTTTAGAACAGAAATTCTTTATTATGTATGTGCTATCAACTTTAGGTTCCACCTTTTTCCCACATTAAACTCAATCTGTCCTCTCTACAAAGTTTATGAAATGTTAATGAAGAAAAATAGTTATTTGAAACTGAATTTTGAAGTAAAATAATGAGAATTGCGTGTAATGCTCGTATACAAAATAGATTAAGGGAATTAGTCTGTCTAAAATAAGGAATTTCATTTTAGTTCATTAATTTGCATGGTATTAATAGCACAGTAGTTCGCTTGGTTTGAAAATTTATTGCTATCATACAAAGAGAGCTACAAATGTATATAAATTTATTGATGATCGATAAATGTGAGATATTTGTTCATTTATTTGTGTTTTTTGGAAACGGAAGCGTGAATATTAAAGCTGGTTATATCGCTATTGCAGAATTTAAAATTAGTTTTTAATTTGAATTGTAACAAAGATTGCAATAATGATTGAGTTAGTAAAATATATGTTAACTATGCTTTATTTTGTGTTATAACGAAGACATTATTACTGAATTAGTTATTGAGCTGTAAGGAATAATTTTGCAAACAGAGGTTAAAAATGAAATTAAATGAAATAGTAATCATCTCAAATAAAGTAAAAGCATTTAGGCCTAAAACTTCCAGAGCTGTAGAAAATACTGATTTCGTACAGCAGTCCTGCGAAGTCATCCTTAAGGAAAGCAGAGTTAGCCAACCCTTATTGAAAAGTAGATCTGAACAATTAACTGACATTATAAAAGTCCTGTCTTTTCGAATTATTTGAGTGCAACAATGTGAACCTAATAATCATATGCTTCATCTTTATTTTGTAACTAAGGGATTACAAAATGTTTCAACTACCTGAAAATGTTACATGACTATAAAGGATGATCTTTTAATTTTATAAGGATTTGTTTGGTAATGAAAATGACCCTAGTTGGTCGCTACCGGTTGGTGCGGGGAGAGGCCTATTCCACATTTAAAAAATGAAGCATATTCTGGTTTTGATTTTTTCTTTGGAATAATTTTGTTCTGCGTTCTTGTATATGGAATAAAATTAAATACTTCAATTTAAGTTAATCGGATAGACTGTAGTCTACGCTGGTGGTGGTCTTTTTGTAACCATACTTGCCTCGTAGACCGCAGATCGTTAGTTCAATACGGATCACGGCATATGTATTTTCAGGTGAAAAATGCCTAAGTATGGTTTTCTTCTGAAGCAGCGTTTAGCCGTAGGTCCCATGAGGTAGATTTACGGCAAGTAAAAGTACCTAATCCAGAAAGAGGAAATCTCTGAGAAAAATTTATAACCTTAGATGATAAATAACGTTCGTAATGGAACAAAATAAAAGAAAGAAAGAAAAAATCTATGGGGTCATGTTTCTCAACGCACTATAATCGCTCTTCGTTGTTAAACGTGTCATCAAGTAAACCAAAGGCTTTCTTGTTTGTGCAAGTCTTGTTACAATGCAGACCGGACTGCAAATTCTGCAGTTAACTGTGACTACCCCGGGAAATACTAAACGTGTAACGTACTGAGATATTGGTATTAAGGTCATAAGAATTAGATGTTTAACTGCACCCCTAGTAATATAGCTATCTATAACCATGTTGCTACATTTTTCAGTTTGTTTCTTTGAATTTTATTCACTTAACATTTACTAACATTAACTTAATCTGCACTTCCATAATTGTATAAGAATAAATAAACATATAATAGAATTATTTGTTAATGTTTGGTATGCTACATTTCCGGCACTAATAGAAAGTATTTCTTTTCGCAGATCCCGGAGTCAGCCTGAACTTCACATCGGGGGAACCAAGGTAAGTAGAATGCAACTTTAAATATTTCTGATATTTCCACATTTATTTAGAATAATTTGTATGTTGTCTTATCTAAGTATGCTTCTGAGTTTAGCAGTCGTTATTATCAAGTATTGTGAGTCATAACTCGAATTTTAACATTCCTCCACACGTTATATGCCTTAAAAATTTTGTGTGCAGAGGAAATTTGCAATATATTTCCTCCATATTTATGATGATAGTATTTTTTCCAATAAGATAATAGAGCGAAAGTAAAATAGTAGAATGAAGGGGTCTGTGCGAACAGTCAGCTCTAACAGAAACGTCGTTTTGAAATACACAAATTTGAATTTGAAACGAAATTAGAGTACCTAATTTCATTATATTGAAAGGTAGCACTTGAAGTTCTACAATGCGGTATATATCTATTACATCTCATTTAATGTAAGCTATGCCTAATATTTTACACTTCGGTTAATTTAGTTTATATACGTACGGTCTTTAAGATCTCAGTCGTTAACCTCTCATTCAATTTAGGGTTTGAAACTGCTGGTAAATTTTGCTCAGAGGCCTCTTCTTTCAGGCTTGAAATTCTTTTTCGTGTGATAGATAATTCTTCTGAATGAAGTCACACTTAGGAATTTTACTTCCGAAAACGTCATCGACGCTTGCTGGGATCCAACCCGCGATCTTGGGTTTACGAGGCATATATGGTTACCACTAGACCACTATGACCGACTATTGCTTTTTGTTCATGTTTATACATTTTACAAATAACTATCTGCTGAATCGTACAGAATTACGAATTGTACTTGTAAAAATTAAATTGTAAAACGTTTTTACCTTAGTTTACCGCAAGCTATTGGTACCTACAGCAACTCCTCTGTATCGTGACACTAGAGGTAACGAGGCTTATATACAGTAATATTATAGCCTATATAAAGAAATGCAGACCGTTAGACGTATAGGCCGTTCTGGAAAGGCACCAAATTTATTTAGCAGTCTAACATTCGTAGCGTAAATACAATGCTTAGCGACGCTTGGAAAATCCATGAAAAAATTTTCGGATATCGGGTTTTCGCCTTTCCCTTCTGTTATCATGTAACATGAAGTGTCTGTCAGTTTTATATTAGCATCTATTTCCATATTCCAATGCAAGAATTTTATTCTACTTGTACTATTTACTATTTACACAATTAAACTAAGTGTTATAGGTCACTGCGGCTATTATCGCTATTTACATATTGAAATACTGTAGTATTAGAAACTGCTGAAAGTAACGAAAATATTACGACATTAATAAATATGAAATAACAGTGGGGGCGCCCGTGATAAATACGGCTAAAATATGCAAATTGCTACTTGAGAGTTGTCTGTAACGTGGAAGTTTTCATCCAGTGCAAGAGTAAAATATAAATATTAATGCCAGTTTTTTAATATGTTGATCCATATGCCAATAATCGTGTAGCGAGAATTATTTGTATTTAAAATGTATTGACGCAATATGACATCGATGATTTCCAAGTAACAAATTTGCCATCTACAAGCAGTTTATTGATTTAAACGTAAGACGTGGACCACGATTAGTTCATTGTTAAAACAGTTTTCTTCACAAAATGCCATGTTTTTTCTAATTTGATATGAGTAGTGATCTAACATATTTATTGTTTGAAGTCTTAGTATTCTTTAATGTTGTAAAATGTAAAAAAACGCTTTCATTGCATATACTGCAAACGTGTCTCATTTTAATAAAGTAAATTTTAGTCTGTCTTCTTGAATTATGGGACTTTGCTTTATTTTTGATATTTGCATTTACGAAGTAGAATTCCCCATTATTTCGAAATTTCCCTTGCACCGTGAAGATGTCTGCAACTACGCCAGCAATCCTAAGTTTAATTCTTACTTGGTAACTTTTCGTTTTTATCTTCATAAAAACCACAGGGGACAGCTACGCATATGTGGTTCGCATTTTCCGAAATATTATTTTCCTTCCCGACAAACCATATCCTTTAATGGATGTTTTCAGGTCAGCAATGCAACACAAAGATCAAAAATGAAAGCGCCCACGCGGTTTCCCAACACATGTCCCCAGTATAAAAGTAATGGAGTATGCGCCATGATACGGACTGGTAGTAAAGGAATCTAATACTGAACATTTTAGTTGTTCCGAACTCTTCATTTCAATAGATTCACTGTGAAAGAAAAGGAAAAGGAACTTTCGAAAATATATTGATTGATTAAAGGAAATGGGTTCTGCAATGTGAGGAATAAGTTTCCATGATAGAAATGCAGGAACTTTTATGACATGTTGAGTTGCTTAATTCTGTTATCATTTAGATGACTATTACTTTTCCAGTAAGTTGCAATAATCTTAGTGCCTTATTCTCAAACTGTAGTTTGCATTTGCTAACTATAATACTACAATCAAATATAACCTTAACTTTTACGTGAGCACCTATGCACCCTGAAGTGATACTCCGGAATATAACTGCTGCAATATGCGCCAAAAGGTGCCCTTTGTAACCATTGCGGAAAATTCACATTTTCCTTCACGTAACGATGTGCAAAAGTGTAGTGAACTATTGGAGTATTTCCCGACAAAATCTGATGAAAATAATGAGCATTTTGTTAATCAAATCTGTGGCTAAACATCAAATTACATTCGGATTAACTACACATATATTACGTTCATTCTGCCCTTCATTTGTTTTCGTTAGAAGCTGAAAGGGGTCACCTGAAAATGTCTCCTTCTGAAATACAACGAGCGATGAGTGCGTATAAATATTTCCATACTGCCATTCGTTAGCTCATATAATTTCTTTTACAGGCACAAAGTTACAGCAAACGTCCCGATAGAATAATCGAAAATAGTAGCACATTTAATACAGGCATACTTTTGGGAATGGTATTTGTTTTATTAAATTAATGTGGTTTATTGCATTTTAGAAGCTTTCAAAAATCGAAACCTTTATAATATTTCTTAATTAAATGGAAGTTGTTTAACAGTGTAATATACGTCCATAATATGATTATTATATATATTCCGTTTAAAACAAGTGAATTAAATAGTGCAAAAAGCGTTAATAAGTACTAAAAGTGCGCGATTTTTAAACGCGAATGTGCATTTATGTATTATAAGCACTTATAGATTTTCCGGATGTACGCTATACAGACACAGAGTTGCTTTAACAGTGTGTAAGTAACGAAAAGTAGCCATTTGAATGATAACAATGGAAATATTTCAATTGCGATTGATTTTTTTATTGATTTGTTTATGGACGTTCTTTAACATCTCAGATCATCAGCGTCCCACTCAACTCACGGCGTGAAACGGCCGACAAATTTTGCTCAGAGGCCTCTCTTTCGGGCTTGAGGTTCTTTTTCGTGCCGCAAATGTACGACACGGAACCCACGGCTTTGCTTTACTTTCCTTTCCTTCCGAAGGAAGCCATACTTAGGATTTTTACGCCCGAAAATATCCATTGGTCCTGGTCGGTTTCGAACGCGCGTTTTGGGTTTAGGAGGCAAGTATGGTAACCACTACACCGCCAGGACCGACTACAGATTGCGAGTGATAATCGCTGTTAATGCATACGCTATGTTCCCTTTGTAAATATTACAGAAAATGTACATTTTCCCACAAGGTTCAATGTGCTAAAGTGTAGTGAAGTACCGAATTATTTTCCGATAAATCTGATGAAAATAATGATTGTTTACAAAATCTCTGGCTAAAAATCAAAATACGACCGAATTAACTACACATATATTGCCTTAATGGCCTTTATTGTGTACGTGTTTAGTACTTCGGTCAGGAGCCATCAGCGGCGCTTTTAATAGGATACCACGTATACCATTATTTATTTATTTGTGTATTTTATAGCTAATGGTGAACGTAAAGTATAGTTGTAATGTAGATCATTTGCATAAAATGTGAATAAACATCTTGTTGATAAAAAAATCCTGGAATACTAAAACAAATTTAGATTGGCTATGATGTCAACCCTTGTACCAGAAGTTGCTCAATGCAACGATGCATTTTGCTTCTTCTTTGTAAACTCTCAACTGAGATCATGCAACAACATACAGGCTGCTAATTTTACTTTATAATTATTTAAATGCTAATCGTGTACGAAAGAGAGGAATATTTGTGTGAATTATATGAATAAGATCTGGAAGTGCGTGAGTTTTAAACTCGAGCGAGTTATTGCATACGATAGGCTGTTATTATTCCTCAGAATGTGTCCAGCACAGGCATTAGTTTACGTCAGCATTTTGTAATAACGAAAAGTTCTCATTTGAAATATTACATTGCAGATATTTGACATGTTCCTGAAAACTATTGTTATTATACTCCGTAAGACTGATCTATGCTTTTGGGGTTTTAAATTTTTCTTACAGAAACAATATACAAACGTGTAGCGTTGCAGTGGTTTATTTTCCTACAAAATGTGATGCAAATAATCATTTTTTTTTTTACGAAATCTGTTGTTAAATACCAAATTACGGGCGGCTTATGTATATTTCTGTAACGTTCTTTCCGTTCACAATTTTTGTTTGCGCAAGAGGGTGAAAGAGCTCACTAATATGACGTCCTGAAAATGACCTCTCTCTGAAATACAATGATCGATCTGTGCATACAATTATTTTTATTTATTGGCGAGTTCGTAATTTACTTTACAAGCAAAGGTGGTACCGTGGCCATATCCATGAAAATAAATGCAAAAGCGTGTCATAGTGAATGCAAGCATATTTTTCCGTGATCTTTGTGTTATTAATATAATGTAATGTTAGTGAATTTTAGTACCTTTTATTAATTGTGAACATTTTATAGAATTTTAATTGGATGTATGTTGTTCAAAGATGCAATGAATGTCCTTGACATAATAATAATAATTATTATTATTATTATTATTACTATTATTATTAATACACATAATTCTGTTTAAAATTCAACATACAAGTATTGATTCAACCAGGTACCACATGGCGACGCTGGTACTATTTTTCTATGAACACGTTTATTTTAATTTTTGTGTATTATATATTTATTATTAAACGTTATTAGACGGTCTAGAGAAAATGTTCTTTAATAGCTGATCAGCACACTCTCAGCATTGCAATAGGAAATTCTGTGAACAAGATACACCAGATTTTAATACGCATTATATCACCAACTATAAACCGTTAAGTGGAACAGAGGCTACATTTAAAATAAAGCACGTTTCCGTTCCATAAATGTAAACCTTTGGTTTAAATGTAAAGATGGAACGAAATCCTTTATGTCCTTTTTTAATATCTGACGCATATATTTATTTTTTTAAAAATGTACTTTTATATCCAAGGAAGTTTTTAATAGCAGATAAATTATTACATAAATTTACCGATATTGAAAGAATTTTCGATACATGTGATAAACATTGCTAAATGTTCATAGGAAATAATTAAAACTCCATTGCTGTAGACTATAAAAAGAATACCTCAAAATTTTGTTTAGTGATCCTATCGTCGTTATACACCATATAATAAAATTGACAGAAAACTGTCAATTTGCGATATTGAAGATTACACCTTTACATTTTCTTGAAAATTGTCATGCACTCATTGCATCTTTTTATATGCTTTGCACTTAATTCCACAAAGATTTGGGCATAACAAAGAGAGTTTAATATTAATGATATTGAAATCAGTTTAGAAACAAATGTACATTTAAATTTTCTTCTATATACTCAAAGGTTTGCTTGGTTGGTAACCTTCATGGGAGAGTACAAAAGCTATGTCGCATTGTTGGGAGCGAGAGAAAAGCACAAACTATTTTATGACCAAGTTTCAGGTACTACATCTCCAGAAGTCATGTTGCTTTCAGAACAAAAGTTTATTACTTTATTATCAAATGCTACTGTACATGTAACTGTTCCATTGATTTACGAGAACAATGGAGTAGCATAATCTAAAGAGCAGAACTGATTAAGGGTACACAGTCTGTAACGCCTTGCAAAAGTTGAAGGCATAGTGGAAAGCAATAAAATTTTATCTTTTCCCTTTTATAGCTTTGTTATCTCTCACAGGATATCAGGGTATAAAAGCCAAAGTCGTATTCGTGTAGCTAGGGTTGCGCTTTGCATTACTAAATAAAATATTATTATAATGATACTAATGCACTACTGGCCAGTACGATTAACAAACCGTTAGGTCACAGAATTTACTGGTCATCTATTCCGTTTCGAAGGGTACTGCTGCAACCGTGTAAGTACATCATCTGTTATGACTTTTTTAATTTGTAAAATGAGACATTACGCGTTGTGCTCATAAATAAAGCAGCACTTCAGGAAAAATACTTTAAACAGTCATTTATACCACTTTTTCTCTTTCGTTAACACCACGTTGCAATATAAACAATTTTTAATTAAACGTTTATCATCATATTATATATTTCGGTATGTTTTGAATGCTTGGGAGAGAAATTTATTCCTTTTGAAGTTAAATTGATAAAGTTACTGATTATAGTAAGGCCGGCCGATATGAATTTGAATCTGGAAATTGGCAGATGGCCTTCAACAATTTTTCTAAAAAGTTAATAAAACACTTATAGAAAATTATTGAAACATATAAAGGTATTTGCTGTTCAAATAATAACAAGTACAAGATGCACTTTTATGTTAATTCTATATAAGAGGATCCCAAATAAATAATAGCTAAAGGTACCGCACA
This sequence comes from Metallyticus violacea, assembly GCA_030762175.1. Taxonomy (NCBI): domain Eukaryota; kingdom Metazoa; phylum Arthropoda; class Insecta; order Mantodea; family Metallyticidae; genus Metallyticus; species Metallyticus violacea. The sequence goes on from CM060846.1 coordinate 37,681,746, forward strand.
TGTGGCTGGAATGTTACCCATAGATACTTTACAATAAATGAACAAGATTCATTTAACTCAAGTCGCTCGTCTTTTACAGCGATTTAAATGTGGAGTTCAAGCTCAGTATTCAAAGAGTTGACCACATGCACTTCCGCAACACCTGATAGTCTTCAACATCGAAATATCGTTTGATAAATTACCGAATTACCTACACACTATCAATTTATTCACCAGTAATTTTCCTCTATTTATTACTTAAGTAAAAAGTTTTTTTTTTTTTTTTTTTTTTTTTTTTTTTTTTTTTAAAACTAAATCTGTAACTTAAACACCAAATTACGCGCGGCTTATGTATATTTCTATAACGTTTATTCTGCCCGCAATTTTTCTTTGGGCATGAGGGTGAAAGAGCTCAATAATATGACGTCCTGCAAATGACCTAATTCTGAAACATAACGAGTTATGTGTGACACAAATATTTCTATTTATTCGTGAGTTTGTAATTTATTTTTCAAGCAAAAATGTATCCTAGCCCTATGCCTGAAAATAAATGCAAAAGTGTGTCATAATAAATGCAAGCACATTTTCGGCGTGGTCTTTGTTTTAATAATATTATATAATGTTAGTGAACTTCAGTACATCTTATTAATTGTTAGCATTATAAAAACATTTTAATTAGATGTACGTTGTTCAAAGCTGCAATGTATGTCCGTGACATTATTATTATTATTATTATTATTATTATTATTATTATTATTATTATTACACATAATCCTTTTTAATTTACAACATCCAAGTAATGATTCCAACAGATACCAGATGGTGGCGTTCTGGAAGTTCTGGCGTTCTGGCGTTCTGGTTCTGGAAGTAATGGTTTTAGTGTTTGGTACTATACCTGATAATGTATTTCATCCCATCATTATTATCTACCTGAGGTGTTAATCTTACCACGCTACAGAACATAAAATACATAATATAACATCTTTTGTAGACTCTGGTATAGCTTACTATGAATAATAACTTAATTCCTTGGTAAATAATGGATAATTAACTTACAGCTTCTAGAGCACCAAGTAAATAGACTCCCTTATGATAAAATGTTGCTATTACTATGTAATGTTATTTTTCTGATTACAAATTTCTTGGTGAGCTTCTACTTTATATGTAAGCACTTTCAGCATGAACTCTAATTAAAATCTTACATGATTTATTTCCAATATTTGGGCTAAAATCTCCTGATATCGTTACCAAACAAACCAAATTTAGATACTTTTTTATGTTTAATGATATTCAGCGCTCTCGTCCTTATGAAGTCATGACTTCTTTAGGTGCATAAAAAACCATTATAGTAAAGTAACGTTTCTGTAATAGTATAGGGAATTTGCGAGCTATCACTTATAAAATTAAAGATGTTTGCTGTATTTCTTCACTTTTTGTTCAGTACTGACGCCTAAACCGGATGGGGCATGCTTTTCTTGTGATAGTTTTGGATAAAATAGTTGATGATTTCAAAGTTATTAGTTTCATTTAGATTTTGTTATATGTGTATAATTTTCTGTAGCATGTCTCATTCCAATACTGATTTGTAAGAATTATTATAATACTATTTCACTTGCATATTTAAAGTTTCGTATATAAAAACAAATTAAAAAATGTTGCCGGCAGAGAAATTTGTAAATTTTCGTTGGAAGCTCCACAAATTAAATTTCGATTTTGGGGTAACCAACCCCTCCAAATGGTACAATTTTTCTGAATTTCAGAAACTAACTTTCTTATTGTATTGAATAGTATATATATACCGTGTTTCGTTGCGCGAAAGCAAATATTGGTATCCCTAGAATGATTTTTAAATTTTGGGATATAAATAAACTACTCTGATTTCATTGATTTTCAATAAACATAGTTTTAATATTTCATTCCAAAGTAACAAATTTAGTTTTCAGAGAAATAGGGAAAATTCCGGCAGTTAGAGTGCTTTAAATTTTTTCGCTTTATGTTAACCCCATACCCCCAAAATTTTGCAGGTAAACGAACTCTATGTGTCGTTTGTAAATTGACAGCTATATGTCAAGATTCGTCGAGGCAAAAAAAAAAAAAAAAAAAAAAAACACCCGAAAATATTGGAGATCACAGAGTTAGGTGAGACAACTAGTATATACAGTGCAATAAAGGTAAAGATAATGTGTCCTAAAGGCACATTATAGCTGGTTTTTGAACGCAATGAATTGTTTGATAATGGATCATTATATGCCAAGTTTCGCTGATGGAAAAAAAAAATTCCTTCCGCTAGAACGTTAACACGCACGCACGCACACACACATGTATGCACTTTTTTTTCACTGTCATTTTTTGTGCTAGTACGCAGAATCGATGGAGATTTGAAGAATATTTTCAAAAACCTTTTCATGGGTACAACCACAAAAGCTACATTTCTTGGGAATTCGCTAAACCACAGTTACTTATTTGAACATCTTCATAGCCAATCACAGAACCAAACTTTTCTCCATTTAAAAGTAACTTGCATCGCTATAGACTTTCTTGTTACTTTATTTCAGTGTATTTTTCTATTTAGGTATTTATGACTTTTATTATATATTGCATTTGTTTTTATAAGTTGTAGGTAATCAGATTTCATTATTGAAATCAAAATAAAAATTTGATGCATATCTTAGATTATTCTACTTCATATTTCTTCATTTTTGCAAGTTATTTATATTTAGTGAAAATTTTTTGTATGTCCATCTTATATTCGGGGGCTCAGATTAATATATAAACCGAATTATGTTGTATGAAATCAAGAAGAACAACAAAGAAAATATTTGAATGATTATTTCATATTTAATATTTTTTGAATATTAATCAACAATAATAGAAATGAGGTTTTAAAATATTCACTAGAATAAAAAAAAAAGATCTCCCAACGGTTTCTATTCTATTTGGAATAAACAGGGTTAAAGTTTGTAGAAGTGGTTTCTTGATACACAGATTTTTATTACATTCTTTTGAAGTATTGCATTTCCGGCACATATTTAACTATTTAACATTTTGAGTAATATTATTCTATGTAATAGGAAGTTAAAGCTTATTAAGCAGCTTAGGTACTTTCCAGTGAATGGAATATATTAACTCGTAAATAAGAAAAACACTTGCATACAGAGATACCAGAAGAAGCAAAAATGCACATTTTCTGGCCACGTCTTCAGTATATAACATAACATCAAAGCGTTTTAAACAATGGTGAAGTCGCGATCTGTGGAAATCAGTAGAGTTAGTTAAAAGACATTCGTCCAGGATACATGAATCATAAAAGGATAAGCAAAAGAAGCAAAACATGAATATCTGGGTGGCGAAGGTGGAGTGGTGGGGAAAGCAAACTCCTCTCCTTCAGGAGGAGGCCGTAAACAGCAACTGCTGTAGTCAAGTGACCAAGATTCTGTCATTAATATAAGTTGTGGTGCTGAGCTTTCCTCCTGTGTCTGTGCGAGCCCAAAGGCGTAACATTTCTTTGTATATCATTTGGCGCAATACAAAAAACTCGATTCTCTGCAGTGTTTACACAAGTAAGAAGCGTTCGGTGTTTCATTTGACTATGGTAGTGATATCCGCTCATACACGAATGGTAATAATTTAAAGCAAATTTATTTTTCTGTAAACGATAACTTCAACAAATGTTTCGAAAAAAATGATAACTGTAATTAATTCTTCATACTTTCCAAAATTGTTGTTCACTTTTCAAGTATCAGACAAAAGTTTACGAAATGGCAAATTCTTTGGCATGCAGAAGTTGGCAACAACATGACGTGGTTTTTCTTTCATATTAAAGTTTGGCTTAAATTGTAATCGTTATAAACGAATTTTAATTACATTAATGTTTTTATAATTATTCTTATTTCCGTAATATGGATATGATACCCTATTCTGTTTAATATTCTATATAATATCAACGTTTGTAGTGTTTCGCTTTGCCACCACGTAATAGCGCTAGTCCTACGACGATATGATAATAATACATTATTATTATTATTATTATTATTATTATTATTATTATTATTATTATTTAAATATTTTAAATTTAACAGTGAGCGAAAATTTGTATAGTGAAGTCAAGTATAATATAAAAGTTGAATAAACATCCTCTTTCAAGGAAACGTCTTGGAAGGCTAGAATAAACTTAGGTTGGCTATACTGTAATCATTGCATGGGAAGTCCTTCAAAGCAATGACGTGGCATTGCTCACTCTGCGCACTGAAGACAAGGAAGACGGTACTGCATTTAGGCTTTGCTCTAATATCGGTTAATAGTAATTAGAAACGTAGTCTTAAGGAAAAGTGTTGGAATTATTTAGTGTGAATAGGGTGCAAAATACTCAAAGTACGCGATTTACGAGACCGAATCTGATATTTCAGCTGTTAAGGACTTTACGTTCGTCGGAGTGTATACAACAAAGCTCACGTCAGCATTGGGTATGTAACAACAGTTCTTTGAAATTACAACAAATCAGATATTTAATCTGTGGGTGAAAATCACGTTAATGCATACGCTAAAATGTGCCCTTTGTAACTATTACGAATAATTAACATTTACCTTCGAGGAACGGTGCGGATTATTGAAGTATTGAATTATTTCCCAGCAAATTCTGATGAATATTTTGTTTATGAAATCTTGACTAAACATCAAAGTACGTGCAGATTAACTACACATATATTACGTTCATTCTGGCCACCATTTTTTCTTTTTTTTCGTAAGTAGGTGAAAGGGGTCACCTGAAAATGTCTCTTTCTGAAATACAACGAGCAATAAGTGCATATAAATATTTCCATACTACCATTCGTTAGTTCAGATAGTTTCTTTTACAGGCACAAAATTACAGCAAACGTACCGATAGAATAATCGAAAACAGTAGCATATTTAATACAGGCATACATTTTGACGTGGTATTTGCTTTATTAATATAAAGTATTGTTAGTGAATTTTAGTAACATTTAATAACTGTTAACATTGTAAAAGAATTTTAATTAATTGAATGTTGTTCAAAAAGTGAAAAAGGATATGATTATTATACATAATTCTGTTTAAAATGCAACATGTGTGCAGTGATTCGATGCGATACAACATGGCGGCGCTGGTATTAGTTTGCCACGAATACGATTTCGTATTATTTGTGCATTTTGAATTTATTATAACACGAATCGTTTCATTTCATTGGAAATAATTAATTAAAATGAGAAATAATATCCGATTTCAGGCAAAAGTCTTAAATGCAAAGAACAAACTTAATTCCGCTATCATATTATGGAAACTTCCAGAAGGTTGACCTACGCTTAGGCGTCCATGTTGTTCTACTTCTTTGTGCTCTTGAGAAAGGACACGCGGCAAATGGAGCTGCTGCATTTTCCGCCTAATATCGGTTTATAATAGTTAAAAAACTTGCGTTGTGAAAGTAAGTGCATTATTTGACATGAAAAGAGTTAATTAGTGACAAAAGTGAACGAATTTTAAACCAGAATATGATATTACGTGTCATAAGCCCTTAGTGTTTTTCGGGATGTGTGTACAGGACAGACATAAAGTTCGTCAATCGTTTGTAAGTAACGAAAAGTAGTCATTTGAATCATAACAATGTAAATATTTAATTGGGAGTGAAATTCGTCGTTAATGCATACGCTAAAACGCGTCTTTGTAATTATTACGGAAAATTTATATGTACCTTCATGGAACGATGTGCAGTATTGAAGTATTCAATTATTTCCCAAAAATTCTGATGAATATTTTGTTTACGAAATCTTGGCTAAACATCAAATTACCCGCAGCTTAACTACACATATAATACGTTCATTGTGCCCACCATTTTGTTTTCGTAAGTAGGTGAAAGGAGTCACCTGAAAATGTCTCTTCCTGAAATACAACGAGCAATAAGTGCATATAAATATTTCCAAACTACCATTCGTTAGTTCAGATAGTTTCTTTTACAGGCACAAATTTACAGCAAACGCACCGATAGAACAATCGAAAATAGTAGCATATTTAATACAGGCATACATTTTAACGTGGCATTTGCTTTATTAATATAAGGTATTATTAGTGAATTTTAGTAACTTTTAATAACTGTTAACATCGTAAAAGGATTTTAATTAATTGAATGTTGTTCAAAAGTGAAATATACGTACAGGATATGATTATGATTATACATAATTCTGTTTAAAATGCAACATGTGTGCAGGGATTAGACCAGCTACAATATGGCGGCGCTGGTACTAGTTTGCCACGAACACGATTTCGTATTATTTGTGCATTTTGAATTTATTATAAATCGAATCGTTTCGTTTCATTGGAAATAATTAATTAAAATGAGAATTAATATCCGATTTCAGGCAAAAGTCTTAAATGCAAAGAACAAACTTAAGTCGGCTATCATAACATGGAAACTTCCAGAAGGTTGACCTACGCTTAGGCGTCCATGTTGCTCTACTTCTTTGTGCTCTTGAGAAAGGACACGTGGCAAATGGAGCTGCTGTATTTTCCGGGTAATATCGGTTTATAATAGTGAAAAAACTTACGGTGTGGAAGCCATTGCATTATTTGATATGAAAATAGTTAATTAGTGACAAAAGTGAACGATTTTTAAACCAGAATATGATATTACGTGTTATAAGCACTTAGTGCTTTTCGGGATGTGTGTGCAGGACGGACCTAGAGTTCGTCAATAGTTTGTAAATGACGAAAAGTAGTCATTCGAATCATAACAATGCAAATATTTAAATTCGGAGTGAAATTCGTCGTTAATGCATGGGCTTAAACGTGTCTTTGTAATTATTACGGAAAACTTATATTTACCTTCAAGGAACGATGTGCAGTATTGAAGTATTGAATTATTTCCCAAAAAATTCTGATGAATATTTTGTTTACGAAATCTTGGCTAAACATCAAATTACGCGCAGCTTAACTACAAATATATTACGTTCATTGTGCCCACCATTTTGTTTTCGTAAGTAGGTGAAAGGGGTTACCTGAAAATGACTCCTTCTGAAATATAACGAGCGATGAGGGCATATAAATATTTCCATACTGCCATTCCTTAGTTCAGATAGAATAATCGAAAACAGTAGCATATTTAATACAGGCATGCTTTTGAACCTGGTATTTGTTTTATTAACATAATGTAATGTTAGTGAATTTTTGCAACTTTTATTAATAGTTTTGCATTATAAACGAATTTTATTTTAATTTATGTTGTTCATAGCTGGAATGTAAGTCCATGAAATTTTAAAGTAATGCTTTTAGTGATTTGCACTATACCTGATAATGATTTATTACATTTTTTAAATTTCAATTATGTGATAAAATCATTGATTATAATTCTGGTGGTATATTTAGCACTTATAAATACAAGTCGCTTGGATTTTCGGTTATAAAATTTCTACATTGCTATTTCATCTGTGGTATAAAATCAGTAAACAATTTCTGTTGTTGTATTATTTCAATTATGTAATCCATTTATAGGTTTCATTATATATCTATACTTTCATTATATACCAAAAAAATACACAGAAAGTAGTCTTAAGGAACTTTATTTATTCCTGCTTCTGTTTTTGGTTTATGAGATTTATATATAATTTATTTTTCATTTGCATATTTATCATGGGGATATATATAGTCATACAATACTTAAAATTAAATATCCTTATTCTTTTTACGTACTCTAATGGTTCCCCTTGTCATCTTGAAATTTTTTATATGAAGTATAAATCCAATGTTTTTGTTTATTTTTTTAATTGATTTATTTATGGACTTAGCTATTAGTATTTAACGTTATTTTTCTGATAGTAAATTTATTAGTGACCTTCTATTTAAATTCAAAGCAATTTCAAAATGAACTCTAATTAAAATTTCACATGATTTATTCCAATATGTGGGTTAAAATCTCCCTGATATGGTTACCTAACAAACCAATTTTAGATACTTTTTAATGTTTAATGATATTCAGCGCTCTCGTCCTTATGAAGTAATGACTTGTTTAGGTGCATAAAGAACCATTATAGTAAAGTAACGTTTCTGTGATAGAATAGTGAAATTCCGTCCTATCACTTATAAAACTAAAGCTGTATGCTGTATTTCTTCACTTTTTGTTCAGTACTGACGCCAACACCGGATTGGGGATGTTTTTCTTGTGATACTTCTGGATAAAATTTTTTATGATTTTATAGTTATTTAGTTTCATTTGGAATTTGTTATATGTGTACACTTTTCTGTAGCAGCTGGCATTCCAATATTCATTTGTAAGAATGCTGATATTTCAGGTCGCAAAATAAAATTTCCTTTCGATGCGCTTTTGTTTGTTCAGCTTATTTTGTGATAATGTTTCGTTTCTAGTCTCCTGAAGTTAACAGAATAACTAACACATCCTCTGGCTGGGTTGTGCAAAGTAACGGCACTATCATCTCAATGCTGCTGTGGCATTTTTCTTATGTATTAATTCCCTGTTGGGTTGTTAATGTCTCGCTTAACCCCTACCCTCAAAAAACAGACTCATGTTTCTGAACTTCCATTAAACTGCTACCTAGACGGTTTAGAGAAAAAATACTTTAATAGCTGATCAGCATACTTGAACATCTGTGAACTAGATGTAACATATTTTAATGCGTATACTATCACTATCTGTAAACGTTTAAGTGGAACAGAGGGTACAATTAAAATATAATCCCTTTTACTGTTGTAAACCTTTGGTTTAAAACATGGATGAAACGATCTCCTTCATGTCCTATCTTCATATGTGACACATATATTTATTTTGGAAAATGCACATTTATATTCAAGAGAATCTTTAAAAGCGGATAAATTATAATATACGATTACCAACATTTAAATTATTATATATATGTTATAAACATAACCAAATGCTCATAGGATATAATTATAATAATCAATTGCTGTAGACTATAAAAGAATGATACTTAAAATTCTTCTGTAATTCTTATACACCACAAAGTTAAAAAATCCGAAAACATTTAAATTCCCATATTGAGCAAAACACCTCTTCATTTTCTTGAAAGCTGCCACGCACTCGAACTACGAGTCTAAAAGTCTACCTGTGTTGAAAAAAATAGGTTATTAATTTGAAATTCTATGCTACTGTACATGTAACCGTTCCATTAATTAGCAGAACGGATAAAGTGAATTCAAGAATCTCACGCCTTGCAAAATTTGAAGGCTTAGCAGAAAGAAAAAAAAAATTCTGCGTTTTTGAACTTTGTTAGGTCACACAGATTATGCACGGGCTATAAAAGCAAGAGTCAATTTGGAATAACAAGTTGCAGTGCCCATTACGAAATTAAATTTTTATTTGTGGTACTACTGGCGGGTAGGATTAAAGGAAATAAGTGCCACAGAATTCCTTGGTCATGTATTTCGTCTCGAAGAATAATCCTGTAACCGTGTAAGGTATTTTTCATTTTATATATTTTTTAATATTTATCAACTTTAAGTTCCACCTTTTTTCCACATTATACTCAATCTGTCCTCTCTACGAAATTTATGAAATGTTAATGAAGGATAAAATAGATATTTGTAACTGAATTTTGAAGTAAAATAATGAGAATTGCGTGTAATCCTCGTATACAAAATAGATTAGGGAATTAATCTGTCTAAAATAAGGAATTTCATTTTACTTCATTAATTTAGCTGGTATTAATAGTACAGTAGCTCGCTTGGTTAAAACTTTATCGCTATCATACAAAGAGAGCTACAAATGTATTTAAATTTATTGATGATCGATAAATATGAGATATTTTTTCATTTTGTTTTTGTTTTTGGAAACGGAAGCGTGAATATTAAAGCTGCTTTTATCGCTATTGCAGAATTTAAAATTAGTTTTTATTTTGAATTGTAACAAGATAGCAATAAAGATTGAGTTAGTAGAGTATATGTTGTAACTCTGTTTTATTTTGTGTTATAACGAAGACATTATTTCTGCATGAGTTATTGAGCTGTAAGGAATAATTTTGCAAACAGTGGTTAAAAATGAAATTAAATGAAATAGTAATCATCTCAAAGATAGTAAATGCAGTTAGGCCAAAAATTTCTACAGCTGTAGAAAATACTGATTTCGTGCAGCAATCCTTAGAAGTCTTCCTTAAGGAAAGCAGAGGTTGCCAACGCTTATTGAAAAGTAGATCTGAACAATTAACTGACATTATAAAATTCCTTTCTTTTCGATTTATTTGAGTGCAAGAATGTGAACCTAATAATCACATGCTTCTTCTTTATTTTGCAACTAAGGGGTCTCAAAATGTTACAACATAACTGAAAATGTTAACTGACTTTAGAGGATGATCTTTTAATTTTATAAAAATTTGTTTGGTGCTGAAAAGGACTCTGGTTTGTCACTTACCATTTGAGCGGGGAGAGGCCTCTTCCACATTTAAAAAATGAAGCATATTCTGGTCTTGATTTTCTCTTTGGAATAATTGTATTCTGCGTTCTTGTATATGGAATAAAATTAAACGCTTCAATTAAAAGCAATCGCATAGACTGTAGTCTACGCTCGTGGTGATGTGTTTGAAACCATACTTGCCTCGTAGGCCGCAGATCGTTAGTTCAATACGGACCACGGCCGATGTATTTTCAGGTGTAAAATACCTAAATATGGTTATCTTCGGAAGGAGTGTTTTGCCGTAGATGCCGTGTGGTAGATTTACTACAAGTAAAAGTACCTAATCCAGAAAGAAGAAACCTCTGAAAAAAATTTATAACCTTAGATGATAAATAACGTTCGCAATGTAACAAAGTAAAAAAAAAAAAAAGAAAGAAAGAAAAATTCTATGGAGTTACGTTTCTCAACGCACTATAATCGCTCTTCGTTGTTAAACGTGTCATCAAGTAAACTAAAAGTCTTTCTTGTTTGTGCAAGTCTTGTTACAATGCAAACCGGACTGCAAATTCTGCAGTTAATAATGACCTCACTGGGAAATACTAAACGTGTAACGTACAGAAATTTTTGGTATTAAGGAGATAAGAATTCTATGTTTAACTGCACCCCTAGTGCTAAAGCTATCTATAACCATGTTGCTACACTTGTCTGTTCGTTTCTTTGAAATTTATTCACTTAACATTTACTAACATTCACTTAATCTGCACTTCCATAATTGTATAAGAATAAATAAACATATAATAGAATTATTTGTTAATGTTTGGTATGCTACATTTCCGCGACTAATAAAAAGTATTTCTTTTCGCAGATCTCGTAGTCAGCATAAACTTCACATCTGGGGAACCAAGGTAAGTAGAATGCAACTTTAAATATTTCTGTGATTTGCACATTTATTTAGAGTAATTTGTATGTTGTCTTATCTATGTATGTTTCTAAGTCTAGCAGTCGTCATTAACAAGTATCGTGAGTCATAACTCGACTTTTATCATTCCACCACACGTTATTTGCCTTAAAAATTATATGTGCAGTAGAAATTTGCAATATAATGCCTGCATATTTATGAAGATATTCTTTCTTCCAATCAGATAATGGAGCGAAAGTAAAATAGTAGAATGAAGGGGTCTGTATGAACAGTCAGCTATAACATAAACGTCGTTTTGAAATGCACAATGTTGGATTTGAAACCAAATTAGAGTACCTAACTTCATTATATTGAAAGGCAGTACTTGAAGTACTACAATGCGGTATATATCTATTACATCTCATTTAATGTTTAGGCTATCCCTAATCTTGTACACTTCGGTTAATTTAGTTTATATACGTACAGTTTTAAGATCTCAGTCGTCAACGTCTCATTTAATTTTGGGTTTGAAACTGCTGTTGCTCAGAGGCATCTTCTTTCAGGCTTGAGATTCTTTTTCGTGTAATAAATAATTATTTCGAAAGAAGCCATGCTTAAAAATTTTACTTCCGGAAAAGACATCGACTTTGGCCGGGATCGAACCCGCGATCTTGGGTTTACGAGGCAAGTATGGTTACCACTAGACCACCATGGCCGTCTATTGCTCTTTATTAATGTTTATACATTTTACAAATAACTTTCTGCTGAATCGTACAAAATCATGAATAATACCTTTAACCATCAGGTTGGAAAAAGTTTTTACGTTAGTTTACCACAAGGTATTGTACCTACAGCAACTCCTCTGTATCGTGACACTAGAGGTAATGAGGGTTATATATAGTATTATTATAACCTATATAAAGAAATGTAGAAAAAATATATTAGTAGAACATTTAAAACCAATTACAACTAAGTCACATAGTGAAACGGTTGTTTTGGTATTTGAGTTTCCGTCGGGGTCCCCGGCGACATAGGTCCAGGGTCGATGTCAGCAGTTTCTGCGTGAATGTAGCAGGTAATGGTCGCTTTCAGATTACCAAATATCAGGGATTTCGTCATGTATTTTGTCATCATACAACGGGAGGGGATAGGAAGTTCATTCAAATATAAAACAACGAAAGTATATTATGAAACAAGTGTATTTATTGACCTGATTTCAAGTTACAAATTAGGTATATTTCGTTTCGGGAAATGAATGCCGCACAACTCTTGAACTAGCAGTTGATAGACTCGGCGTACTTGCAAGATAAGTGTTTGTGATGACTACGAGCTTCAGGAGTTTGGAAACGATCACTTCATCAGCTAATTCACACGGCGCGCAAAGGCTTTGCTAGGTACGAGTTTCTATTGGAAACTAAAGCTTTAAATCGATAATTACTTGTTTGTTACTGGAAAAGTTGACCTTAGTATTACGGGGCTATGCATTCCACTCGCATGATATAGTGTTATTCACGTGCTCTTTGATTACACATCTCCGCCATCGACGAATGACCAACAGTCTAAGAATGTGTGAAACTGGGTGAAAGGCTTCTTTATATTCAACCTCTCTGCTTCTATGCCCACATGTCAACATCAAGTACCCGGTTTAACACTCGTATGCCCATGAGCATCGCCAGGCTTCAAAAGTTTTAAATGCTGACGCTGATTTGCCGGTTCGTATAGACCGTTCTGGAAAGGCACCAAAATTATTTAGCAATCTAACGCACGTTGCGTAAATACAGTGCACACCAACGCTGGGAAAACCCATTAAAATAGTCTGGATGCCGGGTGTTCGCCTTTTACTTCTATTATTATGTAACATGAAGTGTCTGCCTGTTTTATATTAGCATCCATTTCCAATTTCCAATGCAAGAATTTTATTCTATCTGTGCTATTTATTATTTAAACAATTAAACTAAATTTTATATGTCCCTGCGGCAATTATCGCTATTTACATATTGGAATACTGTAGTATTAGTAACTGCTGAAAATAACGAAATTATTATGACATTAATAAATATGAAATTACTGGGGTAGCGCCCATGATAAATAAAGCTAAAATATGCAATTTGCTACTTGAGCGTTGTCTGTGACCTGGAAGTTTTCATCCACTGCAAGAGTAAAATATAAATATTGAAGTCAGTTATTTAATATATTGATCTATATGCCCAGTAATTGTGTAGCGAAAAATATTTGTATTTAAGATGTTTGGACGCAACATAACGACGATGATTTCCAAGTAGCACATTTACCATCTACAAGCAGTATATTCATTTTGACGTGACATGTTGACCACGAATAGTTCATTACTAAGAGAATTTTCCTCATAAAATGCTAATTTTATTCTATTTAGTCTGATATGTGTAGTAATTTAACATATTTATTGTTTGATGTCTCAGTGTTTTTAATTTTGTACTCTATAACAAAAACGACTTCATTGCATATTCTGCAAACGTGTCTCAGGTTAATAAAAGTAAATGTTAGTCAGCTCTTCTTGAAATATGGGACTTTATTAAACTTTGTATTTTTGCATGTACGAAAAAATTTTTTCTCATTACCTCGAAATTTCCCTTGCACCGCGAAGATGTCTGCAAGTACATCAGTAGTCTTAAGTTTTATTTTTACTTGCTAAGTTTTCGTTTTTAACTTCATAAAAATCGCAAGGAACAGCAAAGCATATGCGGCTGGCGATTTCTCGAATATTCTTTCCCTTCCAGACCATCATACCCTTAATGGATGTTTTCAGGTCAGCGATGCGACTCAAAGATCAAAAATGAAAGCGCCCACGCGTTCCCCAGCACCGGTCCCCAGTATAAACGTGATGGAGTATGTTCCATGATACGGACTTATGGTAAAGAAATCAAATACTGAACATTTTAATTGTTATGAACTTTTCATTTCAATAGATTCACTTTGAAAGAAAACGAAAAGGAAGTTTACAAAATATATTGTTTGATAATTTATTACTTAAAATTGCCAATTTGAAAAAATAATTATATGTTATAAACGTTCACCAAATATTTATAGGAAATAATTCCAATAATGAACTGCTGTAGACGATGAAAGAAAGTATATAAAATGTTCTTTAGTTATCTTATTGATCTTGCATATTATAAGGTTAAAATGCAGAAAACTCTCAATTTTCCTTATTGAACAAAACACCTCTACATTTTCTTGAAAATTGTCATGCACTCATTGCATCTTTTTATATGCTTTGCACTTAATTCCACAAAGATTTGGGCATAACAAAGAGAGTTTAATATTAATGATATTGAAATCAGTTTAGAAACAAATGTACATTTAAATTTTCTTCTATATACTCAAAGGTTTGCTTGGTTGGTAACCTTCATGGGAGAGTACAAAAGCTATGTCGCATTGTTGGGAGCGAGAGAAAAGCACAAACTATTTTATGACCAAGTTTCAGGTACTACATCTCCAGAAGTCATGCTGCTTTGAGAACAAAAGTTTATTACTTTATTATCAAATGCTACTGTACATGTAACTGTTCCATTGATTTACGAGAACAATGGAGTAGCATAATCTAAAGAGCAGAACTGATTAAGGGTACACAAGTCTGTAACGCCTTGCAAAAGTTGAAGGCATAGTGGAAAGCAATAAAATTTTAATCTTTTCCCTTTTATAGCTTTGTTATCTCTCACAGGATATCAGGGTATAAAAGCCAAAGTCGTATTCGTGTAGCTAGGGTTGCGCTTTGCATTACTAAATAAAATATTATTATAATGATACTAATGCACTACTGGCCGGCACGATTAACAAACCGTTAGGTCACAGAATTTACTGGTCATCTATTCCGTTTCGAAGGGTACTGCTGCAACCGTGTAAGTACATCATCTGTTATGACTTTTTTTAATTTGTAAAATGAGACATTACGCGTTGTGCTCATAAATAAAGCAGCACTTCAGGAAAAATCCTTTAAACAGTCGACCATACTTTGCCTTTTGTAAAATAAATGAAAGATAAAATGACCTTGAATTTAAAACATATTAAAATCAAACGTTTAAGATCATGTTATATTATTCTGTATGTCAATAAATTCTTGGGAGACAAATTTATTCCTTTTGCAGTTCAAGTGATAAAGTTACTGATTTTGAAAGGGCCGGCCGATATAAATTGAACCTAGAAAGTGGTAAATGGCCTTCATAGCATTTTCTATAATTTTATTGAAACACATTTAGATAATTATTGAAACATGCAAAGGCATTTGCAGTGCAAAATAAGAGCGAGTGCAAGATGCACTTTGTTATATGTTAAATCCACACAAGAGGATCCCAAATAAATAATTGCTAAATGTACCGCAGATATGTCTGAAAAATTGTCCATAGATACTTTACAATAAATAAACAAGATTCATGATTATGGTGTTTTAATTTAAGTCGCTCGTCTTTTGCAGCGATTTTAATTTAGAGTTCAACCTGAGTATTCAAAGAGTTAACCACATGCACTTTCGCAACATCTGATAGACTTCAAATCGAAATGTCGTTTGATAAATTAGCGAATTAGCGACATACTATCATTTTAATGGAAAAGGAACATTTCACGAGCAGTTTTAATCTGTTTTGAAATAAATCTAACCTTTAGATTAATTACTCGTGGCGCTTAAGTCTAATCTGCCAGCAAAAAGGTGACATTCTTCAAAAGCAATATATACTATAAAGAATAGATTTAAGTTCATTAAAAGTTCAATATTTTCTCTTTGTATTTTTGAAATTATTGTAAATTGTATACCGCAAATGACTTATTAAGTAAATAAACGTTTTTTACATGTTACATAGTATTCACATTTTCGTGATGAGAGAAAAAACCTAAGGAAAAATTATAAGTAACTCACCAAGTAGAACATGAAAATGGTAAAAATTCTCATAATGCAAACTAAACAAGCAAAAAAGAAGCAGAAAAATTAATAAATATTGGAAATGATTTTAATATAAGCTACTTAAATCACTGAATGTGTGTCTAAAATAGTATTTTAATTTTACAGGAATTTTAACTTATATTATAAATTAACCATTTACATTTAATATGAAGACAAAATATTTTAATGTCCTTCCAGCACTGGAAACAAGTGTTATTGGAAATTGAAGGAAACCCAAAGGAAAAATTTGGAACGGAAAAAAAAATAAAGTTGAGGAAAATTAACTGAGTTATTTAGATCATGATTTACATGCCTCAAAACGAACGGCGTATAAGGTAGTAAAGCATTTAATTTAAAACAAGAAGCAATATGCTATATATTAATAATGTAACAGAGAAACAATTGATAAATAATTACAAGCAAATTAAGTCTAATGAAAACAAAGTAATGTTAAAGGACGATGAATAGTATGAATATATAGATTAATTAGAAATATATAAATTAGAAGAAAATGTTAAAAATAAAAATCAATATTTTTCTACTTAAAATTCAAATTAATTTAATTAATAAAATACACGCCAACAGAAAAATACCCCTATTCATATATTTTGAATATGTGCTGAAATAGTCCCAAAAATATATCTTAATTTTTAAAATAAATGTTCACCGAGGAAAAAGCTATTTGAAAGATGTTTACAGCATTTATGTCAGCATAAATAGCATGGGGGAAATGCCTCCTCAAAGAACATGTCGAATTCCTAAAACACCTTTTTGTTCGGAGTGAATATTTATTATAAAACAGATAATATGCAAAAGAAGGAAATCATTTTATAATTAGAATTAGTTAGTTAATTCTATTGGTTGGATTTAAAAAGATTTTAAGGTATAAAATTTGAACAGTAATGGTGAGGAAAGGGTATCAAACACATATTATTAAAGTTATTAAAAGCATTGAGGTATCGGTTCACTATACATTTGAGTTACTTCAACACACCTATACTCAAGAGGTATCGATAGCGAGCAATACTCCATGAGCTAGATACATTATTAACAAAAACAAACTTTATTTAATATTGTCACAGGAAGAACATTTTAAAATAATCGCAAGAAATACATGCCTAATTTATAACTTTGTAAATAGCAGGTAGCAGGTACCAACCAATAAGGTACGTTTTCAGTTTAAATGCCCAATCCCTTCCTGATGTTTTAGGGAGAATATGTCTGACGTGCAAAGTTTTTTTTTTATTTTTTTTTTTAATGGTTACCGGGGCAGTGGTACGTGCTGATTTGCGTTTGAAGCAAATACTTTCTAACCCTTGCTATGTAATCATTTTCCAGCATATTTTGCACTTTCTCGGATACGGAAAAACCACCCTAGCCTGGAAAACAACCTCAGATATTAGTCTTACCAATAACATTACATTTGTTTAACTATCTAACAACAAGTGATAATATCGCACATTAGTGTGCTTAGCGTGAAATCTGGTTTTACACTATTCCTTAATTGTCGTCTCAAATCAGCTTTTTAATGACAGAGAACATTAGAAGTCTGCTTTTTCGAATAGCATTAGTGAAATTTGGAATTATTTTTTTAGATCAAATCCATCCCTTTGCTGCATTATAAATACTGCTTTTCGCCAGGTGGAAAAGTTTTATAACACTACAAATCTCTAGAAACATGCCACCTGAGTTCATAAAATTATTTTTACCCCATATCCATCTATAATAACTATCGAAACAAAACACGCACTTATATCTGCATTGAAAATGGAGTATGGAGGAATTTTTGTACCGACACATTTGTTACATAAATAATAGCATGATATTTGCAATGAGATCAGAGTCAGTGAGTACACAATCAATATTAACCAGGGAGCCAAATAACTCTTCCCATTACATCATACTTAGTTTTTAAAACGCACAGATAGCGCTCTAAATGCGCCACAGAACGTTTTAAATGCATTTTTAATAAGTACAGATAAATGTCTTCTTTGTAGAATACCAAGCTTATTTGGTGTCTCGTGAGATTATATTGTTATAAAATTATCATGACATAAATTAGGCAAAAAAGGACAATTTCGTATATTACACGAAAGAGAATTTTTTTTTAATAATTTTAACCACTGAACTTTGATATGAATGAAACCAAGGTTTCACTTTGGGATTTCAGGGTAAGAGTTCCCTGAAATCCAAAAAACGAATTGAAGTTATGTAGGTTAATAGATTATTTTACCAAAAAATAGGATATCAATATAAAATTAAATTAATTGCAAAGGTTTTCTGAAAAACTTAGAAGACATTTAGGAAATAAAAGAGAAAACTTTTTCACCTAAAAAGAAAAAAAAATCACAGAATTTATTGTATTATGCATATACACGTGAGATTCACATGCATATAACCAGAATTTAACATTAAGGATTTTATCAATAAGACTAATGCACACTACATAAGAAAAAGGTGTCATGTCAACAAAATCTCAGCCATACTTATTATCATTTTAAAGATTTAGAATCCAAGATAAAAATGTGAATACTTAAAACACTAATCAATTAAAAACGAATTTAGATAAGATGCGTGTATTGGTCGAAGATAAGTAACAACAGGTGTTACGAAAACAAAAAAGAAATTGGGGAATAAGTTGATGAACAACCATATTTTACTATAGTTGTGACTAAGAATATTTATATATAACATTACTTTTATAGTAAATGAAGCTGAAACACCATTATGTTTAGTAGCCCTAAAAATAAATTTCAATATTTAAATAAAATATTAATAAAAATAAACAAATGGTGAAAACATATGTATTAAAAAGAAATTATAGAGAATTTATATTTAACTCTTGCGTCGGGTATCTATAAAATGTGAACGTTTCGAACGTTTCACAGCTATCCATTATCCAGGTGAACATGATATAATTTATATTTTATTTAATGAGCTCTGTAAGATTTATATTGAACATTAATGTTGTCGCGGAAAATAAAATACTGTGCTTATAGATACTGAAAATGTCATTTATGAACGATAGTCAGAACAGAGAAACAAAGCTCACATTACAATTTTCTTTACAGCCTTCTTTGCATGTGCGGAGACAGCAGCATAAATTTCTTATAATTTCATTCTTAGGAGTTGTATTTTGAAACAGTTTTCTTTAATACACTTCTCATTCTAGCCCATCATTAATATCAACTTGGTACGTTAATCTTACCTCTCTGCAGTACTTTAATATAAGTAAAATTATATTCTTTGTAATCTCTGGTATCACATATAAAAATATTAACTTAATTCCATGTTATATAATGTATAATGAACGTAGAGCTTCTGGAAGACCAAGAAAATATTCTTCCTTGTGTTAAAAATATGCCATTAAAACTTAGTTATTTTCCTGACTACAAATTTCATTGTGAGTTTCTACTTGAATTCAAAGTACCTTCTGCATGAATGCTAATTAAAATTTCACATGATTTATTTATAATATGTGGGTTGAAATCTGCTGATATGCCTACCTAACAAATCAAGTTTAGATGCTTTTGTAATGTTTCGTAATATTCAGCGCTCTCATCCTAATGAAGTAATGATTTGTTTAGGTACATAAAGAATCATCATAGTAAAGACGTTTCAGTAACAGTATATTGAATCCCAGTAATATCACTTATAATATTATAGCTGTATGCTGCATTTATTCACTTTTTATTTAGTTCTGACGCCAACAACGGAGTGGAGTAAGTTTTTCTTGTGATTCTTCTGAATAAAATAGTTAAGATTTTATTGCTATTTAGTTTCATTTAAATTTTGTTATATATGTATAGTTTTCTGTAGCAGCTCTCATTCCCACACTGATTTGTAAGAATGCTGACATTTCAGGTCGCAAAATACAATTTCCTTTCGATGCTCTATTGTTTGTTCAGCTTATTTTGCGATAACGTTTCGTTTCTTGTCTCTTGAAGTTAAGAGAATAACTAATACTTATTCTGGCCTAGTCAGGACAGTAACGGAATTATCATCTGAAAGCTGTTGTGGCAGTTTTCTTATGTGCTATTTCCCTATTGTGTTGTTAGTGTTTCGCTTTAACCCTCCCTCCAAAAACTGACTCATGTTTCTAAACTGCCATTAAACAGTTACTAGGACGGTTTAGAGAAAATGTTCTTCAATAGCTGACCAGCACACTCTCAACATTGAAATAGGAAATTCAAGATACAACAGATTTTAATGCGTATTTAATCACCATCTATGTGGTTAGGTGTAATAGACGGCATCAGATAAAATAGAACATTATACTTTCCATAATTTAAAATTTTGGTTTAAAAACAAAGATGAAACAATCTCCTTCATGTCCTTTCGTGATATCTGAAACATGTATTTAATTTTTCAACTTTACCTTTAGATCGAAGAAATTCTTTAAAAGCAGAGTAAATTATAATATAAAATTACCAATTTTGAAAAAAAAAAATCGTATATACATTTTATAAACTGATCCAATTGTTCATAGGAAACAACGCTAATAATCAATTCCTGTAGTCCATGATGCAAAGATAAATAAACTTTTTATTTGGTTGTCTTATCGCTCTTATATACCATAAAGTTACAATTTCCGAAAAATTTCAAATGCCGAGATAGACCAAAACACCTCTACATTTTCTTGAAATTCGGAATGCACTTTTTTCATCTTTTTGTATGCACTAGACTTAAATTATATTAGGTTGTGGGCACAACAAAGATAGATAGTGTAATATTAATTGTATAAAACTTATTTTTGAAACTAATTTCTCTTTAAATTATCTTCTATTTACTCAAAGGTTTGTTTTGTTGGTAACCCAGCGCAAACTATTTTACTACCAAGGTTCAAGTACTACAAGTCTAAATGTTTAGCTGCTTTGAGAACAATAGATTATTATTTTGAAACCCCATGCTGCTGTACATGTAGCCGTTCCATTGATTAACGAGAACATTGCAATAGTATAATCTGTAAAGGAGAATGGAGGAAGGTAACACAAGAACGTCACGCCTTGTAAAGTTTGAAGTCGTAGAAGAATATAATGAAATGTTTGTTCTTCTTTCAATTTGAACTTTGTTATCTCTCACAATCTATCGGATTATTTACAGACTATAAAAGCAAAAGTTATATTGGAATAGCTAGGGACTCTGTCCATTACCAAATTAAAATATTACTTATTATCATGCTACTGAACAACTGGCAGGAACCGTTGGGTCACATAATTCGCTGGTCATATATTTCGTTTCTCAGAGTACTGCTGTAACCGTGATAGAACTTTTTCTACTTTGTACTTTTTAATTTTAAAATGAGATATTACGCATTGTGCTCATAAATAAAGCAGCACTTCAGAACAAATTCTTCAAAACAGTCATTTCAAATTATTTTATCTCTCTTTAACATATTTGATAGTTATAATGCAATAAATAAAAGAAAGCATATAATTGGTTATAAAATATTTTGATAGATATGGAAAAATGATTTCTTGAACACTACAGCCAGTACATTGAATGCCGTTTCGAAATAGTCTGTCGTTTTGATTTAGCAGACATTTGTATGTTTGTTATGAAATAATTCTGTTAAATAATGCTGAACAGAAGAATTTTGTTACGGGACAATACGATATAGTTATATAAAATACAAGGAAGAATTGCAATATCAGATTTATTTACATCTTTTAAGAGGAAATTACTCAAAATTAAACTGATAATTTATAATTATAAAGCATACATTCAGTATAATTTATGTCGAATTCTATACTATAAAACGTATTAATGTAACTATGAACAAATTTAATTATTACTGGTACCGGTATCTTTAGAAATTAACAGAAGAAATTACAAATAAGAAGCCACAAACCAATTGATGTAGAAATATATTTGTTTTGTTAGAAATATGTTGTACTTTATCCTCGCCACAATATCATTCTCTATTGCTGCAGCTCATTTCCGTCCTTATTAACCGTTCTGAATAATTTATTTCGTGACGTTGGGAACATTGAATTAAATAACCAAGAATGTTTAATATATATGCTGTCATTCTTATTATTACAACATTCTCCGAGGACAGTTACAGCTATACAGTGAATGTGATTATAAAATTCAGTTAATGTTTAGGCATCTATACCTTGCTGTGCATTGGGAACAAATGTGTTTACTTTGGAAACTTTAATAGAGAAAAAAAATGTAAACGAATTAAAAATTAACAATTATCATCCTCAGAGATTTGTTCGTGATTCAAAACAAACATATTCATAATAAATACCATGAATTTTCAATTGTATATATCAAGGGTTGCCACAACCGAATTATACTAGAAATTGTAATCCGCAACAATTTTAATTTCTAAGTGGAGTAAAAGGTTCCAGAGACGTCATAATATAATATCATCGATGCATAACATACTGCAATTTTTGCTGCTGTGCTTTGCGAGTAGTATAACTTGGTTTTGCGATCTGAGTTTAAAAGTCATAAGCGGGAATCTTGTTTAATTGTTATAAAGTATCTATAGACAATTTTCCAGGCCCACTTACGATGTCTTCAGCAATTATTTATCTGGGATCCTCTTACATAGAATTAACATAATTCAATGTGTATCTTGTACTCGCTATTAATGTAAACAGCAAATTTCTTGTATGTTTCAATAAATTTCTAAATATTTTTCATTAGAATTGTAGAAAATATCATTGCTGGAAAAGTGATTTCAATTGTAAAATCCGACCGATAAAAGTCACATTGTAATATAATAGTATTGAAATGCTATTTCCTATATATAAATTGCATTACAAAACCCCAATGTGTCCATTTTACAAGCTACTGTGTTTATTTGGAACTGGCGATTTCAACGCACGGTTTTAACAACAGTGACAGTAAAGCAAAGAGTTTTAGGAAATGTATCATCTTCAATACAGTTTTGGCAATTAATTTCACAAAATATCTCGCAATATATTATGCTGTGATAAAGGAATGGTTATTTATATTAATTTTCCTCAAATAATATTTATTGCTAAAGCAGAATGCAACCTTCATAAACTTCAGATAATGAAAAATACCATAACATTTAGCAGCACTTTTTCACACATTATCTTGTTATTCCGTCATGGCGAAAATTTATTTGATGATATCATTGCATACTCTCTCAGCGTGCTGCAAAATATAATTATTATTTTGGTACCTTTTAAGTTTGAAGTTTTAAAAAATAAATAAATATCAAAACATGCCCAAATAAAAATAAAATGGATTGTAGAAAACATGCGAAACAAAATTCCTAGTATAGTGTGTTACTGATCATAAAGAAAAGAAAGATGTACTCACTTAAATGAAGCTCAGGGCAATTGTACAATAATTGGAGATGCAGATGTTAAGGACTTTGCTAACATCATTTTCGGTGAATGGCAAATAGATAAGAGAGGCTTCAGTATGTACCAATAGCTTGAAATATAACATCTATGACAACAACTTGAGTACAGCTTAGAATTCTGCGATTATCAAAATGCTTGCTCTAAGCTAATGAGGGAAACGTTATGGCACACTGTCTTCATCTATTAAAAGTCATTTTTTCCTATATTTCTATGAAAATTTTTCAGTAAGTTTAATGTTTGTTGGAAAATAATGCGTACCATCTAACATTACATTATTTTTCGGGAAAAATATTTCAGGCTCCATTGTAAACACGTCAAAGATACTATTTCTTCAAAAACAATCATTCAGAAAAAAATTAACATTTTGACAACTATAGTACGAGAGTGTCGCCTTATAAAAAACTTTATTAACGCCAAAAGCCATCCTATATTCACATTCCTTAACTTCGGCCTTTCCTCAATGAATATCCCCCCTATCTTCGTAGTATCTCCAAATCTTTAAAGAAGCTTTATTCAAGATTCGTTTACCGCTTAAGAAACCGGCCGATATAAACTGGAAAGCATTTGTAATTGTTATCCATAAACTAAGATTTGCACGGGTAACGGGTGGGAACTCTTCTCGGAGACAGTACCACTTCAGGGAGTAGCGACCCTGCCCACGTGATGCTCCAGGCCCTCCTTACCCGGGAGGCAGTTGCTGGAAAGGGTCCCTTTTCCGGGATTACAGATACTACACAGATACAACGCATCTGTTTGAGTCCCAACACAAAACTTCTGCCCATCCCTAGCTATCACCGTAATAGGATTGAACTACTATTGATCAAAAACAAATAAATACAGCTGTATCATAAGACAACCTACAAAAAAAAAAAAAAACCGATAAAACGTAAACGATTAGGTATCTCAACCACTTAAATCTAGAAACTTAGAACCGCCACGGGTGGCCGAGGTCGTTAAGGCACGAACTCGTGAGCGGGAAGTTTGGGTTCGAATACCGCCAGGACTGTCCTCCCTGACTGAGATTTTTTCCAGGTTTTCCTCAGTCTTCATAAATGGCAAATGCTGGGGAGGTACCCTATACTTAGGCCTGGAACGATTTCTTCCCTAAAAACACATCCTTTCCCAATTTATCATTTCATCTCACGTATCATCAGTGTCCATCGCCTGTTGTGCCTCTGTAGCAAATCCGGGCTTTATCACTATTCATTCATTTAGAAACTTAGAATCTGCACGGATTAGCCCAGAAACAAGTTGGTATTATTAATGAATTGGAGGGAAAATATATTGATGTCATATTATTAATAAATAAAAAAGTCAGCAAAGATATACGTAACCACGCAATTATATATAATGGAATTAGTATAGTGAAGAAGAGCAGGTTAACTATTATAATAAATTTTAAATGGAAAAAGAAAATTCAATGTTATAGCTGGAAAAGCGAAACAATACTATAATATCAATAGAGGATATATAACACCTATAGGAACTTGTGCACTATAAAGAAACATGAGAGACTGTATTACGTTTTATAATGATTTGATTGCAGTATTAGTAAAAGGGAAGAATCTGTTATATTCTATAATCATACTGTTTGCATTATTAGATAGTAAGTATGAGATGAGATTAATAACAATTTTCTAAGTATCACCAGACACTTGAATGCAAGAGTAAAGAACACAATACATCATTGAAACAAATGGATAATTAAAAATAAACCAAAATGGAGAATTTTTTAAGAAATGTTGCAATTTTTAATGAACTAAAAATATAAAATATATTCTTTAGACAAAAATAAATACATAAATATCCGTAAATGCAAAGGTACAAGCTGTATGCTTTATTTTATAGCATATATAACTTAGTAAACGTTAAGGAATGTAGAAGAATCACGAAGTTGGGATATTGTTGGTTCAGATAATTTTCATTTGAGAGGAAAGGTAGACATTAAAACTTGATGGTATAAGATAAAATATACTGAAAACATTCAAACTAAATACGATGCAAATGCAGTATTGTAAATAAAGGATTAATTAGAGAAATATATACATCTAAAATAATGTTATATATAAATCAAGAACTATGAGTTTGTATATTGAACGAGATGGATCACTGCTTTAAGATACAGTAAATCTGTATTTGAAGCTTTGGAAAAAGAAAATTGCGCAGACAGAACCAGGAATTATATATCTGAAATAAAATTAGAAAACATTATAAAGAAAAAAAAATATCTAGTATAGTTATCTTCTAAGCCAGAGGAGGCATTAGAATTGTATAACAGGCGGCATGTTCATGGAAGACTACTTCACCATTGCCTAAACATATGATTTATATTAACGTGCTGCATTGCGACAGCAATTTGCTTTAACGAGATGACTATTAAAAAGAATGTATTGTCCTTACGTTAGAGGGTACATCCGGGTTTCTATCTACTGCTATAAAAAGTCAAAAAATATTTTCGCTTAATAACGTCAATGCTCAACGTTCAAGAATTTAATTTTAAGAATCTTTCGAATTTTATGAAATTTATTTACTCGATTTTGCACAATTATATTACAGGCTTACATAATAGTTTACTCTTTTTAATAGTGTTAAAGCCCTGTTTTACCACAGGTCATATTTTACACACTGCCAATGAATGCTAAATAAGCCAATTAACTACATTGGAGAAATTTTCCAACCACTATGTGCACCACCAAAGTGCAGGACTTGGTATCAAACTTGTATCACGAATATCTCATTACCGTCCGAGCTACTCCCGAATTATCTACCATTTTCAGTTTACCTCTTGCAGCTACGCGAGATTACAAGTTCACCAGTAACATAATTACACATGAAGAGTCACAGCAATATTTTAGAGAAAATAAACTTGAAATGATCAATCATCTAGAATTTTGGTAGTGTGGAAACGTCTCTTCAAGAAAATAAACAAGAAATAGTCAATCTCCTACAATCTTCGTATTGTGGAAACGTCTCTTCGAGAAAATAAACCAGAAATAGTCAATCTCCTACAGTTTCCGGAGCGTGGAAACTCTCTTCGAGATAATAAACTTGAAATGGTCATTCTTCAACAGTCTTCGTAGTGTGGAAACGTCTCTTCGAGAAAATAAACTAGAAATGGTCAATCTTCTCTAGTCTGCATAGTATGGAAACATTTTTCTTACAGAAACACTTGATCTTTTCCCCGATCCCCATATTTGATTGATTTTTCTATAAGCAAGGGCGAAAGACAAGTGTAACTTCACTGCTTGAAAACAAGTGTAACTTCATTGCTTGAAAACAAGTGTAACTTCACTGCTTGCTACAGAGGACATGTGTTTTGGGCATTGAAACAGTCCCTGACTTATGAAATAAGGTTTTGCATGATTTTTAATAGTGTTTAACGATCGATTTCACTACTATAGCATAACAGGCAGTGGACATTGATGATACATGAGATGAAATAATAAATTGGCAAAGGATTTATTTAAAGAAGCGTTACAAGTTTCGTGTACATCCTCGGCATTTGCCATTTAAGAGAATGGAAAAAATTTAAGTCAAGGAGAACGATCCTAGCAGAAATCGAACCCTAGACTACCCTCTCACGAGTCTGTGCCTTAACGATCTCGGCCCCTGCTCAGTGTCGTTGGATAATAACAATAGTTTAAGGTAGATAAACCGCCACGGGTGGCCGAGGTCGATAAGGCGCGGAATCGTGAGCGGGAGGTCTAGGGTTCGAATCCCGTTAGGACCCTCCTTCCTGACTGAGTTTTTTTCCAGGTTTTCCTCTGTCCTCATAAATGGCAAATTCCGGGGAAGTACCCTAAACTTAGGCCTGGAACGTTTCCTTCCTTAAAAGAACAATCCTTTCCCAATATATCATTTCATTTCATGTATCATCAGTGTCCATCGCCTGTGGTGCCTCAGAAGTAAAAACGGGCGTTAAACACTAATCACACAATCACAAGGTAGATAGTGGAAAAGCTTAACAATAGTTCCAAACAGATAATGTAACGCTTAATACTTTATTACCAATATGCAAAATATAAGTTATTTTGCATTTGCAGATGAAAGAGTAACTACGGAGAACAGTTAAATATGCAACAAAGCTCTTCAGCAAATGTAAAACCGCAACGGGTGACCGAGGTCGTTGAGGTGTTGCCCCGTGAGCGGGAAGCCTGGGGTTCGAATGCCGCCAGGATCGTCCTACCTGATGAAGTTTTTTCCGGGTTTTCCTCAGTCCTCATAAATGGCAATGAAGGGGATGTACCGTAAACTTAGGCCTGAAACGTTTCCTTCCTTAAAAATATATTGCCCAATATATAATTTCATCTCTTGTTATCATCAGTATCTACCGCCTGTGGTACCTCAGTAGTAAAAACGTGCGTTAAACACCATTAAAAAAATAAGGCAAATGAAAAAAATTAATTTCAAATGCATGTTTAGATGGAGGGCATTTATGTACGAAAATAAGCAGCTAGGAATTGTTTGTACATTTAATAAGCAATTCTAGAAACTAAACTACATTTATTTTATTTTATAAACAACAATCTCGGATAATGTTACAAACAAATAACTAGATATTAAATGGAGTTTCGGGTTGCAATTTAATTTTCAGCAATTGCATCGAATTTTAATGCATTTACCAACAATCAGGTTCTTTAGATTTCGATATATTTACTCGGTGTAAACAAATTGCTCTTCCTGCAACATATGGGAATGTCTGCGAGATTAAATGAATATTGGGAGTGTATCTACAGTTTGCCAGATTTTGTTCAAACTCTATATATACAAATTTGAATGATACTGTCGTCTTTCTTTATTCTTCCATTTTAATTTAATTAAAAGTATTTCCATATGACACGAAACCTAATGATTACAAACTTTGAACACGTAACATTGCTAGCCAATTACTAATGGCTTAAAAAAGCGTTTCAAAATCTATTACACTTATTAAAGCATAGCAGAGAAAGTTAAGCTATACTCCACAATTTACTTAAACTATTTTCATTCACATAATATATGCACTTTATATTACTTTTTGTTTATAATGAAGCAGGTTTGACGCAGTTTACGTATTTTGTAATCACATAAATAACAGTAGAAAAGGATAAATTGTTCCCTCTTATGGCACATTGATCTCTGTGTTATTATAAGCAGCAATCGTTTCTGGGTAAATTAAAGAAGTTGTGTAACTGAATGCAATTGTAAAAGTAAGCACGTCGTCACTGGATATTCTCTAAAATTTTAAACTTTTTGTCAGCTCACATTTTGCAAAAAATACTTTGTTGAAATGGACTAAATTGCACTACTGTTACTTTAATCGCCCTATGCCACTTCAACATACTTCATTTTTAGACTTACGTGTCACTATTCTGCTGCCGGATTTTACCAAACTTTTTTGCGGCAACACGTTCTCCACGTTGCCAAAATGGGCAAATGTGCCTCATCATAGCTGCAGAGAATGCCTGTCTCCCGCTTTGAACGCTTCTAATGTACCAT
This sequence comes from Metallyticus violacea, assembly GCA_030762175.1. Classification (NCBI taxonomy): domain Eukaryota; kingdom Metazoa; phylum Arthropoda; class Insecta; order Mantodea; family Metallyticidae; genus Metallyticus; species Metallyticus violacea. The sequence continues at coordinate 37,710,734 of CM060846.1, forward strand.
ATAGTTTGGCGTTTGAGAGTTTAGAACATTTTTATACGTATCTCCCGTAGAAATCGACGTCGCACTGTTTGACATTCTCTTTGAAACAACGTGAAGCACACTTATGCCTATTATCTAAAGTTGTTGATTTATCTTGCAAATTAAAATTTAAAAGGCTTATAAGAAACACTTGGCGTGGTTCATTGCGACGCATGACGCAACACGAGCATCACTTCGAAACCTCTCCGAAGTTTCTTCCATAGTTTTTAAGTTCGACCAAGAAGATGCAGACATCTCCAACGTCAGACTCGTGGCTTCGAAAGTTTCTAATCGGGCAAAGATCCTCGGAGCATTGTTTACATATGTGGTTAAGAGTACGATGACCACCATGGCCAACGAGCTGCTTCATCGGCAACCAGACGCTTTGAATCTTCCCCCTCATGGGATAAAACTGAAATTCTGTTCAGCACGCATTAAAAAAAATCAGAAAAGAATATTATAGCAAATGGCATTGCCAACAAGCAGATGGAAATGCATTGGTTTTAGTTTCATACAAAATATCTTCATTCATTTGAACGGAAAAATTCTGAAATAAAACGGCAATGCTAAAGATTGAGAAAAAATGTAATAAATAAAAGCATTCTCAAACTTTGATGAATAATTATTTTTATTTATTTATATTTTTTGGCTATTGGCTGACAAAGTAAAACGTAAAATGAAAATAAATAGGTAAATACATAAGAAATGCACAGAGTTAAACGGAACTCAATTTCATTATTTTATAGGATGATTGCATGCTGTAAATGGAACAACATTTTCAAATTCAACTTTGACTGTTGATGATTTTGATAGATAAAAATAATAAATATCCTTCTAAATGCATTTAGAATAAGACTTCTGATCCTAAATGCAACACCATACCAGCATGCAACTGTGGCTGCTTTATTATCATTACAATTATTTATATACATCCAGTTGGTAACAGGACCGTCAGGATTACTGAGCGTGATATTATACCACAATTCATAAATTTGTTTAAATGCATAAATTGGTATTCAACCCAGAAAGAAAAAAAAAATGAATCATAAACTTAAGGCTGGGTTTACTCATGTCATCCTCCAACTATACAATCACTATTCATAATTCCAAATGACAAAATAACTAAATTGGGAGCGGCGTCTACTACGACTAATTCTTGCTCTTTCTAATTTGCACTCTTTATTCAAGGGTCAATTAATTCTAATGTTTTAAAAATATATTGGGTAGCGACGCACAGTACCTAGCAAATGTTTAGTGTCACCAATCGTTTAAAAAGGGTAAAGAAACGCTGCTTTTTATAGCCTAATTTTTCTATGAAGCGGACATGCAAAACTTTCGATGCATAACTTGCAATATAAAACACATTAGAGAACAGTAATGATTTACATTATATTGTATAATTAGCATACGCACAATTACTGCGCAGTTCACAATGTTAGGGATTCTTGAAAAAATGAAAAATAGATAGAAAGGAAAGCTTATTGTTAAATCAATTAATCTTTTTATTTATTGAATGCGACATGTAACACTAGTGCAAACATTTCAATTGTACACTGAACGATTAAAAGTGATAAACTAAATATTTGTGTGATAAAACATGGTTTATTTTGTATTTAAAGAAGGAAAAAAGTTCACGAAATTAAAAAAAAATAATGCATCATAATGACATAAGTATACATTGGTGACCAAAGACATTTGCCAAGAATTTAAATTATATTGAGTATAACTGAACTTGTATTTTGTTGGTCGCTACCGGATGAGGCGGGGAGGGGCCTCCTCTACACTGCAAATATATATTTTTGATGCTCACAGAACTATTTATAATAATGCAAATGTAATGCTACTTTGTTGAAAACTCTAGACATTAGTTGCTTGGTAGTCAGCTGTTGCTTTGTTCAGATATATTTCATTTTCTTTTGTAAAATCGTTACATAATTTTCTTTTCAATGATTAAGTCAATCATATCTGCGGTTATGTATTATGTTTTTTATTTGTTTCGGTCTCAATTCCATCTTTTCTTGCGTCATTTAATGTCTCTTGTGTTTTAGGGGTTTCTTGTGTGATATATCCAGTTTTCGTGTTTAACTCTTTCCATTCTAACAAAAACACTATACCAAAATACAAAATACTATCAACATCATTGTGTATGTACTGTGGCACATGTCATGGAATGAATTCTGTATATGCATATTTTCAATATTTATCTAGAGAATAATATAGTAAATGCTATTTACTGCGGGAAAAAAGGCTTTGTTGAAATTTAACAGATAATCGTTTTTCATAAAATATCAATGAATAATTAATTATAATAAAATTTATTGTGACAGAAAATATTTGCATTGGGTTAAATGTTTATTAGGTATTGAAAATGTATTAGTTGGTCTCTACCGGATGAGGCGAGGAGGGGTCCCTTCTACATTAAAACATATTTGTTATTAATGCAGAAAATAAATTTCTAAATGTATATTAGCAATGACATTATTGAGGTAGAATCAGGCGTTACTTACTTAAAACAGATATGTTCAAACTTGCTGATAGTTATTAGCTTCATAATTGTACATTGTGTATTACTTTTATTAATTCTTTTTTTTTCCCCTCTGTCTTGGTCTCCGTCATCATTTCGTGGGTCTTCCGATGTTTCTTCTGCCTGAAGCTTTATATGGTTTTTTAAAGCCAGTTTCACTCTACGACTATATAGATCTTCTCTACAATTGTGTATGAAATGTGATATATATAAATTTTTATGTTAAATATTTAATGCATATTATATTTGTGTATTTGGTACGCTGTAAATCTGCTACACCCAGTAACAGGCACTATATATGTAATTTCCCTTGTTAATCTTCTTGTTTATGTGTTCGCTCTGTTATACATATCAAAGTGAGTACAGCTGTTATTTTAAAAAATTTATTGTGTCTTTTCGTGTGGATTTTAAGGTTCTTTTATTGTTCTGCACATTTCTAAAATTTTACTTGTAAATGAATATCTTGTTTATAATTTAAACCAAATCCTAGTTTTCAGATTGCCATTTTAAAAAAATGAACTTTAAAAAGTATTTTTTAAAATATGTATATTATTACTGTAAAAAATAACACACATATATTTATATATAAATAATGAAATTATAACATTCAGTAAATTATGTGTATTTCACTGGATTAAGGCTAAAATAATGCAATATATAATCATTTACCGTTTTTAGAAATTGGAGAAATTCACTGGGAAATATGAAAAATTAAACCCTACTCTGCTGTTCTTTAACAATTACAGCCTGTAATATATCATTCCAAATCTTTATAATATCGGCCACAAAGACCATCGCTTATGCACCATACATTGGAAATTAAGCGCAAAACCTATATGTAGTGGGTATTGCAAATAAATATATTTCCAAAAATGCTTCATTTTATACGAAACTTTTGGAAATACTTTTATTGCATTATCGGTGTGGTTGTTATTTAATCGAAAGCAAGATTATTTTTTCCATTGCTGTACATTTGTGTTTCACTTAATAAGAACTCAAAACAATGCAACATTTTAAAAAATCTTAGATAAGTTGGGAAGCAGTTAACTGTGCTACATTAAGAAAGGAGAAAAAAGATATTGTCATTTGTTCTCTTCGATGACGATTATAGCGTGTCTGTGGTGTTATCAGAAGTGATCAAAGCTAGCTAAGTGTGTCAATCCGCACACATCACAGATATGTAATAATATGTGCCCCTTAAGTATTTCAACTTGACATAAATCCTCCATGTCGTAAATTTTATACATTGCTCATATTATCATTGTTTGGCTAAATTTTTTTATTTTAAAAATATTAACTGGTTTTTCAGTGTATAAAAGCTATAATTGCGTAACATTTTGACATCATTCGCAGTTACGGAAGCGAGAAGTTCACTACAACGGAACGTGATTATAATTCGTCACATTTGGTGATATATGTAATCCCCTAGTCACATACATAATACACGACAGACCATAAGTATATATTCGGGGTACAGCTATAAAAAACGTATATTTTATACATTACAATTTTCCAAATAAATGCTAAATATTCTGTATGTTATCGTAGTTTAAGTATATTTGTAACAACAGAAGTAAAAGCCCATACACATGTTTAAGCTTATTTTCAGCGAATTTGACAATATTCTATAGGACAGCGAAGGAGTTACTATTTTGATCGGTGACACAGTATCCATATATCACCATTTGTGACGTGAATATAATTCGTCATATTTGGTGATATATATATATATATATATATATATATATATATATATATATATATATATATAATCCGATAGTCACATATGCACTGCACGACCGACCATAAGTATGTATTGTGGGCACAGCTATAAAAAACGTCTATTTTACACATTACACTTTTCTAAATAAATGTTAAATATTCTGTATGTTATCACAGTTTATGTGTATTTTTACAACAGTTAAAAGCCACACGCTATTTAATCTTTATTTTCAGTGGATTTGACAATATTCTAGATGACAGCGAGGGAGTTGAACTGTGCTATTGGTTTGCACATATCACCATATGTGACGTGTTATAATTTTTCACCTTTGGTGATATATGTAATCCATTAGTCACATACGCACCGCACGACAGACCATAACTATGTATTCTGGGTACCGCTATAAAAACTTCTATTTTTCACATTGCAATTTTCTAAATATATGCTAAATATTCTGGAGATTATCATAGTTTAAATTTATTTGTTACAACAGAAATAAAAGTCCTTACAATATTTTAAGCTTTATTTTCAGCGAATTTGACATTATTCTAGAGCACAGCGAAGGAGTTGCTATTTTGATCTGTGCTATTGGTTTACATATATCACCATTTATGACGTGATTGTAATTCGTCATTCTGGTGATATATGTAATTCCCTAGTCACATACTCAGCGCACGACAGAACATAAGTATGTATTCTGGGTACAGCTATAAAAACATCTATTTTACATATTACACTTTTCCAAATAAATGTTAAATATTCTGTATGTTATCACAAATTATGTGTATTTTTATAACAGAATTAAAAGCCCACAAGCTTTTTAATTTGTATTTTCAGCGGATTTCACAATATTCTAGAGGAGAGCGAAGGAGTTGATCTGTGCTACTGTTTATCACATACCACCATTTGTTACGTTATTATAATTCGTCAATATGGTGATATATGTAATCCCCTAGTCACATACACACCGCACGACAGAACATAAGTATGTATTCTGGGCACAGCTATAAAAAGGTCTACTTTTCATATTACACTTTTCCAAATAAATACTAAATGTTCTGTATGTTATCACAGTTTATGTGTTTATTTACATTAGAAATACAAGCCCACACACTTTTTAATCTTTATTTTCAGTGGATTTGACAATTAACTAGAGGACAGCGAAGGAGTTGATCTGTGCTATTGGTTTGCACATATCACCATTTGTGATGTGATTATAATTCGTCACATGTGGTGATATATGTAATCCCCTTGTACATACGCACCGCACGACAGACCAGAAATATGTATTCTGGGTACAGCAATAAAAACTTATATTTTACACATTGCAGTTTTCTAAATAAATGCTAAATATTGTGTATGTTATCATAGTTTAAGTGTATTTATTACAACAGATCCAAAAGTCCTTAAAATATTTTAAGCTTTATTTTCAGCAAATTTGACATTATTCTACAGCACAGTGAAGGAGTTGCTCTTTTGCTCTGTGCTATTGGTTTGCATATGTCACCATTTATGACGTGATTGTAGTTCGTCACCTTTGGAGATATATGTAATTCAATAGTTACATACGCACAGCAGGACAGACCATAAATATGTATTCTGGGCACAGCTATAAAAACTTCTATTTTTCACATTGCAATTTTCCAAATGTGTGCTAAATATTCTGCAGGGTATCATAGTTTAAGTGTATATGTTAAAACATAACTAAAGGTCTTTACAATATTTTAAGCTTTATTTTCAGTGGATTTGACATTATTCTACAGCACAGTGAAGGAGTTGGTATTTTGATCTGTGCTATTGGTTTGCATATATCACCATTTATGACGTGATTATAATTCGTCAATATGCTGATATATGTAATCCCCTAGTCACATATTCACCGCACGACAGAACATAAGTATGTATTCTGGGTACAGCTATAAAATTTTATATTTTACACATTGCAGTTTTCTAAATAAATGCTAAATATTCTGTATGTTATCATAGTATATGTGTATTTTTACAACAGTTAAAAGCCACACGCTTTTAAGCTTTATTTTCAGCTAATTTGACAATATTCCATAGAACAGCGAAGAAGTTGCTATTTTCATCTGTGCTATTGGTTTGCATATGTCACCATTTATGACGTGATTGTAATTCGTCACCTTTGGTGATATATGTAATTCAATAGTCACATACGCACCGCACGACAGACCATAAATATGTATTCTGGGTACAGCTATAAAAACTTCTATTTTTCACATTGCAATTTTCCAAATGTGTGCTAAATATTCTGCAGGGTATCATAGTTTAAGTGTATATGTTAAAACATAACTAAAGGTCTTTACAATATTTTAAGCTTTATTTTCAGTGGATTTGACATTATTCTACAGCACAGTGAAGGAGTTGGTATTTTTATCTGTGCTATTGGTTTGCATATATCACCATTTATGACGTGATTATAATTCGTCAATATGCTGATATATGTAATCCCCTAGTCACATATTCACCGCACGACAGAACATAAGTATGTATTCTGGGTACAGCTATAAAATTTTATATTTTACACATTGCAGTTTTCTAAATAAATGCTAAATATTCTGTATGTTATCATAGTATATGTGTATTTTTACAACAGTTAAAAGCCACACGCTTTTAAGCTTTATTTTCAGCTAATTTGACAATATTCCATAGGACAGCGAAGAAGTTGCTATTTTCATCTGTGCTATTGGTTTGCATATGTCACCATTTATGACGTGATTGTAATTCGTCACCTTTGGTGATATATGTAATTCAATAGTCACATACGCACCGCACGACAGACCATAAATATGTATTCTGGGTACAGCTATAAAAACTTCTATTTTTCACATTGCAATTTTCCAAATGTGTGCTAAATATTCTGCAGGGTATCATAGTTTAGATGTATATGTTAAAACATAACTAAAGTCTTTACAATATTTTAAGCTTTATTTTCAGTGGATTTGACATTATTCTACAGCACAGTGAAGGAGTTGCTATTTTGATCTGTGCTATTGGTTTGCATATATCACCATTTATGACGTGATTATAATTCGTCAATTTGGTGATATATGTAATCCCCTAGTCACATACGCACCGCACGACAGACAATAAATATGTATTCTGGGTACAGCTATAAAAACTTCTATTTTTCACATTGCAATTTTCCAAATGTGTGCTAAATATTCTGCAGGGTATCATAGTTTAAGTGTATATGTTAAAACATAACTAAAAGTCTTTACAATATTTTAAGCTTTATTTTCAGTGGATTTGACATTATTCTACAGCACAGTGAAGGAGTTGGTATTTTGATCTGTGCTATTGGTTTGCATATATCACCATTTATGACGTGATTATAATTCGTCAATATGCTGATATATGTAATCCCCTAGTCACATATTCACCGCACGACAGAACATAAGTATGTATTCTGGGTACAGCTATAAAATTTTATATTTTACACATTGCAGTTTTCTAAATAAATGCTAAATATTCTGTATGTTATCATAGTATATGTGTATTTTTACAACAGTTAAAAGCCACACGCTTTTAAGCTTTATTTTCAGCTAATTTGACAATATTCCATAGGACAGCGAAGAAGTTGCTATTTTCATCTGTGCTATTGGTTTGCATATGTCACCATTTATGACGTGATTGTAATTCGTCACCTTTGGTGATATATGTAATTCAATAGTCACATACGCACCGCACGACAGACCATAAATATGTATTCTGGGTACAGCTATAAAAACTTCTATTTTTCACATTGCAATTTTCCAAATGTGTGCTAAATATTCTGCAGGGTATCATAGTTTAAGTGTATATGTTAAAACATAACTAAAGTCTTTACAATATTTTAAGCTTTATTTTCAGTGGATTTGACATTATTCTACAGCACAGTGAAGGAGTTGCTATTTTGATCTGTGCTATTGGTTTGCATATATCACCATTTATGACGTGATTATAATTCGTCAATATGCTGATATATGTAATCCCCTAGTCACATATTCACCGCACGACAGAACATAAGTATGTATTATGGGTACAGCTATAAAATTTTATATTTTACACATTGCAGTTTTCTAAATAAATGCTAAATATTCTGTATGTTATCATAGTATATGTGTATTTTTACAACAGTTAAAAGCCACACGCTTTTAAGCTTTATTTTCAGCTAATTTGACAATATTCCATAGGACAGCGAAGAAGTTGCTATTTTCATCTGTGCTATTGGTTTGCATATGTCACCATTTATGACGTGATTGTAATTCGTCACCTTTGGTGATATATGTAATTCAATAGTCACATACGCACCGCACGACAGACCATAAATATGTATTCTGGGTACAGCTATAAAAACTTCTATTTTTCACATTGCAATTTTCCAAATGTGTGCTAAATATTCTGCAGGGTATCATAGTTTAAGTGTATATGTTAAAGCATAACTAAAGTCTTTACAATATTTTAAGCTTTATTTTCAGTGGATTTGACATTATTCTACAGCACAGTGAAGGAGTTGCTATTTTGATCTGTGCTATTGGTTTGCATATGTCACCATTTATGACGTGATTGTAATTCGTCACCTTTGGTGATATATGTAATTCAATAGTCACATACGCACCGCACGACAGACCATAAATATGTATTCTGGGTACAGCTATAAAAACTTCTATTTTTCACATTGCAATTTTCCAAATGTGTGCTAAATATTCTGCAGGGTATCATAGTTTAAGTGTATATGTTAAAACATAACTAAAGTCTTTACAATATTTTAAGCTTTATTTTCAGTGGATTTGACATTATTCTACAGCACAGTGAAGGAGTTGCTATTTGGATCTGTGCTATTGGTTTGCATATATCACCATTTATGACGTGATTATAATTCGTCAATTTGGTGATATATGTAATCCCCTAGTCACATACGCACCGCACGACAGACAATAAATATGTATTCTGGGTACAGCTATAAAACTTCTATTTTTCACATTGCAATTTTCCAAATGTGTGCTAAATATTCTGCAGGGTATCATAGTTTAAGTGTATATGTTAAAACATAACTAAAAGTCTTTTCAATATTTTAAGCTTTATTTTCAGTGGATTTGACATTATTCTACAGCACAGTGAAGGAGTTGGTATTTTGATCTGTGCTATTGGTTTGCATATATCACCATTTATGACGTGATTATAATTCGTCAATATGCTGATATATGTAATCCCCTAGTCACATATTCACCGCACGACAGAACATAAGTATGTATTCTGGGTACAGCTATAAAATTTTATATTTTACACATTGCAGTTTTCTAAATAAATGCTAAATATTCTGTATGTTATCATAGTATATGTGTATTTTTACAACAGTTAAAAGCCACACGCTTTTAAGCTTTATTTTCAGCTAATTTGACAATATTCCATAGGACAGCGAAGAAGTTGCTATTTTCATCTGTGCTATTGGTTTGCATATGTCACCATTTATGACGTGATTGTAATTCGTCACCTTTGGTGATATATGTAATTCAATAGTCACATACGCACCGCACGACAGACCATAAATATGTATTCTGGGTACAGCTATAAAAACTTCTATTTTTCACATTGCAATTTTCCAAATGTGTGCTAAATATTCTGCAGGGTATCATAGTTTAAGTGTATATGTTAAAACATAACTAAAGTCTTTACAATATTTTAAGCTTTATTTTCAGTGGATTTGACATTATTCTACAGCACAGTGAAGGAGTTGCTATTTTGATCTGTGCTATTGGTTTGCATATATCACCATTTATGACGTGATTATAATTCGTCAATTTGGTGATATATGTAATCCCCTAGTCACATACGCACCGCACGACAGACAATAAATATGTATTCTGGGTACAGCTATAAAAACTTCTATTTTTCACATTGCAATTTTCCAAATGTGTGCTAAATATTCTGCAGGGTATCATAGTTTAAGTGTATATGTTAAAACATAAATAAAAGTCTTTACAATATTTTATGCTTTATTTTCAGTGGATTTGACATTATTCTACAGCACAGTGAAGGAGTTGGTATTTTGATCTGTGCTATTGGTTTGCATATATCACCATTTATGACGTGATTATAATTCGTCAATATGCTGATATATGTAATCCCCTAGTCACATATTCACCGCACGACAGAGCATAAGTATGTATTCTGGGTACAGCTATAAAATTTTATATTTTACACATTGCAGTTTTCTAAATAAATGCTAAATATTCTGTATGTTATCATAGTATATGTGTATTTTTACAACAGTTAAAAGCCACACGCTTTTAAGCTTTATTTTCAGCTAATTTGACAATATTCCATAGGACAGCGAAGAAGTTGCTATTTTCATCTGTGCTATTGGTTTGCATATGTCACCATTTATGACGTGATTGTAATTCGTCACCTTTGGTGATATATGTAATTCAATAGTCACATACGCACCGCACGACAGACCATAAATATGTATTCTGGGTACAGCTATAAAAACTTCTATTTTTCACATTGCAATTTTCCAAATGTGTGCTAAATATTCTGCAGGGTATCATAGTTTAAGTGTATATGTTAAAACATAACTAAAGTCTTTACAATATTTTAAGCTTTATTTTCAGTGGATTTGACATAATTCTACAGCACAGTGAAGGAGTTGCTATTTTGATCTGTGCTATTGGTTTGCATATATCACCATTTATGACGTGATTATAATTCGTCAATTTGGTGATATATGTAATCCCCTAGTCACATACGCACCGCACGACAGACAATAAATATGTATTCTGGGTACAGCTATAAAACTTCTATTTTTCACATTGCAATTTTCCAAATGTGTGCTAAATATTCTGCAGGGTATCATAGTTTAAGTGTATATGTTAAAACATAAATAAAAGTCTTTACAATATTTTATGCTTTATTTTCAGTGGATTTGACATTATTCTACAGCACAGTGAAGGAGTTGGTATTTTGATCTGTGCTATTGGTTTGCATATATCACCATTTATGACGTGATTATAATTCGTCAATATGCTGATATATGTAATCCCCTAGTCACATATTCACCGCACGACAGAGCATAAGTATGTATTCTGGGTACAGCTATAAAATTTTATATTTTACACATTGCAGTTTTCTAAATAAATGCTAAATATTCTGTATGTTATCATAGTATATGTGTATTTTTACAACAGTTAAAAGCCACACGCTTTTAAGCTTTATTTTCAGCTAATTTGACAATATTCCATAGGACAGCGAAGAAGTTGCTATTTTCATCTGTGCTATTGGTTTGCATATGTCACCATTTATGACGTGATTGTAATTCGTCACCTTTGGTGATATATGTAATTCAATAGTCACATACGCACCGCACGACAGACCATAAATATGTATTCTGGGTACAGCTATAAAAACTTCTATTTTTCACATTGCAATTTTCCAAATGTGTGCTAAATATTCTGCAGGGTATCATAGTTTAAGTGTATATGTTAAAACATAACTAAAGTCTTTACAATATTTTAAGCTTTATTTTCAGTGGATTTGACATTATTCTACAGCACAGTGAAGGAGTTGCTATTTTGATCTGTGCTATTGGTTTGCATATATCACCATTTATGACGTGATTATAATTCGTCAATATGCTGATATATGTAATCCCCTAGTCACATATTCACCGCACGACAGAACATAAGTATGTATTATGGGTACAGCTATAAAATTTTATATTTTACACATTGCAGTTTTCTAAATAAATGCTAAATATTCTGTATGTTATCATAGTATATGTGTATTTTTACAACAGTTAAAAGCCACACGCTTTTAAGCTTTATTTTCAGCTAATTTGACAATATTCCATAGGACAGCGAAGAAGTTGCTATTTTCATCTGTGCTATTGGTTTGCATATGTCACCATTTATGACGTGATTGTAATTCGTCACCTTTGGTGATATATGTAATTCAATAGTCACATACGCACCGCACGACAGACCATAAATATGTATTCTGGGTACAGCTATAAAAACTTCTATTTTTCACATTGCAATTTTCCAAATGTGTGCTAAATATTCTGCAGGGTATCATAGTTTAAGTGTATATGTTAAAACATAACTAAAGTCTTTACAATATTTTAAGCTTTATTTTCAGTGGATTTGACATAATTCTACAGCACAGTGAAGGAGTTGCTATTTTGATCTGTGCTATTGGTTTGCATATATCACCATTTATGACGTGATTATAATTCGTCAATTTGGTGATATATGTAATCCCCTAGTCACATACCCACCGCACGACAGACAATAAATATGTATTCTGGGTACAGCTATAAAAACTTCTATTTTTCACATTGCAATTTTCCAAATGTGTGCTAAATATTCTGCAGGGTATCATAGTTTAAGTGTATATGTTAAAACATAAATAAAAGTCTTTACAATATTTTAAGCTTTATTTTCAGTGGATTTGACATTATTCTACAGCACAGTGAAGGAGTTGGTATTTTGATCTGTGCTATTGGTTTGCATATATCACCATTTATGACGTGATTATAATTCGTCAATATGCTGATATATGTAATCCCCTAGTCACATATTCACCGCACGACAGAACATAAGTATGTATTCTGGGTACAGCTATAAAAGGTCTTCTTTTCATATTACACTTTTCCAAATAAATGCTAAAGATTTTGTATGTTATCACAGTTTATGTGTTTTTTTACTACAGATAAAAGCCCACGTGCTTTTTAATGCTTATTTTCAGCGGATTTGACAATATTCTAGAGGACAGCGAAGGAGTTGCTAATTTGATGTGTGCTATTGGTTTACACATATCGCCATTTGTGACGTGATTATAATTCGTCACATTTGGTGATATATGTAATCCGGTAGTCACATAAGTACCGCACGAAAGACCATAGGTAGATATTCTGGGTACAGCTATAGCAAAAGATCTATTTTTCGCATTGCAATTTTCCAAATATATGCTAAATATTCTGTATGTTACCACAGATTATGTGTATTTTTACTACAGGAAAAAAAAAGCCCACACGCTTTTTAATCTTTATTTTCAGCGGATTTGACAATGTTCTAGAGGACAGCGAAGGAGTTGCTAATTTGATGTGTGCTATTGGTTACCATATATCACCAATTCTGACGTGATTATAATTCGTCACATTTGGTGATATATGTAATCCGATAATCACATATGTACCACATGACAGACCATAGGTATGTATTGTGGGTACAGCTATAAAAACTTATATTTTACACATTGCAATTTTCCAAATGTATGCTAATAATTCTGTAGGTTATCATAGTTTAAGTGTATTGCTACAACAGATCCAAGAGTCCTTACAATATTAAAGCTTTATTTTCAGCGAATTTGACATTATTCTAGAGCACAGTGAAGGAGCTGGTATTTTGATCTGTGCTATTGGTTTGCATATATCACCATTTATGACGTGATTATAATTCGTCAATATGGTGATATATGTAATCTCCTAGTCACGTACACACGCACGACAGAACATAAGTATGTATTCTGGGCACAGCTATAAAAAGGTCTACGTTTCATATTACACTTTTCCAAATAAATACTAAATGTTCTGTATGTTATCACAGTTAATGTGTTTATTTACATTAGAAATACAAGCCCACACACTTTTAATCTTTATTTTCAGTGGATTTGACAATTATCTAGAGGACAGCGAAGGAGTTGATCTGTGCTATTGGTTTGCACATATCACCATTTGTGATGTGATTATAATTCGTCGCATGTGGTGATATATGTAATCCCCTAGTCACATACGCACCTTACGACAGAACAGAAATATGTATTCTGGGTACAGCTATAAAAACTTATATTTTACACATTGCAGTTTTCTAAATAAATGCTAAATATTCTGTATGATATCATAGTTTAAGTGTATTTATTACAACAGATCCAAAAGTCCTTAAAATATTTTAAGCTTTATTTTCAGCGAATTTGACATTATTCTACAGCACAGTGAAGGAGTTGCTCTTTTGATCTGTGCTATTGGTTTGCATATGTCACCATTTATGACGTGATTGTAATTCGTCACCTTTGGAGATATATGTAATTCAATAGTTACATACGCACCGCACGACAGACCATAAATATGCATTCTGGGTACAGCTATAAAAACTTCAATTTTTCACATTGCAATTTTCCAAATGTGTGCTAAATATTCTGCAGGTTATCATAGTTTAAGTGTATTTATTACAACAGATCCATAAGTCCTTAAAATATTTTAAGCTTTATTTTCAGCAAATTTGACATTATTCTACAGCACAGTGAAGGAGTTGCTCTTTTGATCTGTGCTATTGGTTTGCATATGTCACCATTTATGACGTGATTGTAATTCGTCACCTTTGGTGATATATGTAATTCAATGGTTACATACGCACCGCACGACAGACCATAAATATGTATTCTGGGTACAGCTATAAAAACTTCTATTTTTCACATTGCAATTTTCCAAATGTGTGCTAAATATTCTGCAGAGTATCATAGTTTAAGTGTATATGTTAAAACATAACTAAAGGTCTTTACAATATTTTAAGCTTTATTTTCAATGGATTTGACATTATTCTACAGCACAGTGAAGGAGTTGCTATTTTGATCTGTGCTATTGGTTTGCATATATCACCATTTATGACGTGATTATAATTCGTCAATTTGGTGATATATGTAATCCCCTAGTCACATACGCACCGCACGACAGACAATAAATATGTATTCTGGGTACAGCTATAAAATTTTATATTTTACACATTGCAGTTTTCTAAATAAATGCTAAATATTCTGTATGATATCATAGTATATGTGTATTTTTACAACAGTTAAAAGCCACACGTTTTTAAGCTTTATTTTCAGCTAATTTGACAATATTCCATAGGACAGCGAAGAAGTTGCTATTTTCATCTGTGATATTGGTTTGCATATGTCACCATTTATGACGGGATTGTAATTCGTCACCTTTGGTGATATATGTAATTCAATAGTCACATACGCACCGCACGACAGACCATAAATATGTATTCTGGGTACAGCTATAAAAACTTCTATTTTTCACATTGCAATTTTCCAAATGTGTGCTAAATATTCTGCAGGGTATCATAGTTTAAGTGTATATGTTAAAACATAACTAAAGGTCTTTACAATATTTTAAGCTTTATTTTCAGTGGATTTGACATTATTCTACAGCACAGTGAAGGAGTTGCTATTTTGATCTGTGCTATTGGTTTGCATATATCACCATTTATGACGTGATTATAATTCGTCAATATGCTGATATATGTAATCCCCTAGTCACATATTCACCGCACGACAGAACATAAGTATGTATTATGGGTACAGCTATAAAATTTTATATTTTACACATTGCAGTTTTCTAAATAAATGCTAAATATTCTGTATGTTATCATAGTATATGTGTATTTTTACAACAGTTAAAAGCCACACGCTTTTAAGCTTTATTTTCAGCTAATTTGACAATATTCCATAGGACAGCGAAGAAGTTGCTATTTTCATCTGTGCTATTGGTTTGCATATGTCACCATTTATGACGTGATTGTAATTCGTCACCTTTGGTGATATATGTAATTCAATAGTCACATACGCACCGCACGACAGACCATAAATATGTATTCTGGGTACAGCTATAAAAACTTCTATTTTTCACATTGCAATTTTCCAAATGTGTGCTAAATATTCTGCAGGGTATCATAGTTTAAGTGTATATGTTAAAACATAAATAAAGTCTTTACAATATTTAAAGCTTTATTTTCAGTGGATTTGACATTATTCTACAGCACAGTGAAGGAGTTGCTATTTTGATCTGTGCTATTGGTTTGCATATATCACCATTTATGACGTGATTATAATTCGTCAATTTGGTGATATATGTAATCCCCTAGTCACATACGCACCGCACGACAGACAATAAATATGTATTCTGGGCACAGCTATAAAAACTTCTATTTTTCACATTGCAATTTTCCAAATGTGTGCTAAATATTCTGCAGGGTATCATAGTTTAAGTGTATATGTTAAAACATAACTAAAGGTCTTTACAATATTTTAAGCTTTATTTTCAGTGGATTTGACATTATTCTACAGCACAGTGAAGGAGTTGGTATTTTTATCTGTACTATTGGTTTGCATATATCACCATTTATGACGTGATTATAATTCGTCAATATGCTGATATATGTAATCCCCTAGTCACATATTCACCGCACGACAGAACATAAGTATGTATTCTGGGTCCAGCTATAAAATTTTATATTTTACACATTGCAGTTTTCTAAATAAATGCTAAATATTCTGTATGTTATCATAGTATATGTGTATTTTTACAACAGTTAAAAGCCACACGCTTTTAAGCTTTATTTTCAGCTAATTTGACAATATTCCATAGGACAGCGAAGAAGTTGCTATTTTCATCTGTGCTATTGGTTTGCATATGTCACCATTTATGACGTGATTGTAATTCGTCACCTTTGGTGATATATGTAATTCAATAGTCACATACGCACCGCACGACAGACCATAAATATGTATTCTGGGTACAGCTATAAAAACTTCTATTTTTCACATTGCAATTTTCCAAATGTGTGCTAAATATTCTGCAGGGTATCATAGTTTAAGTGTATATGTTAAAACATAACTAAAGTCTTTACAATATTTTAAGCTTTATTTTCAGTGGATTTGACATTATTCTACAGCACAGTGAAGGAGTTGCTATTTTGATCTGTGCTATTGGTTTGCATATATCACCATTTATGACGTGATTATAATTCGTCAATTTGGTGATATATGTAATCCCCTAGTCACATACGCACCGCACGACAGACAATAAATATGTATTCTGGGTACAGCTATAAAAACTTCTATTTTTCACATTGCAATTTTCCAAATGTGTGCTAAATATTCTGCAGGGTATCATAGTTTAAGTGTATATGTTAAAACATAAATAAAAGTCTTTACAATATTTTAAGCTTTATTTTCAGTGGATTTGACATTATTCTACAGCACAGTGAAGGAGTTGGTATTTTGATCTGTGCTATTGGTTTGCATATATCACCATTTATGACGTGATTATAATTCGTCAATATGCTGATATATGTAATCCCCTAGTCACATATTCACCGCACGACAGAACATAAGTATGTATTCTGGGTACAGCTATAAAAGGTCTTCTTTTCATATTACACTTTTCCAAATAAATGCTAAAGATTTTGTATGTTATCACAGTTTATGTGTATTTTTACTACAGATAAAAGCCCACGTGCTTTTTAATGTTTATTTTCAGCGGATTTGACAATATTCTAGAGGACAGCGAAGGAGTTGCTAATTTGATGTGTGCTATTGGTTTACACATATCGCCATTTGTGACGTGATTATAATTCGTCACATTTGGTGATATATGTAATCCGGTAGTCACATAAGTACCGCACGAAAGACCATAGGTAGATATTCTGGGTACAGCTATAGCAAAAGATCTATTTTTCGCATTGCAATTTTCCAAATATATGCTAAATATTCTGTATGTTACCGCAGTTTATGTGTATTTTTACTACAGGAAAAAAAAGCCCACACGCTTTTTAATCTTTATTTTCAGCGGATTTGACAATATTCTAGAGGACAGCGAAGGAGTTGCTAATTTGATGTGTGCTATTGGTTACCATATATCACCAATTCTGACGTGATTATAATTCGTCACATTTGGTGATATATGTAATCCGATAATCACATATGTACCACATGACAGACCATAGGTATGTATTGTGGGTACAGCTATAAAAACTTATATTTTACACATTGCAATTTTCCAAATGTATGCTAATAATTTTGTAGGTTATCATAGTTTAAGTGTATTGCTACAACAGATCCAAGAGTCCTTACAATATTTAAAGCTTTATTTTCAGCGAATTTGACATTATTCTAGAGCACAGTGAAGGAGCTGGTATTTTGATCTGTGCTATTGGTTTGCATATATCACCATTTATGACGTGATTATAATTCGTCAATATGGTGATATATGTAATCTCCTAGTCACGTACACACGCACGACAGAACATAAGTATGTATTCTGGGCACAGCTATAAAAAGGTCTACGTTTCATATTACACTTTTCCAAATAAATACTAAATGTTCTGTATGTTATCACAGTTTATGTGTTTATTTACATTAGAAATACAAGCCCACACACTTTTAATCTTTATTTTCAGTGGATTTGACAATAATCTAGAGGACAGCGAAGGAGTTGATGTGTGCTATTGGTTTGCACATATCACCATTTGTGATGTGATTATAATTCGTCACATGTGGTGATATATGTAATCCCCTAGTCACACACGCACCTTACGACAGAACAGAAATATGTATTCTGGGTACAGCTATAAAAACTTATATTTTACACATTGCAGTTTTCTAAATAAATGCTAAATATTCTGTATGTTATCATAGTTTAAGTGTATTTATTACAACAGATCCAAAAGTCCTTAAAATATTTTAAGCTTTATTTTCAGCGAATTTGACATTATTCTACAGCACAGTGAAGGAGTTGCTCTTTTGATCTGTGCTATTGGTTTGCATATGTCACCATTTATGACGTGATTGTAATTCGTCACCTTTGGAGATATATGTAATTCAATAGTTACATACGCACCGCACGACAGACCATAAATATGTATTCTGGGTACAGCTATAAAAACTTCAATTTTTCACATTGCAATTTTCCAAATGTGTGCTAAATATTCTGCAGGTTATCATAGTTTAAGTGTATTTATTACAACAGATCCATAAGTCCTTAAAATATTTTAAGCTTTATTTTCAGCAAATTTGACATTATTCTACAGCACAGTGAAGAAGTTGCTCTTTTGATCTGTGCTATTGGTTTGCATATGTCACCATTTATGACGTGATTGTAATTCGTCACCTTTGGTGATATATGTAATTCAATGGTTACATACGCACCGCACGACAGACCATAAATATGTATTCTGGGTACAGCTATAAAAACTTCTATTTTTCACATTGCAATTTTCCAAATGTGTGCTAAATATTCTGCAGGGTATCATAGTTTAAGTGTATATGTTAAAACATAACTAAAGGTCTTTACAATATTTTAAGCTTTATTTTCAGTGGATTTGACATTATTCTACAGCACAGTGAAGGAGTTGCTATTTTGATCTGTGCTATTGGTTTGCATATATCACCATTTATGACGTGATTATAATTCGTCAATTTGGTGATATATGTAATCCCCTAGTCACATACGCACCGCACGACAGACAATAAATATGTATTCTGGGTACAGCTATAAAATTTTATATTTTACACATTGCAGTTTTCTAAATAAATGCTAAATATTCTCTATGTTATCATAGTATATGTGTATTTTTACAACAGTTAAAAGCCACACGCTTTTAAGCTTTATTTTCGGCTAATTTGACAATATTCCATAGGACAGCGAAGAAGTTGCTATTTTGATCTGTGCTATTGGTTTGCATATGTCACCATTTATGACGTGATTGTAATTCGTCACCTTTGGTGATATATGTAATTCAATAGTCACATACGCACCGCACGACAGACCATAAATATGTATTCTAGGTACAGCTATAAAAACTTCTATTTTTCACATTGCAATTTTCCAAATGTGTGCTAAATATTCTGCAGGGTATCATAGTTTAAGTGTATATGTTAAAACATAACTAAAGTCTTTACAATATTTTAAGCTTTATTTTCAGTGGAATTGACATTATTCTACAGCACAGTGAAGGAGTTGCTATTTTGATCTGTGCTATTGGTTTGCATATATCACCATTTATGACGTGATTATAATTGGTCAATTTGGTGATATATGTAATCCCCTTGTACATACGCACCGCACGACAGACAATAAATATGTATTCTGGGTACAGCTATAAAAACTTCTATTTTTCACATTGCAATTTTCCAAATGTGTGCTAAATATTCTGCAGGGTATCATAGTTTAAGTGTATATGTTAAAACATAACTAAAAGTCTTTACAATATTTTAAGCTTTATTTTCAGTGGATTTGACATTATTCTACAGCACAGTGAAGGAGTTGGTATTTTGATCTGTGCTATTGGTTTGCATATATCACCATTTATGACGTGATTATAATTCGTCAATATGCTGATATATGTAATCCCCTAGTCACATACGCACCGCACGACAGACCATAAATATGTATTCTAGGTACAGCTATAAAAACTTCTATTTTTCACATTGCAATTTTCCAAATGTGTGCTAAATATTCTGCAGGGTATCATAGTTTAAGTGTATATGTTAAAACATAACTAAAGGTCTTTGCAATATTTTAAGCTTTATTTTCAGTGGATTTGACATTATTCTACAGCACAGTGAAGGAGTTGGTATTTTGATCTGTGCTATTGGTTTGCATATATCACTATTTATGACGTGATTGTAATTCGTCACCTTTGGTAATATATGTAATCCTATAGTCCCATATGTACCGCACGACAGACCATAAGTATGTATTGTGGGCACAGCTATAAAAATGTCTATTTTACACATTACACTTTACCAAATAAATGCTAAATATTCTGTATGTTATCACAGTTTATGTGTATTCGTTACAACAGAATTAAAATTCCATACACGTTTTTAAGCTTTATTTTCAGTGGAATTGTCAATATTCTAGAACTCAGCTATATGTGTCTTTATCTAAATATGTATCTTAAGGTTTTTTATGGCAAACCGAGTATTGAATCGAATAGCATAGTTTTAATTGATTTAGAATACTTTATTTTATTAGTAATATTGGTAGTGCAAGAAATGAGTATTGACTTTTCACGTCAGTGCCATCAACTTGTAAGCTTCGTTTTAGTATTCTATTCGGAACGTTTGAGCCTACAATGCAATGGCGACCTAAATTCATGGCGTTTGGCCTACGAATGAAATTGAATGGAATGCAAACGACTGAATGCATCCTTCGACCCAATCTCCGCTTATGATCGAGAGCTGCAGTACACTACATGTTTTCTATTTTTTTTTTGTAACAACGAAATTGAATGGAATTGCAATTTTATTTGTTTTATCTATACTGTAATTGGTATAATATTTTAAGGTGTCAAATAATTTAACCTATTTTCAGTATCATTGGCTCAAGAGTGCATTGGTATGCACGCCTTGTGTAGCTTCGTTCATTGGACGTATACAGTTAATTAATTTTCGTAGATGGCGACAAAATGGTGTCCAGAGATAATTTCTTAATTATTATGATAGTGTTTGCATGAGCTTATACTAGGGTGGACGGCGAAGATCTTCCCATACAATAGAGGAAGATAGTGTTGCATTTCTAAAATACATTTTTCTAAATTTTATTTATGTTTGCATTTTTCTTACGGTCTGTTTAAAAGAGTATATTTAGCTATTTTTTACCTGTATAGTGTGTATAAACAATTTAATGGGAGAAAACTAAAAGCGCACGTAAATTATTGCAAGATATTCGATACATCCGAAGTATCTTAACACAAAGGAAAGGGCTGGTACTAGGTCAAAATGTGTTAAATATGTTTAGTTTACTTTCATTATCAGTTGCAGTCCAAGATACGGGGTGGTTAATTTGTTGGCGTCAGTGCTATGAAAGTATTGCTTCGTTAGTGTTATTTGTTTTATACATCGACATTCATACGAACGTCATCGCATACACACTATACAATGAAAGTAGCGTTTGTTTTTTGCACCGAAGATTTTCAAGTACGTTTTGGACTAGACTGTTGGAATAACATTTAAAAAATATTATTTTTTGTTATTTCTGTTTTGTTTTAGTTTTTATTACAAAGGAAATAAAAGAGCACATTTCCTTAATTCGATTTAACTGTAAATTCCATAAAATATAATTACGGGATATAGCTCAAGGTGCCATTACATAAATAAGTGTAGTATTTTTATTATAACCTGAGCATTGACACGCGTAGTAAATATTTTGCATTATGTTATTCTGCTTTAAATAATTAATGCATTTTTGTTATCATTGTCAGCGTTAGAGATTAACTGTGTTGACTATGCACATCAGCGCTAAAAGTTTCATATGATATGCAATATTTAGTTATGTTTGTAGTCGGTGATGCAATAATGTGAAGAAGTCATCACTTAATGGCCTACGTATGCAGTTTCAGAATATAACAATTTACCTTTCCGTGGCAATGTGCAATAACATTAAATTTTCTTCTTTGTGACCTGATATAAAGATATATCCGAACAAATACACATCAAAAATAGAAGTTAATAAAGAATTTGCTCTTTCTGGGTTGTATTTACTACAATTGGATTTTAAACTCTAATGTTCTTTAAAAGAGTGATGGAAACGTAAGTAATAATGAATCGCTTGTTTAATTACAGACGATTATTACCAAAATGAAAAGAGTTACATTTCAAAATCACATTCGTATTTTTATGATGTAATTTATCACCTCTAAAGTTACCATTTCCACGCGATAAATTGAGAAAATATTTCAACTCCTAAAAACGTTCTTTTAATTGTTAATGTGTAAGCGTCCGCGACAATTTTGGGAAGCGACGAACAGTACCAAGCAAAACTCTTACAATTGCCAATAAAGCTGTATTAAAGTCACCTGCTCCCTCCATATGTTTTTAGAATTAACAACGGTATTGCACAATAGATGTCTGATAAAATTGGAATTAATAACCAATAATCCGTTCGTGTAGGGAAAATATGTGAACATCACTTAGACACGAAAGTCAGTATGTCAGTGCCCTACATTTGCAAGCTACGCTCGACTGCCCACATAATTTTCATTTCCTTTAATGTGAGGAGTAGTTCTGATCAGCTTAACTGACATTGTAAATCTCCTTTATTTTCGATATATTTGAATCTAACAATGTACACCTAATAATCACATGTTTCCCCTTTATTTTGCTACTAAGTTATCACATAATATTGTTAGCATAAATGAAAAAGTAATTGACTATAAAGGATGAATATTTAAATTTATAAGGCTTTGTTTGGTACTGGAAACGACTCTGGTTGGTCGCTACCGGATGAGGCGGGGAGGGGCCTCTTCCACATTTCAAAAATGAAGCATATTTCTGGTCATGATTTTCTCTTTGTAGAAAGTGCGTTGTGCGTTCTTGTATATGGAATAAAATAAAACGTTTCGATTTAAAGTAAACGAATAGTCTGTAGTCTAAGTCCTGGTGGTCTATTTGTAACAATACTTGACTCGTAGATCTCAGATCGCTGGGTTCAATATCGACAAAGGTCAATGTGTTTTTCAGGTGTAAAATTCCTAAGCATGGTTTTCTTCGGATGGGGAAGTAAAGCCGTGTGTCCTGTGTGGTAGATTTACAGCAAGTAAAATAGCCTCAAGTCTGAAAGTACAGGCCTCTGAGTAAAATTTATCGGCCGTTCCACGACCTGAATTGCATGAGGTGCTGATGACCTGGGATTATAAATAACGTCTGTAATTAAACAAAATGAATAAAATAAACTTATGGTTCTCCAAGTCACGTTTCTCAACGCACTATAACAGCTCGTGGTTGTTAAATGCTACATCAAATAAACTGAAAGTCTTTCTTGTTTGTGCAAGTCTTGTTCGGACTGCAAATTCTGCACTTAACAGTGACTACACTGGGAAATATGAAAGAGCGTGTAACGTACAAAGAGATTATTGGTTGTAAGGGCATAAGCATAAGATGTTTATCTGCACTCTTAGAGCTATAGCTACCTATAACCATGTTGCTACATTTTCCTGTTTGTTTCTTTAATTTTTTTAATTAATTTAGCAATAACATATTTTGCACCTCCACAAGTGTATAAAAATAAATTAACAAGCTTATAATAGTTTTATTTTTTAATGTTTGGTATGCTACATTCCCGGCACTAATTGAAGGTATTTCTTTTTGCAGATCTCCGAGTCAGCACAAACTTCACATCGGGGGAACCAAAGTAAGTAGAATGCAACTTTATATATTTATGTGATTTCCACATTTGTTTAGAGTTTATAACATGTTGATTTATCTATGTATGTTTCTGAGTTTATCAGTCCTCATTAGCAAGAATCATGAGGAATAAAAGAATGTTATGACTAATATTTTGACATTCCTCCACAAATATATTTGCGTTAACCATTATTGTGCAGTAGAAATTTGCAATGTAATGCCTCCACATTTACCATAATATTCTTTATTCTAATCAGATAATAGAGCAAAAGTAAAATACTAAAATGAAGGGGTGTGTACGAACATTCAGCTCTAACAGAAACGTCGTTTTGAAATGCACAAATTGGAATTTGCACCTAACTTCAATTATATTGAAAGCCAGTACTCGAGGGTCTAATAATGCGAGATATATCTATTATATCTGATTTAATGTTTTCTCTATCTCTATTCCTCCACCCTTTGGTTCAGTTAGTTTATTTAAGGACGCTCTTTAACACTTGACCACTAGCTTCAATAATTGGCCGGTGAATAGTGGAGTAGACCTGTATTTAGATAATATCTCAAAGCAGCAATACATTCACCACGTGGCATACTAGTGTATAAAGAAACAAGATCAATAGTTTCTAAAATATTGATTGTACAGGAAGGTTAACTTTCTTTTAAAATTCCAGAGTATGTTAGGAATCCCTAATAAAGGTGTTTCTGGAAGCTACGAAAAGCTTAAGATGAACTCTGGTACCAAATAAAGATTTTTTTTCTATTGAACCGAATTTAGTGGCATTCTAAGAGTGAACTATTTTATGTATGAGGCACATTAAATTATTTGGCTAAAATAGTTTTATCAACTTCATTATATTTCTAAAATGATTAAACATTCGTGCATACATTTTTACTGAGTTTTAAGTTAAAGTGCTGGAATTTTGCATACCATAAAATGAAATTATGATTTGGTTTAGCGAAATATTAAATATATTTATAGTTATAAATTGTTAAATTTAAATTAGAAATGTGTATATAATTTCTCAAGGGGAATTAATAAAATTATTTGTATATCTCATATCAAAGCGCAATGAACAGCATTTTAGCTCCAATAAAGTTATAAAAATTATGTACAATTTTGGTTTATATTTATATAAATAATTATTTAGCCTATATACCCATTTAGAGCAAATATTCCAAATCAAACTGTAAAGATATTCATTGGCATTTGTGTCTTTTCCCTGATTTACATCCAATATTTCCAATATTTCTTTTGAAGACAGTGTATCGTACAGAGACACCATCTTTTCTATTACACCGATATGCAGGGGTCTCAATTGTCTCAAAATATTGGTATCAACGAAAATGTAGTCTGGCTCTGAAACACTTAAATACGTTGGTTGGAGTGAGCTCACAGAAATTGTAGGATTTAGTTGCTTATTTGCTTTAATTTCAACATTATTCCAAACCTCTTTCAGTAATAATTTTACCTTTTCATCCCCTTGAAGATTTTTCACTTGACACTATACCCTTAATTGATATAAGAATAAACAAGCAGTAATAAAATCAAATGCAACTATCGGTTTATAAATTGATCTGAAAAAAAATAACATTTATTTATTTATACATTCAAGTTTCAATCTAAAGAGAGCAGCACTGCAAAATTAAGAACTATCAAATACTGCATAAATAAGAAAACATTCTATAAGTGTATTTCTGTTTAGACTTTGATATAGTTGAAGGGTCATATTAATATTACCAACATAACCACTTTTTCATTTCCAAGGATAGATGAAGTGGTACATTTCAGTGCTTTCCATTATTTTTTCGGGAAAATATTTCAGCTCCATTGTAAGCACATCAAAGATACTATTTCTACCCAAAATAATCATTGAGCAAAAATCAACATTTTGACCACTATAGCACGAGAGTGTTGCCTTAAGAACAACTTTATTAAAGCCGAAAGTCATCCTACATTTACA
Source organism: Metallyticus violacea (assembly GCA_030762175.1). NCBI lineage: Eukaryota > Metazoa > Arthropoda > Insecta > Mantodea > Metallyticidae > Metallyticus > Metallyticus violacea. Next base: position 37,736,931 of record CM060846.1, read on the forward strand.
TCCCTTATCTTTGGCCTTTCATCAAAGAATATCCCCCTATCTTCAAATCCTTTCCAAATCTTTAAAGAATCTTTATTCAAGATTCGTTTACCGCTTAGGAAACCGGCCGATATAAACTGGAAAGCACTTGTAATTGTTATCCATAAACTAAGATTTGCACGGGTAACGGGTGGGAACTCTTCTCGGAGACAGTCCCACTTCAGGGAGTAGCGACCCTGCCCACGTGATGCTCCAGGCCCTCCTGACCCGGGAGGCAGTTGCTGGAAAGGGTCCCTTTTCCAGGGTTACGGATACTACACAGATACGACGGATCTGCTTGTGTCCCATCACAAAACTTCTGCCCAGCGCTCGTATCACCGTCATAGGTTTGAATAGATTTATCCAGGGGCGTGAAAATATTCTTATTTTCATGCGCCCTAATTTCTTGCAAGAGAATAGTTGAAACCGTACCTTTACATTTTGAACTATTTGTATAATCACACACACATAGCAAGGCTTCCTCTTTATGTGATATTTGGGAATACTATAGAGTGTGAACCACTCACTACCATTACTAATAATATTTTAATCCCTGAACTGTTTACTTGCAAATTTATAGTTTTTGGCTTATTGTTATACATATACAAATCTAGTGGTCATCTTCTTTTCTACCGTTTGCTGGAATAGGTATGAATTCTCTGGTCCAAGAAATCCACTTTGACCTAATGGTAATAGTCAATGTTCACACCTTCATTCGCATTTTTAACATTGACAACTGATTTGTGATGCACTGTATAGCAACACAATCGTATCTCTCTTTAAACACTAGAGTATGGTCTTAAGTGAAACTAAATTCGTAATATTTTCTTCTTTATCTCATCTTATTAAAAACTCTTTGGGAGTAAATTGTTTCTGAGAATATTATGATGTTTTCCTTTTGTGTCTTGGATTCGTTTGCAAGGATTTTATTCCATACAAAAATAATGTTTACTGAAGGAATGCGCCTGGTACGTGACAATGTTGCAGTATCACCGTCTCTAAATTGAGTAATGGTTAAATTAAAGTATATGATTCAATTCATTAGTCACAAGATCCTCTTCACTATCATCATCACCATCAGGCATGTAATGAGAACTGAAATCACTAAAATAACAACTTTCACCTGAATTATTCTCCAGCAGTAACTGAATACATTCTTCCTTCTGCGTTCGAACACTTCGGCCGGTTCTCTTAATAAAATTGATAGAGATTACTATTGTTATACTTTTTGGGGAAGAAAGCAATTTAGAACAAAAATGCTATCCAGTTATAAACATTTAAATCTGCTAATGTATTATATACGACATAATGTCCAGCCATAGGCAGCACGAGCCTATACACCAAAGGAAGTGAGGAAAAAATTAATTCCCTAATGTATCATATATGACACACACGAGATTTGAGTGGTTAAACCAATTGGAGGTAGTTTTAAATTAAAAAGATATCCTTGTGGTTACGATGTGTATGATCCCAATAGGATTATTCTCGCCCATTTAATGACACCTAATGTTTACAGAGGGATGTTCATTGGGGCCCCTCCTTTACTTTTAAATAAAACATTTTGACAAACAGCTCCGGTTGGTTTATGGAAGAGATACCACAAATGTTTCCGGGTCGGTTCTTTGTCTCATTAGCTAAGGAAGACGACAACGTTCGTAAAGCACAGACTTTTGGGATGTTTGGCAAGATATGCGTTGCTTATATAAAACAAAAGATTCTGCACTAAATCTGAACATAACTGGACAATTTGTCTTATTATAAAATTGATCAAAATATTTGGGATTAGTTATGGTCCTGGAAGCTAGGAAAAACTGCCTGACAATGATATTTTCTTTTGAAATTATTGCACAAAAAACACTTTAACTTAACCTGCCTCGATATTTCGTACACAGACCTACTTCTGAAACATAATGCAGTTCATCACACCAAGTACTCTAAAAATATTCCCATTCAGTGACTAGAGTAAAGAACGGTCATGAACGAATATCCTTGTGTACGCAAAAAATAAGATAAATGCAGAAAAAATTGAAGTTTTTCTTGTTTTTTGTACTGTAAATGCAAACATAAAAAGTTTCTCATCCGCGCTTGAAAAGAAAGGTTGATGATAATGGGGAAGGTGACCCCCCGCCGCAGAAACACAATTTTGGAGCACCACAAATCTTCGAAAACACAGGTTACTTTGGATGGCAAAAGAGAGAAAACATGAGAGGTGTACATCGGGGTGCTAGAGGAGCAGCCCAATTTTGGAGCGGACCAATGGGCATACCGAACAATCGTTATTTTCGAGAGGGGGAAGAGAAGGTTATGGACCACAGGACTTCTATAACGCGTTCCAACCACCACACCAGCCTGATTATTACCCAAGCCCAAAGTGGCATTTCTCGATGGCTCTACCGCAGCATTCACAGCAGAGCCAATCTCATCAGCCTGTCCAAGGTGGACATGGATCATCGGAAAAGAATCATAACACATCTCAATAACAGCAGCATCAGTTACAACAGCAGCAGCAACACCCACAACAGCATCAGGCACAACTGTCAGAGGAGGGAGTAAACAAAGTAAAGAAAAGTAAGAAACGCCCCATATTGCAAAGCTATTCTTCACGGCCATAACAGTCGGCCTGGTGGTGTAGTGGTAACATATTTGACTTCATAAACCAAGATCGCACGTCAAACTAGACCAGAATTGATGGATTTTTAGGACGTAAAATCCTAAGTATGACTTCCTTCGGAAGGTAAGTAAAGACGAAAGTCCCGTGTCGTACATTTACGGCCCGTGAGAGAACCTCAGACCTGGATCGCTCATTTCACGCTCTAAATTGTATGGGACGCTGATGACATGAGATGTTAAAGAGCGTCTGTCTATAAATCAACCAAATTAAGAAAATCAATAATGGTCGTAAACGGAGAAGATGCACAATGAGCACTGAAAGAGAAACAATTATTATTAGGATAACTGTCCTATAACCCTAGCGTGTGCACCAAGTAAGATACCAGAGAGTTCCAAGGAACCAAGTAAGTTACCAGTTATGAAAGTCTTATGATACAACTGTGCACAATTTAGTGGTGAGAGTAGAGAGCTCTCTGTCCAGGAAGGAAATGGAACTAGTTGCATTATGTACAAAGAGGAAGCGTTTGACAACACAACTTACTTGTCCATAATTTAATCCATTGGCATTCGAGGCGTGGATAACGCCATTTGCGATTGGATAAATTTCCATGCTATGCAGCAGAAAATTTCGAGCAGCAATTCTCGGAGAGGCACAGGAGATAGTTGCGATAAGGAACTGTCATCAGGATGAAATTTTATTGGCCATGTTAATGACCCTCGTGTTGGACTACTGCTCGTGGACATAAACTATATAAAATCTTATGCGACGACAGAACCTAAGTGCTGATGGGAATATTTGTACAGATATTAAAAGGTGTAATGAATGATGAGCTGGCGATAATGAAAAACTGGTGTACAAGGGAAGTACTTATATTAAAATGCTCTAAATCAGTTATTGTAGCGTTTAAAACCCGAATAACCTGAACTAATTTGCAGCGCATATGAATTGCCAAATATCTCGAAATAATGCTGGATAGGACGCGTACTTGGAACTCTCACTTTAAGAAAGTAATCCGTAAAGACAAATGGAACTGCAGACGATATTTCGGAAAGTCATGCGGAAAAAGACCTGCGGTTTAACAAACATTTGATGTGCATCTAAAGGCTTACATTTTGCAATTACAACCAAGTCTTTGCAGACTTAAAATTGTTGATACTACAGTGACCTATAAACATCTTTGGCCACAATACCACGATACTAGAGGTTAGCTGATGCCCAGTCATCACGGTGTATAAGCAACGACAAAACGTAGTTTCGTTCCGCATGACGCATGAGCATACTATAATAATTTGCCATCTTGTTTATATTTTCAAAAGATTAGACGCATTCAATTTTTTGATTGTAACCACAAGGATCTCCATATAGATTAAAGCTACCTCCACCTGATTAAACCTTTTCCCTCCTTATGTATCATCTACGATACATTAATGAGTTAATTTTATTCTCACTTCTCTTGGTGCATAGGCTTCTGCGGCGGGATATATAAATGAGAAGTCATTTTGCGCCACATTACTGCACATTATTGTTATATTCACGCACTAGGTGGTGATAGAGTCTAGAATACAGCTGTTGCTTCATGTTTCACCATGCTTAAGGACAAAAAGTATTACTAAATTAACAATTATAGATGTGCAAACGGTTTTGAAACTATGAAAAAATAGCCAAAGTGTCCTCAAATCTTACCATAAATTGTGTACAGCTTTATAATAAGAGTTTAAGATTGGTAGCGTACTATTACAATGCAAAGTGTTTAATAAAAGCTGTTCTCAAATGCATTAGGCCACCATGATATTCTCCCAAATTTTCCAATTCTCTTAGCTTTATTATAGAGGTTTCCTGCCCGGCCGTTTAATTCACTACAATCTTTGAACCAACATTTCACCTTACTGATCCCGACGTTATGGTTAATAGAAAGTAATCCTAATAGCAATTGTTTCTCTTTCAGTGCTCATTCTGCAACCTCTCTGTTTCAGGGCCATTGTTGATGTGGTTTATTTACAGAGGGACATTCTTTAATATCTCAGGTCATCGGCGTCCCATTCAATGAAGGGCGTGGAAAGGCCGACCAATTTTGCTCAGTCCAAATTATTTAGGCTCGAGATTCGTTTACGTGCCGTAAATGTACGACACGTGACACACGGCTTTACTTCCATTACGAGGGAAGTCATCCTTAGATTATTTACGTGCGTAAAATCATTCTATCCATCTATCCAGTTTTGACCCGCGATTTTAGGTTTGAAGGCATGTGCTATACAACTATACCACCAGACCACTGTTTTACTGCCAGGAAGAATAGCTTAGCAACATGGGGCGTTTCTTCTGTCTTTACTTTCTTTACTCCCTCCTTCGACATTTCTGGCTGATTCTGCTGTGAGTGCTGCTGCTGCTGTTGTGACTGTTGCTGCTGTTGCTTAGATGAGTTATTATTCTGTTCAAATGATCTATGTCTCCTCCCTGGCGAGGCTGATGAGATTGCCTTTGCCGTAAATGCTGCGGTAGAGCCATCGAGTAATTCCATTTTGGGCCTGGGTAATAATCAGGCCGGTATGGAGGTTGGGACGTGTTGTTCAAGTCCCGTGTTCCATAACCTCCCCTACCTCCTCTCGGAAATAACGATTGTTAGGCATGCCCCTTGGTACGCTACAAATTGGGGGTGATCCTGTAGCACCTCGATATACAGCTCTCATATTTTCTCTCTTTTGCAATTCAAAGCCACCTGTATTTTCGTAGTTTTGAGGTGCTCCAAAATTATGTTTCTGCGGTAGGGAGTCACCTTCCTCATTCTCATCAACCTTTCCTTTCATGCGTGGATGAAAAATATTTGATGTTTGTATTTACAATATATATAAAAAAAAGAAAAACTTCAATTTTTTCTGGGTTTATCTTACTTTTTGCTTACACAAGGATGTTCGTTTATGGCTGATCTTTACCCTTTGTCTATGAATGGACATATTTTTAGAGTACTTAGTGCGATGAAGTGCATTATGTTTAATAAGTAGGTCTTTGTACGATCTATTGAAGCAGGTTAAGTTAAAGTGTTCTTCGTGCAATAATTTCAAAAGACAATGTCATTGTCAAGCAGATCTTCTTATCTTCCAGTAGCATAATTAATTCCAAATAGTTTGATCAATTATTGTAATAATCAAAATTGCCCAGATATGTTTTAGATTTAGTAGAGAAACATTTAAAATCCCAAAATTCTGTACTTTACGACGGTATGCGTCTTCTTTAGCTAATGAGATAAATAACCAAGCCGGGAGGATTTATGGTATCTCTTCCATAAACCAGCCGCGGCTGTTCGCCCACAAAACTTTACCCAAAAGAGATGGAGGGACCCCAATGAACATCTCTCCGTATCCATTAGGTGCCGTTAACGAGGGTGAGAAAAATCGTCCGAGGGAACCTTGAAAATGACTTTTCGAGAAAAAATAAGACGCAACTCTGACAAATATTACATTTTGCTGGTTCGGTCAAAAGGGCACTAGGGGAAATTCAGGAAAAGAGAAGTTCAAGACTCCATCGCGGAATACACACCATCCCATCAAGTGAGATAATTACGCGAAAAAATCCGCCTATAAGGAGATTCGAGAATCTAGAGATGGCTATTTAACATATGGAGGCCTAAAGCAAATAATAACACCGGTATAGTTTAAATCTGAGAAACCGAACTGTGGGGCGACCGACCAACCGGAATATTTAAAAAAAATCAAGAGAACATCAAATTCAAGGAAGTAAGTTCATTTCGAGCATTCCGTTTAGCCATTCAGCTCAGTTCATTTCAAGTGCCAAGTCAGTGTTAGTCAGTATTTTTATTCAAGAGCCCTTTTGCTCTTAAGTATCCCGCTAGGAGTGTTATGATAACAGGAGTTGTAGTTCGTGAAACATAAATTAATAGCTCCAGGCTGTGGTGTACTTACTAGTGGAAATTTTGGCTAACTGTGGAAAAACACTAAGCGAGTGAACATTTCAGTGAAACGATTGATTTGTAGCTTTTGATTCGCCAGATGACAATGATGATTATTGTTTAAGGGGTGCAAAACATCAAATGTTATTAGAGCCCAAACACACTAATGACTGATCCAAAATTAAAATATCTGCACCCAAATCCAATGTAGAAAGGGCATTGTGCGGATTGGACAATTACAATAAAAACCCTAAAACAAATAACAAGGGTAAATTGATGAAAAACAGACAAAAGACTGGTACTAAAACAAGGCTGCAAGGGCTGAAAACACAAAAGTCTTTTAATGGTTTATAACTGTAAGATAAAGCCCTCGTAAGGGCAATATGGTCAACAACAAACAAGACTGGTATTAAAAGACAGCTGCAAGAGCTCAAAACAGAACAGTCTTATAACGGTCTTAAATTGTAACAATAACACCCTACAACAAACTACAAGGGTAATATGGTCAATACAAATAAAGGACTGGTAACAAAACGCATCAGCTAGGACTGAAAACACAGCAGTCCGAAAATGGTCTAAAATTCCGTCATATGCTATGAAATCCCACCTTACTCCAAAAACCACAAACAGGAATAAAACGGAGAACTCGCTCAACAGCAACCACATGATCAGCAAGTAGGCTCTCAATACAGGGGGGAAAATCGAGCGAAAGTTTAAAAGTTGCTAGCTGATGGCATTCAAGTAAAATGGGACGCACTGTAAAGGGATGGTCACAATAAGTACATGGTGGAGCTGGTTCAGGACTAAAAAGGTGACTAAAACGGCAATGCCCAATCCTCAAACGTGCTAAATTTACTTCTTCACGACGAACTGCGCGAGAAGCAGTCGACGAGTTAAAAGAGGTGGATTTACATTCTCGAAGCTTATTACTAGGGATTAAATTCCTCTGCTCGCGCCAGAGCGAGAGAACGCCTCGACTTAAAAATGTTTAAAATCCCTCGAGTAAAAACTTATTCAGTAGGGTCTAAAAGGCCGCATTTAGCTGCGACATCTGCAGCCTCGTTGGCTGGGAGTCCCACATATCCAGGTACCCACAACAGTGTTACCCTGACGCCAACGTCAAGTAGCGTAAACACTGGATCCTGGATATTCTGTACAAAAGAATGGTAGTTGTACAGATTTTTCAACGGTAAAAGGGCACTCACTGAATCGGAACAAACAACACTGTTCCCCAGACCGTGGTCAGAAATAAATAAAATCGCCCGACAAATGGCATCAAGCTCGGCCATAAAAATAGATGTCGCAACGTTAAGACCAAATGTAAAACTGGCTCCATTAAAAACAAAGACATATCCTACTCCCTTGACAGATTTCGAGTCGTCGATATATATAAAATTCCAGCCAATAAAAGAAGAGTCAATCTCGGTAAAATGCCGATGAACAATAGGTGCTGCGGTCGAAAACTTGGGACAGGACGTAAGCTCAAGATGAACGGGGTCCTCTGCTAAGTGCAAAGAGGGAGGAGAAATTTCCCCAGCTAAGAGAAAAGCAGGTAATTCCAAGTCCAACGTGCGTAACAGCTCCCGAAAACGAAAGCCAGCAGGCTTAGGAATAAAAGACCGAGTATCATAAAATGGAGCGAGAGACACTTAGAAATGGCTTATTCGTAGGATGACGTAGTTGCGCAAACAGTCGGCAACCATAAGCAGAAAGTAAAGGATCCCTACGATAAAACAACGAAGGTTACCAAGACTCCGCACGTAAACATAACACAGGACTGGTTGGGAATGTTCCAAAGCCGACGAATACCCAGTGATGAATGGAGTTAAGGCGATGATGAACGGAACGTCGCGCAGAGCCATAAACAAACAGCCATAATCTAGTTTGGATTGGATGATTGAGCGATAAAAACGTAAAGATCAGTACTGTCAGCTCCCCAGGATGTGCCGCTTAAAACACGTAAAATGCAAAGAGAACGTTCACACTTGCCCCTTAGTTGTGCCATATGTGATGACCAGCATTATTTTCTATCAAATACCATGCCAAGTAACCGAACTTCTGCGAAAGCAAGAGCATCTGGGCCAAGATGGATAGATGGTGGAGGATACTTCTTGCAGCGCCCAAAAATCATGCAAACGGTTTTCGCTGCGGAGAAATGGAACCCGTGGTTTACACTCCAAGCGTAAAGGTGGTCGAGACAGCAATGGAGGCGGCGTTCCAAAAGGCAAGTTCTCCGAGAGGAAAGAAAGATCGCAAAATCGTCCACAAACAACGACGACTGTATTCCTGGCGGTAAACATCCATTGATGGAATTGATAGCATAGGCAAACAACGTGCAACTAAGTACCGATCCCTTAGGTACACTGGTCTCTTGAATAAAACTAGATGATAAAATTGATCCCACGCGAACATTAAAATCCCGGTCTATCATAAACTACAGACATACGACCACGTATATGCCAACCGTGAAGCGTCCGAAGGATACCGCTTCTTCAGCAAGTATCATACGCTTTCTCTAAATTGAAAAATACGGTGACCGTTTGGTACTTCCGTAGAAAACCGTCCATTATGTGGGTGTAAAGAGACACAAGATTTACGACTGAGGAACGATAACGGCGGAAATCGCACTGAACGTTCGCCATTAAGTTCCTCGACTCCAACCACCACACAAGCCGCCCATTAATCATACGTTCCAGCACCTTGCAAACGCAACTAGTGAGAGGAATCGGAAGATAACTGGAAGGAAGGTGTGGGTCATTTCCAGGTTTTCGTATGGGGTATGACGTTGGCCTTTCGCCAAGTGCTCGGAAATGTCCCATTGCACCAAACCGAATTAAAAATCTGCAGTAAAAATCCTTACATTCCGCTGATGAATGCTGCAGCATAGCCGTATGAATGCCATCTGGCCCTGGTGCGCAGTGTCGAGAGTTCGTTAGGGCGTGCTCTATTTACCGGGCTGTAAAAGGCACATTATAGCTCTCCTGGTTGTTGGAGGCAAAATAGAAACACTTCGACTCGACCTGCTCCCTTAAATTTCGAAATGTGGGAGGATAATTGGCGGAGACTGAAACATATGTGAAATTCATCCTAAAATATTGGCTACGTTAGTCGGATTAGTAAGCACTCGAATTCACATCTTAAGACCAGCTATAGGCATAAATCTATGTATGCCTCCAACGCGGCGTAGGTTTTCCTAAACTACAGAGCAAGGCGTTGTACGGTTAAAAGAGGAGGCGAAAGCAATCCAAGACGCCTTTTTCCTATCCTTAATCAGTCGACGTCATTTAGCGCACAGTTGTTTTTATCGAATAATGTTCTTTTATGTAGGCTGGCGACGAAACTCCCGCAAAGCATCACGGCGTGCACGCAAAGCTTCTCGGCATTCGACGGATAACCACGGAATCGGAAAGCGTCTGAGAAGAAGACGACCGGGGAATAGCCTGCTCTGTGGCTGTAATTATGGCCGTTTCCACGTGCTGAACCGCGGCGTCGATGGACGTAAATTCACACTCTGAAAATAAGGCTATTGAGCGGAACAGATTCCAATTAGCTTTGGCAATAAGACATTACGGCTCGCTTTGAGAATGTGCGTTTGAAGACAGGATACGTACTTCACAAGGAAAGTGGTCACTGGAATGAAAATTAGAGATGACATTCCAGGTAACATGTACAACAAACGAAGAAAGATAAGTCCAAATGAGAACAACTATGAGAATTGTCAGAAAGAAAAGTGGGTTGACCAGTATTAAGCAGAGTAAGATGAAGGCGATATAAAATGTGCTACCCCTGGTACTAACGGTAGAAGAACCCCATAGAAGGTGATGCGCATTAAAATCCCCTAACAGTAGAAAGGGGGCGGTAGCTGAGTTAGAAGGTCATCGAGATGAGACACGGCTACAATAGCAGATGGATGTAGGTAAATAGTGTAGACTGTAAAATTAAGGCCAGAAAAGAAAAACTGTACCTGCAGGAGCCTGTATAGGAGTTCGGAGATCTAGTGAATAGTGGTACACGTCATCTCTGATGAGAATTAAAACGCCCCATCCGCGGGAGTGCCGTCTTCGGGAGGAAGATCAAATCTCACCGAAAAGTAACCGCGGAGAGGGAAAGAATCCTGTGGTCGAAGGTTAGTCTCTTGGAGAAACACAAGCGGAGAGTCATTCGAGCGTAAATGTAACTCCAGTTCAGGTCTTCGACTGCGAAGTCCACGCACATTCCATGAACGGATAGCCATTGTTATATGAGATAAAATAAATAAAATGCCACCTTACTTTTTAATCGGTCCAGGATGAATCAACCGCCCTTTCTTCAACCGCGTGGGACTAGGTGGTTTGTTTGGAGCAGGCGAATCCTGCTCCAGACTTCCTCAGAGGGAGGGCTCCCCCGTTGAGAAGCATCCATAGATTCCAACACCTGGAATCGGTTGAATGTGGAAATAGGCGGTGATGGGCACCGCCCAGTGGGTTTGGTCCCATCGTGGGAGTGGGACCTCCGAGTAGGAGAAGAGCTCTTCTTCTTTTCACCTCGAGTGGATATTTTCAAGAAGTTAATCCTTGTGTAGCTGGTCTTAAATTTAATTTCCGAAGCATTAAATACTATTCATTTGGGCTTCTCAGTGGAGCTTCTCTTCGGAGGACCCGTGTAAAAACAAGGTCACAGGTCTGAGTGCTGCTATCACACTTCTTGAACGATGAAGAAGCTGCTACGCTGTATGTGCCAGTCTTAGGCATAACGGGTAGGCGAGATTGAAATTGCTCAGGCGATACCGGGCCTCAGTAAAGGAGTGCTTATCCTTTACCCGGATCTCATGAATACAACGCTCCTCTCTAAAACGAGGACATTCGCGGAATGAGGCTGGATGATCTCCGCGGTAGTTGACGCAGACTGGAGCGGATGATGCTTCTTCGTGACTCTCTTGACCGCAGGTTGCACAGATGGAAGTGACACTGTTACATGAAAGACGCGTGTGGCCAAAGCGCTGGCACAGAAAACAACGCAAGGGGCTCAGTATGTACGGGCGCACCTCAATTACCTCGTAGACCGCTTTTACCCTCTGCGGTAATTCCGCCCTGTTAAAGGTGAGGAAAAGAGTTCGGGTGGGCTGCAATCCACCCTCCTTTCTCGCCTGGACGCGACACACGGACGTGACCCCTTTGTATTCCAAGCAATCTTTCGATATCCAGACATTCCGTCCAGTACATTGGTAGTAATTACTCCTTGGGATGAATTAAGTATGCCATGTTGTTCAACACGGATGGGGTAGCAGTAGAGAATCATCGCCTTAAGCAATGAGTTACTCTGGGAAATTCCAGTTGTCTCTACCCAAAGTGACCCATTACGATGTTGAGTGCAGGATTTCACGGGTCCAGCTATGGTGTCAATGCCCTTCTGAATTACAAATGGGTTTACCCGGATTAAACGACTGATCGTCTTCCGTTCGACTAATGACCAAGTAACGAGGGAATGGCTTCTCGGTTACTTCTTTAACGTCCATTCTTTTTCTTTTCATTTGTATGAAGTTGTTTCCGTTCACCATAGTGATATTATCCTCTACCATTGCAACTGTCTCCGATGGCAGGCTGCTTCCTGGGTGCCACCCCGGCTTAGGTTACTTGCTCTGGGCTGAACAAAGTAACCTCAGGTTCACACCTTCCTCTGGGTTGACAAAGGGTCCCAATCGCCTGCAGGAAGTACAACAGCTCATGCAATGGCCCCTCCTCGGGCCTGGCCTTTATCAGGGGATACGCTCCTATCCTACATGATAACCCATTGCTGGGAGTTAGCCATTACCCAGTCACTTTTTACCGTGTCAAATACGGTGACACCCATCAGACAAAAAAAAAAAAGGGAAGTAGGAGGAATAAAAAGTTAAATAGACGGGAAATAAAAACGGGTCATACACGCTGAGCGTGGACATGAGGAAGCAGCTCGGGTGCATCGGGGTCGCTACGCCCCGTACCCAAAAAATTGGGTCATATACCTTATGCCTTGTCCTAGTGAAAGGCGCGACAAAGTCCGTTCTAGGAAAGAATATGATATAGTTGATTGCGTGTGCTCGCGCCTAATTGTAGCCGTACTAGGAGAGTTTTTTTTATTGATTTATTAATGGACGCTCTTTAACAGCTCAGGTCATCAGCGTCCCATTCAACTCAGGGCGTGAAATGGCCGAGAAATTTTGCTCAGAGGCCTCTCCTTCAGGCTTGAGGTTCTTTTTCGTGCCGTAAATGTACGACACAGGATCCACGGCTTTACTTCCCTTCCGAAGGAAGCCATACTTACGATTTTTACGCCCGAAAAAATCCATCGATCCTGGTCGGGTTCGAACCCGCGATCTTGGGTTTAGGAGGCAAGTATGGTGACCACCACACCACCAGGACCGACTACTACTACTAGGAGAGTGTTAGGTGCCCATGGCAGATGGGTAGTGAACTCATTAACGAATCCAATCAAACTTTCATGCTTCTAGCTGGTGAGTGTTAAGTGTTTAGATACACAAATACATTCCTCGGCCCCTGAGAGAACAGATAGAAATAAATACCATTTTGAGAACTTACAGAGCTCTTTTCAGTCAATGAGGTGATCACTGTCCTTTTCTGTTTTAAATTGATGCTGATAGATTTGAGAAAATGAGCATTTTAAATCTCTGTGAAAGAAAGGTGTAATCCTATTGATATGTTTTCGGAGTTTGGTTTAGTGGTTGACCATCCTCTTCTTATTCGTGCACAATAAACAAGTGATATCACTTAATTGTTGTAAGTTGATTTTCCGAACGATATACAAGAGCTGAATTAGATAGCAGTGTAGCTTTACCATCACTGGGTACTGCACTATACCGTTAATTTCTCTATACTGATCAGTTTGTTGTGACGCAGCCGTTGTGCCCTAGAAATGGAAATAAATTACAAATCTTAACTCTATGATGTGTATATCTAATGTGTTACTTCTGCAAGCAAAATATGATGGCTACAACACACCCTCCTCACCATCTGGGGACTCATAATCTTCAAAGGCTAAATATATTGCCTAAATCGTCTGAAAACTTAATGTGAACAGAATTCAGTGTTTATGATAATATTCTTTTTATCGGGGGCTCGCTGTTCTGCGTGTGTTTATGTGCAATATCTGTCATTTAACGACACTTAGTTTAGCAAAAATAAAATTTTGTTTTTGTTAAAGTTGTTGATCCATATATGCAAGGGTCTTAAAGTGTACGGACAATATATTTAATCTAAGGAAATAGTCCATTCAGTAATTTATGCTTGATATGGGTCTGTGCAAAAAATGTAAAATTTATTCTTTTTATGACTTATACGTTTCGGCAGATTTTATGTTCTGTATCGAATGTGAAAATACAAATTTCATTTTCTTCTTTGCTTTTAGATCTGTCGCCTCCTAATACAATTATGGTTATTGTTATTTTGCCAAAATATAATAAATCCTGATATTTGAAAGCCTATGTTTCTAAGGGACTGCATTATTACACAGGGAACACGTGATTCCCGAATTTATCAGCTAATCTTATTCATGGACACCTTAATTGACACCTTTTGCTTCTGTTTATCTTGCTTATGCAAAGCATCGGCTTACAACTACTCCTTAACCCTTGCGGGATTTTCCTGTCGGGATTAACTGAGAAATTTCGTTTATTACCCACAAACTAGTGTTCGTTTGACATTATCTTTCAGTCACCTCATTGCAACAATGGATGCCCGTCTATTTGTCCACATATTAGCATTATAATTCAAAATTTGTCCAGTTTAAACATACAAAGGTTCATGTCATATTACTTAGTATTATCCTATGCATACCTTTTGTCATATTGTATTATGTTCGTTCCGGATTTGCAACATATATGCACACAATATGTGCTGGTACACAATTTCTTTCTATCTTTTTACTTCCGCCTCCCTTCGATCCCTTATCTGTCACTGAATCTTTCTCCTCTTTGCTTCTTCCAGTCTCCAGAGTTAGTCCAGTTTCTACCGTTCTTCTACCCCAGTTATTTCTCCAATGCACAAATATGCCTACATTTTCCCTAAAGTTCCCTCTATTTTCTCTTCAGTCTCTCAAGTACTTACACGGAATTTTCTTTAATCCCCTCCCCTTAGGAGGACGTTTATACAAATATTCTGCAATTATGATCTAATAATAACTTTTTTATAAATACAGGCACTCTCCAAAGTCTGGATAATTGCTTCATTTTACTTTGCACGCATCCTTTTCTCCCAGTCTGCCCAACTGTTCTACTGGTGTTTACCCCGTGTATGGAATGAGAATCAGGGCAGGGAGCTACTTTCTAAGTACTGTTAGTTGTGTAGCTGCGGTGTCCTATCGTCACTGTAAGGACGTTTATTAATGTATTTACGTACTGATAACTAGACCGCAATTTGTCTATCTGTGCTGTGCTGCTTATGTGCAATTAACATTGCTAAATTCCGCTTTTATTTTTCTTCCCTCTAAACGTTTCCTCGTGCATGCTGTGGATTGTATAAGTTTTTTCTGAGATTATTTCTTCCCCGATTAGGTAACTATTTTTAATATTTATTTATTGTGTTCATTATTTTGTGCTTATGGTGTATTTTATCCATACCCTTACCATGCAATATTGCTCTTTAGTTATATTTATCACGCATCTGATTTGCTCTTCCTGCCACCATTTGCTCCATTGTTCCTCTTTTGGTGAGGTCAGCGACTTAGTAAGTCCGAGGGAGATTTTTAAGAATTAATTTTAAAAATTAGAAAATTAGAGAGTATAGATCAAGTATTATAACTGCTAGAAAATGTGATTAAAACATTTAGGGAAATTGTTCAGAAAAGATGTATTGCCACAGTGCAACAAACGGGAGTCATAGCTGGCACAATAGTCACTGGTCACTTCTTGTTTGTCATTTGTGTACGGTGGAATGCACATGTTATAAATATAGTTCCGTGCAACCCCCAAGAAAAAAGTTTGATATCCTTAACTTTCGGAAAACACAAAGGACATTTTAGAGCTCAAATTTGACATTAAGTCAATTCTTAGATTTCTTGATGATATCTGTGACAATTTTGGAATCTATTGGGTAAAATGTCGTAGAAACGAAATCAAAGGGATAATTCACCAGAAGGTTATGATGCAAATTTAAGGGCACCCGTAAATAGTTTGGGTTTCAACAAATTCACAAATATTTAATTAATAATTTAACAGAGATATTTTTTTGAAATGTTGATAATTTAAATGCCTGAAAATACTACTTTATGTATACTATATATGTGTTATATAAAATAAATGTATTTTTAATATTAAGGAAAACATATCTAAAATTTCCCAAAGATAGGTGGAAGAGTTTTCAAAATCATGTGCATATTAGCACTGTAAACAGGAGGTAAAATATTAACTGATGTAACATGGAGGGTGTTTAAATAAAAACATTAATTATATGGAAATTTTGTATTGCTTTTTTCTAATGTTAATCATTTAAATGCCTGAAAACACTACTTTAAGTATACTATATATGTATTATATAAAGTAAATGTATTTTATTTCATATTTAGGAACATATATCTGAAATTTACCAAACATAGGAAGAGATTTTTTCAATATCATGTGCATTTTAGAACTGTAAAAACACGGTGAAATATTAAACTTATGTAACATGCATTAAGTTTAAATTAAAACTTTAATATTAGGGAAAATTTGCGTTGATATTTTTTGAAATATTGATGATTTAAATGCCTGAATTCACCAATTTCGGTATACTATATATATTATATAAATTAATTGTGTTTTCACATATAGGAACACATATCTGAAATTTACCAAAGACAGGTGAAGGATTAATCAATATCATGTACATTTTAGAGCTGTAAATAGACGGTGAAATGTTAACTCATGCAACATGCAGGTCGTTTGAATGAAAAAATTAATGATATATAAATTTTGAATTGACATATTAGGAATGTGATAATTTAAAGGCCTGAATTTATAAATATAAGTATACTCTATATGTATTCAATAAATTAAATGGATTTTTTTCATATCATAACTGAAATTTACCGAAGCTAGGTGGAGGGTTTGCCAAAATCATGTGTATTTTAGAGCTGTAAACAGACGGTGAAATATTAACTGATGTAACATGCGAGGTGTTTTATATTAAAACTGTATTATATGTAATTTTAATTGATATTTCTTGAAATGATATTAATTAAATTCCTGAATTCACTATTTTAAATATAATTTGTATATATTATATAAAGTAAATGTATTTTACTTTAAATTTAGGAACGTATGTCGGAAATTTACAAAAGATAGGAAAAGGATTTTAAAAAAATATGTGCACTTTACACTAGTAAATAGACGGGGAAATATTAGCTAATGTTACATGCAGGGCGTTGGAATTAAAAGATTAATTATAATGAAATTTTGCATTAGATATAACGATTTTTATGTTTTTCTCAAAATTATGTGTATTTTAGAGCTGTAAATATTAACTGATGTAACGTGCAGGGTGTTTAAATTAAACTTTATTATATGGAAAGTTTGCATTGATATTTTTTGAAATGATATTATTTAAATTCCTGAATTCACTACTATAAATATACTATGTCTGTATTACATAAAATAAATGTACTTTTCCACATTTAGGAGCATATATCTGAAATTTACAAGAGATAGGAAAATGATTTTTCAAAAGCATGTGCATTTTAGACCTGTAAATAACCGGTAAAATATTAACTGATGTAACATGCAAGGTGTTTTATATTAAAACTGTATTATATGTAATTTTAATTGATATTTCTTGAAATGATATTAATTAAATTCCTGAATTCACTATTTTAAATATAATTTGTATATATTATATAAAGTAAATGTATTTTACTTTAAATTTAGGAATGTATGTCGGAAATTTACAAAAGATAGGAAAAGGATTTTAAAAAAATATGTGCACTTTACACTAGTAAATAGACGGGGAAATATTAGCTAATGTTACATGCAGGGCGTTGGAATTAAAAGATTAATTATAATGAAATTTTGCATTAGATATAACGATTTTTATGTTTTTCTCAAAATTATGTGTATTTTAGAGCTGTAAATATTAACTGATGTATCGTGCAGGGTGTTTAAATTAAACTTTATTATATGGAAAGTTTGCATTGATATTTTTTGAAATGATATTATTTAAATTCCTGAATTCACTACTATAAATATACTATGTCTGTATTACATAAAATAAATGTACTTTTCCACATTTAGGAGCATATATCTGAAATTTACAAGAGATAGGAAAAGGATTTTTCAAAAGCATGTGCATTTTAGACCTGTAAATAACCGGTAAAATATTAACTAATGTAACATGTAGGGCATTTGAATTAAAAAGAAATTTTGCATTAGATTTAAATTTTTTCATATTTTTTGATTTTAAACAAGTGTTTTCATTAGCTATGCCAAAGTGTATGGTAAATGCCATGTAAAATTTTCATCATATAAATATAAGAAATAGTATTTGTAAATATATTGCTATATATACTGGTATGCAATTTTCATATTTGTACATGTTATGTTAAAACATTATATTAACAATGAAGAATACCATCAGAGACTTAATAACTATGTGTATACAATAAGAATGTTCTGTTACGTACAAAGTAAAAGTGTCATTAGTCTGCTTTAAGTAAAAAAGTAAGTAAAAAGCACTTTGGATATTGCATACATTAAACTTACAAAATAATGAAATAAAATTACTTTCTTGTGCGTGTAAATAGCCACAATTATAATAGGTCGTTTTATGCGTTTCTCTGTCTGTGGTTTGTTATCCTTTTGTTACCATAGGGAATAGAAATACTGTTAAGCCAAAAGCTGGTATGAAGTTGGCTTCAGTAGACGATCCAACCCAAAGCTAAGAGAAGAAGTGTAATCAATAACTATTCATTTGCACAGATTATAAATTGCTATAATATTATGGGAAGTGGATGATTATAATGAAATTATATTATCAGCTTTTGCGCTATCCCTTATTGTTTAGAATAAAACACTAGGCTAAGCATTGACTGGGTTACAGGTGAAACTATTTTGCAAACCTATGCTATACCTAATGATGTTATTTTATTTGCACTATGGGAAAATGAAAAAAAAAAATATCATGAAGGTAGTGATAGATAAAGTACCTGTTCGCACAGGACATTGCTGGAGGCAGCATATAAACCGATCTGGCGCCTAGAGCTGTGAAAGACTTTGAATTCGAATTAGGACCGTTAAGGTACACTGACATATACTACTAATTGAGCTTATGTAAAAGGAGAGTGTTTGGTTGCAAGGACTTTACTGTACTCCAGATTTATTTTGGGAATTGTTAGCATGCAAGGACAGCAAATGCAAGCTCCACTTATACAAATAACTGAGTTTGAACGAGGTCGAATACAGGGACTCCGTGAAATTGAATATCATAGGGGAAGAATGGTTAACATGTATGACGAAAAGAGTCGACAGGGCATCCATTTTGGCGCCGTTGGCGGCCGGATGAAATTGCACATGCCCGTAAACCTAGTTGTGGAAGTACGCAATGTATGGATTAACTCCAGAAATGCCTCATTTTGCATTTGGCAATAGCGGATCTCTCGGCTACAACCGAAGAGACTAGACATAATGTCGCCCAAGAGGTGTACGCAAGGATCGTCTGCTTGCTTGCTTGAAGCTCTTCTACATCACTTGTGCCATTAGGTAGACTTCCACTCTCACTTCAACATGATGAGGCCAGTCTCCAGTGGTATCGACAAAGGAGCACCTGAAGGAAACAATGGTGAAGCGCTTTGATTCTTTATAATACCAGGTTCTGCCTTGAGACTAACAATGACTGTGTGCGCATTCGGTATCGACCAGGTGAGTGGGATCTTCCGCAGTGTACACGGCAGTGATATACGAAGTCGACAGCTGGAATAATGGTTTGAGGATCCAAATCCTACAATGACCGCATCTGGTATACAGGGAACATTGACCAGTGCACTGTACACCCAGAACCAATTCTGCTACCATTTTTGCAAGAACACGGAGATGTATCATTTCAGGTTGACCAAATACGTTCTTATTTTGGTTGTAAGTCCCAATTTCCCTGACCAGCCTGTACGCCAGAATTTCTCAATTGAGCATGTGCAGGACTGGGTTCGACGTCATATGACCGGACCTTCAGCACCAGTAACGCCATTTGTCCATCTGAGCCAGCATATGCAATGTGAATGGAACTCCATTCCACAAGATGCCATTCATCGCGTTATGATCACTTACCTGCATTATTGCCAGAGAAAGATACACAAGTAATTGAAGATCTCTCAGTAAATCATTGCAGACATTATATGCTGGAGAATATCCTCTTGCAATCAACTTGCTTTCCGTAAAGCGTGTAAGTTAAATGTGAATCGCTTGTGAAATTTCCTTCATGGTGTTCTTTTTTCATTTTCCAGCAATGTATATGCATTCTGTTGGTATGATGTATTGTTTTTTTTTGGGGGGGGCACATCTTGATTAGAGTAACATTTCTCTTTGGCTCATCTTCTGATTTCACTGGAGAATGATACTATGGACAGGCCATTGGTATGCTCATTGATGTCCTGGAGGTTTCATTTCCCACCTCCAGTTTTACATTTGGAGATGATGTCGCTATTATTCTTTAGCGTCTATAACTCCAATACTTTCTTTTGCGGAGGGGCAGAGCTGCGTCACTCATTGTCTCATTCTTCTACCAACGTGAGTAGGGCGAACCTGTACTCCTGCGTCTCTACTCAACTTGCTCAAAGGGCCTAACTTGGCTTCACCAAGTAAAAACACACATATGCTCTTTCAATCCTGTAGTGAAACTTAATATCTGAACTTCCTGATACGCATGTAAAATTCCTATTCTACTTTGGCATTCAATTTTTGTAATTTATACTTAACACTTGTGCATCATGCATTTTGGCCTTAGTTTTCTTTCGTGAGCTTTCAGTAAGTCAAAAGTTTTATGGACCACGTGCTCAACTAGGAGGATGTATTTTTCTTATGTTTTATATGTCGATTTGTTTCTGGTTTAATGTATACATATTTCAAAGGCTACACATTTAATAAATTGTCATACATTTATTCGTTATTGCTATGGTATACTTAAAAAATTATAAAATTAAAAATGGCAAGTAATTTAAAAGTTCACATTTAATATGCAACAGTAACACAATAATGTTTATTATGGCTTCGCTGTTATGGCATAGAGGCTTTTTTGTGATATTTGTAACGATTTTGCTGTTCTTCTCTACTAATTGTTTATTAAACATGGTATTGGTAAAACAACAACTGTGTTTTTATTTATAGAGTCCTAGTACATCACCTATTTCCAACTTCCTTCTCCTAGGGTAACGTTACTCTTTGTTAAGACGTAGAATTGAACTTAAATTTGGGAGTGAGATGTGAATTGTGTGTGCAGTCTGAGTACAACTTTTCAATCGTTATTGTAACAACCGTATCACTTATTTCACGAAGAGAATTAAAATAATCAAATTTAACAACTGAAAATCAATTCCATAACCCAGTTTTATTGCAGCTTCTTTTTTTCTTTTATCTTTCTTTTTGTCTTATTCATACCCTAATTAACTAAGAACCATGTGGTTAGTGACAATAGGAAATGAATGCGACTAGGCAGAGTGCATGCGAAATTTTCGCTCTCCTTCTTTAACTGTCTTGAGTCACTGGTTTAAAGGTGTACGAATTAGAGGTCTCGGGTAGTAGAAATTAAAATTTGCCATGGACTCACTTGATTTTTGAGTGTCCCTGGGCCCCTGCAGCTTAGACATTACGCAACACAGAACTATAGGTGATGCAAAGGAGGTCTGCTAGTATCATTATAAAGAAAGCCTTATGCTATCGGGTTTCATCAATCTTATATTAATGTAGCTATCAGAATTGGTATACAATCACAGAATTGTGCAATTGTGCATTTTAATGAGATTGCAATACTGAAATATTATTAACTAATTTACAGCACTAAATAGCAACATATATTACAAGTACCACACGCTATATAAAAATTAGTTGGTGTAGAAAATCACGAATTTCTGCATGTTGTGGATTCTTAAGCTATCAAACGCTCTATAGAAACCATTTTAATATTTTCAATCCGGCTGCAATGTTACACATTTTAACTTCTTTTCTTTAAATTTTATTACCTTTTTTGTTTCGTTTGAAGTTTTGCATAGTTGTACACTTTCCATTTTATATCCTCAAAGATAAGTAAAAACATTACAGTTAAATATCTGGTTCTGTACAGTAGATAGGGCTCATTTTAATGGAACTAAGGGTGATAGGTTTTCTGAATTTTTTTATTAAACCGTAAAACATTCCCTAACGTACCAAACATTGTTCTTGGAATATAGAAACACACAAACACCTAATGCTTACTAGTTCTTATAAATCACTATTGAAGAACTGTTGCGAGATCTGTAATAATCTTTGATTACTGATCTTGGTAGAGCACATGTTGGAGAGGCCTTGAAGTGTTGTTCGTATTTTAAGTCCCGTAATACATTATTTAACTTGGAAGGCCAGAGGAATGGTAATGTTTTTCTAGAATCGAGGGTATAGAAGAGAAGATTATGACTCGGCAAGTGCTGAACAACTACTGAAATGAATATGAGGTGAAATCCCTATAGTTAGCAATGCATAATGCACATCGCGTTATGTGCCGCAAAAATCTTACAAGGTGCTTATTATAGCCGCGTCTTCGCGTTAAGACGCTGAGGCCATTCACACGCTTTTGGCAAAATGGTTTCAACAACGTTTAGATGTACGGGAGATGCGTAAAAAGCTTAGAAATTATGACACACCAAACAATGAGATCTATTAATATGGGATATTCGAAAAGCTTGTCCAGATATATACGTCAGAAACTTCGGAAAGCGTGGCAGACATGGTATTTCGTGCCGACTGGTATTTGCTGCTGAAATTCTACATTGGAATATGGACAGTCATAAATGTGAAAATTCCTAAGATGAAATAATACTATAATTATAGTCGAGAGTACTGAAATTTAATGCACTGCCCATGAGCCATTTTTCCTGACTAGTGACGATTTGCTTACATTTTGAACTCGGATACTATACAGAGCAACTCCAACTTGAGGAAAAGTAGTCACTTCTTCGGCTATAAGAACCACATCCGGCTGCAGTGAGATAGCAATGTCTTAAGAAAAAGCATTTTAGCTCTTTTATACTGTTATTTCTTTTGGTGTATGAAAGATACTTTACTGCAATGGCAATATTTATATAGATAGTCGCTTTAATTTTAAACAGAGTCAACGTAAAAATGGAACAATTATATGATTTAATACGGTTATACATAACTTTTAGAAGCTAATGCTAAATGTTGTCTAATTAATGGTAAAATACTGACATGCAATATACATATACATTTTGTAAAAAGCCAGTAGTGTTTGGATAGGTGTGTCACTTGAAGACATTTGCGATGTAATTAAGGGTGAATGTGCAATGGATACCTTGAATCATATTTGGTACTTAATAGTTTTATGCAAAATAATTTCAAAGTATATAACATAATACTAATTTTAATACTAAACTTTAATTTCTAAAATTTAACAACCTAATTTGCCCATTATTATGTACATTGTGTGTTTTTGGAGATGTAATTATTAAACAAATTTTCGCATTAAACGAAAGAAGGAACAGTAGAGACAAGCACAAGATTTACCACTTAAAGCGCGTTATATTTCTGTAGGCCGGTACATTTTTGATAACATGGCAAATCGTCATACTGAAATTCGGAGGTGGTTTTAGCCCTATGTCGTTGTGGTAAATAATTACCCACTAAATGATTGGAATTTGCGGTTCGAAATTCTGTAAATATGTACATGAATTTTACTGCTCCCTCTGTTCGCTTTTGTCTTCTATTGCGTAATACACGAATCCAGCACATAAAACTGTCAAACTGTGCATCCAAATGTTATCAAGATATGGAGCTACTACAGAGAGGGAGAAAAAGAGCGAGGGAATATTTTTCTATAAGCAAGGGCGAAAAAAACAAGTGTAATCTCACTGCTTGCTACAGAGGATATGTGTCGGCCATTGAAACAGTCCCTGACTTACGAGATAAGGTTTTGCATAATTTTTGTAATTGTGTTTAAAGACCGATTTCACTACTATGGCATCACAGGCAGTGGACATTGGTGATACATGAAATTAAATAATAAATTGGTAAAGGATTTATTTAAAGAAGCGTTATAGACTTGAGTTTCCTGTACATTCCCGGCATTTGCCATTTAAGAGAATGGGGAATTTTCTGAAAAAAATTTAATACAAAGAGCACGGTCCTAGCAGAAATCGAACCCTAGACTTCCCTCTCACCAGTCTGTGCCTTAACGATCTCGGCCACCCGCTCAGTATCGTTGGATAATAACATTAATTTAATGTAGATAATGGAACAGCTTAAGAATAGTTCCAATCGCATAATCTAATGTTTAACAATTTATTACTAATATGCAAATTATACGTTATTTTATATTTGCAGATGGAAGAGTAACTACAAGAACATTTTAATATGCAACAATAACTCATCAGCAAATGTAAAACCGTGCTGGTGCCCGAGGTCGCTAAGGTGCGGATTCGTCACCGGGGGTTCGAACCCTGCCATTACCGTCCTCTCTGAATGAGGCGTTTTCCGGGTTTTCCTCAATCCTCATTAATGGCAATGCCGGGGATGTACCGTAAATTTCGGCCTAGTATGTTTCCTTCATTAAAAAAAAAAAAACATTTCCCAATATGTAATTTCATCTCATTTATCGTCAGTGTCCACCGCCTGCGGTGTCACAGTAATAAAAACGGGCGTTAAACACCATTAAATAAATAAGGCAAATGAAAAAATTAATTTCAAATGCATGTTAGAAGGGGAGCATTTAGGTAGGAAAATAAGCATCTGGGAATTGTTTGCACATTTAATAAGCAATTCTAGAAACAAAACGAACATTTTTTTAATTTATAAACAACAATTTCGGATAATATTACAAACGAATAGCTAGGTATTAAATAGGGCTTCGGGTTGCAATGTAATTTTCTGCAATTGCAACGGATTTTAATGCATTTACCAACAATCATGTTCTTTAGATTTCGATATATTTTCTCTGTGCAAACAAATTGCTCTTCCTGCAATATATGGGAATGTCTGCGAGATCACATGAATGGGAGGGTATCTGCAATTGGTCCGATTTTGTGCAAATTCCATGTATACAAATTTGAACGATACTATCGTCTTTCTTTACTCTTCCATTTTAATTTAATTAAAAATATTTCCATATGACACAAAGCCTAAGATTACAAACTTTGAACACGTAACATTGCTAGCCAAATACTAATAGCTTAAAAAAAGCGTTTCAAAATCTATTACACTTATTAAAGCATAGCAGAGAAAGTTAAGCTATACTCCACAACTTACTTAAACTATTTTATTCACATAATATATGCACTTTATATTACTTTTTGTTTATAATGAAGCAAGTGTGGCGCAGTTTACATATCTTGTAATCACATAAGTAATAGTAGAAAAGGATAAATTGTTCCCTCTTACGGCACATTGATCTCTGTGTTATTATGAGCTACCATTTGTTTCTGGGTAAATTAAAGAAGTTGTGTAACTGAATGGAATTGTAAAAGTAAGTACGTCGTCACTGGATATTCTCTAAAATTTTAAACTTTTTGTCAGCTCACATTTTGCAAAAATACTTTGTGGAAATGGACTAAATTGCACTACTGGTACTTTAATCGCCCTATGCCACTTCAACATACTTCATTTTCAGACTTACGTGTACCTATTCTGCTGCCGGATTTTACCAAACTTTTTTGCAGCAACACGTTCTTCACATGGCCAAATTGGGCAAATGGGCCTCATCTTAGCTGCAGAGAATTTCTGTCTCCCGCTTTGAACACTTCTAATGTACCGCATTATTTGGCTTTTCAGAGTTTAGAACATTTTTATACGTATCTCCCGAAGAGATTGACGTCGCACTGTTTGAGATTCTCTTTGAAACAACGTGAAGTACACGTATGCCTATTACCTGAAGTTGTTGATTTATCTCGCAAATTAAACGTTTAAAAGGCATATAAGAAACACTTGACGTGGTTCATTAAGACGCATGACGCAACACGAACAGCACTTCGAAACCTCTCCGACTTTCTCCATAGTTTTTAAGTTCGACCCAGAAAATTCTGACACCTTCAACGTCAGACTCATGGCTTGAAATGTTCTCTAATTGGGCAACGATCCTCGGAGCATTGTTTACACATGTGGTTCAGAATACGACGACCACTATGGGCAACGAGCTGCTTCATCGGCAACCAGACGCTTTGAATCTTCCCCCTCTTGGGATAAAAACGGAAATTCTTTTCAGAACTCCTGCAGAAAAAGTTTAGAAAAGAATATTATAGAAAATGGCGTTGCCAACTAGCAGATGGAATTGCATTGGTTTTAGTTTCATACAAAATATCTTCATTCATTTGAACGGAAACATTCTGGGGAAAAAAGTGAGAAAATGCAATAAATAAAAGCTTTCTTAAACTTTGATAGGGATATATTCTTTTTATTTATATCTTTTCGCTTATAACTGACAAAGTAAAACGTAAAATGAAAATAAATAGGTAAATAAATAAATAAATTGCAAATATACAGAGTTAAACGCAACTCAATGTCATTGTTTTATGGGATGATTTCATGGTATAAATTTAACAACTTCTGAAATTCCACTTTGACTGTTGACCATTTTGATTGATAAAAAATATAAATATCCTTCTAAATGCATTTAGGATAAGACTTCTGATCCTAAATGCAAGACCATACAAGCATACAACTGTGGCTGCTTTATCATCCTTACAATTATTTATACACATCCAATTGGTAACACAGGACCGTCAGAATTACTGAACCTGATTCATATATTTGTTTAAATGCATAAATTGGTATATACAATAGGATTTTTCTGCCCAGAAAGAAAAAAAATAAACGAAACAATATAAACTTACAACTGAGTTTGCTCATGTCATCCTCCAAATAATCATCGTTCATAATTCCAACTGACAAAATAACTAAATTGGGAACAGCGTCTACCCACGACTAATTCTTGCTTATTCTAATTTGCGCCCTTTATTAATAGGTCAATTAATTCTAATTTTTTACAAATATAATGGGAAGCGACGCACAGTACCCAGCAAATGTTTAATGTCACCAATCGTTTAAAAAGGGTAAAGATACACTGCATTTTATGACATAAATGAAGCGGACATGCAAAACTTCCGATGCATAACTTGCAATTTAAAACACAGGAGAGAACGGTAATGCTTTACAATGAATTGTATAATATGCATACGTGCAGTTACTACGCAGTTCACAATGTTAGGGATTCATGAAAAGAGAGAGAGACCAGAAAGAAAACAATATATGAATGGAACAAGAAAATTCAAAGCATTTAATTTTAATTTTTTTGCTCTTGGCATTTGAAACACTGTAACTCTTAATGTTACATTGAGCAAAAGCTATTCAGATAAATGGATAGAAAGCTTCCTTGTTAAATCAAATAACTTTTATATTTATTGAATATGAAATGTAACACAAGTGCAATTTTTTCAATTGTACACTGAGGGATTAGAAGTGATAAACGAAATATTTGTGTGATAAAACATGTTTATTTTCTGTTTAAAGAATGAAAATATTTCACGAAATATAAAAAAAACTATTGCATCATATTAACAAAAGTATAGATTGGTGAACAAGGACATTTGCCATCAATTTATATTACATTGGGTACTACTGAACTTGTATTTGGTTGGTCGCTACCGAATGAGGCGGGGAGGGGCCTCATTAAAATTATATCTTAGTTATTATTGCAAGAAAAATATTTCTGATTCTATATTAATAATGAACTTACTGGATGTTACTTATTTCCAATGGAACTGTGCAAAGAGCCTAATTAATTTTTGATATATATCGGAGTATTAATTATTATTATTATTATTATTATTATTATTATTATTATTATTATTATTAGGTATTATATTTTTGGATTGTTGTGGTCTGTTTGCTATCATTTCGTGTGTCTTCCGATGTTTCATCTTCAAGGGAAATTTTATGCCCAATTTCCCTGTACTACATAGCCGTTCTCTACCATTGTGTATATCTCCGAAATATTTTCAAATTCTGCTTATGGTATGAAATTCTGAGCATTTGTGTTGTGTAGTACCCTTCAATAAGCATACGTGCACTTAGTAATTAAATACCAGTTTTGTAATTGTCTACAAAAGCTACGCCTAAAATAGACCACAAATCATGGCTAAAACGTAGAGAGCGAATAGTAACTCATAGAGAGATTTAGCAGGAAAATAGTCCCTACGCAGGATACACCGGTCAAACGTGTTGTAGCCGAGTATGATCATCATCGATAATATTACGTAACGGCCTTCTGTTAAAGGAATCAAATATAAAATTTATGCTTTGTAAGAACTGTTTAGTTCACATAGAGAAGCTTTGATATTGATAAAAACAGACCTATTAAATATATAAAATCAATTAACACCAAATATAAGAATAACATGTAGCTAAAACACAGAAAACGAATATAAACTTGATCGATGAGATAGGATAGAATGCTGTTGTCTTATTTAAAACTTGTATTTTATATACAAGTTAAATCGGTTACGTTGGGAAGCGACGATCGGTACCTAATAAATATTTACGCAATAAGCTTTATGCTAATGGAGGATCTGACCTTGGTTATGCCCACTTTTCTAAAGGACGGTCAGATAACCACTTCAATGTAAATTTAAAGCAATTCGTTCCATTATACGTTATGTTCACCATTGGGATATTTAAAAATATAGCATTACATTTCTGATAGATAGTTTTAAGTATTATAAACCTATCAGACGTTTATGTTAAACACAAGAAACCAAAAGAACAGCAAATCAAAGCAAAAAGATCCGGTTTAGGTGACGTCACGAGAATATGCAAGAAAATCTAATGATATACAAAATTGGAGAAATATTTCAATTACTTATTGCGCACGCTATATTAGCAACCAGAGAATATAATATAAAATATGCTTATTTTATTTACATTTTACTTGTAATCAACATTACACAATGTTATTATAATTTACTTCTCAATACCAAATAAATAGTATTCACTGTGTAAAAAACAGGTTTTGTTGACATTTCACGAATAATTATTTTTCATAAAATATTAATTATAATTCAATGTTTTGTGACAGAAAATAGTTGCATTGGGTTAAATGTTTATTAGGTACTGAAAATGTACTTGGTTGGTCGCTACCGGATGAGGCGGGGAGGGGCCTTCTCCACACTACAAATATATGTTTTTGATGCTGACAGAACTATTTATAATAATCTAATGAAATGCTACTTTGTTGAAAACTCTAGACATTAGTTGCTTGGTAGTCAGCTGTTGTTTAGTTCATGTACATTTCATTTTCCTGTCTAAAATCGTTACATAATTTCTTTTTATGGATCAAGTCAAACATATCCGAGTGTAAGTATTATGTGTTGTTTCGGTCTCATTTCCATCTTTTCTTTGTAATTTAATGTTTCTTGTGGTTTTATGTTGTCTTTTTATATCCAGGTTCGTGTTTAACTTTTTCCATTCTATACAGATATTATTTCCAGGGATGTATATATATATTGAAAAAGTGTTACAATATGTGGTAAACATTTACCTCTTATTTGTGAATTTGGTGTCTGTCATACTGATACATCCCCTAACGGCAGTAATGATTTAATTTCTTCCCCAAGGGATATGGGTTTCAGCATCCGATCTATGTATTCACGAATTGCCTATTGGGTATTGATTGATTTATTTATGGACGCTCTCTAACATCTTAGGTCATCAGCGTCCCATTCAACTCGGGGCGTGAAACGGCCGACAAATTTTGCTCAGAGGCCTCTTTTTCTCTCTTTCAGGCTTGAGGTTCATTTTAGTGCCGCAAATGTACGACACGGGACCCACGGCTTTACTTCCCTTCCCTTCCGAAGGAAGCCATACTTAGGATTTTTACGCCCGAAAAAATCCATCGGTCCTGGGCGTGTTCGAACCCGCATTTTGGGTTTAGGAGGCAAGTATGGTAACCACTACACCACCAGGACCAACGCCTATTGGGTAGAGTTAATAACGGGCACCATTTTAGTTGTGTGCGTTATTTTGTTCGAAGCTGGTCTTATGCTTACGGACATCATTTTCTATCTTTGCAGCGTTATTTCAAAATTATCATTTTTATAACTTAAGTCACATTCAGAACCATAAGATGCTCTACCTGTTCAATTATGTTGCATTTATCACTATTTTCGTTCTTGTAAGCTATTTCTCTAAAGAGCATATTTATGCTTTTGTGCAAATAAATTAATTATATTATTTTGAGATATAGATTTAGTTCGTATGCTGATCGTTATTGTTTTATCACATTTATCCTTTATCATTAGGAGATCGCCTACATAAAATATAAGTTTATAAAATTACAGCTATTAGGATTAAAAAACTAAAGAAGTGACAGCTATACGAAATATAAAACTGTTTATAGCTATATCTGTAAATATTTAAAATTACTTGTAAACCATTAATATAAAGTTTGTTTAGTAAATTCTTACGGTATATTAGCAATGACATTATTGAAAGAGAATCAGGCGTTACTTACTTGAAACAGATATGTTAAAACTTTCTGATCGTTATTTGCTTTTTAATTGTATATTGAGTATTTTTATAAGGTGTTATTTTTTCAGTTGTTTTGGTTTCTCTCTCATTATTTTGTGGGTCTTCCGATATTTCTTCTGCCTTTAGCCAGATGTTTTAATGCGAGTTTCACTGTACGGCTGTATAGAAATTCTCTATAATTGTGTATATAATGTGATATTTTTAACATTTTAAGTTAAATATTTCATGCATATTTTATTTGTGCATTTGGTACGCTGTCATTCTAGTACACCCAGTAACAGTCAGTGGATATATAATTTCCCTTGTCTGAAAATGGGTTTTTATCTTTTTGTTTATGTATTCCCTCTGTTATGTATGTAAACGTGCGTACAGCAGTTATGCTATACAATTTAATGTCTTTTCGTGTGGATTTCAAAGTTCTCTTGTTGATCTGCACATTTTTTCAATTTCATCTATAAATGAATATCCTGTTTATAATTTAAGTCAAATCCTGGTTTTTAATGTGGCATTTTAAAAGAAATAACCTTTTAAAAATAACTTTTTAAAATTACGTATAAAATAATAGTGTTTACGAATAAAAAAACTCACATATATTTATATATAAATAATAAAATTATAACATTAAATAAATTATGAATTTCACTGAATGAAAGCTAAATTATTGAAATATATAATTATTTACTTTTTTAGAAATTGGAGAAATTCACTGTGAATTGTGAAATATGTAACGCTTCCCTACTGTTTGTTAATAGTTGCAGCTTGTAATATATCGTTACAAATAATTATAATTTCGGCCGCAAAGGACATCACTTATGCATCATATAACGGATAAATTTTATTCAATATTTTCTATCTAAGTGTTATTTATGTAATAGCAGATTTAAAATGTATTCCGGTACTTATGTTATCTGTACATTTACACACAACTGTTACGCAAATAAGAGTAATATTTACTACAAATTAGAAAATAGTACACAAAAGAGTAATACGTTTTTCGGTATCAGAGACAGTAGAAGGGATAAAGTGCAATGATTCCTTATGTTACCAATGATGCAAGAAATATAAGATATCCTAGAATGTCATAAAATTTCCTTGTTTATAAATTGAATCATTAATTAAATTTTTGTTGTACAAATCACATACAATTTAATAGAATTTGCAGTTTCAAAATATAACAATTTGCCTTTGGGTGGCAATGTACAATAACATTAAATTTTCTTTTTTGTGATTTGATATAAAGATATATCCGAACTAATAACACATTAAAAATAGAAGCTAATCAAGAGCTTGCTCTTTCTGTGTTATATTTACTACAATTGGACTTTGAACTCTTAATGTTCTTTAAAAGAGCGATGGAAACGTCAGTAATAATGAATCGCTTGTTTAATTAAAGACGGTTATTACCAAAATGAAAAGAGTTACATTTCAAAATCACATTCGTATTTTTATGATGTAATTTATCACCTCTAAAGTAAGCACTTTCGCTCGATAAATTGAGAAAATATTCCAACTTCTAACAACGTCCTTTTTAATTGTTAATATGTAAGCGTCCGCGACAATTTTGGGAAGCGACGAACAGTACCAAGCAAAACTCTTACAATTGCCCATAAAGCTGTATTAAAGTCACCTGCTCCCTCCATATGTTTTTAGAATTAACAATGGTATTGCACAATAGATGTCTGATAAAATTGGAATTAATAACCAATAATCCGTTCGTGTAGGGAAAATATGTGAACATCACTTAGACACGAAAGTCAGTATGTCAGTGCCCTACATTTGCAAGCTAGCTCGACTGCCCACATAATTTTCATTTCCTTTAATGTGAGGAGTAGTTCTGATCAGCTTAACTGACATTGTAAATCTCCTTTATTTTCGATATATTTGAGTCCAACAATGTACACCTAATAATTACATGTTTCCCCTTTATTTTGCTACTAAGTTATCACATAATATTGTTAGCATAAATGAAAAAGTTAATTGACTATAAAGGATGAATATTTAAATTTATAAGGATTTGTTTGGTACTGGAAACGACTCTGGTTGGTCGCTACCGGATGAGGCGGGGAGGGGCCTCTTCCACATTTCAAAAATGAAGCATATTTCTGGTCATGATTTTCTCTTTGTAGAAAGTGCGTTGTGCGTTCTTGTATATGGAATAAAATAAAACGTTTCGATTTAAAGTAAACGAATAGTCTGTAGTCTAAGTCCTGGTGGTCTATTTGTAACAATACTTGACTCGTAGATCTCAGATCGCTGGGTTCAATACCGACCAAGGTCGATGTGTTTTTCAGGTGGGTCTCGTGTGGCAGATTTACGGTAACTAAAGAATCCCAAGCCTGAAAGGAAAGGACTCTGATTAAAATTTATCGACCGTTTCACGACCTTATTGAATGCAGCGCTGATGACCTGAGATTATAAATAATGTCTGTAATCAAACAAAATTAATAAAATAAACTTATGGTTCTCCAAGTCATGTTTCTCAACGCACTATAAACGCTCGTGGTTGTTAAATGTGTCATCAAGTAAACTAAAAGTCTTTCTTGTTTGTGCAAGTCTTGTTACAATGCAGACCGGACTGCAAATTCTGCACTTAACGGTGACTACCCCGGGAAATACTAAACGTGTAACGTACAAAGAGATTCTTGGTTGTAAGGGCATAAGTATTAGATGTTTATCTGCACCCTTAGTGCTATAGCTATCTATAACCTTGTTGCAACATTTTTCTGTTTGTTTCTTTCATTTTTTTTCACTTAACATTTTTAATATCAACTTATTTCGCATTTCTAATAAATAAACATATAATAGTATTAAATATTAATGTTTGGTATGCTACATTTCCGGCACAAATTGAAGGTATTTCTTTTTGCAGATTTCTGAGTGAGCATAAACTTCACATCGGGGGAACCAAGGTAAGTAGAATGCAAATTTATATATTTATGTGATTTCCACTTTTGTTTAGAGTAGTTAATATGTTGTTTTACCCATGCATGTTTCTGAGTACTGAAGTCATCATTAGCAAGTGTCATGAGGCATAAGAGAATGTTTTGACTCGACTTTTAACACTCCTCCATACATACATTTGCCTTAAACATTATCTGTGCAGTAGAAATTTGCAATATAATGCCTCCATATTTATGATTATATTCTTTTTTCTAACCAGATAATAGAGCAAAAGTAAAATAGTAGAATGAAGGGATATGTACGAATAGTCAGCTGTATCAGAAACGTCGTTTTGAATTGCACAAATTGAAATTTGAAACATAATTAGAGCACCTAACAATTATATTGAAACCTCGTACTTGAGGTTCTAATACATTTGCGGCACGACAAAGAAACTCAAGCCTCAAAGAAGAGGCCTCTTAGCAAAATTGCCGTTTCACGTTCTGAATTGAATGGGACTCTGATGACATGGGGTGTTAAAGAACATCCGTAAATAAACTAAATCAACAAAAGGGTGGAAGAAAATAGATAGCGGAAAATATTCAACCAGATATAATAAATATATCCCGCGTTATTAGAGCCTCGAGTACGAGGTTTGAATATAATTGTTAGGTGCTCTAATTATGTTTCAAATTTCAATTTGTGCAATTCAAAACGACGTTTCTGATACAGCTGACTGTTCGTACATATCCCTTCATTCTACTATTTTACTTTTGCTCTATTATCTGGTTAGAAAAAGGAATATAATCATAAATATGGAGGCATTATATTGCAAATTTCTACTGCACAGATAATGTTTAAGGCAAATGTATGTATGGAGGTGTGAACTTTTGTAATACAACAACAATTAACAAGAGGATCTAAATTTCTGTAGTCCATATACACTGCACTCAAAAGAAAACTTTAAAGGGCACGTGGAAAAAATGGTGTACAATGCTTGAGGTTGTTTAAAATAACATCTGCCGTTTTTTTTCACTACTGAGGCAAAATACATTTAGTCGGTCCTGGTGGTGTAGTGGTAACCATACTTGCCTTCTAAACCGAAGGTCGCGGGTTCAAACCCGGCCAAGATCGATGGATTTTTTCGGGCGTAAAAATCCAGAGTATGACTCCTTCAGAAAGGAAGTAAAGCCGTGGGTCCCATGACAAAGAAACTCAAGCCTGAGAGAAGAGGCCTCTGAGCAAAATTTGTCGGCCGTTTCCCGCTCTGAATTGAATGGGATGCTGATGGCCTGTGATGTTAAAGAGCGTCCTTAAGTAAACAAATAAAAAAAAACAACTTACATTTACGTTTGTGTCGTATAAATAAAGCTAAATGACAGTCACTGGGTACTTTTAGTAACTTGCATTTTTTTTCAAGCCGGGTATTTATTGCTGCATTTACTGCTCGATAACAATAGTTTTGTGAACGAGAATTTTGTTTTAGTGGGTAACCGTACAAATATATTCCAATATAAAATGCACATCTGTGTTTGTATTTTTTATAAGCTATTTACTTAATGGCAGCTGGTGCAAAGGAGGAATAACATATTGCATGGTGTGTGTGATACACGTCGATGTTTGTAGCCTGAACTCATGAACTGGACTAATCATAATTACCTACAAACGTCTTCGAGTGCACACCACAGGACGCACGCCTTATTAATTTTTTTGATTTGTTTATTTAAGGACACTCTTTAACATCTCAGGTCATCAGCGGCCCATTCTAATCAGGGCGTGAAACTGCCTACAAATTTTGCTCAGAGGCCTCTTTTTCAGGTATGAGGTTCTTTATCGTGCCGTAAATGTACGACACGGGACCCACGGCTTTACTTCCCTTCCGAAGGAAGCCATACTTAGGATTTTTACGCACGAAAAAATTCATCGGTCCTGGCCGAGTTTGGGTTTAGACGGCAAGTATGATAACCACTACACCACAAGGACCGACACGCCTTATTAAGGAATCATACACAGAATATTGATGATCTTCAACGATATTACTTACATAGAAGAATTTTTAGAAGAAAATATATTAATGTATTGCCAGCAATTAATAGCTATAATAATATGCTAATGATTTCTACCTAAAAGAATGCGAATATAAAAATAGAAAACTAAAATACTATGTAAAAATGTATAGTGCAGAATACACGGATTCGGCACGTTTTTATTATTTGGTGTAGATACAATGCTGAACAGAAATAATTACTTACACTACAATTGACTCGCGTTAGTATCATTAAAAGAACTTTTGAAAATATGTTCGAAATACAATTATTTTAATGCTCATTTAAAGAGCGAATTTAAATGGTTCCAAATACATTAAAACGTGTAATGCATTTTATATAAAATAATTTGTAGTTGTAGATATTATTTAGCAATAATGTTAACCCAAAGCAATGAATACAATGGAACAATAAACATCAATCACCTACAATTTAGTATATAATGCAACATTTCTATCCTGTGATATTTTATTGCTCATGACTGCATCTATAAACACAAGATGTATAGTTTTTCAGCTATCCAAAAGTCCAGGATAATATGCGCTCCGCGGCGACTATCTTAGACTGGTGTTTTAACCATGTCCATGAACATCATTGATATGCCCTTACTTTTGGACTCGTCGGTCCTGGTGGTGTAGTGGTAATCATACTTATCTCCTAAACCCAAAACGCGGGTTCGAACCCGGTCAGGACCGATGGATTTTTTCGGGCGTAAAAATCCTAAGTATGGCTTCCTTCGTTAGGGAAGTAAAGCCGTGGGTCCCGTGTCGTACATTTGCGGCACGAAAAAGAACCTCAAGCCTGAGAGACCTCTGAGCAAAATTTGTCGGCCGTTTCACGCAATGAGTTGAATGGGACGCTGATGACCTGAGCTGTTAAAGAGTGTCCATAAATAAATCAATCAACAAAAAAAAAAAAAAAAGAAATAAACAACTTTGGACTCGTGTTAACAGGCTAAGCTACTACGCCTGTGTTGGTTATTAATCTTCTGTCCACACAGACGGACTTTCTAATTTAAAAAAATAGTTATGTAACTGTCTACAACATTTACGAAGATATGAACAAATACACATTGCTAAAATCATAAAATTTAGGAAGAAAAATGGCTCGATTAAAGCAAAGTGGCAGTGCAATGTCAAAAATGAGCAGGTTTATACTATTAGGCTAAGTTTTCTCATAGGTTGAGTAATTTTATCGTGCTGTCATTAAGACGGTTATGTCAGTGTTCTAGAAAAACACAATACTCATATTGCAGCTTTCTTCTCAAAAGTGCAGAATGCAGTTGCTATCTACAACACTTCAATCTGATCGAACCTGCATTTGCGTGAGTACGACTGTATGCTGAAGAGTTCTTTTTAAAATGCAGTTGCTGTAAACGTGACATATGCGGCGACGTTTACAGAGTTGACTTATGTACTACAATCTCATACGGCATCTCTGTAAGTGTCACCGCGTATGCACCACTCGACGGACGCCTAATGATATCATGCACATAAAATTCAACGCACTACCATTGAATAAATGGCCTACCTTTTTAAAAAATGTACTAACGGTTATGAGTAGGTTCCACCTATTGTTCATGTATAGTAACTAATAAGCAGGGTGCATATAAAAATGCATTATTATAATTAATCATGCAAAAATATAAAGTGAAGTTTACTGGGGTTTAAGAGGAATAATTTGATGGTGTAGACATAATGCTGAACAGAATTGATTGTCACTTCTACCCAATTGGCTAGCTTGCATAATAGACGAACCATTTTGATATTGTTAGTGTCTTTTTTCTGCTGTCATTTAGGTAACTATGTTCCATATATATGTAACATTTGAAGTAGCTCAATGGATCAAACGTTATGATTTGTAGTGGAAGATTAAAAAACTATATCATTGCAATTGTGACAGATTATCTTAAACATAACATAAGGTGGTTATGCTGCACAAAGGAAACCAAAAGAACGCAAATGAAAGAAAAGATGTCCAATTTACTCTTTAGCTGAGGGCATAGGATTATGCAGGAAATTCTAATAATATATAAAGCTACTGAAACATCTCATTTACTAATTTCTCACATTTATAATGAGCAAAGAAAAATACAAAATAAAGCCTTCTTGCTTAATTTTCATTTTTACTTGAAACCAGCACGCTTTACTATTACTATCATTTACTTCTCAACGCTTATATTCAAAATGTAGAAAACGTTCACTCTGTGAAAAATGCGCTTTGTTGAAATTAAGCGGAGAAAAGTGTAATATTAAACCCTAGATAATTATTTATTATACCATATGCTGTGACGATAAATATATGCAGAGGGTTAAATGTTTATTAGGTACTAAAAATGAATTTGGTTTGTCGTTACCGAATGAGGCGGGGAGGGGCCTCCTCCATATTATAAAAATATTTAATTATTACTACTGTTGCAATCTCAAAGCCATATTGCTTCATGGTGAGAGAACTAGAGTTTATTACCTGCGTAGTAAGAAAGTGTCTGGAGTGTATGCTTTATCTTTGCAACTATTTATTTTTCCTGTGTAATATTAGAATATTTGTTTTTTATTTTTAATAATAACGTAGTTTAAGGAAAATATACGATATTTTATTGCTCATGACTGCATCTATAAATACAAGATGTATAGTTTTTCAGCTATCCAAAAGTCCAGGATAATATGCGCTCCGCGGCGACTATCTTAGACTGGTGTTTTAACCATGTCCATGAACATCATTGATATGCACTTACTTTTGGACTCGTCGTTCCTGGTGGTGTAATGGTTACCATACTTACCTCCTAAACCCAAAACGCGGGTTCGAACCGATGGATTTTTTCGGGCGTAAAAATCCTAAGTATGGCTTCCTTCGGAAGGGAAGTAAAGCTGTGGGTCCCGTGTCGTACATTTGCGGCACGAAAAAGAACCTCAAGCCTGAAATAGAGACCTCTGAGCAAAATTTGTCGGCCGTTTCTTGCAATGAGTTGAATGGGACGCTGATGACCTGAGCTGTTAAAGAGTGTCCATAAATAAATCAATCAAAAAAAAAAAAAACTTTGGACTCGTGATAACAGGCTAAGGTACTACGCCTGTGTTGGTTATTAATCTTCTGTCCACACAGACGGACTTTCTAATTTAAAAAAATAGTTATGTAACTGTCTACAACCCCCGCAGAGTCCCAATTTATTGGGTACGGGGCGTAGCGACCCCGAGGCACCCGAGCTTCTCCCTCAGGTACGCGCTCAGCGCGTTTGACTCCTTTTTATTTCGCCTCTTTTATTGTTTTATTAGTCCTACTTCCCTGTTCTTTGTCTGATGGGTGCCCCCGTGTTTGACGCGGTAAAATGTGACTGGGTAACAGCGTAAATCCCAGCACAGGGTTATCATGTGGGACAGGAGCGTATCC
Source organism: Metallyticus violacea (assembly GCA_030762175.1). NCBI lineage: Eukaryota > Metazoa > Arthropoda > Insecta > Mantodea > Metallyticidae > Metallyticus > Metallyticus violacea. The sequence goes on from CM060846.1 coordinate 37,775,486, forward strand.
CCTGGTAAAGGCCAGGCCCGGGGAAGGGCCATTGCATGAGCTGTAGACTTCCTGTAGGCGATTGGGTCCCTTCGTCAGCCCACAGGAAGGTGTGACCCTGAGGTTACTTTATTCAGGCCAGAGCCAGTAACCTAAGCCGGGGTGGCGCCCAGGAAGCAGCCCGCCATCGGAGACGGTTGCAATGGTGGAGGAATAAATCGCTATGGTACTGGAAAATAATCCTTTCCATTTTAAACGCAAAAGAGTTGACGTAAAAGAAGTAATCGAGAAGTCTTTCCCTCGTTACTTAGTTATTAGTCGTACTGAAGAGAGTCAGTCGTTTACGACCGTAAATCCATTTAAAATTCAGAAGGGCATTGATGCCATAGCTGGGCCCGTTAAGTCCTGTACCCGTCTACGCAACGGATCACTTTTGGTGGAGACACTTGGCCTGTCTCAAAGCAACTCGTTGCTCAAGGCGACGCTACTCCACGGATATCCCGTCCGTGTCGAGAAACATAAGACCATGAATTCGTCGCGAGGAGTTGTTACCATAAATGTTCTAGACGGAATGTCTGACCCGGAAATCCAGAGCTGTCTGGAAGACCAAGGGGTCACCTCAGTTTATCGTGTACAGGCAAGGAAAGAGGGGGAATTACAGCCGACCCGGACTCTTTTCCTCACATTCGACAGGGTCGAATTGCCGCAGAGGATAAAGGCGGGCTACGAGGTGATAGAAGTGCGCCCGTATATCCCGAGCCCGTTGCGATGTTTTCAGTGTCAGCGTTTTGGACACACTCGCATATCCTGTAAAAGTGCCGTTCCCATCTGTGCAACCTGCGGTGAAGGAAGTCACGAGGGAGTATGCCCATCTGCTCCTGTCTGCGTCAACTGCCGCGGTGGACATCCAGCCTCGTCCCGCAATTGCCCTCGTTTTCGAGAGGAGCGCTGTATCCAGGAGATCCGGGTGAAGGAAAAACTCTCCTTTACTGAAGCCCGGAAGCGATTCCAGTCTCGCACCTGTTGTTCCTAAGACCGGCACCTACAGCGCAGTAGCTTCTTTTGCGCCCAAGAAGTGCGATAGCAGTACGCAGACCTGCGATCTTGTTTTTACACGGGTCCAAACTACTCCTAGTTCTCCAAAGCGCTCTACCGTGAAGCCCAAAGCGGTTGTTTTTAATGCCCCTGATATTAAGTTCAGGACGAGTTTTACACGAACGGATTTTTTAAAGTCGTCAACTCAGGTAGAGCAGAAAAAGAGCCCTTCTCCTCCTCGGAGGTCACGCTCCCATGATGGGAGCAAACCCGCTAGGCGGTCGCCGTCGCCGCCTATATCTACATCCAACCGATTCCAGGCGTTGGAATCGGTGGATGCTTCTCAGCGGGAGAGCCCTCCCTCTGAGAATGTGATGGAGCATGATGTGCCTGCTCCTTCAAAACCACCGAGTCCCACGCGTTTAAAAAAAGACGTCTTATTCGTCCTGGACCGTCTAAAAAGTAAGGTGGTAAATTTTTTATTCATTTTATATAATTTTAACAATGGCTATCCTTTCGTGGAATGTGCGTGGTCTCCGTAGTCGAAGACCTGACCTCGAGTTAATTTTACGTTCTACTGACCCTTTGCTTGTGTGTCTCCAAGAGACTAAGCTTCGCCCAAGTGATTCTTTTAATTTACGCGGTTACTCTTCGGTGAGATTTGATCTTCCTCCCGAAGATGGCACTCCCGCTCACGGCGGAGTTTTACTTTTAATTCGAAACGACGTGTAGAGCACCTCATTACAGCTCCAGACTCCTTTACAAGCTGCTGCAGCTACAGTTCACTTTTCTGGCCTTAGTTTTTCAGTCTGCAATGTTTATTTACCTCCGTCCGGCACCATCACCACAGTTGACCTGGACGATCTTTTGTCTCAGCTACCACCCCCTGTTCTTCTTTTGGGGGATTTCAATGCACACCATCCCCTATGGGGTTCCACCACGGAGTGTGCAAGAGGTAACCTCTTAGCTGACTTTTTGCTAAATCACAATCTTATACTTCTCAACACTGGTCAACCTACTTTTCTCTCTGACAGCACTCATAGCTTTTCGCACTTGGACTTATCCATTTGTTCTGCCTCACTTGCTGTACATTTCACCTGGAACGTCATCTCTGATTTTATATTCCAGTGACCATTTTCCGTGTCAGATCCATGTACTCTCTCCGAACGCACATTCACAGCGCACGCCAAAATTGCTCATTGATAAGGCGAATTGGACTCTCTATCGATCTTTGGCCGAATTTTCAGGGTGTGAATTTCCATCTATCGACATCGCGATCGAGCACCTCCGTACGGTCATCATGGCGGCCGCAGATAAGGCTATTCCCCGGTCGTCTTGTCACCCCAGACGCTTGCCGGTTCCCTGGTGGACTGATGAATGCCGGAATGCATTGCGTGCACGCCGAGGTGCTCTCCGAGCTTTTCGTCGCCACCCTACATCAGCAAATATGATTTGCTACAAACAACTTCGCGCCAAATGCCGCCGAGTCATTAAGGATAGCAAAAAGGCTTCTTGGATTTCTTTTACCTCTTCTTTTAACCGCACAACGCCTTCATCCGTAGTTTGGGAACGGCTACGCCGCGTTGCTGGCAAACCAAGGTTTACACCTATACCCGGTCTTAGGGTTTTAAATCGAGTGCTCACTACTCCGATTAACGTCGCCAATGTTTTAGGGCAAACCTTCGCTGATGTTTCTAGTTCCGCCCATTACCCGGCTACATTTCGCGCATTACGGGAGCAGGTTGAGAGGAAAGGTTTCTCATTTGCCTCCGACCATCAGGAGAGCTACAACGTTCCTTTTACCGCCAGGGAACTGGAGCATGCCCTTTCTACCTCTCGACATTGCGCACGGGTCCAGATGACATTCATGTTGCCATGTTGCAGCATTTACCAGCAGAAGGCAAAGCATTTTTATTACGAACCTTTAATTTTATTTGGTGTAACGGCACATTTCCCTGCGCTTGGCGATTGGCCACCGTCATTCCCATACCTAAGCCTGGAAAGGACCCACATCTTCCTTCCAGTTACCGTCCGAATTCCCTCACCAGCTGCGTTTGCAAGGTGTTGGAACGAATGATTAACGGACGGCTCATGTGGTGGTTGGAGTCGAGGCAATTATTAACGAACGCCCAGTGTGGTTTCCGGCGTCATCGTTCCTCAGTCGACCACCTGGTGTCTTTAACTACCCATGTAATGGACGGTTTTGTGCGCAAGTGCCAAACGGTTGCTGTGTTTTTCGATTTAGAGAAAGCGTACGATACTTACTGGAGAGGCGGTATCCTCCAAACGCTTCACGATTGGAACATACGTGGGCGTATGTCTGTTTTTATTCATGAATTTATGAAATACCGGGTTTTTAATGTTCGCGTGGGATCAGTTTTAACATCTAATTTTATTCAAGAAAACGGTGTACCTCAGGGCTCGGTACTAAGTTGCACACTGTTTGCCATTGCTATTAACTCTATCACCCTGTGTTTACCGCCAGGAATACAATCGTCGTTATTTGTAGACGATTTTGCCATTTATCTTTCCTCTCGGAGAACCTTCTCTTGGAACGCCGCCTCCAATGCTGTCTCGACCGCCTTCACGCTTGGAGTGTCTCTCACGGGTTCCGTTTCTCCGCAGAGAAGACCGTCTGCATGAACTTCTGGCGCCACAAGGAGTATCTTCCACCTTCGCTCCATCTTGGCCCAGACGCACTCTCCTTCGCAGACGAAGTTCGGTTCCTTGGCTTGGTGTTTGATAGGAAATTATGCTGGTCATCGCATATAGCGCAACTCAGAGGCAAGTGTGAACGTTCTCTTTGAATTTTACGTGTTTTAAGTGGCACATCTTGGGGAGCTGACCGGACTGTTCTTTTACGTTTTTATCGCTCTCTTATCCGGTCCAAATTGGATTATGGCAGTGTCGTTTATGGCTCTGCGCGGCCTTCTGTTCTGCGCCGCCTGAACCCGATTCATCACCGGGGTATCCGTGTTGCCATTGGGGCATTCCCCACCAGTCCTGTGTTGAGTTTATGTGCGGAGTCTGGAGAACCTCCATTGTTTTATCGTAGGGATGCTTTACTAGCTGCGTACGGTTGTCGCTTAGCTACGCAACCTCGTCATCCCACGAATGGGCCGTTTTTTAATGTGTCTTATGATCGTTGTTATGCTGCTCGGTCTTTTACTCCTAAGCCTGCTGGTTTTCGCTTTCGGGAGATTTTACGAACGTTGGACATTGAGTTACCTGCTTTTTTCTTAGCCGGGGATACTTCTTCTCCCCCCTAGATTTTAGCAGAGGCCTCCGTTCATCTTGGGCTTACGTCATGTCCGAAATCTTCGACCGCAGCACATATTATTCGTTGTTCTTTTAGCGAGATCAAATCCTCTTTTAATGGCTGGAATTTTATCTATACGGATGGCTCTAAATGTGACACAGGTGTAGGATGTGCTTTTGTTTTAAATGGGGCAAGTTTTACGTATGGTCTTAACGTTGCAACATCTATTTTTATGGCGGAACTTTATGCTATCTATCGGGCGGTTTCATTTATTTCTGAACAGGGATTAGGGAACAGTGTTATATGTTCCGACTCTTTGAGTGCCATTTTAAGTTTTCGAAATCTGTACAACCTCCACCCTCTGGTACAGATGGTCCAGAATGTAATTTTAGCCCTTTTCGACGCTGGCATCAGGGTAACACTGCTATGGGTGCCTGGGCACGTCGGAATCCCAGGAAATGAGGCCGCAGATGTTGCAGCAAAATCCGCTCTTTTAGACCCTGCTGAGTACGAGCAGCGTTTTTATTTCGGGGATTTTATACATTCCTTACGTAGAGCCATTTTTTCGCGCTGGCGCGAGGAGTGGGAATTACTCCCAAATAGTAAGCTCCGTGAATGTAAATCCGCCCCTTTTAACTGGTCGACTTCTTCTCGCGCTGTTCGTCGCGAAGAAGTAATTTTAGCTCGTCTTAGAATTGGGCATTGCCGTTTTAGTCATTCTCACCTTTTTAATGGTCAACCCGCTCCAGCTTGCCCCCACTGTGACCACCCCTTTACAGTGCGTCACATTTTAATTGAATGCCATCATCTGGCAGCTTTTAGACATAGACTAGGTTTCCCCTCCTCTATTGAGGAATTACTTTCAGATGATGTGGTTGCTGTTCAGCGAGTGCTCCGTTTTATCCGTGTTTGTGGTTTTTGGAGCAAGGTGTGAGGTGTCTCTTTTATCCATGACGGCATTTTTAGACGCTTTTAAGACTGTTGTTGTTTCAGCATTTGATTCTTCGTTTTTAGTACCAGTCCTTTATTGAGTTGTTATATATAACCCTTGTTATTGTTTTGGGGTTTTATTGTTACCAGTTTAGACTTTTACAATACTGGTTTATTTTCAGCTTTTGCTGATGTGTTTTACTACCAGTTTTTATATGTCCTGGTGTTGATGGTTATAGGGTTTTATTGACCCTTTTTAGACCATTATAGGACTGTTGTTTTTCGCTATTGCGGTTTTTTTAATACCAGTCCTTTGTTGACCATTACACCTACTTGTTATTTGTTATGGGTTTTTATTTTGTTGCACAACGTGGTACTGTTATTTACCCTAAGACATAATTTGTGTCAACTACTTATTTTTAGTTCTGGCGCAGTTTTTAGTGTGTTTGGGCGCTAATGACCTTAGATGTTGTGCGCCCCTAAAACAATAATCATCATCATCACTGTCTACAACATTTACGAAGATATGAACATATATACATTGCTAAAATCATAAAATTTATGAAGAAAAATGGCTCGATTAAACAAAGTGGCAGTGCAATGTCAAAAATGAGCAGGTTTATACTATTAGGCTAAGTTTTCTCATAGGTTGAGTAATTTTATCGTGCTGTCATTAAGACGGTTATGTCAGTGTTCTAGAAAAACACAATACTCATATTGCAGCTTTCTTCTCAAAAGTGCAGAATGTATTTGCTATCTACAACACTTCAATCTGATCGAACCTGCATTTGCGTGAGTACGACTGTATGCTGAAGAGTTCTTTTTAAAATGCAGTTGCTGTAAACGTGAGATATGCGGCGACGTTTACAGAGTTGACTTATGTACTACAATCTCATATGGCAGCTCTGTAAGTGTCATCGCGTATGCACCACTCGACGGACGCCTAATGATATCATGTACATAAAATTCAACGCTCTACCATTTAATAAATGGCCTACCTTTTTAAAAAGTGTACTAAAAGTTATCAGTAGGTTCGACCTATTGTTCATGTATAGTAACTAATAAGGAGGGTACATATAAAATGCATTATTATAATTAATTATGCAAAAATATAAAGTGAAGTTTACTGGGGTTCAAGGGGAGTAATTTGATGGTGTAGACATAATGCTGAACAGAATTGATTGTCAGTTCTACCCAATTGGCTAGCTTGCTTAATAGACGAACCATTTTGATATGGTTAGTGTCTTTTTTCTGCTGTCATTTAGGTGACTATGTTCCATATATATGTAATATTTGAAGTAGCTCAATGGATCAAACGTTATGTTTTGTAGTGGAAGATTAAAAAACTATATCATTGCAATTCTGATAGATTATCTTAAACATAACATAAGGTGGTTATGCTGCACAAAGGAAACCAAAAGAACGCAAATGAAAGAAAAGATGTCCAATTTACTCTTTAGCTGAGGGCATAGGATTATGCAGGAAATTCTAATAATATACAAAGCTACTGAAACATCTCATTTACTAATTTCTCACATTTATAATGAGCAAAGAAAAATACAAAATAAAGCCTTCTTGCTTAATTTTCATTTTTACTTGAAACCAGCACGCTTTACTATTACTATCATTTACTTCTCAACGCTTATATTCAAAATGTAGAAAACGTTCACTCTGTGAAAAATGCGCTTTGTAGAAATTAAGCGGAGAATAGTGTAATATTAAACCCTAGATAATTATTTATTATACCATATGCTGTGACGGTAAATATATGCAGAGGGTTAAATGTTTATTAGGTACTGAAAATGAATTTGGTTTGTCGTTACCGAATGAGGCGGGGAGGGGACTTCTCCACATTATAAAAATATTTAATTATTACTACTGTTGCAATCTCATAGCCATATTGCTTCATGGTGACAGAACTAGAGTTTATTACCTGCGTAGTAAGAAAGTGTCTGGAGTGTATGTTTTATCTTTGCAACTATTTATTTTTCCTTTGTAATATTAGAATATTTGCTTTTTATTTTTAATAATAACGTAGTTTAAGGAAAATATACGATATTTATTGCTCATGACTGCATCTATAAACACAAGATGTATAATTTTTCAGCTATCCAAAAGTCCAGGATAATATGCGCTCCGCGGCGACTATCTTAGACTGGTGTTTTAACCATGTCCATGAACATCATTGATATGCACTTACTTTTGGACTCGTCGGTCCTGGAGGTGTAGTGGTTACCATACTTACCTCCTAAACCCAAAACGCGGGTTCGAACCCGGTCAGGGCCGATGGATTTTTTCGGGCGTAAAAATTTTAAGTATGGCTTCCTTCGGAAGGGAAGTAAAGCCGTGGGTCCCGTGTCGTACATTTGCGGCACGAAAAAGAACCTCAAGCCTGAAAGAGAGACCTCTGAGCAAAATTTGTCGGCCGTTTCACGCAATGAGTTGAATGGGACGCTGATGACCTGAGCTGTTAAAGAGTGTCCATAAATAAATCAATCAAAAAAAAAAAAAAACTTTGGACTCGTGTTAACAGGCTAAGTTACTACGCCTGTGTTGGTTATTAATCTTCTGTCCACACAGACGGACTTTCTAATTTAAAAAAATGGTTATGTAACTGTCTATAACATTTACGAAGATATGAACAAATACACATTGCTAAAATCATAAAATTTATGAAGAAAAATGGCTCGATTAAAGCAAAGTGGCAGTGCAATGTCAAAAATGAGCAGGTTTATACTATTAGGCTAAGTTTTCTCATAGGTAGAGTAAATTTATCGTGCTGTCATTAAGACGGTTATATCAGTGTTCTAGAAAAACACAATATTCATATTGCAGCTTTCTTCTCAAAAGTGCAGAATGCAGTTGCTATCTATCACACTTCAATCTGATCGAACCTGCATTTGTGTTTGTGTACGACTGTATGCTGAAGAGTTCTTTTTAAAATGCAGTTGCTGTAAACGTGAGATATGCGGCGACGTTTACAGAGTTGACTTATGTACTACAATTTCATGTGGCAGCTCTGTAAGTGTCATCGCGTATGCACCACTCGACGGACGCCTAATGATATCATGTACATAAAATTCAACGCTCTACCATTTAATAAATGGCCTACCTTTTTAAAAAGTGTACTAAAAGTTATCAGTAGGTTCAACCTATTGTTCATGTATAGTAACTAATAAGGGGTGCATTTAAAAATGCATTATTATAATTAATTATGCAAAAATATAAAGTGAAGTTTACTGGGGTTCAAGGGGAGTAATTTGATGGTGTAGACATAATGCTGAACAGAATTGATTGTCATTTCTACCCAATTGGCTAGCTTGCTTAATAGACGAACCATTTTGATATGGTTAGTGTCTTTTTCTGCTGTCATTTAGGTGACTATGTTCCATATATATGTAATATTTGAAGGTGTTCAATGGATCAAACGTTATGTTTTGTAGTGGAAGATTAAAAAACTATATCATTGCAATTCTGATAGATTATCTTAATCATAACATAAGGTGGTTATGCTGCACAAAGGAAACCAAAAGAACGCAAATGAAAGAAAAGATGTCCAATTTACTCTTTAGCTGAGGGCATAGGATTATGCAGGAAATTCTAATAATATACAAAGCTACTGAAACATATCATTTACTAATTTCTCACATTTATAATGAGCAAAGAAAAATACAAAATAAAGCCTTCTTGTTTAATTTTCATTTTTACTTGAAACCAGCACGCTTTACTATTACTATCATTTACTTCTCAACGCTTATATTCAAAATGTAGAAAACGTTCACTCTGTGAAAAATGCGCTTTGTTGAAATTAAAAGGAGAAAAGTGTAATATTAAACCCTAGATTATTATTTATTATATTATATGCTGTGACGGTAAATATATGCAGAGGGTTAAATGTTTATTAGGTACTGAAAATGAACTTGGTTTGTTGTTACCGAATGAGGCGCGGAGGGGCCTCCTACACATTAAAAAAATATTTAATTATTACTACTGTTGCAATCGCAAAGCCATATTGCTTCATGGTGAGAGAACTAGAGTTTATTACCTGCGTAGTAAGAAAGTGTCTGGAGTGTATGCTTTATCTTTGCAACTATTTATTTTTCCTTTGTAATATTAGAATATTTGTTTTTTATTTTTAATAATAACGTAGTTTAAGGAAAATATACGATATTTTATTGTTCATGACTCCATCTATAAACACAAGATGTATAGTTTTTCAGCTCTCCAAAAGTCCAGGATAATATGCGCTCCTCGGTGACTATCTTAGACTGGTGTTTTAACCATGTCCATGAACATCATTGTATGCACTTACTTTTGGACTCGTCCGTCCTGGTGGTGTAGTAGTTACCATACTTACCTCCTAAACCCAAAACGCGGGTGCGAACCAGGTCAGGACCGACGGATTTTTTCGGGCGTAAAAATCCTAAGTATGGCTTCCTTCGGAAGGGAAGTAAAGCCGTGGGTCCCGTGTCGTATATTTGCGGCACGAAAAAGAACCTCAAGCCTGAAAGAGAGACCTCTGAGCAAAATTTGTCGGCCGTTTCACGCAATGAGTTGAATGGGACGCTGATGACCTGAGGTGTTAAAGAGTGTCCATAATTAAATCAATCTAAAAAAAAAAAAAAAAAAAAAAAAAAAATTTTGGACTCGTGTTAACAGGCTGGTTGGTTATTAATCTTCTGTCCACACAGACGGACTGTCTAATTTAAAAAATAGTTATGTAACTATCTACAACATTTACGAAGATATGAACAAATACACATTGCTAAAATCATAAAATGTATGAAGAAAAATGGCTCGATTAAAGCAAAGTGGCAGTGCAATGTCAAAAATGAGCAGGTTTATACTATTAGGCTAAGTTTTCTCATAGGTTGAGTAAATTTATCGTGCTGTCATTAAGACGGTTATATCAGTGTTCTAAAAAAACACAATACTCATATTGCAGCTTTCTTCTCAAAAGTGCAGAATGTATTTGCTATCTACAACACTTCAATCTGTTCGAACCTGCATTTGTGTGAGTACGACTGTATGCTGAAGAGTTCTTTATAAAATGCAGTTGCTGTAAACGTGAGATATGCGGCGACGTTTACAGAGTTGACTTATGTACTACAATCTCATGTGTCAGCTCTGTAAGTGTCATCGCGTATGCACCACTCGACGGACGCCTAATGATATCATGTACATAAAATTCAACGCTCTACCATTTAATAAATGGCCTACCTTTTTAAAAAGTGTACTAAAAGTTATCAGTAGGTTCAACCTATTGTTCATGTATAGTAACTAATAAGGGGTGCATATAAAAATGCATTATTATAATTAATTATGCAAAAATATAAAGTGAAGTTTACTGGGGTTCAAGGGGATTTATTTAATGGTGTAGACATAATGCTGAACAGAATTGCTTGTCAGTTCTACCCAATTGGCTAGCTTGCTTACTAGACGAACCATTTTGATATGGTTAGTGTCTTTTTCTGCTGTCATTTAGGTGACTATGTTCCATATATATGTAACATTTGAAGTAGCTCAATGGATCAAACGTTATGTTTTGTAGTGGAAGATTAAAATACTATATGATTGCAATTCTGATAGATTATCTTAAACATAACATCAGGTGGTTATGCTGCACAAAGAAACCAAAAGAACGCAAATGAAATAAAAGATGTCCAATTTACTCTTTAGCTGAGGGCATAGGATTATGCAGGAAATTCTAATAATATACAAAGCTACTGAAACATCTCATTTACTAATTTCTCACATTTATAATGAGCAAAGAAAAATACAAAATAAAGCCTTCTTGTTTAATTTTCATTTTTACTTGAAACCAGCACGCTTTACTATTACTATCAACTTTACTATTACTCAACGCTTATACTCAAAATGTAGAAAACGTTCACTCTGTGAAAAATGCGCTTTGTTGAAATTAAGCGGAGAATAGTATAATATTAAACCCTAGATAATTATTTATTATACCATATGCTGTGAAGGTAAATATATGCTGAGGGTTAAATGTTTATTAGGTACTGAAAATGAATTTTGTTTTTTCGTTACCGAATGAGGCGGGGAGGGGACTCCTCCACATTATAAAAATATTTAATTATTACTACTGTTGCAATCTCAAAGCCATATTGCCTCATGGTGAGAGAACTAGAGTTTATTACCTGCGTAGTAAGAAAGTGTCTGGAGTGTATGCTTTATCTTTGCAACTATTTATTTTTCCTTTGTAATATTATAATATTTGCTTTTTATTTTTAATAATAACGTTGTTTAAGGAAAATATACGATATTTATTGCTCATGACTGCATCTATAAACACAAGATGTATAGTTTTTCAGCTATCCAAAAGTCCAGGATAATATGCGCTCCGCGGCGACTATCTTAGACTGGTGTTTTAACCATGTCCATGAACATCATTGATATGCACTTACTTTTGGACTCGTCGGTCCTGGAGGTGTAATGGTTACCATACTTACCTCCTAAACCCAAAACGCGGGTTCGAACCCGGTCAGGACCGATGGCTTTTTTCGGGCGTAAAAATCCTAAGTATGGCTTCCTTCGGAAGGGAAGTAAAGCCGTGGGTCCCGTGTCGTACATTTGCGGCACGAAAAAGAACCTCAAGCCTGAAAGAGAGACTTCTGAGCAAAATTTGTCGGCCGTTTCACGCAATGAGTTGAATGGGACGCTGGTGACCTGAGCTGTTAAAGAGCGTCCATAAATAAATCAATCAAAAAAAAACAAAAAACTTTGGACTCGTGTTAACTGGCTAAGGTACTACGCCTGTGTTCGTTATTAATCTTCTGTCCACACAGACGGACTTTCTAATTTAAAAAAATAGTTATGTAACTGTCTACAGCATTTACGAAGATATGAACAAATACACATTGCTAAAATCATAAAATTTATGAAGCAAAATGTCTCGATTAAAGCAAAGTACAGTGCAATGTCAAAAATGAGCAGGTTTATACTATTAGGCTAAGTTTTCTCATAGGTTGAGTAAATTTATCGTGCTGTCATTAAGACGGTTATATCAGTGTTCTAGAAAGACACAATACTCATATTGCAGCTTTGTTCTCAAAAGTGCAGAATGCATTTGTTATCTACAACACTTCAATCTGATCGAACCTGCATTTGTGTTTGTGTACGACTGTATGCTGAAGAGTTCTTTTTAAAATGCAGTTGCTGTAAACGTGAGATATGCGGCGACGTTTACAGAGATGACTTATGTACTACAATCTCATACGGCATCTCTGTAAGTGTCATCGCGTATGCACCACTCGACGGACGCCTAATGACATCATGTACATAAAATTCAACGCTTTACCATTTAATAAATGGCCTACCTTTTTAAAAAGTGTACTAAAAGTTATCAGTGGGTTCGCCCTATTGTTCATGTATAGTAACTAATAAGGAGGGTACATATAAAAATGCATTATTATAATTAATTATGCAAAAATATAAAGTGAAGTTTACTGCGGTTCAAGGGGAGTAATTTGATGGTGTAGACTTAATGCTGAACAGAATTGCTTGTCAGTTCTACCCAATTGGCTAGCTTGCTTAATAGACGAACCATTTTGATATGGTTTGTATCTTTTTTCTGCTGTCATTTAGGTGACTATGTTCCATATATATGTAACATTTGAAGTAGCTCAATGGATCAAACGTTATGTTTTGTAGTGGAAGATTAAAAAACTATATCATTGCAATTCTGATAGATTATCTTAAACATAACATAAGGTAATTATGCTGCACAAAAAACCAAAAGAACGCAAATGAAAGAAAAGATGTCCAATTTACTCTTTAGCTGAGGGCATAGGATTGTGCAGGAAATTCTAATAATATACAAAGCTACTGAAACATCTCATTTACTAATTTCTCACATTTATAATGAGCAAAGAAAAATACAAAATATGGCCTTCTTGTTTAATTTTCATTTTTACTTGAAACCAGCACGCTTTACTATTACTATCAACTCTACTATTACTCAACGCTTATATTCAAAATGTAGAAAACGTTCACTCTGTGAAAAATGCGCTTTGTTGAAATTAAGCGGAGAATAGTGTAATATTAAACCCTATATAATTATTTATTATACCATATGCTGTAACGGTAAATATATGCAGAGGGTTAAATGTTTTTTAGGTACTGAAAATGAATTTGGTTTGTCGTTACCGAATGAGGCGGGGAGGGGACTCCTCCACATTATAAAAATATTTAATTATTACTACTGTTGCAATCTCATAGCCATATTGCTTCATGGTGAGAGAACTAGAGTTTATTACCTGCGTAGTAAGAAAGTGTCTGGAGTGTATGCTTTATCTTTGCAACTATTTATTTTTCCTTTGTAATATTAGAATATTTGCTTTTTATTTTTAATAATAAGGTAGTTTAAGGAAAATATACGATATTTATTGCTCATGACTGCATCTATAAACACAAGATGTATAGTTTTTCAGCTATCCAAAAGTCCAGGATAATATGCGCTCCGCGGCGACTATCTTAGACTGGTGTTTTAACCATGTCCATGAACATCATTGATATGCAAGTACTTTTGGACTCGTCGGTCCTGGAGGTGTAGTGGTTACCATACTTACCTCCTAAACCCAAAACGCGGGTTCGAACCCAGTCAGGACCGATGGATTTTTTCGGGCGTAAAAATCCTAAGTATGGCTTCCTTCGGAAGGGAAGTAAAGCCGTGGGTCCCGTGTCGTACATTTGCGGCACGAAAAAGAACCTCAAGCCTGAAAGAGAGACCTCTGAGCAAAATTTGTCGGCCGTTTCACGCAATGAGTTGAATGGGACGCTGATGACCTGAGCTGTTGAAGAGTGTCCATAAATAAATCAATCAAAAAAAAAAAAAAAAACTTTGGACTCGTGTTAACAGGCTAAGGTACTACGCCTGTGTTGGTTATTAATATTCTGTCCACACAGACAGACTTTCTAATTTAAAAAAATAGTTATGTAACTGTCTACAACATTTACGAAGATATGAACAAATACACATTGCTAAAATCATAAAATTTAGGAAGAAAAATGGCTCGATTAAAGCAAAGTGGCAGTGCAATGTCAAAAATGAGCAGGTTTATACTATTAGGCTAAGTTTTCTCATAGGTTGAGTAAATTTATCGTGCTGTCATTAAGACGGTTATATCAGTGTTCTAAAAAAACACAATACTCATATTGCAGCTTTCTTCTCAAAAGTGCAGAATGTATTTGCTATCTACAACACTTCAATCTGTTCGAACCTGCATTTGTGTGAGTACGACTGTATGCTGAAGAGTTCTTTATAAAATGCAGTTGCTGTAAACGTGAGATATGCGGCGACGTTTACAGAGTTGACTTATGTACTACAATCTCATGTGTCAGCTCTGTAAGTGTCATCGCGTATGCACCACTCGACGGACGCCTAATGATATCATGTACATAAAATTCAACGCTCTACCATTTAATAAATGGCCTACCTTTTTAAAAAGTGTACTAAAAGTTATCAGTAGGTTCAACCTATTGTTCATGTATAGTAACTAATAAGGGGTGCATATAAAAATGCATTATTATAATTAATTATGCAAAAATATAAAGTGAAGTTTACTGGGGTTCAAGGGGATTTATTTAATGGTGTAGACATAATGCTGAACAGAATTGCTTGTCAGTTCTACCCAATTGGCTAGCTTGCTTACTAGACGAACCATTTTGATATGGTTAGTGTCTTTTTCTGCTGTCATTTAGGTGACTATGTTCCATATATATGTAACATTTGAAGTAGCTCAATGGATCAAACGTTATGTTTTGTAGTGGAAGATTAAAATACTATATGATTGCAATTCTGATAGATTATCTTAAACATAACATCAGGTGGTTATGCTGCACAAAGGAAACCAAAAGAACGCAAATGAAAGAAAAGATGTCCAATTTACTCTTTAGCTGAGGGCATAGGATTATGCAGGAAATTCTAATAATATACAAAGCTACTGAAACATCTCATTTACTAATTTCTCACATTTATAATGAGCAAAGAAAAATACAAAATAAAGCCTTCTTGTTTAATTTTCATTTTTACTTGAAACCAGCACGCTTTACTATTACTATCAACTTTACTATTACTCAACGCTTATACTCAAAATGTAGAAAACGTTCACTCTGTGAAAAATGCGCTTTGTTGAAATTAAGCGGAGAATAGTATAATATTAAACCCTAGATAATTATTTATTATACCATATGCTGTGACGGTAAATATATGCTGAGGGTTAAATGTTTATTAGGTACTGAAAATGAATTTGGTTTGTCGTTACCGAATGAGGCGGGGAGGGGACTCCTCCACATTATAAAAATATTTAATTATTACTACTGTTGCAATCTCAAAGCCATATTGCTTCATGGTGAGAGAACTAGAGTTTATTACCTGCGTAGTAAGAAAGTGTCTGGAGTGTATGCTTTATCTTTGCAACTATTTATTTTTCCTTTGTAATATTATAATATTTGCTTTTTATTTTTAATAATAACGTTGTTTAAGGAAAATATACGATATTTATTGCTCATGACTGCATCTATAAACACAAGATGTATAGTTTTTCAGCTATCCAAAAGTCCAGGATAATATGCGCTCCGCGGCGACTATCTTAGACTGGTGTTTTAACCATGTCCATGAACATCATTGATATGCACTTACTTTTGGACTCGTCGGTCCTGGAGGTGTAATGGTTACCATACTTACCTCCTAAACCCAAAACGCGGGTTCGAACCCGGTCAGGACCGATGGATTTTTTCGGGCGTAAAAATCCTAAGTATGGCTTCCTTCGGAAGGGAAGTAAAGCCGTGGGTCCCGTGTCGTACATTTGCGGCACGAAAAAGAACCTCAAGCCTGAAAGAGAGACTTCTGAGCAAAATTTGTCGGCCGTTTCACGCAATGAGTTGAATGGGACGCTGGTGACCTGAGCTGTTAAAGAGCGTCCATAAATAAATCAATCAAAAAAAAACAAAAAACTTTGGACTCGTGTTAACTGGCTAAGGTACTACGCCTGTGTTCGTTATTAATCTTCTGTCCACACAGACGGACTTTCTAATTTAAAAAAATAGTTATGTAACTGTCTACAGCATTTACGAAGATATGAACAAATACACATTGCTAAAATCATAAAATTTATGAAGCAAAATGTCTCGATTAAAGCAAAGTACAGTGCAATGTCAAAAATGAGCAGGTTTATACTATTAGGCTAAGTTTTCTCATAGGTTGAGTAAATTTATCGTGCTGTCATTAAGACGGTTATATCAGTGTTCTAGAAAGACACAATACTCATATTGCAGCTTTGTTCTCAAAAGTGCAGAATGCATTTGCTATCTACAACACTTCAATCTGATTGAACCTGCATTTGTGTTTTTGTACGACTGTATGCTGAAGAGTTCTTTTTAAAATGCAGTTGCTGTAAACGTGAGATATGCGGCGACGTTTACAGAGATGACTTATGTACTACAATCTCATACGGCATCTCTGTAAGTGTCATCGCCTATGCACCACTCGACGGACGCCTAATGACATCATGTACATAAAATTCAACGCTTTACCATTTAATAAATGGCCTACCTTTTTAAAAAGTGTACTAAAAGTTATCAGTGGGTTCGCCCTATTGTTCATGTATAGTAACTAATAAGGAGGGTACATATAATAATGCATTATTATAATTAATTATGCAAAAATATAAAGTGAAGTTTACTGCGGTTCAAGGGGAGTAATTTGATGGTGTAGACTTAATGCTGAACAGAATTGCTTGTCAGTTCTACCCAATTGGCTAGCTTGCTTAATAGACGAACCATTTTGATATGGTTTGTATCTTTTTTCTGCTGTCATTTAGGTGACTATGTTCCATATATATGTAATATTTGAAGTAGCTGAATGGATCAAACGTTATGTTTTGTAGTGGAAGATTAAAAAACTATATCATTGCAATTCTGATAGATTATCTTAAACATAACATAAGGTAATTATGCTGCACAAAAAACCAAAAGAACGCAAATGAAAGAAAAGATGTCCAATTTACTCTTTAGCTGAGGGCATAGGATTGTGCAGGAAATTCTAATAATATACAAAGCTACTGAAACATCTCATTTACTAATTTCTCACATTTATAATGAGCAAAGAAAAATACAAAATATGGCCTTCTTGTTTAATTTTCATTTTTACTTGAAACCAGCACGCTTTACTATTACTATCAACTCTACTATTACTCAACGCTTATATTCAAAATGTAGAAAACGTTCACTCTGTGAAAAATGCGCTTTGTTGAAATTAAAAGGAGAAAAGTGTAATATTAAACCCTAGATTATTATTTATTATATTATATGCTGTGACGGTAAATATATGCAGAGGGTTAAATGTTTATTAGGTACTGAAAATGAACTTGGTTTGTTGTTACCGAATGAGGCGCGGAGGGGCCTCCTACACATTAAAAAAATATTTAATTATTACTACTGTTGCAATCTCAAAGCCATATTGCTTCATGGTGAGAGAACTAGAGTTTATTACCTGCGTAGTAAGAAAGTGTCTGGAGTGTATGCTTTATCTTTGCAACTATTTATTTTTCCTTTGTAATATTAGAATATTTGTTTTTTATTTTTAATAATAACGTAGTTTAAGGAAAATATACGATATTTTATTGTTCATGACTCCATCTATAAACACAAGATGTATAGTTTTTCAGCTCTCCAAAAGTCCAGGATAATATGCGCTCCTCGGTGACTATCTTAGACTGGTGTTTTAACCATGTCCATGAACATCATTGTATGCACTTACTTTTGGACTCGTCCGTCCTGGTGGTGTAGTAGTTACCATACTTACCTCCTAAACCCAAAACGCGGGTTCGAACCAGGTCAGGACCGACGGATTTTTTCGGGCGTAAAAATCCTAAGTATGGCTTCCTTCGGAAGGGAAGTAAAGCCGTGGGTCCCGTGTCGTATATTTGCGGCACGAAAAAGAACCTCAAGCCTGAAAGAGAGACCTCTGAGCAAAATTTGTCGGCCGTTTCACGCAATGAGTTGAATGGGACGCTGATGACCTGAGGTGTTAAAGAGTGTCCATAATTAAATCAATCTACAAAAAAAAAAAAAAAAAAAAAAAAAAAAAATTTGGACTCGTGTTAACAGGCTGGTTGGTTATTAATCTTCTGTCCACACAGACGGACTTTCTAATTTAAAAAATAGTTATGTAACTATCTACAACATTTACGAAGATATGAACAAATACACATTGCTAAAATCATAAAATGTATGAAGAAAAATGGCTCGATTAAAGCAAAGTGGCAGTGCAATGTCAAAAATGAGCAGGTTTATACTATTAGGCTAAGCTTTCTCATAGGTTGAGTAAATTTATCGTGCTGTCATTAAGACGGTTATATCAGTGTTCTAAAAAAACACAATACTCATATTGCAGCTTTCTTCTCAAAAGTGCAGAATGTATTTGCTATCTACAACACTTCAATCTGTTCGAACCTTCATTTGTGTGAGTACGACTGTATGCTGAAGAGTTCTTTATGAAATGCAGTTGCTGTAAACGTGAGATATGCGGCGACGTTTACGGAGTTGACTTATGTACTACAATCTCATGTGTCAGCTCTGTAAGTGTCATCGCGTATGCACCACTCGACGGACGCCTAATGATATCATGTACATAAAATTCAACGCTCTACCATTTAATAAATGGCCTACCTTTTTAAAAAGTGTACTAAAAGTTATCAGTAGGTTCAACCTATTGTTCATGTATAGTAACTAATAAGGGGTGCATATAAAAATGCATTATTATAATTAATTATGCAAAAATATAAAGTGAAGTTTACTGGGGTTCAAGGGGATTAATTTAATGGTGTAGACATAATGCTGAACAGAATTGCTTGTCAGTTCTACCCAATTGGCTAGCTTGCTTACTAGACGAACCATTTTGATATGGTTAGTGTCTTTTTCTGCTGTCATTTAGGTGACTATGTTCCATATATATGTAACATTTGAAGTAGCTCAATGGATCAAACGTTATGTTTTGTAGTGGAAGATTAAAAAACTATATCATTGCAATTCTGATAGATTATCTTAAACATAACATAAGGTAATTATGCTGCACAAAAAACCAAAAGAACGCAAATGAAAGAAAAGATGTCCAATTTACTCTTTAGCTGAGGGCATAGGATTGTGCAGGAAATTCTAATAATATACAAAGCTACTGAAACATCTCATTTACTAATTTCTCACATTTATAATGAGCAAAGAAAAATACAAAATATGGCCTTCTTGTTTAATTTTCATTTTTACTTGAAACC
This sequence comes from Metallyticus violacea, assembly GCA_030762175.1. NCBI lineage: Eukaryota > Metazoa > Arthropoda > Insecta > Mantodea > Metallyticidae > Metallyticus > Metallyticus violacea. The sequence goes on from CM060846.1 coordinate 37,794,980, forward strand.
AGCACGCTTTACTATTACTATCAACTCTACTATTACTCAACGCTTATATTCAAAATGTAGAAAACGTTCACTCTGTGAAAAATGCGCTTTGTTGAAATTAAGCGGAGAATAGTGTAATATTAAACCCTATATAATTATTTATTATACCATATGCTGTAACGGTAAATATATGCAGAGGGTTAAATGTTTTTTAGGTACTGAAAATGAATTTGGTTTGTCGTTACCGAATGAGGCGGGGAGGGGACTCCTCCACATTATAAAAATATTTAATTATTACTACTGTTGCAATCTCATAGCCATATTGCTTCATGGTGAGAGAACTAGAGTTTATTACCTGCGTAGTAAGAAAGTGTCTGGAGTGTATGCTTTATCTTTGCAACTATTTATTTTTCCTTTGTAATATTAGAATATTTGCTTTTTATTTTTAATAATAAGGTAGTTTAAGGAAAATATACGATATTTATTGCTCATGACTGCATCTATAAACACAAGATGTATAGTTTTTCAGCTATCCAAAAGTCCAGGATAATATGCGCTCCGCGGCGACTATCTTAGACTGGTGTTTTAACCATGTCCATGAACATCATTGATATGCAAGTACTTTTGGACTCGTCGGTCCTGGAGGTGTAGTGGTTACCATACTTACCTCCTAAACCCAAAACGCGGGTTCGAACCCGGTCAGGACCGATGGATTTTTTCGGGCGTAAAAATCCTAAGTATGGCTTCCTTCGGAAGGGAAGTAAAGCCGTGGGTCCCGTGTCGTACATTTGCGGCACGAAAAAGAACCTCAAGCCTGAAAGAGAGACCTCTGAGCAAAATTTGTCGGCCGTTTCACGCAATGAGTTGAATGGGACGCTGATGACCTGAGCTGTTGAAGAGTGTCCATAAATAAATCAATCAAAAAAAAAAAAAAAAAACTTTGGACTCGTGTTAACAGGCTAAGGTACTACGCCTGTGTTGGTTATTAATATTCTGTCCACACACACAGACTTTCTAATTTAAAAAAATAGTTATGTAACTGTCTACAACATTTACGAAGATATGAACAAATACACATTGCTAAAGTCATAAAATTTAGGAAGAAAAATGGCTCGATTAAAGCAAAGTGGCAGTGCAATGTCAAAAATGAGCAGGTTTATACTATTAGGCTAAGTTTTCTCATAGGTTGAGTAAATTTATCGTGCTGTCATTAAGACGGTTATATCAGTGTTCTAGAAAAACACAATACTCATATTGCAGCTTTGTTCTCAAAAGTGCAGAATGCATTTGTTATCTACAACACTTCAATCTGATCGAACCTGCATTTGTGTGAGTACGACTGTATGCTGAAGAGTTCTTTTTAAAATGCAGTTGCTGTAAACGTGAGATATGCGGCGACGTTTACAGAGTTGACTTATGTACTACAATCTCATATGGCAGCTCTGTAAGTGTCATCGCGTATGCACCACTCGACGGACACCTAATGATATCATGTACATAAAATTCAACGCTCTACCATTTAATAAATGGCCTACCTTTTTAAAAAGTGTACTAAAAGTTATCAGTAGGTTCGACCTATTGTTCATGTATAGTAACTAATAAGGAGGGTACATATAAATGTGCATTATTATAATTAATTATGCAAAAATATAAAGTGAAGTTTACTGGGGTTCAAGGGGAGTAATTTGATGGTGTAGACATAATGCTGAACAGAATTGATTGTCAGTTCTACCCTTATTGGCTAGCTTGTTTAATAGACGAACCATTTTGATATGGTTAGTGTCTTTTTTCTGCTGTCATTTAGGTGACTATGTTCCATATATATGTAATATTTGAAGCAGCTCAATGGATCAAACGTTATGTTATGTAGTGGAAGATTAAAATACTATATGATTGCAATTGCAATTCAGATTATCTTAAACATAACATAAGGTAATTATGCTGCACAAAGGAAACCAAAAGAACGCAAATGAAAGAAAAGATGTCCAATTTACTCTTTAGCTGAGGGCATAGGATTATGCAGGAAATTCTAATAATATACAAAGCTACTGAAACATCTCATTTACTAATTTCTCACATTTATAATGAGCAAAGAAAAATACAAAATAAAACCTTCTTGTTTAATTTTTATTTTTACTTGAAACCAGCACGCTTTACTATTACTATCATTTACTTCTCAACGCTTATATTCAAAATGTAGAAAACGTTCACTCTGTGAAAAATGCGCTTTGTTGAAATTAAGCGGAGAATAGTGTAATATTAAACCCTAGATAATTATTTATTATACCATATGCTGTGACGGTAAATATATGCAGAGGGTTAAATGTTTATTAGGTACTGAAAATGAATTTGGTTTGTCGATACCGAATGAGGCGGGGAGGGGACTCCTCCACATTATAAAAATATTTAATTATTACTACTGTTGCAATCTCATAGCCATATTGCTTCATGGTGAGAGAACTACAGTTTATTACCTGCGTAGTAAGAAATTGTCTGGCGTGTATGTTTTATCTTTGCAACTATATATTTTTCCTTTGTAATATTAGAATATTTGTTTTTTATTTTTAATAATAACGTAGTTTAAGGAAAATATACGAGATTAAGTCAAGAAGTTAGTTTTCCTAATATTTCACAGATGAACAAATAATGATAGGCCTCAATAATCAACTTCATTTATATCGATATCCGTCTTTTATTTTTCGATAAATTGCCAAAGTTATTTAAAGGTTTGTCAAATGTTTAAACGCTGTTTTCCTTTCCCTATATAATTATTGAGGTGAAAATGGATAGTTTAAGAAGCATGGGAATGGTTAATGGATTTGAGAACATAAGTAGGAAAATTAACCTTTAATGAACTTTATAATTATAAAATGTCGAATGAATGAATAGTATTTAACGCCGTTTTTACAATTGCGGCACACAAGCGGTGAACACTGGTGATACGTGAGATGAAATTATAAATTGATAAAGAATTTTTTAAGGAAGGAAACGTTCCAGACCTAAGATTAGGGCTCCTCTTCGGCATTTACCACTCATGAGGAATGAGGAAAACCTTGAAAAACCTCGATCAGGGAGGACGGTCCGGGCGGTTTTCAAACCCGAGACCTCCCGCTCACGAATCCGCGCCTTAATGACCTCGGTCACTCGTGGCATATAATAATAAAGGTTGAGATTAATAATTCCAATCACTATGTACACTGGTATACAAATTTAACATTATAGATTCAAAGGGTAGAAACCCACAATATTACAAAACGAAATAATTTGGGAAACAAAACAAATATAAAATGAATCGCATACCTATAATATCACTCAGTCACAAAAATAAATAATAGTTTAAGCACGTACGTTTTAGAAACACACACTTGTAAGCTCAAGGAGTATTGCACAAATTGGTACTTCCTCAGAAATTTGTCGGTTACTTTTATTAAAGCGGAACTAAATTATCGGCAAGAGAACGCTGTCATCGAAAACCAAATTGAATGTTTGGTAAGAATGGGAGAATAAAAACGGAAGAATGAAAGATATGGAAAATAACCTGACATATGAAGAAACACTTTCTGCATTAGAAATATCATTGTGAAGAACCGAAATATTTTCGATAATATGGGAAATATGTTTATAATAATTGTTAATAAACTCAAATATATATATATACATGAACGTTTAGAAGGTCTCAATGCTTTTGACCTTAGCTGTCGAAAACAGTTGTATAGTTGGGACTTTAATTTTTTAAAAAGATATTAATGAATATCATAAATAGTTACCAAACCATATTTGTAAATAATTAAAGAGGACGAATTAAAAATGGTTAGGTAAAAATTATTTATGAAAAATAATAAATTAAAAAAAAACAGTTACGAATGGGCGCCAATGCGTGTTGAAAATGTAATGCTTAACAGATTAACAGGCTCGCGTTGGTATCATTGAAGGACGTCTGCAGATATGTTGCAACTACAATGATTTCAATGATTTTTAAAGAACACAACTTCAATGCCCCAGGAAAGCAATCAGACGTGGAATAGTTATTTAAATTAAATAAAAAGTTTAGTTGCAGACTGTAATTGGTAATTAAGTTCATTCAAACCAATGACATCCTTGGATAGCAAACATCAATCACTCCAAAGACGTCAAATTTTATACTTTTCTCGTATTATTTCCGTATCATGCAACTCTCTGTGTACATAATATGTCTCCTTTTCTCATCAACCAGACAGTCAACAAAATGATTGGAAACTTACGCTAAGCTACGTAAGACGTTCATTAACTGATGAGAGTGTTTACCACATAAACGTCTTCGACTATTCACCACACATAGTACGCATGCTCATGGGATGAAGCAGGGAAACGATTTTTTTTAAGGAAGGAAGCGTTCCAGGCCTAAGTTTAGGGTACTTTCCCAGCATTTGCCATTTATGAGGACTGAGGAAAACCCGAAAAAGTTCTCAGTCAGAGAGAGCGGTCCTGGTGGGGATCGAACTCCAGGACGACATATTCTTAGTGGTGATGTGAAAATTTCCCCAGATAATAATGGACATTATGAATAATGGACTGGCGATAATAAAAAACTGGTGCATGAGTGAGAAACTTATAGTGAACCCTTCGAAAAAATTAATTAACATTTAGAAAATAGAAAGCCAATAAGGCTTTGATAACTTGAACCATTTTGAACTCATGTGAGAATATCCACGACAACTAAATTACTCGACGTGGTACCGAATAGCAGGAATAGTGGGAAGGTTACGTGGAATGCTGACAGAGAGAAAGTGATCCGAAAAGCCACTTGTGACCTGCAGACGCTCTATCGGAACATCGTGGGGAATGAGACTTATGAGTGTCGGTGATTATACACCGCGGTTATTAGGCTTCAATTAACCCATGGTATGGTAGCCAAAGATGCTGCAAACCACGGTGATATCAATTTTTTCAAGTCTGCAAAGACCTGCTTGTATGTTTACATGGGAGCCTTTATAAACAATTCAACTGTTACACTATAAACTCTGATTGATTTGACACCGCTGGACGCATTCCTTAAAGTGGAGGCAAAACTCGCAGCTTATAGATTAGTACATTAAGGAGGATGGAGAAATGGCCATTATTCCGGACATACTAAAATGTTACGAGATCACGGATAGTCCAGAACTAGAGATGGGATCAGATCTCATGACTGCCCAGTTCTGTTTTCAACTAGCCTATAGGATACATCTATCCTATCTTATTCAATATCAATCTCTCTTGCAGGAAAGATCAAAGCCAAAGAAGGTCCAAGGACAAATAATGTGGTATACTGACTGCTCCAGATTCTTAACCAAGCTGGAGGCGAAATTTACGGCGAAACTCCCAGGATTGCCATTAGTATGGTTTCAGGAAGTACTGCACTATGTTTCAGGCAGAGGTCTTGGCAATCTTGACCTGTATCCAAATAGGTATAGAGAAGGGCTATCATAATAAACACAATATGATTCTCTCGTCTAGCCAAGCTGCTCTTCGAGCACTTGATTCTCACCAATTCATTATAAAGTTGGAATGGGACTGCCTTCAAAATCTAATATCCCTGTCACATAATAATAGCTCTGTTGAATTGAGTTGGGTACCAGTTCACAAAGGTGTGTCAAGGAATGAAGCAGGAGAAAAACTAACCAACAAAGGAGCACCTACACCTTAATAGAACCCGTACCAGCCTTCGGTGTTAGTAAAGGCACAGTAAGATCAACAAGTAAGATGTGGGCCAGAGAGAAACATAAGATACAAGTGTCCAACTATCCAGAACAATAACATGGAAACATTTTTGCCAGTGGACCGAATGCCACATTCACCAAAACACTCCTGATATTATGAAGGAAAAAGTTAGTGCGAGAGGTGGGTTTAATCACTGAAGAGTGGCCAATTTAGGAAACATCTCTAGAAAATGGGACAGCTTTAATGAATGCACAAATATTCCAAAAAGAATTTCTTTGTGAATATATACATTTAGTTATTAAGTTATTAAGCAAGCACGCGAGCTGAACACCATAGGGTTTAAATCATTTTTGAATTGGCCGTCGAGTTTGTGCAAGTTATTAGGCGCCCGATCTCCAGAAATGCCCACAGCTTCAGCATTCTTCTGTACCTTCAGTTTCCACAGCTCAGCACCATCTCGTGGATGTTTTAAATCGTTTCGGATGTCGTAACCCCGACATGACATCCGGAATGTTCCGTATCGCTTGTGCTCGCTCGGTCACATCTAAACTCATCAAACCATTTATACAACATTCTAAATACATGTGCAGATTTGCGTAATGCTTTCCCAGCTTTGCCTAAGTTTGGAATTTAAAACAAATATTGTATTTTTTATTCACAAAATACGTTTTTCTTCATTTTGAACGTTTGTTAACAAATTTAAGCAGGAAAATGGCTCTAAAACACACATCAAGCTTTTGTATTTGTTTACACTATGTACATAATTTCTCAACAGTTTCCATGTTGCCAGGTAGCGCTGAAAATAATCTACTGTAGCACCTTTCGAGTTTACACACATAAAGAACAGCCCCTGTATAGCGATTGAGATTTATCTTTTCCTAAGGCCATCTCTTAATTTACATCTCGCTTTGTAAAAGACAAGAATTTCCTTGATGTAATATTCACGTCATATTTTTAAATTTTAAATTCAGTTATCTTTCGAATATATTTATAATTTAAGGTATTAGTTTCATAGTAGGCCAGTAGAGTTATTATTATTATTATTATTATTATTATTATTATTATTATTTCATTTATTATGAAATGCCTTGTTAAAACTAGACAAAAACTGACCCTAAATTGCTCTGGCATATGAGAGAACTTTTTTGATGAACTGTAATATTTTTAAGGATAATTTATGCACTAATGTCTCTAGTATGTTATGAAGTTATGATAATTCATTTAAATCTATTGTTCACTTTGACTTCCATATAGTATTAATTGTGAACCTAGCAGAAACTTGTATTTACAGAAACTGCATCTGAAGTGCTGACTATAATAAGAGTGATGACAGTGATATCAAAAAAGAAAAACAATTTGACGGTTATTAAGTATGTTCAACACAGAATGCTTAAAAATACACGTCATGTATTGTAATGAGCTTCTAATATGTAGACAATAAAGATTCCGAATACGCCTTTTCTCCAATATTTTAAGGTCTAATTGGCACTAAACTTTTCACATTAAATGTTAAAAACGTTCACTCTTTGCCTTAATGCAGACTTCGTCGAGAAGAGCAGTTCATGCATGGTGATGCTTCTGCACATTTCAGTGTCCGTGCCCTAACGCATCCGAATTGAACTTCGTTACACAGATTTCTGCCATCTGATTATGAAATTATCCATTACCATTCTTAACTCTATTTGAGAAATTAATTCTATTTTCTTATTTATGAATCACTTCTCGATTACCTGGGAATTTTATTTTATTTTAAAATATCCTCTGACAGAATGAGAAAACTCGATATCTGCATACGAATAATACATAAAAACTCGTAAAATGAATAAATGAATAGTGTTTAACGCCCAATTTTGCTACAGAGGCACCATAGGCGATGAACATTGATGATACATGAGATGAAATGATAAATTGGGAAAGGATTTATTTTTAAGGAAGGAATCGTTCCAGGCCTAAGTTTAGGGTACATCCCCGGCATTTGCAATTTAAGAGGACTGAGGAAAACCTGGAAAAAACATCGGTCAGGGAGGACGGTCCTGTCTGTTTTCGAACCCAGACTGCCCGGTCATGAGTCCGTTCCTTAACGACCTCGGCCACCCGTGGCGGTAAACTGGTTGTGGAATAGAATTTAAGTACATTATTTGGCACTTACTATTTTTAGCATACTTTACTCTAAAATTAGACAAGTGTTATTTATTTCATTGATGAAACAACACTAACTGAGTAACGTGAGACTCAAGGCCAACGTAAAAGTTTGGTAAAACCCTCCCACCCCCATCTCATGTAGCCAGCTGGCCTTGAGCGAATTAATATCAGTGTACATTTAAATACCTGTTTTATAATTGAAATAACTCAAATAATATAATAAATGATTAAGAGTGAGGTTTATTATTTTTATCCAGTTCAAGAGTTCTTGTTGTGTCTTGACCTCCATAACAGTGTGGTCACACATCCCGCCGAATTAGTCCTGGTGATCTAGTGGTAACCATACTTGCCCCGTAGACCCAAGATCGTGAGTTCAATCCAGACCACGGTTGGTGAATTCCTTTGGGCGTAAAAATCCTAAGTATGGCTTCCCTCCGAAGGGAAGTCGTAGATTTATATAACGAAAGAGAACCTCCAGCCTGAAAGCAGAGGCCTATGAGCAAAATTTTCCGGTCGTTTCACGTCCTGAATCCAATGAGACGCTGATGCGCCGAAGTGTTAAAGAAAGTCCTAAATAAAACAGATAAATAAAACAATCATATCGCCGTTTTAATATTCATTATGACTTTCAAATTCGTATGTTTTCGAGATTTTGATAATCGTTCTACAGATACTTAATCTTTTAACTCCATTATCTTGGTATACCGAGATTTCTTGCTATTCTTTCTCCATTCGTGATTGGTCAATGTGTGTTGTAAATACTAAAATAACGAAGAAAATAATATCACATTTTTGTAATCACGTGTAGAAGACAATTTATTTTACATTCTAAATTGTATGTATCACATGTCGTGTCTTTATTCACACAAGCATTTCCGAAAATAATTCAGTACAGGCCGTGCAGATCAGTTGTTAAAGTACCTGTATCTTGATTGACGACAACCGAAACAGAATATGTATGCCATTGTGTAATACAACAGTGATAACGTTTAGTGTTTCCATAATCATGTATAGAAACTATTAGTGTTGTCATTTTACTTATTTAATATCATACAAAAATTGCTTAAAATAAACTATATATTTATAACCTAAATGTATACCAATTTTAAGAATGAGATGGCTATTAATTTTGTATAATTTTTTTTAAAAAATTAATAACGATGCATAAATACTCCAGTTTCAAAATTTGTTTTCATTACTTGGGAATGTAGCACTAAAGTAGCACTTCCACGAGGTTTAGAACAGTAAAAATGACAATTTTTACTATTATTAATAATAATGGAAATAAATGTATTAAATTACTTTCAGAATGTTAGACGCATGGTCACAGACTATCTGTTCTACGTCTTTCTCACCAATGGCTAAAATGACATTTTCAGTTTATAATTATTATTTTTATGTGCTGAGAAACTGGAGACTCGTTTGGAAAATATTAAATTCATTTTATTCATTGCATCGTACAGTTCCGTATTAAACAAAAGAACTATATGTATAACAAGAATTATTTTTATGAATTTTCAGTATTATTTGTATATTTTATTTTATTTCAGATGTTATAAATGATAACTTTCACATTTCCTAAGATTTTGGATATTATTGATAACACTTTTGAAAAAATATTTGTTTACATCCTACGACATGATGAGCTAGCCTAGAAATCACAGCAGCAATTACACACGCAAAAGAACGTATAATTATTTAGATTACATTATAATTTGTACAGTTTACCAGAGTGTCGATTAAGGGACTGAAATCCAACAATATTTTTCCAAAATAGAATTTATTTAAAGAGAGATTGTTGTTTAATATAGCAGAAATAAAATTTAAGTATACTCATATATGTTTTTCGTGCAATGTATTTTAAAAATAGCTTAATAGTAACTTACATTTTATGCAGCTTTTGACGTAAAACTTTTCTTCTTTGCAGGTGGTAAGTATGGACTTCTGGTTCATCTGATCATCCTGAAGAAAAAGGTAAGCCTTATTTTATTATATTCCCTTAAACGAATGAGAGCTTTAATTTCACATTATTAAATTGTAATATCCTGAAATTATCAATGTAAACAAAATTAGAGTAACAACACTTATAATAACCATTTCAGCTGGTAGCCATATACTGCAATTACATTCCAAATTGTTAGCTTCGCTATAGCGGGCAACGTGCAAGAACGAATTCAGCTCTTGTTGCTAAGTCTCTTGCTTAGTAATCATATTTCATGTAAATAAAAGCTAAAAATGTAATAATGGAACTCCTGTAGTGCTGTAGAGTTGAGGATAGTGCACCAACACTATTTTTTTAATAAAACCTCATAGCACGCGAATATAGGAGGAATATGATACACCTTCCTTCATCTACTCCCGGAAGATGTTCTTAGCCAGGACTGAGCAAAGTCTGAGGAAATTCCTTATGGCTCCAGGAATTCATGCGGACATCCTCAGTACCGAGCCCTGAGATATTCACGTTAAACAACACGATATAACAGAACTCACTCGGACGTTAAAAACAGGACTTTCGATACAGCGAGCAGGAATATTCTATATTTTAAACAAACGAGCTCCATCAGGTATCATTTTCCTTTTAATGATAAAAGAGAATGGCAAAATTTTGGCGCTTAGTTAGAAAATTGCCCACTATATGGTGCCTAATTAGAAATTACATTCTTCATCGTTATATATATATATAATATTTGTATATACATAATTTAATTTTCTATTCCTTTTGAGTTCTTACAAAATTCTTAATGTTTACCGCCATTTAACTCTGTGTAATCAAGATATGTTAAAAATGTAAAAATAAAGAGGGAATTAAAACGCACATAACATTTTATTCCTAGAGATGTTGTAACGGGCAACTTTGATCCTGTGGAAATAACCCAATAACATGCTTATTGAAAATGAAAACAGAAGAATATGAACAGCAGTCAACGGGGAAAAAAATGTAAGAATGATTTTATTGCTGTTTTAATTATATTATTTATTTACTCCATTTTTGAAACAAGACTATGTAAATTAATTTTGTTTTCAGGTTTATGAGATTGCAGCGTAGAATCTAAACCGATCAAATAATTCCGTAAAAGTTTGTGAGCTTCCACTAATTCGCCATCTGCTCAGATATTTAAACAAGGACGTTAATCACAAAACCTCAAAGTTTAAAATATGCTGAGATGATTCGGCTATGCAATCATTATTTTCAAAGTAAGCAGCCTTAAAAAAAGTAGGAAAACTCATGCTATTACATGCATTTACAGTAAAATAAAAAATACTGCTTCTTAAAATTAAACATAAGATATATTAAAAAAAATATAGACTTTATTTATGTTTCATTTTTTCAAGTGATGTTACTATTTATGAAAAAACAGACGGAGGTTTGGATATTTATTTATTTATTAAAATCTATTTATTTGCAGATTTTATTTTATATATTATAACCTGAAATTATCAGTAAAAACACAGTGTAAGAGACGATTGCGCATACTGTATTATTTAGAAAATCAATGATACAATAATGATTGCAAAACTTAGGAATTTGTATACTGTATTAAAATGCCTTATCTATTTCTAGGGAATGGTAAATAATTAAATGCAAATGATATGGTCATACACTTCCTTGTTGCTCCCTGCATTTATATACGGACGGAGAAGTTGTAGAAGGCAAATGCACCTGCTTTCAGTTGCGATCTTGAAAGTGATTTTTGAAAACGCTTACTAACTTTAGATTTCTATTTATTTATTCAGTTAGGCGGTTCAACTGCTGCTGTTATTGTAGTTGTACCACGTTCATTAATTGAAGATGAGCAAGATTCAGATCTTTAAAAAGTGAAAGTGTGAAATGTTATGGAAGATACATTATGTATTTATGTACGCAATGAATAAATTGGGGTATTCAATGTATTAAAACAAATTGTAATTTTTTTCACTTTCATGTATAAGTTTGCGTTTTGCGTAGGTATCAATATATTGGAATTGTTAGAGTAATCAATATATGCGATTGCTGATGAATTAATTATGCACTATTTGGGTGTCTAATTAGAAATTTACTCTTCATCGTTATATTTATGTATGTATGTATGTATGCATATATGTATGCAAGTATGTATGTATGTATGTATGTATGTATGTAATTATGTAGGTATGTATGAATGTATGTATGTATGTATGTATGGATGCATGTATGGATGGATGCATGCATGTATGTATGTACGTATGTTTAATTTCTCGATCCTTCAGCAATCTTATGACAATTTTAAAGTTTACCGCAATTTTAATTCTTATAATCAGGACATTTTAAAAATTTTTAATATATGATGGTAACTAAAACCGCCAGTAACTTTTTGCACTTCATAGAGAAGCTAAAACGTAAAACTTTGATCCTGTGGAAAATAACCCCATCACAATGCTTTATTGAAAATTAAAGGAAAGAATGTCAACGGCAGTAAAAAAAAAAAAAAAAAAAAAACACACACACACACACACACACAAAAATCAGGCAAGTAAGGATTTTTTGCGGTTTTAATTAATAATGTTTATTTACTAGCTTTTTGAAACGACTATATTTAAATTAATTTTTGTTTCAGGTAATGGAACGAAGATTCTAAAAGGTCAAATATTTTCGAAATGGATGTGAGCTTCCAGTAATACACCATCTGCTCAAATATTTAATAAGTACATGGATCACCATAGCATAATCTTGAAATTAAGTTGAGAATATTCCGTAGATGGAACATTTATTTTTCAATGTAAGTAGCCTAAAATAATTAGGTAAGCTTAAATCTTAGTAAAAAAAAATTCTATAGATATGTATATACGAAAATTGCATTTTAAAACTAAACACAAGTTGTAGTAGAAAGATCATAGGCTTGATTTATGTTTCATTTAATTTTCAGGTGATTCTACTATTCATGAAATAACAGGATAAACCTTTGATATTTATGTATTTATGTATTAAAAGTTTATTTACTTATATATTTTATTTTATGTATTAAAACCTGAAATAATCAGTAAAAACACAAGGTAAGAGAATTTTGCGCATCCTGTATAATTTTTAGATCAATGTGCAATTATAAGTGCAAAAACCAAGGATTTTGTATACTGTATTAACATGCCTTATCTATTTCTAGGGAATGGGGAAAAGTGAAATGAAAATATTATGGTCATTCACTTCATTTTTGCTCTCTGCATTTATATACGGATGGAGAAGTTGTAGAAGGTAAGTGCATCTGCTTTCAGTAGTGATCTAAAGTGATTTTTGAAAACTCTTACTAACTGATGATTTCTATTTATTTATACAGATAGGCGGTTCAACTGCTGCTGTTACTGTAGTTGTACCAACGTTCCTTATCTGAAGATGAGCAAGATTGAGTAGAAAGTGAAAGTGTGAAATGCTGTTTATGATACATTAAGTATTTATTTATGCAATGAATAAATTGGGGAATTCGATGTATTAAATCAAGTTGCATTTTTTTCACTTTCATGTATAAGTTTGCGTTTCTGCGTAGGTATCAATATATTGGAATTGTTAGAGTAATCAATATATGCGATTGCTGATGAATTAATTATGCACTATTTGAGTGTCTAATTAGAAATTTACTCTTCATCGTTATATTTATGTATATATGTATGTATGTATGCATATATGTATGCAAGTATGTATGCATGTATGGATGTATGCATGTATGGATGTAAGTATGCATGTAAGAACGTATGCATGCATGTATGGATATATGTATGCATGCGTGTAAGGATGTATGGGCGTATGCATGTATGCATGTACGTATGTTTCATTTCTCGATCCTTCTGCAATCTTATGACAATTTAAATGTTTACCGCTATTTTAATTCTTATAATTTGGACATTTTAAAACATTTCAAAATATGAATATACCTAAAAATGCCTGTAACATTTTATACTTCATAAAGAAGCTAAAACGTAAAACTTAGATCCTGTGGAAAATATCCCCACCACAATGTATTATTGAAAATTAAAGGAAAGAATGTCGACGGCAGTAAATATAAAACACAACAAACAGGCAAGTAAGGATTTTTTTGCGGTTTTAATTAATGATTTTTAATTACTAGAATTTGAAACGACAATATGTAAATTAATTTTTGTTTCAGGTAATGGAACGAAGAATCAAAAAGGTGAAATGTTTTAGAAATTGATGGGAGCTTCCAGTAATACACCATCTGCTCAAATATTTAATAAGTACATGGATCACCATAGCATAATCTTGAAATTAAGTTGAGAATATTCCGTAAACGGAACATTTATTTTTCAATGTAAGTAGCCTAAAATAATTAGGAAAGCTTAAATCTTAGTAAAAATTGCAATAGATATGTATATACGAAAATTACATTTTAAAACTAAACACAAGTTGTAGTAGAAAGATCATAGGATTGATTTATGTTTCATTTTGTTTTCAGGTGATTCTACTATTCTTGAAATAACAGGATAAGCCTTTGATATTTATATATTTATGTATTAAAAGTTTATTTACTTATATATTTTATTTTATGTATTAAAACCTGAAATCATAAGTAAAAACACAAGGTAAGAGAACTTTGCGCATCCTGTATAATTTTTAGATCAATGTGCAATTATAAGTGCAAAAACCAAGGATTTCGTATACTGTATTAACATGCCTTATCTATTTCTAGGGAATGGTGAAAAGTGAAATGCAAATATTATGGTCATACACTTCCTTGTTGCTCTCTGCATTTATATACGGACGGAGAAGTTGATGATGATGAATATTGCTTAAGGGCGCAAAACTGCTGTGGTACGGAGAAGTTGTGGAAGGTAAGTGCATCTGCTTTCAGTAGTGATCTTAAAGTGATTTTTGAAAACTCTTAATAACTGATGATTTCTATTTATTTATACAGATAGGCGGTTCAACTGCTGCTGTTATTGTAGTTGTACCAACGTTCCTTATCTGAAGATGAGCAAGATTGAGAAATTTAGAAAGTGAAAGTGTGAAATGCTATTTATGATACATTAAGTATTTATTTATGCAATGAATAAATTGGGGAATTCGATGTATTAAATCAAGTTGCATTTTTTTTTCACTTTCATGTATAAGTTTGCGTTTCTGCGTAGGTATCAATATATTGGAATTGTTAGAGTAATCAATATATGCGATTGCTGATGAATTAATTATGCACTATTTGGGTGTCTAATTAGAAATTTACTCTTCTTCGTTATATTTATGTATGTATGTATGTATGTATGTATGTATGCATATATGTATGCAAGTATGTATGCATGTATGGACGTATGCATGTATGGATGTAAGGATGCATGTATGGATGTATGCATGCATGTATGGATATATGTATGCATGCGTGTATGGATGTATGCATGTACGTATGTTTAATTTCTCGATCCTTCTGCAATCTTATGACAATTTAAATGTTTACCGCTATTTTAATTCTTATAATTTGGACATTTTAAAACATTTTAAAATATGAATGTACCTAAAACTGCCTGTAACCTTTTATACTTCATAAAGAAGCTAAAACGTAAAACTTTGATCCTGTGGAAAATATCCCCACCACAATGTATTATTGAAAATTAAAGGAAAGAATGTCGACGGCAGTAAATAAAAAACACAACAAACAGGCAAGTAAGGATTTTTTTGCGGTTTTAATTAATGATTTTTAATTACTAGAATTTGAAACGACAATATGTAAATTAATTTTTGTTTCAGGTAATGGAACGAAGAATCTAAAAGATCAAATATTTTCGAAATTGATGTGAGCTTCCAGTAATACACCATATGCTCAAATATTTATTAAGTACATGGATCACCATTGCATAATCTTGAAATTAAGTTGAGAATATTCCGTAAATGGAACATTTATTTTTCAATGTAAGTAGCCTAAAATAATTAGGAAAGCTTAAATCTTAGTAAAAAAATTGCAATAAATATGTATATACGAAAATTGCATTTTAAAACTAAACACAAGTTGTAGTAGAAAGATCATAGGCTTGATTTATGTTTCATTTTATTTTCAGGTGATTCTACTATTCTTGAAATAACAGGATAAGCCTTTGATATTTATATATTTATGTATTAAAAGTTTATTTACTTATATAATTTATTTTATGTATTAAAACCTGAAATCATCAGTGAAAACACAAGGTAAGGGAATTTTGCGCATCCTGTATATTTTTTAGATCAATGTGCAATTATAAGTGCAAAAACCAAGGATTTTGTATACTGTATTATCATGCCTTATCTATTTCTAGGGAATGGTGAAAACGGAAATGCAAATATTATGGTCATACACTTCCTTGTTGCTCTCTGCATTTATATACGGACGGAGAAGTTGTAGAAGGTAAGTGCATCTGCTTTCAGTAGTGATCTTAAATTGATTTTTGAAAACTCTTACTAACTGATGATTTCTATTTATTTATACAGATAGGCGGTTCAACTGCTGCTGTTATTGTAGTTGTACGAACGTTCCTTATCTGAAGATGAGCAAGATTGAGAAATTTAGAAAGTGAAAGTGTGAAATGCTATTTATGATACATTAAGTATTTATTTATGCAATGAATAAATTGGGGAATTCGATGTATTAAATCAAGTTGCATTTTTTTCACTTTCATGTATAAGTTTGCGTTTCTGCGTAGGTATCAATATATTGGAATTGTTAGAGTAATCAATATATGCGATTGCTGATGAATTAATTATGCACTATTTGGGTGTCTAATTAGAAATTTACTCTTCATCGTTATATTTATGTATGTATGTATGTATGTATG
The DNA here is from genome assembly GCA_030762175.1 of Metallyticus violacea. Classification (NCBI taxonomy): domain Eukaryota; kingdom Metazoa; phylum Arthropoda; class Insecta; order Mantodea; family Metallyticidae; genus Metallyticus; species Metallyticus violacea. The sequence goes on from CM060846.1 coordinate 37,811,540, forward strand.
TATGTATGTATGCATATATGTATGCAAGTATGTATGCATGTATGGACGTATGCATGTATGGATGTATGCATGTATGAATGTATGCATGCATGTATGGATATATGTATGCATGCGTTTATGGATGTATGGATGTATGCATGTACGTATGTTTAATTTCTCGATCCTTCTGCAATCTTATGACAATTTAAATGTTTACCGCTATTTTAATTCTTATAATTTGGACATTTTAAAACATTTTAAAATATGAATGTACCTAAAACTGCCTCTAATATTTTATACTTCATAAAGAAGCTAAAACGTAAAACTTTGATCCTGTGGAAAATATCCCCACCACAATGTATTATTGCAAATTAAAGGAAAGAATGTCGACGGCAGTAAATAAAAAACACAACAAACAGGCAAGTAAGGATTTTTTTGCGGTTTTAATTAATGATTTTTAATCACTAGAATTTGAAAGGACAATATGTAAATTAATTTTTGTTTCAGGTAATGGAACGAAGAATCTAAAAGGTGAAATATTTTCGAAATTGATGTGAGCTTCCAGTAATACACCATCTGCTCAAATATTTAATAAGTACATGGATCAACATAGCATAATCTTGAAATTAAGTTGAGAATATTCCATAGATGGAACATTTATTTTTCAATGTAAGTAGCCTAAAATAAATAGGAAAGCTTAAATCTTTGTAAAAAAAAATTACTAAACATATGTAAATACGAAAATTGCATTTTAAAACTAAACACAAGTTGTAGTAGAAAGATCATAAGCTTGATTTATGTTTAATTTTATTTTCAGGTGATTCTACTATTCATGAAGTAACAGGATAAGCATTTGATATTTATATATTTATGTATTAAAAGTTTATTTACTTATATTATTTATTTTATGTATTAAAACCTGAAATCATCAGTGAAAACACAAGGTAAGGGAATTTTGCGCATCCTGTATAATTTTTAGAGCAATGTGCAATTATAAGTGCAAAAACCAAGGATTTTGTATACTGTATTAACATGCCTTATCTATTTCTAGGGAATGGTGAAAAATGAAATGCAAATATTATGGTCATTCAACTACCTTGTTGCTCTCTGCATTTATATACGGACGGAGAAGTTGTAGAAGGTAAGTGCATCTGCTTTCAGTAGTGATCTAAAGTGATTTTTGAAAACTCTTACTAACTGATGATTTCTATTTATTTATACAGATAGGCGGTTCAACTGCTGCTGTTATTGTAGTTGTACCAACGTTCCTTATCTGAAGATGAGCAAGATTGAGAAATTTAGAAAGTGAAAGTGTGAAATGCTATTTATGATACATTAAGTATTTATTTATGCAATGAATAAATTGGGGAATTCGATGTATTAAATCAAGTTGCATTTTTTTCACTTTCATGTATAAGTTTGCGTTTCTGCGTAGGTATCAATATATTGGAATTGCTAGAGTAATCAATATATGCGATTGCTGATGAATTAATTATGCACTATTTGGGTGTCTAATTAGAAATTTACTCTTCATCGTTATATTTATGTATGTATGTATGTATGTATGTATGTATGTATGTATGTATGTATGTATGTATGCATGCATATATGTATGCAAGTATGTATGCATGTATGGATGTATGCATGTATGGATGTAAGTATGCATGTATGAATTTATGGATGCATGTATGGATGTATGAATGTATGCATGTATGCATGTACGTATGTATAATTTCTCGATCCTTCTGCAATCTTATGACAATTTAAATGTTTACCGCTATTTTAATTCTTATAATCAGGACATTTTAAAACATTTTAAAATATGAATTTACCTAAAACTGCCTGTAACATTTTATACTTCATAAAGAAGCTAAAACGTAAAACTTTGATCCTGTGGAAAATATCCCCACCACAATGTATTATTGATAATTAAAGGAAAGAATGTCGACGGCAGTAAATAAAAAACACAACAAACAGGCAAGTAAGGATTTTTTTGCGGTTTTAATTAATGATTTTTAATTACTAGAATTTGAAACGACAATATGTAAATTAATTTTTGTTTCAGGTAATGGAACGAAGAATCTAAAAGATCAAATATTTTCGAAATTGATGTGAGCTTCCAGTAATACACCATATGCTCAAATATTTATTAAGTACATGGATCACCATTGCATAATCTTGAAATTAAGTTGAGAATATTCCGTAAATGGAACATTTATTTTTCAATGTATGTAGCCTTAAATAATTAGGAAAGCTTAAATCTTAGTAAAAAAATTGCAATAAATATGTATATACGAAAATTGCATTTTAAAACTAAACACAAGTTGTAGTAGAAAGATCATAGGCTTGATTTATGTTTCATTTTATTTTCAGGTGATTCTACTATTCTTGAAATAACAGGATAAGCCTTTGATATTTATATATTTATGTATTAAAAGTTTATTTACTTATATAATTTATTTTATGTATTAAAACCTGAAATCATCAGTGAAAACACAAGGTAAGGGAATTTTGCGCATCCTGTATAATTTTTAGAGCAATGTGCAATTATAAGTGCAAAAACCAAGGATTTTGTATACTGTATTAACATGCCTTATTTATTTCTAGGGAATGGTGAAAAGTGAAATGCAAATATTATGGTCATACACTTCCTTGTTGCTCTCTGCATTTATATACGGACGGAGAAGTTGTAGAAGGTAAGTGCATCTGCTTTCAGTAGTGATCTTAAAGTGATTTTTGAAAACTCTTACTAACTGATGATTTCTATTTATTTATACAGATAGGCGGTTCAACTGCTGCTGTTATTGTAGTTGTACGAACGTTCCTTATCTGAAGATGAGCAAGATTGAGAAATTTAGAAAGTGAAAGTGTGAAATGCTATTTATGATACATTAAGTATTTATTTATGCAATGAATAAATTGGGGAATTCGATGTATTAAATCAAGTTGCATTTTTTTCACTTTCATGTATAAGTTTGCGTTTCTGCGTAGGTATCAATATATTGGAATTGTTAGAGTAATCAATATATGCGATTGCTGATGAATTAATTATGCACTATTTGGGTGTCTAATTAGAAATGTACTCTTCTTCGTTATATTTATGTATGTATGTATGTATGTATGTATGTATGTATGTATGCATATATGTATGCAAGTATGTATGCATGTATGGACGTATGCATGTATGGATGTATGCATGTATGAATGTATGCATGCATGTATGGATATATGTATGCATGCGTTTATGGATGTATGGATGTATGCATGTACGTATGTTTAATTTCTCGATCCTTCTGCAATCTTATGACAATTTAAATGTTTACCGCTATTTTAATTCTTATAATTTGGACATTTTAAAACATTTTAAAATATGAATGTACCTAAAACTGCCTCTAATATTTTATACTTCATAAAGAAGCTAAAACGTAAAACTTTGATCCTGTGGAAAATATCCCCACCACAATGTATTATTGCAAATTAAAGGAAAGAATGTCGACGGCAGTAAATAAAAAACACAACAAACAGGCAAGTAAGGATTTTTTTGCGGTTTTAATTAATGATTTTTAATCACTAGAATTTGAAAGGACAATATGTAAATTAATTTTTGTTTCAGGTAATGGAACGAAGAATCTAAAAGGTGAAATATTTTCGAAATTGATGTGAGCTTCCAGTAATACACCATCTGCTCAAATATTTAATAAGTACATGGATCAACATAGCATAATCTTGAAATTAAGTTGAGAATATTCCATAGATGGAACATTTATTTTTCAATGTAAGTAGCCTAAAATAAATAGGAAAGCTTAAATCTTTGTAAAAAAAAATTACTAAACATATGTAAATACGAAAATTGCATTTTAAAACTAAACACAAGTTGTAGTAGAAAGATTATAAGCTTGATTTATGTTTAATTTTATTTTCAGGTGATTCTACTATTCATGAAGTAACAGGATAAGCATTTGATATTTATATATTTATGTATTAAAAGTTTATTTACTTATATTATTTATTTTATGTATTAAAACCTGAAATCATCAGTGAAAACACAAGGTAAGGGAATTTTGCGCATCCTGTATAATTTTTAGAGCAATGTGCAATTATAAGTGCAAAAACCAAGGATTTTGTATACTGTATTAACATGCCTTATCTATTTCTAGGGAATGGTGAAAAATGAAATGCAAATATTATGGTCATTCAACTACCTTGTTGCTCTCTGCATTTATATACGGACGGAGAAGTTGTAGAAGGTAAGTGCATCTGCTTTCAGTAGTGATCTAAAGTGATTTTTGAAAACTCTTACTAACTGATGATTTCTATTTATTTATACAGATAGGCGGTTCAACTGCTGCTGTTATTGTAGTTGTACCAACGTTCCTTATCTGAAGATGAGCAAGATTGAGAAATTTAGAAAGTGAAAGTGTGAAATGCTATTTATGATACATTAAGTATTTATTTATGCAATGAATAAATTGGGGAATTCGATGTATTAAATCAAGTTGCATTTTTTTCACTTTCATGTATAAGTTTGCGTTTCTGCGTAGGTATCAATATATTGGAATTGTTAGAGTAATCAATATATGCGATTGCTGATGAATTAATTATGCACTATTTGGGTGTCTAATTAGAAATTTACTCTTCATCGTTATATTTATGTATGTATGTATGTATGTATGTATGTATGTATGTATGTATGCATGCATATATGTATGCAAGTATGTATGCATGTATGGATGTATGCATGTATGGATGTAAGTATGCATGTATGAATTTATGGATGCATGTATGGATGTATGAATGTATGCATGTACGTATGTATAATTTCTCGATCCTTCTGCAATCTTATGACAATTTAAATGTTTACCGCTATTTTAATTCTTATAATCAGGACATTTTAAAACATTTTAAAATATGAATTTACCTAAAACTGCCTGTAACATTTTATACTTCATAAAGAAGCTAAAACGTAAAACTTTGATCCTGTGGAAAATATCCCCACCACAATGTATTATTGATAATTAAAGGAAAGAATGTCGACGGCAGTAAATAAAAAACACAACAAACAGGCAAGTAAGGATTTTTTTGCGGTTTTAATTAATGATTTTTAATTACTAGAATTTGAAACGACAATATGTAAATTAATTTTTGTTTCAGGTAATGGAACGAAGAATCTAAAAGATCAAATATTTTCGAAATTGATGTGAGCTTCCAGTAATACACCATATGCTCAAATATTTATTAAGTACATGGATCACCATTGCATAATCTTGAAATTAAGTTGAGAATATTCCGTAAATGGAACATTTATTTTTCAATGTATGTAGCCTTAAATAATTAGGAAAGCTTAAATCTTAGTAAAAAAATTGCAATAAATATGTATATACGAAAATTGCATTTTAAAACTAAACACAAGTTGTAGTAGAAAGATCATAGGCTTGATTTATGTTTCATTTTATTTTCAGGTGATTCTACTATTCTTGAAATAACAGGATAAGCCTTTGATATTTATATATTTATGTATTAAAAGTTTATTTACTTATATAATTTATTTTATGTATGAAAACCTGAAATCATCAGTGAAAACACAAGGTAAGGGAATTTTGCGCATCCTGTATAATTTTTAGAGCAATGTGCAATTATAAGTGCAAAAACCAAGGATTTTGTATACTGTATTAACATGCCTTATTTATTTCTAGGGAATGGTGAAAAGTGAAATGCAAATATTATGGTCATACACTTCCTTGTTGCTCTCTGCATTTATATACGGACGGAGAAGTTGTAGAAGGTAAGTGCATCTGCTTTCAGTAGTGATCTTAAAGTGATTTTTGAAAACTCTTACTAACTGATGATTTCTATTTATTTATACAGATAGGCGGTTCAACTGCTGCTGTTATTGTAGTTGTACGAACGTTCCTTATCTGAAGATGAGCAAGATTGAAAAATTTAGAAAGTGAAAGTGTGAAATGCTATTTATGATACATTAAGTATTTATTTATGCAATGAATAAATTGGGGAATTCGATGTATTAAATCAAGTTGCATTTTTTTCACTTTCATGTATAAGTTTGCGTTTCTGCGTAGGTATCAATATATTGGAATTGTTAGAGTAATCAATATATGCGATTGCTGATGAATTAATTATGCACTATTTGGGTGTCTAATTAGAAATGTACTCTTCTTCGTTATATTTATGTATGTATGTATGTATGTATGTATGTATGTATGCATATATGTATGCAAGTATGTATGCATGTATGGACGTATGCATGTATGGATGTAAGGATGCATGTATGAATGTATGCATGCATGTATGGATATATGTATGCATGCGTGTATGGATGTATGCATGTACGTATGTTTAATTTCTCGATCCTTCTGCAATCTTATGACAATTTAAATGTTTACCGCTATTTTAATTCTTATAATTTGGACATTTTAAAACATTTTAAAATATGAATGTACCTAAAACTGCCTGTAACATGTTATACTTCATAAAGAAGCTAAAACGTACAACTTTGATCCTGTGGAAAATATCCCCACCATAATGTATTATTGAAAATTAAAGGAAAGAATGTCGACGGCAGTAAATAAAAAACACAACAAACAGGCAAGTAAGGATTTTTTTGCGGTTTTAATTAATGATTTTTATTTACTAGAATTTGAAACGACAATATGTAAATTAATTTTGTTTCAGGTAATGGAACGAAGAATCTAAAAGGTGAAATATTTTCGAAATTCATTGGAGATTCCAGTAATACACCATCTGCTCAAATATTTAATAAGTACATGGATCACCATAGCATAATCTTGAAATTAAGTTGAGAATATTCCGTAAATGGAACATTTATTTTTCAATGTAAGTAGCCTAAAATAATTAGGAAAGCTTAAATCTTAGTAAAAAAATTGCAATAGATATGTGTATACGAAAATTACATTTTAAAACTAAACACAAGTTGTAGTAGAAAGATCATAGGCATGATTTATGTTTCATTTTATTTTCAGGTGATTCTACTATTCATGAAATAACAGGATAATCCTTTGATATTTATATATTTATGTGTTAAAAGTTTATTTACTTATATAATTTATTTTATGTATTAAAAACTGAAATCATCAGTAAAAACACAAGGTAAGAGAATTTTGCGCATCCTGTATATTTTTTAGATCAATGTGCAATTATAAGTGCAAAAACCAAGGATTTTGTATACTGTATTAACATGCCCTATCTATTTCTAGGGAATGGTGAAAAGTGAAATGCAAATATTATGGTCATACATTTCCTTGTTGCTCTCTGCATTTATATACGGATGGAGAAGTTGTAGAAGGTAAGTGCATCTGCTTTCAGTAGTGATCTAAAGTGATTTTTGAAAACTCTTACTAACTGATGATTTCTATTTATTTATACAGATAGGCGGTTCAACTGCTGCTGTTATTGTAGTTGTACCAACGTTCCTTATCTGAAGATGAGCAAGATTGAGAAATTTAGAAAGTGAAAGTGTGAAATGCTATTTATGATACATTAAGTATTTATTTATGCAATGAATAAATTGGGGAATTCGATGTATTAAATCAAGTTGCATTTTTTTCACTTTCATGTATAAGTTTGCGTTTCTGCGTAGGTATCAATATATTGGAATTGTTAGAGTAATCAATATATGCGATTGCTGATGAATTAATTATGCACTATTTGGGTGTCTAATTAGAAATTTACTCTTCATCGTTATATGTATGTATGTATGTATGTATGTATGTATGTATGTATGTATGTATGTATGTATGCATATATGTATGCAAGTATGTATGCATGTATGGACGTATGCATGTATGGATGTAAGGATGCATGTATGAATGTATGCATGCATGTATGGATATATGTATGCATGCGTGTATGGATGTATGCAAGTACGTATGTTTAATTTCTCGATGCTTCTGCAATCTTATGACAATTTAAATGTTTACCGCTATTTTAATTCTTATAATTTGGACATTTTAAAACATTTTAAAATATGAATATACCTAAAACTGCCTGTAACATTTTATACTTCATAAAGAAGCTAAAACGTACAACTTTGATCCTGTGGAAAATATCCCCACCATAATGTATTATTGAAAATTAAAGGAAAGAATGTCGACGGCAGTAAATAAAAAACACAACAAACAGGCAAGTAAGGATTTTTTTGCGGTTTTAAATAATGATTTTTATTTACTAGAATTTGAAACGACAATATGTAAATTAATTTTGTTTCAGGTAATGGAACGAAGAATCTAAAAGGTGAAATATTTTCGAAATTCATGGGAGATTCCAGTAATACACCATCTGCTCAAATATTTAATAAGTACATGGATCACCATAGCATAATCTTGAAATTAAGTTGAGAATATTCCGTAAATGGAACATTTATTTTTCAATGTAAGTAGCCTAAAATAATTAGGAAAGCTTAAATCTTAGTAAAAAAAATTGCAATAGATATGTGTATACGAAAATTACATTTTAAAACTAAACACAAGTTGTAGTAGAAAGATCATAGGCTTGATTTATGTTTCATTTTATTTTCAGGTGATTCTACTATTCATGAAATAACAGGATAAGCCTTTGATATTTATATATTTATGTATTAAAAGTTTATTTACTTATATAATTTATTTTATGTATTAAAAACTGAAATCATCAGTAAAAACACAAGGTAAGAGAATTTTGCGCATCCCATATATTTTTTAGATCAATGTGCAATTATAAGTGCAAAAACCAAGGATTTTGTATACTGTATTAACATGCCTTATTTATTTCTAGGGAATGGTGAAAAGTGAAATGCAAATATTATGGTCATACATTTCCTTGTTGCTCTCTGCATTTATATACGGATGGAGAAGTTGTAGAAGGTAAGTGCATCTGCTTTCAGTAGTGATCTAAAGTGATTTTTGAAAACTCTTACTAACTGATGATTTCTATTTATTTATACAGATAGGCGGTTCAACTGCTGCTGTTATTGTAGTTGTACCAACGTTCCTTATCTGAAGATGAGCAAGATTGAGAAATTTAGAGAGTGAAAGTGTGAAATGCTATTTATGATACATTAAGTATTTATTTATGCAATGAATAAATTGGGGAATTCGATGTATTAAATCAAGTTGCATTTTTTTCACTTTCATGTATAAGTTTGCGTTTCTGCGTAGGTATCAATATATTGGAATTGTTAGAGTAATCAATATATGCGATTGCTGATGAATTAATTATGCACTATTTGGGTGTCTTATTAGAAATTTACTCTTCATCGTTATATTTATGTATGTATGTATGTATGTATGTATGCATATATGTATGCAAGTATGTATGCATGTATGGACGTATGCATGTATGGATGTAAGGATGCATGTATGAATGTATGCATGCATGTATGGATATATGTATGCATGCGTGTATGGATGTATGCATGTACGTATGTTTAATTTCTCGATCCTTCTGCAATCTTATGACAATTTAAATGTTTACCGCTATTTTCATTCTTATAATTTGGACATTTTAAAACATTTTAAAATATGAATGTACCTAAAACTGCCTGTAACATTTTATACTTCATAAAGAAGCTAAAACGTACAACTTTGATCCTGTGGAAAATATCCCCACCATAATGTATTATTGAAAATTAAAGGAAAGAATGTCGACGGCAGTAAATAAAAAACACAACAAACAGGCAAGTAAGGATTTTTTTGCGGTTTTAATTAATGGTTTTTATTTACTAGAATTTGAAACGACAATATGTAAATTAATTTTGTTTCAGGTAATGGAACGAAGAATCTAAAAGGTGAAATATTTTCGAAATTCATGGGAGATTCCAGTAATACACCATCTGCTCAAATATTTAATAAGTACATGGATCACCATAGCATAATCTTGAAATTAAGTTGAGAATATTCCGTAAATGGAACATTTATTTTTCAATGTAAGTAGCCTAAAATAATTAGGAAAGCTTAAATCTTAGTAAAAAAATTGCAATAAATATGTATATACGAAAATTGCATTTTAAAACTAAACACAAGTTGTAGTAGAAAGATCATAGGCTTGATTTATGTTTCATTTTATTTTCAGGTGATTCTACTATTCTTGAAATAACAGGATAAGCCTTTGATATTTATATATTTATGTATTAAAAGTTTATTTACTTATATAATTTATTTTATGTATTAAAACCTGAAATCATCAGTGAAAACACAAGGTAAGGGAATTTTGCGCATCCTGTATATTTTTTAGATCAATGTGCAATTATAAGTGCAAAAACCAAGGATTTTGTATACTGTATTATCATGCCTTATCTATTTCTAGGGAATGGTGAAAACGGAAATGCAAATATTATGGTCATACACTTCCTTGTTGCTCTCTGCATTTATATACGGACGGAGAAGTTGTAGAAGGTAAGTGCATCTGCTTTCAGTAGTGATCTTAAAGTGATTTTTGAAAACTCTTACTAACTGATGATTTCTATTTATTTATACAGATAGGCGGTTCAACTGCTGCTGTTATTGTAGTTGTACGAACGTTCCTTATCTGAAGATGAGCAAGATTGAGAAATTTAGAAAGTGAAAGTGTGAAATGCTATTTATGATACATTAAGTATTTATTTATGCAATGAATAAATTGGGGAATTCGATGTATTAAATCAAGTTGCATTTTTTTCACTTTCATGTATAAGTTTGCGTTTCTGCGTAGGTATCAATATATTGGAATTGTTAGAGTAATCAATATATGCGATTGCTGATGAATTAATTATGCACTATTTGGGTGTCTAATTAGAAATTTACTCTTCATCGTTATATTTATGTATGTATGTATGTATGTATGTATGTATGCATATATGTATGCAAGTATGTATGCATGTATGGACGTATGCATGTATGGATGTATGCATGTATGAATGTATGCATGCATGTATGGATATATGTATGCATGCGTTTATGGATGTATGGATGTATGCATGTACGTATGTTTAATTTCTCGATCCTTCTGCAATCTTATGACAATTTAAATGTTTACCGCTATTTTAATTCTTATAATTTGGACATTTTAAAACATTTTAAAATATGAATGTACCTAAAACTGCCTCTAATATTTTATACTTCATAAAGAAGCTAAAACGTAAAACTTTGATCCTGTGGAAAATATCCCCACCACAATGTATTATTGCAAATTAAAGGAAAGAATGTCGACGGCAGTAAATAAAAAACACAACAAACAGGCAAGTAAGGATTTTTTTGCGGTTTTAATTAATGATTTTTAATCACTAGAATTTGAAAGGACAATATGTAAATTAATTTTTGTTTCAGGTAATGGAACGAAGAATCTAAAAGGTGAAATATTTTCGAAATTGATGTGAGCTTCCAGTAATACACCATCTGCTCAAATATTTAATAAGTACATGGATCAACATAGCATAATCTTGAAATTAAGTTGAGAATATTCCGTAAATGGAACATTTATTTTTCAATGTAAGTAGCCTAAAATAAATAGGAAAGCTTAAATCTTTGTAAAAAAAAATTACTAAACATATGTAAATACGAAAATTGCATTTTAAAACTAAACACAAGTTGTAGTAGAAAGATCATAAGCTTGATTTATGTTTAATTTTATTTTCAGGTGATTCTACTATTCATGAAGTAACAGGATAAGCATTTGATATTTATATATTTATGTATTAAAAGTTTATTTACTTATATAATTTATTTTATGTATTAAAACCTGAAATCATCAGTGAAAACACAAGGTAAGGGAATTTTGCGCATCCTGTATAATTTTTAGAGCAATGTGCAATTATAAGTGCAAAAACCAAGGATTTTGTATACTGTATTAACATGCCTTATCTATTTCTAGGGAATGGTGAAAAATGAAATGCAAATATTATGGTCATTCAACTACCTTGTTGCTCTCTGCATTTATATACGGACGGAGAAGTTGTAGAAGGTAAGTGCATCTGCTTTCAGTAGAGATCTAAGGTGATTTTTGAAAACTCTTACTAACTGATGATTTCTATTTATTTATACAGATAGGCGGTTCAACTGCTGCTGTTATTGTAGTTGTACCAACGTTCCTTATCTGAAGATGAGCAAGATTGAGAAATTTAGAAAGTGAAAGTGTGAAATGCTATTTATGATACATTAAGTATTTATTTATGCAATGAATAAATTGGGGAATTCGATGTATTAAATCAAGTTGCATTTTTTTCACTTTCATGTATAAGTTTGCGTTTCTGCGTAGGTATCAATATATTGGAATTGCTAGAGTAATCAATATATGCGATTGCTGATGAATTAATTATGCACTATTTGGGTGTCTAATTAGAAATTTACTCTTCATCGTTATATTTATGTATGTATGTATGTATGTATGTATGTATGTATGCATGCATATATGTATGCAAGTATGTATGCATGTATGGATGTATGCATGTATGGATGTAAGTATGCATGTATGAATTTATGGATGCATGTATGGATGTATGAATGTATGCATGTATGCATGTACGTATGTATAATTTCTCGATCCTTCTGCAATCTTATGACAATTTAAATGTTTACCGCTATTTTAATTCTTATAATCAGGACATTTTAAAACATTTTAAAATATGAATTTACCTAAAACTGCCTGTAACATTTTATACTTCATAAAGAAGTTAAAACGTAAAACTTTGATCCTGTGGAAAATATCCCCACCACAATGTATTATTGATAATTAAAGGAAAGAATGTCGACGGCAGTAAATAAAAAACACAACAAACAGGCAAGTAAGGATTTTTTTGCGGTTTTAATTAATGATTTTTAATTACTAGAATTTGAAACGACAATATGTAAATTAATTTTTGTTTCAGGTAATGGAACGAAGAATCTAAAAGATCAAATATTTTCGAAATTGATGTGAGCTTCCAGTAATACACCATATGCTCAAATATTTATTAAGTACATGGATCACCATTGCATAATCTTGAAATTAAGTTGAGAATATTCCGTAAATGGAACATTTATTTTTCAATGTATGTAGCCTTAAATAATTAGGAAAGCTTAAATCTTAGTAAAAAAATTGCAATAAATATGTATATACGAAAATTGCATTTTAAAACTAAACACAAGTTGTAGTAGAAAGATCATAGGCTTGATTTATGTTTCATTTTATTTTCAGGTGATTCTACTATTCTTGAAATAACAGGATAAGCCTTTGATATTTATATATTTATGTATTAAAAGTTTATTTACTTATATAATTTATTTTATGTATTAAAACCTGAAATCATCAGTGAAAACACAAGGTAAGGGAATTTTGCGCATCCTGTATAATTTTTAGAGCAATGTGCAATTATAAGTGCAAAAACCAAGGATTTTGTATACTGTATTAACATGCCTTATTTATTTCTAGGGAATGGTGAAAAGTGAAATGCAAATATTATGGTCATACACTTCCTTGTTGCTCTCTGCATTTATATACGGACGGAGAAGTTGTAGAAGGTAAGTGCATCTGCTTTCAGTAGTGATCTTAAAGTGATTTTTGAAAACTCTTACTAACTGATGATTTCTATTTATTTATACAGATAGGCGGTTCAACTGCTGCTGTTATTGTAGTTGTACGAACGTTCCTTATCTGAAGATGAGCAAGATTGAGAAATTTAGAAAGTGAAAGTGTGAAATGCTATTTATGATACATTAAGTATTTATTTATGCAATGAATAAATTGGGGAATTCGATGTATTAAATCAAGTTGCATTTTTTTCACTTTCATGTATAAGTTTGCGTTTCTGCGTAGGTATCAATATATTGGAATTGTTAGAGTAATCAATATATGCGATTGCTGATGAATTAATTATGCACTATTTGGGTGTCTAATTAGAAATGTACTCTTCTTCGTTATATTTATGTATGTATGTATGTATGTATGTATGCATATATGTATGCAAGTATGTATGCATGTATGGACGTATGCATGTATGGATGTATGCATGTATGAATGTATGCATGCATGTATGGATATATGTATGCATGCGTTTATGGATGTATGGATGTATGCATGTACGTATGTTTAATTTCTCGATCCTTCTGCAATCTTATGACAATTTAAATGTTTACCGCTATTTTAATTCTTATAATTTGGACATTTTAAAACATTTTAAAATATGAATGTACCTAAAACTGCCTCTAATATTTTATACTTCATAAAGAAGCTAAAACGTAAAACTTTGATCCTGTGGAAAATATCCCCACCACAATGTATTATTGCAAATTAAAGGAAAGAATGTCGACGGCAGTAAATAAAAAACACAACAAACAGGCAAGTAAGGATTTTTTTGCGGTTTTAATTAATGATTTTTAATCACTAGAATTTGAAAGGACAATATGTAAATTAATTTTTGTTTCAGGTAATGGAACGAAGAATCTAAAAGGTGAAATATTTTCGAAATTGATGTGAGCTTCCAGTAATACACCATCTGCTCAAATATTTAATAAGTACATGGATCAACATAGCATAATCTTGAAATTAAGTTGAGAATATTCCATAGATGGAACATTTATTTTTCAATGTAAGTAGCCTAAAATAAATAGGAAAGCTTAAATCTTTGTAAAAAAAAATTACTAAACATATGTAAATACGAAAATTGCATTTTAAAACTAAACACAAGTTGTAGTAGAAAGATCATAAGCTTGATTTATGTTTAATTTTATTTTCAGGTGATTCTACTATTCATGAAGTAACAGGATAAGCATTTGATATTTATATATTTATGTATTAAAAGTTTATTTACTTATATTATTTATTTTATGTATTAAAACCTGAAATCATCAGTGAAAACACAAGGTAAGGGAATTTTGCGCATCCTGTATAATTTTTAGAGCAATGTGCAATTATAAGTGCAAAAACCAAGGATTTTGTATACTGTATTAACATGCCTTATCTATTTCTAGGGAATGGTGAAAAATGAAATGCAAATATTATGGTCATTCAACTACCTTGTTGCTCTCTGCATTTATATACGGACGGAGAAGTTGTAGAAGGTAAGTGCATCTGCTTTCAGTAGTGATCTAAAGTGATTTTTGAAAACTCTTACTAACTGATGATTTCTATTTATTTATACAGATAGGCGGTTCAACTGCTGCTGTTATTGTAGTTGTACCAACGTTCCTTATCTGAAGATGAGCAAGATTGAGAAATTTAGAAAGTGAAAGTGTGAAATGCTATTTATGATACATTAAGTATTTATTTATGCAATGAATAAATTGGGGAATTCGATGTATTAAATCAAGTTGCATTTTTTTCACTTTCATGTATAAGTTTGCGTTTCTGCGTAGGTATCAATATATTGGAATTGTTAGAGTAATCAATATATGCGATTGCTGATGAATTAATTATGCACTATTTGGGTGTCTAATTAGAAATTTACTCTTCATCGTTATATTTATGTATGTATGTATGTATGTATGTATGTATGCATGCATATATGTATGCAAGTATGTATGCATGTATGGATGTATGCATGTATGGATGTAAGTATGCATGTATGAATTTATGGATGCATGTATGGATGTATGAATGTATGCATGTACGTATGTATAATTTCTCGATCCTTCTGCAATCTTATGACAATTTAAATGTTTACCGCTATTTTAATTCTTATAATCAGGACATTTTAAAACATTTTAAAATATGAATTTACCTAAAACTGCCTGTAACATTTTATACTTCATAAAGAAGCTAAAACGTAAAACTTTGATCCTGTGGAAAATATCCCCACCACAATGTATTATTGATAATTAAAGGAAAGAATGTCGACGGCAGTAAATAAAAAACACAACAAACAGGCAAGTAAGGATTTTTTTGCGGTTTTAATTAATGATTTTTAATTACTAGAATTTGAAACGACAATATGTAAATTAATTTTTGTTTCAGGTAATGGAACGAAGAATCTAAAAGATCAAATATTTTCGAAATTGATGTGAGCTTCCAGTAATACACCATATGCTCAAATATTTATTAAGTACATGGATCACCATTGCATAATCTTGAAATTAAGTTGAGAATATTCCGTAAATGGAACATTTATTTTTCAATGTATGTAGCCTTAAATAATTAGGAAAGCTTAAATCTTAGTAAAAAAATTGCAATAAATATGTATATACGAAAATTGCATTTTAAAACTAAACACAAGTTGTAGTAGAAAGATCATAGGCTTGATTTATGTTTCATTTTATTTTCAGGTGATTCTACTATTCTTGAAATAACAGGATAAGCCTTTGATATTTATATATTTATGTATTAAAAGTTTATTTACTTATATAATTTATTTTATGTATTAAAACCTGAAATCATCAGTGAAAACACAAGGTAAGGGAATTTTGCGCATCCTGTATAATTTTTAGAGCAATGTGCAATTATAAGTGCAAAAACCAAGGATTTTGTATACTGTATTAACATGCCTTATTTATTTCTAGGGAATGGTGAAAAGTGAAATGCAAATATTATGGTCATACACTTCCTTGTTGCTCTCTGCATTTATATACGGACGGAGAAGTTGTAGAAGGTAAGTGCATCTGCTTTCAGTAGTGATCTTAAAGTGATTTTTGAAAACTCTTACTAACTGATGATTTCTATTTATTTATACAGATAGGCGGTTCAACTGCTGCTGTTATTGTAGTTGTACGAACGTTCCTTATCTGAAGATGAGCAAGATTGAGAAATTTAGAAAGTGAAAGTGTGAAATGCTATTTATGATACATTAAGTATTTATTTATGCAATGAATAAATTGGGGAATTCGATGTATTAAATCAAGTTGCATTTTTTTCACTTTCATGTATAAGTTTGCGTTTCTGCGTAGGTATCAATATATTGGAATTGTTAGAGTAATCAATATATGCGATTGCTGATGAATTAATTATGCACTATTTGGGTGTCTAATTAGAAATGTACTCTTCTTCGTTATATTTATGTATGTATGTATGTATGTATGTATGTATGCATATATGTATGCAAGTATGTATGCATGTATGGACGTATGCATGTATGGATGTAAGGATGCATGTATGAATGTATGCATGCATGTATGGATATATGTATGCATGCGTGTATGGATGTATGCATGTACGTATGTTTAATTTCTCGATCCTTCTGCAATCTTATGACAATTTAAATGTTTACCGCTATTTTAATTCTTATAATTTGGACATTTTAAAACATTTTAAAATATGAATGTACCTAAAACTGCCTGTAACATTTTATACTTCATAAAGAAGCTAAAACGTACAACTTTGATCCTGTGGAAAATATCCCCACCATAATGTATTATTGAAAATTAAAGGAAAGAATGTCGACGGCAGTAAATAAAAAACACAACAAACAGGCAAGTAAGGATTTTTTTGCGGTTTTAATTAATGATTTTTATTTACTAGAATTTGAAACGACAATATGTAAATTAATTTTGTTTCAGGTAATGGAACGAAGAATCTAAAAGGTGAAATATTTTCGAAATTCATTGGAGATTCCAGTAATACACCATCTGCTCAAATATTTAATAAGTACATGGATCACCATAGCATAATCTTGAAATTAAGTTGAGAATATTCCGTAAATGGAACATTTATTTTTCAATGTAAGTAGCCTAAAATAATTAGGAAAGCTTAAATCTTAGTAAAAAAATTGCAATAGATATGTGTATACGAAAATTACATTTTAAAACTAAACACAAGTTGTAGTAGAAAGATCATAGGCATGATTTATGTTTCATTTTATTTTCAGGTGATTCTACTATTCATGAAATAACAGGATAATCCTTTGATATTTATATATTTATGTATTAAAAGTTTATTTACTTATATAATTTATTTTATGTATTAAAAACTGAAATCATCAGTAAAAACACAAGGTAAGAGAATTTTGCGCATCCTGTATATTTTTTAGATCAATGTGCAATTATAAGTGCAAAAACCAAGGATTTTGTATACTGTATTAACATGCCTTATCTATTTCTAGGGAATGGTGAAAAGTGAAATGCAAATATTATGGTCATACATTTCCTTGTTGCTCTCTGCATTTATATACGGATGGAGAAGTTGTAGAAGGTAAGTGCATCTGCTTTCAGTAGTGATCTAAAGTGATTTTTGAAAACTCTTACTAACTGATGATTTCTATTTATTTATACAGATAGGCGGTTCAACTGCTGCTGTTATTGTAGTTGTACCAACGTTCCTTATCTGAAGATGAGCAAGATTGAGAAATTTAGAAAGTGAAAGTGTGAAATGCTATTTATGATACATTAAGTATTTATTTATGCAATGAATAAATTGGGGAATTCGATGTATTAAATCAAGTTGCATTTTTTTCACTTTCATGTATAAGTTTGCGTTTCTGCGTAGGTATCAATATATTGGAATTGTTAGAGTAATCAATATATGCGATTGCTGATGAATTAATTATGCACTATTTGGGTGTCTAATTAGAAATTTACTCTTCATCGTTATATGTATGTATGTATGTATGTATGTATGTATGTATGTATGTATGTATGTATGTATGTATGCATATATGTATGCAAGTATGTATGCATGTATGGACGTATGCATGTATGGATGTAAGGATGCATGTATGAATGTATGCATGCATGTATGGATATATGTATGCATGCGTGTATGGATGTATGCAAGTACGTATGTTTAATTTCTCGATGCTTCTGCAATCTTATGACAATTTAAATGTTTACCGCTATTTTAATTCTTATAATTTGGACATTTTAAAACATTTTAAAATATGAATATACCTAAAACTGCCTGTAACATTTTATACTTCATAAAGAAGCTAAAACGTACAACTTTGATCCTGTGGAAAATATCCCCACCATAATGTATTATTGAAAATTAAAGGAAAGAATGTCGACGGCAGTAAATAAAAAACACAACAAACAGGCAAGTAAGGATTTTTTTGCGGTTTTAAATAATGATTTTTATTTACTAGAATTTGAAACGACAATATGTAAATTAATTTTGTTTCAGGTAATGGAACGAAGAATCTAAAAGGTGAAATATTTTCGAAATTCATGGGAGATTCCAGTAATACACCATCTGCTCAAATATTTAATAAGTACATGGATCACCATAGCATAATCTTGAAATTAAGTTGAGAATATTCCGTAAATGGAACATTTATTTTTCAATGTAAGTAGCCTAAAATAATTAGGAAAGCTTAAATCTTAGTAAAAAAAATTGCAATAGATATGTGTATACGAAAATTACATTTTAAAACTAAACACAAGTTGTAGTAGAAAGATCATAGGCTTGATTTATGTTTCATTTTATTTTCAGGTGATTCTACTATTCATGAAATAACAGGATAAGCCTTTGATATTTATATATTTATGTATTAAAAGTTTATTTACTTATATAATTTATTTTATGTATTAAAAACTGAAATCATCAGTAAAAACACAAGGTAAGAGAATTTTGCGCATCCCATATATTTTTTAGATCAATGTGCAATTATAAGTGCAAAAACCAAGGATTTTGTATACTGTATTAACATGCCTTATTTATTTCTAGGGAATGGTGAAAAGTGAAATGCAAATATTATGGTCATACATTTCCTTGTTGCTCTCTGCATTTATATACGGATGGAGAAGTTGTAGAAGGTAAGTGCATCTGCTTTCAGTAGTGATCTAAAGTGATTTTTGAAAACTCTTACTAACTGATGATTTCTATTTATTTATACAGATAGGCGGTTCAACTGCTGCTGTTATTGTAGTTGTACCAACGTTCCTTATCTGAAGATGAGCAAGATTGAGAAATTTAGAGAGTGAAAGTGTGAAATGCTATTTATGATACATTAAGTATTTATTTATGCAATGAATAAATTGGGGAATTCGATGTATTAAATCAAGTTGCATTTTTTTCACTTTCATGTATAAGTTTGCGTTTCTGCGTAGGTATCAATATATTGGAATTGTTAGAGTAATCAATATATGCGATTGCTGATGAATTAATTATGCACTATTTGGGTGTCTTATTAGAAATTTACTCTTCATCGTTATATTTATGTATGTATGTATGTATGTATGTATGTATGTATGCATATATGTATGCAAGTATGTATGCATGTATGGACGTATGCATGTATGGATGTAAGGATGCATGTATGAATGTATGCATGCATGTATGGATATATGTATGCATGCGTGTATGGATGTATGCATGTACGTATGTTTAATTTCTCGATCCTTCTGCAATCTTATGACAATTTAAATGTTTACCGCTATTTTCATTCTTATAATTTGGACATTTTAAAACATTTTAAAATATGAATGTACCTAAAACTGCCTGTAACATTTTATACTTCATAAAGAAGCTAAAACGTACAACTTTGATCCTGTGGAAAATATCCCCACCATAATGTATTATTGAAAATTAAAGGAAAGAATGTCGACGGCAGTAAATAAAAAACACAACAAACAGGCAAGTAAGGATTTTTTTGCGGTTTTAATTAATGGTTTTTATTTACTAGAATTTGAAACGACAATATGTAAATTAATTTTGTTTCAGGTAATGGAACGAAGAATCTAAAAGGTGAAATATTTTCGAAATTCATGGGAGATTCCAGTAATACACCATCTGCTCAAATATTTAATAAGTACATGGATCACCATAGCATAATCTTGAAATTAAGTTGAGAATATTCCGTAAATGGAACATTTATTTTTCAATGTAAGTAGCCTAAAATAATTAGGAAAGCTTAAATCTTAGTAAAAAAAATTGCAATAGATATGTGTATACGAAAATTACATTTTAAAACTAAACACAAGTTGTAGTAGAAAGATCATAGGCTTGATTTATGTTTCATTTTATTTTCAGGTGATTCTACTATTCATGAAATAACAGGATAAGCCTTTGATATTTATATATTTATGTATTAAAAGTTTATTTACTTATATAATTTATTATATGTATTAAAAACTGAAATCATCAGTAAAAACACAAGGTAAGAGAATTTTGCGCATCCTGTATATTTTTTAGATCAATGTGCAATTATAAGTGCAAAAACCAAGGATTTTGTATACTGTATTAACATGCCTTATCTATTTCTAGGGATGGGGAAAAGTGAAATGCAAATATTATGGTCATACATTTCCTTGTTGCTCTCTGCATTTATATACGGATGGAGAAGTTGTAGAAGGTAAGTGCATCTGCTTTCAGTAGTGATCTAAGGTGATTTTTGAAAACTCTTACTAACTGATGATTTCTATTTATTTATACAGATAGGCGGTTCAACTGCTGCTGTTATTGTAGTTGTACCAACGTTCCTTATCTGAAGATGAGCAAGATTGAGAAATTTAGAAAGTGAAAGTGTGAAATGCTATTTATGATACATTAAGTATTTATTTATGCAATGAATAAATTGGGGAATTCGATGTATTAAATCAAGTTGCATTTTTTTCACTTTCATGTATAAGTTTGCGTTTCTGCGTAGGTATCAATATATTGGAATTGTTAGAGTAATCAATATATGCGATTGCTGATGAATTAATTATGCACTATTTGGGTGTCTAATTAGAAATTTACTCTTCATCGTTATATTTATGTATGTATGTATGTATGTATGTATGTATGCATATATGTATGCAAGTATGTATGCATGTATGGACGTATGCATGTATGGATGTAAGGATGCATGTATGAATGTATGCATGCATGTATGGATATATGTATGCATGCGTGTATGGATGTATGCATGTACGTATGTTTAATTTCTCGATGCTTCTGCAATCTTATGACAATTTAAATGTTTACCGCTATTTTAATTCTTATAATTTGGACATTTTAAAACATTTTAAAATATGAATATACCTAAAACTGCCTGTAACATTTTATACTTCATAAAGAAGCTAAAACGTACAACTTTGATCCTGTGGAAAATATCCCCACCATAATGTATTATTGAAAATTAAAGGAAAGAATGTCGACGGCAGTAAATAAAAAACACAACAAACAGGCAAGTAAGGATTTTTTTGCGGTTTTAATTAATGATTTTTATTTACTAGAATTTGAAACGACAATATGTAAATTAATTTTGTTTTAGGTAATGGAACGAAGAATCTAAAAGGTGAAATATTTTAGAAATTCATGGGAGATTCCAGTAATACACCATCTGCTCAAATATTTAATAAGTACATGGATCACCATAGCATAATCTTGAAATTAAGTTGAGAATATTCCGTAAATGGAACATTTATTTTTCAATGTAAGTAGCCCAAAATAATTAGGAAAGCTTAAATCTTAGTAAAAAAAATTGCAATAGATATGTGTATACGACAATTACATTTTAAAACTAAACACAAGTTGTAGTAGAAAGATCATAGGCTTGATTTATGTTTCATTTTATTTTCAGGTGATTCTACTATTCATGAAATAACAGGATAAGCCTTTGATATTTATATATTTATGTATTAAAAGTTTATTTACTTATATAATTTATTTTATGTATTAAAAACTGAAATCATCAGTAAAAACACAAGGTAAGAGAATTTTGCGCATCCTGTATATTTTTTAGATCAATGTGCAATTATAAGTGCAAAAACCAAGGATTTTGTATACTGTATTAACATGCCTTATTTATTTCTAGGGAATGGTGAAAAGTGAAATGCAAATATTATGGTCATACATTTCCTTGTTGCTCTCTGCATTTATATACGGATGGAGAAGTTGTAGAAGGTAAGTGCATCTGCTTTCAGTAGTGATCTAAGGTGATTTTTGAAAACTCTTACTAACTGATGATTTCTATTTATTTATACAGATAGGCGGTTCAACTGCTGCTGTTATTGTAGTTGTACCAACGTTCCTTATCTGAAGATGAGCAAGATTGAGAAATTTAGAGAGTGAAAGTGTGAAATGCTATTTATGATACATTAAGTATTTATTTATGCAATGAATAAATTGGGGAATTCGATGTATTAAATCAAGTTGCATTTTTTTCACTTTCATGTATAAGTTTGCGTTTCTGCGTAGGTATCAATATATTGGAATTGTTAGAGTAATCAATATATGCGATTGCTGATGAATTAATTATGCACTATTTGGGTGTCTTATTAGAAATTTACTCTTCATCGTTATATTTATGTATGTATGTATGTATGTATGTATGCATATATGTATGCAAGTATGTATGCATGTATGGACGTATGCATGTATGGATGTAAGGATGCATGTATGAATGTATGCATGCATGTATGGATATATGTATGCATGCGTTTATAGATGTATGGATGTATGCATGTACGTATGTTTAATTTCTCGATCCTTCTGCAATCTTATGACAATTTAAATGTTTACCGCTATTTTAATTCTTATAATCAGGACATTTTAAAACATTTTAAAATATGAATTTACCTAAAACTGCCTGTAACATTTTATACTTCATAAAGAAGCTAAAACGTAAAACTTTGATCCTGTGGAAAATATCCCCACCACAATGTATTATTGATAATTAAAGGAAAGAATGTCGACGGCAGTAAATAAAAAACACAACAAACCGGCAAGTAAGGATTTTTTTGCGGTTTTAATTAATGATTTTTAATTACTAGAATTTGAAACGACAATATGTAAATTAATTTTTGTTTCAGGTAATGGAACGAAGAATCTAAAAGATCAAATATTTTCGAAATTGATGTGAGCTTCCAGTAATACACCATATGCTCAAATATTTATTAAGTACATGGATCACCATTGCATAATCTTGAAATTAAGTTGAGAATATTCCGTAAATGGAACATTTATTTTTCAATGTATGTAGCCTAAAATAATTAGGAAAGCTTAAATCTTAGTAAAAAAATTGCAATAAATATGTATATACGAAAATTGCATTTTAAAACTAAACACAAGTTGTAGTAGAAAGATCATAGGCTTGATTTATGTTTCATTTTATTTTCAGGTGATTCTACTATTCTTGAAATAACAGGATAAGCCTTTGATATTTATATATTTATGTATTAAAAGTTTATTTACTTATATAATTTATTTTATGTATTAAAACCTGAAATCATCAGTGAAAACACAAGGTAAGGGAATTTTGCGCATCCTGTATAATTTTTAGATCAATGTGCAATTATAAGTGCAAAAACCAAGGATTTTGTATACTGTATTAACATGCCTTATTTATTTCTAGGGAATGGTGAAAAGTGAAATGCAAATATTATGGTCATACACTTCCTTGTTGCTCTCTGCATTTATATACGGACGGAGAAGTTGTAGAAGGCAAGTGCATCTGCTTTCAGTAGTGATCTTAAAGTGATTTTTGAAAACTCTTACTAACTGATGATTTCTATTTATTTATACAGATAGGCGGTTCAACTGCTGCTGTTATTGTAGTTGTACCAACGTTCCTTATCTGAAGATGAGCAAGATTGAGAAATTTAGACAGTGAAAGTGTGAAATGCTATTTATGATACATTAAGTATTTATTTATAAAATGAATAAATTGGGGAATTCGATGTATTAAATCAAGTTGCATTTTTTTCACTTTCATGTATAAGTTTGCGTTTCTGCGTAGGTATCAATATATTGGAATTGTTAGAGTAATCAATATATGCGATTGCTGATGAATTAATTATGCACTATTTGGGTGTCTAATTAGAAATTTACTCTTCTTCGTTATATTTATGTATGTATGTATGTATGTATGTATGCATATATGTATGCAAGTATGTATGCATGTATGGACGTATGCATGTATGGATGTAAGGATGCATGTATGAATGTATGCATGCATGTATGGATATATGTATGCATGCGTGTATGGATGTATGCATGTACGTATGTTTAATTTCTCGATCCTTCTGCAATCTTATGACAATTTAAATGTTTACCGCTATTTTAATTCTTATAATTTGGACATTTTAAAACATTTTAAAATATGAATGTACCTAAAACTGCCTGTAACATTTTATACTTCATAAAGAAGCTAAAACGTACAACTTTGATCCTGTGGAAAATATCCCCACCATAAAGTATTATTGAAAATTAAAGGGAAGAATGTCGACGGCAGTAAATAAAACACACAACAAACAGGCAAGTAAGGATTTTTTTGCGGTTTTAATTAATGATTTTTATTTACTAGAATTTGAAACGACAATATGTAAATTAATTATGTTTCAGGTAATGGAACGAAGAATCTAAAAGGTGAAATATTTTCGAAATTCATGGGAGATTCCAGTAATACACCATCTGCTCAAATATTTAATAAGTACATGGATCACCATAGCATAATCTTGAAATTAAGTTGAGAATATTCCGTAAATGGAACATTTATTTTTCAATGTAAGTAGCCTAAAATAATTAGGAAAGCTTAAATCTTAGTAAAAAAATTGCAATAGATATGTGTATACGAAAATTACATTTTAAAACTAAACACAAGTTGTAGTAGAAAGATCATAGGCTTGATTTATGTTTCATTTTATTTTCAGGTGATTCTACTATTCATGAAATAACAGGATAAGCCTTTGATATTTATATATTTATGTATTAAAAGTTTATTTACTTATATAATTTATTTTATGTATTAAAAACTGAAATCATCAGTAAAAACACAAGGTAAGAGAATTTTGCGCATCCTGTATATTTTTTAGATCAATGTGCAATTATAAGTGCAAAAACCAAGGATTTTGTATACTGTATTAACATGCCTTATCTATTTCTAGGGAATGGTGAAAAGTGAAATGCAAATATTATGGTCATACATTTCCTTGTTGCTCTCTGCATTTATATACGGATGGAGAAGTTGTAGAAGGTAAGTGCATCTGCTTTCAGTAGTGATCTAAAGTGATTTTTGAAAACTCTTACTAACTGATGATTTCTATTTATTTATACAGATAGGCGGTTCAACTGCTGCTGTTATTGTAGTTGTACCAACGTTCCTTATCTGAAGATGAGCAAGATTGAGAAATTTAGAAAGTGAAAGTGTGAAATGCTATTCATGATACATTAAGTATTTATTTATGCAATGAATAAATTGGGGAATTCGATGTATTAAATCAAGTTGCATTTTTTTCACTTTCATGTATAAGTTTGCGTTTCTGCGTAGGTATCAATATATTGGAATTGTTAGAGTAATCAATATATGCGATTGCTGATGAATTAATTATGCACTATTTGGGTGTCTAATTAGAAATTTACTCTTCATCGTTATATGTATGTATGTATGTGTGTATGTATGTATGTATGTATGTATGTATGTATGTATGTATGTATGTATGCATATATGTATGCAAGTATGTATGCATGTATGGACGTATGCATGTATGGATGTAAGGATGCATGTATGAATGTATGCATGCATGTATGGATATATGTATGCATGCGTGTATGGATGTATGCATGTACGTATGTTTAATTTCTCGATCCTTCTGCAATCTTATGACAATTTAAATGTTTACCGCTATTTTAATTCTTTTAATTTTGACATTTTAAAACATTTTAATATATGAATGTACCTAAAACTGCCTGTAACATTTTATACTTCATAAAGAAGCTAAAACGTACAACTTTGATCCTGTGGAAAATATCCCCACCATAATGTATTATTGAAAATTAAAGGAAAGAATGTCGACGGCAGTAAATAAAAAACACAACAAACAGGCAAGTAAGGATTTTTTTGCGGTTTTAATTAATGATTTTTAATTACTAGAATTTGAAACGACAATATGTAAATTAATTTTGTTTCAGGTAATGGAACGAAGAATCTAAAAGGTGAAATATTTTCGAAATTCATGGGAGATTCCAGTAATACACCATCTGCTCAAATATTTAATAAGTACATGGATCACCATAGCATAATCTTGAAATTAAGTTGAGAATATTCCGTAAATGGAACATTTATTTTTCAATGTAAGTAGCCTAAAATAATTAGGAAAGCTTAAATCTTAGTAAAAAAAATTGCAATAGATATGTGTATACGAAAATTACATTTTAAAACTAAACACAAGTTGTAGTAGAAAGATCATAGGCTTGATTTATGTTTCATTTTATTTTCAGGTGATTCTACTATTCATGAAATAACAGGATAAGCCTTTGATATTTATATATTTATGTATTAAAAGTTTATTTACTTATATAATTTATTTTATGTATTAAAACCTGAAATCATCAGTGAAAACACAAGGTAAGGGAATTTTGCGCATCCTGTATAATTTTTAGAGAAATGTGCAATTATAAGTGCAAAAACCAAGGATTTTGTATACTGTATTAACATGCCTTATCTATTTCTAAGGAATGGTGAAAAATGAAATGCAAATATTATGGTCATTCAACTTCCTTGTTGCTCTCTGCATTTATATACGGACGGAGAAGTTGTAGAAGGTAAGTGCATCTGCTTTCAGTAGTGATGTAAAGTGATTTTTGAAAACTCTTAATAACTGATGATTTCTATTTATTTATACAGATAGGCGGTTCAACTGCTGCTGTTATTGTAGTTGTACGAACGTTCCTTATCTGAAGATGAGCAAGATTGAGAAATTTAGAAAGTGAAAGTGTGAAATGCTATTTATGATACATTAAGTATTTATTTATGCAATGAATAAATTGGGGAATTCGATGTATTATATCAAGTTGCATTTTTTTCACTTTCATGTATAAGTTTGCGTTTCTGCGTAGGTATCAATATATTGGAATTGTTAGAGTAATCAATATATGCGATTGCTGATGAATTAATTATGCACTATTTGGGTGTCTAATTAGAAATTTACTCTTCATCGTTATATTTATATATGTATGTATGTATGTATGTATGTATGTATGTATGTATGTATGCATGCATATATGTATGCAAGTATGTATGCATGTATGGATGTATGCATGTATGGATGTAAGTATGCATGTATGAATTTATGGATGCATGTATGAATGTATGCATGTATGCATGTACGTATGTATAATTTCTCGATCCTTCTGCAATCTTATGACAATTTAAATGTTTACCGCTATTTTAATTCTTATAATTTGGACATTTTAAAACATTTTAAAATATGAA
Organism: Metallyticus violacea; assembly: GCA_030762175.1. Taxonomy (NCBI): domain Eukaryota; kingdom Metazoa; phylum Arthropoda; class Insecta; order Mantodea; family Metallyticidae; genus Metallyticus; species Metallyticus violacea. Next base: position 37,839,540 of record CM060846.1, read on the forward strand.
TGTACCTAAAACTGCCTGTAACAATTTATACTTCATAAAGAAGCTAAAACGTACAACTTTGATCCTGTGGAAAATTTCCCCACCATAATGTATTATTGAAAATTAAAGGAAAGAATGTCGACGGCAGTAAATAAAAAACACAACAAACAGGCAAGTAAGGATTTTTTTGCGGTTTTAATTAATGAATTTTATTTACTAGAATTTGAAACGACAATATGTAAATTAATTTTCTTTCAGGTAATGGAACGAAGAATCTAAAAGGTGAAATATTTTCGAAATTCATTGGAGATTCCAGTAATACACCATCTGCTCAAATATTTAATAAGTACATGGATCACCATAGCATAATCTTGAAATTAAGTTGAGAATATTCCGTAAATGGAACATTTATTTTTCAATGTAAGTAGCCTAAAATAATTAGGAAAGCTTAAATCTTAGTAAAAAAATTGCAATAGATATGTGTATACGAAAATTACATTTTAAAACTAAACACAAGTTGTAGTAGAAAGATCATAGGCTTGATTTATGTTTCATTTTGTTTTCAGGTGATTCTACTATTCATGAAATAACAGGATAAGCCTTTGATATTTATATATTTATGTATTAAAAGTTTATTTACTTATATAATTTATTTTATGTATTAAAAACTGAAATCATCAGAAAAAACACAAGGTAAGAGAATTTTGCGCATCCTGTATATTTTTTAGATCAATGTGCAATTATAAGTGCAAAAACCAAGGATTTTGTATACTGTATTAACATGCCTTATCTATTTCTAGGGAATGGTGAAAAGTGAAATGCAAATATTATGGTCATACACTTCCTTGTTGCTCTCTGCATTTATATACGGATGGAGAAGTTGTAGAAGGTAAGTGCATCTGCTTTCAGTAGTGATCTAAAGTGATTTTTGAAAACTCTTACCTACTGATGATTTCTATTTATTTATACAGATAGGCGGTTCAACTGCTGCTGTTATTGTAGTTGTACCAACGTTCCTTATCTGAAGATGAGCAAGATTGAGAAATTTAGAAAGTGAAAGTGTGAAATGCTATTTATGATACATTAAGTATTTATTTATGCAATGAATAAATTGGGGAATTCGATGTATTAAATCAAGTTGCATTTTTTTCACTTTCATGTATAAGTTTGCGTTTCTGCGTAGGTATCAATATATTGGAATTGTTAGAGTAATCAATATATGCGATTGCTGATGAATTAATTATGCACTATTTGGGTGTCTAATTAGAAATTTACTCTTCATCGTTATATTTATGTATGTATGTATGTATGTATGTATGCATATATGTATGCAAGTATGTATGCATGTATGGATGTAAGTATGCATGTATGAATGTATGCATGCATGTATGGATATATGTATGCATGCGCTTATGGATGTATGCATGTATGCATGTACGTATGTTTAATTTCTCGATCCTTCTGAAATTTTATGACAATTTAAATGTTTACCGCTATTTTAATTCTTTTAATTTTGACATTTTAAAACATTTTAAAATATGAAAGTACCTAAAACTGCCTGTAACCTTTTATACTTCATAAAGAAGCTAAAACGGAAAACTTTGATCCTGTGGAAAATATCCCCACCACAATGTATTATTGAAAATTAAAGGAAAGAATGTCGACGGCAGTAAATAAAAAACACAACAAACAGGCAAGTAAGGATTTTTTTGCGGTTTTAATTAATGATTATTAATTACTAGCATTTGAAACGACAATATGTAAATTAATTTTTGTTTCAGGTAATGGAACGAAGAATCTAAAAGATATAATATTTTCGAAATTGATGTGAGCTTCCAGTAATACACCATATGCTCAAATATTTATTAAGTACATGGATCACCATTGCATAATCTTGAAATTAAGTTGAGAATATTCCGTAAATGGAACATTTATTTTTCAATGTAAGTAGCCTAAAATAATTAGGTAAGCTTAAATCTTAGTAAAAAAATTGCAAGAGATATGTATATACGAAAATTACATTTTAAAACTAAACACAAGTTGTAGTAGAAAGATCATAGGCTTGATTTATGTTTCATTTTGTTTTCAGGTGATTCTACTATTCATGAAATAACAGGATAAGTCTTTGATATTTATACATTTATGTATTAAAAGTTTATTTACTTATATAATTTATTTTATGTATTAAAACCTGAAATCATCAGTGAAAACACAAGGTAAGGGAATTTTGCGCATCCTGTATAATTTTTAGATCAATGTGCAATTATAAGTGCAAAAACCAAGGATTTTGTATACTGTATTAACATGCCTTATCTATTTTTAGGGAATGGTGAAAAGTGAAATGCAAATATTATGGTCATACACTTCCTTGTTGCTCTCTGCATTTATATACGGACGGAGAAGTTGTAGAAGGTAAGTGCATCTGCTTTCAGTAGTGATCTTAAAGTGATTTTTGAAAACTCTTAATAACTGATGATTTCTATTTATTTATACAGATAGGCGGTTCAACTGCTGCTGTTATTGTAGTTGTACCAACGTTCCTTATCTGAAGATGAGCAAGATTGAGTAATTTAGAAAGTGAAAGTGTGAAATGCTATTTATGATACATTAAGTATTTATTTATGCAATGAATAAATTGGGGAATTCGATGTATTAAATCAAGTTGCATTTTTTTCACTTTCATGTATAAGTTTGCGTTTATGCGTAGGTATCCAATATATTGGAATTGTTAGAGTAATCAATATATGCGATTGCTGATGAATTAATTATGCACTATTTGGGTGTCTAATTAGAAATTTACTCTTCATCGTTATATTTATGTATGTATCCATATATGTATGTAAGTACGTATGCATGTATGGATGTATGCATGTAAGTATGCATGTATGGATATATGTATGCATGCGTGTATGGATGTATGTATGTACGTATGTTTAATTTCTCGACCCTTTGCAATCTTAATGCAATTTAAATGTTTACCGCTATATTAATTCTTATAATTAGGGCATTTTAAAAAATTAAATATATGAAAGTAACTAAAACCACCTTTAACTTTTTGTACTTCATAGAGAAGCTAAATCGTAAACTTTGATCCTGTGGAAAATATCCCCACCACAATGTATTATTGAAAATTAAAGGAAAGAATGTCGAGGGCAATAAAAAAAAAACACAAAAAACAGGCAAGTAAGGATTTTTTTGCGGTTTTAATTAATAATGTTTTATTTACTAGCTTTTTAAACGACAATATGTATATTAATTTTTGTTTCAGGTAATGGAACGTAGAATCTAAAAGGTCAAATATTTCCGAATTTGATTGTGAGCTTCCAGTAATACACCATCTGCTCAAATATTTAATAAGGACATGGATCACGATAAAATAACCTTGAAATTAGGTTGAGAATATTCGGCAGATCCATCATTTATATTTCAATGTAAGTACCCTAAAATAATTAGCAAAACTTAAATCTTAGTATATGTAATTGGTATATATATATGTGTGTGTGTGTAAATACGAAAATTGCATCTTAAAATGAACACAATTTTATTAGAAAGAATATAGGCTCTATTTATGTTTCATTTTTTTCAGGTGATTCTACTGTTCATGAAATAATAGGAAAAGCATTTGATATTTATTTACTTAAGTATTAAAATTCATTTATTTATGTATTAAAACCTGAAAATATGATTAAAAGCACAATGTAAGAGAAGTTTACGCATACTGTGTACTTTTTTAGATCAATGATACCATAATAGGGGCAAAACCTAGGATTTTGTATAGTGTTTTAAAATGCCTTATCTATTTCTAGGGAATGGTAAAAACTGAAATGCCAATATTATGGTCATACACTTCCTTTTTGCTCTCTGCAATTATATACGGACGGAGAAGTTGTAGAAGGTAAGTGCATCTGCTTTCAGTTGTGATCTTAAAAGTGATTTCTGAGAAACGCTTACTAACTGTTGATTTCTATTTATTTATTTATTAAGGCGGTTCAACTGGTGCTTCTATTGTAGTAGTACAAACATTCATTATCTGAAGACGAGCAGGACTGAGAACTTTAGATAGTGAAAGTGTGAAATGTTATGTAAGATACAATATGTATTTATGTATGCAATGAATAAATTCGCGTATTTAATGTACTAAATCAAATTGTATTTTTTTCACTTTCATGTATAATTTTGCTTTTCTGTGTAATTGGCAATATATTGGTGTTGTTAGTGTGATCAGTATATGGGATTGTACGATGAATTAATTGTGCGCTATGTGGTGCCTAATTAGATCTTTTACTCTTCATCGTTATATTTATTCATGTATGTATGTATGTATGTATGTATGTATGTATGTATGTATGTATGTATGTATGTATGCATGCATGTATGTATGTATGTACGAATGTATGAATGAATGTATGTACGTATGTATGTTAAATTTCTTGATCCTTCTGCAATGTTATGAAAATTTTAATGTTTACCGCTATTTTAATCCTTATAATGAAGACATGTTAAAAATGTAAATATATGAAGGTACTTAAAACCACCTATATTTTTTATTATTTCCCAAAGAGGTGGAAACGTAAAACTTTGATCCTGTGTTAATAACGCCACCATAAAACTTTATTGTAAATGGATAGAAAGAAAGTCAACGGGAGTTAACAGAAAAAGCCAGTAAGTATGGGCTTAATGTTCTTTTAATTAATATTGTCTATTTTCTCGATTTTTGAAACCAGAATATGTAAATTAATTTTTGTTTCAGGTAATGGAGTGTAGAATATTAACGGATCAAATATTTCCGAAATTTTTTGTGAGCTTCCAGTAATACACCATCTGATCAAATATTTAAACAAGGACATCGATAACGGAAACACAACATTGAAATTATGCTGAGAATATTCGGTAGATCGAACAATTATTTTTCAATGTAAGTAGCCTAAAAGAATTAGGAAAACTGAAATGTTAGTAAATGTATTTGCTAAATATATATAAATACTAAAATTGCATGTTAAATCTAAACACAGGTTCTAACAGAAGGAAAATAGCCTTTATTTCTGTTTCATTTTTTTTTCAGGTGATGCTACTATTCATGAAAAGCAGGATAAGGCTTTGATATTTATTTATGCATTAAACTTTATTTATATATTAAAACCTGAAATCATCAGTAAGTACACAAGGTAAGAGAAGTTAGCGCATACTGTATTATTTAATAGATCAAAGACACAATAATTCGACTGATTCGATTTGCTCCGGTGAGGGCTATCGATAAGCGTATCCCCTTATTTATTGTATGGCTTTTCTATCTTGGAATGTACGTGGATTCCGTAGTCGAAGACTTCAGCTGAAGTTGCACGACTGACTCTCCGCCTATTTGTCTCCAGGAGACAAAGCTTCTGACAATGGACTCCTTTGTCCCCCCTAGTGGTTACTCTTAGTGAGATTCGACCTTCCACCGTAAGATGGCACTCCCGCGAATGGCGCACTTTTGCTGTTAATACTTTTCCCGACTTAGTTTTATTTTCTCTAATATTTACTTACCTCCATATGCTACTATCATGGCGGCTGAATTAGATCATCATCTTTCCCAGCTACCTCCCACTTTCTTACTTTTGGGGGACTTTAATGTGTACCATCCCCTACGGGTTGTTCTACGGAATGTGCAAGCGGTAGTAGACTTTTTAGATCGCCACAAGCTTGCTTTGCTGAAAACAGGCAGCCATCTATTCTTTTTGGTGGTGCACTCACTTTCTCGCTGTTGGATCTTTATTTCTGTTCCGCTTCTCTTTATGTAAACTTTAATTGAAACGTCCTCTCTGATTTATACTTCAGTGATCATTTTCGTGTTAAGGTCCATATCGTGTTTTCCCAAGTACATTCCGAATGCGTGATGAAATGGCATATTAGTAAAACGGATTGCAATCTTTTCGTCCTCTCACAATATTTTCGGGGTGTCGTTTTCCATCCTTTGACGCCATTATCGAGCACCTCGATATGGTAATTCATTACAGCCGCAGGCCAGACTATTCCGAAGTCGGCTTTCCATCCCAGATACTTTCCGGTTTCTTGCTGGACCGATGAATGCCGGGACTCATTGCATGCATGTCGAGGTCCTTTGAGAATTTTATGTCCCCAATGGACCTTAGAAAATATGATACGTTATAAACAATTGTTACTAAGTACACAGTGCTACTAATTGCGGCGTACATCCTTTTTGTTTTGCTTACTTCAACTTGGAACTTTTATTGCTAACCTTCAGTTCCAAACTAAAATATTCAGTGCTTTAATGAAAATGCTTCTTAAGCATTTAAGTAAACTACACAAGTTGGAATATTTATTCAAAATGAACATTTAAAATATTTCAAGTTTCATGAACACCTGTTTTTTAAAAGTTTAAAGTTCATTTTCTAATACTGTCTCTCATTTCAGGATACGCGTGACCCCTAGCAGACGCTTCGTGGGATTCAAGGTAAGCGAAATATTTTTTTTTCTATTATCTTGCTACTTTTTTTTTTTTGATTTTGAAAAGTAATTACACATTTATATTTTAAATTTATACTTTTGACAAAATGCATGATTCCCTGTATATTCTGACTAAGGCAACGTACGCTTTTGGGACGACGGATATCCTTGCTTGTTAATGAAATGCTGAAGAGTGTAACTTTCTAAAAAATGCTCTGCATTGAGGCTGATTGATAGGCGTGGTTTCTAAATAAAAACAGATATTCGAAAGCAAACGCTGATCTATTTCATAAGGTTCACCCTAAAACCTAGGTTTATCTTTCATTAACAGTAGCATACTAACGGTCAATATAGCAACAATTAATTCCAATGGGGAGTTAGTGATTAATCCCAAGGAGTTGATATAGTACTTCTGTTTGTGCAGTAAGGGTATAACCGCCGCAGGTGGCCGAGGTCGTTAAGGTGCGGACTCGTGAGCGGGAGGTCTGGTGTTCGAATCCCACCAGGTCCTTCCTGACTGTTATTTTTTCCAGGATTTCCTCAGTTCTCATCAATGGCAAATGCCGGGGAGGTACCCTAAACTTAGGCCTGAAACATTTCCTTTATTAAGAATATCCTTTCCCAATTTATCATTACATCTCATATATCAACAGTGTCCACCGCCTGTGCACCTCAGTAGTAAAAACGGGCGGAAAACACTACTCCATAAAAAGTGAGGGTATATATTATACCTTTTTTGTAATCTTTAAGACTTAGAGACTTTATGTATAAATCATTAGGCACCCAAATGTTGCAGAGCGAAGAGTTTATGACAGAAATGTGTTTGCTATTATATATTTATATTCAGAAAGCACTATGAATTCGTTTTCATTTAATATAAAAGTCTTTTTAAGAAAATTTCAATATCATTTATAAACTATATTAATGTAATATAGTAATACACAGTATTGACACCGCCACGGGTGGCCGAGTTTGTTAAGATGCGGACTGCTGAGTGGGAGATCTGGGGTTCAAATCCCGCCACGACCGTCCTTCCTGACTGGGTTTTTTCCCAGGTTTTCCTCAGTCCTCATAACTGGCAAATGCCGGGAGTGTATCGTAAAACTCAGTCCTGAACGTTCCCTTCCTTAAAACAAATATCCTTTGCAAATTTATCATTTCATTTCATGTATCATCAGTCTCCACCGCCTGTGGTGCCTCAGTAGTAAAACGGGCGTTAAACACCATTAAAAAAAACAGTATTGACATCGCCACGGGTGGCCGAGGTCGTTAAGGAGCGGACTCGTGAGTGGGAAGTCTGGGGTTCGAATCCCACAAGAAACGTCTTCCCTGACTGAGTCTTTTTCAAGGTTTTTCTCAGACCTCAGGCATGGCAAATGCCTGGGAGCTTCCCTAAACGTAGGCCTGGAAGTTTCCTTCCTTAAAAAATCCTTTCCAAATTTATCATTTATCTGATTTTTCATCAGGGTTCACCGCCTTTGGCGCATCAGTAGTAAAAATGGGCATTAAATACCATTAAAAATGAAAACAATTATGTATTATAAAAACAATCATTCAGATTCCCACCGAGAAACATATTCTAGTGGGAACAGACATTTCTATTTTTATATGAGAACGGGATATACGTTTTGGATATACGCTTTGCAGGCGTTAGTTTGGTTTAGTTCCTCTTTTTGGGTATAAATAGCAGTGAAATTTCTTTGGAATGTTTGAACAACATTATGAATTATTTATCCTTGCGACTCTGTGAGCACGCTCCCCTTCTAGCTCTAGCTTGTTCCTTTTTGATTTGGTTCATTTACGGATGCTCTTTAACATCTCAGGTCATCAACGCCCCATTAAATTCAGGACGTGAAACAGTCGATAAATTTTACTCAGAGATCTCTCCTTTCTGGCTTATGGTTCTGTTATATGTCATAAATCTACGAAACGGGTGCACGGCTTCACTTTACTTCCAAAGGAGAACATTTTTAGGATTTTTACGCCCGAAAAAATCCATCGATTCTGACCGGATTGAACTCGCAATCTTGGGTATAAGATGCAAGTAGCTTGACCTTGAAGGTAATATACACAAAATTACGTAAATATTTGTATACGTTGTATGTAGACAAGCAGGCATTTAATACGTTTCTTTATATGTATGATGCTACGTTCATAAGTCATTTCCTTCAGATTATTTTTTTATTCTGAATCCTCCAACGCCCATTCCTCGAAGATTTCTTGACAACATTTGTCAACAGCTTCTGATCCTGCTATATGGAATTGTAAAACAAGATTATATCTCACCACTCACTTTCATGTCTTAGTGTTGTTCATATCAAAAAATGATATTCAGCTTTCTATCTGCAACTATTACTGACTGGAATTTGGAAAATATCTGGTTGTACCAAAAGAAATTGCAATAAGTCAACAATAACGTGACTACGAAAGTTGATTTCTTGCGCAATGTGCACTTTATGACAATAAAGGTCATGCAAGTGCAAAAAATTATTTATATATTATTTAATTAGTAATAAAAATATAATTAAAATGCGTTTTCGGAGTAAGTAGGTGACACCCTCCCCTCTTTTCGCCGTTGGTATGGCACTGCTAACTTGTACTTCTTGGTTATGCAAGTAAATATATTTTATGTAATCACTCTTTACTATTCTAATGGATGATTTACTGCTGAGAAAATATAGAAAGTCATAAAGTAAAGCACTGTTATATACAATTTAATTTGCTTCTAACTCGAGTTAGACATTGCAGGATATAAAATGAATTTTGGCTTGCATCCCAAGGTTAACGCATGCCGTGCGGGGCCAAGGTTGCCAAGTTCCCCTTAGATGAACAATTTCCCGTGCTATTTATATTTGAAATATGTGTAATGCATTTCATTATATATAAAATGTTCAGTACATTGATGGTAATTTAGGCACAATCCCATTAACGTAAAATATCTCTCCTAATTTCAGAATGAATCACCTGCTCGACCCTATACAGCGCTGCCCGGCTGCGAGTGGGTGCTGTGCAAAAGGTAATTGTAAAACTATCTTTTAGAATTTGCATCCTAAACGTATAGCGTGCAGTTAATTTAAAAACTGGTAAATTTATGAACAACTTATATGAATTTTTGGAATTTCTATGATTTAAATATAGGAACTACATTGTCACTAGATCGAATCATGCCATTTTGTTACAATACAGGAAAGCCCGAATTTAAATCCTGTTGCAGGAAGTCATGTGGTTCAGCATCATGTTGCATTATTGAGGGCGTTTTATGTCGGGAGTATTTGCAAATTATTTTCCTAAATATGAAAAAGGTACATCTTGGCCCAGAATTTTTGGAATGTTTGCCAACCGACTTTCCTGCAATTTGAGGAATTCGAGTTAATCATATTTTTAACCTGAGGGTATATAAAGTAAAACTTTTGCATGACTTAACTATTGCAAGAAATTTATATTTACACTATCAGTATTGAATATTGCTGAATAAAAGATTTTCAAAATGGTATTCTGTACAGGAAAGTGTTTATTTGCGTCGTTATTGTTCTAATAACATCTAGTTTAGGAATCAAAGCAGCAATAACACGCCCAGAAAAACCTGTACCTGATAAGTTTACATTAACATTTGTACAGTTTACCAGAATGTCGGTTAAGGGAATGAAATCCAACTTTTTTCTCTTAATAGAATCTATTTAAAGACAGATTGTGGTTTAATAATCAGAAATAAAAGAAAATTTAACAATACTAGTAGGCATTTTTGTGTAAATTTATTTAAAAATAGCGTAATAGTAACTTACATTTTACGCAGTTTTTGATGTAATTTTTTTCTTCTTTACAGGTGGTAAGTATGGACTTCTGGATCATCTGATCATCCGGAAGAAAAAGGTAAGCCTTATTTTATTATATTTCCTTAAATTATTGTGTGCTATAATTTCACATTATTAAATTGCAATATCTTGAAATTATCAATGTAAACAAAATTAGAGTAACAACGCTTATAATATCATATCAGCTGGTAGCTACATCCTGCAATTACATTCCAAATCGTTAGTTTCACTATAGCGAGCAACGTGCAAGAACGAATTCAGTCCTTGCTGCGAACTCTCTTGTTTAGTAATCATATTTCATGTATATAAAAACTGAAAATGCAATGATAAAAGTCCGTGAAAGTATCTGGAGTGCAGTAGAGTTGACGACAGTGCACCAATACTATTTTATATAAAAGTTTTATATACTCGTTAAGGTCTACATTAAAGTAGCAGATCAGGCTATTCCCCAGTCGTCTTTCCACTTCAGATGCTTTCCGGTTCCTTGGTAGAGCGATGACTTTGGGGACACATTGCGTGCAGTTTTTCGTCTTCACTCCACCTTAGAAAATAGCATTCGTTATAATCAACTACCAAATTATGGCGAATACTAAAGAGTAGCAAAAGGGTCTCTTGGGCTACTTTTGCCTTTTATTTTAACCGTTCATCCCCTTCGTCTGTTGTACGGTATAAGCTTCATGGGTGGCACTAAATCTGGGTATTCGCCCATATCCGGTCTTGTAATTGATACTCCTGCAGATATTGCAAATACATTACGTCGTACTTTTGCTGATAATTCAAGTTTCAATAATTATCCGCCAGCGTTTCCCACAAGTTACAAGTGGAGTCGATGGGATTTTCTTTTACCTCCAACAATCTGGAGTGCTACAATGTTCCATTTTCAGTCAGGAAATTGGAGCATGCACTTACCTCTCCGCTTGTGCTCCGGGTCCAGATGGTATTCCCATTGCTATATTGCAGTATTTATCAACGGAAGGCAAGACTTTTGGATCCAGATTTTTAATCGTATTTGGTGTGATGGTAGGTTTCCGTGCGCTTGGCGAATAGCCAACATCATTCCTATTCTTAATGTGGAAAGGTCCCACACGTTCCCTCCAGTTACAGTCCGATTTCTTTCACCTGTTGCATATGCAAGGTGATGGAACGTATGATTAATGGCCGGCTTGTGTGGCAGTTAGGGACGCAGCACTTTTTGACGAAGGTCCAGTGTGGCTTTCGTAGTCATCGCTCTTCTATCGATCATATAGTTCTCTTTCCACTCATATAATGGTCACTTTTGTACCGAAGTGCCTGCCGATCGCTGTCTTGTTTGATCCTGAAAAAGCCCATGATACCTGCTGGAGAAGCAGTATCCTTTGTATGCACCATGAATAGCATATATGTGGTCGGATGTCATTTTTCATTTAGGATTTGGAAATACCGAGTTTTTACATTGGGGGCTGATTTAAAGTCTTGATTTATTCAAGCGAACAGAATACCTTAGGACTCGTAACTTGGTACCGCACTGTTTGCTATTGCTATTAATTCAATCACAATTTTCCCCCGGGATACCATCGTCGCTATTCGTCGACGGCTTTGCAAGCTTTCTTTCTTCTCAGCGCACTTGTTTTTTTGGAACGCCGCCTACTAGGCAGCCTTTATCCTTGGAGTTAGCCATGCGTTCCTTTTTCTGCTGAGAAGACCGTCTGCACGAATTTGGCCGCTGCAAGGTGTATCCTTCAACACCTTGCCATCATGGCCCAGATGATAAATCTTTCGCAGACGAAGTACGGTTCTTTGGCTCAATTTGTGACATTACACAGGTTTTTATTTATTTATATTTAAAAACTGTGTTTCTTGGACTACCGGTCATTTGAAAGTATTGTTTCAAATTTAGCCATGCAGTATATTCTAAATAACTAACCGTAAAGAAAAAGAGTAAAAAAAAGACCAATTTTCTGTAGCGTTTCCATATTTATTTTTTTAGCTAGATATATGTAAAATCAGTCCCCACCAACAATTTTTACTCAATATTCGTTCATAGATTTATGTATACTACGTGTGTGTAAAATGCCCCTTGGTTGAATCCAGGTTAAGTTACATATACATTATGAATCTAACCTGCTTGAGAATATCATAAATTACTTGACAGAAAGTCTTATGTATTTGAATTCATGCAAAAAATGTATACCAGTAAAACTGAGTGAGTTCTTTCAATAAGCGTAATGTACCACGAATGTTACACGCTGTTCCAGCTTCCGAAAAATCATCAAACGAATATGTCTATAGTAAAACCTGAAATCATAAGTAAACGCACAAGAAAACATATGAACAAGGTAAGAGAAGTTTGCGCATACTGTATTATTTGGTAGATCAATGATATAATAATGAGTGTAAATCTTAGGAATTTGTATATCGTATAAAAATGCCTTGTCTACTTCTAGGGAATGGTAAAAACTGAAATGCAAATGTTATGGTCATACACTTCCTTGTTGCTCTCTGCAATTATATACGGATGAAGAAGTTGTAGAAGGTAAGTGCATCTGCTTTCAGTTGTGATCTTAAAAGTGATTTCTGAAAACGCTTATTAACTGTTGATTTCTATTTATTTATTCAGGTAGGCGGATCAACTACTACTGTTATTATAGTAGTATCAACGTTCATTATCTGAAGATGTGCAAGATTAAGAACTTTAGAAAGTAAAAGGATGAAATGTTATGTAAGATACATTATGTATTTATGTATGCAATAAATTATTTTATGCTTTTTAATGTATTAATTGAAATTGTAAGTTATTTTCACTTTCGTGTATAATTTTGCGTTTCTGTGTAGGTTAGAGTCGTTAGAGTAATGCGTATATGCTATCGTACGACGAAAGTGTTAACTCGGAATATGAATGACATTTTTCCAAAACGTTGACGAAATTGTACGTTTGTAGCTGAAAAATATTTCAAACATCTGTCATAAGGCACATATTTATTTTCATTGTTACTTCTATAGTTTTCCAAGAACTAAAATTTGTTGCGCGGACATTATGTGCCTTTCGCCGGGAGATATCGCTCTTACTACCGACCTGCCAGCTGCCCTGATACGGGAAACAAGACCATGTAAGTCAGGATATAATGACGTTTACTGGAACATAACATGTGAACGAGTCATTTGATAAACGAGCTGCATATATTCAAAGATGAAATTAAAAACAGTCATATATATTTATTTATTTTTGCACCATTACGCGAGACCCTTTGGTTATTCTGCAACTTTTACAAGAATTTACAATTTCAAAACCAGTAGCAGATTTCTTAAACGACTTTCAATTAAAATAATAAAGCGTAAGACGACTAAACACATGAAAACACAGAGTATGTCCAACGGGTTTTTAAAGGAAAACTAAAGAAATCTAAAATAGCAGAAAATATGCTTGTTTTTGGACCTACTGTTTGTTGTTGCTGCTGATTTTGTCTTATTTACGGACGCACTTTAACATCGCAGGTCATTATTGTCCGTTTCAATTCAGGGCGTGAAGCGGTGGACAATTTTTGCTCAGAGGCCTGTTTTTCTAAGCTTGAGGTTCTTTATCGTGCCGTAAATGTATGACACGGGGCTCACGGCTTAACTTTCCTTCCGAAGAAAGCCATACTTGAGATTTTTACGCCCGAAAAAAATTCATTACCTCTGTCCGGGATCGAACCCGTGATCTTTGGTTTACGAGGCAAGTATGGTTGCCATTACAAAACCAGGATCGAGTTCTTAGACTATCTAATTACCAGCGCAGTATGAAACTAAAAACATACACAATTAAAATAATTTTACAATTTTACTCAATATGCATATTCGCTCTACTTTGTGGCGAAAGAAATTTTCATTTTTCAGAACAATGCCACAGCAATGCGCACATGCAACTCTCGGATGTACTCTTATTTAGCAGAGTGCTATGACTATTCAACACTCGCCGTTTCTTGCAATTGAATATGAAACGAAAATCTATAAGTAGTGTAAGATTCATAAAATTTCATTTTACATAAATATTCTGAAGATTATGATTTTATTTATTTGGTATATTTACGGACGCTCTTTATTATCTCAGACCCTCAACGTTCCATTTAATTCAGGGCGTAAAACGGCCGATAAATTCTGCTCTGAGGCCTCTTCTTTCAGGTTTGATGTTCTTTTACATGCCGTAAATCTACGACACTGGAAATTTGCAAATATGATACAAAATACTAATTATTAATCAATGTAAACAACTTCAATATGAAGGACAGAATACAAAATTAATAAATATTATGTAAATTTTCTTCAGTTCACTCAGTATCAAGTCTTAGGCATACTAATAACATTAAAGGTATTTCAATTCTATATGTACTAAGTACCCATTCCTACCTATTGGGGCGTATATGTATTTTGTTTAACTTAATTCATCTTCGAACTTTTATTGTTAACATTCAGGTACAAAATAAATTATTCATCTCTTCAATATGAGTAGTTCTTATACATTTAACTAAACTACACAAATAAAAAAGTGTTAAAATGTCCATTTAAAATATTTTAAGTTTCATAACAACCTGAACGATGTATTAAAAAGTTTAAAGTTCATTTTCTAATACCGTGTCTCATTTAATGGTAGTCGTGAATTCTAGCAGACGCAGAAAATTGTGCACTATATGGGTGCCTAATTAAAACTTTCATCGTTATATGTATCTAAGTATATATAATTTGTTTGTCCTTCTGCGTTCTTATAACAATCTTAATGTTTACCGCCATTTTACTCCCTATAATGAAGATACGTTAAAATGTATATATAAAATCGGAATTAAAACTCCCATAGCTTTTTATTCCTTCTTAGACATTTTGAGACGTAAAACTTTGATCTTGTACAAATAACCCCATTACAATGCTTTATTGAAAATGTAAAGAAAAGAATGTGAATAGCAGTCGACGGGGGGGAAAAAAGAACAGGTAAGTTTAGTTTTATTGCTGTTTAACCGATTATTGCTTATTTACTCGCTTTTTGAAACGAGACTATGTAAATTAATTTTTGTTTCAGGATTATGTTAATGGAGCGTGGAATCTAAACCGCTCAAATACTTCAGAAATTATTTGTGAGCTTCCACAAATACGCCATATGCTCCAATATTTAAACAAGGATGTTGATCACGAAATCTCAACGTTCAAATTATGCTGAGAATGTTCGGTAGATGCAATAATTATTTTCAACGTAAGTAGCCTAAAATAAGTATGATAACTGAAATGTTAGTAAATGCACTTTCAAAATATAAATAAATACAAAAATTGCATCTTAAAACTAAACACAAGTTTTAGTAGATAGAATATGGACTTTATTCATGTTTCATTTTTTCAGGTGATTCTACTATTAATGAATTAACAAGAAATTTATGGCTTTGGTATTCAAAAGTAATATCCCAAATCAAATTAGTGTACACAAACTTTGAAAGTATGCATTATACATTTCTGGTGAGCATATGACCTTGAATAGATGTCTACAGAAGGAGGAGAACATAAAAGTTGTCCTTCACCAATGTAAATTTTGTTCGTACTTATGATATTTTATATTGATAAAATTGTATTAATTAGTTATAAAGTGAAATAAATGTGTTTGGAATACTTGTTTATTTAATTTATCGGCAGAAAGGTTTAATATTAAAATGCCTCGATGTTTGTTTTGAAGCAGCTTTATATTAAAAAAGTTGAAACACGCAGTAGTGAACAGAATATCTGGGGTTCGATCCCAGTCAGGACCGTCCTCCTTGACTGAGGTTTTTCCCAAGTTTTTCTCATTAAGTTAACAATTAGGCGTGGAACGCTGGCTTTTAAAAAACTCATTATTTCCATTGAAGTATGCTCAGTATTCAGCATCTATGGCGTCTCAATACAGAAAACAGGGGTTAAACATTACTAAAATGCACCAGTATACACCACCGAATAGCATGTTTGGTTTCGCGAAAATTACGAAGGCTTTCCGTTCAAAATCAGTCCATTACTGATTACTTATCAAAAAATAAAACCAATTCTGACGTTACCACAAATATGGAAGTAAATACCGAAATATATCGATCTTGTTTCCCAAAACATTCTTGGAACCTTCTGACGAAATTAAGGCATAATCGCTGCTAAATTCTGCTGAGAAATTTTTTCATACTGCGACGAATCAGTTGACCTAAGGCTGCCGCCGAGTTTAAAGTAAATATTAAGTTACTACTATTACCTATAGTGGGGTTTCAACAGAAACACATAAATAGTTAGTTCCGAGAGACGTCAAAGAAAACTTTTTAAGATTTCCAATTTAAAGATGTCATCTAAATGACCTCGGAAATACTACCCTTCGAACTTATCTTGCTGTAATTGTACATCTACATAAAGCCAGTTCAACGGCACACCATATTAAGTAACTTGCTTTATTATTCCCCGAAGACGCTCTTAATCATCGAAGTCTTCAGCACCAGCAAGTGATCGACTTGGCCAAGGTCGCTGACAAGAACACCGCTGCCGTGCGGTACGGAACTACAAACTGGACGGCATAACATTTGCCTACAGATTTTTCAGTAAAATAATTATTTCTAGCGGCAAAGCGTATAGTTTAATATTACAATTGCAGTATATCATTTTGGTGATTTTCATTTGTTCAGTGGAAGGTACATAGATGCGGAAAATTATTTTAATACGTGCTACTAACTACGGTTAAACTTTTATAGAATTTAAGCGATGCCAGATATTGCAGCCTGAATGAATAGATCCTTTTCAAAAGAACGAATGTCCATATTGTGTAGGTAAATATTTTCTTCTTTGGATAAGTTTTTTTTAATGGTGTTTAGGGCCCCTTTTAACTACTGATGCACCTCAGGCAGTGGACATGGATGACACATGAGATGAAATGAAATATTGGGAAAGGATTTTGTTAAGGAAGGAAACGTTCAAGGTGTAAATTTATGAGGACTGAGGAAAACCTGGAAAATTACTCAGACAGGGCGGACGGTACTAGCGGGATTCAAACCCCCACACCTCCCGCACACGAATCTGCGACCTAACGACTTCGGTCACCCGTGGCGGTATTACTTTGGATGAGTATTTCATGGATTTGTATATGATACTACAACAAAGGGTGGATTGCCCAATTAAGAATTGAAGGTCGTCAGTCCCGGATTGTGCTCTATGTAGTAAAACGTTAGCGAGAATGGTTTTTTTTCTTACCCATTAGAGAAAATAATTTTTTTGATAATGAAAATATTGATTTTCTTGGAAGTTTGTTTTCTTGTTGTTAGCACATTTTTCTTTTATTTTAAAGCAATAAAGTTCGTTGTAAAACATGAAGTTCATAAAGAAGAGGAACTCTATAAATCATAGGCGGAAATTGCAGGTATGTGGAATATACAATTATTACATCTACACATTCATTGCACTATTTAAAAATATCATGTTATTACAGCTCATATTGTACCTTTATGATTTCAGTTGCATGCGGATTGTTTTGAAAATGTACCAGAATTAAAATATTCACACACTCCCATGATATGAAGACTAAAGATGTTTTCCTGCAGCATTTTAGTGATATACGTCATATTCCATTGTTGCGCCGAAGGAAAAAGAGGCTACACGTATCAACTTTAAGGCATTAAAGTAAATAATAAACAAAATAGGCACATTTCAGAGCTTTTCTGTCATCATGTTAGTTATCTGAGTGAACCTGAACCGGAACTGGAAACGCGAGTCCTGCTGTTAAAAGCCCACGGGATATGAGAAGTAAACATCCATGGCAGAAGAGACTTACTGAAGACGCAAGAGTTCTATAATTGAACATACAACGTAATTTCTCTTAAAAGAGAATCATTACAGTGATCGTGTTGTGAGACATCTAGTTGGACATTTAAATTTAAAAATAATGTATCAGTTATTTACAGAAAAATACACCAATATAAATGTCAGCTACCAGCTTTGTTATAAGTTCTTGAACAAGCATTTCAAATTTACATTTGGTCAACCAAAAGTTGGGTTTTTATGTGTGTAAATATATCACACTTAAATTGAAAAATGATCATTTTAATGAAGCTCGAAAACAACGTGTGAAGAAGCAAGAAGTTTACTCCAGTTTGAGAAAGGAACGTGAGGTGCAAGTTCAAACTGTTGGGCAATTGTATTGGACTACAAGCAGAATTTACATTCTCCAGTCACTTAAGTTCAAGAAGCATATCACATAACAGTCACAATGCTTGTGTCCATAATAACAAGGAACATTCTGATACTCTTGTACATATACTATAGTGTTCTTTTTGTATGATTTAAAGTATGTCTTCTAATATTGAAGAATTTCATTTGTATTCTGATACTGTGGGAGCCAAAATAAAAAATTATAATTACATTAAACTCTCTTTAGCATTAATTAACATGTGATTTCCAAAAGATCTTTATTGCTTTTCTTCCCAATAAGCGGGCATTCATATATGCCCTGCCATAGAGATTTCAGTATGATCAAAAAAGTGTTAAGAAAGAAAGATTGTCACAAAAGTTATTGTGATCAACATCTGGAAGTTTGATGGAATGTATTACAAGAAAAACTGCACGAAGAAACTAAGGACTAGCAATTGCTCGGGGTGGGAAGGTTTAGTTCATAAAAAAGGATTTAATTACTTTATCTGCAGTTCAGACCTGGAAGGTTGTGGAACATTGGCTTCAACCAGCATACATTCAGACATTCTCATAGAAAATGACCCTCAAGGGCCCACTTATTGGGTACGGGACATAGCGACCCCGAGGCACCCGAGCTGCTCCCGCAGGTACTCGCTTAGCGTGTGACCCTTTTATTTTCCCTACATTTTAATTTTTACTGTGCGTACCCCCCTGTTCGTAGTCTAATGGATGCTCCATGTTTGACACGGTAAAAAGTGACTGGTTAACGGTGTAACTCCCAGCAATGGGTTTTCATATTAGAACAGGAGCGTGTCCCTTGGTAAAGTCCAGGCCCGGGGAGGGACCATTGCATGTGCTATTAACTTCCTGAAGGCCATTGGGTTCCTCTGTCTATACCTTGTGAGGCGTGACTCTGAGGTGACTATTGTTCAGGTCAGAATAACTCACTTAAGCCGGGGTGCAGCCCAGGAAGCAGCCTAACATCGGAGACAGTTGCAATGGTGGAGGAAGAACTCGCTATGGTGCATGATAATGCTCACATTCAGATTAAGAGAAACAGAGTGGGTGTAAAAGAATAACGGAAATGACTTTCCCTCGGTACTTGCTGATAAGTAGAACAGAAGCAGATAAATCGTTTTGTCGCGTCATCCCGTTTATTAATGAAAAAGGTATCGATAACATCTCTGGCCCTTTCAAATCCTGTACGGGATTAAGGAACGGATCTCTTTTGGTAGAGACGTTGGGTCTAAACCAGACCAATTCAATGCTTAAGGAGACAATTTTACACAGATATCCGATCCATGTCGAGCAGGACAGAACCCTGAATTCCTCTCGCGGAGTAATCACCAACAATATACTTGACGGCATGTTTGATATAGAGATTTAGGGGCTATCTGGAAGAGCAAGGCGTTATATCCGTTTATTGCGTGCGGAGGAGGAAGGATGGACAAGTAGAGCAGACTGTATTCTTTTCCTTACTTTTAATAGAGTTGATTTGTCGCAGAGAATAAAGGTTATAGAGATGCGCCCGTATATTCCTAGCCCCATGCGATGTTTTCAATGCAAACGTTTTGGCCACACCCGCATGTTTTGAAAGAGTGCTAATATTGTATGTACCACCCGAGATAGGGAAACATGCAGGAGCACGTCCATCTGCTCCTGTCTGCGTGAACTACCACGGATTTACCAGCTTCGTCCCGCAATTGTTTTCGCTTTACCGAAGAACGCTGTATTCGGGAGCTCTGGATAAAGAAAAAATTTTCTTTTCTGAGGCCGGAAACAGTTTCAAGCTCGCCAGACTATGATACATAAGGCCGGTACATACAGCAATGTAGCCTCTTCTGCTGTTCAGTAGCGTGGTAATAACATGCAGACCTTCGACCTTGTTTTTATTCGGGGCCCTAATGTACTAAGTTCCTTCAAGCATTCTACCGAGAAGCACAAATCTGGTAGCTTTTAATGCTCTAGACATTAAATATATACGAAGACTGGCTTCTTGAAGAGTCCACTCCTACTAAAAAGAAGAAAACTTTGAGTCTTTCTCCACCTACGAGGTCAAACTGACATGAGATGGGTCCGAGAGTTCGCCTGCCAGGCGGTCACCATCACCGCCATGTCCACTCAAACCGAATCGGTTGACTCTTCTCAGCAGGAGAGCACCCCCCCCCCGAGGATGTCATGGAGCGGGACGTGCCGGCTCTTGTTAAGTCACCTGCCCTTACACACCTTAAGAATGGCCGGCTGATTCGATCTGCTCCGGTGAGGGCTATCCATAAGCTTATCCCCTTATTTATTCAAATGGCTTTTCTATCTCGGAATGTACGTGGATCCCGTAGTCGAAGACTTCAGCTGAAGTTACACGACTGACTTTCCGCCTATTTGTTTCCAGGAGACAAAGCTTCGACCACTGGACTCATTTGTCCTTAGTGGTTACTCTTAGTGAGATTCGACCTTCCACCGAAAGATGGCACTCCAGCGTCTGGCGCAGTTTTGCTGTTCATACTTTTCCCGACTTAGTTTTACTTTCTCTAATATTTACTTACCTCCGTATGCTACTATCATGGCGGCTGAATTAGATGATCATCATCTTTCCCAGCTACCTCCCCCTTTCTTACTTTTGGGGGACTTTAATGTGCACCATCCCCTACGGGTTGTTCTACGGAATGTGCAAGAGGTAGTAGGCTTTTCAGATCGCCACAATCTTTCTTTGCTGAAAACAGGTCAGCCATCTATTCTTTCCGCTGGTACACACAGTTTCTCGCTGTTGGATCTTTATTTCTGTTCCGCTTCTCTTTATGTACAATTTACTTGAAACGTCCTCTCTGATTTATACTTCAGTGATGATTTTCGTGATCAGGTCCATATCATGTCTTCCCAAGTTCATTCCGAAAGCGTGGCCCGGTGGCTTATTAGCACAACAGATTGTAATCTTTTCGTTCCCTCACCATATTTTCGGGGTGTCCTTTTCCATCTGTTGACGCCATTATCGAGCACCCCGATACGGTAATTCATTACAGCCGCAGGTCAGACTGTTCCACAGTCGACTTTCCATCCCAGATGCTTTCCGGTTCTTTGCTGGACCGATGAATGCCGAGACTCATTGCATGCATGCCGAGGTCCTTTGAGAATTTTATGTCCCCAAACGACCTTAGAAAATATGATACGTTATAAACAATTGCTACTAAGTACACAAACCTACTAATTGGAGCGTATATGTATTTTGTTTTGCTTACTTCAACTTCGAACTTTGCTACTCTTCAGCTCAAAAATAAAATATTCAGCACTTTAATATGAGTACTTCTTAAGCATTTAAGTAAACTGCACAAGTTGGAAAATTGATTTAAAATGAACATTTAAAATATTTAAATTTTCATAAACACCTGAATGTGTTTTTTAAATGTTTAAAATTCACTGTCTAATACTGTGTCTTTTTTCAGGTTACGCGCGATCTCTAGCAGACGCTTCGTGGGATTCAAGGTATGCGAAATATTTTTTGCCATTCTCTTGTTATCTTTATATTATTTTCATTTGAAAGGTAATTACACGTTTATGTTTTAAATTCATACTTTTGCCAAAACACATTTTTCTCTCTATATTCTGACTAAGGCAACGTACGCTTTTGTGAAGATGGATGCTGTGTCCGTATTTACAAGAGACAAACTTGCTTGTAATTGGCAGTGCTTAAGTGTGAATCTGACTAAAGAAATTGGTCTTTATTGTGGCTTATTAATAGAAGTGGTTTTTAAACTAATACAGATTGTCGAAATCAAACGCTGACCTATTGCATTAGGTTCACCTCAAAACCTTTTTTTTTTTAACAGTGGCATACAAGTGGTCAATGTAGCAACATTTATTCCAATGGGAAGTCAGTGATTAAACCCAATGAGTTCATATAGTACTTCTGTTTGTGCAGTAAGGGTATATATTATTCATTTTTGTAATCTTTACGAGT
This sequence comes from Metallyticus violacea, assembly GCA_030762175.1. Lineage (NCBI taxonomy): Eukaryota > Metazoa > Arthropoda > Insecta > Mantodea > Metallyticidae > Metallyticus > Metallyticus violacea. The sequence continues at coordinate 37,861,851 of CM060846.1, forward strand.
TAGAGAATTTATGTATAAATCATTAGGCACCCAAATGTTGCAGAGCGAAGAGTTTATAACAGAAAAGTATTTGACATTAGGTATTTATATTCAAGCACTACGAATTCATTTTCATTTTATAAGAAACTTTTAAAAAAGATAAAAGTCTTTTGAGAAATTTGCAGTATCATTTATTAACTATATTCATGTAATATAACAATGTAGAGTATTCACAACCCCACGGGTGGTCGAGGTCGTTAAGGAACGAACTCGTGAGCGGGAGGTCTGGGACTCGGGTCTCTCCAGTACCATCCTCCTTGACTGAGGTTTTTTCTAGGTTTTCCTCAGTCCTCATAAATGGCAAATACCGGAGAAGTTCCCTAAACTAAGACCTGGAACATTTCCTTCCTTAAAAATATCCATTCCAAATTTATCATTTCATCTCATGTATCATCAGTGTTCACCGCCTTTGTTGCATCAGTAGTAAAAACGGGCGTTAAACACTATTTAAAAAAATGGAAGAAATTATGTACTATAAAAACAATTATTGTGATTACCACTGAAAAACATATTTTAGTGGGAATGAACATTTCTCTTTTTGTAGGAGAACGGCACATATACGTTTTGCAGGCCTTGGTATGGTTCAAGTCCTCTTTTTGGGTATAAATAGCAGTGAACTTTCTTTGGAATGTTTGAACAGCATTATGGCGACTCTGTACGCTCCCCTGCTAACTGTAACTTGTTCTTTATTGATTTGGTTCATTTACGGATGCTCTTTAACATATCAGGTCATCAACGTCCCATTCAAATCAGAGCGTGAAACAGTCGATAAATTTTACTCAGAGATCTCTCCTTTCAGGCTTGAGGTACTTTTACATGTCATAAATCTACGATACGGGTCCTCGACTTCACTTTACTTCCGAAGGAAGTCATTATTTAAGAATTTTACGCCCAAAAAATCCATCGATCCTGACAGGATTGAACCCGCGATCTTGCGTTTAGGAGCCCAGTAACATGACCTTGATGGTGATTTACATATAATTACGTATAGCATTGATATACTTTGGATGTAAAAGAGCAGTTTTTCAATACGCTTGTTATATTTATGATGCAAGGCAATAAGCCAGTTCTTTCAAATAATCTTTTATCCTGAATCCCCCATAGCCGCATTCCTTGACGATTCCTTGACAACAATTTTCAAGAGCATCCGATCCTGCTTTAGTGGAATTGTAAAGCAGGACTATATCTGACTTATCGTTTCTAACCTTCATGTTTAAGTGTTGCGCATATTAAAATAATGAAGAGAGCCTTCTACCTGCAATTACTACTGATTGGAATATGGAACATATTCAGTTGTACCAAAAACAATTGCAATAAGTGAGTAATTATGTGTTGATATCTTGTGACAATATGCACTTTATGACAAAAGTGCAAAAAACTATTTCTACCCCCCTCCACCATTAGTATGCCACTGTTGAATTTTACTTCTCGGTTAAGGAAGTAAGGGAGTACCATTTTATGTGATCACTCTTTACTATTCTAATAGATGATTTAGTGTTGAACAAATATTGAAAGGCATAAAGTAAAGCACTATCATATACAATTTAATGTGCTTCTAATTCGATTAAGACATTGCAGGATATAAAATTAATTTTGGCTTGCATCCCCAGGTTGACGCATGTCGTGCGGGGCCAAGGTCGCTTTATTCGCCGTCGCCTTAGGTGAACAACTTCCCGTGCTATATCTATTCTAATTAGATCAATAATTGCATTCCGAAAATATTAAATGTATTTTATAACGATACGAAACTGTGTTGTAGAAGTTGTTTGACACAATGTCTATCTGACATCTTTTAATGAAATCTCAACTCATTCTTTTTCGTACTTATTTCCACGGTTGCCTGATAATGACTGTATCTATATATGATCCACTGTTAGCATATCAATATATTACAGTAATCTTTACTTTAATATACACTGTAATTAATAACACTGGCGCACCAGTAGTCTGAAATAAATAGTATTAACACTGAGACTTCAGTTTACTAATATTTTAAATGCAGTGCGAATTATATATCACAAAGTCAGAAAAAACACTGCTCATAGCAGCAAATTGCGACTGACTGTCCAAATGCATACATTAGAGAGGGAACTGTGGGCTATGATGACAGACGACGGGCTTGAACTTGACCCGGAAGGTGCCGTGCCCAGCTACAGACACAGGTCAAAGAGAACGCACTATATTTAAAACTGTTTTCAAAAATTTAACCCCTTCTTTATACTCAAAAACGTTTCAGAATTATAAAGCTCGTTCAAAGAACTTGTTTAAAATTGGACTGCTATTATTAATTTTGGATGATAGGAGATATTTACTGTCGCCAAGTATGTAATTCTTAGTTTGAAATATGTCTAATGCATTTCATTATATGTAAAATGTTGAGTACATTGATGATAATTTAGGCATAATGATATTAACATATAATAACTCTCCTAATTTCAGAATGAATCACCTGCTCAACCCATAGAGCGCTGCCCGGCTGCGAGTGGGTGCTGTGCAAAAGGTAATTGTAAAACTATCTTTTATTATTTGAATCCTAAACCTATAGCGTGCAGTTAATTTTAAAAACTGCCAAATTTATGAACAATTTACATGAATTTTTACAATTTTTATGTTTTAAATACAGAAACTACATTGTCACCAAATCGAATCATGGTACTTGTTAGTATAAATGTGATCGCGGATTTAAATCCTGTTATTGGAAGTTATTTGGTTCAGCATCATATTACATTATTCAGAGGTTTCATATTGAAATATTAGCAAATTATTTGCCTATATATAAGCATTAAAATACATTAAAATTACTCACAAAATAAGAAAAACGTACACCTTGAGCGCAGATTTCCTTTGTATTGTACTAATATTATGTTTCTTAAGTATTCATTAATATGGTGCCATATTAATAAATTAGAGATTACTTTAACACTTTCACATGTTGAGAGAAACAATTCTATCCGGTGCTAAAGTGTTCAGTAATTACTGAGTTATAATGGCCTAAATAACAGGGTTCATTTTTGGGGTTCACTGTACAATACAGAAATATCGGACTAGCCAGCCACAGGATCATGCAGAAAAAAATTCTCCTTATTAGATCTGACACAACTTATAATACACAAAGGCGTGCCTCATTTAAAGTAAGAAACACATAAAGGCACTATAAAACACAGTTGGAGGCACTTTAAGACAATGCGGAACACTGCTGAAGTCACTTGAGACACTGTAGAATACTGAAGAAGTTACTATATTGGCCTGCTATGGACTTTTGATCGCGTAGCTGGAGAACAGGGACTAAGTCTAGCAATACACGCGGTTTGTGTGCCTTACAGACTGCTGAGTTGGCGGGCAGAGAAACTTACTTAGAAAAAATGAAGTTTCCGGTTGCTCGTGTTTTTTTTATTCTTTTTAAAGATGTTTAAGCCTGGAGGGGTGCGTGCCTTGTGAAGAACAATAGCCGCCATCTCTCTGTCTCTGAGAGTAGTGGTAGAATAAGTAGTCCTACAGTGCCTCAAACAATGATTTATAGTGCCTTTATGTGTTTCTTACTTTAAATGTAGCACGTCTTTGAGCATTTTACGTCATATATATATATATATATATATATATATATATATATCATTTGTCTATAAATATAGTTAAATTGAGTAGCGAACAATTGCCTAGATTTCCCTTCTTTGATGGTACATACTAACATTGCTACGCACAAAAGCAACATATTATTAAAAGCGTTTTTTTCTGTTGCAGATGGAATTTGTACAGTACCCGAAGAATTGGTGAGTGTTAAATTTCATGTTTATCCTGAATGGTTATGCTTTAACATATTATTGCACAGTTTTTCCCCAAAATTTTTAAAATGTTTGCCAACCGACTTTCCAAAATTTCGAGGAATTCAAATTTCTAACCGGAGGTTACATACAATAAAACTGATAGTATAAGTTTATTTTTACACTATCAGCATTGAATATTGCGGTTTAAAAGATTTTCGCAATGTTATTCTATATTGGAAACTGCTTATTCGCGACGTTATTATTCTAATTTCATTTAGTTTAATCTTTGCTATAGCTATGCCAATTTTTACATTTAAAAGATATAACTTTGTGCTCTTGTTATTTATAAATTCCTTATATGTTAATTTTGCGATTCCTTATGTGCTCTTAAAAATAGGCGAAAAAGCTTGCCGATAATAACAGTATAAGAAATATTTGAGATGGTAGTTTTGAGTGTCTCATCTGTATAGATATATTCGCTGTTAATACAAAATTTTATTCCCTTTGTTTAATACATCAATGTGATATAACATGTATTTGGAAATTTTTTATATCATTTTAACCATTGGCGCCGAGGACTGCAGTTAATGCAAAGCCATTCAGGGCGGTTTTCAAATGCAGAATGCTCCAAGGAAACATACCGAGTACTCTAACTATGTTCTTAAAATACAATTAGCATTTCTCTTGGTTTGTCAAGGAGCATTTTGCACATGCATCTGCATGCTTGCATGATTTTGGGAAGGATTAGTATAGTGGAGAGCTCCTCCCCCTTTCTACTTTTCAGCCGAGGATCAGGAGCTCTGCAACCAGTCACAGGATCATCAGCCGCAAAAATGGTAGCACTGGCATACCATGTTTCAGTAAGGAGAGCTAGGTTTTGCTAAATGGCCATAGCCTAGATGAAATGAAAAGTTCCATAACACCTATCAGCATAGCGTCAGTATTTGGTTAATTGTTAATAAGGAAAATTATCGTGTTAAGAATATTACAGGATGCCGATTAGGAGGATAAAAGAACCTTCAAAGGACTGCCAATAAATCATTAACATCTATAGCTGAACAAATAAATTATTTTATAAGTACAAGGGTCATATTGAAATAGTAAGCAAAAATTTTTAAACCTCTTCATATTTATTTTTTAGTTAAACCAAGTAAATCATCGTAATCTACAGACTTTTCTCTCACTTTTCAACATAGTTTGTTTCTTTGCACATATTTTCCCCATCGTTCTTTGAAAATGCCCTTACGATAGAAAACTCCGCTCCAGCTGCACGAAGACACTGACGCACTGTTTTCCGAATATCCTCCACCGTCTCGTAGTGCTGCCCTCGCATCTGTTCCTTAGCAGAACCAAAAAGGCGATAGTCGCAGGGTGCCAATTCGGGACTGCAGAGAGGATTTGGAAGAGTTTCCCCCAAATTTTCTGATCTTCTCAATTGTGCCACGGGCATTGTGAGGACGCGCATTATCCTTTTGCAGGATGATCTTCTTTCCACGGCGCTTATTGCGCAATGCACGACGGAGCTTCCAAAGTGTTTGGATATAGCAGGCAGTATTTATGGTTTGTCCATGTTGAAGATAATCAACCAAAATTCAACCCTGTGCATCCCAGAAGACGCTACCCATAACCTTCCCAGCAGATCGCACTGTCCTCGTTTTCTTCTTCGAAGGCGATTCCAAATGGTGCCATTCCATACTCTGGCGTTTTGTTTCAGGCTCGTAATGATGGAACCAGGTTTCATCGCCTGTCACAATACTCCTCAAAAAAATAATCACCTTCATTTTTAAATCTCTGAAGAGGTTTTGGCTGATGGTTATTCTTTGAAGTTTGTGGACTTCGGTCAATAAACGTGGTACGCAACGGGCAAAAACTTTTCGATAATCTAAGCCGTTTATCATTTCTTGCACTGTAGTAGGTCCCACTGCTAGTTTTGCAGCGATTTTGTCCACAGTGATGGGCCTATCTTCCCTAATGAGCTCATCAACTCTTTCCTCTTAGCATTCCGTGGAAGCAGTTAGGGAGCGACTGCTACAAAACTCATCTTGGGTACTCGTTTTCCCATCTTTGAAATAATTCACCCATCTCCTAACACCGCTATCACCCATGTAGACATCTCCATTGGCATGTTGAAGTCTGAGGTGAATTTCAGCAGCAGATTTTCCCTCTTTAACAAGGAATTCAATGACAGTACGCTGTCGAAACGAAACATTGATGTCCGTCATTTTGGAAATACTGCCTGTGGTTGAGTGGTAGAAGGTAATGACATCACAATATGGCAAATGTGGTGGAAAGTGTATAGATTACGATCCTGCAGCACTTTTTGTTACATTATTGGAATTTGAATTTTAACAATGCGTTGCTCACGACTTTCAGTTTGACCCTCCTATGTTTAGAGTAGGTAGCTCTGGGTTATACGAACAAATAGTAGAATCGTTAGCAGAAACTCTTGGGCAGTAGTTGTACTGGCTAACTGATTGGAGTTCTCGTTTCCGATACACTTTTAAATAATAATGGTTAGTACAAAGCTAGGCATTTGGAGAAGAATAGAATAGGATAATCGTCCATTGCGCAAAATGCAAAAATAATGCCTAATGCGTTGGCTGTTCGTGGTCACTGCATCGTACTTCTATAATGACTCGTGAGAGGGCGCTTTCTTTCAATTATGTGGAAGCAGGCGGTGTATTGTCGTACTTAAATTTTAGTTATGTAGAGGAACTGGGGTGTTATCTAGCGTGCACAAGAAAGTACATTGTGCCTGATGCAATCCCATGTATTCAAACAGTATGAACTTTCAGGAAATAAGCGGTGAATTCTTATTTTCAGACTATTCTGCAGTGACGATTATAAGGATGGAGCAAATGGAGTAAAACGGTATTCAAGAAACCGAATTTGAAAATGAAAAAAGAATTACTAGAAATCGAGAAATCGAAATTAGTACAGTACAGTCCCTTAAGGGTTAGACGTTTTCGGCCAAGGGTCTAAATAAGGTTACCAGATTTTTTCACAGAATCCGTGGACATTCTGCAAATTTTGTGGCAGTAATTTTTAGATAGGAAAAGGGGAGCTCAATTACATGCACTCTCTTAAAAATTAAAATTACTGCATAAGTGATCTTTTTCTTGAAATCTAAGTGTACTTATCTGAGAGTGCACTTTGTTGAGAATATCTCTTCCTGAGTATAGATTTCTGGAAAATTCTTGGTAGAACATGGTAAAGTTCTTAAGAACAGAAAACATGGCTTTAGAAGTCCGGATCTCTGTGAAGTCCACAACATGTTCATGGACGAAAACACCCAATCACTCATTACTTCCTGGCACACATAGGCACAATTCAACCAAAGTTTGTAGCTGAGGATAGGCAACATTTTTTCCAGAGAAGATTGAAAATATCTCACTCTACATTGAGCACACAGTGGAAAAATCTTTATGTCATTTATTTAATTTATCTTTGGTCACATATTGTTTCAGTGAAGAACTTTTCATAATATAACTTTTCCTTATTTCGATCAACTACATCTATTTCATTCTAACAATACTGCAGACACTCATCAAAGCTTTCCTTCTGTGGAAGAATTCTAAGCAAGATGCACTCCATACATGTTAAGGCTATAGAGTGGGAAACCCGTGTAGTTAGATGTACAATAGTTGTACTATAAAATTCACTTGACACAGTTAGAAATTGTATGTCTGCACAGGAACCATCTTTTTCAAGTAATGGCAACAGCATTTTACAGAGGTTGGAATGAATTTATCATCTTTCTTTAACTGATGCATTTTATTTAATTATTTAAAATTGTACAAGATTCCACTGCAGTTACTTCTCCTCTTCAGCTTAAAGTATAGCATTATGAAGCAATGGAATAATTGAGCTAACAAAAGCAACCACAGGAAGGTGCAGGGATCGTTGAAACACTTCTTTAACATCACTGGACATTTCTCTTCCGATATAAAGAAAAATTTCAAGGCAGAATATATTTCACAGATCCTTGCTATAGCCGGGAGTAGTGATAGTCATCTTACAGTGCTGTAACCGAAATTGTCCTTGTGCTCCTGTCCAACAAACTAGCAAAACTGTTTTAGTTGTTCAGCTTTTACTGTAAACATATGAAAGTAACTGAAAATTTTCACTGCAAGTCCTTCAATATCTACAAGAATTGAATTAATTGCACAGTGTGCACATTTATGTATTATATGTGCAACATAACCCAAACCAAGAATATTACAGCCCAAACATTCCTTCATTTTGTTCAGAGCAATGTTTGCATCTTTTCTCTTCAGACCACTAAAATGTGTGCTGTATTGTCTACCGAAACAGCTATTACTTTCTTTTCTATACCCACATAATTGATTATCTGAAATGAGGTGTATAATTTCAACAGTTTTTTCAAGTAATTTCAATAAATTTTACCCTTTAGTTCCTAATCGATATTGATTTATCAGCATTTACATTCACAAGAAGTGGATGTGATTTAATAAGAGCATGATTTGATGCATTAGAAAGTACAGTGAAAAATGAAGCTCTGTCAATCTCTTCTAAGATTTCAGTCATTGCCTACGGTGCAACCAAATGTTTAACAATTATTTACACTTTTGTTTTAGAACAAAATAATTTTGGGTCATTAAACGTTTTAATCATTCAATCATACAATCCATAGGTTTAAAACGTTCCTGATACTTCACTGTATGGAATGCGAAAGTTTCTTCCTGGACCCCAATATTAATTTCACTTTTATCTTGGGCAAATTTCTTAAAATATGTTGACACTTTTGTGTTACTACTTCCCTGAATCGCGTAACTTTTGTCTTTTAGTTGCAACATATTCAACAACTACTGTTCTCCCTCCACTTTTGACACTGAAATTATTTCCGAAAGTGAACAAACTGCAGGGGTTTCTTTTAATCCTCCTCTGAGAATAGGAAAATCTTCGAACATAGAGACACTAACGACATATTTTGGTTTTATTTTTCTTCACATCTTTCTGACTGTAACCCTCTCAAAGACAAACAATGAAGTCTACATAGCCAAGAAAGCAGGAGTCCGATGTGCAGTCAATGTTGTCTGGTTGTAGAAAACAAAAATTCTTTCAGTCAAGTAAAAACAGAAAATCCCTAAATATCGACAATCCAAATATTTGCACACATTTCCTCTTTGTCAGTGACATTGCATTTCAACACAGTCATAATTTCCTTCCGCTAAAAGTATGTTAGTGTTCGTAATTTCTTTTCAAGATTTGTAATTCCAGAGACATACAATGAAATCCGAGGAAGTTATAGGTACAGATTTTGTCCGGGATAGGCAGATACATCCGGGGGCGTTTGGTAACCTTAGTATTTGCATGAAGAATCTGAAACCTGCTCTACAAGTGACTGCATAAGCAACTAAAGGTAGGATCCTGATCCTCGTATTTTTCCCTATGCATGTATTGTCCCTCATTGCTCTCCGTAGAGTTACTATGACTAAGATTCGGCGTTTCTTCACGAGCACCCAGAGATAATTCTTGTACATTTTCAGATACACAGAAAGTGATCTGTTAAAATTGATAAGTTGATCATATATTTCGGTTGAGCAGTAGGGAACACGCTCTCTGAACGCGTGTCTACCCAGTGTATGAAACACAAGAATGCTTAGGGTTTGTGGAAAACGTTGAAACTTAGTTATCACGATCAATTTTATAGTACTGGGAAAAATAAATGAGGGATTCAGGAAAACAAATCAAATGTTCTAATGCTGCAGACAAGAAGATAAATTTCTACTTTTATTGAACTAAGAAAATGGATTTGCTTAGATCGGTGGTCCCCAAAAACCACCTTTCTTCCACTTTTATTGTATGTGTTAGAGAAGTATCTATCGAAGTTGATATGCTATCCTAACACCGAAAGTTGTAACACATTTATGGAGCTTGCGTCAAAAACCAGACAAGTTCGTCAACCTTAATTTTACAGGAAATTAAAAAACTAATAAAGGAACTGACATCAACAATATAAGTTTAACACGGCTTTATGATAGATAGCGAAGGGGTATTTTTAATTATGTCATCCTGCAAAAAGATTTTTCACATATAATTTGTGTGAAATGTGTTATACAATAGTTCCGGAGTTGTATATTGTCGCAGAATATTCTGTTGAGTTGCTTCATAGCGTCTGGAGCAGTAACATCCACTTATACATACACACAATTGTGATAATACACATATTTAGAGCGCGCTCAGTATTGCACGCATTGATAGCAAAACTTCAACGAAAAAATGTAAATGCTTCTGTCCATTCCTAAACCTTACAGAACCAACATCGCACTTCCACTTGCATTTTCTGCATACTGACCGTCATGCCTTTTGCATGTTAGGTATTAACAGCATGGGGAGGCGATGTAGCCTCTGAGGTTGATCCCCACAACGGACGGCGGGTGTGGGGCCGCCCCTTTAACATAAAACACACAAACACACACACACACATGTGTGTGTTCTCATTCTGCAAACAGTTTATTCATGTATAATTTGTGTGGTGCATAGTGCATTAGTTCCGGAGCTGTTCATCGCTTTGGACATTTCGTTCTTTCACTCCGATGCTTTCCATAATCAATCTGTGACATTAAATGGTTTAGTTGGTGGGAACCGTAAACGCGCTTCATCTTAATTACATGTACGGCCACGTTAGTTTTCATTGATAAAAAACAGTCCCTTAAGGTTCGAATAATTACTATAATAAGTGGGCTTTGGTTAAAAATGTGGATAATTTCATCAAATACAATTATTTAATTAATTTACTGAGAGTCTTTTCCGTACTTTTTCATCCGTTATTGCTGTGCTAGAATATTCCGCGCATCGCTCATTCTCTCGTAAAAATTTCAAAACGTTAATGTGCTTGTAATGGTTCCAAGCGTCTGGCATGTTAACATCCCGTACACATACACAACAATGTTCATCCCACACATTTTCAGAACGCCCTCAGTATGACACGTGATGCCAACTAAACACCAAATCTCACAGAGTGATCTTCGCACTTCCCACTTGCATTTCCTGCTTACTAACCATCATCCCTTTTGCATGTTAGGTACTAACAGCATGGGGAGGTGATGTAGCTTCTGCGGTTGATCGCCACCAGGGACGGCGGGTGTGGGGCCGCCCCTTTAAAATAAAACAAATATATGTTTTCTCATCCTGCAATGAGTTTGTTCACGCATAATTGGTGTAGTACATTGTACCTTAGATCGGGAGTTGTGTATCGTTGTGGACATTTCGTTTTTTCACTCCGAGTCTCTCAATAATGATTGTGTGGCCTTAAATTACATACTTCGTGGGGACAGCAAAGGCATTTGATCTTTGTTGCATGTACGGCGCGGTTTATTTTCATTGATACATAATAGTCTTTTACAGTCCCTATAATCATTATAATGAAGTGTACTTTGGTTAAGTTTGTGGGTAAATTCCTCTAATACAAATATTTAATCACTGCAATGAGGTAGTTCCCATCATCTTTTCATGCGTTGTTGCTGTACTAAAATATTCCGTGCTGTTTTCATCCTCTCCTAAAAACTTCAAAACGTTAACGTTAACGTTAAACGTTGAAAAAGTTCCTAGCGTCTAAGGAATTAACATCCGCATAAACATTCCCAGGGATGTTGATACTACATATTATTACAGCCGGCTCAGTATTGAACGTGTTGCTAGCAAAATTTCAACGTAAAAAGTAACGCTTCTGTCTATTCCTTAACCTTACAGAGTCATCTTCGCACTTCGCACTTCGCACTTCCATTTCCAGCTTACTAACCATCATCCCCTTTAAATGTCAGGTACTAACAGCTAGGAGAGGCGATTTAGACTCTGAGGTTGATCGCCAACTGGGACGGCGGTTGTGGAGCCGCCCCTTTAAAATAAAACAAATATATATATGTTTTCTCATTCTGCAAACAGTTTAATCATGTATAATTTGTGTGGTACATTTTACATTAGTTCCGGAGCTACCCATCGCTTTAGACATTGTGTTCTTTCACTCCGATGCTTTCCATAACGATTCTCTGACCTTAAATGATATCGCTGGAAGGAACTGTAAACGCGCTTCGACTTTGTTGCATGTACGGCCTCGTTAGTTTTCATTGATACAAAATAGTCCCTTAAGGTTCGAATAATTACTATAATGAAGTGGGCTTTGGTTAAAAAGGTGGATAATTTCTTGAAACACAGTTATTTAATCACTGTATTGGGGTTGTTTTCCTGACTTTTTCATCCGTTATTGCTAAAATAGAACAATATTGGGGGTGTTCATCCTCTACTAAAAATTTCACAACGTAACATGTTCGGAAATGGTTCCCAGCCTATGGCGTGTTAACATTCAAGCACCCATACACAGCAATGTTGATTCTACACCATTTTAGAGCACCCTCAGGATGGCACGTGTTGCCAGCTAAACACCAAATCTCACAGGGTGATCTTCGCACTTCCAACTTGCATTTCCTGCTTACTAATCATCATCCCTTTTGCATGTTAGGTACTAACAGCATGGGGAGGCGATGTAGCTTCTGCGGTTGATCGCCACCAGGGACGGCGGGTGTGGGGCCGCCCCTTTAAAATAAAACAAATATATGTTTTCTCATCCTGCAATGAGTTTGTTCACGCATAATTTGTGTGGTACATTGTACCTTAGATCGGGAGTTGTGTATCGTTTTGGACATTTCGTTTTTTCACTCCGAGTCTCTCAATAATGATTGTGTGACCTTAAATTACATACTTCGTGGGGACAGCAAAGGCATTTGATCTTTGTTGCATGTACGGCGGCGCGGTTTATTTTCATTGATACATAATAGTCTTTTACAGTTCTTATAATCATTATAATGAAGTGTACTTTCTTTAATTTTATGGGTAAATTCTTCAAATACAAATATTTATTCACTACAATGAGGTAGTTCGCATCATCTTTTCATGCGTTGTTGCTGTACCGGAATATTCCGTGCGGTTTTCATCCTCTCCTAAAAACTTCAAAACGTTAACGTTAACATTAAACGTTGAAAAAGTTCCTAGCGTCTAAGGAATTAGCATCCGCGTAAACACTCTCAGTGATGTTGATACTACATATTATTACAGCCGCCTCAGTATTTCACGTGTTGCTAGCAAAATTTCAACGTAAAAAGTAATGCTTCTGTCTATTCCTTAACCTTACAGAGTCATCTTCGCATTTCCCACTTCCATTTCCAGCTTACCGACCATCATCCCTTTTAAATGTTAGGTACTAACAGCATGGGGAGGCGATGTAGCCTCAGAGGTTGATCGCCACCAAGGATGGCGGGTGTGGGGCCGCCTCTTTAAAAAAATATTTTCTCACCTTGCAAACAGTTTATTCATATATAATTTGTGTGGTATGTGGCACAATAGATGCGGGAATGTCCATAGTTTTGGACATTTCGTTCTTTCATTCCGTGGCTTTCCATAATGATTCTGTAACCCTAAATTCTTTACTTGGTGGGAACAGTAAACCCACTTCAACTTTGTTGCATGTACGCCCACGTTAGTTTCCATTGATACAAAATGGTCCCTTAAGGTACGAATAATTACTATAATGAAATGGGCTTTGTTTAAAAAGGTGAATAATTTCTTCACACACAGTTATTTAATCACTGTACTGAGGTGGTTTTCCTGACATTTCATCCGTTGTTGCTGTACCAGAATATTCCGCGCGGTGTTCATGATCTAAAAATTTCGAAACGTTAATGTGGTTGAAATGATTCGTAGCGTCTGGCGTGTTAACATCCACGTACACATACACAGAAATGTTGATTCTACACATTTTTGGAGCACCCTCAGAGTGGCACGTGTTGGCAGCTAAACACCTAATACTGACAGAGTGATCTTCGCACTTCTCACTTGCATTTCCTGCTTACTAACCATCATCCCTTTTGCATGTTAGGTACTAACAGCATGGGGAGGCGATGTAGCTTCTGCGGTTGATCGCCACCAGGGACGGCGGGTGTGGGGCCGCCCCTTTAAAATAAAACAAATATATGTTTTCTCATCCTGCAATAAGTTTGTTAACGCATAATTTGTGTGGTACATTGTACCTTAGATCGGGAGTTGTATATCGTTTTGGACATTTGGTTTTTTCACTCCGAGTCTCTCAATAATGATTGTGTGACCTTAAATTACATACTTCGTGGGGACAGCAAAGGCATTTGATCTTTGTTGCATGTACGGCGCGGTTTATTTTCATTGATACATAATAGTCTTTTACAGTCCCTATAATGATTATAATGAAGTGTACTTTGGTTAAGCTTGTGGGTAAATTCCTCTAATACAAATATTTAATCACTGCAATGAGGTAGTTCCCATCATCTTTTCATGCGTTGTTGCTGTACTAAAATATTCCGTGCGGTTTTCATCCTCTCCTAAAAACTTCAAAACGTTAACGTTAACGTTAAACGTTGAAAAAGTTCCTAGCGTCTAAGGAATTAACATCCGCATAAACATTCCCAGTGATGTTAATACTACATATTATTACGGCCGGCTCAGTATTGAACGTGTTGCTAGCAAAATTTCAACGTAAAAAGTAACGCTTCTGTCTATTCCTTAACCTTACAGAGTCATCTTCGCACTTCGCACTTCCCACTTCCATTTCCAGCTTACTAACCATCATCCCCTTTAAATGTCAGGTACTAACAGCTAGGAGAGGCGATTTAGACTCTGAGGTGGATCGCCAGCTGGGACGGCGGTTGCGGAGCCGCCCCTTTAAAATAAAACAAATATATATATGTTTTCTCATTCTGCAAACAGTTTAATCATGTATAATTTGTGTGGTACATTTTACATTAGTTCCGGAGCTACCCATCGCTTTAGACATTGTGTTCTTTCACTCCGATGCTTTCCATAACGATTCTCTGACCTTAAATGATATCGCTGGAAGGAACTGTAAACGCGCTTCGACTTTGTTGCATGTACGGCCTCGTTAGTTTTCATTGATACAAAATAGTCCCTTAAGGTTCGAATAATTATTATAATGAAGTGGGCTTTGGTTAAAAAGGTGGATAATTCCTTCAAACACATTTATTTTATAACTGTATTGGAGTTGTTTTTCTGACTTTTTCATCCGTTATTGCGGCAATTAGAACAATCTTCGCGGTGTTCATCCTCTCCTAAAAATTTCAAAACTTTAACATGTTCGAAATAGTTCCTAGCCTATGGCGTGTTAACTTCCACGTACACATACACAGAAATGTTGATTCTACACATTTTTAGAGCACCCTCAGTATGGCACGTGTTGCCAACTAAACACCTAATACTGACAGAGTAATCTTCGCACTTCCCACTTGCATTTCCTGCTTACTAACCATCATCCCTTTTGCATGTTAGGTACTAACAGCATGGGGAGGCGATGTAGCTTCTGCGGTTGATCGCCACCAGGGACGGCGGGTGTGGGGCCGCCCCTTTAAAATATAACAAATATTTGTTTTCTCATCCTGCAATGAGTTTGTTCACGCATAATTTGTGTGTTACATTGCACCTCAGACCGGGAGTTGTGTATCGTTTTGGACATTTCGTTTTTTCACTCCGAGTCTCTCAATAATGATTGTGTGACCTTAAATTACATATTTCGTGGGGACAGCAAAGGCATTTGATCTTTGTTGCATGTACGGCGCGGTTTATTTTCATAGATACATAATAGTCTTTTACAGTCCCTATAATTATTATAATGAAGTGTACTTTGGTTAAGTTTGTGGGTAAATTCTTCAAATACAAATATTTAATCACTGCAATGAGGTAGTTCGCATCACATTTTCATGCGTTGTTGCTGTACTAAAATATTCCGTGCGGTTTTCATCCTCTCCTAAAAACTTCAAAAGGTTAACGTTAAGTTTAAACGTTGAAAAAGTTCCTAGCGTCTAAGGAATTAACATCCGCATAAACATTCCCAGGGATGTTGATACTACATATTATTACAGCCGGCTCAGTATTGAACGTGTTGCTAGCAAAATTTCAACGTAAAAAGTAACGCTTCTGTCTATTCCTTAACCTTACAGAGTCATCTTCGCACTTCCCACTTCCATTTCCAGCTTACCGACCATCATCCCTTTTAAATGTCAGGTACTAACAACAAGGGGAGGCGATGTAGCCTCTGAGGTTGATCGCCACCTGGGACGGTGGATGTGGGGCCGCCCGTTTAAAATAAAAGAAAAACATATTTTCTCATCTTGCAAACAGTTTATTCCTGTATAATTTGTGCGGTATGTTGTACATTAGATTTGGGGCTGTCCATCGTTTTGGACATTTCGTTCTTTCATTCCGTGCCTCTCCATAATGAATCTGTAACCCTAAATTCTTTCCTTGCTGGGAAGAGTAAACGCACTTTATTGCATGTACGCCCACGTTTGTTTTCATTGATACAAAATAGTCCTTTAACTTCCCAATAATTACTATAATTAAGTGGTCTTTGGTTAAAGTGATGGTTAATTTCTTCAAATGCAATTATTTAATCACTGTACTGAGGTAATTCTCATGTCTTTTCATCCGTTGTTGCTGTACTGGCATATTCCGTGTGGTTTTCATCATCTCCTAAACATTTCAAAATGTTGATAAATGATGCATTAAAGGGCAAATCTCCTCAAGTGCATTATGAAATTTATGAAGCATTCTCTCTCTCTCCTAAACCCACTTTAATGTCGTAGTAAGCTATAGCGCGCAAATACTGTGCTTGAGATGGTTCCCAGCGTTTGGCGTATTAACAACCGCGTACACATACACAGCAATGTCGATTCTATAGAATTTTGTAGCACACTCAGTATTGCACGTGTTGCTAGGTAATCTTCAACGTAAAAAGTAACCGCTTTTGTTCATTCCTTAATCTCACAGTGTGATCTTCTCACTTCCTGCTTACTGACCACTATCCCTTTGCATGTTATGTACTAACAGCATAGGGAGGCGATGTAGCTTCTATGGTTGGTCGCCACCAGAGACGAAGGGTGTGGGGCTGCCCCTTTAAAATTAAAAAAAAAAAGAAAAAAGAAAGAGACATATTTTCACATCCTGCAAAAATTTTATTCATTTATAAATTTTGTGGTATATTGTACATTAGATGCGGAGCTGTCCATAATTTTGGACAATTCGTTCTTTCACTCCGGGTATCTCTATAATGGTTCCTGACCTTTAATGATATCGTTGGTGGGAACTGTATACGCGCTTCATCTTTGTTGCATGTACGGCCACGTTTATTTTTATTGATACAAAATAGTCCTTTAAAGTCGGAAAATTACTATGATGAAGTGGACTTTGGTTAAAGTTGTGGTTGATTTCTTCAAATAAAATTATTTAATCACTGTACTGTGATTGTTTTCCTTACTTTTTCATCCGTTGTTGCTGTACTAGAATATTCTGCGCGGTCTTCATCCTGTCCTAAAAATTTGAAAACTTTAATGTGCTTGAAATGGTTCGTAGTGTCCGGCGTATTAACATCCGCGTACACATACACGCAATCGTGATACTACACAATTTTAGAGCGCACTCACTTTTGCACGTATTGCTAGCAAAAGTTAAACGTAAAAATGTAACTGCTTCTATGCATTCCTAAACCCTCCAGAGTCATCTTCGCACTTGCCGCTTGCATTTTCTGCTTACTAAACATCGTCCCTTTTGCATGTTAGGTACTAACAGCATGGGGAGCCGATGTAGCTTCTGCGCAGGATCTCGCAGGATTTCGGTGTGGGGCCGCCCCTTTAAATAATGTATATATAAATATATGAATATATAAATAATAAACTCATCCTGCAAACAGTTTTTAATACATAATGTGTATATAGTATTATGTACATTATATCCGGAGTTGTCCATCGTCTTGGGCATTATTGTACTTTCACTCCGAGCTTCTCAATAATGATTCTGTGACCTTAAATGATATCATTAGTGGGGACAATAAACGCTTTGTTACATGTAAGGCCACGTTTATTTTCTTTGATCCGAAATAATCTTTAAAGTCGCAGTAATTGCTATAAGGAAGTGAAATTTAGTTAATGTGGTTGTTATTTTCTTCAAATAAAATTATTTAATCACTGTACTCAGGTGGTTTTTTCCAGTTTTATCAAATACCAGTAAAATTGCGATGGCTGTCAAGCGCTAAACACGCAATCGATATGACTGTAGTTCCGGTGACAACGTTTAGGATTTTATTTTTGATATTTTGATACCAAAAGCGGTTGATTTTAATTAAAGTTATTCCTAATATACGATTCTTTTTTTAAGTCTTTGGTAAAATTGAATATTAAGGTTATATCCGTATTAATACATGTAAAATATCTTTATTTAAAATGTTTCCATTTAATTTGTTGGACGACATAGTAAAAAGAGTTATTTTTATAATTCATAATAATTGATATAAAAAACTTAGGCCCAACGCGTTCCGGTGCTGGAAGATCATGTAAACAATTTGAATTTAGTTTCACTTGCACCCACGGATGTCAGAAGAGCCCATCTTTATAGGTGGCATTTAGTGTTTTTTTATATTACTTGAAGGAAAAATGGCCGTGGCTATTATAAAGTACCTCTTTTTTAGGAATGGAGTTATTTAACGTGGCGTATCTGCAGCACTAATTGCACTCTAGATGTTTACGTCCAAAACCTGGGCTAGGTTTTAATCCGCAAATCTTGTTCTAAGAGTTCAATATCTTGTAATCAGCCATTTTCTAGCAATGCTTTCTCTCCATTTCTCTCCATTTCCTTTATCCAACATCATCAGAACAATAGGTAATCCTTGTTATTGTCTACTAAGCAGAATCAATCTCCTATTTATTAACAGATCAGGCTGTTGATGAACTTAAAAACTCATTTAAACTGTGGAAATCCTGGCCGCAAATACCTTACTTTGGCTCTTTAATGCATTTGTAACTTTCTCAGTCTATTGTCTACATTTTCAGGAGATTCATTTAGTAATTTTAAACGTATACTGCCCTGATCCTGCTGAGTGATAAAAACGCCAGTCTAACAGAACCATTGGCTTATTAACTAAGCTGCATATGTGTCCAGAAATATTATCTCGAAATTATTCAAGTTCAAAAACCTATTGCTAATGCTAATTAGGTCGGAGTATATTTTATTTTCTAAGAATATATATGGAGGCATTTGTGCAATTGGATACTCTTTTTGAATTCTCTTTCTTCACAATCATATAGAAAATTCTGTTTTCATTCAAGTGGTTTCATGTTCATACAGAGTCAACCGTTTTTGCACGTGTTCCTGTCTACATCTTATCTAATACCAACCCCTCTCCCCTTCCTTATCTCACAGTCCATGCTGGAAAATTTTTGTTACCTGCGTTATATTTGGAACAGGTGAGGCAGTTTTCTAGAATAATATGACGTAATCTGATAGTCTGGTCAGTTTTCCTCTGGTTATCCACTGATAGAGATTGCTTCGATAACAATGAGAGTAGCAAACATTTAGTCATTTATTTAAAATTGGAAGCAATGAAGCTCTATTCGTTAGCCCAACTCATTTGCTTTTGTATTACAAGATTTGTTAACGTTTATTTATTGTATTGTACCGTTTTTAATGTTGCTTTTAATTTCATTGTTTTACTTTTACTGTAATAGGAACTTGTGTACTGTAACATTTTTGAAGTTGCTGTCATATCAGAATAATATTAAAGGTGGTATAAACTTCTTTATATTGAGATTTTGTAAAGTATATCGGCCCAACAGTTGCTTTAATATTTTAAAATTTAAAATTGTATTTTATTGAGGCACTACTTTTTTTTTTTAATTTTCAAGTTATTTTACTATGTACATTTTTGTGTATGAGTCAATGAATATTAAGCTTATTTGTGTATCTTGGTCAAGGTTGGTTACTTTTAATAATCTCAGTATTTGTAAATTGTCTTCTTTCATACTATCTCCGGTTACATCTCTTTCTAGCATATTTCCTAGTTCAACTCTTCTCTAAGTTTCAGCGCGAGGGGGTATCGAATTTAGCATTATAAAAAAATTGGTAACAAAAATGGAGGACAATTTGCAAGAGGAGTCATAGCCAGGAGAACTGTGCTATTGTACAATCTTTTGATTTTAAGCTTTTAACATCTAATGTGGGCTTAGTTAATGTCTTGAAAGTAAAAATCTATCACGCATCTTATGCATATTCAAGTATGTACCTGTTGACACTTAAATTGTGCAGCATAAGAATTATGAATTCGAGGATACGCAGGAAAAAAAGCTCATCTATTAAATTTATCCAAACCAAAAATTGGGAAATTCGACACTTTGTAAGCGGAGGCTAAATTAATCCAGATTTTTTATTTTGTCCAAAACGCATTAGTACTTGCACCAAGGAACATAAAGCTCATTTGCTACTGCATACTTTACTACATCTAAGCTCGATAGTAAATACTTCTATAACCCATCATTTATGAAGCCTCTATATATGATAAAACATAAATAAAAGATATATGATGAAGTTAACAAGTTTTGTGCCACATTTTGAATGTAATGTTCCTGCCATAAAGAGCAGTTATCGTGCAAACATACCCCAACGTCCCCCATGCTGTAGATTTTTGCTTGTTGGCCGAGAGATATGGCCCGTTTACCAAATTCCGCTTCCCAACCAACAGTAATGTCGGATCAGAGGCGCACTAACAACAGATAAGTTTCTAGCATGGGGAAATGACTGTCTCGTAAATTTTTATGGCGCACAATCGACAAGAGAAGCTGTCGAATTATTGGTGATGGTGTTTCCGCTAAAAGAAGAGGTGCATTGGAGAGATGAATGGTTCCTCGTCCTTGCTATTTGTACGAAAGAAATTAAGCAAAGTAGAGACACAGCAACTAAACATCGTTCTTGTTACCATGTGGCAATGTTAACATAGAATCTGTCTTTTGGGATAACTCGCAACATTAGAATGAACAATTAGGGCAATATTTTGGTTTTTCAGTGTTAAATATATTTGCTTATATTTATTTTCTATTTGTGGTGTTAACACTGGCAATATTTTTACATAGCTGAATTATCAACAAAATCAATTTCGTGTCAAAAGAGAACGAAATGATTCGCTGAACCAACGTCCACCTACACTCTATTTAATGCAAAGACAGATTCGTATATTTCTACATGTATTAACATTTATGTAGCCTTCATTTGTACGCGTGGCCGGTTTAAAGAGATTTGCCTGCCCTCTTTCTAACCGGTTCTGTTCCCCCCCCCCTACACTTTCCCGACTCTCCGTGCGCCGGCTAATCACTATATGTAACGTTTTTGAGCTTTATGAAATCGAGCGTTGTGAGACCACTTGTTTCAATGTTAATAGTGTGTTAGTGCCGTTAAAATGCCAAAGAATGGTTATACTTTAGCACAGAGAATCATCTTGCATGATTACTATGTGACAATAATTTATTATAGAGAAGTGAGATGGCGATTATAGACAGATTTCCTGGTATTCTTGCGCATCACATAGAAACGGATCGTAATCTTGTGAATAGATTTAGGAAAATAGGATCTATTTTTTTGAAAAAAAAATCGAAAGTAAAACGCCTTATTCTGACGAGGAAGAACCCGATGACACAGGAGATAAGTTAGAACCAAGTCAAAAGAAATCTCTGAGAAAGCTTGCACAGGAATCAGAAATTTCGCAAACCTCGGCTTGGAATTTCACTAAACTTTAAAACAAAGCCTTTAACATAACTGTAGTTTAGGAATTTTGCAACCACGCGGTGTGATTATTAATTTTTTATGCAATTGCGTGGTGGTTAATGTTAATGTTTCCTCTATTGGCCGGCATTTCATTATTTTTAAGGACGCAGCATAGTTTTATTGCATGGGCATGTAGAGATGCAAACAGTAGATGCTGGAGTGCATAAAAATCCGATCGTGTACACAAAATGTCATTGTATGACCAAAAATTAGTGTTTGGTGTGCTGTAAAAACCTATGCTCTTGAATTTAAGGGGCTACTTCGCCGGCAAACAGCGCGCTTCCCGTTGCCAAGTAAATCCCTGTAAAGCCGGCCACGTGTCCAAACAGGTTTAGCTTTCTTAGCAGTTCACTAATTTTTAAATGTGCCATTTTCATCAAAATTAATTATAAAATGCAATATTACCAATCTACTCTTGTCCATATTTATTAAAGTATTATAAGATATTGATATATTCGTCAAAGTATTTGTCCCATATACATGAATACTTCTTCATTAACAAAAAACTGAGAATAATTAACTTTCTTCAGTCAGTACGGTTAAATACGTCCCTTTAGGATTTCAAATTTTTGCAACGAGGTGATCAGGGTAGGCACTGCATAAGTGCATATAGACAGTGTAGAAATTCAACTCTTTTGCGCTTTCTGTACAAACGAACCAGGCTGCAAGCACTAGCACAGGACCAAACTCTCCGTTAGAAGTTCTGCAGAGAATTTCGGAAGACGGTTTGCTGAGAAGCTAATTTTCAGTGAACACAAACTTACGGGGTTTGTGCATCATCGGCATCTTTCCTCCTGGGTTACCTTATTACTGTCGGAGTGACTAATGAAATACCTACTAAACTACACGAATTTCGCTGGCTAAAACAAACAGCATTTCTCATACTGGACATAGGAAATATGGGTCGTTTCTTGCAAATATACGTTTAATGAGTATAAACTGTAGACTTAAATCCAGTAACATATTTTCTTGTTATTTTTATATAATGCGAAAATGTTTATACCCGGTAATTTCAGACGATTCAAAAACACCATTATGTCATTCCATTCTTCATAGCGCTACAGCTGAAACGGTAACAACCGCCAATACGCACCCAACGTTAATGAAATTTAATTTAGGGAAAACGTGCGATATCTTTAAAAACATTAAATATGTGTAAAATTCAAATTTTAAAATTATAATTAACAAAAGCACACTACCACAAGGTTTCACATGCATGCCACTTTTAAACCACAATTTTCTAATTACAACAATAGAATGTAAAATTCGTAACAAAAACGTGGAGAATATGACTGAAACATGGAAAATTATAAAACCGTAATAAGTGCAATTTCCCTTCCCCCAATTTTCATTCTTTTCCAAATTCCACCAAGGTTTTATATAGTGAGTGAGATTACGGATATTGGGTTACTGGGAAAATGCAACCGCCGCAACAGGAAAATGGGGGGATAGAGTCGTGAAGCAAAAGTTATAATGTTACTATGTATATTGTTACTGAAAGCATAAAACGATACTGTATTTAAAAGTGATATTAAACACTACCCTGTCTTGCAGGAAATGTTTAGAACTACTCCCCTCAACAGCAATACATTGCTAGCACCTGCGCAGGAAAATCCTGTATTTCATCTAACCCGGCGGTTCCGAACATATATGCTTCTTCTCATTGAGAGTTCTTGTCTCTTGTAGCCTTTTAACGAGTTTGCATACAGTTTCTCTAACTGCAAAGATGTTTTCTTGAGAACCACCTTTCCACTTTCTCTGTAAGAGTAGATTTCACATTGTATCGCACATAAAACTCGTTCTTCAAGGCACATTTATATAGCAGCATAGCTAAAGCATAATTAGCATACAATTTATACATGTGTAATACACGAAGTCACATCCGTTCGCTGAGAAACGCTTCCTCTAAACTATAAGTTGCTATATGCACATGCATAATAGGTTTTGACTGGCTTCTCTCAGGGCACTCTGCCGGCCCCCAACTCAAGTAACGTCATTGCGCATGTTGCTATGATGAACGTAATAAATAAAAACTCCTATCAATGGAAATTCACAGTAAATTATTGTTTTGGGATAACCGAACCATGGTGTTAAAATATGTTTTCACTCTGACTGCGATACAGATTTCGGTCTACGTCTAGGAGAAAATGCATTTGTATAATTCGGCTGAGAAGCGAATTTACCGACAAAATCACCTGAGTGAATGAATAAATGTGAAGGAAACCGACTTCCTCATTTAAAAGATGTTATTTCAGATATCGAAACCTCTTCGTGAAATGTGTCATTTTCTGGAAGATATAAATGTTAGGTATGCTATCACTGGACAAAGTAGCAAAAATGAAAGAAATATGCGACTTTTTATTTTGAAGTTCCTGGGCAATACAGAATAGTTTTTTAAACATTTTATATTTTTTCAAACATTTTTAAACCGAGCAACATTACTCTAAGCCCTGAGAGGGATAACAATTTAAGGTTCCCCATCTATTCTATTTAAGTTTGAACTTCGATTTTATTTATAGTGCCAGCATTAACAGTAAACATGTATATAAACTTAATATTTATATTTTGTGATTATATTTCACTCATCCTAAAAGTGCTTCTCACCGTTTTGCTTGGAGCTGAGTTCTCTAAAGACTTCTGAATGAAATGAAGTGAAGACGTTCTTAATGGACAAAACTGCCAGTCCCCACAACTGTTATTGTATCATGGTCTTCTCTTAACGGAGGCGGTGGTCGCAACAACAGAGTCGTTTTAAGCAAAATACTAGCATTTCAATATACTTTGCAATGTGTACAGGCTTTTTTAAACAGCGTATATATATGAAAGAAATGTAAGCACTTTCAATTCTTTAAATAGCGGATAACAACGAAGTAACAATCTTCCCCATTAGAGAAAATATTTTTTAATTTGGACATTATTTCAAATGCATTTCTATAGACTTTTTCCCCAATTTCAATGTTTATTTAAGGACGCTCTTTAACATCCCTGGTCATCAGCGTGTCATTTTCAAGATAAAGGAAAATGTATCAGTATATTAGGTGATTACTTAAAATCTGTTTTTTCATCCCGCCTTTATTCATTTATCACAAAATTGAAACATTTTGTTTCATGTGTTCAGGATTTGCCAGAGTAGTGAAGCACCTTTCTTTAAGGGATTCGTGTTTCTTCAAGCATTAGCACAATGTCACTATTTCATGCATATTCATATAGAGAAATGTACGGTAAGAGATTAAGGGTAGATTACAGCTATTTTTTCAACTATTATTAACCGCCATAGATGTGACACTAGAGGTGTAGCGACAAGGCTTACTACTTTGTCATGTTGAATCGGACTTGGAGAAGCAAGTGTTTGCGCAGTACAATGGTTGTTTGCTCTGACTGGCCAGCAATCTAAAAATAGCTGGAGCGTCACCTTGAACAGCCGCGTTGGTGTCAAATGAGTGGCTGCAGGCAGGAGTGGAATAGCAGTAATACTTAGCGCTGAAACTTGTAAGTTAAGTTTTGTGCTCAAAATTCTACGGTCTTTTTTTTTTTTTTTTTTTTTTTTGAGTAGTGTTTAACGCCCGTTTTTACTGAGGCACCACAGGCGGTGGACACTGATGATACATGAAATGAAATGATATATTGTGAAAGGATATTTTTTTTAAAGGAAAGAAGCGTTCCAGGTCTAAGTTTAGGTACCTCCCCAGCATTTTCCAGTTATGAAGACTGAGGAAAACCTGAAATAAAACCCAGTCAGAAAGGACGGTCCTGGCGGGACTCGAACCCCAGACCTCCTGCTCACAAGTCCGTGCCTTAACGACCTCGTCCACCCGTGGCGGTACTCTTCGGTCGTGATTTAATATAAGACTTTTTGATTTTGTCAATAGTGGCCAAGTATCAATATTTTGTGCAGATTCCATAATATCATCTAAAAGATTTACATTTTGACCGCCAAAATCAACTTTTAGGGTTCAAATCAAAATGTTTAACTCAAAGAAGGGGGGGGGGACCTTAAACATCCTGGTATGAACTACCACTACAAATTCAGTTCCATTTATGTAATGCCAAAATTCACTAAAATGATAATCATTTATAAAGGTTTAAATAGGTTGCTGTCGTTCGTTCCTTAAGTGTTACCTCCTAAAAGTTTCTAGATTTGGTTATTTGTCACAATAGTTGACAATACAGTCATACCGCCGCGGATAGCCGAGGTTATTAAGGAGCGGATTTATATGCGGAAGGTCTGGGGTTCGCTTCCCACCAGGACCGTATTCCCTGACTGAGGTTTTTCTTTTTCAGGTTTTCTTCAATACCAATAAACGGCAAATGTTGTGGAGGTACCCTAAACTTAGGCCTGAAATGCTTCCTCCACTTAAAAAGCCTTTATTATTTATTATTTAATCTGATGTGTCATCAGTGTCACTCAGTAGTTTTATATATATAGTCACTACAGGCATCCTTTTTCTAAAGAGCTTTGATACCTAGATAACACAAATCTTACAGAATTACGCTCACTTTGGAATTTCCTGAAAAATACACTCTCGCGATCGTAGCCACAGGTGCGCTAACTCGACCAGTTACTCGCCTGGAAGTAGGACTGACAACTTCGGCATCTCTAGTCAGTATGATCAAGGAATATGTCGCTTTTGTCTTAGAGTATTGCAATAAGCTGTGCAAGATACTGGGGACGATTAAGGAAATAAACAATCACTTAAATAAGCACGTATTCCTTCAACAAGGATGAGGAAAAGTCGTGTGTAGCCTCTTATCAGCGAAGGATATACCCAAGTCCACTGGTCTGCGACATTACGTTTCATAGTAGTAAAGGTATTTGTACATTCTGCGTTCAAAAAGTGACCACAATGGTTGAAACGAAGACGCTGATTTAGCTTTGCGTATAAACAGGTAACTTCATAAACATATTATGAATATGAGGTATAAGAGGCATTCTAACTGAATGCATTCAAATTAATGAAATTTGTTTCGGTCTTTCTCAGATTTTGTTACTTAAAGTTAAGGGTAGTTCATTTTAGGTGTGAAAAAGAGATCGGTGAATAGATGCAGGACACTCGTAATTCTACCGTAAACTTAACACTATTAGACATTTTTCCCGGTAGGTGCTTTATTCGTATTTGAATATCACAGTATCGTCCATTGTTCTGAGTAGCTTCCTCCCATTCCCTAGCAGTGCCAAGAACGTCGCAGTTTCCGCTCTGGAGCAAGTAATCCAGACAGCTAGTCTATTTAGTATGCATGAACTGTTTTCAAATATCTCTTATCCGCAGCTCCGCTCTTGTTATGTAGTCATAAAAGGATCTTTCTGAAAGAATGAATGGTAAAATACGGCTTATCATGCCTTGCACAAAAAAAATTAAAGAATATCTTCTAAATAATCACAATTGGAATATTTTAAAGTGTTATTACTTTGAAAACCTGTGAAAAGAAAAGGATCGCTGCAGAGTCCGAACGACAGCACAGAAAGTCGCCTGATTTTAGTAGCAGGGATCACTTTAGGGGAATAATTTCCTTGATGTCCATGTTAGTCCCTTAGTTCAGTTTATAAGAACGTCGTGCTAATAATAGAAAACTCGTGGCTTTGGTTCCCCATGGATAATCATGTTCTTTTTATTTTAATTTTTTTTTCTCTCTTGTAATTTTCATAATTTGTCTACAATGTTCATAATAGAATAAATTATACTTTTAAAATAGAATTAGTTATTTTTTCATTAGTTGGTTAGTTTAGTTTAGGTTTAACAAAAAATATAATAATTTTCAATAGAATTAATATTACTTTTTCATATATTAGGTTAGCTTAGATTAGTTTAGGTTTAAACCGCCACGGGTGGCCGAGGTCGTTAAGGCACGAACTCGTGAGCAGGAGGTCTGCGGTTCGAATCCCGCCAGGACCGTCCTCCCTGACTGGGGTTTTTCCAGGTTTTCCTCAGTCTTCATAAGTGGCAAATGCCGGGGAGGTACCTAAACTTAGGCTTGGATCGCTTCCTTCCTTAACAAAGAATATCCTTTCCCAATTTATCATTTCATCTCATGTATCATCAGTGTCCACCGCCTGTGGTGCCTCAGTAGTAAAAACGGGCGTTAAACACTACTCAAAAAAAAAAGTTTAGGTTTAACAAAAGTAATGTAACTTTAACAAAAAAAAATAATAGAACTTTATACTAAAACTTCCTAACTTCCACTGCCATTCGGGTGGAATTCGGCTTTCTCCTCTGCAGTTCGAGACTGCTGCAACACGACAGACTCTGTCTCTAAGGTCAAGTGATCTCTTTAACCTTGCTTGGCAATGTGCCTAGGAGAAGGCACTTTGGAATTCAACCCGGATCTCCACAGTGGGAGTTATGCAACGGGCATGTTATCCATTCCTGCAAAAAAAATCTCGCAAGTCTCTAAGGAACAAGCCGGGCGATAATCAAATATGTCGAGGGCATGATAAAGCGCAAAGAGTTGGTATTAAAGATATTTTACATATAGAAATCTGGAGTATAAAAGGAGGAATTAATTTAAAAGAATTACAACATATACAATTTGAAGCGACGAAATATTAACACTGCGGTCGTTACGGAGACTAAGAAAAAATTGACAGGATCAAAGGATCTAAATAATTACTCATTAATTTATAGTGGAATTGAACAAATGCAACAATTAGTGCGTGGAGTAGGTGTCCTTATAGATGAAAAAGAAAGAGAAAGATAAAATTTTATTTTTTATAATAGAAAGGAGAGTGATTGATAGTTTGAAATGATAGAGAACACATATGTTCCATAGGAGCATATGCACCTGAAGAAGTAAAACTGAAGATACTGAGTTACTTTATGAAGAATTACACATGTAAATAAATATAATAAAACTGATCACATATTAATATTAGAAGATTTGAATACAAGAGTAGGGAATATACCAACAACAAACATGTTAGGTGTATATAGTGAAATGAATTTTTATGATAATGGTGCAACATTAAGCAATTTTGCTTCCTTTAATGAGCTTAAAATTACCAATACCATTTTTAGAAGGATAAGTGTGCTTCGAATGCAAAGGTTCGTGCTCAATAATTGACTATGTAATAGCCAATAAAAAGACATGTTCTCAAATTCTACATACTGTTCTATACAGAGGCAGTGACATAGATTCAAATACTTTTTTGGTTGCTTCAAAGATTGAAATATGGCAAGAAGGGGAAAACAAAAATGTTTAATAACATTTACAAACCAACATTTCAAATTTCTTCTATAGGAGGAGAGTATAATGCATCTATAGCAACGAAGACTCACACATGAACTGCAAATAGTTGAAACTAAGGACAAAATTAAAGAAGAATGAAATAGGCTAAAAACAGCAATGCTGAAAATATCTAATGAGATATTTGGAAAAAATAAAATATCAAATCGAAGAAGGGTCTGAAAATGTGGAACGCAGAAATAACTAATAGTGTTAAAGAACAACAGAATGTCTATTATCGCTCAATGCCGCTCAGTTCCCAGTGTAAAGAATTAGCGCTTTCATCTAAATAATAACACACTGCCACGAGATACCTAGTAATTTCCAGTGTTGCCATTACATCAGACATTGAGCAAAACTATGAATATATCTTGCTGTTACCTGAAGCGGGTAGGGGAGAAAATTGGGTTTTAGGTAGCTGTATGAATTAATTTAAGCCCGCCAATCGCAGGTTTCGCCACGGCTGCTGTAGATCATCCAACTCTGCTTCCATGAGACTCTCTCTCTAGGGCTTTCCGCTGATTACTGCAGCTGTAAGCTAGACAAGGCTGAGTGAATGGGGATTTGATATGGAATGCGCCGATAAATAACGCCTCGTGATTTATTTGCTAGAGTGGTTTATTCTCCCAAACATGAATAATCAGATGACCTCACGTCTCACCCCGAATTATGGCAAGGTAAATTTGACAAACATAAATTTGGTTGTGTTCGCTAAATGGTGCCTTATATAAAGATGGTGCCATTTCAATGCTATTTAATGCAGCACAATGGTGCTACATGTGCCTCGCGCGTTGATTGAGTGTCAAGCCTCGTTGACGCTGAATCTTGTACCTTGAACTTGGGTCGTTCTTCCTCTAACTGCCTGGACGACGCGGTAGCACTATCTTGGCCTGGAGAATTTTGAGACTGTCCCTTTTGAGGCAAAATCTATTTTTATATACTCCAGAAAAGCAGACGCTCTCCCCTTAAAACGACGCGAAATATTCCCGCCGGTTTTCTTTTCACTATGCTCATAGGTCAATGCTCACGTCATCGAAATCCATTCCTATGTGCTGGACGAATTTTGGCAGAGCACACGTTGATCGTCAATCAGCTCACTTCAAATAAATTTTACACGTTATGTCAATGACATGTGTATTCGCACACCTGTCACTTCCCAAGCGAAAATAGCTGGTTTTCATGTCTAAGGCATGGCAACCCATTTGCTGCTGCATTCATGAAGGGGTTAACTTGCATTTTATGACTTTTGCCAAAGCTTACTGTCTTCGGGGAAAGATGCGAGTTTTTTCTTGCTTTGCTATAATATTACATGTTATCTCATAAATATTACTAAAATTACACACTATAGACATTAAGCTCAGTCTTATGCTATACAATCTTAATTCAACACACATGAATTTTGTCATCAAATTTTTCTATATATAGAAAGCACAACATACCTGTAAGGAATCACAGAATCGTTTATTTATTATTACAAATATTTATTATCTCAATTATTCTGTGATTGAAGGGGAGCCAGGGGCAGTTCATACCTGAGGGTGTTTTAGTTATTAAGAAACGAATAATTACTCTCACCACACTCATCGGCATAAGCACTAAACATGTAGCGAAAGTGGTTGCAGAGAAGTGACGACGTTATTTTTCTGCGAAAATTCTCGATAAACTTCATTGATCCCGCTCATGATATCAGCGTAATATAAACAAGTAGATGAATAATTGTGATCTCAATTCCAGGTATTGTTCCGCACTAGTTAGAATTTAGCGTATAAAATCCCTTGAAAGGTTAAGCCTCCTACCCAATGGCAAGAAATCTCCGAGTATACTCCCAAGGGGTCGGTCCTAGTGTTCTAGTGGTAGCCATACTTGCCTCCGAAATGCAAGACCGCGGGTTCAATCTCGGCCAGGATCAATGGATTTTTGGGAGTAAAAATTCCAAATATTGCTTCCTTCGAAAGGGAAATGAAGTCGTGGGTCCCATGTCGTAAATTTACCGTATGTAAAAGAACCTCAAGCCTGCAAAAAGAGGCCTCTGAGCAAAATAAATCTGCAGTTTTACGCCATGAATTGAAGGGGACGCTGAAGATCTGAGATGTTAAAGATTGTCCGTAAATAAATTAAATTAAAAAAAAATCCGTAGGTGAGCTAGTCCAATGCAGTATAATTTACGTTCGTGTTCGTAATGTTGTGTTAATCAAACATTAATTCCAATAAATATACATTAATTGTTGTTTTATTTCATTTCATAAAACGTGTAAAATTGCTTTCTTAAAGCACGTACCTACGCTTCCTAAAACTGATAATATAAATAAATAGCTCTGGCTAACGATTTCGATGTAATAACCCCATGTGCGACATCTTTATTGGTAGTGTTCAATCATTCATATTCAGGTATAGTAATTTTTTTCTTATGATTTTACAAGAGTCTAGTTGTCCAAGCTTTGCGGGGTAAAAATTGAATTTAAAGTATAAAATAAAAAGGTAAACGATCTTTAAATTCATAAGTACCAGAATCTTGTTGCTTGTGTCCAAGTAATTAGTATTTTGAAAAACTAGAGAAAACAATAGCTTCATTACTTTAAACAAGATGACTTAAAGGGAAAATATAAGCCCAGAAACGTTGTCACAAACTTTATTCTCCAAACATATGACATCTACGTCGTTAAAACTATAAAAAATAGTTTCAAGAGAATGCAATTTTGAGAATAAATTCTTGTGCATTAGAAAACAAAAGAATCTCGGAAATCACAGCTGGTTACATGCTTTTGCTAGGATTTTTTCCCCCGAATGTTCTAAAGTCCTACTGAATTTTATCCATTCAGCAGTGATCAACGAAACCATGCTGATTGCCTTGTTCATAACCATGTAGTGAATATTTTAGAAGTCAATGTAATTTGAGCCAATGGCTTGTTGGGGGCAGCAGTGACATACTACAGCCATCGTGTGCCCGGACGATGAACTGATTAGACAATAATGAGCTCATATGCCCTTTGTAAAATGAGATTTAATTGTTTATGTCTCTTTTGAATAAACTACTTCCATTATACAATTATGTAAATAGCTTAAAAGTGCAGTTTAAATGTTAAGGGTAACGCAGTAATGATATCAGCATATGAAATGAATTGACTTGCTGAACCATCGCTTTCAATTTTTGTGTGTTACCGGTCTATATATAGGAGGACTAAATGTGCACATTTACCCATTTAATTTCTCTTTAAGCATTCAAACGGAGAACATTTTATCTTTGGCTTCACGTTCATATGTGTTCACTATAAATAAACAAATGACAAAGTATCTCATGCAATTTGACAGCTATAAGTATTAAAACTGTGGGGACGATTTGGGTGTTAGTCTATTTATTAGCACAGAATGCAGACGAATATATGAAAATGGCCAGTTGTCGGATATTGAGTTAACATGGATAATGTAAAGTTTTATATTTCAGATTTTTTTTATCATTTAGTAAAGTGCACCCAAAATGTCTATTTTAGAGAATAGCATTTAAACATTATGATATTGTTCAAATGTTAAAAATTAAGTTGTGCTTTTTATATACCCAGGTGACACTGTTTATGGGTTTACTGCTACATTCTTTTACTCTTTACTAAGCAAAGTAATATTATGCTTATCTAAAACAAATTCTGCTATCTGGGCATGTTTGTTTGTTGAACAAAGTTCTCACGTCTCCTGGTTAATAAAGATACCATACATTTTAATATTTTTCATACTAATATAATTACTCTTTGATAATGTACTAGGTATATTAACTTAAGAAAGTAGGAAAAAATATAAAGAAAATCTATATTCGATAAAGGACAAACTTGAAAGGCCCTTGTTTAGAAATTCATGATATCTGCACAAAAAAGGGATTCATAGAACCAAGGTCACGGGTTCAAACCCGGTGAGGGTTGATAGATATTTACCACGCAAAATTCCTTTCGAAATGAAAGTAAGGTCCTCAGTCCCGTAGGGTAGATTTACGGCACTTAAAGGACTTCAAAACATGAAAGGAGAGGCATCTGAGCAAAATTTATGGGCTGTTTCATGCCCTGAAATGAATGGGACGCTAATGACCAAATATGTTTCTGAAATAAGCCTAATAATAATAATAATAATAATAATAATAATAATAATAATAATAATAATAATAATAATAATAATAACACAATGCTTGTTTACCTGAATATATATTAATAATGAGAGTAGAGGTCGTCCTTTTAATGCAATGTATCCTTCTTTAGCAACGATCAAAGTTCGATTGCTAGTTTACAAAATGCCTGGGAAAATTGTGCAATTTTGGTTGGCAATGCAGATCTATACCTATATCAAACTTGGTCTATAATGTGTAAACTCTGTAAATATTGCAAATAGATATAGTGACATATTTTCCTTTCTATTTGCTCCAGTACTTGCAAAATACCAGTAGCCTGGTATAAAAAGTCGTTAAACTGGGAATTAACTAGGTGAATTATAAAAGTGGAAAGCATATTGAAATTACAACAGCAGCTGATTACGGACCGTGTGAAACATGAGGCACTATGCAGTAAGCATAGGAAAACCACATGAAAAATACAAATTAACCAATAGCAGGGATCCAACTCACGACTTTGAATCTTTGCACCATTTTCTTCAGTTTTCCTTTTTATTCTCTTTTAAAGATGGTATCTATTGATTTATTGAACTAATGAGATTTGTCATATTTAAAATTGCATTATGCTTAATTTGTCATCTTTACAAATTAAGTTTATATTAACTTATTTTATCTCAAATAACTGCGATTTTATTTATTTTCACATATTTTGGTACTTGGCACTATCTGTTTGAAAATTGGATGATTACTTAATAGGTAATTACTCACAGTATTTGTGTCACCTTGAGAGGTATTTGGGGAACTCGCCAACATTTCTATTTACAAGTTAATTTTGTACTGTTAATATATATCTGGCTTTCGTTATACACTTTGTATTGCTGGGCTACTAAATGTATCGCGACCAGGCATATTTCAGCTGCCGTTTCTAAATCAATCTCACGATGATAAAATGATACACTGGGAAAGGATTTTTTAAAAGGAAGAAAGCGTTCCAGACCTAAGTTTAGGATACCTCCTCGGCATTTGCCATTTATGTGGACTGAGGAAAACCCGGATAAAACCTCAATCAGAGAGGACGGTCCTGTTGGAAATCGAATCTCATGAGTCCGTGCCTAAACGACCACCATTAGCGATGCGGAAAGTGTTGTCCGCCCTTGGCTAGAGATTTTGTATCGAGAATACACATTTTGATTCAGTAGTTCGGCAACGATAACGTTGTTTCAATTCTAATGGCTTCTTTTACACAAGAAACCGCCAATTATTGTGCTATTTATGGAAGATTTTATGGGGGAGGGGAAAGTTGATTATTTGCACTAATTTCTTGTATTTTTTACTAAATTAAAACTGCTCGTATTCGCTATAACTTTTTGTTTTACACCAAACTAGTAGATTCAAATTTGTGTGCAACATCGTGAATTGTAATTCCGGAAGCAAGTAATTGATTTGAATAAACGACGCACGAAAGAGTTAGCTCATTTGTATTTAGAATAACGTTTACACAGAAAAATGCTATGCTCTATTCAACTGTCTAACCTCCGTGAATGAACATAGTAAGACCATTAGCGAGCAAATCCAGAAAGCGACGCTAATCGGTATGAGAATAGGGAAAGGAGAGAACCGTGAGATATGACAAGATTTATAAATAAGACTTTATATATAACTTTCTGTGATACATAAATGTTGTCCACCTACCTTCAACAGATGTCTAAACAATTTTACCTGTTCATACGTTAACAGTAAAAATATTATTGCACATTCCAGGTTCCAGAGGCCTTGAAAGTCACATTTATAATGCGAAAATGTAAACAATGATAAGCTTGTTGGCCTGCAGCGCTGAAATTGAACTTTGCTCGAAAGTTATTCTGAAAAACAAGCATTTGACAAACGCGCTATTTCTTTCGGGCAGTACAGATTTTAGAATCCCTCAAGTACGCTCATAGGGCCGAAACTCTCCCCTGCATGCCTCTGCCGGAATGTTGCAGTAACTTGAGGAATGTCTTTCATTTGCGGAGTGAAGAGAGCGGATTGATTTCTGATCATCAAACGCCAGACAGCAGCCACAGACAAACCCAAGTGAACATTCGCTCCATCGATCTGGTTTTCGCACGTGTATGTGGAGAGGGGATATTGGAAATGTTCTATTGAGTTAAAGTTAAGGAATTTAATATAATCCGGGTGGTTTTACGGTATCTCCCGCAGTGCGGCGCTGGTGTCGAGTTGAACACCTCTCCTCCAAAGCACTTTTACTGCCCGGATCTTCTCGGCTGAATGAAAGTCTAAATAGAAATAGCAAAAGCCTTGTTCAAAGTGGAATTGGAAAGAAAGCAAAGTGTTTCACTTTTTTTCAATTAACCTACACACACAGACATACCGCCAGTGGCCGAGATCGTTAAGACACGGACTTGTGAATGAAAGACTTGGAAATCGATTCTCGCCAGGATCGTGTTCCCTGAATTCGGTTTTTTGCACAGTATCCTCAGATAAATGTCAAATGCCGGGGCGG
The DNA here is from genome assembly GCA_030762175.1 of Metallyticus violacea. NCBI lineage: Eukaryota > Metazoa > Arthropoda > Insecta > Mantodea > Metallyticidae > Metallyticus > Metallyticus violacea. The sequence goes on from CM060846.1 coordinate 37,897,102, forward strand.
TACCCTAAACTTAGGCCTAAAGTACTTCCTTCCTTAAATAAATCCTCTCCAAATTTATCATTTTATCCTACATATCATCATTTTTCACTGACTGCGGTGTCTCAGTAGTAAGAACGGGCGTTAAACATTCAAGAAACACGCGAATTTATGTAGTAACCCCTTTTTAATACCACTTGGTATGCAAAAAGTCACCTAGTATATTTTCAAAATTATAGATTTAACACACCTGCACTGCTACCAGAACTTATCAAATCACCACGGGTAGCCGAGGTCGTTAAGGCGCGGACTCGCAAGCGTGAGGACTTGGGTATGATTTAGGCCAGGATCGTCCTCCATGACTGAGATTCGTTCCAGGGTTTCCTCATTTCATATAATTGGCAAATGCCTGGAACACTTCCTTCATTAAAAAATCGTTTCCCAATATATCATTTCACCTGTGATTAATCATTAGTGTCCACCGCCTGTGATACCTCAACAGTAAAAACGGAGCGTAAAAAATTATCAGAAGTTTACAACATTCTTGTAACTATTTCCTTATTTACCTTGCGTATTAATTGTTCTTTTCATCTAATCAAGAAGAAAGAATCACTTTATTGCAAGTATTGCATTATAATATTCTTTCTATATTTATTAAATTTACATATAACCTTAACTGAATCACGACATTAAGCAAAAAATAAAGAGAGAGAGAGAGATAAACGAAACAAAAAGAAACAAAAATAACTATTTTATTGCTCTCGCTTACTTGATGCACGTTAACTCTTTAATGGTTAATAAATCTATATTTAGCATTAATATACTTGCTTGAAATTTTACAAATTAACCAATTCATTGCAGAACAGAAAATGACTTGAGTTTTTTGGTTGTTAGAAAAACATTTATATACAAAACCAAAATAATGCTTTGTATTTTATATTTACCCTTCTTCATTGTGTACTGCAATATTACTGTAAATTCAAAAATCTCCTTTTCATTTCTTGTTGAACGAATTCTGCTTTATAAAACTATTTCCAAATAAAATAAACGAAACAACTATACGTGTTTACTTGTCTCGTTGCAACTGGGATAATTAAATAAATCAATTTGTAATTGGAAATTGGTTAGGGATGATAAACGTAATATGTTTCGTATCTATAATTATGTATTAGATAATAATGAAACCATTGTTCACATAGGAAAGTAAATCAGCCAGATACAATTGTTTAGCATTACCGCTTAGGCACTGGGTTCAATTGTATTTGTATAAATGGTGCAAGTCTATAACGGGAATTTTCTGAACTTAGAAAAGTGAATTAGACATAATTGGCGAGTACGGTACCCCAAAATAATTTGTGCTTATATTTATTAAATGCTAATGCATCTTCACACGCGCCTGGGATTGTTGTTGCAAAACTTTATGACCTTTGCTGCCAAGTGATTCCACGTTCGCCATATTCGCCAGATTTGGCTACCAACGATTGTTTGTTCTCAAACGTGAAGAAATAGCTTAATGGATGAAGATTCACATCAAATAATGAAATTAAAGCTGAGATAGACACATATTTTTCGCGACTGAAGAAATCTTATTTTGCTGAAGGTATTAAACAATTAGAAAGTCATTAGGATAAATATAGTTATTTACAAGGAGACTGTATTGAAAAAGTCTTAAATCTTGTGATTTCTTGGTCAGGTCGAGAACTTTTAGAACTTTTAGTAATATGTGGCACAGATAACCGCAGTATTCGGAGAAAACCTGCACAGGTGCAGTGGTATGAACTTCTGGTGTATACTGCGCTAACTGACTGGCAGCAAAATATACATCTGAATAAATGTTCACCATTTTTATAATACAAACAGCCAAAGATAATAAACGTGTTATTCAACATTTTGAAGTTAAAACAGACCATTAATTTTAAGACTTGTCTTGATGGGACCATATAAATTACTGAAATCGCAAAGAATTGTTGAAAATAAAGTTTTGAAATAAGCAAACGGACTTATAATGGGGCACTCTCAGTTTTTTAAAATGTTTCAGAATGAACTTAAACAAAAAGTTTGAAATAAAGGAAATTTTCCATCATTGCGGCTACCTTTAAATTAAAATAAATAGGAAAAGGGGGAAGTCGTAATAATAACTCAAAAACTAGAATTTGCTTAGAGGTGCTTTGCCCACTCTCTGATTGCAGTACAAATTATCACAAAGCAATTTTAAGACACATTATCAGTGGTTAAAATTCTTGCAGCTGAAACTGATTTGATAAATAAGCGTATAGAAAAAAATAACATACAGTTGTAATTTCTCAGTTCTTCTTAACGATGCGCAAACATGATCCCTGACATTAAGAGAGAATAAATTATTGGAAGTATGCCAAGAAGAATGGATGATGTATTTGCAGTGAGCATCAGAGACAACCTTTGAACCAAAGATCTACGCAAAAATAATTGGGACTTGAGATATCGAGAATACCAGGAAAATGGACAGGGCACGTAATGCGAAAAGATCTACCGAGTCGCAGTTTGGAATTGTAGAACAAACCAAAGCTGAGGAGGAATTAAACTAAGATGGTTAGAAGCACTAATGAAGTACTTTGGCAGCCGATATACCTAACAACTACCTGAACTTTCTCGAAATGTCTAAACGCATATACTTAAATTAGTCGTCTTGGCCAACAGAATAATTTCTATTGTTTTTTAAAGTTCCCCCAACAATATAAGTACATCCATCATCGAGTTACATAAGGCTAGACCAGAACTACCCCAGTTCACCTTCCATACTTTCACAAATAATACAAGGATTTGAACATTAGCACGGACAGTGAATTTTTAGATGCTCGCAGTTAAATGGCCGGACGTGAACTATCAGATCCCTCCTTACAAATTATAAGCGTACGGAAACCTTTGTTTCACATTTCCAAAGCACTGTGGGGCTTCTGCCAGAGAGTTGCTTGCTTACCGTGGACCAGCAAAACACAATGAAAGCAAATACATTTCTATTCTTTGCTTAAGAGATATATGTCTGCTATAGCTCATCTTAAAGCCGAGAAACTGTTCAATGGTGATATATTTACGTCTAGACGATGACTAGGAAAATAATATATTCTACAGGAAATGTAATTATCAGTTATGCGCAATGAGCAAAAACTCTGCGTTTAATATGGAAACGAATGAATGGTAAATTTTGTTAATTCCTGGGTATTAATGCATGTATGACAATAAATTTGCTGAACTTAATGACGATATTGTTAACATTTATTTCCTCCAGAAAGTTACATTATCACTAAACATATTAATTATTATTAAGGGTGGTAAAAGCGATGAACTAATTCTTAGGTAGAATTATTCCATAAATATTACAGAATTTTCTGTCTATTTTATACATCTCTACAATTTTTTCAAAAACTAATTGAACATTATTCAGTTTTATCTCATTAGAAGAACACAAGGGAAAAAGCACTTCATCGACCAATGAATGTGAACAGAATTCACTGCCTGTGTCAGTAAGCAAATAGTATCTGTAAATATTGAAAACATTTAAACCCCATACATAACAGTGCGTATATGCTGTATGTTGACATAACATGGTTAAACTTGGGGAAGATGGCACAAATGATCCCCGAATCCGTTAACTTAACGTTACCTGGCGTTTACTTTCTCAGGATACGGTAAAACTCGGAGAAATCTTAATATATTAATCATTTTTTACATTTTCAATAATTTCTGACGATCTCTCATCGAACCTGATGAACAATTTTATACATAGATCGCGGAATTATCGCTGCTCTAGTACCTTATTTGTCAATTTTTACATTTTGTTAAAAGATAACCCAGACAGGTGAATATGCTTTTCAAATGGAATTTCATTGTCTGAATTTCATGCATCAAGAACCAGAAGCTAATAATTTACGTGGGTTTCCGGAACCGGCATCCAGTATTCAGTGCATTAAATGCAATGTCTCTCACTGGAGGGAGGGCAGGGGAAAGAGAAGCGAAATTGAGAATGATTGAACAGATGGATACAGGAGTGTGGGGGACTTGTCATTATACCTTCAAATTGCACGGCTAATTACACTTGAATGAGAAGAGGGGATCAGTAGAACATGGTGTGCTGAGTGGAGGTGATAGAACTGCCATAACAAAGGAGTAACCCGCACCGCCGTACAGTCCGAACTGGCGCATAATCCTTTCACCAAATTTCTACAGCGTTAGACATTGTGTAAATGATTTGCCGAATGACAGATGATAGTACGTATACATCCTAATGACATGGTACAATGCGTGCATAATGCATGAATTAATGATGTCGGACATTTTTTTCAATTAAAAAGGAGTTGGAAACGCATCCCGTTTGATTATTCCTCATAAATATTACTCGTGTCACCTACTTCCATATGCAAAGATCTTAGAAGATGTATGTTCAGTAATATCCATCGATAAACATTCCTAATTAAGCTTTAGAAATGAAAATATAAAGGAAACAGTAAGACTGGATGAAGATTTATATTTGGACGAATAGATGGATACAGTACCATAGGATATATGAGATATATAGATAAAGTCAAATGCGGATAGATTGAAAAAATAAGAGATGGGTAAACAAACGAGTATATGAACTAATTGCCTTGAGGAACGGATAGATGAAGGAATTTAAAATTTTAGCAGACGATAGAGGTAATATGAATAACTACCATCTGGATGTTTTAATAGTATTTAACGCCCATTTTTACTGCTCAGGTGTCACACTGATGATACAGGAGATGAGATGGATCTCTTTTAAGAAAGGAAACGTTCCACATTTAACCATATATGGGGACTAAGGAAAACCTAAAAAAACTCAGGCATGGAGGACAGTCCTGGCGGGAACTAAACCCCAGACACTCTGCTCGCGAGTTAGTGCCTTAACGAACTCGATCACCCGTGTCGGTGCCACCTGGATAGGTAGATGGATGGAATGAAGGGACGTGGAGTAAAGGATGGGTGGGTAGGTGGAGTGATTATTTAACAATTTTGGGAGGCAATGTAGGTGACTTGGATAATAATCACTTGAATAGCTGGATGAGTTCATGGATGGATGGTTGGATGGACGGATGAATGGACAGGTAAATTGAGGAATGAATAGATTCATAGATGAATGGATTAATGGATGGGGGACTTGGTGGATGGATGAATGCATGGAAGCTTGGATTGGTGGGTGAATGGGTATGTGATTGGGTGGATGGATGGATGCATGGATGGATGGATGAGAGGGAAAATCGGTCCATGGATGGGTAGGTGCGTAGACGAATTTGTTGCTGGATGGATGAGTAGATGCAAGGGTTGGTGAGGGAGTTGATGGGTGGTAAGATGGGTTAGTAGATGAATGGATGTATGGATAAATGGATCGAAGAGTGGATAGATGGATGGGTTGGTGTGTGGGAAAGAGGAAGGGATAGCAGATGCGTGGATGAATAGATGGGTGGATGCATTGGTGGACGGATGAATGTATGAAAGGGAAGTTTGTGGGAGGATGGTGGGTGGATGTTTTTTTTTTTTGAGTAGTGTTTAACGCCCGTTTTTACTACTGAGGCACCACAGGCGGCGGGTGGATGTGAAAAGTGTTGAGTGAATGCAGGCTTGAAGGGATGTCTGGGTGAATGTATGGATAATGGATGAACGATTGAATGGGTGCATGGATGGATTTATAATTTTGGGAGGCGATGTAGGTTATGTGGATGATCGCCACCGGATGGGGCAGGTAATGGGGCCCCATCTTCCTTTTGTGACCTTGCGAATGAACTACAGTGAGTGTACATTTACTTTCCCTAAAGTAACACAATGTGTGAGTATTAAGCTTAGCCTCTGGTTCTTCTTTTATTTGTGCAGCTATAAATAGGTACTCGTGTATAAGAATATTGCTAAATATTTCGCATTAGTTTTGGATCTGCTTTTTGAAACTTTTGTGTACATAGTCTCTCTGCCTTGTGGACTTCATTATTAGGCTAAGCTTTCAGTGACCAGTAAATATGTAAAATTGTTCGTTTGTCATTTATACTTAGTAGAACATGCAGTATATGTCACCCCAGATATTCTGGAATTAAAACTATTTGTCAAATATTTATAATACCAGAAAGCAAATTTATGTGTATTTGAAACTAATAACAGATATAATTATTTCGCAAGTGAAAAATTAGTTACGATAATTTTACTTTCTATGAAAATACATTTATATATCTCGTAAATGTAAAGTAAAATGTAAGAATAAGCTGCCAGTTTAATTGCAATAGTACGGAAAAACAAACAAAGAATAGAAGTTTGGTAAAAGTGTAGTAAAACGTTGCAAAGAATAAAGGTTGTTTTATTTCATGGTTTAAAAAGTTCATTAATATATAAATAACTCAGTAGCATCAATTTTTAGATTAAAATGGGCCAAAAGCAGGAGTAGATTTAAGGATAATACATCAGGGTTTCACATCAGATATTGTATTTAAAATATCTAAATAACTTTATTGCATTTTATTTCATAGTTTACTAAACACAGCAATGTGCATGGGTATTAATATAACAAACCATTCTACACGATACATGTAGCAAATACAATTATGAACCATAAAGTACAGTGTCGGTCCTGGTGGTGTAGTGGTAATCACACTTGCCTACTAAACCTAAGACCACGGGTTCGATCCCGGTCAGGACCGATGGATTTTTTCGGGCGTAAAAATCCTATGTATGGTTTCCTATGTATGGTATGGGAAGTAAAGCCGTGGGTTCCGTGTTGTTCATTTATGGCATGATAAAGAACCTCAAGCCTGAAAAAAGAGGCCTCTGAGTAAAATTTGTCGGCCGTTCCATTTGAATGGGACGCTGATAACCTGAGTTGTTAAAAGAGCGTCCATAAATAAACCAAATCAAAAAACCATAAAGTTCTGTTCAGTCGGAAAATTGTTTACGTGAAATGTTTGGAGCGATGCAGTGTGTTAATGAATGGGAGCAAATGTTTGATTACTGTAGGACCTGGTATGTAGTGTCTATGTGAAAAACTCGTTCTCAGAATATTAAAATACATAAAAAATTTAGAATGGAAAAGTTAAGACTTCTGGAAAAAGTTCACATGAAAATATAAAATTTATTTTTATATAGATTACATTTAAAAAAATCTTCATAAAATATTTTGTAAAGTAATATGTATAAATTTAAAACAAACTTCTGCAACAATGCAATACATCAGCGTACATATATTACAATTTTGAAGAAAAGTGATAATACAGTATTTGAGACATTTAAAAATATATTTAAGGTGAACCATGGATGCTTATGAGTGCCTTAATTTCATAAATAATGAAAACATTTAGAGGAAATGTATTGGACCTATGAGGTGGACAAGAACTCGTAAGCAGGTCTGGGGTTTTTCTCAGATTTTTCTTGTTACTCATAAATGACAAATGCAGAATCCTAAACTTAGTCCCGGAATGCTTCCGTTTTTTAAAAAAGTAATTTCCTGATTTACCATTTCATCTCATGAATTATCATTGTCCACGCCACTGATGTCTCATTAGTAAAAACGTATGTTGAACACTAATGAAATAAGTGCATCTGCAATTAAATTAAATAATGAACCGGTAAGTAGGCAAATGATGCTAGAACCGAGTCCGTGCGGTACTGATTAGAGCTAAAGGGATTTTCCAGACGTGCAGAGCGTTAACGTACTTGCCAGTCATTTTGAAAATTTTAATTTTAATGCTTTTATAAAAAGTTTGTTTAAGGTTTTTATTTTTACTAGCTCTCTCTTTATCAAAAATACAAAAATTTGTAGTTAAAGCAGCTAGACACATGCAAGGTCCAAACAGGTTTATGTTTCCATGGCAAGTTCGGCATTCACAGGTAATAATTCTGTTATTGTTTAAATGAAATCGCATCTGATAAAATGAACTCCATACATTAATTATAAATATATTTACAATTTGGTGCAGTATATCTGCGGGTCTAAAGTTAGTCAATAGTTAGCGCATTTTGCAAAAGAGTATACTCTAAGGTGATGAAGGTGCACTTTAGTGGCTGAAGTCCGGAACTTGCAGTCTAAAATTTCACACATTCACAACACGTATTCCTTAATTAGACCGTTATTGCTTCCCTACTTCATCAGCTGGACTTCTGCTTCCCTAATTAGTATCAAGTCTTCCTCGTCGAAAGCCCAAATCCAATTTTGAATCTCATTTTCATGCTTTACAATACTGAAAAGCGACGGCGAGCACCGTTGTTTAATAAGGACTTCCAAGATTCAACCCCTAAAGGATTTTTTCCTTTCCTCTCGAGGCACGAACAATGGACAGAAAGTCTCACCCGTTTCTATTAATTCTTCCCCTTCTAGTCTCATTATTTTCCCTCCACCACCAATGGCGGCACAAAAGAGTCTCGCTGTTCTTTGTTTTATTTGTATGAAAAGAAACTGAAATAGAGGCTGCAATATGGATACAGAGCAAGTGGGACTCACGTTTTTTTCAATGAACTTGCATTCCCGCTCATCCCTGCGCCAACGCCGGTTAATTAAAGAGAAAATCGCCCTTGTTCTTTGATATTCACGAATGCATCTAGGGTAAATTCTTATACAACCCCAGTAAGTTTAGTGCATCTGTGGATTCCATAATGAGTTTAGCCACTTTAAAGATAGTGTAACTTTAAGATGTAGATTTGCACACAAATTACACATTTGATGAAATTGATACACTTTTCATATTTACAGATTTTAGCTCTGGAGTAGAATTTGTCAAAGATGTCATTTTTACATGGTTTATATTAATATATCTTAGAATATTTTCAAAAGGGTAACTTAAAATATTTGCATTTAGCACGTTTACCAAACTGAGTTAACTTAATGCAAAAGTGTTGTTACATTTGTTTTCTTCATTGCAGGACATCCTCTTTTGTATAGAAGGTGAGATTGATAGATGATGAAAGTGAATTAAATAATAATATTGTACATTATATTATGTCTAACTTCTTTGCTGTGCACATCTTAACTTTTTATGATCACGTCCGAGTTCTCTACCATAAATAAAAGTACAGCTAGTATGTACTCGCCAGTTAATGGCAAAATTCCAAATGTTTTGAATTGGTCGTTTTATCCTTGGCATTATTGTTATAACTCGTGTTTGTATGAGAAATATTTTTATAGTATTTACTGAACTTTCTCAGAATACTATTCCTAAGTCATTAAGAAATGGAAGTAAGCATAATATTGTTTTAGGATGATCTTATTTGTAAAACGAATTAATGTTCTGATTGCAATACATACCGAGCTTGGTTTTGGTAAGATCTAATTGATGTGGTTTTTCCAATTCAAATCAATCATAAGAACTACAACTTTTGTTTCTAGATTTGATGATTTTATTGTCTTCATATTGTCTCTTTAGATCTGCAAGGAATTTAGTTTTTCCACTAAACTAGTGTATTGAAAATATCACCGATAAATCTGGGAGGCGAGTGATTTTCTGTTCTTTAATGAGAATATTGTATCATCTGCAAAAAGAATTGGATAAACATGTTTGTTTACTACTGAGAGGAGATCATTGATATAATAATGAACCCAAAACAGAAACTTGAGGAACTCCAAGCTTTTCCATTCGACTACGCGTTGTGATTATGTGAAGAATTTATTATAACATTTTACTTTCTGTTTGTGAAGTATGATGGAATCCAATGATACCCCTTGTATTTAATATAATAATAGGATACTTTTGCTAAGTGCGTTATGATTTACATAGATAAATCTTTTGATAAATCACAAAATATTCTCAGTGTATTGAATCCACTATCAAAGGATTTGAGAACTTCATTAGTTAAATTGAAAGTGGCATCATTTGTTGACATGTTTTTCCTAAATACAAACTGCTTCTTTGCTATTTTTTATGCAGTGGTCTTCTAGTGCCACATAATTAATAGATATACGTAACCCATTTAGCACATTATAAAAATAATAAAAGATCTCAGGAGGTATAATTAGGAAACAACTGCTTGTGCCGCATACAACATTAGAGAATTTATGCCTATAACTTTCCATCGTTTTTCTCAGCGAAAGTCACGGTTTGTTTGGATTCAGAAGTTGAGGAAGATAGAATTCTAATTGGAAAAGCTGACTACATGAACTTTATCACAATTTTCTACGTAAAATTCATAAGTGTTTCTGATTACTAAGATCATTCGCCGTATTGGACATTCCATTCTTACAGAAAATGCGTTTTACTTTCAGAAACTATTCAGAATTTTTTACATGCGAACAATACATGCAGACGAGAGATATACGAAGAAGATTAAAGCTTTTGAGTAAGGGATGAACAACGGGAGTGAAAGGGAGATGAATCTAGCAGACACAGCTTGCGTGTAACATGGCGATATATCGGATATCGATCATCCACAGTATCAAATCCAGCTTCTCAGCGTAACGGCAGCTGCTCTTCCCGCAAACTTTATCCAATACACAGACGTACTCACGATCTAATATTAACTCAATTACGCAGCCCACATTAACGATAGATACTACAGAGAGGCTAAGAACTGATGAAAATGCACTATCGCGCTCCAAAACTTTAAAGCATTTAGAATGTAATTCATCCGATATTTGCAATAAATAAATCAGAAATATTCATCTTATATCCTAACATGCCCTCGCGATATAAGGGGGAAAAATGCTGTCGAGTGTAAAATAAATGACTATTTAATAGCACATGACATTGTTATAGCGCGTTACCAGTTCGGGAACTTTAACATATAATAGTCTCTAGAAAATAGATTTTCTGTTCAGTGCGGGAAAAGGCTGACATTTTTAGCCATAGATCGGAAAAGTACGGTAAATGTTCAAAGCATTTCCAGTCAAGGTCGAACAAATTTAATCCTTCGGAAGGGAAGTAAAGTCGTGGGTCGGTGTCGTAGATTTACGGCACAAAAAAGAATCTCAAGCCTGAAAGAAGAGGCCTCCGAGCAAAATTTGTCGGTCGTTTCACGCTCTGAATTGAATGGGACGTGATGGCCTAAGATGTTAAAGAGCATCCGTAAAAAAGCCAAATCAACAAGGAACAAATTTAGAGCGCGGGGAGTAACGAGGCCTGTGAACTCTTCATGGAGTTAGCAGCATAATTATTTATTACTCTGAGATGGTGCGGTGAAGGAACTGGAACAGTTACAACATTAACCACGAGAACCGAGATGGTTCCGGCCCCTTCCCTTTATGGTCGTCGAGTTTTGCTATAAACTTAGGACTGAGGAAAGCATCTTAAAATGGAATATTGTAGATTATTTTTATTGGTAAACCGTTGAATTTGTACAAGAAGAGACATAACAAATGGTTATTCAAGTGGCATTTCCTAATATGACGAAAATGAAATTAAAAACTTTTTACGGACACTATTCAATATCATAAACAACTTATTTCTTCAACAGTTTATCAATTTAAATTTACCATACGGGCTGTATGCGAGGTCTGTTCAAAAAGTATCGCCAATTTTGTGTTTTTTTCAAAAAGTATTTATTTATTCATGAGTATCTATTTTGTCCCTTTCAAAGTAATGCCCTCCATATATTATACACTTGCGCCAACGTTTTTTCCAATCTTCGAAGCACTTTAAAAAATCGTTTTTTTTTGTGATCTTGTTCAGCTCCTCCTTCGATGCCGTCTTTATCTCCTCAATTGTGGCGTAACGTCGTCCTTTCATGGGCCTCTTCAGTTTTGGGAACAAAAAAGTCACAGGGGCCCAGGTCTAGGGAGTACAGTGGCTGCGGCATTATAAGTGCGTTGTTTTTGCCCAAAAATTCGCGCACAAGCAAAGATGTGTGAGCAGGGGCGTTATCATGGTGCAAAAGCCAATTTTTGTTCTTCCACAAATCCGGGCGTTTCTGGCGGATTGCTTCCCGCAAATTGCACATAACTTGCAGGTAATATTCCTTATTGACTGTTCTACCCTGTGGCAAGAACTCATGATGCACCACACCCCTGCAATTGAAGAAAACTGTAAGCTAAACCTTCACATTCGACCAAACTTGGCGCGCTTTTTTCGGTCTTGGCTCGTGTGGCAATATCCATTGGGATGATTGAGCTTTAGTTTCCACGTCATAGCCATAAACAAATGATTCGTCACCAGTTATGACCCTCTGGAGCAAATCTGGGTCGTCGCGGACAGAGTTCAACAGCTCCTTAGCAACGTTAATGCGATGGTGTTTTTGGTCGAAATTGAGCAATTTTGGTACGAATTTTGCGGCGACCCGTCTCAAGCCCAAATCATTGGTAAAAATGGAATGGCACGAGCCAATCGATATGTTTAGGTCCTAAGCAACTTCTCTAACGGTGATTCGACGATTGGACAATACTATTTTCTTCAGTTCTTCAATGTTTTCGTCTGTTGTTGATGAGCTCTGGCGTCCGGGACGCTCTTCGTCGTTCATATCTTCTCGACCCTCTGAGAACATTTTGTACCACCGATAAACGCTGCTTTGGTCCAAGGTAGCTTCACCATATGCCACAGTCAACATGTGGAATGCATCCGCGCACTTAATTTTTTTTCACACAAAATTTGATACAGATTCTTTGTTCCATTTTTTGGAATAAGCAAAAATCGAAGACGAGCCAAAACACGTCCAAGCAAAATAGCTGTCAAACAATTAACTGAAGATTCAAAATGCCCGAGCTTGTCAACATAAGTGAGGGACATGAGTACCAACATAACGCCTCAAAACAATCGAAAGTAGAATATACGCAACCCGCGGAAATTCAAAATTCGCAATACTTTTTGAAGAGACCTCGTATATACAAATTGGTGTTAATTTTATTTACCTGATCTGAAGAGAAAAAAGTTTATATAAACATGGCCTGAAAATACACAATGTCTTGTTGCATTATTTTGCCGCTAACAAAATAACACGTAATAAAAATGATAAATTGTGTTTTAAAATTGCTCCAATGCATCGTTGCACTTCGATGCAAACTTCTAGACTGTTATGTGTTTACTCAAATCCGTTTTATGTGCGCTCTCTCAGAACGTCAACTTCAGATACAGGAGCTGCATATAACTAGGAACTTTGAATATCCGTTACTGATAAAAATCCACTGAACTGAAATGTGGGGATCGAGCAGACCTTTCAAAAAATCTCTCTTGACCAATCTATCTTTGCAGAAAGGGGTCATTGAAATAATGAACTATACGACTACGTGAGTTGTAAAGTCATCTTGCACAAACCACAATTGTCGTATGAGTTCCAGAGGTACAAAGTTAGTTAAATGGTGCAATTGACACCGGAGAAATTACAGATTAATGTCTCAGCCGCGAAGGGCAGAAATGGATGCCAGGAAAATGATTACGTACTATTCCAGCCCAAATGTTTACACTGAATTCCTGAATTCATGCCTTACTTCGTAAGGCTTTCATAGCTAGATGTGAGTTTTATGATAGATGAAGAAAATATCGCGTGAAAAGCAAGCCTCATCAGTAAACCACGTAAATGATAAGGAATCCAGGAACTGGAACTGGTACTGGTATAGAATGCGTTGACTGAATTTTCTTTGTGGCTGAAAGTCCTTGCAGAGGGTTTTAAGGGTTAGAAGATCTTAATGAGGAATATTCCAGTTAGTCGTGTGACTAATTCCTTCACTTAATGCAGTTTTCTTGCATTATCTTATGCTTTTTTGCCCATTTTACGAACTTGTTTCTCAAGCTTAAGTTTCTACTTCTCTTAGTCTCCCAACATCCGAAAACCTCCTCTGTCTCTCGCAAGTTAGTGAGAAGAACCTACACATATTGCATATCTACAATTTCATTCACTGATTACATTGCTTTTAATTTATTCACTCAGCAATCAACAAAAGAAAATCAAATAAAGAAAACTTTAAAGTGATTAAAAATTAAATAAATTCTGAGTCGACTACTCTTCAGAGGTAAATGTATGGAAACATTCCTAAATATAATGATGCGAAGGATTTTCAGGTGTATTATCAGGTATATAGGATTTTAAAAATTGTTTTTCTCTTTAGAAAATCACTCCGACAGAAATTTGCACACACTATGAATAATACCACTTAACCATAAACCATCTATGGAAAGTATATTTTGTAGGAGAATATTCAAGCGATACCATCTAATGCTTATTCTGTGATAACTCATGGGCGCATTCTTTTTAATTATCCCGAACACCGAAATCTTTGTTCAAATCATGTCCAAACTTGACGAGTTTACTGTCAGTGTTCATTAATCATAAATAATTTCTTCATTGTGCAACAGAAACATGTTCTTTACAATCAAACATTCCATAATTAATCATCCTACACAGTATTTTCGTGGTAATTTTTACTGAGTAGCCTTGATTATTAAATGCTGAGACACTGTAGTCCTGCTAACATAAGTTCATACTTATATGCCTCACTTGTCGGTCCTGGTGGTGTAGTGGTTACCATACTTGCCTTCTAAACCCAAGATCGCGGGTTCGAACCCGGCCAGGAGCGATGAATTTTTTCGGGGCGTAAAAATCCTAAGTATGGCTTCCTTCGGAAGGTAAGTAAAGCCGTGGGCCCCATGTCGTACATTTACGGCACGAAAAAGAACCTCAAGCCTGAAAGAGAGGCCTCTGAGCAAAATTTGTCGGCCGTTTCACGCCCTGAGTTGAATGGGACGCTGATGACCTGAGATGTTAAAGAGCGTCCATAAATAAATCAATCAAAAAAAAATGCCTCACTCAGCATAAAATATCAGTTTTCTTTCAGGCACAGAACTTAGATCATCCAACTGTTGGATAACTTTCCAAACAATGCAAAGCGACATTCTGAGAATAATAACCAAAATCCCACCGATAGCTCCGGCATATCTACGACACAAGAAATGAAAATACACACAATAAAAGAATTAATTAAGTACCTCAGTTTTAATCTTTACAAAAACAAGAACAGAAATCACAACAAAGTAATTCAAAAACTAGGCGACTACGTAACTACTAATGATAAACATCGGCAACCACTGTCCCTATTTGATCGAACAATTGGCCTGGGAGCACCGGAAAAATATATCCAGGAACATGTGGAGCAATTATTTAACTTCCTCTAGCCATTATAGGCTGACAGAATTCTAAAGGACTCACAACAACCAGACGCTTGCAAATATTACAACCATAAAATTGCACAGTTGCCCTCTCATAGTCCTTGTGCTACACGCCAAGGTGAAGACCGCCACAGGTGGCCGAGGTCGTTAAGGCACGGACTCGTGAGCGGGAGGTCTGCGGTTCGAATCCCGCCAGGACCGTCCTCCCTGACTGGGTTTTTTTCCAGGTTTTCCTCAGTCTTCATAACTGGCAAATGCCGGGGAGGTACCTAAACTTAGGCCTGGAACGCTTCCTTCCTTAAAAAAAAAAAATCCTTTCCCAATTTATCATTTCATCTCATGTATCATCAGTGTCCACCGCCTGTGGTGCCTCAGTAGTAAAAACGGGTGTTAAACACCACTCAAAAAAAAAAAAAAAAAACGCCAAGGTGGCTTCGGGGTCGAGGGCCCCCCACAGCGATGAATAAGATAGAGGCCCCTTCTACAGGCCGTGCTGTCGCCTACAACAGGATATGCACACTCACGGACACTCCTGATCTCAAACACAAATGTATTAGTATTTATTAAAGACACCTTAATTGAAATCAATCTACTATTAGCAGCTACGAGTGACACTAATGAATGCTTCTTAGGTTAATGTGTTGTATACTTAAAAAAGAAAAGAAAAGGGAAAGAAGAAAGAGGATAAATGGAAAAAACGTAGGATTAGCAACTAACACTAATGAATACGTTTAATTGTTAGTATGTTCTAGCGTCTTGGCGCACTAAGCTGCGAATGACTCGACGAAGCCTAAGGTGTAAAATAACACATATCACAACGAATGCTAGCAAGTAGAATAACATCTAACAGCAACTCCAAACACCAATAACAGTAGGCGCATGCTACTTTCTCTTCACCTTTACCCAGAATCCATCTTGCATGGGTACATTTGCCAACCTATAAATCCCTCTGGACCTTTGGTCAACTTCGTCTCCCGGAAAAACAGCACGCCTCTCGCTCTTGCATGCATGCAAGCTCTTCATCTATCTCTACTAAATTCCGGGGTGGAATAGCGGTACCCGAACACTCCTTTCCTTTCACTCCCTGCATGTTATTATCACTAATAGCAAGGGGAGGCGATGTAGAATATTTCTTGGTTGATCGCCACCGAGGAGGGACGAGGTGGTGTCCCTTCTCGGCCTCCTTTCGGGGGGCCCTTAATAAAAACGTGACGTTAAGCGAGTAAATCACTCACAGATCTGTGGTGGTGACAATAGCTTGTTTTAGGTTCATCATTTCGTAAGCCTCAGCTAAAATAAAACAATTTCTAGGCATGACAAATAAATTCTGCAAGGGCTAAAATGAATCTCAAAATGCGGCCTGATGGGAAGCAATGCCCAGGGGAATAAGAACACCTTTATGCTCAACTTCATCGTGAATACATGATTACAATCAACACATTTTGCTAAACTTTTATGATACTATACAGGATTAGTTAAAAGTCCTGCTCAGTAAATAACTTTTGAATCATGTGATTCAGTGTCCTGAAAATCGGCGTGTGGGGACAGCCGCATACTGAGATATTAAAAATACATTGCCGACTCTTTTCTACCTATAATATAGCTTTACATTTTAGAATAATGTTCATTAGGAGCTTAAGTACCCACACTAGATACTTTTCTAATTTATTGTTGTTGAATAACAAAACAGAAAACTAACAAACAAATATGAGGCAAACAAACAAATGCTTCTTCCTTAACAAATGCAAAACAAAATAGCTCAAAGTTGAAATTTTGTGTTGAGGCAAAATGGCTCTCAGCTGCTTGACCATAAAAATAATTTAAGAAATGACTTAAACAGGTCTTGCACAGCTTTCACAATTCGATACTCCAGATATGCTAAGTTCTTAGATCTTTCTTGATCTGCTATTGACTTTAAATGGCACCACAAAAAAGAAGTTCAAAATGGAAAAATACGGTGATCTTGCTGGTCATTCTATTTGACCTCCCATCGTTGTGGATAAACCTGATCAAAATGCTGACGAAGATTCTGTCCATAGTGAGCTGAAGGTTCCTCTTATTGCAAATAGATGTCATCTCTGGATAGTCCATGATTGGTTGGATGTGGAAAAACATTTCCGATATCTACTATCTATTAGCGTTGAGCATTTCTCTAAAGAAGAAACGAACAATAATATTATCAACAATATCAGCCTAAGCATAAATTTTTGTGAATACTGCGTGTGGTTCTCCTGTATTTACGTCTAAGTAGTATTGGCATTTGTGTCTGTTGACAGTTTCATTGTCGCTTCATTTGAGAATACAATTTGTATAATAAAACTGTATTGCTGTTAATGCGCTCTATCATTAATGTAAAAACCTGCATTGCTCTATAGGGATCGCCCTCTGAAAGTTGCTGCAAAAGTTTATTTTATAAGAATGTTGCTTGGCACCTTTCAGTATTTTATCCCAGAACTTTGACTGAAATTTTGTTCTAACGACAATTTTGTATTCCATTTGTAGTAGTATGATGAAGATGATAATGAGGCGGACAATGTGTCCAGTGTTACCCCTTCACTTGTTAAAACATTCACCGATGCGAATGTTTTTGTTGGGATAATCAGTAAAAACAATGCTGTGAACTGAAGTAACACATTTCTTTGTGTTTCTAAAATTGTGGAACAAACCTTAATGGTCTCGCCCCATATCAACAACCCTCGAGCGTCTAGTATTATTACTTTCGTCTTAACAGTAACATACTACCACGAGAAACCTGTAAATTCTCCAGCAGTTTTTTTTTCCCCCCGGATAGTGTTTAACGCCCGTTTTTACTGCTGAGGCACCACAGGTGTTGAACACTGATGATATATAAGATGAAATTATAAATTGAAAAATATTCTTCTTTAACGAAGGAGACGTTTCAGGCGTAAATTTATGGTACCTCTTCGGCAATTGTCATTTATGAGGACTGAGGAACACCTGAATAAACCTTAGAGACGACGATCCTGACGAGAATCAATCACAGATCTTTGGCTCATGAGTCCGTGCCTTACCAACTTCGGCCAACCATGGCAGTTTTCCAGTGTTGTCACTGTTACTTCCGAACATCAAAGATTACTCAGAAACTGTGCATTTTTTCTGTTTCTCATATTATTAAAAATATCTGAGGGTATCTTAATTAATGAATATAGAACAAACGAATAAATTATTTACATCGGCACCAAATCTCTTATGGTGTAAACAGTACTAAAAGAGAATTCAGAGACGTACCAAAGTTGTTTTTCTGAGGAAGCTCTCAATTCACAAGATTCTTCACGCGTAATAAATAAACAGCTGTATGACTATAATCTTAATTGCAGGAAAAAGGCCATCAAGGCTTGTCCCTTACTACTGTGTTATGAAGAAAGTTTATACATATGCGGCAAATGGTCAGGTTATGACTAATTTCTTCAATAGATTCAATTGAAAACAATTCCAAAGTTTATTCATATTATACGAAAATACACACCATAAAATATACAATCCTCTATCACTTCAAAGAAAGAACTGAATTACTACTACTAATGGACAAACTTCATGTAAAACTATATCCTACCTTTGGAAAAGAAAATTTATATGGCACTTGGGAAATAACTTAAAATCTAAGACTCGGTAAACACTCATTACTGTGGTGAGTTTAACTCAAATATAAAATCGCCCAATGTTGTAAAACCTTCTGCAAACATATAAGGAAGAGCAACTTTAATTATGAAGCTGAACTTAGCGGTAAACTAGTTACATACCGCCGGCTTGTACTTACGAATAGGACACATGTTTCTCATCACCACTCCAACCAAAATTTAGTCAGGGCTGTTGAACATTTCACAACACACAGAAGTTATTAAGCAGCAGGATAATATGCTGGGTGTAACAATAAGGTGCTCGCAGCCTTCCACAATAC
This sequence comes from Metallyticus violacea, assembly GCA_030762175.1. NCBI lineage: Eukaryota > Metazoa > Arthropoda > Insecta > Mantodea > Metallyticidae > Metallyticus > Metallyticus violacea. Next base: position 37,916,044 of record CM060846.1, read on the forward strand.
GGACAAGAACACTCTGCATCTTGAACCGGGATTCGATACACAAGAGATTTCAAATGCTCCCACAAATAACAATGAAATGAGTCACATGACATTACACAAAACACTGACGGTGAACCTAAGTATTACATGTAACCAACATAACCAAGAAGGGATTTTGAACATTTCATGCAAGAAAGATTTACATGTAGTTCTGCTCCTGTATGTTTGCCATACAGGAAGAGTTGTAGAAAACGAGTTCTAACATGGAAATAAAGCGTTTCTGGATCCATGTTCATATAACATATTTTCTTTTTCTACGTAGGTGGATTGTGTCCTGAAAAATTTACCTACCTTATTGTTACACACGTATACATATAGCTACAAATATAAAATGATAGTAAATATGTTTCCATTATGAACCTATAAATGTGATGATATATAAACTATGAAAGAAGGTGAAATAACTGAAGTCCAAAAGGCTGTAATGGTGCAATGAGCACCCTCATACCCGGAAATGCCCGATTCGTATTTCTGTTTTTACATTGCAACTTCCATTAACAATGCTTTAAGAGTTCAGGTTTTTGTTTCACATTGCAGGTCCTTTATATCGCTTGTGCAAGAATTTCTCTGGGTTATGGTGTAATCTGGTGTCAAAATTTACGAGAACTGCAAATACTGTACAGACCTTTAATTTAACCCTATAATACCGCATAGGTGTGCTAAGCTGCTGAACCTCCGAAACAGGGATAAGTTTAATGGCGTAAGGAACACCCCTCACACAGCCCATAGGCTCCGAGTTGCATCATCTAGGATTAGAGACGTAGGTAGAGAACCAGTAAAACCTGCGGATTTAAATACACCGCTGAATGGTTACACCTTTCCCGAAACGAGGTGCTTAACCTTGATTAAAACGCTGAAAACCAAAGTCAAACAGTACAGTAGACCACAGTGGTGATTTGCTGTAAATGTTGGCCCTTAACTGTCAAACTGTCACTTCTACTATAATTCCTTCGATATTGTGTGTAAACGGTATACTATAAAAATAATCACAATTCCATGAATAAGAGCGCAGACATAATTTCGATTGGTCATTTTCAGGCGCATCCCACAACTTATGTAATAATGATTAACTGCGGTAGGGTATTCTGCCTTTGGAGTATAAGATTATTTTAAAGTAACGATAGTTTGTACAAATATTAAAATAAAAGTTTCAGAACCTGCCTGTTGTCAATACATGCAGAAGAAAGTGAAGCTATTGTAACTTCAAATATCCTAAACTCTTAAGCACAAAACGTTATCTAAAACCCCCAGGTTTGTACAGTGTAGCAAGAAATATTGATCACAATGCAAATTAACAAGATTGCTAATGTCTTTTCTGAGAAATAATAACAACAATGAGAATATGAAGCACTAACCTATATTATACGAGATATTGAAAATGATACCCCATTGTGGCAATACATGGGCAGCATCTGTGTAGGAATTTCCTGTATCTCATCTAGCGGTTCAGTATACTTTTCTTGACATTGAAAGATCCTCTGTCTTGTAGCGGTTTAGAAAGTCGACGAAAAGTTTTTCTACCTGGAACATGATTGCCAGAATATTTTCTTGCGTATTGCTTTATCGCTTACCTGAACGAATTCGTTTTTATTTATGCACGGTATATAATATTCCGTTCTTCAAAACAATATCCACGTAGCTCTATAACTAACGAAGAGCTATTAGCACACAATTTACATTCAATGGAAACGCCGAGTAACAAACGAACCGTAAACTATCGGTCAAAAATCCCACAAACAAACTACAAGCTGCTATATGCACGGGGATTATACAACCTTGACAGTTGGCTTCTCTCAGTTGTTTGAAGTTGTGCTCTGGTGGCCAGTAATTCATGATAAAATATCCTTTGCTTTGAAGCTTCAGAACTTGTCATTGTTTTCATTATTAGCCACTGTATATATTCTCCAGAATGAGAGAATCAACAATTTTTCAAACTGTATAATTTATTTTACAATTAGTATATATTAAAAGATAACAGAATACATTGTGTGTAAGATTTAAAAAAGGAAGAAAGTTACATATTGTCTAAAGGAGAATGAAGAAATACATATCATTTGTTGAAAAAACATTCAAATCCTACATCTTGGATTCCCAATGCATTTATTAGAAAACATAGCTTAGAATAGGTCTGATGTAGCTTTACTCATAACGGAATATAATTAACCATAATTAAATATATAATTATAGGAACATCGTGGGATGATGAAAGATTATGATAATAATTTTCTCTCGGCTAATAGATAGCTGCATGAGCTTCAAGAGATTCAGAACTAACATATGAAAGTCAAGATAATTGCAGCACACACAAAGAACAAACGTGAAAATCAGGACAATCTTTACAAATCTAATATATTATGTTTCCTTGATGGTTTATTGGTGCCAGTGAGGAAGTGTTGGAACAAGTGGTGAAGCCGAGGAGAGGCACTGAACAACTAGAAGCAAGATAAATATAATGCTATAGAGGTTCAGTATCTCTGCTTGTTGTCGTATATCCCGTTCGCTTTGCGACGTTTTCAGTGTCAACGCTTTGGACACACTCGCATTTTTTGAAAGTATGTCATTTCCATCAATGCAATCTGCGATCAGAAGAATCATAATGGAACATGTCAATTCGCTCTTGCTATTGTGAACTACCGCGGTGATAATCCTGCACATGTGACAGTTGATAATCTTATACATTTATTTATTCACAATGGCTATCCTTTCGTTGAAAGTAAGTGGACTCAGTAGTGGAAAATATGATCTGGCGTAGCTTTTACGATATATTGCCTGCCCGCTTGTGTGTCTTCAGAAAACACACTTCGACCACAGCATTCGTTCAATATCAGTGGCTACTCTTCGGTGAAATTCGATCTGCCATCCAAAGATGGCACTCCCGCGCATGTCGGAGTTTTAATATTATTTAGAAACCATGTGTACTGATCTTCCCTCAGTCTGCAGTCTCCTCTACAGACTGCGGCAGCTACCGTTTATTTTTCTGGCATTAGTTTCACAGTTTGAAATATTTACATTCCTGTTACTATCGCAGAGTTTAATCAGGATCATCTTCTATCCCATTTACCACTCCCTTTACTGCTTTTGGGAGACTTTAGAGCTCACCATCCCCTATGCGGTTCTGCCAAGCAGTGTGCATGGGATAGTACGGTAGCGAACTTTGGAAATCCCCATAATCTTACTTTGCTCAATAATGTTCATCCTTCTATTCTTTCTGACAGTATTCACAGTTTTACACATTTGGTTCTATCTTACTATTATGCCTCAATTTCTGTATACTTTAAGTGGAACGTCCTTTCCGATTAGTACTCCAGGGACCACTTTCTGTGTCACATCCATATCCGTCTTACCCGTACATTCTGAGCGCGCCAAAAAGGCTTATCGAAAAAGAGAATTGGCCTCTCTTCCGTTCTCTGGTCACCTTTTCATCATGTGCGTTTCCATCAATTGACGCCGTGATTGACCACTTTGATACGTCCTCATACAGCCGCGACCAGGATATTACCCGGTCGTCTCCTCATCCCAGACGTTTTCTAGTTCCTTGGTGGACCGATAAATGCCGGGACGCATTGCTTACACGTCGAGGGGGCTATGCGAGATTCTCAACGCCACCGTAGTTTGGAGAACATGATTCTTTTCAAATAACAGCGCGCCAAATGCCATCGAGAGATTAAGGATATCAAAAAGCCTTATTGGATTGCTTTTGCTTCATCATTTAACTGCTCCATCCCTTCGTCTATTGTATGGGATAAGCTACTCAGAATTGCAGGCAAACCTGAGTTTTGGCCTATACCAGGTACAACACCGTGTACTGGCTACTCCTATAGATGTTGCCTATATCTTCCGTTGCACCTTCGCCGATCTTTCGAGCTTCGCCATTTATCCTTCTCTGTTTAGCACAGTTAAGGAGCAAGTTGCGTCGAGAGGATTCTCCTTTGCCTACGACAATCAGGAATGCTATATTGTCCTGCTTACATTTAGGAAATTGGAGCATGCGTTTTCTACCTCTGGGCATGGCGTTACCGGGCCAGATGGCATCCATGTTGCTGTGTTGGAGCATTTATCAGCGCAAGGCAAGGCTATATTACTTGATATTTTTAATTGCTGATGGTGTTATGGCACGTTTTCGAGCGCTTGGCGAGTAGCCACCTTCATTCCTACATCTAAACTTGGAAAGAACCCACACCATTATTCCAGTTGCTATCTGATTTTCCTCAAAAGTAAGATGATGGAAAGGAGACTTACGTGGTGGTTAGAGTCACAGCACATTTTGCCGAAGGTTCAGTGCGATTTTCGTTATCATCGTTCTTCAGTCCGCCATCTGGTGTCTCTTTCCATCGGTGTTGTGGATGGATTTGTAAAATAGTGCCAAATGCTGGCTGTGTTCTTTGATCTACAGAAATATAATGATATCTGCTCTAATAGCGGTATCCTTCATACGCATGATTGGCGTATGTTGTCTATTTATATTCAGGAGTTTATGAAAAAACTCGGTTTTTATTACGGCATCCAGAAAGTAAGTCCCAATCGCGCCTAGAGATGGCACCGCTAGTCGGATAGGAATGCGCATGCGCAGGAATAGAGAGGAAGTATGTGGTAATAATGCAGTAAAATTTCAGCCTTGTGACGGTCGTGGTTACCGCGCTGTGCTAGGAGAAAATGGGTGCTCTGATATTGTCTCCCGCCAACTGCGAAGTTCGTGCAGTCATCCGAGGTTTACACGCTCAAAAGCAAAGTCCAGCAGAGATCCATCGCAATTGTGTCAAGCTTCCGGAAGACAATTTCGTGCACAAGGGAGCGAGACATCTGGGGAATTGACAAGAGAGTTCTGAAATTGTGAAGCGCCGGTTCTGCTCAATTGCTTGCCGCACACTTTCCAACACTTCTGCCGTCACCAGGGACGGTCGGCCACTACGGTCGTCGTCGTGAATATTGGTTCGTCCTTCAGTGAACTGCCTGCACCATCGTCTTACCATAATGTCGTGTCCATACACTAGTAATATACGCGTGAGTTCTGTTTTATCATCTCCTTTAATGCAAGAGAACGCAGTACATACGGGCTCGCTACTTGGTGTGACACAGTTTGCAATTGCTATCAATTCCATTTCAAATTGTTTACTGTCAGGGATTAAATCGTCATTACTGATGGACAGTTTGGTGATCTTTCTATCATCTAAGCCCCCCTATCTCTTAGAACGAAGGATCCAACGCATTTTATACCATTTTTCTGCATTGAGTGTAAACCACGGGTTCCCTTTTTCGGATGGCAATACTGTCAGCTTGAATTTCTGGCGCTGCAAGGGGTATCCTGCAGGATTGCCGTTATGATGCCGATGTCTTGAACTGAATATCCTGAAACAAGATATATAGAATGTTCAGGCTATTCAGTGCTCCTTGTTGTCAATTTTAGCTACTGCACCTATACTGAAGGTGAGAGCATCAGAGTTTTAAAAACACTTTAAATTAAGTTTCATTTAATGTATTTTAAATTATAATAGGTTTTATTCTATAGAAATATTTTTGAAAATCAGCATATATCACAGATTCGCCAATGACATTGAAGAAATACATTTCATTGGTTGTAGTATTTGTATATTTTAGGAGCGGTAAGTGTGGCGGGCAAAAAATATTACCATGTTCCCAACGAGCTAAAAAAAAGCATACAAAAAACAAACAAAACAAAATAAAAACTCATGTACGGTTCAATGTTAGGAGTGACTAAATGTTTCATGTGAATTAAAACACAATATAAATATTTCATATACAGAGTGCAGGTAAATTAACTTGTTCCATTTTTAGGCGAGCATACAACAGTTTATTAATTGAAATTTATTGGATGGGTACTTTATGAAATTAAAAATTTATTTTGTACAATTTTGCTATTGACATCTGTTTCCTTGGAAAATTACAAATTAAAAATACATCAATTTCAACATCTTTAAGGGCCAAAGCTACTGGAATAGCAAACATACTCAGAAAATTGTTCATTTTTCTCCAGTTATTTGTAGAGTCTACAGCTAACATGCATAAAACAATTCGGAGAAAAGTAAGAATAGTATAAAGACAAAAAAGATAAATATGAAGAAGAAGAGAAGATGAAGAAGAAACAAGGAAAATAATATCGGTTATTACTCCTCGAGGAGGAATGATTCAACAACAGAGGGAGTGCAGGTGGTGATGACAAGGACAGGAACTGAAACATCAAAGCAAGAAATATCGATTCCTTTGGTTTTTCAGCACTTGTCTTTGTTGTCACTATTATCACAGTAAATACATCCGAAATTAAAGGATCAACTATCTCACCAACTGGATAAGTTACCTTACAATGAATTCATTTTAAACAATAATAGATTACATTGTGTGTCAGATTCACTAAAAAGGAAGAAAGTCACACTTTGTCCAAAGGAGAATGAAGAAATACACATCATTTGTAAAGCAACCTCAAATCGTACATCTTGGATTTCCATTGCATTTATTAGTCAATGTCGCTTGGAATGTGTCGCCTGTTGCATTAATATTCTAATTAATAATCAACATATTAAATACGATTATTTATACATCTTTATGGATATTAAGGAAAACATTTAATAATTCATTTTCTCTGTGATAATAGGTAGCTGCAGGATCTGCAACAGATCCAGAACGAGCATAAGAACGTCAAGATAATTGCAGCACACACAAAGAACAAACGTGAAAATCAGGACAATCTTTACAAATCTAATATATTATGTTTCCTTGTTGGTTTATTGGTGCCAGTGAGGACGTGTTGGAACAAGTGGTGAAGCCGAGGAGAGGCACTGAACAACTAGAAGCAAGATAAATATAATGCTATAGAGGTTCAGTATCTCTGCTTGTTGTCACTCTCAGCTACCGAACATATTCTCCGATATGAGAGCATCATCATTATACATACTATTTAAATAAATGTACAATTGATATATTTTAAATTATAATTTTCTTTGTTATGTGTAATATTGACAAATTTAGCAGAAATTCACCGTATGGTTATGGAGATTAAAGAAATTTATATAATTTGTTGCAGTATTTGTTTATTACAGGGGAGATAGATGAGGTGCCAAGACCTATATAAATTTGAATTTTATTATACGATTGAACTTTTTTAGTCATAAAATGCAATGTTGTTTTAATAATTTTTGTCACTGTATTGTTTTTTGAACTTTAGGATTATTTTACATACACCGTAATGAGATAATATTTACCCTGGATTTTTACGTTTAAGCTTTTTAAATGTGAAAAATCAACTCACCCTTCAAGTTAAGAAAAATTGCGTTAACAAAAAACAAAAAACAAAATACGTATGATGTCCCCATACTCCTTTCAGAATCTAATTAAGCACAGTTAACTATAAGATTATTTGCACATCCTTAGACTAATGAAAGGAAAACGTTCCATAATAAAATTGTTCTCTAAGATAAAGTAGCTGTAAGAGCTTCAAGATTTCATAAGTAACATGAGTAGGTTTTGATAAGTGCAGCACACATAATGAACAAATGTGGAATTCATCACAATCTTTAAAAACTATTTATAATTTTTCCTTATTTAGGCTTATTGGCACAAGTAAGGACATATTGGATCAAGCAGTAAATCCGAGCAGAGGAACTAAATAACAAGAAGTAAAATAAATATAATTTCAGTTATTCAGTAACCTCCCTGTCACTCTTTGCTACCGAACTTATTTTCCGATATGAAAGCATTAATCACTTTAAATGTTAATTAGGTTTATTGTGTTGTCATATTAATTAAAATAATAACAGCTCACATATCGGCTAAGGATAATGAAGAAATTAATTTCATTTGTTGTATTACTTGTACATTTTAGGGAAAGTAATGTGGCGGGCAAACTCACGTTGGTTCCGACGAGCAGAAAAAGAATTTATGGAGAAGTTTCAGGAGTGGCTGGATGTTTCCGGTTAACTGACACCTACTCACGGGCCACTTTTATACGTAGCCACCCCGAGGCACACGAGCTGCTCTCACCTCAGCTTGTTTGACGATTTTTGATTTCAACTGTCATTAATTTCCTCCCCCCCCCCCTTTTCCTCGTATTTTGTAAAATGGATGCTCCCTTGTTTGACGCTGTAAAATGTCTATGGATAAAGGAGTGACTCCCAGCAATGAGTTACCATGTAGGACGAGAGCGTATACCCTGTCACAGGCCAGGCAGGGAGTGCATACACTGAGGTGACTATGATCAAGCCAGGACAGGCCACTCAGGCCGGGATGGCGCCCAGAAAGCAGCCTGCCAATGGAGACATTTGCAATGGTGGAGAATAATGTCGTTATGTGGCTGGATATTTCTAATACATAAATAAAATGTGAACGAGTTAAATTAAATAATGTTGAAGAAGTCATTTCTCGATATTTAGTGATCTGTAGATAAGCAGAGAGTCAGCCCTTTAGCCGGTTAAAACTCTTTATAATTCATAATGGCATTGTACCATCTGTGGATATGTAAAACTGTGTACATGACTTCGTAATGAATTTCATGCAGAAGGGACACTCGGAATATCACTAACGTACTCATTGCTGAAGTCGACGTTACCCAATGGATATCCGATCCGTGATGAACAACGTAGGAGATATGACCACTAATGTGCAAGCCACATATGAAACCCAGAAATTCAGAGTTCTCTGGAAGACCAAGAGGTCACATCCCTTTATCGTGTAAAACCGTTGAAGGAAAGTGATATACAGCCGACCCGCACTTTCTTCCTCACCTTTAACAGAGTAGAAACACCGCAGAGTACTAAAGTTGGTTACGAGGTTGTAGAAGCGCTCGCGTGTTCCCCCTTCGTCTTATGATGTTTTAAGTTTGAACGCTTCAGACATACTCGCATTTCTTGTATTAGTGCAAGTTACATCTGTAAACCCTGCGCTACAGAGTCAAGTAGGAGCATGTCTGAGGCCCGGAAGCGATGTCAATTTTGCCACCCGGAACTAATTAAGACCTGTTCGTATAGCGCAGTAATTGCTTAACTGGTTCAGAAGCTCGACAGCAGGACTTATTATTACTCGGGTCCCTGATGCTTTTTATCCTTCCGAAAACTGAACAAATACAATCCTCTACTAAGGAACATCCTGTGAGAGAGCACAGGATGCTGTTTTTAAGTTAGTCGAGCCTGGCATTACCGTTACGTTGCTATGGGTTCCTGGTCATGTGGGACTTCAAGGCAATGAGGCATCAGATGTCGCAGCGAAATTAGCCCTTTTAAAATCTGTTGAATTTGAGAAACAAGTAAATTCCGGAGATTTTAAGCATTTTTTACGCAAGGGCGTTCTCTCGCGCTGGCGCAAGGAATGAATTGTACTCAATGAAAATAGGATTCGAGAACGTAAATCAGCCGCTTTAAATTAGTCATCTTCTTTTCGTGCAGTTTTTTGGGAAAATTTAATTTTAGCACGCTTACGAAATAGTCATCGCAGATTTAGTCAATTTCTCCTTTTAAAATGTGAACCAGCTCCTTCATGTCCTAATTGTGCCCACTCCTATACCTTACAACACATTTTACTGAAATGTCACCATCTAGCAGGTTTGAAACTTTGGTTTGGCCCTTCTCTATTGAGGAAATACTTGCATATGATGTGGTTTTGTTGAACGAGTGCTCCGTTTTATCCGTGATGGTGGTTTTAGAAGCAATATGTGCATTAATATCATTTTATATATAACAACTTCCTTTCATACCATTTAAAAACGGTTGTATTTCCAGCTATTGCTCGTGTATTTTTTTACTATTTACTTAATAAATATACATTACTAGCTAAAGCCTAATGAATTAAGTTTTTGTATAAATTCCTATCATTACAGATTAGCAAGTACATAATTAAGCAAATATTCATGATATGTGGTTAAATCTCAGTTAATAAAGACACAGAAAATTTTCTGCCAAAATCACTTAAATCCTGCATCTTGATCTTTCAATGTATATATTGGACAATGTGCTTCAGAATATATCTAATTTTATATAGCACCTTAAGGGAATATAATTAAACACCATTAAATTTATGATTATTTGCACACTTTTAGCCACATAAATGAAAACGTTCAATAAATATTTATCTCTCCAAATTTAGATAGCTGTCGAAGCAACAAGAGATTCAGAAGTAAAATGAAAACTTAAAGATAATTGATGAACATGAAGAACACACGTGGAAATTCGGCACAATTATTACTACCTATATGTGTTATTTTTCCTTGTGTAGGGTAGATGGTACATTTGAGGTAGTGTTGGAAAACGTGGTGATGCCGAGGTATCGCATTGAATATCCAGAACAAAGATATATGGAATGTTCAGGCTATTCAGTGCGTTTCCTTGTTGTCACTCTCAGCTGCTGCACCTGTTCACGGAGTTTTAGAAACACTTTGAGTTATTTTACATTTAACGTAATGAAAATGATAATATTGTGTATTGTGCGTCATATTTACTATAATCAGTAGAAATGTACAGATTGGCGAAGGAACATGAAGAATTTATTTGAATTACCTGTAGTACTTATACATTTTATGGAAGGTAAAAGAGGTGAGCACATATATCATGTTGTTCCCCACAAGCCGAAATCCGATATATGGCACAGTTTTAATACTGACTTGATGTTTCAGGTTAATTAAAACATTCTAAAGTGATTAATATACAAAGTGCATATTAAATAGCCTGTGCCAGTTTTACGCAAACATTTCACATTTCATTAATTAAAATTTGTGGATAGATAATTAATGTAATTCTTAATTACTTTTGCAGAATAAAATTACATTGAGCAGATTTCTTGTTAACCTACATACTCAACATAAATTTATTTGAATATCAAATAGAGCCAAAGCTAAGACAAATGAAATATTTTTATAAAACTGTTAATTTTCCTTGATGACACTTTGAGTCACTGCTCCTATTCTCGGATGTGAGAGCTTCAGCGTTTTACAAATGCACCGTAATTCAGTTACATTTAATGTATTTTAAATTGTATTCTATAGAAATATTCATAAAAATGAGTAGAAATTTACAGATTCGCCAAGGAGATTATAGAAACCCATTTCATTGGTTGTAGTATTTGTATATTTTAGGGGAATAATAAATTTTATCCCATATAATAAGTAGGTGCTGTTGGAGAAGTAACATTAGAACGTCAGGAAAATTGTAGGACACATTTGGATGAAACATGAAAATCATGCCTGTATTTACAAATTTAATAATTTATAATTCCTTGTTTATGTTTATTGGTGCAAGGGAGGACGTGTGGAACAAGTGGTGATGCCGAGGAGAACCACTGAATAACTAAAAGCAGGAAGAATATACTGCTTGTGTATTCTATAACTCTCCTTATTGTTACCATTACCTACCGAAATTATTCTCTGATAAGACAGCTTCATTGTTTTACTACCTACCTACCTACCTACCTACCTACCTACCTAGAGTTTGCAGCTAACATGCATAAAACTATTCAAAGCAAAGTAAGAAAATTATAAAAACAAAAAATATGAATAAGAGGAAGAAGAAACAAGAAAAATAATCTCCTTTATAGCTCCTTTTGATTGATTTGATTTATTTATGGACGCCCTTTAACATCTCGAGTCATCAGCGTCTCCTTGTGATGGAATGCTTCCACAACAGAGGGAGTGCAAATGCTGATGCCCAGGACACGAACTCAAACACTGAAGCAAGAAAAATCCATTCCTTTGATGTTCAGCACTTGTGTTTGTTGTCACTATTAGTCACTGTAAACATATCGGAAATTAAAATATGAACAATCTTTCCAACTGTATGAGCTGCATTTCAATGAATGCATTTTAAACAATAACAGGAAACTTTGTGTACCAGATTCATAAAAAAGGAAGAAGGTGACAATTTGTCTAAAGGAGAATGAAGAAATACATGTCATTTGTAAAGTACATTCAAATCGTGTATCTTGCATTTCCACTGCAATTATTGGACAATGTCACTTTGAATATGTCGGATGTTGAATTACTCTTTTAATTAATTAATCATTCACCATATTAAATGTGATTATATGCACATATCTATGGATGTGAAGCAAAACATTTAATAACTAATTTTTTCTATGATAATAGGTAGCTGGAACGTCTTTAAGAGATTGAGAACTACCATAGGAAAGTCAAGTAATTGCAGCACACATTAAGAAATAACATGGAAATCCGGATCATCTTTTACAAATTTAATATATTATGTTTCCCTGTTTAGGTTTATTGGTGCAAGTGAGGACGTGTTGGAACAAGTGGTGATGCCGAGGAGGGTAACTGAATAACTGGAAGCAAAATAAATACATTGCTTTTTTTATTCAGTCACTCTCCTTGTTGTCACTCTGAGCTACGGAATTTATTCTCCGAAATGAGAGCATCATTATTTTACATACTACTTAAATAATTGTACAATTAATGTGCTTTAAATTACGATGTTCTTTATTGTGTGTAATGTTAACAAATACAACAAAAATTCACCGTATCGCTGTGGAGATTGAAGAAATTTACAGCAATGTTGCAGTTTGTGTTTGTTACAGGGGAGATACACGAGGCGCTAAGACCGACGTAAATTTGCATTTTTTTTATATGTTTGACTTTGATTTTGGCTATAAAATGCATCATTGATTTAACATCTTCTTTTACTGGATTGTTTCTTTGCACTCTAAGATTATTTTACATACACAGTAAAGAGATAATTTTACCCTGTTTTTTTACGTTTAATCTTTTTAAATGTGAAAAATAAACATACACTTTCAACTGATAAAAAATTATGTTAAGACAAAATAACTAAATTCACACAAAAAATGATGAACACTAATCATCTTAGACTTTTACACTTACAAGGATTGTAAATTTTCTCATTGTCATTTCCATAGAGTGTATACAGTGTATAAGTGCAAAGTGTATAAGTGCAAAGGCCCGGAAGTGATTTCAATATTGCCAGCCTGCAGTAATTAAACCGGTTCATTCAGGATTTCTTCAGTCCTTCAGAAGGCCGATAGCAGCACGTTGCCCTGTGACAGGTTTTAATTCGGTTTCGTGATTGCCCAAGAAGATCGAAGTAATTAATTACATTGGCTATAGTCTTATATATTTTGGGGGAAGTAAAACAGGTGAGCAAAAATATCATTTGGTTCCCCGCGAGCAGAAAACGCATATATGGCGCAGTTTTAGGAGTGGCTTGATATTTCAGGTTAATTGAAACATAATATAAATGATTAATGTACAAAATGCAGATTAAATAACCTGCCCATTTTACGACGAACATAACAACTTATTAATTAAAATTTAGTGGCTAGATAAATTATGAAATTCGTATTGAATGTTGCAGTGTAATATTACATTGAGCTGCTTTCGTGCAAGCGTACATATTCAAAATATATTTATTTTCATATCAAAGAGAACCAAAGGTCCAGAAAATGAAACATTTTTAGAAAAATCTTAATTTTTCTCCAAATAATTTCAAAGTTCGGAGTTCACACACATGAGGAAATACAGAAGGAAAATAAGAAGACCAGCAAGACCAAAAGTGTAAATAAACAGAAAAACGAATTAATAATACATGTTTTTATTACTTGATGCGGGATGTTTCTATAACAGTGGAACTACAAGTCGTAATGCCGAGTACATGATTTCAATGATCGAATAAAAGAAAAACAAATTCTAATGGTCTTCAGATGAGAATGAATAAATTCATATCATTTTTGGAATGCATATTGGGTGTGCTACATATTGGCTAACCGATAACCTGCTTCATTTTGTGGCATACTTAACATTTTGTTAATTAAAAATTAATGCATATAAAATTTGTAATATTGTCGATTAATTTTGTTAATTTGTTATATGTTTAGCAGTATCGTTGTAGGTTCACGTATTAAAAATTCGTTAATTTCAACAGTGTATAGGCCTAAACTTCAAAAAATGGAAAGATTCTTAGAAAATTGTTATGCTTTCTCCCAATATTTGTAAATTGCGCAGCTAATGTACATGAAGCAATTCAGACCAAATAAGAAGACTATAAGCACACAAAGCGTGTATATGAAGATGAAGATGAAGAAGAAGAAGAAGAAGAAACGAGGAAAATATTACTACTTGTGGATGAATGATTCTACAACAAAGGAGCTGAAATCCCGAAGAAGGAAATATCGATTTTTTTATTGCTTCAGTTTCTGTTTTCGTCGTCACAATTAGTCACTGTAAATATAATCGGAATGAGAGCAGCAAGAATCTTTTAAACTGTTTAAGTTATTAAAAATTAATACACTTTAAAAACAAGAAATTTCATTATGTGTCTGTTCCACTGAAGGGAGAATAATTCACATATAGTCTGAAGGAGAAAGAAGAACGCTATATAAAATTTTGAAAGCATATTCAAATCGTACATCTTGCACTTCCAAAGCATTTATTTGACAATGTCGCGTATGATATGGATGCTGTTGCTAAACGCTTATAAGAATATAATTAATCACCATATGTAAATACGTTTATTGGCACATCCTTATTTACATTAAGAAAACTTTGAATTATTAATTTTCTCTCCGATACTTGGTAGCAGCAGCATCTTCAAGAGATTCAGAATTATTATAAAAACGTCTAGGTAATTGCAGCGCACATTCAGAAAATACGTGGAAATCACTAGTATCTCTACAATTTAATATATTATATTTTCTTGTTTAGGTTTATTGGTGCAAGTGAGGACGTGTTGGAACAAGTGGTGATACCGAGGAGGGTAACTGAATAACAAGAAGCAAGATGTGTATACTGCTCTTGGGGTTCAGCTCCTCTACTTGTTGTCATTATTAGCTACCGAATCTATTCTCCGATTCGAAAGCATCATTATTTTACATACTGTTTAAATAATTGTACAATTGATATATTTTAAATTATAATTTTCTTTATTGTGTGTAATTGTGACAAATCCAGCAGAAATTCGCCGCGTACCTATGGAGATAGAAGAAATTTACAGCATTTGTTGTAGGGGAGAGCCACGAGGCGTAGGCCCAACGAACATTTTCTTGTTTAGTTTATTGGTGCAAGTGAGGGCGTGTTGGGACAAGTGGTGATGCCAAGGAGAGGCACTGAATAACCAGAAGCAAGATATATATATCCTGCTGTGTTTGTTCGGTTACTCTATTTGTTGTCACTATTAGCTACCGAACGTATTCTCCGATGTGAAGTAATCATCATTTTACATACTGTTTAAATAATTGTGTAACTAACGAATTTATATTACATTTTCTTATTACCTTTAATATTGACAAATCCAGCAGAAACACTTCACTTCGTTATGGAGATTGAAGAAATTTACATAATTTGTTGCTGTATTTTAATGTTACAGGAGAGATACAATGGGTTGCAAGACCAACGTAAATTTAATTTAAATTTTATTATGTTTCATTTTAGCTTTATATTGCAATATTGTTGAACAATTTTTGTCGCCGTATTGTTTATTTGAGCTTTACGATTATTTTACATACACCGTAAAAAGATACTATTTACCCTGTTTTTTTACGTATAATTTTTTTTAATCTTAATAATGTTTAGTGTTGTCATGCTAATTAAAATACTAAAGCTCACATATCGGCTAAAGATTATAAAGAAATTAATTTCATTTGTAGCAGTACTTGTATATTTAAGGGAAAATAATGTATTAGCAAACATTATCACGTTGCTTCCTATGAACTGAAAAAAGAATTTATAGGTCAGTTTCAGGAATGGCTGGATGTTTCCGGTTAATTAATACCGACTCAGTGGCCACATTTATAAGTATGGGGCGTAGCGACCCCCAGGCACCCGAGCTGACCCCACCTCAAGTGTTTGACGATTTTTAATTTCAAATGAGCTCTTTTTTTTTTTTTTTTTTTTTTTTTTCGTACTTCAACGTACCTTGTCTAAATGATGTTCCCTTGATTGAGGCGATAAAATGTGTCTGCATAATAGCATGACACCCAGCACTGGGTTATCATGTAGGACGGGAGCATATCCCCTGACACAGAGTGTATACCCTGAGGTGACCATGATCAATCCAGGACTGGTCACCCAGGCCGTGATGGCGGCCAGGAAGCAGCCCGCCATCGGAGACATTTGCAATGGTGGCAAGTGAGGACGTTTTGGAACAAGTGGTGACGCCGAGGAGGGTAACTGAATAACAAGAAGCAAGATGTGTATACTGCTCTTGCTGTTCAGCACCTCTACTTGTTGTCATTCTTATCTACCGAATCTATTCTCCGATTCGAAAGCATCATTATTTTACATACTATTTGAATAATTGTACAATTGATATATTTTAAATTATAATTTTCTTTATTGTGTGTAATTGTGACAAATCCAGCAGAAATTCGCCGCGTACCTTTGGAGATAGAAGAAATTTACGGCATTTGTTGTAGGGGAGAAACACGCGGCGTAAGCCCAACGTACATTTGAGTTTTATTATATGATTGAAATTGAGTTTAGCTATAAAATGCATCATTGTTTTAACAGTTCTTTTTCACTGTATTGTTTCTTTGCACTTGATCATTATTTTACATGCACCGTAAAGAGATATTATTTACCTTGTTTTTTAAGTTTAATCTTTTTAAATGTTAAATACAAAAACACACTTGAAGCTAAGAAAAAACTGGATATTAATGGAAAACATTTAATAAATAATATTTTCTGTGATAATAGGTAGCTGCAGGATGTTCAAAACATTAAGAAATAAAACTTGAACGTCCAGATAATTGAAGCATATTTAAAAGAGGAAATGGAGGAATCAAGATTTCCTTTTACAATTTTAATATATTAAGTCTGCCTGTTTACGTTTATTGCTGCAAGTGAGGACGTGTGGAAAAAGTGGTGATGCCAAGGAGAGGCACTGAATAACCAGAAGCAAGATATATATCGGTAGTTAATAGTGCCAACAAGGAGAGTAACCGAACAAACACAGCAGTACACACACACACACACACACACACACACACACACATATATATATATTATGCCAACAAGGAGAGTAACCGAACAAACACAGCAGTACACACACACACACACACACACACACACACATATATATATATATATATATATATATATATATATATATATATATATATGTGTGTGTGTGTGTGTGTGTGTGTGTGTGTGTGTGTGTGTGTACTGCTGTGTTTGTTCGGTTACTCTCCTTGTTGTCACTATTAGCTACCGAACGTATTCTCCGATGTGAAGCAATCATTTTAGGTACTGTTTAAATAATTGTGTATCTAACGTATTTTAAATTACGTTTTTTATTACCTTTAATATTGACAAATCCAGCAGAAATACTTCGCTTCGTTATGGAGATTGCAGAAATTTACATCCTTTGTTGCCGTATTTGTATGTTACAGGAGAGATACAATTAGTGCCAAGACGAATGTAAATGTATATTTGAATTTGAATTTCATTATATATTTGATTTTAGCTTTAAATTGCAATATTGTTTAGCAATTTTTGTCACTGTATTGTTTCTTAGAGCTTCACGATTATTTTACATACGCCGTAAGAGATACTATTTACCCTTGTTTTTAAGTAATTTTTTAAATGTAAATAAAGTTTAGTGCGGTCATATTAATTAAAATAATAAAAGTTCACATATTGGCTAAGGATAATAATAAATTAATTTCATTTGTAGTAGTACTTGTATATTTAAGGGAAAATAGTGTGGTGAGCAAACATCACGTTGTATACCACGAGCAGAATAAAGAATTTATGGGTCACTGACACCTACTCAGGGGCCATATTTATAGGTACTGGGGGCGTAGCGAACCCCAGGCACCCCCCTCAGGGGCCCAATTTATTGGGTACGGGGCGTAGCGACCCCGAGGCACCCGAGCTGCTCCCTCAGGTCCGCGCTTAGCGCGTTTGACTCCTTTTTATTTTGCCTCCATTTTAGTTTTATCTTTTATACCTCCCTGCTTTTAGTCTGATGGATGACCCCGTGTTTGACACGGTTAAAATGTGACTGGGTAATAGCGTGACCCCCAACACTGGGCCATCATGTAGGGCAAGAGCGTATCCCCTGGTAAAGGCCAGGCCCGGGGAGGGGCCATTTCATGCGCTGTAAACTTTCTGCAGGCGATTGGTTCCCTTTGTCTCTACTCAGGAAGGTGTGACTCTGAGGTTACTTGTTCCAGGCCAGGGCTACTAACCTAAGCCGGGGTGGAGCCTAGGAAGCAGCCTGCCATCGGAGACAGCTGTAATGGTGGAGGATTAACTCGCTATGGTTATTGAAAATAATTTTACCCAGGTGAAACGAAAGAGAGTAGAAGTAAAAGAAGTAAGTGAGAAGCCTTTTCCTCGTTACTTAATCATCAGTCGTACGGAGGACGGTCAGTCTTTTCAAAGGGTAAACCCATTTATTATTCAGAAGGGCATAGACGCCATAGCTGGACCCGTGAAATCCTGCACACGACTTCGGAATGGATCTCTTTTAGTGGAGACAGTTGGAATGTCGCAGAGTAACTCATTACTCAAGGCGGCGATCCTCCACGGTTATCCGATGCGTGTCGAGCCACATAAATCGGTAAATTCGTCGCGAGGAGTTATATCAACTAATGTTCTTTACGG
Source organism: Metallyticus violacea (assembly GCA_030762175.1). Classification (NCBI taxonomy): domain Eukaryota; kingdom Metazoa; phylum Arthropoda; class Insecta; order Mantodea; family Metallyticidae; genus Metallyticus; species Metallyticus violacea. Next base: position 37,934,648 of record CM060846.1, read on the forward strand.
TATGTCTGACCCGGATATCCAAAACTGTTTGGAAGACCAGGGGGTCACATCCGTGTATCGAGTGCAGGCGAGGAGAGACGGAGAACTACAGCCTACCCGTACTCTCTTCCTCACATTTAACAAGGTTGACCTACCGCAGAAGATTAAAGCGGGCTATGAGGTGATTGAGGTTCGTCCGTATATTCCAAGCCCGTTGCGATGTTATCAGTGCCAGCGTTTTGGCCATACACGCATATCTTGTAAGAGCGCCACTTCCATCTGTGGAACCTGCGGTATGGAAAGTCATGAGGGAGCATTTTCATCGGCTCCAGTCTGCGTGAATTGTCGAGGGAATCATCCAGCCTCATCCCGTGACTGCCCTCGGTATCGCGAAGAACGGTGCATCCAGGAAATCCGGGTTAAGGATAAACTTTCCTTTGTGGACGCCCGGAAGCGCTTTCAATCACGCCAGCCCACAGTACCTCAGACCGGTACGTACAGCGCAGTAGCTTCTTCAGCGACCAAGAAACGCGACAGTAGTACGCAGACGTGTGACCTTATATTTACACGGGTCCCTAATGTACCCAGTTCTCCGAAACGAACCGCCGTGAAACCTAAGCCGGTTGTGTTTAATGCCCCGGAAATTAAGTTCAGGACCGCCTATACCAGGACTGATTTTATGAATACGCCCACCCCTGTAGATAAGCGAAATAGCCCTTCTCCTCCTCGGAGGTCCCGCTCCCATGACGGGAGCAAACCCGCTAGGCGGTCGCCGTCACCGCCCATATCAATATCCAACCGATTCCAGGTGTTGGAATCGGTGGATGCTTCTCAGCGGGAGAGCCCTCCCTCTGAGGAGGCTATGGAGCAGAGTGCCCCTGCTCCTGTGAAACCACCTAGTCCCACGCGACTGAAGAAAAGACGTTTGATTCGCCCTGGACCGTCGAAAAAGTAAGGTGGTAAATTTTTAGCTTATTTTTAATTAATTTTAACAATGGCTATCCTTACGTGGAATGTGCGTGGACTCCGCAGTCGAAGACCTGACTTCGAGTTCCTTTTGCGATCGATTGACCCTCCGCTTGTGTGTCTCCAAGAGACAAAACTTCGGCCACAAGATTCTTTTACTATGCGCGGATACTCTTCGGTGAGGTTTGAACTCCCTCCCGTAGAGGGCACTCCCGCTGATGGCGGAGTTCTAATTTTAATTAGAGATGACGTGTACAGTACCCCACTCCAGCTCCAGACTCCTTTGCAAGCTGCTGCGGCTACAGTTCACTTTTCTGGCCTTAGTTTTTCTATCCGCACTGTTTATTTGCCTCCTTCCGGCACTATCGCCATAGTTGATCTGGACAATCTTCTGTCTCAGCTACCATCCCCTGTCCTACTTTTGGGAGATTTCAATGCACACCATCCCCTATGGGGTTCTAACACGGAGTGTGCCAGGGGTAGCATGTTGGCAGAATTCCTCGATCGTCACCATCTAATTCTGCTCATCACTGGTCAACCTACTTTTCTTTCTGACAGCACTCGCAGCTTTTCACACTTAGACATATCCATCTGTTCTGCATCACTTGCTGTACATTTCACATGGAACGTCATCTCCGATTTATATTCCAGTGACCACTTTCCATGTCAGACCCATGTACTCTCTTCCAACGCACATTCACAGCGCGGGCCAAAATGGCTCTTTGATAAGGCGAATTGGCCTCTCTATCGATCTATGGCCGAATTTTCAGGGTGTGAATTTCCATCTATTGACGTCGTGATCGAGCACCTCCGTACGGTCATCATCACAGCCGCAGATCAGGCTATTCCTCGGTCGTCTTCTCACCGCAGAGGCTTACCAGTTCCCTGGTGGACCGATCATTGCCGGGATGCCTTGCGTGCACGCCGAGGTGTTCTCCGAGCTTTTCGTCGCCACCCTACTTTAACAAATATGATTCGCTATAAACAATTGCGCGCCAAATGCCGTCGTGTCATTAAGGATAGCAAGAAGGCTTCTTGGATTGCTTTTACCTCGTCTTTTAACCGCACAACGCCTTCATCCGTAGTTTGGGAACGACTACGCCGCGTTGCGGGCAAACCTAGGTTTACGCCCATACCCGGTCTTCGGATTTTAAATCAAGTGTTCACTTCTCCAACGGAAGTCGCAGATATTTTAGGACGTACTTTCGCTGACGTTTCAAGTTCGGCCAATTATCCTGCTGCTTTTGGCACAATTAAAGAGCAGGTCGAGTCGCAGGGCTTCTGTTTTGCCTCCGAACATCAGGAGTGTTACAACGTCCCCTTTACCTCCAGGGAATTGGAGCATGCCCTTACGGACTCTCGACACTGTGCACCAGGGCCAGATGGTATTCACGTTGCTATGTTGCAGCATTTGTCAGCGGAAGGCAAAGCTTTTTCATTACGCACTTTCAATTTTATTTGGTGTAATGGCACATTTCCTAGCGCTTGGCGGTTGGCCACTGTCATTCCTATACCTAAGCCTGGAAAGGACCCCCATCTTCCTTCCAGTAACCGTCCGATTTCCCTCACCAGCTGCGTCTGCAAGGTGATGGAACGAATGATTAACGGGCGGCCTATGTGGTGGTTAGAGTCGAGTCATTTTTTAACGAACGCTCAGTGTGGTTGCCGTCGTCACCGTTCCTCGGTCGACCATCTTGTGTCCCTAACCACACATGTAATGGACGGTTTTGTGCGTAGGTGCCAAACGGTGGCTGTATTTTTTGATTTGGAGAAAGCGTACGATACTTGCTGGAGAGGCGGTATCCTCCGAACGCTTCACGGTTGGGACATACGTGGGCGTATGTCTGTTTTTATTCAGGAATTTATGAAGGACCGGGTTTTTAATTTTCACGTGGGATCAGTTTTATCATCTAGTTTTATTCAAGAGAACGGTGTATCTCAGGGCTCAGTACTTAGTTGCACACTGTTTGCCATTGCGATTAACTCTATCACCGAGTGTTTACCGCCGGGAATACAATCGTCGTTGTTTGTAGACGATTTTGCCATCTATATTTCTTCTCGGAGAGCCTGTCTCTTGGAACGCCGCCTCCAATGCTGTCTCGACCGCCTTTACGTTTGGAGTGTATCTCACGGGTTCCGTTTCTCCGCAGAGAAGACCGTCTGCATGAACTTCTCACGCCACAAGGAGTATCCTCCACCTTCGCTCCATCTTGGCCCAGACGCACTCTCTTTCGCGACGAAGTTAGGTTCCTTGGCTTGGTGTTTCACAGGAAATTATGCTGGTCATCGCATATAGCGCAACTCAGAGGCAAGTGTGAACGTTCTCTTTGTATTTTACGTGTTTTAAGTGGCACATATTGGGGAGCTGACCGGACTGTTCTTTTACGCTTTTATCGCTCACTCTTCCGTTCGAAACTGGATTACGGCTGTGTGGTCTACGGATCAGCGCCGCCTTCTATCCTTCGTCGCCTTAACCCGATTCATCACCGGGGTATCCGTGTTGCCATTGGGGCATTCCCCACCAGTCCTGTGTTGAGTTTGTGTGCGGAGTCTGGAGAACCTCCGTTGTTTTATCGTAGGGATGTTTTACTGACTGCGTACGGTTGTCGCTTAGCTGCGCAACCTCGTCATCCCACGAATGGGCCGTTTTTTAGCCTGTCTTTTGATTGTTTTTATGCAGCTCGGTCTTTTACTCCTAAGCCTGCTGGCTTTCGTTTTCGGGAGATTTTACGGACGTTGGGCGTCGAGTTACCTGCTTTCTTCTTAGCCGGGGAAAACTTTTCCCCTCCTTGGCTCTTGGCAGAGGCCCCCGTTCATCTTGGGCTTACGTCCTGTACGAAATCTTCGACCGCAGCATATATTATTCGTTGTTCTTTTAGCGAGATCAAATCGTCTTTTAATGGCTGGAAATTTATATATACCGACGGCTCGAAATCTGACACAGGTGTAGGATGTGCTTTTGTTTTTAATGGGGCGAGTTTTACGTATGGTCTTAATGTTGCAACATCTATTTTTATGGCAGAGCTTTATGCTATTTATCAGGCGATTTTATTTATTTATGATCAGCGGCTAGGGAACAGTGTCATATGTTCCGACTCCTTGAGTGCTATTTTAAGTTTTAAACATCTGTACAATCACCACCCTATTGTACAGATGGTCCAGAATGTTGTGTTAACCCTTTTCGACGCCGGGGTCAGGGTAAAACTATTATGGGTGCCTGGACACGTCGGACTCCCGGGTAATGAGGCCGCAGACGTTGCAGCAAAATCCGCTCTTTTAGAACCTGCTGAATACGAGCAGCGTTTTTATTTCGGGGATTTTATACATTCTTTACGTAGAGCCATTATTTCGCGCTGGCACGAGGAGTGGGACTTACTCCCAACTAATAAGCTCCGTGAATGTAAACCTACCCCTTTTAACTGGTCGACTTCTTCTCGCGATGTTCGTCGCGAAGAAGTAATTATAGCTCGCCTTAGAATTGGGCATTGCCGTTTTAGTCACTCTCACCATTTTAATGGTCAACCCGCTCCAGTATGCCCTCACTGTGACCACCCCTTTACAGCGCGTCAAATTTTAATTGAATGCCATCATCTGGCAGCTTTTAGACATAGTCTAGGTTTGCCCTCCTCTATTGAGGAATTACTTGCATATAATGTGGTTGCTGTTGAGCGAGTGCTCCGTTTTATCCGTGTTTGTGGTTTTTGGAGCAAGGTGTGAGGTGTTCTCTTTTTATCCAAGACGGCATTTTTAGACGCTTTTAAGACTGTTGTTGTTTCAGCATTTGATGCATCGTTTTTTTAGTACCAGTCTTTAATTGAGTTTTGATATAACTCTTGTTATTGTTTTGGGGTTTTAATGTTACCATTTTAAACTTTTACAATACTGGTTTATTTTCAGCTTTTGCTGATGTGTTTTACTACCAGTTTTTATATGTTGTAGTGTTGTTGGTTATAGGGTTTTACTGACCCTTTTTAGACCATTATAGGACTGTTGTTTTTAGCTATTGCGGCTTTTTTAATACCAGTCCTTTGTTTGTTGACCATTACACCCACTTGTTACTTGTTATCGGTTTTTATTTTGTTGCACAACGTGCTACTAAGACTTGCTTTGTGTTTACTCGTTAAATTTTAGTTCTGACGCAGTTTCTAGTATGATTGGGCGCTAATGACCTTAGCTGTTTTGCGCCCTTAAACAACAATCATCATCATCACCCAGGCACCCGAGCTGCTCCCACCTAAGCGTGTTTGACGATTTTTGATTAAATATGAGTTTTAATTTTTTTTTTTTTTAATTTTCCTACTTCCTCGTACCTTGTCTAAAGTATGCTCCCTTGATTGACGCTGTAACATGAGTATGGATAATGGCGTGACACCCAGCACTGGGTTATCATGTAGGACGGGAGCGTATCCCCTGACACAAGCCAGGCACGGAGTGCATGTATACCCTGGGTGACCACGATCAAGCCAGGACAGGTCACTCATGGAGGGATGTCGCCCAAGAAGCAGCCTGCCATCGGAGATATTTGCAATGGTGGAGGATAATCTCGTTATGTGGCTGGATATTTCTAATACATAAATAAAATGTGAACGAGTTAAAATAAATAATATTGAAGAAGTCATTTCTCGATATTTAGTGATCTGTAGATAAGCAGAAAGTCAGCCCTTTAGCAGGTTAAAACGCTTTTTAATTCATATGGCACTGATACTATCTCTGGATTTGTAAAAGCTGTTAAAGAGCGTCGATAAATAAATCATAAAAAAAAACAACGTACTCATTGCAGAAGCCGATGTTACCCAATGGATATCCGATCCCTGATGAACAACGTAGGAGATATGACCACTAATGTGCAAGCCACATATGAAACCCAGAAATTCAGAGTTCTCTGGAAGACCAAGAGGTCACATCCATTTATCGTGTAAAACCGTTGAAGGAAAGTGATATACAGCCGACCCGCACTTTCTTCCTCACCTTTAAGAGAGTAGACACACCGCAGAGTACTAAAGTTGGTTACGAGGTTGTAGAAGTGCTCGCGTGTTCCCTCTTCGTCTTATGATGTTTTAAGTTTGAACGCTTCAGACATACTCGCATTTCTTGTATTAGTGCAAGTTACATCTGTAAACCCTGCGCTACAGAGTCAAGTAGGAGCATGTCTGAGGCCCGGAAGCGATTTTAATTTTGCCACCCGGAACTAATTAAGACCTGTTCGTATAGCGCAGTAATTGCTTAACTGGTTCAGAAGCTCGAGAGCAGGACTTATTATTTATTACTCGGGTCCGTGATGCTTTTTATCCTTCCGAAAACTGAACAAATACAATCCTCTACTGAGGAAGATCCTGTGAGAGAGCACCGGATGCTGTTTTTAAGTTAGTCGAGCCTGGCATTACCGTTACGTTGCTGTGGGTTCCTGGTCATGTGGGACTTCAAGGCAATGAGGCAGCAAATGTCGCAGCGAAATCAGCCCATTTAAAATCTGTTGAATTTGAGAAACAAATAAATTCCGGAGATTTTAAGCATTTATTACGCAAGAGCGTTCTCTCGCGCTGGCGCAAGGAATGAATTGTACTCAATGAAAATAGGATTCGAGAACGTAAATCAGCCGCTTTAAATTAGTCATCTTCTTTTCGTGCAGTTTTTTGGGAAAATTTAATTTTAGCACGCTTACGAAAAAGTCATCGCAGATTTAATGACTTTCTCCTTTTAAAAGGTGAACCAGCTCCTTCATGTCCTAATTGTGCCCACTCCTATACCTTGCGACACATTTTACTGAAATGTCACCATCTAGCAGGTTTGAAACTTTGGTTTGGCCCTGCTCTATTGAGGAAATACTTCCATATGATGTGGTGCTGTTGAACCAGTGCTCCGTTTTATCCGTGATGGTGGTTTTAGAAGCAATATGTGCATTTATATCATTTTATATATAACAACTTCCTTTCATCCCATTTAAAAACGGTTGTATTTCCAGCTATTGCTGATGTATTTTTTTACTATTTACTTAATAAATATACATTACTAGCTAAAGCCTAATGAATTAAGTTTTTGTATAAATTCTTATCATTACAGATTAGCAAGTACATAATTCAGCAAATATTGATGATATGTGGTTAAATCTGAGCTAATAAAGACACAGAAAATTTTCTGCCAAAATCACTTAAATCTTGCATCTTGATCTTTCAATGTGTATATTGGACAATGTGCTTCAGAATATATCTAATTTTATATAGCCCCTTAAGGGAATATAATTAAACACAATTAAATTTATGATTATTTGCACACTTTTAGCCACATAAATGAAAACGTTCAATAATTATTTATCTCTCCAAATTTAGATAGCTGTCGAAGCAACAAGAGATTCAGAAGTAAAATGAAAAATTAAAGATAATTGATGAACATGAAGAACACACGTGGAAATTCGGCACAATTATTACTACCTATATGTGTTATTTTTCCTTGTGTAGGGTTGATGGTACATTTGAGGAAGTGTTGGAACACGTGGTGATGCCGAGGTTTTGCAATGAATGGTCAGAACAAAGATATATGGAAAGTTCAGGCTATTCACTGCATCTCCTTGTTGTCACTCTCAGCTACTGCACCTATTCCCGGCGTTTTATAAACAATTTATGTTATTTTATATTTAACGTAATGGAAATGATAATACTGTTTATTGTGCGTCCTATTCACCAAAATCAGTAGAAATGTACAGATTGGCGAAGGAACGTGAAGAAATTATTTGAATTATCTATAGTACTTATTTATTTTAGGGAAGGTAAAAGAGGTGAGCAAATATATCATGTTGTTCCCCACAAGCCGAAATCCGATATATGGCTCAATTTTAGTACTGGCTTTAATTAAAACATACTAAAATGATTAATAAACATAGTGTATATTAAATAACACTTTTGCGGAAAACATTTAATATTTTATTAATTACAAATTGGTGGCTACACTATTTATGAAATTTTTAGTTAATTTTGAGGAATAAAATTATATTGAGCGGCTCGCCTATAGACGTACACATCTACAATCCTCTACTACAGAAGATCCAGGACACTGTTCTTATGTTATATGAGGCTAGCATTAGCGTTACACTGCTATGGGTTCCTGGTAATGTGGGACTTCAAGGCAATGAAGCAGCACATGTAGTAGCGAATCTCAACCGTTTCAGAACCTATTGAATTTGTGCAAGATTTAAAATCGGGGTACTTAAAGTATTCTTTACCTAAGGGCGTTTTCTCGCGCTGGAGCAAGGATTGAAATGTATTCCATGATAATATGATTCGAGAACGTACATCAACCTCTTTAAATTAATCAACTTCTTCTCGTGCAGTTTGTCGGGAATAAGTGAATTTAGAACTTTTATGAATTGCAAATTTAGTCACCTTCTCCTTTTAAAAGGTGAACCAGCTCCAGCATGTCCTAAGTGTGTCCACAGCTAAATAGTGCGACACATTTTACTTAAATGGCATCATCTAGTTGGTTTGAAACTTTCGTGGTTTGGCCCTACTCCATTGAGGAAATACTTGCATATGATGTGGTGCTGTTGAGCGAGTGCTCCGTTTTATGCCAATTAGTGATTTTAGAAGTAAGGTGTTCATTTTATCATTTTATATATAACGACTTCCCTTTATACCACTTTAAAATCGCCAAATTTCTAGGTATTGCTGATGTATTATATTAGTGGCCTTTCACTTTTATTTAATAAATATACATTACTAACTAAAGTTTAATGAATAGAGATTTTGGATATATTATATCGTTAGAGTGCATAATTACGTAAACATTAATGATGTGTGGTTAAAATGAGATAATAAAGACGCAGATTATTTGCACATATTTACCTACATGAAATTGAAGACGTTAAATAATTAATATTTTCTCATTTTACAATTATTTGTAAATCCGGAAATAACACACATGAAGACTCTTAGAGGAAATATAAAAACACCATAAAGACAAAAAGTGTAAACATGAAGAAGAAGAAGAAGAAGAAGAAGAAGAATCAAGGAAAAGAATAACTGTAGTTTTTCCTTGTGGAGGAATATTGCTACAACGGAAGAATTGCAAGTGGTGATGCCGAAGACAGATCATGAATGACCAAAGGAAGAAATATCGATTGCGTTGAGCATTGAGTGTCAGTCTTTGTTATCACTATTAGTCATTGTAAATACTATCGGGAATGAGAGCTTTAGCAATCGTTCAAACTCTACAAGTTGTATTATAATAAATGTATTTTGAAAAATAATAAATTACATTGTGTGTTTTATTCGCCAAAATAGGAATAATTTCACACATTGTCTAAAGGAGAATGAAGAAATTCATGTCATTTGTTGAAAGCACATTCAAATCTTACACCTTTGTTTTCCGATGCATTTATGGTGGTATGTCTCCTAAAATATATCTGATGTCCCCATACTCCTGTTACAATCGAATTAATCACAGTTAACTCTATGAGTATTTGCACATCCTTAGTGAAATGAAAGGAAAGCTTTAAATAATACATATTTTCGTCAATAAAGAGCAGCTGCAGGAGCTTCAAGAAATTCAGAAATAACATAAAAAGCATAAAGATAATTGCATCACTCATAAGGAACAAACGTGGAAATTCAACAAAATCTTTACCATTTATATATTTTATTTCTCCTTGTGTACGGTTATCCGTGCCAATGAGGAAGTGTTGGACAAAGAGGTGAATTCGAAAGGATGAACTGAATGACTAGAAGGAATATGTGTATCTAATGCTTTAGGGCTTCGGTACCATTCATTATTGTCATTCTCAGCTACTGAAATTTTTCTCCAATATAAAATTATCCACAATTTTACGAACACTTGAAATATTATTACAATTTATATATTGTAAATTATATTTTAATGAATTTGTCAAAATCCCAAAATTAGTATAATAAAAACGTAGATATAGTTGTACACCCGTATGCCCACTTGCCTTGCGATGTTTTCAGTGTCAACGCCTTGGACACACTTTAATTACTTATAAGAGTGTCATTTCCACCTGTGCAACCTGCGGTGAAAACAGCCATGAAGGAGTATGTCCATCCGCAACAGTTTAATTTATATTGGCAAATATTTCGTAACTTTGGTGCGAATGACCTTAGCCTCTTAGCGGTATGTAAATAAGAACCACCATCATCACCATAATTAATAACTAAAACATAATATAAATGTTGTATATACAGAATGCAGGTGAAATTTGCTGGCACATAGTATGTGGGAACGAACACTTAAGTTTTCATTAATTAAAAATTATTTGGTAGATAACTGGTAAAAATAAATCATCTTTTGCAGATTTGTGTTATATTGGACGGTTTTCTTTTAAGTTTACATTTTTAAAATGAATTAATTTGAGCACTATCGAGGGTTTCAGCAATAGAACAGGAAATATTATTAGAAAAATATTGATTTTTCTCCAATTCTTTGTAGAGTCTGGAAGAAATTCATGAAGAAATGCACAGGAAAAATAAGATCATTAGCACAAAATGAGCAAATATGAAGAACAAACCACCAAAACAGTAATGTAGCAATGTTTCTACAAGTAAAAACCACTGCAAGTAATGATGCCTAAGACAGCAGTTCAATGACCAAAGTAAAAAGTATGGATTGCCTCTGGCTGTGAATCTATACCGGTCTTTTTCTCCATATTAGTCACTGTACACATCACCGGAATGAGAGCATCCACAATCTCCCAAACTGTATAAATTATTTTACAGTTAGTATATTTATACAATAATAGTTTATATAGTGTATCAGAATCAGCTAAAAAGAAGTAATTCACATATAGGAAAAAGGAGAATAAAAAATTCATATCATTTGTTGCTGCCATTGTACTTCCAAATATTAGTAAATTCCGCAGCTAACACAATTTAGAGCAAAGTAAGAAGTTCATAAGGATACAAAGCGTAAATATGAAGAAGAGGAAGGAGAAGGAGAAGGAGAAGGAGAAGGAGAAGAAGAAAAAGAAGAAGAATTAGAGGAAGAAAGGGAGGGGGAAGGAGAAGGAGAAGAAGAAGAAGAAGAAACAAGGATAATGATATGTGTTATTGCTACTTGTAGAGGAATGATACTACAACACCAGGAATGCAAGTGGTGATGACAAGGGCAGGAACTGAATAATCGAAGCAAAAAATATCGATTGCTTGATGTTTCAGCACTAGTGTTATTGTCAATATTAGTCACTGTAAATATATATCCGAAATTAAACCCTCAACAATCCTTGCAAATGTAGATGTTACATTACAATAAATACATTTTAAACAAAAATACAGTACTTTGTGCGTCAGATTCACTAAAAAAGTAAGTACTCTCCAACTCTCTAAAGGAAAATGAACAAAGTCATATAATTTTTTGAAAACGGATTTAAATTATACACCTGGAGTTTCCAATGCACTAAGAGTCAGAAGACTCGGAAGTAAAATTAAAACTGAAAGATAATTGTTGAACTTGATGAAGCGAGACCGTATTCAGCATAATTTTTACTAACTATAAATGTTATTTTTCCTTCTGTTTTGCTATTGGTACATTTGAGGAAGTATAGGAACACGTGGTGATGCCGAGGTATTGCATTGAATAGCCAGAACAAAGATATAGGGAATGTTCAGGCTATTCAGTGCATCTCCTTGTTGTCACTCTCAGCTGCTGCACCTGTTCACGGAGTTTTAGAAACACTTTGAGTTATTTTACATTTAACGTAATGAAAATGATAATATTGTTTATTGTGCGTCATATTTACTATAATCAGTAGAAATGTACAGATTGGCGAAGGAACATGAAGAATTTATTTGAATTACCTGTAGTACTTATACATTTTATGGAAGGTAAAAGAGGTGAGCACATATATCATGTTGTTCCCCACAAGCCGAAATCCGATATATGGCGCAGTTTTAATACTAACTTGATGTTTCAGCTTAATTAAAACATACTAAAGTGATTAATATACAAAGTGCATATTAAATAGCCTGTGCCAGTTTTACGCAAACATTTCACAATTTATTAATTAAAATTTGTGGATAGATAATTAATGTAATTCTTAATTACTTTTGCAGAATAAAATTACATTGAGCAGATTTCTTGTAAACCTACATACTCAACATAAATTTATTTGAATATCAAACAGAGCCAAAGCTACAGGCAAATGAAACATTTTTATAAAACTGTTAATTTTCCTTGATGACACTTTGAGTCAGTGCTCCTATTCTCGGATGTGAGAGCTTCAGCGTTTTACAAATGCACCGTAATTCAGTTACATTTAATGTATTTTAAATTGTATTCTATAGAAATATTCATAAAAATGAGTAGAAATTCACAGATTCGCCAAGGAGATTATAGAAACCCATTTCATTGGTTGTAGTATTTGTATATTTTAGGGGAATAATAAATTTTATCCCATATAATAAGTAGGTGCTGTTGGAGAAGTACATTAGAACGTCAAGCAAATTGCAGGACACATTTGGATGAAACATGAAAATCATGCCTGTATTTACAAATTTAATAATTTATAATTCCTTGTTTATGTTTATTGGTGCAAGTGAGGACGTGTGGAACAAGTGGTGATGCCGAGGAGAACCACTGAATAACTAAAAGCAGGAAGAATATACTGCTTGTGTATTCTATAACTCTCCTTATTGTTACCATTACCTACCGAAATTATTCTCTGATACGAAAGCTTCATTGTTTTACTACCTACCTACCTACCCACTCACCCACCCACCCACCCACCCACCCACCCACCTACCTACCTACCTACCTACCTACCTACCTACCTAGAGTTTGCAGCTAAAATGCATAAAACTATTCAAAGCAAATTAAGAAAACTATAAAAACAAAAAATATGAAGAAGAGGAAGAAGAAACAAGAAAAATAATCTCCTTTATAGCTCCTTTTGATTGATTTGATTTATTTATGGACGCCCTTTAACATCTCGAGTCATCAGCGTCTCCTTGTGATGGAATGCTTCCACAACAGAGGGAGTGCAAATGCTGATGCCCAGGACACGAACTCAAACACTGAAGCAAGAAAAATCCATTCCTTTGATGTTCAGCACTTGTGTTTGTTGTCACTATTAGTCACTGTAAATATATCCGAAATTAAAATATGAACAATCTTTCCAACTGTATGAGCTGCATTACAGTGAATGCATTTTAAACAATAACAGGAAACTTTGTGTACCAGATTCATAAAAAAGGAAGAAGGTGACAATTTGTCTAAAGGAGAATGAAGAAATTCATGTAATTTGTAAAGTACATTCAAATCGTGTATCTTGCATTTCCACTGCAATTATTGGACAATGTCACTTTGAATATGTCGGATGTTGAATTACTCTTTTAATTAATTAATCATTCACCATATTAAATGTGATTATATGCACATATCTATGGATGTGAAGCAAAACATTTAATAACTAATTTTTTCTATGATAATAGGTAGCTGGAACGTCTTTAAGAGATTGAGAACTACCATCGGAAAGTCAAGTAATTGCAGCACACATTAAGAAATAACATGGAAATCCGGATCATCTTTTACAAATTTAATATATTATGTTTCCCTGTTTAGGTTTATTGGTGCAAGTGAGGACGTGTTGGAACAAGTGGTGATGCCGAGGAGGGTAACTGAATAACTGGAAGCAAAATAAATACATTGCTTTTTTTATTCAGTCACTCTCCTTGTTGTCACTCTGAGCTACGGAATTTATTCTCCGAAATGAGAGCATCATTATTTTACATACTACTTAAATAATTGTACAATTAATGTGCTTTAAATTACGATGTTCTTTATTGTGTGTAATGTTAACAAATACAACAAAAATTCACCGTATCGCTGTGGAGATTGAAGAAAATTACAGCAATGTTGCAGTTTGTGTTTGTTACAGGGGAGATACACGAGGCGCTAAGACCGACGTAAATTTGCATTTTTTTTATATGTTTGACTTTGATTTTGGCTATAAAATGCATCATTGATTTAACATCTTCTTTTACTGGATTGTTTCTTTGCACTCTAAGATTATTTTACATACACAGTAAAGAGATAATTTTACCCTGTTTTTTTACGTTTAATCTTTTTAAATGTGAAAAATAAACATACACTTTCAACTGATAAAAAATTATGTTAAGACAAAATAACTAAATTCACACAAAAAATGATGAACACTAATCATCTTAGACTTTTACACTTACAAGGATTGTAAATTTTCTCATTGTCATTTCCATAGAGTGTATACAGTGTATAAGTGCAAAGTGTATAAGTGCAAAGGCCCGGAAGTGATTTCAATATGCCAGCCTGCAGTAATTAAACCGGTTCATTCAGGATTTCTTCAGTCCTTCAGAAGGGCGATAGCAGCACGTTGCCCTGTGACAGGTTTTAATTCGGTTTCGTGATTGCCCAAGAAGATCGAAGTAATTAATTACATTGGCTATAGTCTTATATATTTTGGGGGAAGTAAAACAGGTGAGCAAAAATATCATTTGGTTCCCCGCGAGCAGAAAACGCATATATGGCGCAGTTTTAGGAGTGGCTTGATATTTCAGGTTAATTGAAACATAATATAAATGATTAATGTACAAAATGCAGATTAAATAACCTGCCCATTTTACGACGAACATAACAACTTATTAATTAAAATTTAGTGGCTAGATAAATTATGAAATTCGTATTGAATGTTGCAGTGTAATATTACATTGAGCTGCTTTCGTGCAAGCGTACATATTCAAAATATATTTATTTTCATATCAAAGAGAACCAAAGGTCCAGAAAATGAAACATTTTTAGAAAAATCTTAATTTTTCTCCAAATAATTTCAAAGTTCGGAGTTCACACACATGAGGAAATACAGAAGGAAAATAAGAAGACCAGCAAGACCAAAAGTGTAAATAAACAGAAAAACGAATTAATAATACATGTTTTTATTACTTGATGAGGGATGTTTCTATAACAGTGGAACTACAAGTCGTAATGCCGAGTACATGATTTCAATGATCGAATAAAAGAAAAACAAATTCTAATGGTCTTCAGATGAGAATGAATAAATTCATATCATTTTTGGAATGCATATTGGGTGTGCTACATATTGGCTAACCGATAACCTGCTGCATTTTGTGGGATATTTAACATTTTGTTAATTAAAAATTAATGCATATAAAATTTGTAATATTGTCGATTAATTTTGTTAATTTGTTATATGTTTAGCAGTATCGTTGTAGGTTCACGTATTAAAAATTCATTAATTTCAACAGTGTATAGGCCTAAACTTCAAAAAATGGAAAGATTCTTAGAAAATTGTTATGCTTTCTCCCAATATTTGTAAATTGCGCAGCTAATGTACATGAAGCAATTCAGACCAAATAAGAAGACTATAAGCACACAAAGCGTGTATATGAAGATGAAGATGAAGAAGAAGAAGAAGAAACGAGGAAAATATTACTACTTGTGGATGAATGATTCTACAACAAAGGAGCTGAAATCCCGAAGAAGGAAATATCGATTTCTTTATTGCTTCAGTTTCTGTTTTCGTTGTCACAATTAGTCACTGTAAATATAATCGGAATGAGAGCAGCAAGAATCTTTTAAACTGTTTAAGTTATTAAAAATTAATACACTTTAAAAACAAGAAATTTCATTATGTGTCTCTTCCACTAAAGGGAGAATAATTCACATATAGTCTAAAGGAGAAAGAAGAACGGCATATAAAATATTGAAAGCATATTCAAATCGTACATCTTGGACTTCCAAAGCATTTATTTGACAATGTCGCGTATGATATGGATGCTGTTGCTAAACGCTTATAAGAATATAATTAATCACCGTATGAAAATACGTTTATTGGCACATCCTTATTTACATTAAGAAAACATTGAATTATTAATTTTCTCTCCGATACTTGGTAGCAGCAGCATCTTCAAGAGATTCAGAATTATTATAAAAACGTCTAGGTAATTGCAGCGCACATTCAGAAAATACGTGGAAATCACTAGTATCTCTACAATTTAATATATTATATTTTCTTGTTTAGGTTTATTGGTGCAAGTGAGGACGTGTTGGAACAAGTGGTGATACCGAGGAGGGTAACTGAATAACAAGAAGCAAGATGTGTATACTGCTTTTGGTATTCAGCAGCTCTACTTGTTTTCATTCTTAGCTACCGAATCTATTCTCCGATACGAAAGCATCTTTATTTTACATACTGTTTAAATAATTGTACAATTGATATATTTTAAATTATAATTTTCTTTATTGTGTGTAATTGTGACAAATCCAGCAGAAATTCGCCGCGTACCTTTGGAGATAGAAGAAATTTACAGCATTTGTTGTAGGGGAGAAACACGCGGCGTAAGCCCAACGTGCATTTGAGTTTTATTACATGATTGAAATTGATTTTAGCTATAAAATGCATCATTGTTTTAACAGTTCTTTTTCACTGTATTGTTTCTTTGCAATTGATCATTATTTTACATGCACCGTAAAGAGATATTATTTACCTGGTTTTTTAAGTTTAATCTTTTTAAATGTTAAATACAAAAACACACTTGAAGCTAAGAAAAAACTGGATATTAATGGAAAACATTTAATAAATAATATTTTCTGTGATAAGAGGTAGCTGCAGGATGTTCAAAATATTAAGAAATAACACTTGAACCTCCAGATAATTGAAGCATATTTAAAAGAGGAAATGGAGGAATCAAGATTTCCTTTTACAAATTTAATATATTATGTCTGCCTGTTTAGGTTTATTGCTGCAAGTGAGGACGTGTTGGAAAAAGTGGTGATGCCAAGGAGAGGCACTGAATAACCAGAAGCAAGATATATATATCCTGCTGTGTTTGTTCGGTTACTCTATTTGTTGTCACTATTAGCTACCGAAAGTATTCTCCGATGTGAAGTAATCATCATTTTACATACTGTTTAAATAATTGTGTAACTAACGAATTTATATTACATTTTCTTATTACCTTTAATATTGACAAATCCAGCAGAAACACTTCACTTCGTTATGGAGATTGAAGAAATTTACATAATTTGTTGCTGTATTTTAATGTTACAGGAGAGATACAATGGGTTGCAAGACCAACGTAAATTTGAATTTAAATTTTATTATGTTTCATTTTAGCTTTATATTGCAATATTGTTGAACAATTTTTGTCGCGGTATTGTTTATTTGAGCTTTACGATTACTTTACATACACCGTAAAAAGATACTATTTACCCTGTTTTTTTACGTATAATTTTTTTTAATCTTAATAATGTTTAGTGTTGTCATGCTAATTAAAATACTAAAGCTCACATATCGGCTAAGGATTATAAAGAAAATAATTTCATTTGTAGCAGTACTTGTATATTTAAGGGAAAATAATGTATTAGCAAACATTATCACGTTGCTTCCTATGAACAGAAAAAAGAATTTATAGGTCAGTTTCAGGAATAACTGGATGTTTCCGGTTAATTAATACCGACTCAGTGGCCACATTTATAAGTATAAGTAGCGACCCCCAGGCACCCGAGCTGACCTCACCTCAAGTGTTTGACGATTTCTAATTTCAAATGAGCTCTTTTTTTTTTTTTTTTTTTTTTCGTACTTCAAAGTACCTTGTCTAAATGATGTTCCCTTGATTGAGGCGATAAAATGTGTCTGCATAATAGCATGACACCCAGCACTGGGTTATCATGTAGGACGGGAGCATATCCCCTGACACAGAGTGTATAACCTGAGGTGACCATGATCAATCCAGGACTGGTCACCCAGGCCGTGATGGCGGCCAGGAAGCAGCCCGCCATCGGAGACATTTGCAATGGTGGCAAGTGAGGACGTTTTGGAACAAGTGGTGACGCCGAGGAGGGTAACTGAATAACAAGAAGCAAGATGTGTATACTGCTCTTGTTGTTCAGCACCTCTACTTGTTGTCATTATTAGCTACCGAATCTATTCTCCGATTCGAAAGCATCATTATTTTACATACTATTTAAATAATTGTACAATTGATATATTTTAAATTATAATTTTCTTTATTGTGTGTAATTGTGACAAATCCAGCAGAAACTCGCCGCGTACCTTTGGAGATAGAAGAAATTTACGGCATTTGTTGTAGGGGAGAAACACGCGGCGTAAGCCCAACGTACATTTGAGTTTTATTATATGATTGAAATTGAGTTTAGCTATAAAATGCATCATTGTTTTAACAGTTCTTTTTCACTGTATTGTTTCTTTGCACTTGATCATTATTTTACATGCACCGTAAAGAGATATTATTTACCTGGTTTTTTAAGTTTAATCTTTTTAAATGTTAAATACAAAAACACACTTGAAGCTAAGAAAAAACTGGATATTAATGGAAAACATTTAATAAATAATATTTTCTGTGATAATAGGTAGCTGCAGGATGTTCAAAATATTAAGAAATAAAACTTGAACGTCCAGATAATTGAAGCATATTTAAAAGAGGAAATGGAGGAATCAAGATTTCCTTTTACAATTTTAATATATTAAGTCTGCCTGTTTACGTTTATTGCTGCAAGTGAGGACGTGTGGAAAAAGTGGTGATGCCAAGGAGAGGCACTGAATAACCAGAAGCAAGATATATATCGGTAGTTAATAGTGCCAACAAGGAGAGTAACCGAACAAACACGGCAGTAAACACACACACACACACACATATATATATACATATACATATATACATATATGTGTGTGTGTGTGTGTGTGTACTGCTGTGTTTGTTCGGTTACTCTCCTTGTTGGCACTATTAACTGCCGAACGTATTCTCCAATGTGAAGCAATCATCATTTTAGGTACTGTTTAAATAATTGTGTATCTAACGTATTTTAAATTACGTTTTTTATTACCTTTAATATTGACAAATCCAGCAGAAATACTTCGGTTCGTTATGGAGATTGAAAAAATTTACATCCTTTGTTGCCGTATTTGTATGTTACAGGAGAGATACAATGAATGCCAAGACCAATGTAAATGTAAATTTGATTTTGAATTTCATTATATATTTGATTTTAGCTTTAAATTGCAATATTTTTAGCAATTTTTGTCACTGTATTGTTTCTTAGAGCTTCACGATTATTTTACATACGCCGTAATAGATACTATTTACCCTTGTTTTTTATGTAATTTTTTGAATGAAAATAAAGTTTATTGCGGTCATATTTTTTAAAATAATAAAAGTTCACATATTGGCTAAGGATAATAAGAAATTAATTTCATTTGTAGTAGTACTTGTATATTTAAGGGAAAATAATATGGTGAGCAAACATCACGTTGTATCCCGCGAGCAGAATAAAGAATTTATGGGTGAATTTCAGGAGTGGCTGGATGTTCCCGGTTAACTGACACCTACTCTGGGGACATATTTATAGGTACTGGGCGTAGCGAACCCCAGGCACCCGAGCTGCTCCCACCTCAGCGTGTTTGACGATTTTTGATTTCATATGAGTTTTAATTTAATTTTTTTTTTTTTTTAAATTTTCCTACTTCCTCGTACCTTGTCTAAAGTATGCTCCCTTGATTGACGCTGTAAAATGAGTATGGATAATGGCGTGACACCCAGCATTGGGTTATCATGTAGGACGGGAGCGTATCCCCTGACACAAGCCAGGCACGGAGTGCATGTATACCCTGGGTGACCACGACCAAGCCAGGACAGGCCACTGAGAGAGGGATGGCGCCCAGGAAGCAGCCTGCCATCGGAGATATTTGCAATGGTGGGGGATAATCTCGTTATGTGTCTGGATATTTCTAATACATAAATAAAATGTGAACGAGTTAAAATAAATAATATTGAAGAAGTCATTTCTCGATATTTAGTGATCTGTAGATAAGCAGAATGTCAGGCTTTAGCCGGTTAAAACGCTTTTTAAATCATATGGAACTGATCCTATCTATGGATTTGTAAAAGCTGTTAAAGAGCGTCCATAAATGAATCATAAAAAAAAACAACGTACTCATTGCAGAAGCCGACGTTACCCAATGGATATCCGATCCATGATGAACAACGTAGGAGATATGACCACTAATGTGCAAGCGCCATATTAAACCCAGAAATTCAGAGTTCTCTGGAAGACCAAGAGGTCACATCCCTTTATCGTGTAAAACCGTTGAAGGAAAGTGATATACAGCCGACCCGCACTTTCTTCCTCACCTTTAACAGAGTAGAAACACCGCAGAGTACTAAAGTTGGTTACGAGGTTGTAGAAGTGCTCGCGTATTCCCCCTTCGTCTTATGATGTTTTAAGTTTGAACGCTTCAGACACATTCGCATTTCTTGTATTAGTGCAAGTTACATCTGTAAACCCTGCGCTACAGAGTCAAGTAGGAGCATGTCTGAGGCCCGGAAGCGATGTCAATTTGGCACCCGGAACTAATTAAGACCTGTTCGTATAGCGCAGTAGTTGCTTAACTGGTTCAGAAGCTCGACAGCAGGACTTATTATTTATTACTCGGGTCCGTGATGCTTTTTATCCTTCCGAAAACTGAACAAATACAATCCTCTACTAAGGAACATCCTGTGAGAGAGCACAGGATGCTGTTTTTAAGTTAGTCGAGCTTGGCATTACCGTTACGTTGCTATGTGTTCCTGGTCATGTGGGACTTCATGGCAATGAGGCAGCAGATGTCGCAGCGAAATCAGCCCATTTAAAATGTGTTGAATTTGAGAAACAAATAAATTCCGGAGATTTTAAGCATTTTTTCGCAAGGGCGTTCTCTCGCGCTGGCGCAAGGAATGAATTGTACTCAATGAAAATATGATTCGAGAACGTAAATCAGCCGCTTTAAATTAGTCATCTTCTTTTCGTGTAGTTTTTTGGGAAAATTTAATTTTAGCACGCTTACGAAATAGTCATCGCAGATTTAGTCACTTTCTCCTTTTAAAAGGTGAACCAGCTCCTTCATGTCCTAATTGTGCCCACTCCTATACCTTGCGACACATTTTACTGAAATGTCACCATCTAGCAGGTTTGAAACTTTGGTTTGGCCCTGCTCTATTGAGGAAATACTTGCATATGATGTGGTGCTGTTGAACGAGTGCTCCGTTTTATCCATGATGGTGGTTTTAGAAGCAATATGTGCATTTATATCATTTTATATATAACAACTTCCTTTCCTACCATTTAAAAACGGTTGTATTTCCAGCTATTGCTCGTGTATTTTTTTACTATTTACTTAATAAATATACATTACTAGCTAAAGCCTAATGAATTAAGTTGTTGTATAAATTCTTATCATTACAGATTAGCAAGTACATAATTAAGCAAATATTAATGATATGTGGTTAAATCTGAGCTAATAAAGACACAGAAAATTGTCTGCCAAAATCACTTAAATCCTGCATCTTGATCTTTCAATGTATATATTGGACAATGTGCTTCAGAATATATCTAATTTTATATAGCACCTTAAGGAAATATAATTAAACACCATTAAATTTATGATTATTTGCACACTTTTAGCCACATAAATGAAAACGTTCAATAATTATTTATCTCTCCAAATTTAGATAGCTGTCGAAGCAACAAGAGATTCAGAAGTAAAATGAAAACTTAAAGATAATTGATGAACATGAAGAACACACGTGGAAATTCGGCACAATGATTACTACCTATATGTGTTATTTTTCCTTGTGTAGGGTTGATGGTACATTTGAGGAAGTGTTGGAACACGTGGTGATGCCGAGGGATTGCAATGAATAGCCAGAAACAAGATATATGGAAAGTTTAGGCTATTCACTGCATCTCCTTGTTGTCACTCTCAGCTACTACACCTATTCCCGGCGTTTTATAAACAATTTATGTTATTTTACATTTAACGTAATGGAAAAGGCCAACGTACATTTGATTTTTATTATATGATTGAAATTGATTTTAGCTATAAAATGCATCATTGTTTTAACAGTTCTTTTTCACTGTATTGTTTCTTTGCACTTGACGATTATTTTACATGCACCGTAAAGAGATATTATTTACCCGGTTTTTTAAGTTGAATCTTTTTAATTGTGAAATACAAAAACACACATCAAGCTAAGAAAAACTGGATATTAATGGAAAACATTGATAAATAATATTTTCTGTGATAATAGGTAGCTGCAGGATCTTCAAAACATTAAGAAATAACACTTGAACGTCCAGATAATTGAAGCATATTTAAAAGAGGAAATGGAGGAATCAAGATTTCCTTTTACAAATTTAATATATTATGTCTGCCTGTTTAGGTTTATTGCTGCAAGTGAAGGCGTTTTGGAAAAAGTGGTGATGCCAAGGAGAGGCACTGAATAACCAGAAGCAAGATATATATATATACTGCTGTGTTTGTTCGGTTACTCTCCTTGTTGTCACTATTAGCTACCGAACGTATTCTCCGATGTGAAGCAATCATCATTTTAGGTACTGTTTAAATAATTGTGTATCTAACGTATTTTAAATTACGTTTTTTATTACCTTTAATATTGACAAATCCGGCAGAAATACTTCGCTTCGTTATGGAGATTGCAGAAATTTACATCCTTTGTTGCCGTATTTGTATGTTACAGGAGAGATACAATTAGTGCCAAGACCAATGTAAATGTATATTTGAATTTGAATTTCATTATATATTTGATTTTAGCTTTAAATTGCAATATTGTTTAGCAATTTTTGTCACTGTATTGTTTCTTAGAGCTTCACGATTATTGTACATACGCCGTAATAGATACTATTTACCCTTGTTTTTTATGTAATTTTTTTAATGAAAATAAAGTTTATTGCGGTCATATTTTTTAAAATAATAAAAGTTCACATATTGGCTAAGGATAATAAGAAATTAATTTCATTTGTAGTAGTACTTGTATATTTAAGGGAAAATAATATGGTGAGCAAACATCACGTTGTATCCCGCGAGCAGAATAAAGAATTTATGGGTCAATTTCAGGAGTGGCTGGATGTTCCCGGTTAACTGACACCTACTCAGGGGCCATATTTATAGGTACTGGGCGTAGCGAACCCCAGGCACCCGAGCTGCTCCCACCTCAGCGTGTTTGACGATTTTTGATTTCATATGAGTTTTAATTTAATTTTTTTTTTTTTTTTAATTTTCCTACTTCCTCGTACCTTGTCTAAAGTATGCTCCCTTGATTGACGCTGTAAAATGAGTATGGATAATGGCGTGACACCCAGCACTGGGTTATCATGTAGGACGGGAGCGTATCCCCTGACACAAGCCAGGCACGGAGTGCATGTATACCCTGGGTGACCACGACCAAGCCAGGACAGGCCACTGAGAGAGGGATGGCGCCCAGGAAGCAGCCTGCCATCGGAGATATTTGCAATGGTGGGGGATAATCTCGTTATGTGTCTGGATATTTCTAATACATAAATAAAATGTGAACGAGTTAAAATAAATAATATTGAAGAAGTAATTTCTCGATATTTAGTGATCTGTAGATAAGCAGAAAGTCAGGCCTTTAGCCGGTTAAAACGCTTTTTAAATCATATGGAACTGATACTATCTCTGGATTTGTAAAAGCTGTTAAAGAGCGTCCATAAATGAATCATAAAAAAAAACAACGTACTCATTGCAGAAGCCGACGTTACCCAATGGATATCCGATCCGTGATGAACAACGTAGGAGATATGACCACTAATGTGCAAGCGCCATATTAAACCCAGAAATTCAGAGTTCTCTGGAAGACCAAGAGGTCACATCCCTTTATCGTGTAAAACCGTTGAAGGAAAGTGATATACAGCCGACCCGCACTTTCTTCCTCAACTTTAATAGAGTAGAAACACCGCAGAGTACTAAAGTTGGTTACGAGGTTGTAGAAGTGCTTGCGTTTTCCCCCTTCGTCTTATGATGTTTTAAGTTTGAACGCTTCAGACATACTCGCATTTCTTGTATTAGTGCAAGTTACATCTGTAAACCCTGCGCTACAGAGTCAAGTAGGAGCATGTCTGAGGCCCGGAAGCGATTTCAATTTTGCCACCCGGAACTAATTAAGACCTGTTCGTATAGCGCAGTAATTGCTTAACTGGTTCAGAAGCTCGACAGCAGGACTTATTATTTATTACTCGGGTCAGTGATGCTTTTTATCCTTCCGAAAACTGAACAAATACAATCCTCTACTGAGGAAGATCCTGTGAGAGAGCACAGGATGCTGTTTTTAAGTTAGTCGAGCCTGGCATTACCGTTACGTTGCTATGTGTTCCTGGTCATGTGGGACTTCATGGCAATGAGGCATCAGATGTCGCAGCGAAATTAGCCCTTTTAAAATGTGTTGAATTTGAGAAACAAATAAATTCCGGAGATTTTAAGCATTTTTTACGCAAGGGCGTTCTCTCGCGCTGGCGCAAGGAATGAATTGTACTCAATGAAAATATGATTCGAGAACGTAAATCAGCCGCTTTAAATTAGTCATCTTCTTTTCGTGCAGTTTTTTGGGAAAATTTAATTTTAGCACGCTTACGAAATAGTCATCGCAGATTTAGTCACTTTCTCCTTTTAAAAGGTGAACCAGCTCCTTCATGTCCTAATTGTGCCCACTCCTATACCTTGCGACACATTTTACTGAAATGTCACCATCTAGCAGGTTTGAAACTTTGGTTTGGCCCTGCTCTATTGAGGAAATACTTGCATATGATGTGGTGCTGTTGAACGAGTGCTCCGTTTTATCGTGATGGTGGTTTTAGAAGCAATATGTGCATTAATATCATTTTATATATAACAACTTCCTTTCATACCATTTAAAAACAGTTGTATTTCCAGCTATTGCTCGTGTATTTTATTACTATTTACTTAATAAATATACATTGCTAGCTAATTCCTAATGAATTAAGTTTTTGTATGAATTCTTATCATTACAGATTAGCAAGTACATAATTAAGCAAATATTAATGATATGTGGTTAAATCTGAGCTAATAAAGACACAGAAAATTTTCTGCCAAAATCACTTAAATCTTGCATCTTGATCTTTCAATGTATATATTGGACAATGTGCTTCAGAATATATCTAATTTTATATAGCACCTTAAGGGAATATAATTAAACACAATTAAATTTATGATTATTTGCACACTTTTAGCCACATAAATGAAAACGTTCAATAATTATTTATCTCTCCAAATTTAGATAGCTGTCGAAGCAACAAGAGATTCAGAAGTAAAATGAAAACTTAAAGATAATTGATGAACATGAAGAACACACGTGGAAATTCGGCACAATTATTACTATCTATATGTGTTATAGATGTGTTATTTTTCCTTGTGTAGGGTTGATGGTACATTTGAGGAAGTGTTGGAACACGTGGTGATGCCGAGGTTTTGCAATGAATGGTCAGAACAAAGATATATGGAAAGTTCAGGCTATTCACTGCATTTCCTTGTTGTCACTCTCAGCTACTGCACCTATTCCCGGCGTTTTATAAATAATTTATGTTATTTTATATTTAACGTAATGGAAATGATAATACTGTTTATTGTGCGTCATATTCACCAAAATCAGTATAAATGTACAGATTGGCGAAGGAACGTGAAGAAATTATTTGAATTATCTATAGTACTTATTTATTTTAGGGAAGGTAAACGAGGAGAGCAAATATATCATGTTGTTCCCCACAAGCCGAAATCCGATATATGGCTCAATTTTAGTATTGGCTTTAATTAAAACATACTAAAATGATTAATAAACATAGTGCATATTAAATAACAGTTTTACGGAAAACATTTAATATTTTATTAATTACAAATTTGTGGTTACACTATTTATGAATTAGCGGCGTACCTTTGGAGATAGAAGAAATTTACAGCATTTGTTGTAGGGGAGAAACACGAAGCGTAAGCCCAACGTACATTTGAGTTTTATTATATGATTGAAGTTTATTTTAGCTATAAAATGCAGATGTATATCTATTGCTTTGCCACTCGGATAGCTCTCATTATTGTCATTTTTAGCTACTGAAATTAAGACGTATATGCGCATTCTGTTCAGGTTCACTGGGTAAGTTACCTTAACTTCGTAGGTAATGGTCCTATTATACCGCTAGATGACAATCCACACCAAACAATAATTCCAGGTAAACTAACAACGCAAAAAACAAAGGTGGAATTTCGGCACAAGTTTCACTAACAATATATGTTATTTTTCCTTTTGTAGGTTTGTTGGTACATATGAGGAAGGTTGGACAAGTGGTGGTGCCGAGGTCTGGAACTGGATGCCCTGAAACAAGATACATGTAAAGATCAGGCTATTCAGTGCCTATTCTTGTTGTCACTCATAGCTATTGCACACTTCTCGGTTGTGAGAGCATCAGCTCTTTACAACTACGCTTAAACTATTTTACATATAATGTATTTGAAATGATGAGAGGGTTCATTGTTTGTCATATTAACGAAAACTTGTAGAAATTAACAGATTTGCCCAGGAGATTGAAGAAATTCATTTCATCGGTTGTAGTACTTGTATATTTTTGGGGGAGGTAAGTGTGGTGGACGTACAATATCACGTGTTTTCTGACAAGCAAAAAGCCGATTTTTGGTGCAGTTTTTGGAGTGGCTGTTTCTTTCAGGTTAATTAAAACATAATATAAATGACTTGAATATAGAGTGTTTGTGAAATAGGCTTTTCAATTTTTTAGGCGCACATTTCAATTTTATTAAATAAGAATTAATGGATAGAGAACTTATACTATTGTTGAATACTTTTACAGAATTTTATTTTAATAAGCTGTTTGGTATAAAGATTAGTTTTTAAAAATGCGTAATTTCAACAACATCACGGGCCAAGGCTACGGAAGAAGGAACTACATTGTGAAAGCTATTA
Organism: Metallyticus violacea; assembly: GCA_030762175.1. Taxonomy (NCBI): domain Eukaryota; kingdom Metazoa; phylum Arthropoda; class Insecta; order Mantodea; family Metallyticidae; genus Metallyticus; species Metallyticus violacea. The sequence continues at coordinate 37,961,377 of CM060846.1, forward strand.
ATTTTTCTGCAATTATTTGTAAATACAAAGTTCACACACATGAAGACCTTTAGAGGAAATATAAAAAGACCATCAAAACAAAAAGAATAAATATGAAGAAAAAGAAGAAGGAAAAAAAAAAGAAACAAGGAAATGAATAACTGTTATTTTTCCTTATGGAGGGTTGCTACTACAACGGAAGAATTGCAAGTGGTGATGCAAAGGACAGAAAATGAATGACCAAAGGAAGAAATATCGATTGCGTTGAGCATTCAGTACCTGTCTTTGTTTCCACTATTAGTCACTGTGTGTATTATCTCGAATGATACCTTTAACAATCTTTGGAACTGTATAAGTTATATTATAATTATATATCTTGAAAAATAATGGATTACATTGTGTGTTTGATTCCCCAAAAAATAGGAAGAAATTAACATATTGTCAAAAGGAGAATAAAGAAATTCATATCATTTGTTGAAAGCAAATTCAAATCATACATTTTGATTTTCCAATGCATTTATTGTGGTATGCCACTTTGATTATATCTTATGTTCCCATACTCCGTTCAGAATGTAATTAATGACTGTTAACTATACGATTATTTGCACATCCTTAGTCAAATGAAAAGAAAACATTCAATGATACTTATTTTCTTCAATAATAAGCAGCTGCAGGAGAGTGAAGAGATGCATAAATAACGTAAGTACGTAAAGATAATTCCGTCCCCCAAAAAGAACAAACTTGGAAATTCATCACAATCTTTAAAATGTATATATATATATATATATATATATATATATATATATATATATATATTATTCTCCTTTTGTACGGTTATTGGTACCAATGAGGAAGTGTGGGGAAAAGAGATTAATTCGAAAGGAGGAACGGAATGGCTAGAAAGCAGATGTACATCTAATGCTTTGGCGCTCCGATAGCTCTCATTATTGTCATTTTTAGCTACTGAAATTATTCTCCAATATACAAATATCGACAATTTTACAAACTCTTTAAATTATTTTACAATTTATATAATTTATATTATATTCTTATTAAACTGTCACAATCACAAAATTAGAATGATAAGAACGTAGATTGTTACAGAACACAAAGAAAATACGTGGAAATGTATCACAATTTTTACAAACCATGTTTGTTATTTTTCCTCACGAATGGTTGTTGGCAAGCATAGGAAGGCGTTGGAACATGTAGTGAGGCCAAGGCGAGGAAATAAACGTCCCGTAACAAGAGATACATAATGTTCAGGCTATTCAGCACCTATCCTTATTGTCACTCGTATTCTATTTTCGAATGAAATCATTCTTTTACAAACTATATAAATCATTTTACGATTTACCTTTTTAAAATATATTAGACTAATTCTGTGTAATATTAATTAAAACCCTGGAAACTTAAACACTAGCGTAGGATAATGAAGGAATTAATTTCATTTGTTGTAATACTTGTCTATTTTAGGGAATGTATCATGAATTATCAACTTTATTTCGACGAGCAGAAAAACAAATTAAGGCGCAGTTTCAGGTAATGCTGGATGTATCAGGTTAACTAAAACCCACTCAGGGGCCCACATTTTGGGTACGGGGCGTAGCGACCCCGAGGAACCCGAGCTGCTCCCACAGGTCTACGCTCCACGTGATTAACGCCTTTTATTTTGCATGATTTTTAACTATTTTATTGTTGCTATTTCCTTATTATTTAACTGATGGATGCCTCCATGTTTGACGCGGTAAAATGTGTCTGGATAAGGGCGTGAGTCCCAGCATTAGGTTTTCATGAGGACTGGGAGCAAATTCGTTGTTACAGACCAGGGCTGGGCACGGGTCATTGCAAGAACTGTAAACTTCCTGTAGGTGATTGGGTCCCTGTGCATTTCAATCGGAGGTAGACACGGAAAGACCTGGTTCAAGATAGGATAGGTCACCAACAGGTGGTGGCGACCACAAATCACCCTAGCATCGGAGACAGTTCAATGGTGGAGGAAATCCGCCCTATGGTACATGATATTTCTCATACGCCAATAAAACGCAATCGGCTGGAGGTACAACAAGAAATGTTGAAGTCATTTTCTCGGTATTTGGTTATCAGTAGATCGGAAGAAAGTTAGTACTTTAGCCGGATAAACGCCTTTATAATTCCGAATGGCATTGATACTATCTGTGGACACGTGAAATTTTGCACACGTGTTATTTATGAATCTCTATTTGTAGGAACACTTGAAATGTCACAAACGAACTCTATTGGTCAAGGCGAGATTACTCCTTGAATAATAGATGTGTGTTAAGCAACATAAATCTTTAAATTAAGAACGAGGAGATAATGCCACTATTGTACTAAACGGCATGTCAGCTACTGAAAATGTGAGTTGTCTGGAATAGCTGGAAATCACATCCATTTATCGTGTACAGGCAAAGATGGAAGGTGAAGTACAGCCGACCCGTAATCTCTTTCCCATCTTTAACATGATACAGTTACTGCAGAGTATTAAAGCTACGTTCGGAGTTATAGAGGTGAGCCCGATATCACCTTTGCCTTGCGATGTTTTCAGTGTCAACACTTTTGTCACACTCTCATTTCTCGTAAGAGCGCAATTTCCATTTTCCAACATTGGCAGTTGCCAGTAATTAAGACCGGTTCATTCAGCGGAGTGATTTCTTCAGTTCTTCAGAAGGGCGATAGCAGCACGTTGCCCTGTGACAGGTTTTAATTCGGTTTCGTGATTGCCCAAGGAGATTGAAGTAATTAATTACATTGGCTATAGTCTTATATATTTTGGGGGAGGTAAAAAGATGAGCAAAAATATCATTTTGTTCCCGGCGAGCAGAAAACGCATATATGGCGCAGTTTTAGGAGTGGCTTTGTATTTCAGGTTAATTGAAACATAATATAAATGATTAATGTACAAAGTGCATATTAAATAACCTACCGTAAAATAATAAATTGCGGCGAACATAACAACTTATTAACTGCAAAATTTAGTGGCTATATAAATTATGAAATTCGTATTTAATGTTGCAGTGTAATATTATATTGAGCTGCTTTCGTGCAAGCGTACATATTCAAAATATACTTATTTGCATATCAAAGAGAACCAAAGCTCCAGAAAATGAAACATTTTTAGAAAATAATTAATTTTTCTCCAAATAATTTAAAAGTTTGGAGTTCACACACATGAAGAAATACAGAAGGAAAATAAGAAGACCAGCAAGACCAGAATTGTAAATAAAAAGAAAAACGAGTTAATATTATATTTTTTTATTACTTGTTGAGGGATGTTTCTACAACAGTGGAACTACAAGTGGTAATGCCGAGTACATGATTTCAATGATCGAATTAAGAAACATGAGATAATATTTTAATTTAGCACTTATCTTTGTTTTCACTATTGGTCAATGTAAATAATTTCGGGAAATAGAGTAGGTATTAATAATTTTCAGCCTGTATAAATTGATTTACAATTGGCACATTTTAACATAATAGATAATAATGTGGGTCTGAATTAAAAAGAAGACAGGAAAAGGAAAAAGAAATTCACACGATCTTCAGATAAGAGTGAAGAAATTCACATTATTTTTCGAAAGCACATGGAAATGCTGCATATTAGCTTACCGATGCATTTATTGCTCTATTTAGATTAGAATATGTCTGATGTTGCGTTGCTGCTTTTGGAATCTAAATATTCATACATACTATACGTTTATTAGCACATCTTTCGGTAAATAAATGGAATTGTTTACATTATAATAATTTCCTTTAAGATGAAGTAGCTGTAAGAGCTTCAAGATTTCATTTGTAACTTGAGTAGGTTAAGATAATTGCAGCACACATAAAGAACAAATGTGGAATTCATCACAATCTTTAAAAAGTATATATTTAATTTTTACTTGTTTACGTTTATTGGTACAAGTAAGGACGTGTTGGATCAAGTAGTAAAGCCGAGCAGAGGAACTAAATAACAAGAAGCAAGATAAATATAGTGCTTCTGTTATTCAGAAACTCTGCTTCTTTCATTCTTAGCCACCGAACTTATTCTCCGATATTAAAGCACCAACATTTTACATAATTTTCTCTCCCATTTTAGAATAGAACGGCAGAGTTAAGAGTTTCAGAAGTAAAATAAGAACACAAAAACGACGGCAGCACACACAAAATACAATCGTGGATGTTCAGTACACTTTTTACAAACTATGTATGTTATTTTTCTATGCGTAGGGTCAATGGTTCATTTGAGGAAGTGTTGGAACACGTGGTGATGCCGTGGATAAGTACTCAATAACCTGAAACAAGATATATGGAATGTTCACTTTATTCAGTATTTCCCCTTGTGACTCATAACTACTGCATCTATTACCGGATGCGAGAGCGTGAGCGTTTTATAAACACTAACCTTTATTTTACACTTAATGCATTTAAAAATATAATGCTGTTTATTGTGTGTTATATTCTCCGAAATATGTAGAAATTTACAAATTGCCAAGGAGAAGGGAGAGATTTATTTCGTTGGCTGTAGTTCATGTATATTTTAGGGGAGGTAAGTGTGGAGGACGAACAATGTCAAGTTGTTTCTGACGAGAAAAATCCGATTCATGAACTAGTACTTGGAATGCCTGGATCTTCCAATTTAATTAATGCATATTACAAAAGATTTGTACACAAAGTGCATGTTAAATAACTACCCCATTTGGGAGGAACATTTAACATTTTGATAATTTAAAATTAATAAACAGAAAGGTATAAGATGCTTGATTAATTTTGTAAATATGGTTATATACATTCAGCTATTTCGTTGCAAGATTACATGCTAAATTACATGAATTTCAAAATCATTAAGGCCCTAAACTACAAGAAATGGAAACATTGTTAGAAAATTGTTAATTTTACTCCAGCTATTTGTACAGGCTGCAGCTAACATGCATTAAAAATTCAGTACAAAGTAAGAAGACTATAAAGACAAAACAGGATAATTTTTAACAAGAAGAAACAAGGAAAATAATATCGGTTATTACTCCTTGAGGAGGAATGATTGTACAACAGAGGGAGTGCAGGTGGTGATGACAAGGACAGGAACTGAAACACCTAAGCAAGAAATATCGATTCCTTTGATGTTTCAGCACTTATCTTTGTTGTCATTATTAGTCACTGTAAATATATTCGAAATTAAAGCATCAACTATCTTTCCAACTGTATCAATTACATTACAATGAATACATTTTAAACAAAAATAGATAGATTGTGTGTCAGATTCACCAAAAAAAGGAAGTATGTTACAAACTCTCTAAAGGAGAATGAAGAAAGTGATATAATTTTTTGAAAGCACATTTAAATTGATCATCTGGAATTTCCAATGCACTAATTGGACAATGTCACTTAGAATATGTCGGATGTTGCAATACTCTTTTAATTAATAATCACTACATTAAAACGATTATTTGCACATCTTTATCCATGATAATCAAAACATTTAATAATTATTTTTCTCTGCGATAATAGGTTGCTGCAAGAACTTCAAGAGATTCAGAACTAGCATAAGAACATCAAGATAATGCAGCACACATTAATAACAAACGTGGATATCAGGATTATATTTGACTAATCTGATATATTATATTTCCTTACTTAGGTTTATTGGTGCAGGTGAGGACGTGCTGAAACATGTGGTGATGCCGAGGAGAGGCACTGAATAACTAGAAGCAAGATAAATACAATGTTTTTGTTTTTCGGTGACTCTCCTTGTTGTCACTCTTAGCTACTGAATATATTGTCCGATATGAGAGCATCATTATTTACAATAATACTTAAATAATTGGACAATTAATGTGTTTTAAATTACAATTTTCTTTATAGTGTGAAATATAAACTAATCCAGCTGAAATTCACTGAATGGCTATAGAAATGAACAAATATACATCATTTAAGGCAGTTTGTGTATGTAACAGCAGAGAAACTCGGGGCGCGAAGACCAACGAAATTTTGAATTTTATTATATGATTGACCTTGATTTTTGCTAAAAATGCATTATTGTTTTAACAGCTTTTGTCACTGTATTTTTTATACTTTATAATTATTTTACATACACCATAATGAAATATATTTTACTCTGGTTGTTTAAGTTTAATCTTTTTAAAAGCTAAAAATATACACACACGTCCAGCTAATAAATAACTGTGTTAAAATAAAAACAATAAATTCACACAAATAAAAATGATGAACACTAATGATCTTAGACTTTTACAGTTGCAACAATTGTAAAATTCCTCCTTCTCATTTCGATAAAGTGTATGAACGGAGGATAAGACGTATATGCGTATGATGTTCAGGTTCACTGGGTCATTTGCCGAACCTTCAAAAGTAATGGTTGAATTAGACCGCTAGTTGACTACTCACACCAAACAATAATTCCAGTTATATTAATAACACAAAAACAAAAGGAGGAAATTCAGCATATATTATTTTTTCTTTTGCAGGTTTGTTGGTACATATGAGGAAGTGTGGCACACGTGGTGATGCCGAGGTGTGGCTCTGGATATTCTGAATCAAGATATATGGAATGTTCAGGCTATTCAGTGCCGCTCCTTGTTGTCACTCTTATTCTATTCTATGATGTTAGCATTATTTTATACCTAGTCTAAATTATTTTACGGTGTATCTGTTTAAAAGACATATAATCAATTATCAGGTTTATTGCGACGAGCAGAAAAACAATTTATTTCCCAGTTTCAGCAATTGTTTGGATGAATCAGGTTAACCATAACCCATCAGGGGCCCATATTTTGGGTACGGGGCGTAGCGACCCCTGTGGATCCCGAGGTGCTCCCACAGGTCCACCCTCCCCGTGTTTCATGCCTTTTTTATTTTGCATGAATTTTAATTATTTTACTGTTCCTATTTCGTTATTATACAACTACTGTATTGGAAAGCATGGCAAATCCGGAAATCGTGAGTTGTCTGGAATATCAAAAGGTCAATCCATTTACACCGCCACGGGTGGCCGAGGTCGTTAAGGCACGGACTCGTGAGCGGGAGGTCTGCGGTACGAATCCCTCCAGGACCGTCCTCCCTGACTAGGGTTTTTTCCAGGTTTTCCTCAGTCTTCATAACTGGCAAATGCCGGGGAGGTACCTAAACTTAGGCCTGGAACGCTTCCTTCCTTAAAAAAAAAATCCTTTCGCAATTTATCATTTCATTTCATGTATCATCAGTGTCCACCGCCTGTGGTGCCTCAGTAGTAAAAACGGGCGTTAAACAATATTCTATTCAATCCATTTATCGTGTACAGGCAAAGAAGGGCGGTGAAGTGGAGCCGAACCGTACACTCTTCCTCACCTTTAACAGGAGGCAATTACTGCAGAGGATTAAAGCTGGGTTCCAGGTTATAGAAGTGCGCCCGTAGGTCCACTTGACCTTGCGATGTATTCAGTGTCAACGCTTTGGACACACGTGCATTACTTCTAAGAGAGCCATTTCCATCTGTGCAACCTGCGCTGAAAACTGCCATGAAGGAGCTAGTACATCCGCAACAGTTTAATTTATATTGGCAAATATTTCGTAACTTTGGTGCTAATGGCCTTAGCCTTAACATTTTGGTATGTAAATGTGAACCGCCATCATCACGATAATTAATAAATAAAACATAATATAAATGTTATATATACAGAATGCAAGTGAAATTTGCTGGCACATTGTGTGTGAGTGTGTGAACATTTAAATTATCATTAATTAAAAATTAATTGGTAGATAACTGGTAAAAATAGTAATCATATTTAGCAGATTTGTGTTATATTGAACGGTGATCTTAGAAGTTTACATTTTTTAAATGAATAAATTTGAGCACAATCGAGGGCATAAGGAACAGAACAGGAAATATTATTAGAAAAATTTTAACTTTTCTCCATTTCTTTGTAGAGTCTGGAAGAAATTCATCAAGAAATTCACAGGAAAAATAAGATCAACACAAAATGAGAAAATATGAAGAACAAACGAGGAATATAGTGTTGGAACAATGTTTGTCCAAGTAAAATTATGTCAGAAACAGCAATAAAGAAGTCATTCACACATCAGAACAAAGGAGAATAAAGAAATCCATATTATTTGTTGAAAGCACATTTAAATCCCACATCTTTATTTTCCAAATATTTGTAAATTCGGCAGCTAAACAAATCAAGCAATTTAGAGCCAAGTAAGGGGATAATAAGAATACAAAATGTAAAAAAAGAACAAGAACAAGAACAAGAAGAAGAAGCAGAAACAAGGATAATGATATGTGTTATTGCTACATGTGGAGGAATGGTTCTACAACAGAGGAACTACAAGTGACTATGCTAATGACAGGGACTGAAACATCAAAGCAGGGAATATCGATTGCTTTGATGACTCTGTTCCTGATCTTGTTGTCATTATTAGTCACAGTAAATATATCCCGAATGACAACATCAAGAATCTTTCAAACTGTAAAAGTTATATTGAAATTAATAAATTTTAAAAATAGTACATTACCTTGTGTGTCAAATTCGCTAAAGGTGGAAATTTTTCACATATAATCTAAAGGAGAATGAAGAAATACATATCATTTAATAAAAGTACATTCAATTCGTACATTTTGAATTTCTAATGTATTTATTAGACAATGCCGATTAGAATATGTGGGATGTTGCATTACGGTTTTAATTAATTAATCACACTATTAACATACCATTATTTGCTCATCTTTATGGATATTAAGGAAAATAATTTAATAATTAATATTCCCTGTAATAATAGGTAGCTGCAGCATCTTCAGGACATGCAGAAGTAAATTTAGAAGTAAATTTAGAACGTCAAGATAATTGCAGCATACTTTAAGATGAAACAGGGTTAATCAAGGTTTTCTTTAACAAATTTAATATATTATGTTTCCTTGTTTAGGTTTATTGGTATAAGTGAGTACGTGTTGGAACAAGTGGTGATGCCGAGGAGAAGCACTGAATAATCAGAAGCAATATATATACTGCTGTGGTTGTTCGGTAACTCACCATGTTGGCACTATTACCTATCGAACCTATTCTCCGATGTGAAGGCATCATCATTTGACATATTGTTTAAATAATAGTACAACAAACGTATTTTAAATTACAATTTTCTCTATTATGTTTAATATTGACAGATCCAGCAGAAATTCACCGTATGGCTATGGAGATTGAAGAAATTTACATCATTTGTTGCTGTATTTGTATGTACAGGGGAGATACACGAAGTGCCAGCACCAACACGAATTTGAATTTTATTATATGATTTAACTTGCTTTTTGCTATAAATTGCATTAACGTTTTAACAGTTTTGTCACTGTATTGTTTGTTTGCACTTTACGATTATTTTACATGCTCCGCCAAGAAATACTATTTACCCCGATTTTCAACCAATCATCCGGCACATCCAATACAAAGACTAAGATTGTTATCCTGAAATGGAATTATTTTAGAGATAGAGACAATATTACTCTGGCACTCAAAATTACATAACCACGTAAATGCTTAAAGCAAAAATCAGAACGCGTTGAGCTGATAATTGCAAAAGTAGTGTTAATAATATACTACTTTAAATATGCCGAAACACCAAAGCCAGGGACGGTAAAGTATATGGCATATATCTCATCCTTTTTATGTGCGTATCTACCTTATGTTGCCGAAGATATATCTATGGTAATATTTTACTCATTCTCATGCATTGTTTTTCAAGTAATATTAATACATTAAATACTAGAACAGATCTCACGAGTGCCAAGAGCTTAAGTGCGGAAAAACCAACTGCGATATCATTGAAGGTTACAGGATCAGTAGTTCCAATTATTGGTGAGATAGAAAATCCATATCCTGTCTGTATTCGTTGCATAAAATGAAAATGGAATAATGAAACTATAATTACTGGTGCTGTAGAAGCAGCACTATTTAGTCACATTCGTCTCAATTACTATTATTTTTAAAAGTTTAATGTGAAAATTACTAGGAGTGTAGTAGTAATGTTCATTTAATATAAATATTATTGTAAATGTAACATAACGCTCTATTTAAATTCCATACAAATAATCAGTTGTAGAAAATCTACTCCATACATAAAGAGCAGAAGTTATATATAATGATAAGGGATGCGAGTATTTCAACTTGATTAAAAACAGTTTAATATTCTAGTACGTTCGTGTCATGTCCGTGGTAGCTATATTTGGTATGGATTATTTATTGTGCCAAAGGAGATTCAAACATACATTTCCAGATGTACACTTCTCCCTGTTTTTTGGGCATTTTCGCTAAAACTGATACATCAGATACAAACTTTTATTTCGTCCCAGGAATTATGCAAAAGAATTTTATAAAAAATGGAAGAGCTTGTGCTATTAATTTGTTTTCTTATAACCGAGGTGTGCCGAACTTCCTCAAAAGCAAATATAAAGTAACAATTTTATGTTGCTTTTATTTTAATAAATGTATGTTACTAAATAAATCCTGGTGAATTGAGCTTTTGTACATCTTCTCACCCTTAAAATGTAGTACGTACATAACTATGATGCGATATTAGGAATGTGTCCAAATACAAACTAGTAAAGAGGTAGGAGCTTTCCTGTAGAACAAAATTCTAAATCTTACATTAGTTCTTGCAATGCATACTTAATGCAATGTACCTTAGAATATATCTGACGTTAGGTAACTCTTGCTTAATCTAATTAATAAAAATTACCTATACGATAATTTGAACATGTATACCCACATGAAAGGAAAACGGGCAGTAATTATTTTTTCTCCAATGTTAGGTAGCTGCCGGAACATCAACAGACGCAGAAGTAAAATAAGAGAGTAAAGGTAGTTACAGCACACATAAAGAATAAACGTTGAATTCTGCAAAATGTGTTAATAACTATATATGTTATTTTTCCTTGTGTAGGATTATTGATACATATAAGGAAGTGTTGAAACACGTGGTGATGCCGAGGTCAGGATCTGAATAGACCGTAACGAGATATATAAAATGTTTCGGTTCTTTCAGATCCTGTCCTTGTTGTCACTCTTTGCAACTGCTTCTATTCTGAAGATGGGTGAGAACGTCAGAGTTCAAAAACACTTTAAATTATGTTACATTTAATGTATTTTAAATTTTAATGCGGTTTATTCTATACAAATATATATGAAAATCAGCGGACGTTACAGATGCACCAATGAGATTGAAGAAATACATTTCATAGGTTGTAATATTTTTACATTTTAGGGGAAGTAAGTATGACGGGTGAAAAATATGACGATGTTAAAAAAAAACCGATTTATAGTGCAGTTTTAGGAGTGACTAAATGTTTCATGTGAATTATAACACAATATAAATATTTCATATACAGATTGCAGGTAAAATAACCTACCCCATTTTTAGGCGAACAAATAACAATTCAATAATTGAAAATTAATTGACAGATACTTAAAAAATTTTTATTTTCTTTTTGTAGAATGTTGTTATTGTAAGCTGTTTCCTTGGAAAATTACAAGTTAAAAATACACAAATTTCAACATCTTTAAGGCCCAAACTGCAGGATAAGGAAACACTTAGAAAATTGTTAATTTTTCTCCAGCTATTTGTACAGTCTGCAGCTAACATGCATTAAAAATTCAGAGCAAAGTAAGAAGACTGTAAAGACAAAACAGGATAATTCTTAACAAGAAGAAACAAGGAAAATAATATCGGTTATTACTCCTTGAGGAGGAATGATTGTACAACAGAGGGAGTGCAGGTGGTGATGACAAGGACAGGAACTGAAACACCTAAGCAAGAAATATCGATTCCTTTGATGTTTCAGCACTTATCTTTGTTCTCATTATTAGTCACTGTAAATATATTCGAAATTAAAGCATCAACTATCTTTCCAACTGTATCAATTACATTACAATGAATACATTTTAAACAAAAATAGATAGATTGTGTGTCAGATTCACTAAAAAAAAGGAAGTAAGTTACAAAATCCCTAAAGGACAATGAAGAAAGTGATATAATTTTTTGAAAGCACATTTAAATTGATCATCTGGAATTTCCAATGCACTAATTGGACAATGTCACTTAGAATATGTCGGATGGTGCAATACTCTTTTAATTAATAATCACTACATTAAAACGATTATTTGCACATCTTTATCCATGATAATCAAAACATTTAATAATTATTTTTCTCTGCGATAATAGGTTGCTGCAAGAACTTCAAGAGATTCAGAACTAGCATAAGAACATCAAGATAATGCAGCACACATTAATAACAAACGTGGAAATCAGGATTATATTTGACTAATCTGATATATTATATTTCCTTACTTAGGTTTATTGGTGCGGGTGAGGACGTGTTGAAACATGTGGTGATGCCGAGGAGAGGCACTGAATAACTAGAAGCAAGATAAATACAATGTTTTTGTTTTTCGGTGACTCTCCTTGTTGTCACTCTTAGCTACTGAATATATTGTCCGATATGAGAGCATCATTATTTACAATAATATTTAAATAATTAGACAATTAATGTGTTTTAAATTACAATTTTCTTTATAGTGTGAAATATTAACTAATCCAGCTGAAATTCACTGAATGGCTATAGAAATGAACAAATATACAGCATTTAAGGCAGTTTGTGTATGTTACAGCAGAGAAACTCGGGGCGCGAAGACCAACGTAATTTTGAATTTTATTATATGATTGACCTTGATTTTTGCAAAAATGCGTTATTGTTTTAACAGTTTTTGTCACTGTATTTTTTTAATACTTTATAATTATTTTACATACACCATAATGAAATATATTTTACTCTGGTTGTTTAAGTTTAATCTTTTTAAAAGCTAAAAATATACACACACGTCCAGCTAATAAATAACTGTGTTAAAATAAAAACAATAAATTCACACAAATAAAAATGATGAACACTAATGATCTTAGACTTTTACAGTTGCAACAATTGTAAAATTCCTCGTTCTCATTTCGATAAAGTGTATGAGCGGAGGATATGCGTATGATGTTCAGGTTCACTGGGTCATTTGCCGAACCTTCAAAAGTAATGGTTGAATTAGACCGCTAGTTGACTACTCACACCAAACAATAATTCCAGTTATATTAATAACACAAAAGCAAAAGGTGGAAATTCAGCATATATTATTTTTTCTTTTGCAGGTTTGTTGGTACATATGAGGAAGTGTGGCACACGTGGTGATGCCGAGGTGTGGCTCTGGATATTCTGAATCAAGATATATGGAATGTTCAGGATATTCAGTGCCGCTCCTTGTTGTCACTCTTATTCTATTCTATGATGTTAGCATTATTTTATACCTAGTCTAAATTATTTTACGGTGTATCTGTTTAAAAGACATATAATCAATTATTAGGTTTATTGCGACGAGCAGAATAACAATTTATTTACCAGTTTCAGCAATTGTTTGGATGAATCAGGTTAACCAAAACCCATCAGGGGCCCATATTTTGGGTACGGGGCGTAGCGACCCCTGTGGAGCCCGAGCTGCTCCCACAGGTCCACCCTCCCCGTGTTTCACGCCTTTTTATTTTGCATGAATTTTAATTATTTTACTGTTCCTATTTCGTTATTATACAACTACTGTATTGGAAAGCATGGCAAATCCGGAAATTGTGAGTTGTCTGGAATGTCAAGAGGTCATTCCATTTATGGTATACAGGCAAAGAAGGGCGGTGAAGTGGAGCCGACCCGTACACTCTTCCTCACCTTTAACAGGATGCAGTTACTGCAGAGGATTAAAGCTGGGTTCCAGGTTATAGAAGTGCGCCCGTAGGTCCACTTGACTTTGCGATGTACTCAGTGTCAACGCTTTGGACACACGTGCATAACTTATAAGAGCGTCATTTCCATCTGTGCAACCTGCGGTGAAAACAGCCATGAAGGAGCTAGTACATCCGCAACAGTTTAATTTATATTGGCAAATATTCCGTAACTTTGTTGCTAATGACCTTAGCTTTTTAGCGCTATGTAAATAAGAACCGCCATCATTACCATAATTAATAACTAAAACATAATATAAATGTTATATATACAGAATGCAAGTGAAATTTGCTGGCACATAGTGTGTGTGAACATTTAACTTATCATTAATTAAAAATTAATTGGTAGATAACTGGTAAAATAGTGATCATATTTAGCAGATTTGTGTTATATTGAACGGTGTTCTTAGAACTTTACATTTTTTAAATGAATTAATTTGAGCACAATCCAAGGCCTAAGGAACAGAACAGGAAATATTATTAGAAAAATTGTAACTTTTCTCCATTTCTTTGTAGAGTCTGGAAGAAATTCATGAAGAAATTCACAGGAAAAATAAGATCAACACAAAATGAAAAAATATGAAGAACAAACGAGGAATATAGTGTTGGAGCATTATTTGTTGAAAGCACATTTAAATCCTACATCTTGTATTTCCAAATATTTGTAAATTCGGCAGCTAAACACATCAAGCAATTTAGAGCCAAGTAAGGGGATAATAAGAATACAAAATGTAAAAAAAGAAGAACAAGAAGAAGAAGCAGAAACAAGGATAATGATATGTGTTATTGCTACATGTGGAGGAATGGTTCTACAACAGAGGAACTACAAGTGACTATGGTAATGACAGGGACTGAAACATCAAAGCAGGGAATATCGATTGCTTTGATGACTCTGTTCCTGATCTTGTTGTCATTATTAGTCACAGTAAATATATCCGGAATGACAACATCAAGAATCTTTCAAACTGTAAAAGTTATATTGAAATTAATAAATTTTAAAAATAGTACATTACCTTGTGTGTCAAATTCGCTAAAGGTGGAAATTTTTCACATATAATCTAAAGGAGAATGAAGAAATACATCATTTAATAAAAGTACATTCAATTCGTACATCTTGAATTTCTAATGTATTTATTAGACAATGCCGCTTAGAATATGTCGGATGTTGCATTACTCTTTTAATTAATTAATCACCATATTAACATACCATTATTTGCACATCTTTATGGATATTAAGGAAAATAATTTAATAATTAATATTCCGTGTAATAATAGGTAGCTGCAGCATCTTCAGGATATTCAGAAGTAAATTTAGAAGTAAATTTAGAACGTCAAGATAATTGCAGCATACTTTAAGAAGAAACAGGGTAATCAAGCTTTTCTTTAACAAATTTAACATATTATGTTTCCTTGTTTAGGTTTATTGGTACAAGTGAGGACGTGTTGGAACAAGTGGCGATGCCGAGGAGAAGCACTGAATAATCAGAAGCAAGATATATATATATATATATATATATATATATATTTACTGCTGTGGTTGTTCGGTAACTCACCATGTTGGCGCTATTACCTATCGAACCTATTTTCCGATGTGAAGGGATCATCATTATACACATTGTTTAAATAATAGTACAACTAACGTATTTTAAATTACTATTTTCTCTATTATGTTTAATATTGACAAATCCAGCAGAAATTCACCGTATGGCTATGGAGATTGAAGAAATTTACATCATTTGCTGCTGTATTTGTATGTACAGGGGAGATACACGAAGTGCCAGCACCAACACGAATTTGAATTTTATTATATGATTTAACTTGCTTTTTGCTATAAATTGCATTAACGTTTTAACAGTTTTGTCACTGTATTGTTTGTTTGCACTTTACGATTATTTTACATGCTCCGCCAAGAAATACTGTTTACCCCGATTTTCAACCAATCATCCGGCACATCCAATACAAAGACTAAGATTGTTATCCTGAAATGGAATTATTTTAGAGATAGAGACAATATTACTCTGGCACCCAAAATTACATAACCACGTAAATGCTTAAAGCAAAAATCAGAACGCGTTGAGCTGATAATTGCAAAAGTAGTGTTAATAATATACTACTTTAAATATGCCGAAACACCAAAGGCAGGGGCGGTAAAGTATATGGCATCTATCTCATCATTTTTATGTGCGTATCTACCTTATGTTGTCGAAGATATATCTATGGTAATACTTTACTCATTCTCATGCATTGTTTTTCAAGTAATATTAATACATTAATTACTAGAACAGATCTCACGAGTGCCAAGAGCTTAAGTGCGGAAAAACCAACTGCGATATCATTGAAGGTTACAGGATCAGTAGTTCCAATTATTGGTGAGATAGAAATTCCATATCCTGTCTGTATTCGTTGCATAAAATGAAAATGGAATAATGAAACTATAATTACTGGTGCTGTAGAAGCAGCACTATTTAGTCACATTCGTATCAATTACTATTATTTTTAAAAGATTAATGTGAAAATTACTAGGAGTGTCAAAGGAGATTCAAACATACATTTCCAGATGTACACTTCTCCCTGTTTTTTTGGGCATCTTCACTAAAACTGATACATCAATTACAAACTTTTATTTCCTCCCAGGAATTACGCAAAAGAATTTCATAAAAAATGGAAGAGCTTGTGCTATTAATTTGTTTTCTTATAACCGTGGTGTGCCGAACTTCCCCAAAAGAAAATATAAAGTAAGAATTTTATATTGCTTTTATTTTAATAAATGTATGTTACTAAATAAATCCTGGTGAATTGAGCTTTTGTATATCTTCTCATCATTAAAAAGTAGTACGTACATAATTATGATGCGATATTAGTAATGTGTCCAAATACAAACTAGTAAAGAGGTAGGAGCTTTCCTGTAGAACAAAATTCTAAATCTTACATTAGTTCTTGCAATGCATACTTAATGCAATGTACCTTAGAATATATCTGACGTTAGGTAACTCTTGCTTAATCTAATTAATAAAAATTACCTATACGATATTTTGAACATGTTTACCCACATGAAAGGAAAACGGGCAGTAATTATTTTTTCTCCAATGTTAGGTAGCTGACGGAACATCAACAGGCTCAGAAGTAAAATAAGAGAGTAAAGGTAGTTACAGCACACATAAAGAATAAACGTTGAATTCTGCAAAATGTGTTACTAACTATATATGTTATTTTTCCTTGTGTAGGATTATTGATACATATAAGGAAGTGTTGAAACACGTGGTGATGCCGAGGTCAGGACCTGAATAGGCCGTAACGAGACTTATAAAATGTTTCGGTCGCTTCAGATCCTGTCCTTGTTGTCACTCTTTGCAACTGCTTCTATTCTGAAGATGGGTGAGAACGTCAGAGTTCAAAAACACTTTAAATTATGTTACATTTAATGCATTTTAAATTTTAATGCGGTTTATTCCATACAAATGAAATGAAAATCAGCGGAAGTGTTATAAGGAAGTGTTGAAACACGTGGTGATGCCGAGGTCAGGATCTGAATAGACCGTAACGAGATATATAAAATGTTTCGGTTCCTTCAGATCCTGTCCTTGTTGTCACTCTTTGCAACTGCTTCTATTCTGAAGATGGGTGAGAAAGTCAGAGTTCAAAAACACTTTAAATTAAGTTACATTTAATGTATTTTAAATTTTAATGCGGTTTATTCTATACAAATATATATGAAAATCAGCGGACGTTACAGATGCACCAATGAGATTGAAGAAATACATTTCATAGGTTGTAATATTTGTACATTTTAGGGGAAGTAAGTGTGACGGGTGAAAAATATGACGATGATAAAAAAAACCGATTTATAGTGCAGTTTTAGGAGTGACTAAATGTTTCATGTGAATTATAACACAATATGAATATTTCATATACAGTTGCAGGTAAAATAACCTACCCCATTTTTAGGCGAACAAATAACAATTCAATAATTGAAAATTAATTGACAGATACTTATAAAATTGTTATTTTCTTTTTGTAGAATGTTGTTATTGTAAGCTGTTTCCTTGGAAAATTACAAGTTAAAAATACACCAATTTCAACATCTTTAAGGCCCAAACTGCAGGATAAGGAAACACTTAGAATATTGCTAATTTTTCTACAGCTATTTGTACAGTCTGCAGCTAACATGCATTAAAAATTCGGAGCAAAGTAAGAAGACTATAAAGACAAAACAGGATAATTCTTAACAAGAAGAAACAAGGAAAATAATATCGGTTATTACTCCTTGAGGAGGAATGATTGTACAACAGAGGGAGTGCAGGTGGTGATGACAAGGACAAGAACTGAAACACCTAAGGAAGAAATATCGATTCCTTTGATGTTTCAGCACTTATCTTTGTTCTCATTATTAGTCACTGTAAATATATTAGAAATTAAAGCATCAACTATTTTTCCAACTGTATGAACTACATTACAATGAATATATTTTAAACAAAAATAGATAGATTGTGTGTCAGATTCACTAAAAAAAAGGAAGTAAGTTACAAACTCCCTAAAGGAGAATGAAGAAAGTGATATAATTTTTTGAAAGCACATTTAAATTGATCATCTGGAATTTCCAATGCACTAATTGGACAATGTCACTTAGAATATGTCGGATGTTCCAATACTCTTAATTAATAATCACTACATTAAAACGATTATTTGCACATCTTTATCCATGATAATCAAAATATCTAATAATTATTTTTCTCTGCGATAATAGGTTGCTGCAAGAACTTCAAGAGATTCAGAACTAGCATAAGAACATCAAGATAATGCAGCACACATTAATAACAAACGTGGAAATCAGGATTATATTTGACTAATCTGATATATTATATTTCCTTACTTAGGTTTATTGGTGCAGGTGAGGACGTGCTGAAACATGTGGTGATGCCGAGGAGAGGCACTGAATAACTAGAAGCAAGATAAATACAATGTTTTTGTTTTTCGGTGACTCTCCTTGTTGTCACTCTTAGCTACTGAATATATTGTCCGATATGAGAGCATCATTATTTACAATAATACTTAAATAATTGGACAATTAATGTGTTTTAAATTACAATTTTCTTTATAGTGTGAAATATAAACTAATCCAGCTGAAATTCACTGAATGGCTATAGAAATGAACAAATATACAGCATTTAAGGCAGTTTGTATATGTTACAGCAGAGAAACGCGGGGCGCGAAGACCAACGAAATTTTGAATTTTATTATATGATTGACCTTGATTTTTGCTAAAAATGCGTTATTGTTTTAACAGCTTTTATCACTGTATTTTTTATACTTTATAATTATTTTACATACACCATAATGAAATATTATTTACTCTGGTTGTTTAAGTTTAATCTTTTTAAAAGCTAAAAATATACACACACGTCTAGCTAATAAATAACTGTGTTAAAATAAAAACAATAAATTCACACAAATAAAAATGTTGAACACTAATGATCTTAGACTTTTACAGTTGCAACAATTGTAAAATTCCTCGTTCTCATTTCGATAAAGTGTATGAACGGAGGATAAGACGTATATACGTATGATGTTCAGGTTCACTGGGTCATTTGCCGAACCTTCAAAAGTAATGGTTGAATTAGACCGCTAGTTGACTACTCACACCAAACAATAATTCCAGTTATATTAATAACACAAAAGCAAAAGGAGGAAATTCAGCATATGTTATTTTTTCTTTTGCAGGTTTGTTGGTACATATGAGGAAGTGTGGCACACGTGGTGATGCCGAGGTGTGGCTCTGGATATTCTGAATCAAGATATATGGAATGTTCAGGATATTCAGTGCCGCTCCTTGTTGTCACTCTTATTCTATTCTATGATGTTAGCATTATTTTATACCTAGTCTAAATTATTTTACGGTGTATCTGTTTAAAAGACATATAATCAATTATTAGGTTTATTGCGACGAGCAGAAAAACAATTTATTTACCAGTTTCAGCAATTGTTTGGATGAATCAGGTTAACCATAACCCATCAGGGGCCCATATTTTGGGTACGGGGCGTAGCGACCCCTGTGGATCCCGAGGTGCTCCCACTGGTCCACCCTCCCCGTGTTTCATGCCTTTTTATTTTGCATGAATTTTAATTATTTTACTGTTCCTATTTCGTTATTATACAACTACTGTATTGGAAAGCATGGCAAATTCGGAAATCGTGAGTTGTCTGGAATGTCAAGAGGTCATTCCATTTATGGTGTACAGGCAAAGAAGGGCGGTGAAGTGGAGCCGACCCGTACACTCTTCCTCACCTTTAACAGGAGGCAATTACTGCAGAGGATTAAAGCTCGGTTCCAGGTTATAGAAGTGCGCCCGTAGGTCCACTTGACTTTGCGATGTACTTAGTGTCAACGCTTTGGACACACGTGCATAACTTATAAGAGCGTCATTTCCATCTGTGCAACCTGCGGTGAAAACAGCCATGAAGGAGCTAGTACATCCGCAACAGTTTAATTTATATTGGCAAATATTCCGTAACTTTGTTGCTAATGACCTTAGCCTTTTGGCGCTATGTAAATAAGAACCGCCATCATCACGATAATTAATAAATAAAACATAGTATAAATGTTATATATACAGAATGCAAGTGAAATTTGCTGGCACATTGTGTGTGTGTGTGAACACTTAAATTATCATTAATTAAAAATTAATTGGTAGATAACTGGTAAAAATAGTAATCATATTTAGCAGATTTGTGTTATATTGAACGGTGATCTTAGAAGTTTACATTTTTTAAATGAATAAATTTGAGCACAATCGAGGGCATAAGGAACATAACAGGAAATATTATTAGAAAAATTTTAACTTTTCTCCATTTCTTTGTAGAGTCTGGAAGAAATTCATCAAGAAATTCACAGGAAAAATAAGATCAACACAAAATGAGAAAATATGAAGAACAAACGAGGAATATAGTGTTGGAACAATGTTTGTCCAAGTAAAATTATGTCAAAAACAGCAATAAAGAAGTAATTCACATATCAGAACAAAGGAGAATAAAGAAATGCATGTTATTTGTTGAAAGCACATTTAAATCCTACATCTTGTACTTCCAAATATTTGTAAATTCGGCAGCTAAACACATCAAGCAATTTAGAGCCAAGTAAGGGGATAATAAGAATACAAAATGTAAAAAAAGAACAAGAACAAGAACAAGAACAAGAAGAAGAAGCAGAAACAAGGATAATGATATGTGTTATTGCTATATGTGGAGGAATGGTTCTACAACAGAGGAACTACAAGTGACTATGCTAATGACAGGGACTGAAACATCAAAGCAGGGAATATCGATTGCTTTGATGACTCTGTTCCTGATCTTGTTGTCATTATTAGTCACAGTAAATATATCCGGAATGACACATCAAGAATCTTTCAAACTGTAAAAGTTATATTGAAATTAATAAATTTTAAAAATAGTACATTACCTTGTGTGTCAAATTCGCTAAAGGTGGAAATTTTTCACATATAATCTAAAGGAGAATGAAGAAATACATATCATTTAATAAAAGTACATTCAATTCGTACATTTTGAATTTATAATGTATTTATTAGACAATGCCGATTAGAATATGTGGGATTTTGCATTACGGTTTTAATTAATTAATCACCGTATTAACATACCATTATTTGCACATCTTTATGGATATTAAGGAAAATAATTTAATAATTAATATTCCCTGTAATAATAGGTAGCTGCAGCATCTTCAGGACATTCAGAAGTAACTTTAGAAGTAAATTTAGAACGTCAAGATAATTGCAGCATACTTTAAGATGAAACAGGGTTAATCAAGGTTTTCTTTAACAAATTTAATATATTATGTTTCCTAGTTTAGGTTTATTGGTATAAGTGAGGACGTGTTGGAACAAGTGGTGATGCCGAGGAGAAGCACTGAATAATCAGAAGCAATATATATACTGCTGTGGTTGTTCGGTAACTCACCATGTTGGCACTATTACCTATCGAACCTATTCTCCGATGTGAAGGCATCATCATTTTACATATTGTTTAAATAATAGTACAACTAACGTATTTTAAATTACTATTTTCTCTATTATGTTTAATATTGACAGATCCAGCAGAAATTCACCGTATGGCTATGGAGATTGAAGAAATTTACATCATTTGCTGCTGTATATTTATGTACAGGGGAGATACACGAAGTGCCAGCACCAACACGAATTTGAATTTTATTATATGATTTAACTTGCTTTTTGCTATAAATTGCATTAACGTTTTAACAGTTTTGTCACTGTATTGTTTCTTTGCACTTTACGATTATTTTACATGCACTGCCAAGAAATACTATTTACCCCGATTTTCAACCAATCATCCGGCACATCCAATACAAAGACTAAGATTTTTATCCTGAAGTGGAATTATTTTAGAGATAGAGACAATATTACTCTGGCACCCAAAATTACATAACCACGTAAATGCTTAAAGCAAAAATCAGAACGCGTTGAGCTGATAATTGCAAAAGTAGTGTTAATAATATACTACTTTAAAAGTGCGGAAACACCAAAGGCAGGGGCGGTAAAGTATATGGCCTCTATCTCATCATTTTTATGTGCGTATCTACCTTATGTTGTCGAAGATATATCTATGGTAATACTTTACTCATTCTCATGCATTGTTTTTCAAGTAATATTAATACATTAATTACTAGAACAGATCTCACGAGTGCCAAGAGCTTAAGTGCGGAAAAACCAACTGCGATATCATTGAAGGTTACAGGATCAGTAGTTCCAATTATTGGTGAGATAGAAATTCCATATCCTGTCTGTATTCGTTGCATAAAATGAAAATGGAATAATGAAACTATAATTACTGGTGCTGTAGAAGCAGCACTATTTAGTCACATTCGTCTCAATTACTATTATTTTTAAAAGTTTAATGTGAAAATTACTAGGAGTGTAGTAGTAATGTTCATTTAATATAAATATTATTGTAAATGTAACATAACGCTCTATTTAAATTCCATACAAATAATCAGTTGTAGAAAATCTACTCCATACATAAAGAGCAGAAGTTATATATAATGATAAGGGATGCGAGTATTTCAACTTGATTAAAAACAGTTTAATATTCTAGTACGTTCGTGTCATGTCCGTGGTAGCTATATTTGGTATGGATTATTTATTGTGCCAAAGGAGATTCAAACATACATTTCCAGATGTACACTTCTCCCTGTTTTTTTGGGCATCTTCACTAAAACTGATACATCAGATACAAACTTTTATTTCGTCCCAGGAATTACGCAAAAGAATTTCATAAAAAATGGAAGAGCTTGTGCTATTAATTTGTTTTCTTATAACCGTGGTGTGCCGAACTTCCTCAAAAGCAAATATAAAGTAAGAATTTTATGTTGCTTTTATTTTAATAAATGTATGTTACTAAATAAATCCTGGTGAATTGAGCTTTTGTATATCTTCTCATCATTAAAAAGTAGTACGTACATAATTATGATGCGATATTAGTAATGTGTCCAAATACAAACTAGTAAAGAGGTAGGAGCTTTCCTGTAGAACAAAATTCTAAATCTTACATTAGTTCTTGCAATGTATACTTAATGCAATGTACCTTAGAATATATCTGACGTTAGGTAACTCTTGCTTAATCTAATTAATAAAAATTACCTATACGATAATTTGAACATGTTTACCCACATGAAAGGAAAACGGGCAGTAATTATTTTTTCTCCAATGTTAGGTAGCTGACGGAACATCAACAGGCTCAGAAGTAAAATAAGAGAGTAAAGGTAGTTACAGCACACATAAAGAATAAACGTTGAATTCTGCAAAATGTGTTACTAACTATATATGTTATTTTTCCTTGTGTAGGATTATTGATACATATAAGGAACTGTTGAAACACGTGGTGATGCCGAGGTCAGGACCTGAATAGGCCGTAACGAGACTTATAAAATGTTTCGGTCGCTTCAGATCCTGTCCTTGTTGTCACTCTTTGCAACTGCTTCTATTCTGAAGATGGGTGAGAACGTCAGAGTTCAAAAACACTTTAAATTATGTTACATTTAATGCATTTTAAATTTTAATGCGGTTTATTCCATACAAATGAAATGAAAATCAGCGGAAGTGTTATAAGGAAGTGTTGAAACACGTGGTGATGCCGAGGTCAGGATCTGAATAGACCGTAACGAGATATATAAAATGTTTCGGTTCCTTCAGATCCTGTCCTTGTTGTCACTCTTTGCAACTGCTTCTATTCTGAAGATGGGTGAGAAAGTCAGAGTTCAAAAACACTTTAAATTAAGTTACATTTAATGTATTTTAAATTTTAATGCGGTTTATTCTATACAAATATATATGAAAATCAGCGGACGTTACAGATGCACCAATGAGATTGAAGAAATACATTTCATAGGTTGTAATATTTGTACATTTTAGGGGAAGTAAGTGTGACGGGTGAAAAATATGACGATGATAAAAAAAAACCGATTTATAGTGCAGTTTTAGGAGTGACTAAATGTTTCATGTGAATTATAACACAATATAAATATTTCATATACAGTTGCAGGTAAAATAACCTACCCCATTTTTAGGCGAACAAATAACAATTCAACAATTGAAAATTAATTGACAGATACTTATAAAATTGTTATTTTCTTTTTGTAGAATGTTGTTATTGTAAGCTGTTTCCTTGGAAAATTACAAGTTAAAAATACGCCAATTTCAACATCTTTAAGGCCCAAACTGCAGGATAAGGAAACACTTAGAAAATTGTTAATTTTTCTCCAGCTATTTGTACAGTCTGCAGCTTACATGCATTAAAAATTCAGAGCAAAGTAAGAAGACTATAAAGACAAAACAGGATAATTCTTAACAAGAAGAAACAAGGAAAATAATATCGGTTATTACTCCTTGAGGAGGAATGATTGTACAATAGAGGGAGTGCAGGTGGTGATGACAAGGACAAGAACTGAAACACCTAAGCAAGAAATATCGATTCCTTTGATGTTTCAGCACTTATCTTTGTTCTCATTATTAGTCACAGTAAATACATCCGAAATTAAAGCATCAACTATCTTTCCAACTGTATAAGTTACATTACAATGAATACATTTTAAACAAAAATAGAAGGATTGTGTGTCAGATTCACCAAAAAAAGGAAGTATGTTACAAACTCTCTAAAGGAGAATGAAGAAAGTGATATAATTTTTTGAAAGCACATTTAAATTGATCGTCTGGAATTTCCAATGCACTAATTGGACAATGTCACTTAGAATATGTCGGATGTTGCAATACTCCTTTAATTAATAATCACTACATTAAAACGATTATTCACACATCTTTATCCATGATAATCAAAATATCTAATAATTATTTTTCTCTGCGATAATAGGTTGCTGCAAGAACTTCAAGAGATTCAGAACTAGCATAAGAACATCAAGATAATGCAGCACACATTAATAACAAACGTGGAAATCAGGATTATATTTGACTAATCTGATATATTATATTTCCTTACTTAGGTTTATTGGTGCGGGTGAGGACGTGTTGAAACATGTGGTGATGCCGAGGAGAGGCACTGAATAACTAGAAGCAAGATAAATACAATGTTTTTGTTTTTCGGTGACTCTCCTTGTTGTCACTCTTAGCTACTGAATATATTGTCCGATATGAGAGCATCATTATTTACAATAATACTTAAATAATTGGACAATTAATGTGTTTTAAATTACAATTTTCTTTATAGTGTGAAATATAAACTAATCCAGCTGAAATTCACTGAATGGCTATAGAAATGAAGAAGGCAGTTTGTGTATGTTACAGCAGAGAAACTCGGGGCGCGAAGACCAACGTAATTTTGAATTTTATTATATGATTGACCTTGATTTTTGCTAAAAATGCGTTATTGTTTTAACAGCTTTTGTCACTGTATTTTTTAATACTTTATAATTATTTTACATACACCATAATGAAATATTATTTACTCTGGTTGTTTAAGTTTAATCTTTTTAAAAGCTAAAAATATACACACACGTCCAGCTAATAAATAACTGTGTTAAAATAAAAACAATAAATTCACACAAATAAAAATGATGAACACTAATGATCTTAGACTTTTACAGTTGCAACAATTGTAAAATTCCTCGTTCTCATTTCGATAAAGTGTATGAGCGGAGGATATGCGTATGATGTTCAGGTTCACTGGGTCATTTGCCGAACCTTCAAAAGTAATGGTTGAATTAGACCGCTAGTTGACTACTCACACCAAACAATAATTCCAGTTATATTAATAACACAAAAGCAAAAGGTGGAAATTCAGCATATGTTATTTTTTCTTTTGCAGGTTTGTTGGTACATATGAGGAAGTGTGGCACACGTGGTGATGCCGAGGTGTAGTTCTGGATATTCTGAATCAAGATATATGGAATGTTCAGGATATTCAGTGCCGCTCCTTGTTGTCACTCTTATTCTATTCTATGATGTTAGCATTATTTTATACCTAGTCTAAATTATTTAACGGTGTATCTGTTTAAAAGACATATAATCAATTATTAGGTTTATTGCGACGAGCAGAAAAACAATTTATTTACCAGTTTCAGCAATTGTTTGGATGAATCAGGTTAACTATAACCCATCAGGGGCCCATATTTTGGGTACGGGGCGTAGCGACCCCTGTGGAGCCCGAGGTGCTCCCACAGGTCCACCCTCCCCGTGTTTCATGCCTTTTTATTTTGCATGAATTTTAATTATTTTACTGTTCCTATTTCGTTATTATACAACTACTGTATTGGAAAGCATGGCAAATCCGGAAATTGTGAGTTGTCTGGAATGTCAAGAGGTCATTCCATTTATGGTGTACAGGCAAAGAAGGGCGGTGAAGTGGAGCCGACCCGTACACTCTTCCTCACCTTTAACAGGATGCAGTTACTGCAGAGGATTAAAGCTGGGTTCCAGGTTATAGAAGTGCGCCCGTAGGTCCACTTGACCTTGCGATGTATTCAGTGTCAACGCTTTGGACACACGTGCATTACTTATAAGAGCGTCATTTCCATCTGTGCAACTTGCGGTGAAAACAGCCATGAAGGAGCTAGTACATCCGCAACAGTTTAATTTATATTGGCAAATATTCCGTAACTTTGCTGCTAATGACCTTAGCTTTTTAGCGCTATGTAAATAAGAACCGCCATCATTACCATAATTAATAACTAAAACATAATATAAATGTTATATATACTGAATGCAAGTGAAATTTGCTGGCACATAGTGTGTGTGAACATTTAACTTATCATTAATTAAAAATTAATTGGTAGATAACTGGTAAAATAGTGATCATATTTAGCAGATTTGTGTTATATCGAACGGTGTTCTTAGAACTTTACATTTTTTAAATGAATTAATTTGAGCACAATCCAAGGCCTAAGGATCAGAACAGGAAATATTATTAGAAAAATTGTAACTTTTCTCCATTTCTTTGTAGAGTCTGGAAGAAATTGATGAAGAAATTCACAGGAAAAATAAGATCACCACAAAATGAGAAAATATGAAGAACAAACGAGGAGTATAGTGTTGGAGCATTATTTGTTGAAAGCACATTTAAATCCTACATCTTGTATTTCCAAATATTTGTAAATTCGGCAGCTAAACACATCAAGCAATTTAGAGCCAAGTAAGGGGATAAAAAGAATACAAAATGTAAAAAAAGAAGAAGATGAACAAGAACAAGAAGAAGCAGAAACAAGGATAATGATATGTGTTATTGCTATATGTGGAGGAATGGTTCTACAACAGAGGAACTACAAGTGACTATGCTAATGACAGGGACTGAAACATCAAAGCAGGGAATATCGATTGCTTTGATGACTCTGTTCCTGATCTTGTTGTCATTATTAGTCACAGTAAATATATCCGGAATGACAACATCAAGAATCTTTCAAACTGTAAAAGTTATATTGAAATTAATAAATTTTAAAAATAGTACATTACCTTGTGTGTCAAATTCGCTAAAGGTGGAAATTTTTAGGATATTAGGAATGTGTCCAAATACAAACTAGTAAAGAGGTAGGAGCTTTCCTGTAGAACAAAATTCTAAATCTTACATTAGTTCTTGCAATGCATACTTAATGCAATGTACCTTAGAATATATCTGACGTTAGGTAACTCTTGCTTAATCTAATTAATAAAAATTACCTATACGATAATTTGAACATGTTTACCCACATGAAAGGAAAACGGGCAGTAATTATTTTTTCTCCAATGTTAGGTAGCTGCCGGAACATCAACAGACGCAGAAGTAAAATAAGAGAGTAAAGGTAGTTACAGCACACATAAAGAATAAACGTTGAATTCTGCAAAATGTGTTACTAACTATATATGTTATTTTTCCTTGTGTAGGATTATTGATACATATAAGGAAGTGTTGAAACACGTGGTGATGCCGAGGTCAGGACCTGAATAGGCCGTAACGAGACTTATAAAATGTCTCGGTCGCTTCAGATCCTGTCCTTGTTGTCACTCTTTGCAACTGCTTCTATTCTGAAGATGGGTGAGAACGTCAGAGTTCAAAAACACTTTAAATTAAGTTACATTTAATGTATTTTAAATTTTAATGTGGTTTATTTTATACAAATATATATGAAAATCAGCGGAAGTGTTATAAGGAAGTGTTGAAACACGTGGTGATGCCGAGGTTAGAATCTGAATAGGCCGTAACGAGACATATAAAATGTTTCGGTCATTTCAGATCCTCTCCTTGTTGTCACTCTTTGCAACTGCTTCTATTCTGAAGATGGGTGAGAACGTCCGAGTTCAAAAACACTTTAAATTAAGTTACATTTAATGTATTTTAAATTTTAATGCGGTTTATTCTATACAAATATATATGAAAATCAGCGGAAGTGTTATAAGGAGGTGTTGAAACACGTGGTGATGCCGAGGTCAGGGTCTGAATAGACCGTAACGAGACATATAAAATGTTTCGGTCGTTTCAGATGCTCTCCTTGTTGTCACTCTTTGCAACTGCTTCTATTCTGAAGATGGGTGAGAACGTCAGAGTTCAAAAACACTTTAAATTATGTTACATTTAATGTATTTTAAATTTTAATGCGGTTTATTCCATACAAATGAAATGAAAATCAGCGGAAGTGTTATAAGGAAGTGTTGAAACACGTGGTGATGCCGAGGTCAGGATCTGAATAGACCGTAACGAGATATATAAAATGTTTCGGTTCCTTCAGATCCTGTCCTTGTTGTCACTCTTTGCAACTGCTTTTATTCTGAAGATGGGTGAGAACGTCAGAGTTCAAAAACACTTTAAATTATGTTACATTTAATGTATTTTAAATTTTAATGCGGTTTATTCTATACAAATATATATGAAAATCAGCGGACGTTACAGATGCACCAATGAGATTGAAGAAATACATTTCATAGGTTGTAATATTTTTACATTTTAGGGGAAGTAAGTATGACGGGTGAAAAATATGACGATGTTAAAAAAAAACCGATTTATAGTGCAGTTTTAGGAGTGACTAAATGTTTCATGTGAATTATAACACAATATAAATATTTCATATACAGATTGCAGGTAAAATAACCTACCCCATTTTTAGGCGAACAAATAACAATTCAATAATTGAAAATTAATTGACAGATACTTATAAAATTGTTATTTTCTTTTTGTAGAATGTTGTTATTGTAAGCTGTTTCCTTGGAAAATTACAAGTTAAAAATACACCAATTTCAACATCTTTAAGGCCCAAACTGCAGGATAAGGAAACACTTAGAAAATTGTTAATTTTTCTCCAGCTATTTGTACAGTCTGCAGCTAACATGCATTAAAAATTCAGAGCAAAGTAAGAAGACTATAAAGACAAAACAGGATAATTCTTAACAAGAAGAAACAAGGAAAATAATATCGGTTATTACTCCTTGAGGAGGAATGATTGTACAACAGAGGGAGTGCAGGTGGTGATGACAAGGACAAGAACTGAAACACCTAAGCAAGAAATATCGATTCCTTTGATGTTTCAGCACTTATCTTTGTTCTCATTATTAGTCACTGTAAATATATTAGAAATTAAAGCATCAACTATCTTTCCAACTGTATCAATTACATTACAATGAATACATTTTAAACAAAAATAGATAGATTGTGCGTCAGATTCACTAAAAAAAAGGAAGTAAGTTACAAACTCCCTAAAGGACAATGAAGAAAGTGATATAATTTTTTGAAAGCACATTTAAATTGATCATCTGGAATTTCCAATGCACTAATTGGACAATGTCACTTAGAATATGTCGGATGGTGCAATACTCTTTTAATTAATAATCACTACATTAAAACGATTATTTGCACATCTTTATCCATGATAATCAAAATATCTAATAATTATTTTTCTCTGCCATAATAGGTTGCTGCAGGAACTTCAAGAGATTCAGAACTAGCATAAGAACATCAAGATAATGCAGCACACATTAATAACAAACGTGGAAATCAGGATTATATTTGACTAATCTGATATATTATATTTCCTTACTTAGGTTTATTGGTGCGGGTGAGGACGTGTTGAAACAAGTGGTGATGCCGAGGAGAGGCACTGAATAACTAGAAGCAAGATAAATACAATGTTTTTGTTTTTCGGTGACTCTCCTTGTTGTCACTCTTAGCTACTGAATATATTGTCCGATATGAGAGCATCATTATTTACAATAATACTTAAATAATTGGACAATTAATGTGTTTTAAATTACAATTTTCTTTATAGTGTGAAATATTAACTAATCTAGCTGAAATTCACTGAATGGCTATAGAAATGAACAAATATACAGCATTTAAGGCAGTTTGTGTATGTTACAGCAGAGAAACTCGGGGCGCGAGGACCAACGTAATTTTGAATTTTATTATATGATTGACCTTGATTTTTGCTAAAAATGCGTTATTGTTTTAACAGCTTTTGTCACTGTATTTTTTTAATACTTTATAATTATTTTACATACACCATAATGAAATATTTTTTACTCTGGTTGTTTAAGTTTAATCTTTTTAAAAGCTAAAAATATACACACACGTCCAGCTAATAAATAACTGTGTTAAAATAAAAACAATAAATTCACACAAATAAAAATGATGAACACTAATGATCTTAGACTTTTACAGTTGCAACAATTGTAAAATTCCTCGTTCTCATTTCGATAAAGTGTATGAGCGGAGGATAAGACGTATATGCGTATGATGTTCAGGTTCACTGGGTCATTTGCCGAACCTTCAAAAGTAATGGTCCAATTATACCGCTAGTTGACTACTAACACCAAACAATAATTCCCGGTAAATTAACAACACAAAAGATGGAATTTCAGCACAAATTTTACTAACAATATACGATATTTTTCATTTTGTAGAATTGTTGGTACATATGAGGAAGCGTGGAACACGTGGTGATGCCGATGTGTGGCTCGGGATGTCCTGAAAGAAGATATGTGTAATGTTCAGGCTATTCAGTTCCTCTCCTTGTTGTCACTCTTAGCTACTGCACCTATTCTCGGATGTGAGAGCATCAGCGTTTTACAAATATAATCAAACAATTTTTTTTTTAATTTAATGAATTTTAAATGATAATGGTGTTAATTGCTTGTCATATAAAAGAAAATACGTACAAACTCACAGATTGGCCAGGGAGATTGAGGAAATTAATTTCGTTGATTGTAGTACTTGTTTATTTTAGGGGTGGTACATGTGGGGGAAGAACAATGTCATGTGTTTTCCGACGAGCAAAAAGCCGATTTGTGGCGAGTTTGGAAGTGGCTGCATGTTTCAGGTTAATTAAAACATAATATTAATGCCTTGTATATAGAACTCATTTGAAATATCCTTTTCTTTTTTGGCGAACATTTAAATTTTATTAAATAAGTATTAATGATAATTTATAATATTGTTGATTAATTTTAGAGAATTTTCTTAAAATAAGCTCTTTGGTTGAAAGATTACTTATTAAAAGTACATAATTTCAACATCATCAAGGGTCAAAGGTGCGGAAAAAGGATACACTTTTGGAAAGAGTTAATTTTTCTCCAATTATTTGTAAATACGGAGTTCACATATGAAGACCCTCAGAGGAAAATGTAAGAAAACCAATAAGATAAAAAGAATAAATGTGAAGAAGAAGAAGAAGAAGAAGAAGAAACAAGGAAAAGAATAACTGTTATTTTTCCTTATGGAGAAATGTTCCTACAACGGAATAATTGCAAGTAGTGATGCCAAGGACAGAAAATGAATGGAAGAAATATCGATTCTGTTGAGCATTCAGTGCCTCTCTTTGTTATCACTATTAGTCACTGCAAATATTATCTGAAATGATAGCTTTAACAACCTTCAATTGTATAAGATATATCATAATTAATATATTTTGAAAAATAATGGATTGCATTGTGTGTTCGATTTGCCAAAATATGAAGTATTTCACATATTGTCAAAAGGAGAATGAAGAAATTCATGTCATTTGTTGAAAGCACATTGAAATCCTACACCTTGGTTTTCCGAAGCATTTAATTTGGTATGTCGCTTAGATTATGTCTCATGTCCCCATACTCCTTTCAGAATGTAATTAATCACAGTTAACTATAGGATTATTTGCACATCTTTATTCAGATGAAAAGAAAACATTCAATGATACTTATTCTCTTCATTAATAAGCAGCTGCAGGAACTTCAAGAGATTCAGAAGTTACATAAGTACGTAAAGATAATTACATCCCGCATAAAGAATAAACGTGGAAGTACACCACAATCATTACAATATATATATATATATATATATATATATATATATATATATAATTTCTCCTTGTGTACGGTTATTGGTACCAATGAGGAAGTGAGAGAAAAAGAGGTGAATTCGAAAGGAGGAACGGAATGACTAGAAGACAGATGTACATCTAATGCTTTGGCGCTCCGATAGCTCTCATTATTGTCATTTTTAGCTACTGAAATTATTCTCCAATATAAAAATATCGACAATTTCAAAACTCTTTAAATCATTTTACAATTTATATTAAATTATATTTTTATTAATTAGTAAGAATCACAAAATTAGTATAATAAGAACGTAGATGCTTACAGAACACAAAGTACATACGTGGAAATTTAGCAAAATTTTTACTACCATGTTTGCTATTTTTCCTGGTGAAGGGTTACTGGTAAACATAAGAAGGTGTTGGAACCTGTAGTGAGGCCATGGCAAGGAAATGAATGTCCCGTGACGAGAGGTATATAATGTTCAGGCTATTCAGCGCCTATCCTAGTTGTCACTCGTATTCTATTCTCGGATGTTACCATTCTTTTACAAACTGTGTAAATTATTTTAAGGTTTATCTGTTTAAAAGATAGATAATGAATTATCAGGTTTATTCCGAAGAGCAGAAAAACAATTTATGGCGCAGTTTCAGCAATGACAGGATATACCAGGTTAACTAAAACCCACTCAGGGGCCCAAATTTTGGGTACGGGGCGTAGCGACCCCGAGGAACCCGAGCTGCTCCCACAGGTCCACACTCAGCGTGTTTGGCACTTTTTTATTTTGCATGATTTATAATTATTTCATTGTTCCTATTTCCCTATCATTTGTCTGATGGATGCCTCCAATTTTGACAAGGTAAAATGTGTGTGGAAAATGACTTGACTCGCAGTACAGGGTAATCATGCAGGACGTGAGCGCATCCATTGGTACAGACCAGACATGGGACGGTTCATTGCAAGAGCTGTAAAATTCCTATAGACGATTGGGTCCCTGTGTATTTCTACTGGAAGGTAGACACGGGAAGATCTTGTTCAAGACAGTATACGTCCCCAACAGGTGGTGGGGACCAAAAATCAGTCTGGCATCGGAGACAGTTGCAATGGTGGAGGAAATCCCCGCTGTGGTACACGATACGCCAATAAAACGCAATCGGGTGGAAGTTAAAGAAGAAATGTAGAAGTCATTTTCTCAGTATTTGGTTATCAGTAGATCGGCAGAAAGTCAGCTCTTTAGCCGGATAAACGCCTTTATAATTCCGAATGGCATTGATACCATTTCTGGACGCGTGAAATCGTGTACACGATTTCGTTATGAATCTCTATTTGTAGGAACACTTGAAATGTCACAAACGAACTCTATTGCTTAAGGCGACGTTACTCCATGAATTATAGATCGGTTGTGAGCAACATAGAAATTTAAATTCGTAGTGGGGAGATATTACCACCATTGTACTAAACGGCATGTCATATCCGGAAATTGTGAGATGTCTGGAATACCAGCAAGGCACATCCATTTATCGTTTTTTTTTTATTGATTTATTTATGTACGCTCTTTAACAGCTCAGGTCATCAGCATCTCATTCAACTCAGGGCGTGAAACGGCCGACAAATTTTGCTCAGAGGCCTCTCTTTCAGGCTTGAGGTTCTTTTTCGTGCCGTAAATGTACGACACGGGACCCACGGCTTTACTTCCTTTCCGAAGGAAGCCATACTTACG
Source organism: Metallyticus violacea (assembly GCA_030762175.1). Lineage (NCBI taxonomy): Eukaryota > Metazoa > Arthropoda > Insecta > Mantodea > Metallyticidae > Metallyticus > Metallyticus violacea. The sequence continues at coordinate 37,995,649 of CM060846.1, forward strand.
ATTTTTACGCCGGAAAATATCCATCGGTCCTGGCCGGGTTCGAACCCGCGTTCTTGGTTGTAGAAGGCAAGTATGGTAACCACTACACCACCAGGACCGACTTCATTTATCGTGTACTGGCATAGAAATAAAGGTGAAATACAGCTAACACGTAATCTCTTCCTCACCTTTCACAGGATAAAATTACTACATAGGATTAAAGTTGGCTACGAAGTTATAGTGGTACCCCCGTGCATTCACTTTGCTCAGCGATGTTTTCAGCGTCAACGCATTAGACACCATCACTTGTAATAATGACATTTCCATCTGTGCAACCTGCTGTCAAAACAGTTATGAAGGAGCATGTGCCTCCGCTACTATCTTATGCCCGGAAGCGATTTCAATATTGGCAGCCTGCCGGACTTAAGACCAGTTCATACAACGCAGTAATTTCTTCAGTTGTTCAGAACCGCGACAGCAGCACGTAAACCTGTGACCCCTAGCACTGGGTTATCATGTAGGACGGGAGCGAACCCCTTGGCGCAGGCCAGGATGGGCCATTGCAAAAGCTGTAAACTTCGTGTAGGCAATTCAGTCCCTGTATCTTGCTACTGGAGTGTAGACCCTGAGGTGATCATGTTCAAGAGAGGAAAGGTTACTTAAGCTGGGGTGATGCCCAGGAAGTACCTTGCCATCGGAGACATTTGCAATGGTGCAGGATAATCACGTTATGTGGCTGGATATTTCTCATACACAAATAAAACGTATACGAGTTATATTAAGTGAGTAATGACGAAGTCATTCCTCGATATTTAGTGATCAGTAGATCAGAAGAAAGTCAGTCCCTTAGCCGGATAAAACCCTTTATAATTCAGAATGGCATTGATACCATCTCTGGATTTGTAAATCCGTATACACGACTTCGTAATGAATTTATATTAGTAGGGACATTCGGAATATCACTAACGACCTATTTGCTGAAGTCGACGTTACCCCATGGATATCCTATCCGTTTTAAGCAACGTAGGAGATATTTCTATCAATGCACAAACGGCATTTCAGATCCAGTAATTAAGAGTTCTCTGGAAGACCAAGAGGTCACATCCAATTATCATGTACAGATGGAAGGGGAAGTACATTCGACCCCGTACTCTCTTCTTCACCTTTAACAGGGTAGAAACACCGCAGAGTATTAAAGCTGGTTACGAGTTTATAGAAGTGCACGTGTGTATTCCCTTCGTCTTATGATGTTTTAAGTTTGAACGCTTCAGACATACTCGCATTTCTTGTATTAGTGCCAGTTACATCTGTAAACCCTGTACTAGAGAGTCAACTAGGAGCATTCTGATGCCCGGAAGCGATTTCAATTTTGCCACCCTGCAGTAATTAAGACCTGTTCGTTGAGCGCAGTAATATCTTAAGGTGATTCAGAAGCGCGACAGCAGCACTTGTTATTAGTCGGGTCCCAGATGCATTTTGTCTTTCCGAAACCTGTAGAACTACCATCCACTACTACAAAAATTCCAGGACTCTGTGCTTATGTTAGTTGAGAGCCTGGCATTAGCGTTACACTTCTATGGGTTCCTGGTCTTGTGAGACTTCAAGGGAATGAGGCAGCGGATGTAGCAGCGAAATCAGCCCTTTTAAAACCTGTTGAATTTGAGCAACAATTAAATTCCGGGGATTTTAAGCATTCTTTACGCAAGGGCCTTCTCTCGCGCTGGCGAGAGGAATGAATTGTACTCCATGACAATATGATTCGAAAACGTAAATCAGTCGCTTTAAATTAGTCAACTTCTTCTCGCGTAGTTCATTGTGAAAAATTTAATTTTAGCACGCTTACGAACTAGGCTATGCTCTTTTAGTCACCTTCTCCTTTCAAACGATGAACCAGCTCCAACATGTCCTAAGTGTGCCCACCCCTATACAGTGCGATACATTTTACTTAAATGTCATCAGCTAGCAGGTTTGAAACTTTTCTGATTTCGCCTATCTCTATTGAGGAAATAATTGCATATAATTGGTGCTAATGACTTTAGCCGTTTTGCGCCATTTAAAAAACCGCACTTTCATCATCATGACCGTCACCAATAAATAAAATATAATATATATGGTGTATATACACAGTGCAGGTGAAATTAACTGGCACATATGTGTGTCTGAACATTTGATTTATCGCTATTAAAAATTAATTGGTAGACAACTCATAAAATGTTAACATTTTATACCTAATTCTATTATATTTAACCGTTTACTTGTAAGGTTAAATTTTAAAAATAAATTAATTTGAGTCCCACCATGGTCCTAAGTGACAGACAGAAGATGGCAATATCATTAGAAATTTATTCATTTTTTTTCCAATTATTTTTAAAGTTTGTCGTTCACACACATGAAGAAGTTCTCAGGAAAAATACAAGTTCATCGTCACAAAATGAGCAAATGTAAAGAACAAGTGAAGAAAATAGTAACGTTTCTAGAAGTAAAAAGAACAGCAAGTGGTGATGCAAGCACAGGAGTTCAATGTCCGAAGGAAAAACTATCGCTTGCCTATGTGATTCTGTCCCATTCTTTGTTCTCATCATAGTCACAGTGCATATAACCGGAATGAGGGCATCAATATTTTTTCAAACTCTATAAATTATTTTACATTTAGTATATTTAAACGATAATAGATTATATTGTGTGGCAGAATCAGCAAAAAAGTAAGAATTTTACATACTGGAAGAAAGGAAAATGAACAAATTCATAACAGTGGTTGAAAGCACATTCCAATTCTACATATTGTTCTTCCCGTGCATTTATTGAACAATGTATCTTATAAAATGCTTTATTCGTTTAGGAGTTTCATTAATCACAATTAACTATACGATTATTCGCACATCTTTGCTAAGAAAATATACAATAATAATGTTTTCCCCAATAATAGGTAGATGCAGATCTTCAAGATATTCAGAAATACTACAAGTACGTCATAATACTTTTGGCAATAGTAAAGAACCGTGAAATTCCTCACAATCTTTACAAATAATATATTTACTTTTTCCCTCTTTAGGCTTATTAGTTCAAGTAAGGGAGTGTTGGATGAAGTAGTTAGTGGTGCCGAGCAGAGGAACTGAACCAGTAGAAGCAACATAAATATAATGTTGTGTTGATTCGGTAGCTGTGCTTGTAGTTACTCTTAGATACCGAAATTATTCTCCGATACGAAAGCATCATCGTTCGACCTAACTCATTTTCTCTCCCAGTTTAGAAAGCTACAGCAGATTCAAGAGATCCAGGAGTTAAATGAGGACGTAAATCTATTTGCAGCATACACAAAATGCTAACGTGGACTTTCAGCTCAATTTTTACTACCATGTATGATAATTATCTTTGTGTAGAGTGGTTGGAACACGTTGTGATGCCGAGGTAGGCATAGAACAGCTCGGAACAAGATACATGGAATGTTCCGGCTATTCGATGCCTCTCCTTGTTGTCACCCTGAACTACTGCACCGGTTCTCAGATGTGAGAGCATGAGTATTTTACAAAAAGTGTAAATTATTTTACATTTAATGTATTTTAAATGATAATAGGGTTTATTGTGCGAACACGTTGTGATGCCGAGGTAGGCATTGAACAGCTCGGAACAAGATACATGGAATGTTCCGGCTATTCGGTGCCTCTCCTTGTTGTCACCCTGAGCTACTGCACCGGTTCTCAGATGTGAGAGCATGAGTATTTTACAAAAAGTGTAAATTATTTTACATTTAATGTATTTTAAATGATAATAGGGTTTATTGTGCGAACACGTTGTGATGCCGAGGTAGGCATTGAACAGCTCGGAACAAGATACATGGAATGTTCCGGCTATTCGATGCCTCTCCTTGTTGTCACCCTGAGCTACTGCACCGGTTTTCAGATGTGAGAGCATGAGTATTTTACAAAAAGTGTAAATTATTTTACATTTAATGTATTTTAAATGATAATAGGGTTTATTGTGCGAACACGTTGTGATGCCGAGGTCAAGGCATCGAACAGCTCGGAACAAGATACATGGAATGTTCCGGCTATTCGATGCCTCTCCTTGTTGTCACCCTGAGCTACTGCACCGGTTCTCAGATGTGAGAGCATGAGTATTTTACAAAAAGTGTAAATTATTTTACATTTAATGTATTTTAAATGATAATAGGGTTTATTGTGCGAACACGTTGTGATGCCGAGGTAGGCATTGAACAGCTCGGAACAAGATACATGGAATGTTCCGGCTATTCGATGCCTCTCCTTGTTGTCACCCTGAGCTACTGCACCGGTTCTCAGATGTGAGAGCATGAGTATTTTACAAAAAGTGTAAATTATTTTACCTTTAATGTATTTTAAATGATAATAAGTATTATTGTGTGTCATATTAACCAAAATTGTAGAAGTTCACAGATTGGCCAAGGAGAATGGAGAAATTCATTTCATTGGTTGTAATACTTGTATATTTTAGAGGAAGTAAGTTTGGGGGACGAACAATGTCAAATTGTTTCCGACGAGCAAAAAAGAGAACATCGTAGATTTAGCAGTGGCTGCACCATGCAGGTCAATTATATCTAATATAAATACTTTGTACATAAAGAGCATAATAAATAACATACTCCATGTTTTGGTTCAAGATTTATCATTTTGTTAACTTAAATTTTTTGGATAAATAATTGGTAATGTTGTTGATTTGCTTAATTTTATTATGTTAATCTGTTTCGTTGTAAGATTACATAGTAGAAATACATGAACTTCAACCTCCCTAATGGCCTAGCCTGCAGGAAATGGAAACATTCTTAGGAAACTGTTTAGCTTTTTCCAATGATGCAGATTCCGCGGGTAACACGCATGAAGCAATCTAGAGCAAAATAAGAAGACCACAAAGACACAAATCTCAAATATGAAAAAGAAGAAAAAAAGGAAAATAATATCCGTTATTACACCTTGTGGAGGAATGTTTCTACTACAATTGGTGATACCCAATGTAGGAACTGAAAAACCGAAGCATGAAGCATGGATTGCTTTGATGCTTTAGTGCCTGTCTTTGTATTTACTATTAGTCACTGTAAATATGATACGGAATGAGAGCACCAACATTCTTCCAAACTGTATAATTTATATTACAATTAATATATTTTATACAATAATACATTACATTGGGAGTTAAATTCACCAGAATGTCACATTAAATCTAAAGGGGAATAAATAAATTGATATCATTTGTTGCCAGCACATTCAAATCCTAGACATTGAACTTCCATTGCATTTGTTAGACAATGTCGTGTAGAATATGTCTGATCTTTCATAACGCTTTTAGGAATCTAATTAATCACCTTATTAAAATACGATTATATGTACATCTTTATCGGTATTAAGAAAAACACTTAATAATTCATTTTCTCTCTAATAATAAGTAGCTTCAGGAGATTCAAGTTATTCAGAAGTAGCATAAGAAAGTCAAGATAAACATGAAAATCAAGTCTATCTTTGCAATATTAATATATTATATTTATTTGTTTAGGTTTATTGGTGCAAGTGAGGACGTGTTGGAACAACTGGTGATGCCGAGGAGTGGCACTGAATAACTAGAGCAATGTATATATATACACTGCTTTAGTTGTTCAGTACTTGTCCTTGTTGTCACTCTTAGCTGCCGAACCTATTATCTGATATGAGAGCATCATCATTATTTTACATACTACATAAATAATGGTACATTTGATCTATTTTAAATTATAATTTTATATATTGTGTATAATATTGACAAATCCAGCAAAAATTCACCGTGTACGTATGGAGATTGAAGAAATTTACAGCATTTATTGCAGTTTTTGTTTATTACAGAGGAGAGAGATAGGGTGCCAAGACAAATGTTATTTTGAATTTTATTATATGACGCGATATGAGTTTATTTATAAATTGCAGACCGCCACGGGTGGCCGAGGTCGTTAAGGCACGGACTCGTGAGCGAGAGGTCTGGGTTCGAATACCGCCAGGACCGTCCTCCCTGACTGAGGTTTTTTTCAGGTTTTCCTCAGTCCTCATAAATAGCAAATGCCGGGGAGATACCCTAAACTTAGGCCTGGAACGATTCCTTCCTTAATAAATCCTTCCCCAATATATCATTTCATCTCATGTATCATCAGGTCCATCGCTTGTGGTGCCTCTGTAGCAAAAACGGGCGTTAAACACTATTCATTCACTATAAAATGCATGATTGTTTTAACAGATTTTGTCACTCTATTGTTTCTTTGCACTTTACGATTACTTTACATACACCGCCAAGATTTTACCCTGATTTTCAACGAATCATCAGGCACATCCAATACCACAGACCTTTTAGCTGATAATTGAAAATGCAGTATTAATAATAGTAACAAAAATGCTGAAAAAGCATAGAAAATTACAGTACAAACTTTAACTTCCGTATATCATTCTCTTATGGGGTATCTGCCTTATGTTGACGATGATATTTCACTCATTCTCATGCATTGTTTTTAGGTAGTAGTAACACATAAGTATTATTGGGAGAGTTCAGGAGAGCGGAGATCTGAAGGGTGTAACTTCTAACTGAGAGTCATTCAGGGGTACTGAATCAGTAGTTCGAGCAATTTATATGTTCTTGAGATTTCATATTCTGCTTGTATTCCTTAAATATATTTAAAATTGGACAATGGACCTAAAATGACAAGAGCTAGAGAAGTAATACAAAATAACACAATTGCACATTCGCTTCAATTACACCTTTTTAAAATTTTTATATGAAAACATGTGGGATTGTAGGCTAATTTTTATTTGAGTGAAAGTGTAACGATATAAAAAGGTATGTTTCAGCTCCATACAAATAGAGGTTTGCAGAAATCATACTCCGTACACAAAGAGTTAGTGTATACATCATTAAAGCAGATCTCAGTACTTCATCATGAATGAAAATAGTTGAATATTCTAGCACGTCCCGCACTAGCTACACATGGTGTGGATAATTTATTGTACTAAACGAAATTCAAAGCATACATTTTGAGATGTACACTTGTTTTTGTTTTTTCGGCGTATCCACTAACGCTGATATATCACAGATAAACGTTTATTTCCTCACGGGAATTACACAACACCATTTTAAAAGAAATGGAATCGCTTCTGCTATTATTTTTTTTTCTTAAAACTGCAGTACGGATAAGTTATTATACAGCCTGGTTTGCCCAACTTCTCCAACAGAAAATATACCGTAAGAATTTAAATTTGCTTTGTCTTAATAAATACAGAGGGAGCCAAAATTAATACACATTTCAAGCCGAGAAAAAAACAATATGTTGAAATAACAAAACTAAATTCACACAAACTGAAAATAATGAACACTGATCATCTTAGACATTTACAGTTTCAACAGTTGCTCAAAATGGCTACCATCGGCATATATTCACTTCTGAGTACGCTGAACTACTGAATGAGCAACGTTTGCAAAAGTGCCCACACCGATTGCAGCACATGCATTTTGAATTTCTTCCCGAAGTACTGCCAGTGTAGTTGGTTTTCTACGGTATACAACGTTCTTAAGAGTTCACCATAGGTAGAAGTCAATCGGAAATAATTCCGGAGAACGCGGTGGAAGCTCAATTAGACCTCCCGTCCTATACAGTGCCTTAGCAAATTGTCAACAAGATACACAGGTACGATGATAACGTGTTGGTGCACCATCCTGTTGGAAATAGAATTCCTAATTTGCATAAAGTGTATGAATATCAGATAAGACGGATGTGCGTATCAGAGTCAGGTTCACTGGGTCATTTACCGTTACTTGAAAAAGAATGGTCCAATTAGACGGCTAAATGACAACTCACACCAAACAACAATTCCAGATAAATTAACAAATGTTTCCAAAATAACACGTGGGTGTTTGAATGTCAGTAGACACAGCTATGCTGGTTTACAGCTTCATTCAGCTTAAATTGTGCCTCATCGGACAAAACAACTTTCCGTACGAAGAAAGGCCTCATTCTCTTGCGCCACGTTCCGTAACCACTCACAGTACTGCATTCCCCGATGAGGGCCATCATCATTTAATGCATGCAAAATACTTGGGGACAAAACATCCAACTTTGCTGTTTTAATAATATCATGTACGCTGGTTCTGCTAATCCCAGTCTCACGTGCACATTGCTTTGTATATTTTTGCGGTGAGTGCTCAAATCTTTCCTAAATCATAGCCGAGTAAGCGGGTTTGTTATTTTATGAGGTCTCCCAGATCTGACCTTGTGTACATAGCATACGGTATCAAATTCGTCTCAAATACGTGCAATTGTTCTCGCGTTGACTGTTATTTTCTGTACAAATATCTGAACTTCAACATTTTCGGTTTTCTAATCTCACTTCAAAATTGCTTTCAGCAATGTATTGTGAGTCACATATTTTTACAGAACTCCACACGATAATCTTGGATTCATTTATTCATTGTTGATTTACAATAATCTTGCTCTCATTTATCATTATTTATTTACCTGTCACGCTATTATTATATATAGTAGTTATTTCAATTTACAGAACAAAATACTACACATTACTATTGATTTTCAGCCAAACTTTGAAATATATCATATAGATATCTACTGTTGTGTTGGAAAATGGGGTGAATTCGAGGAGAGCAACTGAATAACTAATATATATATATATATATATATATATAATGTTTTATGGCTTCGGTATCTCTCATTATTGTCACTCTTAGCTACTGAACATATTCTCCGGTATAAAGGCATTAGACACGTTACAAACCATATAAATAATTTTACAATGAAATAGTTTGTTATATTTTTATTATTTAGTGAAATCACAAAATCAGTATAATAAGAACGTAGAGAATTAGAGAACACAAAGAACAAACGTGGAAATTTAGCACAATTTTCACAAACTATACAGGCATTTTTCCTTGTGAAGGGTTGTTTGTACATAATAGGAAGTGTTGGAACACGTGGTGACGCCGAGGAGAGCAACTGAATAACTAAAAGCATCATATATATATATAATGGTTTAAGATTTCTGTACCTTTCCTTGTCACTCTTAGCTACTGAACTTATTCTCCCATATGAAAGGATTATATAATTGTACAGTTGATCTATTTTATATTATAATTGCGGTTATGGTTTGTGTGATTCACAACACTAGCAGAAAATCACAGACTGGCTATGATGATTGAAGAAAATCATGCCATTTGTTGTAGTATTGGCATAATATAGGTGAGACAGGCGACTTACCAATACCAATGCAAATGCAAATGTCAATTTTGCTATGTGATTCTGATTGTAATTATAAAATTCAAGATTGTTTTAACAGTTTTCGTTCACTCTGTAGTTTCTTCGCAACTTCCTGACTATTTTACATACACTCCGATGAGATAATATTTACCTGGTTTTGACGAATAATCAAACACACCCAGTAACACAAGACAGGTACCCAAATTTATACAGGCACGTTATATTCCTTTTGGCACAAACAAAACTTAAAGCAATAAGCCATAAGCTGATAATTGGAGAAACAGCATTAATGATATAAACAATAATGTCGAAGTACCAAAGAAAGAGGCAGCACAAATTGGACCATTGTTTTGTGTAGCGTGTTTGCCTTATAAAGCCGATGATATACCTATAGTAATACTTTACTCATTCCCATGCAATGTTTGAGTTCACAGAGCTGAAGTTGGAACTTACAACTGCAATATCATTGAGCGGTATAGGTTCAGTAGGTCGAGGATATGCCAGTTCTCGTGATTTCAGTACCCTGTTTGTATTATTTACATATATTTAAAATGGAACGATGGAAATAAAATACAAGAGCTAAAGAAGCAATAGTAGTTAATCACACATCTCCATGTATTCGCCTCAAACTTGTTTATGAATCATTTATATATATATATATATATATATATATATATATATATATATATATATATATATTTTGATTTGGTTTATTTACGGACGTTCTGTACCATATGAAATCATTTACGTGTCCTTCAAATTAGGGCGTGAACCCGCCGTAAAAATTTGCTTAAAGTCACTTCTTTCAGGCTTGAGGTACTATATCGTGCATTAAATGTACACCACGGGGCGCATTCCCTTCATTTACCTCCCTTTGCAACCCTTCCAAAGAAAGTCTTACGCAGAATTTTTACCCTCGAAAAACCATATCAGTATTTTCGCAATCGAACCAGCGTTATTGAGTTTGGATGCAAATATAGTTACCACTACACCACCAGAACCGACATATTTAATGTGAAAATTGCCAGGAGTTTAGCTATAACGTTCAATTAATATAAATGTCACCGTCACAGTAATATACGTTTTCTTTCAGCTCCATACAAATGGTGAGTTACAGAAAATGTACTCTATACAATGAGAGCAATATATATTACAAGGGATCTAAATATTGTAACTCCATTAAGTGCAGTTTAATATTCTAGTACGTCGATTGATGATTGTGCTAGCTACACATAATGTGAACTTCTTATTGCATAAAAGAAAATTGAACTCATACATATTCAGTTGTACACTTCTCCTTGTATTTCGTGCTACTCCACCAACGCTGAAACAACATTACAGACAAACTTATACTTCCTCACAGTTATTACACAATAATACTTAACCAAAAATGGAAGCGTATTTGGTATTGATTAATCTTCTTATAAGTGACGTGGGGACAAAACATTATAGAGTCTGGTTGACCGAACTTCCGAAAAACAGAATATAATCTAATAATTCAAATCATCTTTCTCTTAATAAATATACATAACTAAATAAAGTCTGGTGAAATGAGTTTTGTACATCTACTCATCGAGTATCATCTGCTCAGTTACGTAGCGATTAAGTGATTGTGGTCAAATCTGAGCTAACAAAGACACAGCAGATTTTAAGCAGAAAATACACTCAAACCTTGCATCTGGTTCTTGGAATGTATATATTAGACAATGTACTTTGAAATATATCTAATTTTAAGTACCTCTTTAGGAAGGTAATAGAGCACAATTTTCCATACGATTGTTTGCATAATTTTAACCACATAAAACGATAACGTTCAATAATTATATTTTTCTCCAAATTTTGATAGCTGCCGAAGCATCAAGAGATTAAACAGTAAATTAAGAACGTAAAGATAAATGCAGCGCTCACATAAAGAACAAATGTGGAAATTCAGCACAATTTTTACTAACTATATACGTTATTTTTCCTTGTGTAGGCTTGTTGGTACATACGACGAAGTTTTGGAAAACGTGGTGATGCCAAGGTCACTGAATGAATAACCTGAAACAAGATATATGCAATGTTTTGGATATTCACTCCGTCTCTTTGTTGTCACTCTTAGCTACTGCAATTTTTCCCAAATGTGAGAGCATCAGTTTCTTACAAACACTTTGAATTATGTTACATTTAATGTATTTTCATTTATAATATGGGTAATTGTTTAAAAGATTTACCAAAATCAGTAGAAATTAAAAGATTGGCCTAAGGGATTGAATAATTCATTGCATTGAAAATAGAACTTGCATGTTTTTAGGGGGCTATGTGTGTTGGACAAGAATAATATGTTTTTCCGACGGGCAGAAAACCGAAATATGGCGCAGTTTTGGAAGTTGCTGAATGTTTCAGGTTAATTCAGCATAGTACAATGTTTTTTAAATCACAGTGCATGTGAAATAACCTGCCCAATTTTTTGTGCCAACGCTTCACATTATATTAATTAAAATTAATGGATGCATAAATTATGTAATTGTTATTTTATTTCGCAGAATTATATTCAGTGTGAGATTACCTTGTAAAATTAATATGAAAAACACATAAATTTCAAAATCATCAAAAGCGAAGCTACAGCAAAGGAAAACATTCTAACAAAATTGTCAATTTTCTTTCTATCTAATTGCAAATCCGGAGTTCATACATATGAAAAAACTCAGAGCGAAAATAGGAAGATCTTCAAGATAAAAATGGCAAATATGAAGCACAAACAAAAAAACAATATTGTTATTATTCCTATTGGAGGAATATCTCCACATTTGAGGAACTGCAAGGTGTTGATACTGAGTACAGCAGTAGAATTATCTAAGGTTAACGAGGCAAAAATTATTACCACTACTCCTATAGGATCGACAGATTTTATGTGGAAATTGCAAGGAGTGTAGAAAAACGTTCATTTAATATATGTCACTGTAACGGTGATACACGTCTAGGTTTATCTCCATACAAATGGTGACTTAAAGAAAATCTACACCTTACGCAAATAACAAAATGTATTTATTGTTACCGGGAATTTTAGTATTTCAGCTTGTTTAATTATGGTTTAATAGTCTAATACCTCAGTTTGATAACCATGCTAACTATATTTGGTATGGAATATTATTGTGCCAAAGGAAATTGAAGGCATTCATTTTCAGATGTACACTGCTCCTTTTTTTCGGGCATTTCCCCCTCAGGGGCCCAATTTTTTGGGTACGGGCGTAGCGACCCCGAGGCACCCGAGCTGCTCCCACAGGTCCGCGCACAGCGCGTTTGACTTCTTTTTATTTCGCCTCTATTTTACTTTTATTCTTCCTACTTCCCTGTTCTTCGTCTGATGGGTGCCCCCGTGTTTGACACGGTAAAACGTGACTGGGTAACGGCGTAACTACCAACACTGGGTTATCGTGTAGGACGGGAGCGTATACCCTGGTAAAGACCAGGTCCGGGGAAGGGCCATTGCATGAGCTGTTTACTCCTGCAGGCGATTGGGTCCCTTTGTCAACCCACAGGAAGGTGCGACTCTGAGGTTACTTTGTTCAGGCCAGGGGCAGTAACCTAAGCCGTGGTGGCGCCCAGGAAGTAGCCTGCTATCGGAGACAGTTGCGATGTTGGAGGATTAAATCGCTATGGTACATGATAATTATCATTTTCATATGAAACGAAAAAGAGTTGACGTAAAGGAAGTATGCGAGAAGTCTTTTTCTCGATACTTAGTGCTAAGCCGTACAGAAGACGGTCAATCTTTTACAAAGGTGAACCCATTTATAATTCAGAAGGGCATTGATGCCATAGCTGGACCCGTTTAGTCCTGTACCCGTCTACGTAACGGATCTCTTTTGGTGGAGACATTTGGGCAGTCTCAAACCAACTCTTTACTCAAGGCGACGCTACTCCACGGTTATCCCATCCGTGTTGGGCAACTTAAGACATTGAATTCGTCGCGAGGAGTTGTTACCGCCAATATACTAGACAGAATGTGGACCCGGAAATCCAGAGTTGTCTGGAAGATCAAGGGTTCACATCGGTTTATCGTGTGCAGGCAAGGAAAGAGGGGGAATTACAGCCGACCCGGACTTTATTCCTCACGTTTAACAGGGTCGAATTGCTGCAGAAGATCAAGGCGGGCTACGAGTTGATTGAAATGCGCTCGTATATCCCGAGCGTGTTGCGATATTTCCAGTGTCAACGTTTTGGACACACTCGCATATTATGTAAGAGTGCCGTTTCCATCTGTGCAACCTGCGGACAAGCAAGTCATGAGGGAGCATGTCCATCCGCTCCTGTCTGCGTCAAATGCCGCGGTGATCAGCCAGCCTCGTCCCGCGATTGCCTTCGTTTTAGAGAGGAGCGCTGTATTCAGGAGGTCCGGGTAAAGGAAAAAAACTCTCCTTTACTGAGGCCAGGAACCCTTTTCAATCTCGCCAACCTGTTGTGGCTAAGACCGGCACATACAGCGCAACAGCTTCTTTTGCGGTCAAGAGGTGCGATAGTAACACGCAGACTTGCGACCTTGATTTACACGGGTCCATACTAAACCCAGTTCTCCAAAACGCTCTACCGAGAAGCTGCAACCGATTGTTTTTAATGTACCTGAAATTAAGTTCAAGACCAGCTACACGAGAACTGATTTTATGAGATCGTCAACTCCCGTGGAGAAGAAAAAGAGCCCTTCTCCTCATCGGAGGTCCCGCTCCCAATGGGAGCAACCCCGCTGGGCGGTCGTCGCCACCGCCCTTATCTACATCCAACCGATTCCAAGTGTTAGATAAGGTGGATCTCTCTCAGCGGGAGAGCCCTCCCTCAGAGGACGCCACGGAACAGGATGTGCCTGCTGCAGGCAAACCACCGAACCCCACGCGTCTGAAGAAAGGACGTTTGATACGTCCTGGGGCCAGCAAAAAGGTGTAATTTTTAACTAAGTTTACCTAATTTTAATCATGTCCGTAGTCGAAGAACTGACCTCGAGCTAATTTTACGGACTCTCCGCTTGTGTGTCGCGAAGAGACAAAACTTCGCCCGCAAGATTCATTTACTTTACGCGGTTACTCTTCGGCGATTTTTGATCTTCCTCCCGAAGATGGCACTCCCGCTCACGGCTGAGTTTTAATTTTAATTAGACATGACGTGTACAGTACTTCATTACAGCTACAGACTCCTTTACAAGCTGCTGCAGCTGCAGCTCACTTCTCTGACCTTAGATTTTCCATCTGCAGTATTTACTTGCCTCCGTCTGGTACAGTCACCAGGGCTGATCTTAATTATCTTTTGTCTCAGCTACCACCCCCGTCTCACTACTTCTTCTTTTAACCGCACAACGCCTTCATCTGTAGTTTGTAAACGGCCACGCCGCGTTGCAGGCAAACCTAGATTTACGCCTATACCCGGTCTTAGGTTTTCGAATCAAGTGCATACTACTCCGATTGACGTTGCTAATATTTTAGGACGCATCTTCGCTGATGTTTCGAACTCCACCAATTACCCTGCTTCATTTCGCACGTTAAAGGAGCAGGTTGAATTGAAAGGTTTCTCTTTTGCCTCCGACCATCAGGAGTGCTATAACGTTCCTTTTACCGCCAGGGAACTAGAGCATACCCTTTCTACCTTTCGGCATTGCGCACCGGCGCCAGACGTCATTCATGTTGCTATGTGTGTATGAATAGTGTTTAACGCCCGCTTTTGCTACAGAGGCATTACAGGCGATGGACACTGATGATACATGAAATGAAATGATAAGTTGGGAAAGGATTTATTTTTATAGAAGGAAACGTTCCAGGCCTAAGTTTAGGGTACCTCCCCGGCATTTGCCATTTATGAGGACTGAGGAAAACCTGGAAAAAACCTACGTCAAGGAGGACGGTCCAAGCGAGATTCGAACCCCAGACCTCCCGCTCACAAGTCCAGGATTTAACGACCTCGGCCACCCGTGGCGGTATGTTGCTATGTGACAACATTTATCACCGGATGGTAAGGTTTTTTATTACAGATTTTTAATTTTATTTGGTATAATGGCACATTTCCTAGCGCTTGGCGAGTGACCACCGTCACTCCTATACCTAAGCCTGGAAAGGACCGACAACTTCCTTCCAGTTACCGTCCGATTTCCCTCACCAGTTGCGTCTGCAAGGTGACGGAACGCATGATTAACGGGCGGCTTATGTGGTGGTTGGAGTCGAGGCATTTATTAACGAACGCTCAGTGCGGTTTTCGTCGTCATCGTTCCTCAGTCGACCATCTTGCGTCTCTTTCAACCCACATAATGGACGGTTATATACGGAAGTACCAAACGGTCGCCGTATTTTTTGATTTGGAGAAGGCCTATGATACCTGCTGGAGAGGCGGTAACTTTCGAACGCTTTACGATTGGCATATACGCGGTCGTATGTCTGTTTTTATTCAGGAATTTATGAAAGACTGGGTTTTTAATGTTCGTTTGGGTTCAGTTTTATCATCTAGCTTTACTCAAGAGAACGGTGTACTTCGGGGCTCGGTACTTAGTTGTTCACTGTTTGCCATTGCTATCAACTCAATCACCGGGTGTTTACCGCCAGGAATACAATCTACGTTGTTTGTTAACGATTTAGTCATTTATCTTTCCTCTCGGAGAACTTGTCTTTTACAACGCCGCCTCCAATGCTGTCTCGACCGCCTTTACGCTTGGAGTTCCGTTTCTCCGCAGAGAAGACCGTCTGCATGAATTTCTGGCGCCGTAAGGAGTATTCTCCACCATCTCTACATCTTGGCCCAGACACTCTTACTTTCGTAGACAAAGTTAGATTCCTTGGCGTGGTATTTGTAGGAAATTATGCTAGTCTTCGCATATAGCTCAACTTAGAGGCAAGTGTGAACGTTCTCTTTGTATTTTACATGTTTTAAGTGGCACGTCTTGATGAGCTGACCGGACTGTTCTTTTACGTTTTTATCGTTCTCTTATCCGATCAAACTGGATTATGGCTGTGTTGTTTCCGGTTCAGCGCGACCTTCTGTTCTTCGTCGCCTTGACGCCATTCATCACCGGGGTATCCGTGTTGCCATTGGAGAATTCCCAACCAGTCCTGTGTCAAGTTAATTTGCGGAGTCTGGAGAAACTCCGTTGTTTTACCGTAGGGATGTTTTACTTGCTACTTATGGTTGTCGATTAGCTGTGCAACCGCGTCATCCCGCGTATGAGCAGTTTTTTTAATGTGTCTCTCGCTCCTTTTTTATTGTGTTCGGTCTTTTAATCGTAGACCTCCTGGTTTTCGTTTTCAGGAGCTGTTACGGACTTTGAACGCGGATTTACATGCTTTTTTCCTAGCCGGGGAAAATTCATCTCCCCCTTAGTTTTCAGCAGAGGCCCCCGTTCATCTTGGGCTTACGTCCTGTCCAAAGTCTTCCCCCATTCATCTTGGGCTTACGTCCTGTCCAAAGTCTTCGACCGCAACACCTGTAATTCGCCGTCATTTCAACGAGATCCTTTGTTCGTTTAATGGTTGAAATTTTATATATACGGACGGCTCGAAATCTGACACAGGAGTAGGATGTGCTTTTGTTTTTAATGGATCTAGTTTTACGTATGGTCTTAACGTTGCGACATTTATTTTTATGGCGGAGCTTTATGCTATTTTTCGGGCGATTTTATTTATTTCTGATCAGGGGCTGGGGAATAGTGTTATTGGTTCCGACTCTTTGAGTGCCATTTTAAGTTTTAGAAATCTGTACAACCACCACGCTCTTGTACAGAATATCCAGGATGTGGTATTCACTCTTTTCGACGCTGACGTCAGGATGTCACTCTATGGGTACCTGGACATGTGGAACTCCCAGGTAATGAGGCCGCAGATGTCGTAGCTAAATCCGCTCTTTTAGACCCTACTGAGTACGAGTAACGTTTTTATTTTGGGGATTTTAAGCATTTTTTTACGGAGAGAAATTCTCTCGCGCTGGCGCGATGAATGGGAATTAATACCCGTGAATAAGCTTCGGGAATGTAAATCCACCCCTTTTATCTGGTCGACCATTTCTCGCGCAGCTCGTCGCGAAGAAATAATTTCAGCTCCTCTGAGAATTGGGCATTGTCGTTTTAGTCACTGTCACCTTTTTAGTGGTCAAATAACTCCAGCTTGCCCTCACTATGACCACCACTTTACAGTGCGTCACATTTTACTTCATTGCCATTATCTGCTAGCTTTTAGACGTTCCCTGGCTTTGCCATCCTCTGTTGAGGAGTTACTTGCTGATGATGTGGCTGCTGTTGAGCGAGTGCTCCGTTTTATCAGTTTTTGTGGTTTTTGAAGCAAGGTGTGAGGTTCTGTTTTTTACTCCTGACGGCATTTTTAGACTATTTTAAGACTGTTGTTATTTCAGCTTTTGCTGAATCGTTTTAGCAAGAGTCTTTAATTATTGAGTTGCATATTGCCCTTGTTATTTTTATTTTGGTGTTTTATTGTTTTCATTTTAGACTTTTATAACACTGGTTTGTTTTCAGCTTTTGCTAATGTGTTATTCTATCAGTCTTTATTTGTTTTTAGTCAATATTACCCTTGTTGTTAGTTTTGGGGTTTTATTGATACTTTTTTAGACCATTACAAGACTGTTGTGTGTTCCGCTTTTGCGGCTATGTTTTAGTACCATTCTTTTGTTTGTAGACCTTTTTAACCTTGTTATTTGTTATGGGGTTGTCTTTTATTGCACAAAGTGCTACTGTTCTTTAACTTGTGCACTGTATTTGTATTAATTATTTATTTTTTAATGCTGGCACAGTTTTTATGTGTTTGGGCGCAAATGACCATCGCTGTTTTGCGCCCTTAAGCAATAATCATCATCGGGCATTTCCACTAAGGGTGATACATCAGAATGAAATTTTATTTCCTCACAAGAATTTCAAAAGAACATTTAATTAAAAATGAAATTGGTTATGATAATAATTAAATTTCTAAAAACTGCAGTCGGAAAAGATATAATAGAGCTTGCGGAACTTCTGCAATAAACGATATTATGTAATAATTTAAACCCTCTGTCTCAAAGTAAACAGAGATTACTATATAAGGCCTGGTGAATTGATCTTTTGTACATCTTCTAATCATTACAAAGTAGCATGTGTGAATTACGTAACGATTACAGGATTGCGATTAAATCGGAAATAATAAAGACACGGGGGTTTTCGCAGAAAACACACTTGATCTTACATCTTGTACTTCCAATGTATATGTAACTTCTTTCGGAATGCAATTAATCGAATACACCTACATGATTATTTGCACATATTTAGCCACATGAAAGAAAAACGTTTAATAATTAATTTTCTCTCTAATATTAGGTAGCTGCCAGAGCATCAAGAGATTCAGAAGTAAAATAATTACGTAAATATAATGGCACCACTCACAAAATAACAAAAATTGGAAATTCAGCAAAATTTCACTAATTATATGTGTTCTTATTCCTTGTGTAGAGTTATTTGTACACATGAGGAACTGCTGGAACACGTGGTGGTGCCAAGGTGTGGTAATGAATAACGTGAAACAAAGTATATATGAAATGTTTAACCTATTCATTGTGTCTTCTTGTTGTCACTCTTAGCTATGGCATCTATTCTCGGATGTGCAAGTATCAGCGATTTACAAATCCTATGAATTATTGTACAAATAACCTACTATAAATTATAACAGGGTATATTGTGCGTCATATTCATCAAAATCAGTAGCAATCCACAGATTGGCCAAGAAGAGTTGAAGAAATTATTTTCATTCGTTGTAGTACATGCATATTTTAGGGGAAGTAAGTGTGGGGGACGAACAATGTCACGTTGTTCCCGACGAGCAAAATGCCGATTTTTGACGCAGTTTTAAGAGTGGATGGATGTCACAAGTTATTTAAAACATAATAAAATCTTTGTACACAGAATACATTTTAAATAACCTGCCCCATTATTTCGGTGAACACTTAACCGTTTGTGAATTAAGAATTAATAGATAGATTTTTTTATTTGTTGAGATTTTTGAGAATATTGTTAATATATGCTGCTAGTTTACTCGGTTACATAATAAAATACTTAATTTCAACATCAATAAGGTCCAAAACTGCATAAAAAGGAAACATTCTTAGAAATTTGTTAATTTTTCTGCCATTATTTGTAACCCGTAATTCACACACAGGAACAAACAGGAGGAATAATAAGAAGCCCATTAATACAAAAAGGATAAACATGAAAAAAACATGATGTACAAGGAAAATAATATTTTTTTATATTCCCGATGGAAAATTATTCTACAACAGAGGAACTACAAATAGCATTGCCAAGGACAGAAACTCAATGACCAAAGGAACCAGTATCGATTGCTCGAACATACAGTAACTGTATTTGTTGTCACTAATAATCACTGTAAATATTATCCGGAATGAAAGCATCAACTATCTTTCACATTGTCTAAGTTATATTACAATTGATATGCTTTGAAAAAATATATTATATGGTGCATCAGATTCACCATAAAAAAAAGAATTTCAAATATTGTATAAAGGGAATGGAAGCAACACATGTCATTTGCTGAAAGCACGTTCAAACGCTCCATCTGGTTACCATTGTGTTTATTAGACCTGTCACTTAGAATATATTTGAAGTGGCATAACTCTTTTCGAAAAATAATCAACCACAATTAACTAAACGATTATTAGCAGATCATTATCGACATGAAAGGAAAGCATTTAATAATTAATATTCTCTGCGAAGATAGGTAACTGCAGGAGCTTCGAGATGTTAAGAACTACCACAAGAACAAATGTGGAAATTAAGCACACATTTTTACTGACAATATGTTATTTTTCCTTGTGTAGGATTTTGGTACATATGAGGAACTGTTGGAATACGTGGTGATGCCGAGGTCACTGAATGAATCATCGGAAACAAGATACATGCATTGTTTTAGATATTCATTCAGGCTCTTTGTTGTCACTCTGAGCTACAGCATCTACTCGCGGATAAGAGAGAGTATCAGATTTGACAAACATTTTGAATTATGTTATATTTAACGAATTTTAAATTATTAAGCGTTATTTGCTTACCTTGCTTAAGAAAATCAGTAGAAATTCAAAGAATGGCCAAAGGGATTCAATAAATGACTGCATTGAAAATAGAATTTGTATATTTTTACGCAGCTATGTGCGTTGGACAAGAATAATATTTTTTTCCGACGAGCAGAAAGCCTATATATGGCACAGTTTAAGAGGTGACTGAATGCTCCTGGTTAATTCATAATAGTGCATTTTTTTTCTATTGCACAGTGCATGTGAAATAACCTGCACAATTTTTGCAAGAACGATGCATATTATATTAATTAAAATTAATTGATACATAAATTATGGATTAGTTTTTTTATTTTTCAGAAATATATTAAGTGAGAGATTACCTTGTAAAATTAATATGGATGGCACATAAATTTCATCATTATCAAAGGGAAACTAATGCATAAGAAAACATTCTTATAAAATTGTTAATGTTCTTTCTATCTAATTGCAATATCCGGAGTTCATATACATGAAAAAATTCAGAGCGAAAATAAGAATACCATCAAGACAATAATAGTAAATATGAAGAGCAAGCGAGACAAACAATATCTGTTATTACTCCTAGTGAAGAAATGTTTCTACAATAGAGGAACTGCAAGGTGATGATGCCGGGTACAGGAGTTGAATGATGCAAGGATTAGGAGGCAAATGTTATTACCACTACACCATCAGGACCGAAAAATTTTATGTGAAAATTGCTAGGGGTGTAATGTTAACGCTCATTTAATATACATGTCACTGTAACCGAAATATACGCCAGGTTTTAGATCCATGCAAATGGTGAGCTGCAGAAAATGTACTCTATAAACAGAGAGAAATATGTGTATATATTTACTGGAATTTTAGTATATGAGCTTGATTAAATACAGTTTAATGTTATAGTACGTCTGTGTTGTCCGTGCTAGCTATATTTGCTATGGATTATTTATTGTGCAAAAGGAAATTAAAAACACACATTTTCAAATGTGCACTTCTCTTCTTTTTTCGGGCAGTTCCACTAACGCTGATATTTCTGAGACAAATTTTCTTTACCCCGCAGTTACTATAGGAGAACAATTTACCAAAAATGGAAGCTCATTTGTATTGATTTATCTTTTTATAAGTGCAGTAGAATAAAATATTATTCGTCCTGGTTGACCGAACTTCCTCAACACAGAATATTATATTATAATTTGAATCATATTTCTGTTAGTAAATAAAGATTACTAAATAAAGCCTGGCAAAATCGCTTTGTTCAGCTGCTTTTCTTAAGGAGTAGCATGTGCTTAGTTTTGTAGGTTTTAATGGATTGTAGTTAAATCTGAAATAATAAAGACACGGGTTTTTTTTTAGCAGAAAACACACTCAATCCTTACATCTTGTTCTTGCAATGTACGAGTATATATTAGACAATGTAGTTTGGAATATAACAAATTTGTGTATTTCCTTTAGGAATGCATTGATCACAATTAACTATGCGATCATTTGTACATATTTAGCCACATAAAAGAATAAAGGTCAATATTTAATTTTTTCTTCAAATATACATACTGCCAGAGCATCAAGATATTGAGAAATGAAATAAGAACGTAAAGATAAATTACAGCGCACACATAAAGAACAAATGTGGAAATTCATCACACGTTTTTACTAACAATATGTTATTTTTCTTGTGTAGGCTTTTGGTACATATGAGGAAGTGTTGGAACACGTGGTGATGCCGAGGTGACGTTGAATAGTCTGAAACATGATATATGGTATGTTCAGCCTATTCTTCCCGCCTCTTTGTTGTCACTCTGAGCTACAGCATCTATTCCTGGATGACAGAGAGCATCAGCTTTTTACAAACACTTTGAATTATGTTATATTTAATGTATTTTAATTTATAAAGTGTTAATTGTTTACCATATTTACGAAAATCAGCAGAAATTCAAAGTTTGGCCAAAGGGATTGAATAAATGACTGCATTGAAAACCGAATTTGTATATTTTTACGCAGCTATGTACGTTGAACAAGAATAATATGTTTTTCCGACGAGAAGAAAGCAGATATATGGCGCAGTTTAAGAGGTGACTGAATGTTCCTGGTTAATTCATAATAGTACATTTTTTTTTCTAGTTCACAGTGCATGTGAAATAACATGCCCAATATTTGTAACCAATGTTTCACATTATATTAATTAAAATTAATGGATACATAAATTATGAACTTGTTGTTTTATTTTGCAGAACTATTTATGAGAGATGTTACGTTGTAATATTAATATGAAAATGACATAAAATTCAACATCATCAAATTCGAACCTAGAACATTAGGAAAAACTCCTATAAAAAGTTAAATGTTCTATCTATCTACTTGGAATATCCGCAGTTCACACACATGAAAAATTCAGAGCGAAAATAAGAACATTAAGGCCAAAAAAAGTAAATATGAAGAACAAGCCAGACTACCAACATCTGTTCTTATCCCTAATGGAGGAATGATTCTACAATAGTAGAATTGCAAAGCAATGGTTTCTGGTACAGCAGTTTAATGATATAATGGTTAGGAGGCAAATATTATTACCACTACACCAGCAAGACCGAAATACCTCATGTGAAAATTGCTAGGTGTGCGGAAGTAACGTTCATTTAATATACATGTCATTGTGACGGTAATATGCGTCTGGTTTTAGCTCCTCAGAAATGGCGAGTTACAGAAAATGTACTTAATAAACAACGAGGAGGAATTATAAAAAATTACCAGAAATTTTAGTATTTCAGCTAGGTTTAATAAATTGGAAATTCATCACACGTTTTTACTAACAATATGTTATTTTTCTTGTGTAGGCTTTTGGTACATATGAGGGAGCGTTGGAATACGTGGTGATGCCGAGGTGACGTAGAATAGTCTGAAACATGATATATGGTATGCTCAGCCTATTCTTCCCGTCTCCTTGTTGTCACTCTGAGCTACAGCATCTATTCCTGGATGACAGCGAGCATCAGCTTTTTACAAACACTTTGAATTATGTTACATTTAACAAATTTTATATTATTAAGCGTTATTTGCTTACCTTGCTTAGGAAAATCAGTAGAAATTCAAATAATGGCCAAAGGGATTGAATAAATGACTGCATTGAAAACAGAATTTCTATATTTTTAGGGAGCTTTGTGCGTTGGACAAGAATAATATGTTTTTTCCAGAAGCAGAAAACCGAAATATGGCACAGTTTAAGGCGTGGCTGAATGTTCCTGGTTAATTCATAATAGTGCATTTGTTTTCTATTTCACGGTGCATGTGAAATAACCTGCCCAATTTTTGTAACTAATATTTCCCATTATATTGTTTAAAATTTATGGAATCATAAATTATGATTGTAATTTTTTTTACAGAATTATTTATGTGAGATATTGCCGTGTAAAATTAATATGAAAGGCACATAAATTTCAACGTCATCAAGATCGAAAATAGAGCATAAGGAAACATCCCTATATAATTGCTAATTTTCATTCTATCCATTTGCAAAATCCGGAGTTCACACACATGAAAAAATTCAGAGCGAAAATAAGAATACCATCAAGACAAAAGTAGTAAATATGAAGCACAAACAAGACAACCAACATCTGTTATTGCTCGTGGTAGTGGAATATTTCTACAATAGAGGAACTGTAAAGTGATGTTGTCGAGTACAGGCGTTGAATGAATTAAAGTATAGGAGGCATATGTGATTACCACTACACGCACAGGGCCGACAAATGTTATGTGAGAATTGCTTGAAGTGTGGTGGAAACGTTTATTTAATATACATGTCACTGTAACGAAAATATACGCCTGGTTTTAGATCCATGCAAATGGTGAGTTGCAGAAAATGTACTCCATAAACACAGAGAAACAGGTGTATATATATATATACCGGGAATTTTAGTAATTCAGCTTGATTAAATACAGTTTAATGTTATAGTACGTCTGTGTTGTCCGTGCTAGCTATATTTGCTATGGATTATTTATTGTGCAAAAGGAAATTAAAAACACACATTTTCAAATGTGCATTTCTCTTCTTTTTTCGGGCAGTTCCACTAACGCTGATATTTCTGAGACAAATTTTCTTTACCCCGCAGTTACTATAGGAGAACAATTTACCAAAAATGGAAGCTCATTTGTATTGGTTTATCATTTTATAAGTGCAGTAGAATAAAATGTTATTCGGCCTGGTTGACCGAACTTCCCCAACACAGAATATTATATTATAATTTGAATCATATTTCTGTTAGTAAATAAAGATTACTAAATAAAGCCTGGCAAAATCGCTTTGTTCAGCTGCTTTTCTTAAGGAGTAGCATGTGCTTAGTTTTGTAGGTTTTAATGGATTGTAGTTAAATCTGAAATAATAAAGTAACGGTTTTTTTTTTTTTTTTTTTTTTTTAGCAGAAAACACACTCAATCCTTACATCTTGTTCTTGCAATGTACG
This sequence comes from Metallyticus violacea, assembly GCA_030762175.1. Taxonomy (NCBI): domain Eukaryota; kingdom Metazoa; phylum Arthropoda; class Insecta; order Mantodea; family Metallyticidae; genus Metallyticus; species Metallyticus violacea. Next base: position 38,020,360 of record CM060846.1, read on the forward strand.
AGTATATATTAGACAATGTAGTTTGGAATATAACAAATTTGTGTATCTCCTTTAGGAATGCATTGATCACAATTAACTATGCGATCATTTGTACATATTTAGCCACATAAAAGAATAAAGTTCAATATTTAATTTTTTCCCCAAATATACATAGCTGCCAGAGCATCAAGATATTGAGAAATGAAATAAGAACGTAAAGATAAATTACAGCGCACACATAAAGAACAAATGTGGAAATTCATCACACGTTTTTACTAACAATATGTTATTTTTCATGTGTAGGCTTTTGGTACATATGAGGAAGCGTTGGAATACGTGGTGATGCCGAGGTGACGTTGAATAGTCTGAAACATGATATATGGTATGTTCAGCCTATTCTTCCCGCCTCTTTGTTGTCACTCTGAGCTACAGCATCTATTCCTGGATGAGAGAGAGCATCAGCTTTTTACAAACACTTTGAATTATGTTACATTTAACAAATTTTATATTATTAAGCGTTATTTGCTTACCTTGTTTAGGAAAATCAGTAGAAATTCAAAGGATGGCCAAAGGTATTGAATAAATGACTGCATTGAAAACAGAATTTGTATATTTTTAGGGAGCTATGTGCTTTGGACAAGAATAATATGTTTTTTCTACAAGCAGAAAACCGAAATATGGCACAGTTTAAGGCATGGCTGAATGTTCCTGGTTAATTCATAATAGTGCATTTGTTTTCTATTTCACGGTGCATGTGAAATAACCTGCCCAATTTTTGTAACTAATATTTCCCATTATATTGTTTAAAATTTATGGATCATAAATTATGATTGTAATTTTTTTTAAAGAATTATTTATGTGAGATATTGCCGTATAAAATTAATATGAAAGGCACATAAATTTCAACGTCATCAAGATCGAAAATAGAGCATAAGGAAACATCCCTATATAATTGCTAATTTTCATTCTATCCAATTGCAATATCCGGAGTTCACACACATGAAAAAATTCAGAGCGAAAATAAGAATACCATCAAGACAAAAGTAGTAAATATGAAGCACAAACAAGACAACCAACATCTGTTATTGCTCGTAGTAGTGGAATATTTCTACAATAGAGGAACTGTAAAGTGATGTTGTCGAGTACAGGCGTTGAATGAATTAAAGTATAGGAGGCAAATGTGATTACCACTACACGCACAGGGCCGACAAATGTTATGTGAGAATTGCTTAAAGTGTGGTGGAAACGTTTATTTAATATACATGTCACTGTAACGAAAATATACGCCTGGTTTTAGATCCATGCAAATGGTGAGTTGCAGAAAATGTACTCCATAAACACAGAGAAACATGTGTATATATATATTTACCAGGAATTTTAGTATTTGAGCTTGATTAAACACAGTTTAATGTTATAGTACGTCTGTGTTGTCCGTGCTAGCTATATTTGCTATGGATTTTTTATTGTTCAAAAGGAAATTAAAAACACACATTTTCAAATGTGCACTTCTCTTCTTTTTTCGGGCAGTTCCACTAACGCTGATATTTCTGAGACAAATTTTCTTTACCCCGCAGTTACTATAGGAGAACAATTTACCAAAAATGGAAGCTCATTTGTATTGATTTATCTTTTTATAAGTGCAGTAGAATAAAATATTATTCGGCCTGGTTGACCGAACTTCCCCAACACAGAATATTATATTATAATTTGAATCATATTTCTGTTAGTAAATAAAGATTACTAAATAAAGCCTGGCAAAATCGCTTTGTTCAGCTGCTTTTCTTAAGGAGTAGCATGTGCTTAGTTTTGTAGGTTTGAATGGATTGTAGTTAAATCTGAAATAATAAAGACACGGTTTTTTTTATAGCAGAAAACACACTCAATCCTTACATCTTGTTCTTGCAATGTAAAAGTATATATTAGACAATGTAGTTTGGAATATAACAAATCTGTGTATCTCCTTTAGGAATGCATTGATCACAATTAACTATGCGATCATTTGTATATATTTAGCCACATAAAAGAATAAAGTTCAATATTTAATTTTTTTTCTCCAAATATACATAGCTGCCAGAGCATCAAGATATTGAGAAATGAAATAAGAACGTAAAGATAAATTACAGCGCACACATAAAGAACAAATGTGGAAATTGATCACACGTTTTTACTAACAATATGTTATTTTTCTTGTGTAGGCTTTTGGTACATATGAGGAAGCGTTGGAATACGTGGTGATGTCGAGGTGACGTTGAATAGTCTGAAACATGATATATGGTATGTTCAGCCTATTCTTCCCGTCTCCTTGTTGTCACTCTGAGCTACAGCATCTATTCCTGGATGAGAGAGAGCATCAGCTTTTTACTAACACTTTGAATTATGTTACATTTAACAAATTTTATATTATTAAGCGTTATTTGCTTACCTTGTTTAGGAAAATCAGTAGAAATTCAAAGAATGGCCAAAGGGATTGAATAAAGGACTGCATTGAAAAGAGAATTTGTATATTTTAGGGAGCTATGTGCGTTGGACAAGAATAATATGTTTTTTCTACAAGCAGAAAACCGAAATATGGCACAGTTTAAGGCGTGGCTGAATGTTCCTGGTTAATTCATAATAGTGCATTTGTTTTCTATTTCACGGTGCATGTGAAATAACCTTCCCAATTTTTGTAACTAATATTTCACATTATATTATTTAAAATTAATTGAATCATAAATTATGATTGTGATTTTTTTACAGACTTATTTATGTGAGATATTGCCGTGTAAAATTTATATGAAAGGCACATAAATTTCAACATCATCAAGATCGAAAATAGAGCATAAGGAAACATCCCTATATAATTGCTAATTTTCTTTCTATCCATTTGCAACATCCGGAGTGCACACACATGAAAAAATTCAGAGCGAAAATAAGAAGACCATCAAGACAAAAGTAGTAAATATGAAGCACAAACGAGACAACCAATATCTGTTATTGCTCGTAATAGAGGAATATTTCTACAATAGAGGAACTGTAAAGTGATGTTGTCGAGTACAGGCGTTGAATGAATTAAAGTATAGGAGGTAAATGTGATTACCACTACACGCACAGGGCCGACAAATGTTATGTGAGAATTGCTTGAAGTGTGGTGGAAACGTTTATTTAATATACATGTCACTGTAACGAAAATATACGCCTGGTTTTAGATCCATGCAAATGGTGAGCTGCAGAAAATGTACTCCATAAACACAGAGAAACATGTGAATATATATATTTACCGGGAATTGAGTAATTCAGCTTGATTAAATACAGTTTAATGTTATAGTACGTCTGTGTTGTCCGTGCTAGCTATATTTGCTATGGATTATTTATTGTGCAAAAGGAAATTAAAAACACACATTTTCAAATGTGCACTTCTCTTCTTTTTTCGGGCAGTTCCACTAACGCTGATATTTCCGAGACAAATTTTCTTTACCCCGCAGTTACTATAGGAGAACAATTTACCAAAAATGGAAGCTCATTTGTATTGATTTATCTTTTTATAAGTGCAGTAGAATAAAATATTATTCGGCCTGGTTGACCGAACTTCCTCAACACAGAATATTATATTATAATTTGAATCATATTTCTGTTAGTAAATAAAGATTACTAAATAAAGCCTGGCAAAATCGCTTTGTTCAGCTGCTTTTCTTAAGGAGTAGCATGTGCTTAGTTTTGTAGGTTTTAATGGAATGTGGTTAAATCTGAAATAATAAAGACGCGGGTTTTTTTTTTTTTTTTTTTTTTTTTTTAGCAGAAAACACACTCAATCCTTACATCTTGTTCTTGCAATGTACGAGTATATATTAGACAATGTAGTTTGGAATATAACAAATTTGTGTATCTCCTTTAGGAATGCATTGATCAAAATTAACTATGCGATCATTTGTACATATTTAGCCACATAAAAGAATAAAGATCAATATTTAATTTTTTTTCCAAATATACATAGCTGCCAGAGCATCAAGATATTGAGAAATGAAATAAGAACGTAAAGATAAATTACAGCGCACACATAAAGAACAAATGTGGAAATTCAGCATGCATTTTTACTAACAATATGTTATTTTTCAGATGTAGGCTTTTGGTACATATGAGGATGTGTTGGAACACGTGGTGATGCCGAGGTGACGTCGAATAGTCTGAAACATGATATATGGTATGTTCAGCCTATTCTTCCCGTCTCCTTGTTGTCACTCTGAGCTACAGCATCTATTCCTGGATGACAGAGAGCATCAGCTTTTTACAAACACTTTGAATTATGTTATACTTAATGTATTTTAATTTATAAAGTGTTAATTGTTTACCATATTTACGAAAATCAGCAGAAATTCAAAGTTTGGCCAAAGGGATTGAATAAATGACTGCATTGAAAACCGAATTTGTATATTTTTACGCAGCTATGTACGTTGAACAAGAATAATATGTTTTTCCGACGAGAAGAAAGCAGATATATGGCGCAGTTTAAGAGGTGACTGAATGTTCCTGGTTAATTCATAATAGTACATTTTTTTTTCTAGTTCACAGTGCATGTGAAATAACATGCCCAATATTTGTAACCAATGTTTCACATTATATTAATTAAAATTAATGGATACATAAATTATGAACTTGTTGTTTTATTTTGCAGAACTATTTATGAGAGATGTTACGTTGTAATATTAATATGAAAATGACATAAAATTCAACATCATCAAATTCGAACCTAGAACATTAGGAAAAACTCCTATAAAAAGTTAAATGTTCTATCTATCTACTTGGAATATCCGCAGTTCACACACATGAAAAATTCAGAGCGAAAATAAGAACATTAAGACAAAAAAAAGTAAATATGAAGAACAAGCCAGACTAACAACATCTGTTCTTATCCCTAATGGAGGAATGATTCTACAATAGTAGAATTGCAAAGCAATGGTTTCTGGTACAGCAGTTTAATGATATAATGGTTAGGAGGCAAATATTATTACCACTACACCAGCAAGACCGAAATACCTCATGTGAAAATTGCTAGGTGTGCGGAAGTAACGTTCATTTAATATACATGTCATTGTGACGGTAATATGCGTCTGGTTTTAGCTCCTCAGAAATGGCGAGTTACAGAAAATGTACTTAATAAACAACGAGGAGGAATTATAAAAAATTACCAGAAATTTTAGTATTTCAGCTAGGTTTAATAAATTGGAAATTCATCACACGTTTTTACTAACAATACGTTATTTTTCTTGTGTAGGCTTTTGGTACATATGATGAAGCATTGGAATACGTGGTGATGCCGAGGTGACGTTGAATAGTCTGAAACATGATATATGGTATGTTCAGCCTATTCTTCCCGTCTCCTTGTTGTCACTCTGAGCTACAGCATCTATTCCTGGATGACAGAGAGCATCAGCTTTTTACAAATACTCTGAATTATGTTACATTTAACAAATTTTATATTATTAAGCGTTATTTGCTTACCTTGTTTAGGAAAATCAGTAGAAATTCAAAGAATGGCCAAAGGGATTGAATAAATGACTGCATTGAAAACAGAATTTGTATATTTTTAGGGAGCTTTGTGCGTTGGACAAGAATAATATGTTTTTTCTACAAGCAGAAAACCGAAATATGGCACAGTTTAAGGCGTGGCTGAATGTTCCTGGTTAATTCATAATAGTACATTTGTTTTCTATTTCAGGGTGCATGTGAAATAACCTGCCCAATTTTTGTAACTAATATTTCCCATTATATTGTTCAAAATTAATGGAATCATAAATTATGATTGTAATTTTTTTTACGGACTTATTTATGTGAGATATTGCCGTGTAAAATTAATATGAGAGGCACATAAATTTCAACATCATCAAGATCGAAAATAGAGCATAAGGAAACATCCCTATATAATTGCTAATTTTCTTTCTATCCATTTGCAACATCCGGAGTGCACACACATGAAAAAATTCAGAGCGAAAATAAGAAGACCATCAAGACAAAAGTAGTAAATATGAAGCACAAACAAGACAACCAACATATGTTATTGCTCGTAGTAGAGGAATATTTCTACAATAGAGGAACTGTAAAGTGATGTTGTCGAGTACAGGCGTTGAATGAATTAAAGTATAGGAGGCATATGTGATTACCACTACACGCACAGGGCCGACAAATGTTATGTGAGCATTGCTTGAAGTGTGGTGGAAATGTTGATTTAATATACATGTTACTGTAACGAAAATATACGCCTGGTTTTAGATCCATGCAAATGGTGAGCTGCAGAAAATGTACTCCATAAACACAGAGAAACATGTGTGTATATATATATATATATATTTACCGGGAATTTTAGTTATTCAGCTTGATTAAATACAGTTTAATGTTATAGTACGTCTGTGTTGTCCGTGCTAACTATATTTGCTATGGATTATTTATTGTTCAAAAGGAAATTAAAAACACACATTTTCAAATGTGCACTTCTCTTCTTTTTTCGGGCAGTTCCACTAACGCTGATATTTCTGAGACAAATTTTCTTTACCCCGCAGTTACTATAGGAGAACAATTTACCAAAAATGGAAGCTCATTTGTATTGATTTATCTTTTTATAAGTGCAGTAGAATAAAATATTATTCGGCCTGGTTGACCGAACTTCCCCAACACAGGATATTATATTATAATTTGAATCATATTTCTGTTAGTAAATAAAGATTACTAAATAAAGCCTGGCAAAATCGCTTTGTTCAGCTGCTTTTCCTAAGGAGTAGCATGTGCTTAGTTTTGTAGGTTTTAATGGATTGTAGTTAAATCTGAAATAATAAAGACACGGGGTTTTTTTTTTTTAAGCAGAAAACACACTCAATCCTTACATCTTTTTCTTGCAATGTAAAAGTACATATTAGCCAATGTAGTTTGGAATATAACAAATTTGTGTATCTCCTTTAGGAATGCACTGATCACAATTAACTATGCGATCATTTGTACATATTTAGCCACATAAAAGAATAAAGTTAAATATTTAATTTTTTCTCCAAATATACATAGCTGCCAGAGCATCAAGATATGGAGAAATGAAATAAGAACGTAAAGATAAATTAAAGCGCACACATATAGAACAAATGTGGAAATTCATTACACGTTTTTACTAACAATATGTTATTTTTCTTGTGTAGGCTTTTGGTACATATGAGGAAGCGTTGGAATACGTGGTGATGCCGAGGTGACGTTGAATAGTTTGAAACATGATATATGGTATGTTCAGCCTATTCTTCCCGTCTCCTTGTTGTCACTCTGAGCTACAGCATCTATTCCTGGATGACAGAGAGCATCAGCTTTTTACAAACACTTTGAATTATGTTACATTTAACAAATTTTATATTATTAAGCGTTATTTGCTTACCTTGTTTAGGAAAATCAGTAGAAATTCAAAGAATGGCCAAAGGGATTGAATAAATGACTGCATTGAAAACAGAATTTCTATATTTTTAGGAATTTGTATATTTTTAGGGAGCTATGTGCGTTGGACAAGAATAATATGTTTTTTCTACAAGCAGAAAACCGAAATATGGCACCGTTTAAGGCATGGCTGAAAGTTCCTGGTTAATTCTTAATAGTGCATTTGTTTTCTATTTCACGGTGCATGTGAAATAACCTGCCCAATTTTTGTAACTAATATTTCACATTATATTGTTTAAAATTAATGGAATCATAAATTATGATTGTAATTTTTTTTACAGAATTATTTATGTGAGATATTGCAGTGTAAAATTAATATGAAAGGCACATAAATTTCAACATCATCAAGATCGAAAATAGAGCATAAGGAAACATTCTTATATAATTGCTAATTTTCTTTCTATCCATTTGCAATATCCGGATTGCACACACATGAAAAAATTCAGAGCGAAAATAAGAAGACCATCAAGACAAAAGTAGTAAATATGAAGCACAAACAAGACAACCAACATCTGTTATTGCTCGTAGTAGAGGAATATTTCTACAATAGAGGAACTGTAAAGTGATGTTGTCGAGTACAGGCGTTGAATGAATTAAAGTATAGGAGGCATATGTGATTACCACTACACGCACAGGGCCGACAAATGTTATGTGAGAATTGCTTGAAGTGTGGTGGAAACGTTTATTTAATATACATGTTACTGTAACGAAAATATACGCCTGGTTTTAGATCCATGCAAATGGTGAGTTGCAGAAAATGTACTCCATAAACACAGAGAAACATGTGTATATATATATATTTACCGGGAATTTTAGTAATTCAGCTTGATTAAATACAGTTTAATGTTATAGTACGTCTGTGTTATCCGTGCTAGCTATATTTGCTAGGATTATTTATTGTTCAAAAGGAAATTAAAAACACACATTTTCAAATGTGCATTTCTCCTTTTTTTCGGGCAGTTCCACTTACGCTGATACTTCAGAGACTACTTCAGAGACAAATTTTCTTTTCCTCACAGCTACTATACGAGACCACTTTGCAAAAAGTGGATGCTCATCTGCTATTGATACATCTTTTTATAAGTGCAGTAGGATAAAATATAATACAGCCTGGTTGACCGAACTTTCCCAACAGAAAATATTAGGTAACAATTTAATCTTTTTTTATTTTATTATTTATAGATTACTGAATAAAGTCTGGTGCACGGAGCTATTTTACATCTGCTATTCATTGCAGAGTAACGGGGGCATAATTATGTCTGGATTAGTGTGATTAGTTAGGGACTGAATAATTCATTGCATTGAAAATAGAACTTGCATGTTTTAGGGAGGTATGTGTGTTGGACAAAAATAATATGTTTTTCCGACGGGCAAAAAAACGGCATATGGCGTAGTTTTAGAAGTGCCTGTATGTTTCAGGTTAATTCAGCATTGTACAATTTTTTTTATTCACAGTGCATGTGAAATAACCTGCCCAATTTTTCTACCAGCGTTTCTCATTATATTAATTAAAATTAATGGATACATAAACTATGAAATTGTTATTTTATTTTGCAGAATTATATTAAGTGAGAGATTACCTTGTAAAATTAATATGAAAAACACATAAATTTCAAAATCAAGAGCGAAGCTACAGCAAAGGAAAACATTCCAATAAAATTATTAATTTTCTTTCTATCTAATTGCAAATCCGGAGTTCGCACATATGAAAAAATTCAGAGAGAAAATAGGAAGATCGTCAAGACCATAATAGGAAATATCAAGCGCAAACGAAAAATGCCAATATCTGTTATTATTCCTATTGGAGGAACATTTCCATATTTGAGGAACTGCAAGGTGTTGATACTGAGTACTGCAGCAGAATAATTTAAGGTTAACGAGGCAAATATTATTACCACTATACCTATAGGACCTACAGATTTTATGTAAAAATTGCAAGGGGTTTAGTAGAAACGTTTATTTAATATACATGTCACTGTAACGGTGATATACGCCTAAGTTTCTCTCCATACAAACGGTGAGTTACAGAAAATCTACACGCAAAGAACAAAATGTATGTATATTTATCGGGAATCCGAGTATTTCAGCTTGTTTAATTATGGTTTAATAGTCTAATACATCAGTTTGATGACCATGCTAACTATATTTGGTATGGAATATTATTGTGCCAAAGGAAATTGAAAGCATGCATTTGCAGATGTACACTGCTCTTTGTTTTTCGGGAATTTCCACTAAGGCTGATACATCAGAGTGAAATTTTATTTCCTCACAGGAATTACACAAGACTTTTTTTTAAAAATGAAATTGCTTTTGCTAATAATTAATGTTCTAAAAACTGCTGTCGGATAAGATATTTTACAGCTTGCGGAACTTCAGCAATAGACGATATTATGTAATAAATTAAACCTTGTTTCTCAAAATAAACAGAGATTACTAAATAAAGCCTGGTGAATTGATCTTCTAATCATTACAAAGTAGCATGTGTGAGTTACGTAACGATTAACGGATTGCGACTAAATCGGAACTAATAAAGACACGGAGGTTTTCGCAGAAAACACACTTGATCTTACATCTTGTACTTCCAATGTATATGTAACTTCTTTCGGAATGCAATTAATCGAATACAACTACATGATTATTTGCACATATTTGGCCACATGAAAGGAAAACGTTTAATAATTAATTTTCTCTCCAATATTAGGTAGCTGCCACAGCATCAAGAGATTCAGAAGTAAAATAATTATGTAAAGATAATGGTACCACTCACAAAATAACAAAAATTGAAAATTCAGCAAAATTTTACTAATTATATGTGTTCTTATTCCTTGTATAGAATTATTTGTACATATGAAGAACTGCTGGAACACGTGGTGGTGCCAAGGTGTGGTAATGAATAACCTGCAACAAAGTATATGTGAAATGTTTAACCTATTCATTGTGTCTGCTTGTTGTCACTCTTAGCTACTGCACCTATTCCCGGATGAGAGAGAGCATCAGCTTTTCACAAACACTTTGAATTATGTTATATTTAATATATTTAAAGCTGTAAAGTGTTAATTGTTTACCTTGTTTACAAAAATCTGTAGACATTTAAAGATTGGCCAAAGGGAGTGAATAAATCACTGCATTGAAAATAGAACTTGATTATTTTTAGGGAGCTATGTTTTGTACAATAATAGTATCTATTTCCGACGAACAGAAAACCGATATATGGCGCATTTAAGGAGTGGCTGAATGTTTCAGGTTAATTCATCATAGTACAATTTTTTTCTAATTCACAGTGCATGTGAAATAACCTGCCCAATTTTTGTAACCAATGTTTCACATTATATTAATTACAGTAATTATAATAGTACAAAAGGAATGTTGATTTGTTACATTGTTAATAGTGTTATTTTATTTTTATTTTTCTTTTATATTGTTTACACCTCTGGTATTGCTTTTAACTCTGCTTATTAAATTTAATTTTCCTTTGCGTGTTTTGCTTTTGACTTCTTTACTATTTATCTATTATTCTTTTAATTTTATTTCTTACTTTCTCTGTGTTTTCTAATACATCTTATACTGTGACATCTATCCAAGGTAATGTCATGAAATTTTGGTTCAACAAATGTAAGTACCATTCTAAGCAATTAGCTAAATATACAGGGCATGTAGGCTTTCTTTCTTATTGTCCTATTACTGGTATTTGCCCTAACGGAATATTAATTCAATTGTCATTGTCCGTTATAGCTCCTAGCACTCATAGCCAATTTCACTTATTTAGGCACCATATCTCCCAGCAATTTCTACGGATGAACCTCAATAATTGTCAATATTTGCAGCAATTTCATTTGTCTAAATTAATTGGTTTTATTAAAATTATTTTGGCATGTTCTCCTAAATATATTACCACTGTTAATAGTATCTTGATGAGTGTGAATAAATTATTATATTCTCGCAATCAGAAACATCTTGTCAAACTATCGCAGTTATATTTACAATATTTAAGAGCAGGTATTCCTATTCAGTTTACCGCGTCTTTCCTCCAAAACTTTTCCCCGCCGCTCGTAGCGTCAGCTCCTGACTTGCCTTCTAATTTCAATTTACCTCGTCCATCTAAATTTTATTCGGTATTTCATATCAGCTGCCCAATAGCAAATGTACCCCTTGTACTTCTCCCACTAGTAATATTGCGGTTGTTAATTTATTTTCTGTTTCACTTTCTGAGGCTGATACATTGCTTTAGCAAAAAGGATTATCTTTGCCCCAACTCCCAAATTTAATCGCCTTAAATTTGTTTCCGATGGCGTTACATTTTGCCGTAATTTAAGATGGCGTTACTATTGGCATACTAAATCTTCTCAGCCTACTTCAAATGTTACTCCTTGCCTTCTCAAGTTTCGTCCTCCCTTCAAACTTGAACCTCCTTCTTTACCTTCTAGCCATCCTTTGGAAATGTTTATTAACCGATTTTTAACTTCCAATAGTAAATTCCAAATTTCTAGATAAGATCACACCGAAAGATAACCTAACTTTGCGTGAGAAATCAGCACTTAAAATGTTATCTAATAATCCTGATGTTATTATTCTTTCAGCTGATAAAGGATCCTCATTAGTACTACAGGACATTTCTTCTTACAATGCTGAAACTTACCGACAGCTTGAGGATGTCACTTATTATGAGCTATTGCCTTCCGCTCCTACAGTCAAGTTTAATGAAGAAATAGCTTCTTTTATTGCATCTTCTGGTACTGCTGAAGGACTTAGTTCCCAAGATATTACTCTTCTTACTCCTCATGTCCCTCGTACTCCCACCATATATTTTCTCCCTAAAATTCATAACAAAAACTGTCCAGGCCGCCCATTAGTAGCCAGCTACGATTTCCCCACTGAACGTATTTCCACTCTAGTAGATTATTGGTTACAGCCATTTATTATGTCTAGGCCATCCTATATAAAAAATTCCTTCCATTTTTTGAGTTTACTAAAGAAAGTTGACCCTTCGACACATCCTAATATACTTCTGGCCACTATCGGTGTGACGTCACTCTATACTAACATTCCCCATCATTTTTTTTTTTTTTTGAGTAGTGTTTAACGCCCGTTTTTACTACTGAGGCACCACAGGCGATGGACACTGATGATACATGAGATGAAATGATAAATTGGGAAAGGATTTTTTTTTTTTTAAGGAAGGAAGCGTTCCAGGCCTAAGTTTAGGTACCTCCCCGGCATTTGCCAGTTATGAAGACTGAGGAAAACCTGGAAAAAACCCCAGTCAGGGAGGACGGTCCTGGCGGGATTCGAACCGCAGACCTCCCGCTCACGAGTCCGTGCCTTAACGACCTCGGCCACCCGTGGCGGTTTCCCCATCATGAAGGATTAGCTGCTGTTAGACTTTTTTTGAACTCTCGAGCACCTCCTCATACCCCATGCACAGATTTCATTTGTCATCTTGCTTATCTAATCCTCACTCGCAATGCGTTTAGTTTTGATAATATATATTATCTACAAATTAAAGGTACTGCGATGAGCACCCGAATGGCACCGTCTTATGCCAATCTTTTTATGGCTTGCTTAGAAGAGGAATTTCTTAAGTCAGAACCTTTGGCACCATTATTATGACTGAGATATATTGATGATATATTCGTGATTTGGACTCATGGCTCAGAATCTCTCGATCAGTTCCTTACTAATCTTAACTCCAAATTTTCAGTTAAGTTCACTTCTTCTGTCTCTCCCAATGTTGCTACGTTCCTAAATATTGATATTTTTTATTTAATGGCTCTTTTCTTACGTCTGTGCACATTAAGCCTACCAATTTACAACAGTATCTTCATTTTGATAGCTGTCATCCCTTGCATATCAAAAGATCTATTCCTTTTTATCTTTCAATCCTTGGTCACCGTATTTGTACCAACTTTTCATCTCTTGACAAGTATATTATAAATCTTGCTCAAAAGTTCCAAGACCAAAATTATCCTTCCTCTCTTTTAAAATCCCGTATAATCCCAGCGCACAAAACTTTCCAGTGCAAACCTAAAACTTCTAATAAGAACTTCATTAACCTTGTTACTACTTACGTGCCTGGAATTGAAAGCATCAGACCTATTTTGAAAGAATATCATGATACTTTGTTAATGCACTCACCTTTAAATATTTTTATAAATTTGTACCCTGACTTACTTTTAGAACACCCCCTAATCTTAAAAGTATATTTCGCCGAAACCTATCTCCTCCGAATTTGCCACATCCCTTTGCTGGCTCATATCTTTGCCAACGCCCTAAATGTAAACCTGTGCGATAATTATGCCTTGCGATTCATTCCGCAGCCCTAATTTATCCAGAGAATTTAACATTTCTTCATTTGCTACTTGTTCTTCCAAGAACGTCGTATATGTTATCTTGTAAGCTTTGCAAAACATTTTATATTGGTTTAACTTCTACTGTTGTTTCGCTACGTATGAACGAACAATCATAGACGTTCTGTTAAAACCAAGTCTCCCTTGCCGGTTGCCCAACATGCCTTATCTCGCTGTAAGGATTTTAATGATGCTTTTAATCTGACACTTATTGATGCATTACCTACACAATGCTCTGAAAGTTTACTCAGAGACAGAGAAATGGGAGCTATAGTTTCACATAAAGCGCGTATACCACCGTGGTTTAAATCTTACGTATTAATTCCCCCCCCCCCACACTCTCATTTCTAGTTTCATCTGTTTCCATGCATAACATTACCTTTAATACTCAATTTTTACTTTTATCACCGTCACTTGCCTTCTTGCCATAGAAGGACTCCACGTGTCCAAAATAGAGCGATCTCAAGTGTGACTTTTTCTTAGTGTTTATCGTTTTCTACTATTATAATTACTGTTAATTTATATATATATATATATTGTTTAGGTTTATTGGTACAAGTAAAGAAGTGTTGGAACACATGGTGATGCCAGGAGAGCAACTGAATAACTAAAAGCATATATACATATAAAATGGTTTAAGATTTCTGTACCTTTTCTTGTTGTCATTCTTAGCTTCTATTTTATATAATAATTGCGGTTATGGTTTGTGTGATTCACAATACTAGCAGAAAATCACAGACTGGCTATGATGATTGAAGAAAATCATGCCATTTGTTGTAGTATTGGCATAATATAGGTGAGACAGGCGACTTACCAATACCAATGCAAATGTCAATTTTGCTATGTGATTCTGAGTGTAATTATAAAATTCAAGATTGTTTTAATAGTTTTCGTCCACTGTGTGGTTTCTTCGTAACTTCCTGACTATTTTACATACACTCCGATGAGATAATATTTACCTGGTTTTGACGAATAATCAAACTCGTCCAGTAACACAATAGACAGGTACCCAAATTTATACAGGCACGTTATATTTCTTTTGGCACAAACAAAACTTAAAGCATTAAGCAAGAAGCGATAAGCTGATAATTGGAAAAACAGCATTAATGATATAAACAATAATGTCGAAGTACCAAAGAAAGAGGCAGCACAAAGTATGACTTCTTTTGAACCATTGTTTTGTGTAGCGTATTTGCCTTATAAAGCCGATGATATACCTATAGTAATACTTCACTCATTCCCATGCAATGTTTTTACGTAGTATTAATAGCAGAGAGTTCACAGAGCTGAGTGTGGAACTTACAACTGCAATATCATTGAGCGGTATAGGTTCAGTAGGTCGAGGATTTGCCAGTTCTCGTGATTTCAGTACCCTGTTTGTATTATTTACATATATTTAAAATGGAACAATGGAAATAAAATACAAGAGCTAGAGAAGCAATAGTAGTTAATCACACATCTCCATGTATTCGCCTCAATCTTGTTTATGAATCATTTATGTATTTTTTTTTTGATTTGGTTTATTTACGAACGCTCTGTTACATCTGAAACCATTTACGTATTATTGAAATTAGGGCATGAAACCGCCGAAAATATTTTGCTTTAACGTCACTTCTTTCAGGCTTGAGGTACTATATCGTGCATGAAATGTACACCCCTTTACTTCCTTTCCGAAGAAAGCCATACCTAGGATTTTTACGCCCGAAAAACCACATTGGTCTTTTCGGAATCGAAACAGCGATATTGCGTTTAGGAGGCAAATATAGTTACCATACACCACCAGGACCGATATGTTTTATGTGAAAATTACTAGAAGTTAGTAGTAACGTTCATTTAATACACCTGGTTTCAACTCCATACAAATGGCGAGTTACAGAAAATGAACTCCATACACAAAGAGCAGAATGTATATATAGTAATTATAAAAGCAGAAAAGGATAAAACACTAAAAGAAAGTCACACTTCTAATCGCTATATTTCGAACTACTAGAGTTCTTCTATGGCCGTATATATATATTACATGTAGGCTAGTGATGTTTATTTATAATGATATAATGTCTGTATAAGTAATTCATATCTTATGCAGTACTACTTAGCTTGAGCGGCTATTTTTTTAAACTTAAATGTTGAACATTCCTCAAATTGAGCCCAAAATAGTGGTTGGAATGTAGTAGGCAGCGAGTCGATACTGCTGGCATTTCATTTCGTGCTCTTTAATTTGTATTATGAGAGTTAAATCATTTTATATGTATATTATGAGGGAAAATGATTTACGTTTTTGAATATTCAGTACGGGTATGCATTATATATTCTATGCAAGATAGATAGGTGAATTGCCCAGACGGATATAAATTTCACATTTATTACACGAGTAAATCTGAGTTTAATACTCGTAATAAAATAAAATGTTGTTTTATCAGTATTCGTGCATTGGAATGTTTCTGTGTACACTCCCGACTATTTTACATACACTCTCACGAGATACTGTTTACCCTGATTTTCCACGAATCATCCAGCACACCCAGTACCACAAACTAAAGGTTTAAGTATGTGATGGAATTATTTAGAGATTAACAGATTACAATATTCTGATACCCAAAACTGCACAATGCATTATTTTCCTTCTGGCACATTCAAAACTTAAAGCAATAAAGAGAAAGTTCAACTGGTAATTGAAAAAGTAGAAATAATGAGATGTAAACAAATGAAGAAATACCAAAGAAAGTGGCAGTACAAATTATTATTGCTTTATTCCATTCTCTTACATATTTGTCTGCTTGTTGTTGCCATTGATTAATGTATAGTAATAATTCACTATTTCTCTTGCATTCTTTTTAGGTAGTACTAATGGTTTAGTATTACTAGGAGAGATGAGATGAGCAGAGAAGTGAAGTGCAGAACTGCAAACTGCGTGGTTTGGAATCAGAAGTGCGAGGAATTTATCCGTTATAGACATTTCAACCCCCCTCCCCTTTTTGTATTTCTTACACATAATAAAATGAAAATGAAGTTTCTCCTAAATAATGTAACTAAAGCAACAAGCGTTAGCGAAGGAAAACAAATAATCACACAATGGGCATTTGCTTCAATTAATCTTGTTTTAAAGATTTTGTGTGAAAATTGGAAACGTTTAGTAGTCATGTTAATATAATATAAATGTCACTATGAAGATAATAAAACTCTCTGTATCAGCACCATACAAAGGAACAGTTGCTGAAAACCTACTGAAAAAAGAGCAGAATGTATACGTAATTACCGGGAATCTCGGTTATTCTTACTTGTATAAAAATAGCTTATTTTTCAAGTTTTGTCGGCTTGATGCCCATGGTATCCACACGTGGTCTGAACTATTTCTTCTGTTAAGGAAATCCAAAGCAGGTGTACATTTTGTCTACTTTTTTGGTCATCTCCAATAACGCCGTTACATAAGTTCCAAGCTTTATTTCCTTCCAGGAAATTCACAAAAAAATATATAATAAAAAGTGCGAGAGGGTCCGCATTTAATTGATATTTATATAACTACAATACAGATAGGATACTTGCTTGTTTCGCTGAAATTCTCTACACTAAGAAATGCGCTAAGAACTTTTTATTTGCTTTATCTTTATAATATAAACATATATACCATAACGAGAAAGCAAATATTACTTATCTATTATTTTTTACTGAATATAACCTGGTATATAAGTAGGGGAAGTTATGTACGTCTTCTCGTCATTACAGACTAGCTTGTTCATAATTACTTAAGGATTAATGGAGCGACTAATCCTAAGCTACTAAAGACACAGGAGGGCATTTGCAGAAAGCACACTTTCAATGCAACTATTAGAAAATATTGCCTAGAATATGTTTGACCTTATGTAGTTCCTTTCCGCGCTAATTAATCACCTTTAGCCACATGATACGAAAACGTTCAGTAGATAATTTCTTCTATGATTTTAGAATGCTTCCGGAGCATACAGATATCAAGAGGTAAAATAAGAACACCAAGAGGAGCACAAATCAAGAACACGCGAAAAAAAAAAAAAAAATAACAGCACACAAGTTTAGAAATAATTGTTTTACGTGGTACCTATCCGGTGTTTTCCGGCTTGTCAAAGAGGGCATCTGCCATCTCGAATAGTATCCTTTCTCACAGTACTGATAATATGGAATTTAAAGCTTTGTTTATACATCAAGTTCCTAATATTTTATTGTTTTGGTCCGAGCAGTGGATGAGCCAATCAAGCGTCGTAAAATATATTCCTCTAGTTCTTGTAACTGTTCCATGAATGATCACGCGTGAGTAGGGAAGTAATTCTTGTGCGTTACGTGTAATGTCACTCCTGCGTCGTACTGTCATGTCCTGCTTTACTCAGTATCGCACAATTTCCCCACATTCATCTCAGGGACCCTTTAATTACCTAAGATCTTGGTCAACACGCCCACCCATAACAAACAAAGCAACACATAAATTATTATTCAACATCTTCTAAATAGCAAGGTCCCCATTATTGCTCTTAAAACCCCATCTAGCAAGGCAATACAATTAATATCGCAAATTTATAGCTTTGTATTAAAGGAGGGTTAATACCCAACGCCATTCGCCGTTTTCCTAAGGTGCATGAAAACTACAGGTAAGTGTAAAGCGATTAAACTCACACATTATGCGAAACAATATATTTCTGACGAAAAATTAGGCTTCCGAATAACGGATTCAAATACTCTCCATATTTTGCATTACATTGTGTATATCATGTATGGATGTAACATCCGAAAAAATAATTGGCGCCCTTATGCTTGATTTCAAAAGAGCCTTCGACAAAGTGTTGCACGAAAGCACATCGTTTATAGCTTCTCTGAAACTACAATATAGTTCATTGCTCACCACCAGCTAAACATAACATTTAACTCTAAAGTTAACCACACCCAGCCTAATACGAGCTGGTGTTCCTCAGGGCAATTTAGCAAGGTCGATCCTATTGCTCCATAATGACCCAGTCGGGAGAAGTCGAAATAATTAGTTTTAAGCTACAACACCTACTTACCTCCTTACACGATTTGTTGTCAAAATTGCGAGTTAAATTAAATGCACAAAAATGTCAGACAATACTGTTCAAAAATGTATTTCGTTTAAAAAATAGGGTATACCCGCACTTAAGGTTTCCAACTGTTCCATTAGTTGGATGAATACTGTAAATTACTTTCGCGTAGTCATATATCGCGGATTAACGCGGCATTGTTCCATTCTTAAGACCAGGAGCAAAGCAATTGTGCGTTTAAGAGAACTCTAATGTTAACTGCAACCGTGCGCCGACAGTGGAAACTGGGCTAACTTCATGTGAAAATCTGATCAGACTAACAATGGCATATGCAGCCCCTATGTGATTGTATGCAACACCATCGTATATCATAAAGCTACATACTCTAAAACATAAAATCCTACGCACTGTAGCCAAAGTGTCAGTGTACGCAGTCTCAGAATGCATAAAGTTAATCTATTAATCCGTAAAATACCATTTGACATATACAAAACGTAGCACAGCTAATAACACGAAAATTCGAAAACTAGGCATGTATGAAGACTCGCTTACCATTGCGAAACGTAAATTACTACTCTCTCTCTCTCTCTCTCTCTCATCCTAAAGATATCGGAAGCCCGTGTTTCCGTCCAAGATATCGAAGAATATCTAAACCGACCGATCTCACTTATCGACTGCCCTCTACTTACCTGGATCACAATAGACTATAGAGACGATAAAACTGCCACTCTAATAGTTTAGATCTTATGTATGTATATAGTTATGGGTATGTGAGTGAGTTTATATGCATATAAAAAGATAAATAGAAACTAAGGTTTATAAAGTCCCACAATACTTTATAGGATAGAGTATGAAAACAATTCATATCATTACTCCGGACTAAAAAAAAATAATTTTCCGAAGTCTTAGAAATATGCTGCACCCTAATGCATTCAAAATGCAACCTTGACCAAATTATACATACTAATAATGAATCTATATGCGTTAAGTTCTTACAACTAACCAAATAGCATTTATCAAGCTTCTAATTCTGCAAATATCACAATAAACAAATATGAATTTTTCAAGCAGCATATTTCTTTAACAATATCCGTAATACACTGCTCATAGTATTATCAAGAGCAACTAGCAGCTATCTCAAAATTAATACAAGGGCCATCTCACTAACAATTTAACAACGCTGACTACTTCCGAAAACTTAAAGAACATTGCATATCATAAAATATTGATATGAATTTTCACAAATGATACACTGATATTGCTAACAGCACCACAAAGTCTCACACATTACTTCTTCCTCATTATATGATTAATTCCCTGAATAGCATTCAGTCATGTTTGCAAACTGAGAGTTAGAATTACTCTTCAGGTCCCTGCTTGCAGTTTGAAAACCAACGCCACTAAGCGGGGTGTTTACGTGGGCACCGATTAATTACACGTACAAGCATGCACACATTCCAGTCTCCAACCGCATGCGGGAGACGATGTAGATTTCGGTTGATCACCATCGAGTGGGGCAGGGATGGTGCCCCATTGCGGGGGCTTCGGCCTCATAAAGAAATGCAATCTGTGGATGCAATGCTTCATGACGTCAAGATTTAGTCAAATGTTCATTGCTATACTTCAAGTTGGTGAGAACAACGTATCTGCGGTCTTGATTTCTGAAGAATACAATAAAAAACAGACATACTCTGCACGATGAAACCTACAGAACGATTTCGAGGGACCAGACATCTCGAGTAGTCAAACAAACAAAGTAGCTCATCAACCTGGCAGGTCTACAGTAATAAAAAATGCGGGCTTATTATTCTAAAACACTGCGGTGACACCCACACTTACGGACTTCCACAACTCTAGAACACAGAGATTCCATGAACCTAAGCGATATTAGTTCAACATCTTATTATTTAGCGCTATATCTGACAAGATTTCACAACCTCTAACAGGGTCATATTCTACCATGCCAAGAACTCTGCAGAAATTGTTACCATGTTTAGAACAATGGAAGTACGCACAAAAGATATTTACACAGCTTAGAAGGGTATCACTATAGGAGACCAACTGCCCCAGAACCAGTTCCCCGAAATGATTGCATTTTCCAAATATGCAATGACTTCTACCTGTTTCTAATAACAAGCCTACTACTACAAACATCTTGTTGGTCATAAAACCCTACCCCTG
This sequence comes from Metallyticus violacea, assembly GCA_030762175.1. Taxonomy (NCBI): domain Eukaryota; kingdom Metazoa; phylum Arthropoda; class Insecta; order Mantodea; family Metallyticidae; genus Metallyticus; species Metallyticus violacea. The sequence continues at coordinate 38,041,325 of CM060846.1, forward strand.
TTTCCTCAGTGTTCGCCAATTTCTATATGAAGAATTTCTAACAACAGACCTTGGAGACAGCAGAGAGGAAGAAAAAACACAAAAATTTCCTGGGGTATGTCGACGGAATTTTTGAAGTATGGTATACCTATGAATATTTTTACAATTTTTCTTGGATTCGTTTGAGGTACAGGCGATGAATACACTCAATATATCTGCTGTATCAAATTTGAAGTACAGACGATGAATGCACTCTGTATACTACTGTATCAAAGTCATGATAACTTCATATCTACACATTCTATGTCTCTATTTTCTCTTTAGCCTTCCCATTCTATGCATGTTGTTCGTTTATAACATCACATAATCAGATATGCTTGTCCTCATTTTCTTTCTCATTAGCTAGGCATTGAATTAAAGTGTCACAAAATATCAGAGGTAGCCGAAATCTAGTTATTCTTAAATATGTTAAGTAGATATTTAATTAGAAAGCAGAATTAGTATTCTGTTCAAATTTTTATCTATGTTGAAAATGGTAAATAAAGTGCTAATTCTGTCAGGATCCATGTAATATCAAGTTATACTCAATATATTTCCAGTTTATTTTATACTGCTTTGCCCTTGCTTTATATCCTAAAATTAACATTATTGTAGCGTGTCTATTATTTTTCAACCTTTCTTTCCCTTCACTTCTGTAAATGGAATATTGCGGATTGTTTTCCTTATTATTTCTCTAATGAAATTGTACATATATCGTTAATTTCTCCCCTGTTAATCACGTATGTATGGGTATAGTCATTTATTTATTGCTTGCAATGAATAACCGTGTTAAGTGTAAGAACTGTAAAAAAGCGGCTTATGACCACTATTATTACTGATTTATTATCGTTATTATTTCATTGTTATAGCGCAACCCATAGAGCAGAAAAATATTCTTTGCCATTTTCAGATTCTGGAGTATGAGTGTTAAAGGCGGATGTGAATGTGTATCAGTTTTTAATAACTTAATTTTCCCTTTCTTATAGGCATATACGAGGAGGCGCTATAAAAGCGTTCTGGTTCAGCTACAAGGAAAATACTTCATTTGCCTGATTTAAAACGCCAACTCTTTCGAAATATTCTCCTTTGGCAATCAGACACTTGTACCAGGGTTTCTGCTACTTTGGGAATTTGATCTCAAAGTCATGGTTTGTAAATTTAGTGCATGCACGTGATGACACAAATGCCGATTGCACTACACTATATGTAAAATAATCGATGTCGCTAATAATTGAAGGTTATACCTTCCTACCGTTTGGGGACAACCCTGTAATGCCGACTGTTAGCGCGCAATGGAACCAGTACGAGAAATTTTGATACCGATTCGTACATAGAAAAATACGGGTTGTACTATTATATGTTTTTAGACTAGTGTCTGTACACTCAAGATGTCTCAAATCTGCTTCATGATTTTAATTTGTGCATATCGCATTTCGAAATCTAGAGCTCGTTTATATCGTGTAGAACATTATACATTGGAAACATTAGAAAGTTGCTCATTTGTTAAGTTTGGTCGACTCACCGGTGCAAAATTGCACAACGGTACGCAAATATTATGATTACTGCTGAAAACCTGTTATTATTATCGTTCTATTTTTGCTATGCCTCCTGTAGTAAACCTTCTAAATTCCTTGATTATTGAGCCTGACTTATTAAAAGGTCTCGGAGCCTCAACTAATAACACTAATCCATAATAATCTTGAGCTTTCATTGGTAGAACTTACTAAAACTTCTACAGCTATCTAATTCTATTCCTAAAATTGGTAATTTCCAACTGTAAACAGTATAATACATACACCGAAAAACATGACCGGAGGAATGGTTCATCCTCTTTGATGTCTCACGCAAGAATACGTGAAGGCATTACCGTACCTTGAATACGGTTAAAAACTCCGATCAGTAACTCAAAACTTCCGGTGTTTTGTACCGATAGAGTATGGTGCTATTTTAAGAAATACACATATCTTTTTAATTTAAATTTGCTATCTAAGTACTAAAAGAATATTATTTACCTATAATAGTATTTATAACAATGAAAAGAAACTTATTTTAAGAGCAAAATACAAATTTAAATGTTAACGGTAACAAATGCAAAATATATGAGAAAAGATATTTGTTGTTGTTGGTGTACAATAATATGTTTAGAAGCGACTATAGGTGAGAAGGCAACCCAAATGGTGATATCAGTGAGGGGTTTGGAAAGAGTAGGGCAATTTCCCTATTTATCTACGTTTTGGTACAAGTTACTCTTCTATAGGAAACGAAGACATTAAATTCTGGTTGATTTAACTCGTCATAATTTTATTGTAAACATTTATTAGATAGTAAAGGCATATTCTGTCTTTTAGTACCTCTCTGCACTCCTTAATTAAACTCGGTAGACAATTTGTGTAATACTGTTATATACAATGGGAAGAAAAAAAAATTAATTGATTTATTTATTGACGCTCTTTAACATCTCAGGTCATCAGCGTCCCACTCGACGCAGGGCGTGAAACGGCCGGCAAATTTTGCTCAGAGCCCTTTCTTTCAGGCTTGAGGTTTTTTTCGTGCCGTAAATGTACGACACGGGACCCACGGCTTTACTCCCCTTCCGAAGGAAGCCATATGTACGATTTTACGCCTGAAAAAATCCATCGGTCCTAGCCGGGTTCGAACCCGCGATCTTGGGTTTAGAAGGCAAGTATGGTAATCACTACACCACCAGGAACGAATGGGAAGAAAATGAAATTTCTAAGCTTATAGTACCAAAAATTGACATTTCACAATCATTTGCTTCTTTAACCAAACACATCGACGTTCTTAAGGACAGAGAATAAAATTTTTCAGTACATAGTTCCGATTTGTATTCAAGTTTAATATATTAAACTAGATAAACGGTATTATCTAGTTAAGCCAATCAGGAATTCTGCAGAAAGCACTTTGAAACGTTATATTTTGGTGTAGAGGCACAAGATCCCTTTATGCGCTCCTTTAGATCCTAGCTATAGTATCATATCTCGAGCTTTAGTGAGCTAACATTCATCGCATTAGCGGGAAACTACATTACAGGTGTTCCACACTTATTACATTTCACTGCACTGAAAGGAAGTTTTAATTCGCAAATCTCAAGTTCCCTAACTTAAAATAATTGTATTTACTTTCACTGCGATCCTTTGAATATCTGAAAATGAATATGGACATACTCTGCGTATAAACACCGCGGCGGGATAAATCATGATTTATATAAAAAGAATACCTCATAATATTTACCATGTGACTAATTCTTTTGTTTCAGGATTTAACATATTTCTAGGAGATTTATTAAAGATGTCCACAAAAATGACAAACTGGATATGGTGGTGAGGAAGAGAGCTACAGAATTCTTCAGTGAAGACTTTGTATCAGATCTCTTATCTAGTTCTCAACATATTTCGAAATTTCTGGAAATATGTTAGGAAAGTTTTCCGACTGCACAGATGGTGTTTAACATTACAATTTTTATTTCAGTGTATCATTTTCACCTAATACGGAATGAAAAACGGAAGTGCTAAGTATGTCAGTAGTAGAATAGTTAGGGGAAGAATATCAGAGCCAACTTTAACCAAACACTGATCAACTTCTCCAGATATGTCCAAATTAAACAAAATGCACTGATTAGATATGAAAACATGTTTTATTTTGCCTAATGCAGTGTTCTCTCATTTTGAAATTATTTCCAGAACTGGATTTACGAGAAAGACCGCTTAGTGACGAACTGATTTCGATGACAGGTACTGAAAGCGATTGCAAAATCTATAAGCTGAATTCTTTTTACATATAAAATAAATGTAACAACTTTTTATCATATTATTCAATGAATTATTTTCTCTTTCAGGATATAATATGATATAATATGGTTAGTCTCTTAGAGAAAGAAATCTATTACAATAATATCGATGACAGCTACTAAAATATTTAAAAAATCTGTTTAATTGTATGAAGTGTTTAATCATTTTTCCTGCATATCTACAAATTATTTTATAAGCATGTAGCAAATAAGACTTAAAATTTAAGCACTGCTTAAAATGTTGTAATATTATTCTTGTAGTACAAAATGGTTATGGAGGAATATTTAGAGAGATGGCCAGCACAATGAAGAAGTGAATATTGGGATGTCGGTGTAGATCACAAATAAATTGAGCGAAAATGTACTCGCTCAATTATTTTGTGTCTCCTATCGATTTCTCTATGTATCTACACGTCGGCTGCAGAACACATTTTATAAATGAAATAAATGTAACATGTATTATGATAATATTTCAAAATACAACATTATTCCTACAAGTTTGTTAAAAAATATGATTAGCGCAGGGAGGCGCTACAAGTGGTCATATAAATGGCAGATGTAGAAAAGCTGTAAAATATATTGCATTCATAAAAGTGCTTAATACTTCTTATCGATATTTCTATTAATTTTCTAGTATAACAAGTATAAACACATACACATATACACACAGGGGAGATTTTGTTTAACCCTTGCTGATATCTCGTAAACCATTATTCATATCTAGTGCCGAAAGTGCTTTAAATTATTTACATACTTTCATTTTGGCTATGTATATATTGTGCACGAATGTTTATTTTGAGTGAGTGGCGATTTTTTTTAATGGTGTTTAACGCCCGTTTTTACTATTGAGGCACCACAGGCGGTGAATGCTGGTAATACACGATATGAATTGATGTATTGACAAAGGTATTTTCAAGGTCAGGGAGGACGGTCCTGGTGGGATTCGAGCCGCAGACCACCCGCTCATGAGTCTGCGCCTTAACGACTCGGCCATCCGTGACGGTTTGAATAGTGATGCGAGGACAGCCTTGAATGAACGAAAGCAATAGAATGCTTTCGTCCTTCATAGCTTGCACTTGTCATCTTAGCGAATGTATCTCTCTCCAAAATGAAAGCATGAAACATATTGAAACTTAAAATGCTTTTACACCGAATATATTTGCAATGGTTGTAGTACAGACAATTGGTGTCAACATGTGACTTAACTAGTAAGATAATGACAGTTATTTTTGTGGTTTCCAAAAGTGAATAAAGTGCAATATTCTCTTTTCATCCAAAGGTAGATGTATACAAATTATGGATAATTTTAGAGGTGAGCAACTGAAATGCCCTCCAGTGAGATCAGCAGAAATGTAGAAAACCCAAATAGTTCGGATACATATTTGTGACTTAAAATTTATCAGTTTAGCTGCCACATGTTGTCATTATAGATCATGTTTGCTATTTTTTTGGGTTTATTTACAAAGATATGAGGTCACAAGTGAAGGCTATTGCGGTGAGGAAATGCAAATTGTTCTACAGTCGAATGACTTGCAAAAAGTAGTGCAAGGATTTGATCTGCTGCAGATCACTTATTTTCAAAGGGGGGTACATGTAAAGATATCTAAACCGGAAGTCCTATTTGTTTGCTGTAATTGTCACTGATGTGCTATTAAATCATCCTGTTTCAGCTCCACACAGAAGGTTAATAGCATAAAATGAGCTTTATTCATAAAACCCAGAATGTAGATATAAGTACTTGCGGTCTGAGACACTCATACTGCTCAGTATTTCAGTTCCGTTTATTTTATGCACGTGATAGCTAAACGTAATCTGGGTTATTTATTGTGCAAAAGGAAATCCAAATCATTCGTTTTCGGTTGTTTTGTACTTCGTTAGCTTTCTCGGCCTCTCCACTTACACTGTTGCATTAGCAACATATTTACATATTTATGTTTCGCCTGCAAATCCCATAAGAAAATTCCTTAAAACAGATATTGTTTCTAAATTAAGTTTACCTTTCCATAACTATAGTTGGAGGAGATATTTTTAGGCCGGTTAACTAATTTTCTCCACCATAGATGAATATAAATATTAATTTTGTGGTGTATTAAAATTGCTTCCTCTTGTGGACGTATATTACAAAGTTTAAGATGGAGAATAGCCTATGAAAGATATGTTTTAACGGTTACCGAGTAGCATGTGCTATAGTGTGTCAGCGGTGTAATTAGGTAGTAGTACACTTTTACCGTAGGTCGTTTAAAGTACACACAAGTAAGGACAACAGTCGTATGGGCCCCTCGATTCCACATATTAATACTGTTTTTGTAACAATCAAAATATACATACAGATGTACAAACACATTGATATCATACTTTACAGTCTTTTTATGTGTAAGTTTATGTACATATATAACAAACATAAATAGAGCACTTACACTTGAGCTCCCAATCTCTTTACCCATCTCAACTCCCCTCTCTTCTCTATAGTCATTAACCTACTTTATCGGGTCTACCTAGAAGAATTCTCGATTTGCGTGTGTATTATTCATGCACCAACAATTGCCGGCAGATATTCAAACTTTTGTTGGAATTCAGAAATTGTGTGAACATATGCTCATTTCTCATATTCCGCGTTTCCTGCATTCTGTCAGAGTAGGCCTCCACGTATCACTTTCTCGGCACTGTCTAATATATTTAAGCCACCAAAAGAGTTCCGCAAAAAGCACTTTCCAACCTTATATCTTGGTGTTCCTATTTAATGATGACGCGAATTTGTGAAATGTAAATGTACGCTTTTGCACGTACGGGTTTTATGATAAGGGCTCATTTATTATAATCTGCGTTTTCCTGTATTCTATTAGATTATGCCTCCACGTATCGCTTTCTCTACACATTGTTATCTAGTTAAGCCACACAAGGAATCCTGTAGAAAGCACTTTCCAACATAACATCTTGGTGTTCCTATTTATTGTTGACGACTATGTGTGTAATTTAATTACTGTTTATGAAGTATAAGGAAACTCAATTACAATCAAGAATGCGATATATTTCTAAGTTTCAGCCATGTAAAAGCACACTTCATGAAACTACAGCTCTGCAAATACTGGTACATGCAAGACCGTACACACACCAAGAACACGAGAGGGAAAACGTTACGTGTCTCTAAAGACACTAAAGTTTATCGTCGATTACCATAACTTTTGTATACAAAGTATAAAAGTGTCATATTTAGAAATTTTTCAAAGTACAAGCATACCTAGAAGTACCACTAGATATCTATTTGTATTATGCTGGTTGAGTTTTTGATGTAATTCGGCGATCCGCTGACATACTTCCATTCACCATATAATTAAATATAGCACATGCTCACGATGGGCGTGGAAAGATTTTATAATGTCGTTACTTCTTTTTTTATTATGACCTTTCATTAGATGAAAATGAAAGGTTCTCATTTTATTTCTGCTCAGAATAAGTAACTTCGAAAGCGAACATAATACACAATTAGCATGATGATGTTACACACTGCAAGATATGTTAAATATATAAGCATGGATTACCAAAGTCTTTACTGGCATTCACTAGTCAATCACCTGCTCTTGTTTAAATTACGTGGTAAATATTTTCAAGTGCATATGACTTAGGGCTGAAAAAGAGACAAATATCCGGTACTAAAGTAGCCTTTAGTTTGCCAGTAAATGCATAACTGAATTCATCCAATCTGATTCATGCCTGCTATTTTAAAAGAAGAAATTTGTCAAAAGCCCATAGAAGTAGATGCGCGTCAATAATTTGTCCATGAATGAGCACGGTGCTAGTTGTGAAACGAAGTAGTTGCTATTAAATATTTTAATGCGAAGAAATTTCAGTGCCTGTTATAGATTTAATCAAATACAATTACTAAGGTGACGTGAGGGACTACTTTCAAGAATGTCCCACTTCAGGGAGTAGCGACCCTGCCTAAGTGAGCTTTTTGTTCTTCTGCGGCGAGATATAATTAAAATATCTCCTTTCTTTCCCTGGCATATTGTTCTGTAGAAATGCAGATAACCTGTGCCGCTTCCTCCGGTCCATTCCTTGCATACTGTTCTGTTAGGTGCAGATAACCTATGCCGCTTGAGCCGATCTATTTCTGGCATATTTTCACTAGATATTCAGATAATGCGTCAGCGTTTGAGCCTGTCCATTTCAGGCATATTTTCCTGTAAAAGTAAAGATATCCTCTGCCGTTAGAGATGGTTCAATATTGGCATATTGTGTAAAGATGCAGATATTCTGTGCTGATTGAGCACATACATTTCTGCCATATTTTTCTGTAACGGTGCAAATATCCTGTGCCGCTAGAGCCGGTCCATTCCTGTATAATGTTTTGTAGAGGTGCAGATATCCTGTCAGTGTTTGATCCGGTCCATTACTGACATTTTTTCCTGTAATTGATTAGAAATCCTGTGTCACTTGAGCAGGAGAATTTTTTAAGAATCAGCAGGTAATCACAATATATTCCAATACAGACAACCAATACATTCATTAAGCGAAATATAAAAGTACATATTGGAAAACACGTTTACGCTTTTGGTGTGTTATTAGCAGTTAAAATTTACGAATCTAAAATAATCATAAATAAAAATCTGTATATTTGAATTTGATGGTCATAAACTGTTAAAAATGAATTGAAATTGAAAAATAAAACTCCTCAAACACGGCATGGTGGTGCTTAGCGTGTTCTATAGAAACTGTGTGAGAATGGTGAAAATTGAAAATAGTCCGTACTTGAATCATAGCAGTAACATTTTTTCTAAAGGTTCAACCCAAAATAAAATAAAACTCAAGTCATTTTACTCGGCCAGCATACACTATTTTTTCATGAACAAGAACGTGCCATAACCTGCGAACGTTTTTTAAAAAAAATTCTTTTCAGCGAAGAAGTAAAAACCTTGTGCAACTAAAATTCTCACATTCACTTTATTTTTAATATTCACCGTTCTGATGATGCCTATGAATATTTTTACAATTTTTCTTGGATTTTTTTGAAGGAGAGGCGATAAATACACTCTGTATATCTGCCGTATCAAATCAATGATAGCTTCATATCTACAAATTTTACCTTTCTTTTTTCGCTTCTACCTTCCCATTCTGTGCATAATATAAAATCGGTCATTCCTATCTCAGCATATTTTAAACTATACAAAAAAAGTCTATACCGGTCCCATGTTGTTTTTTTCTGTTCTCAGATAGCCAAGCAACATATGTAATTTCATTCTAGTATTTTTAGGCCTAGTGATAAAACAAAGCTGAACCGGTACGCCCATTTGACTATGAAAGCTGAGCTATAATCTCTCACGGTTAAATTTCTCAGTTAACACCCACCGGTACGGGTGGTCGAGGTCGTTAAGGCGCGGACTCGTGAGCAGCAGGTCTGGGGTTCGATTCCCACCACGAACGTCCTACCTGACCGGTGTTTTTCCAGGTTTTCCACAGTACTCATAAATGCCATTTGCCGGGGAGGTACCCTAAACTTAGGCTTGGGACATTTGCTTCTTTAAAAAAATCCTTTCCAAATTTATCTGTTCAACTCATGTATCATCCGTGTCCACCGCCAGTGGTGCATCAGTAGTAAAAACGAGAGTTAAATCATAATAAAAAAAAATCAGTCACCATCCGAAAGGCTTCACAGAAAAGATGGGTAGAATACCACATCTCCCCTTTTGCTCTAATATAAAATCGATTTCTGAATATTCATGCAGTGTGCATATAATACACAATGGTACTTGAGGCACAAATTCCCGTCATGCATTACTTTAGATTCTCGCTTTATGGTGTGGCATCTAGAGTTTTAGTGAGCTCATATTTATCGCAACATCAGGAGAAACTACATCACAGGTATACTACACTTATTAAATTTCACTGCACTGGAAGGAAGGTTTAATACGCATCACAAGCTCCCTAACATAAGATAATTGTTTTCAATCTCCCTGCGATGCTTTGAATTTGTGAAAATCAATATGGACATACTCTACATATAAACACGTCGGGTAGATAAATCTTGATTTATATACAAAGAATATAGAATAGTATTTGGCAGCAGTTTCAATTCTTTCTTTCAGGATTCAACATATTTCCGGAAGATTAATTAAAGATTACCCCCAGAAAGACACTGGATATGGTGATGTTAATGATACCGACAGCATTCTACAGTGAGAAATTTGTAACAAATCTTTTATCTAGTTTCAATATATCTCGACATTTTATGAAACTTGTTAAAAGTTTGCAAACTGCACAGATGCTGTTAAACATTAATTTTTTTATTTGAGTGTTTTATTTTTATCTAATAAAATGAGGAAATAGCCGCAGTAAAAATTGGAAGTGCTAAGTACGTCAGTTAAAAAATCTTTAGGACAAGAATATCAAGGCAAACTTTAACCAAACTCTTATCAACTTCTCCAGATGTGTGCAACTCGAACGAAATAAACTGGTTACATATAAAAAAAATTTATATTTTCCCTAAACCATTGTTCTCGCATTTTAAAATTATTTCTAGAACTGGATTTACGAGAAATGACCGCCTAATGAGGAAGTAATGTAGATAACAGATTCAGAAAATGATGGGCTAGGGGTCTATAATCTTAGTCGATTTTACATTTGAAAAGAATGTAGGAAATATTTAACATGCTAATTGATGAACTATTTTCTCTTTCAGGATACAAAATGGGTTCTTACATTGTCTTGGATAAAGCTACTACAATAATATCGATGACAGCTATTAAAAGATGAAAAATTATACGTTTAATTGCGTTAGGTGTCTAATCTGTTTCTCTACATATTTACTAACGTGTTGGAAATAATTTTATCAGCATGTCAATATTAGACTAATAATTCAAACAGTGCTTAAAATTTTAAGATGTTTGTCCAAAAGTACAAAATGTTTACAGATGAATATTTAGAGAGATGACCAGCAAAATGATGAAGTAAATATCGGGATGTCGGTGATCGATGCGCAATAATTACGCCAAGAATCCGCTCGCTCAATTATTTGGTGTCTCCTATCGAGTTCCCTATGTATCTACACGTCGGGTTCAATTAACATTTTATAAATGAAATAAATGTAACATGTGTTTTGATAATATTTCTAAATACAACATAATTGCTAGAATTGTGAATGACATGCTAATGAATTATTTTCTGTTTTAGGATACAAATTGGGTTCTGACAGTGTCTTGGATAAAGCTACTACAATAATATTGATAACAACTAATAAGGGATTAAAATATATATTCAATTGCATGAGGGCCTTAATCAGTTTCTCTACGTATCTACAATTTCTTTGGAAATAATTTTACATGCATGTAAATATATGACTTATAAGTTAAACAGTGTTTATGATATTATTCTAGTAGTATAAGATGTTTATAGAGGAATATTTAGAGAGATAACCAGCACAATGAAGAAGTGAATATTGGGATGTCGGTCAGAGATCACAAAAATTGAGCGAAAATCTACTCGTTCAATATTTGGGGTTTCCTATCGAATTCTCTATGTATCTACACGTAGGGTGCAATGCAACTTTTATAAATGAAATAAATGTAGCATTTATTATGATATTTCAAAATACAACATAATTTCTAAAAGTGTGAATTACATGTTAAATGATGATTAATTTTCTTTTCAGGATACAAAATGGGTTCTGAGTGTGTCTTCGAAAAGCTACTATTATAATATCCATGACAGCTCTCACAATATTAAAAAATATATGTTAAATTTCATGAGGTGTTTAATCGGTTTCTCTACATATCTACAATTGTTTTGGAAATACTATTATAAGCACGCAACTTTATGACTTATCATTTAAATTGTGCTTAAAATATTATGATATTATTCTCGTAGTTTCAGATGGTTAAGGAAGAATATTTAGAGAGATGACCAGCACAATAAAGCAGTGAATATTGGGATGCCCGTCAGAGATCACATAAATTAAACGAAAATCTACTCGTCTAATTTTTGGGGTCTTCTATCGTATTCTCTATGTATCTACAAGTATTCGCAATATCCATTTTATAAAAATTAAATAAATGTGGAATGTATTGTAATAATATTTCAAAATACAATATCATTTCAAGAAGTATGAATGAAATGCTGATTGATAAATTGTTTTACCTTGCAGGGTACAAAATGGGTTCTTACAGTGTCGTGGATAAAGCGACTATAATAATATCGATGACAGCTATTAAAAGCATACAAATTATTGGTTCAATTGCATGATGTGTCTAATCAGTTTCTCTGCATATCTAAAATTGTGTAGGAATTTCATTTTTTAAGAATGTAAATATATGACATATAACTGAGAAAGCCCATGAAATTATGTAATTATTCTGGTGTTACAAGATGTTTATAGAGGAATATTTAGAGAGGTGACCCAACACAATGAAAAGTGAATTTTGGGATGTCTGTCAGAGATAACAAAAAATTGAGCGAAAGTTTAGTCGTCTAATTTTTGGGGTCTCCTATTGATTTCTCTATGTATCTACACGTCGGCAGTAATATCCATTTTATAAATGAAATAAATGTGGCACGTATTATGGTATTTCAAAATACAACATAACATAATGAATTATTCTCTCTTTTTAGTTACAAATTGGGTTCCAATAGTGTCTTGGGTAAAGCTACTACAATAATATTATTGACAGCTAATAAGGGATTAGAAATATATATTTAATCGCATGTGGTGTTTAATCTGTTTCTGTACGTATCTACAATTGATTTGGAAATAGCTTTACATCCATGTAAATATATGACTTATAAGTTAAACAGTGCTTATGATATTATGATTGTATTCTAGTAGTACAAGATGTTTATGGAGGAATATTTAGAGAGATGACCAGCAAAATGAAGAAGTGAATATGAGGATGTCGGTCAGAGATCCCAAAACTAAGCGAAAATCTACTCGTTCAATTTTTGGGGTCTCCTATGGATTTTTCTATGTATCTACCCGTCGGCCGCGATATCCATTTTAGAAATGAAATAAACGTGGCATATATTTTCATAATATTTCAAAATACATCATTTCTAGAAGTGAGAACGACATGCTGATTGGTGAATTATTTTCTCTTCCAGGTTAGAAAATGTTTTTTACAGTGTCTTGGAAAAAGCTACCAAAATAATATCGATGACAGCTATTAACACATTAAAAATTTTGTGCAATTTCATGAGGAGTTTAATCAGTTTCTCTACATGTCTAAATTGTGTTGGAATAAAGTATTTAAGAATGTAAATATATGACTTGTAACTGAAAAAGTGCATGAAAAATTATATTATTATTATTCCACTAGAACAAGATGTTTATGGAGGAATATTTACAGAAGTGGCGCAACGCAATGAAGAAGTGAATATTGGGACGTCCGCGAGAGATCACAAAAAATTGAGCGAATCCACTTTTGGGGTCTCTTATCGATTTCTTTATGTATCTACACGTCGCCTGCACTACACATTTTATAAATGAAATAAATACGCCATGTACTGTGACAATGTTTCAAAATACAAAATCATTTACAGAAATTGAATGACGTGCTAATTGATGAATTAATTTCCCTTTCAGAGTACAAAATGTGTTCTGACAGTGTTTTGCATAAGGTTACCGCAATAATATCAATGAGATCTATTAAAAGATGAAAAATAATAAACTCAATTAAATGAGGTGTTTAATCTGTTTATCTACATATCTATTCCTCAGGGGCCCAATTTTTGGGTACGGGGCGTAGCGACCCCGAGGCACCCGAGCTGCTCCTGTATTTTCACGCTCAGGGTGTTTGACTCATTTTTATTTCGCCCATATTTTATTTTTTTATTTGTTCTACTGCCCCGTTTTTCGTCTCATGTTTGCTCCCGTGTTTGGCACTGTAAACTGTTACTGGGTATCATACTGCTACTAGTCCTGTCACCGAGTGTTTGCTGCCGAGAGTGCCATCGTCGTTGCTTGCGGACGATTTTCCCATTTTTCTTTCCTCTCTGAGGGCTTGTCTCTTGGAACGCCGCCTCCAATGCTGTCTCGATCGCCTTTGCGTGTTGGGCACTGTAAACTGTTACTGGGTACCATACTGCTATTAGTCCTGTCACCGAGTGTTTGCTGCCGAGAGTGCCATCGTCGTTGCTTGCGGACGATTTTGCCATCTTTCTTTCCTCTCGGAGGGCTTGTCTCTTGGAACGCCGCCTCCAATGCTGTCTCGATCGCCTTTGCGCTTGGAATGAGAATCACGGGATTTGTTTCTCCGCGGAGGGGACCCTCTTCGAAAGCTTTTGGCGCCGTAGTGAGTGTCCTCCACCGTTTCCCCATCTTGGCGCGGACGCTCTTACTTTCGCGGACGAGGTTGGATTTCTTGACTAAGTGTTTGATGGAAATTTCTACTGGTCTTCGCATGTGGCGCCGTTCAGAGGGGAATGTGAGCGATTTCTTTGTTTTTTGCGGGTTTTGGGTGCCACATCCTGGGGAGCTGACCGGTCTGTTGCTTAGCGATTTTACCGCTCTCTCATCCGGTCCAAGCTGGATTCTGGCTATGTTGTTCACGGCTCTGCGAGTCCTTCTGTTCTTCATCGCCTTAACCCGATTCACTTCCGGGGTGTCCGTGTTCCCATTGGAGCCAGGCCGACAAGCCATGTGTCTGATTTGTGTGTGGGGTCTGGAGAGCGTCCGTTCTATTGTCGTGGGAATGCTTTGCTTTATGCTTACGATTTGCTTTAAAATGGTATTATATTATTCTCGTAATACAAGATGTTTATGGAGGAATATTTAAAGAGATGACCGGCACATTGAAGAAGAGAATATTGGGATGTTGGTGAGAGATCACAAGAAATTGAGCGAAAATCTAATCGCTCTTTTTCTGGGGATCTCCCGTCGATTTCTCTATGTATCTACACGTCAGCCGCGATATCAATTTAATAAAAGTAATAAACGTGTAATCTTTTACGATATTTTAAATTACAACGTCTTATCTTGAGGTCAGAATGACATGCTAATTGTGAATTATTTCTTATTTCAGAATAAAAAATTTATTTTGATATTGTCTTCGATAAGGCTAGTACAATAACATAGATGACAGCTATTAAAAATTAAAATATATGTTACATTGCAGGAGGTATTTAATCGGTATCTCTGCAAATGTGTTGGAAATAATTTTATATGTATGTAACTTTATGACATAATTTAAAATGTGCTTAAAATATTATGATAATATGGTCATAGTTTAAGATCTTTATGGAGGAATTTTTAGATACATGAGCAGCAAAATGAAGAAGTGAACATTGGATTGTTGGAGATGGACACCCAATAAAAGTGCCAATAATCCTTCGCTGGATTATGTGTGTCTCCTATCGAATTCGCTATGTATTTACACGGCGGATACAACACATTTTAATTATTAAAAAATGGCATGTATTTTCATATTTCAAAACACAACAAATTTTCTAAAAGTGTGAATGACATGCTAACTGTTCAATTATTTTCTCTTTTAGGATACAAAATAGAATCTGACAGTATGCTGGATGAAGCTACTACAATAATATTGATCATAGCTAATAAGAGATTAAAAATATGTGTTCAATTGCATGAGGTGTTTCTCTACATATCTGCTAATGTGTTGAAAATATTTTTATAAGCATGCAAATACCTGACTAATAATGTAATCATTACTTAAATGTTAAGATGTTTTTCCAACAGTTGAAAGTGTTTATAGAAAAATATTTGGAGAGATGACCAGTACAATGAGGAAGTGAATATTGGGAGATCGGTAATCGAAGTCCAATAATTGTGCCAAGAATTCACTTTCTCATTTGTTTTTTGTCTCGTATCGATTTCTCTATATATCTACACGTCGGCTGCACTACACATTTTATAAATGAAATAAATATGCCATGTACTGTGACAATGTTTCAAAATACAAAATCATTTTCAGAAATTGAATGACGTGCTAATTGATGAATTAATTTCCCTTTCAGAGTACAAAATGCGTTCTGACAGTGTTTTGCATAAGGTTACTGCAATAATATCACTGAGATCTCTTAAAAGATGAAAAATAATAAACTATATTGAATGAGATGTTTAATCTGTTTATCTACATATCTATCCCTCAGGGGCCCAATTTTTGGGTACGGGGTGTAGCGACCCCGAGGCACCCGAGCTGCTCCTGTATTTTCACGCCCAGCGTGTTTGACTGATTTTTATTTCCCCTATATTTTATTTATTTTATTTGTTCTACTGCCCCGTTATTCGTCTGATGTTTGCAACCGTGTTTGGCACTGTAAAATGTTACTGGGTATCATACTGCTATTAGTCCTGTCACTGAGTGTTTGCTGCCGAGAGTGCAGTCGTCGTTGCTTGCGGACGATTTTGCCATCTTTCTTTTCTCTCGGAGGGCTTGGCTCTTGGAACGTCGCCTCCAATGCTGTCTCGATCGCCTTTGCGCTTGGAATGAGAATCACGGGTTTTGATTCTCCGCGGAGGGGACTGTCTTCGTGAGCTTTTGGAGCCGTAGTGGGTGTTCTCCACCGTTTCCCCATCTTGGCGTGTACGCTCTTACTTTCGCGCATGTGGTTGGATTCCTTGACTTAGTGCTTGATGGAAATTTGTGCTGGTCGTCGCATGTGGCGCCGTTCAGAGGGGAATGTGAGCGATTTCTTTGTTTTTTGCGGGTTTTGGGTGCCACATCCTGGGGAGCGGACCAGTCTGTTGCTTAGCGTTTTTACCGCTCTCTCATCCGGTCTAGCTGGATTCTGGCTATGTTGCTCATGGCTCTGCGAGTCCTTCTGTTCTTCATCGCTTTAACCCGATTCACTTCCGGGGTGTCCGTGTTCCCATTGGAGCCAGGCCGACAAGCCATGTGTCAGGTTTGTGGGTGGGGTCTGGAGAGCCTCCGTTGTATTGTCGTGGGAATGTTTTGCTTTATGCTTACGATTTGCATTAAAATAGTATTATATTATTCTCGTAATACAAGATGTTTATGGAGGAATATTTAAAGAGATGACGAGCACATTGAAGAAGAGAATATTGCGATGTTCGTGGGAGATCACAAGAAATTGAGCGAAAATCTAATCGTTCTTTTTCTGGGGATCTCCCGTCGATTTCTCTATGTATCTACAATGGGATGCAATGCACATTTTATAAATGCAATAAGTGAATCACGTTATTTGGTAATATTTAAAAATACAATATTATTTCTGAAAATGTGAATGACATGCTGATTGATGAATTATTTTCTCTTACAGGATACAAAATGGGTCATTAGAGTGTATTGGATAAAGGTGCAAAATTAATATCGATGATAGCTATTAAAAGATTAAAACTCATATCTCCAATTGCATTAAGTGTTTAGTCTGTTTCTCTACATATTTACAACTGTGTTGTAAATAATTTTATAAGCATGTTAATATATCAGTTATAATTGAAATAGGGTTCGAAATATTATGCTATTATTCTCGCAGTACAAGATGTTTATGGAGGAATATTTAGAGAGGTGACGCAACGCAATGAAGATGTGAATATTGGGACGTCGGTGAGAGATCGCAAAAATTCACCGGATATGTATTCGATGAGTCTTTGCGTGCTCTTATCGATTTCTCTATGTATCTACACGTCAGCCGCGATATCCATTTTATAAAAGAAATAAACGTGCAATATATTACGATATTTTAAATTACAACATTTTATCTTGAGGAAAGAATGACATGCTAATTGTGAATTATTTCTTATTTCAGGATAAAACATTTCTTTTGACAGTGTCTTCGATAAGGCTACTACAATAACATAGATGACAGCTATTAAAAATTAAAAAATATGTTACATTGCAGGAGGTATTTAATAGGCATCTCTACATATGTGTTGGAAATAATTTTATATGTATGTAACTTTATGACATAATTTAAAATGTACTTAAAATATTATGATAATATGGTCATAGTTTAAGATCTTTATGGAGGAATATTTAGATACATGAGCAGCAAAATGAAGAGGTGAACATTGGAATGTTTGTGATGGACACCCAATAAATGTGCCAAGAATCCTTCGCTGGATTATTTGTGTCACCTATCGATTTCTCTATGTATCTAGGCGGCGGTTTCAACACACATTTTATATATAAAAAATGGCATGTATTTTCATATTTCAAAATACAACAAAATTTCTAAAAGTGTGAATGACATGCTAATTGTTGAATTATTTTCTTTTTTAGGATACAAAATAGAATCTGACAGTATGTTGGATGAAGCTACTACAATAATATTGATGATAGCTAATAAGAGATTAAAAATATGTGTTTAATTGCATGAGGTGTTTCTCTACATATCTGCTAATGTGTTGAAAATAGTTTTGTAAGCATGCAAATATCTGACTAATAATGTAATCATGACTTAAATGTTAAGATGTTTTTCCAATAGTAGAAAGTGTTTATAGAAAAATATTTGGTGAGATGACCAATACAAGGAGGAAGTGAATATTGGAAGATCGGTAATCGATGCCCAATAATTGTGCCAAGAATTCACTTTCTCATTTGTTTTGTGTCTCGTTTCGATTTCTCTATGTATCTACACGTCGGCTGCACTCAGATTTTATAAATGAAATAAATATGCCATGTTCTGTGACAATGTTTCAAAATACAAAATCATTTACAGAAATTGAATGACGTGCTAATTGATGAATTAATTTCCATTTCAGAGTACAAAATGGGTTCTGACAGTGTTTTGCATAAGGTTACTGCAATAATATGAATGAGATCTATTAAAAGATGAAAAATATTAAACTCAATTGAATAGGGTGTTTAATCTGTTTATCTACATATCTATCCCTCAGGGGCCCAATTTTTGGATACGGAGCGTAGCGACCCCGAGGCACCCGAGCTGCTCC
The DNA here is from genome assembly GCA_030762175.1 of Metallyticus violacea. Classification (NCBI taxonomy): domain Eukaryota; kingdom Metazoa; phylum Arthropoda; class Insecta; order Mantodea; family Metallyticidae; genus Metallyticus; species Metallyticus violacea. The sequence continues at coordinate 38,060,011 of CM060846.1, forward strand.
TGTATTTTCACGCTCAGCGTGTTTGACTCATTTTTATTTCGCCTATATTTTATTTTTTTTTTTTTTTGTTCTACTGCCCCGTTTTTCGTCTGATGTTTGCCCCCGTGTTTGGCACTGTAAATTGTTACTGGGAATCATACTGCTATTAGTCCTGTCACTGAGTGTTTGCTGCCGAGAGTGCAGTCGTCGTTGCTTGCGGACGATTTTGCCATCTTTCATTTATCTCGGAGGACTTGGCTCTTGGAGCGCCGCCTCCAATGCTGTCTCGATCGCCTTTGCGCTTGGAATGAGAATCACTGGTTTTGTTTCTCCTCGGAGGGGACCCTCTTCGTGAGCTTTTGGAGCCGTAGTGAGTGTCCTCAACGGTTTCCCCATCATGGCGCGAACGCACTTACTTTCGCGGATGTGGTTGGATTCCTTGACTTAGTGCGTGATGGAAATTTGTGCTGGTCGTCGCATGTTGCGCATTTCAGAGGAGAGCGTGAGCGTTTTCTTTGTTTTTTGCGGGTTCTGGGTGCCAATCCTAGGGAGCTGACCAGTCTGTTGTTCGGCGTTTTTACCGCTCTCTCATCCGGTCAAAGCTGGATTTTGGCTATATCGTTCATGGCCCTGCGCGTCCTTCTGTTCTTCATCGCCTTAACCCGATTCACCTCCGGGGTGTCAGTGTTCCCATTGGAGCCAGGCCGACAAGCCATGTGTCAGGTTTGTGTGTGGGGTCTGGAGAGACTCCGTTGTATTGTCGTGGGGATGTTTTGCTTTATGCTTACGATTTGCTTTAAAATAGTATTATATTATTCTCGTAATATATGATGTTAATGGAGGAATATTTAAAGAGATGACCGGCATATTGAAGAAGGGAATATTAGGATGTTGGTGGGAGATCACAAGAAATTGAGCGAACATCTAATCGTTCTTTTTCTGGGGATCTCCCGACGATTTCTATATGTATCTACAAATCGGGTGCAAAACAAATTTTATAAATGAAATAAGTGAATTACGTGTTTTGGTAATATTTTAAAATAAAATTATATTTCTGAAAATATGAATGACATGCTGAGTGATGAATTATTTTCTCTTACAGGAAACAAAATGGGTCCTTAGAGTGTCTTGGATAAAGGTACAAAAATAATATCGATAATAGCTATTAAAAGATTAAAACTAATATCTTCAATTGCATTAAGTGTTTAATCTGTTTCTCTACATATTTACAATTGTGTTGTAGATAATTTTATTAGCATGTTAATATGTCAGTTATAATTGAAATAGTGTTCGAAATATTATGCTATTATTCTCCTAGTACTAGATGTTTATGGAGGAATATTTAGAGAGGTGACGCAACGCAATGAAGATGTGAATGTTGGGACGTCGGTGAGAGATCGCAAAAATTGAGCGAATATGTATTCGATCCGTCTTTGCGGGCTCTTATCGATTTCTCTATGTATCTACACGTCAGCCGCGATATCCATTTTATAAAAGAAATAAACGTGCAATCTATTACGATATTTTAAATTACAATATCTTATTTTGAGGAAAGAATGACATGCTAATTGTGAATTATTTCTTATTTCAGGATAAAACATTTCTTTTGACAGTGTCTTCGATAAGGCTACTACAATAACATAGATGACAGCTATTAAAATTTAAAAAATATGTTACATTGCAGGAGGTATTTAATCGGTATCTCTACATATGTGTTGGAAATAATTTTACGTGTATGTAACTTTATGACATAATTTAAAATGTGCTTAAAATATTATGATAATATGGTCATAGTTTAACATCTTTATGGAGGAATATTTAGATACATGAGCAGCAAAATGAAGAAGTGAACATTGGAATGTCGGTGATGGACACCCAATAAATGTGCCAAGAATCCTTCGCTGGATTATTTGTGTCTCCTATCGATTTCGATGTATCTACGCGGCGGATTTAACACACATTTTATATATAAAAAAATGGCATGTATTTTCATATTTCAAAATACAACAAAATTTCTAAAAGTGTGAATGACATGCTAATTGTGAATTATTTTCTCTTTTAGGATGCAAAATGGGTTCTGACAGTATGTTGGATGAAGCTAGTACTATAATATTGATGATAGCTAATAAGAGATTAAAAATATGTGTTCAATTGCATGAGGTTTTTCTCTACATATGTGATAATGTGTTGAAAATAGCTTTATAAGCATGCAAATATCTGACTAATAATGTAATCATGACTTAAATGTTAAGATGTTTTTCCAATAGTAGAAAGTGTTTATAGAAAAATATTTGGAGAGATGACCAGTACAATGAGGAAGTGAATATTGGGAAATCGGTAATCGATTCCAATAATTGTGCCAAGAATTCACTTTCTCATTTGTTTTTTGTCTCGTATCGATTGCTCTATTTATCTACACGTCGGCTGCACTACACATTTTATAAATGAAATAAATATGCCATGTACTGTGACAATGTTTCAAAATACAAATTCATTTACAGAAATTGAATGACGTGCTAATTGATGAATTAATTTCCCTTTGAGAGTAAAAAATGTGTTGTGAAAGTTTTTTGCATAAGGTTACTACAATAATATCAATGAGATCTATTAAAAGGCGAAAAATAATAAACTCAATTGAATGAGGTGTTTAATCTGTTTATCTACATATCTATCCCTCAGGGGCCCAATTTTTGGGTACGGGTCGTAGCGACCCCGAGGCACCCGAGCTGTTCCTGTATTTTCACGCTCAGCGTGTTTGACTCTTTTTTATTTCCCCTATATTTCATTTTGATATTTGTTCTACTGCTCTGTTTTTCTTCTGATGTTTGCCCCCGTGTTTGGCACTGTAAACTGTTACTGGGTATCATACTGCTATTAGTCCTGTCACCGAGTGTTTGCTGCCGAGAGTGCAGTCGTCGTTGCTTGCGGACGATTTTGCCATCTTTCTTTCCTCTCGGAGGGCTTGTCTCTTGGAACGCCGCCTCCAATGCTGTCTCGATCGCCTTTGCGCTTGGAATGAGAATTACGGCTTTTGTTTCTCCGCGGAGGGGACCGTCTTCGAAAGCTTTTGGCTCCGTAGTGAGTGTCCTCAAATGTTTCCCCATCTTGGCGCGGACGCTCTTACTTTCGCGGACGAGGTTGGACTCCTAGACTTAGTGTTTGATGGAAATTTGTACTGGTCTTCGCATGTGGCGCCGTTCAGAGGAGAGCGTGAGCGTTTTCTTTGTTTTTGCGGGTTTTGGGTGCCACATCCTGGGTAGCTGACCAGTCTGTTGCTTAGCGTTTTTACCGCTCTCTCATCCGGTCCAAGCTGGATTCTGGCCATATCGTTCATGGCTCTGGGCGTCCTTCTGTTCTTCATCGCCATAACCCGATTCACCGCCGGGGTGTCCGTGTTCCCATTGGAGCTAGGCCGACAAGCCATGTGTCATGTTGGGTTTTGGGGGTCTGGAGAGCCTCCGTTGTATTGTCGTGGGGATGTTTTTCTTTATGCTTATGATTTGCTTTAAAATAGTATTATATTATTCTCGTAATACAAGATGTATATGGAGGAATATGTAAAGAGATGACCGGCACATTGAAGAAGAGAATATTGGGATGTTGGCAGGAGATCACAAGAAATTGAGCGAAAATCTAATCGTTCGTTTTCTTTTGCATCTCCAGTCGATTTCTCTATGTATCTACAAATAGGGTGCAATACTCATTTTATAAATGAAATAAGTGAATCACGTGTTTTGGTAATATTTAAAAATACAATATTATTTCTGAAAATGTGAATGACATGCAGATTGATGAATTATTTTCTCTTACAGGATACAAAATGGGTCATTAGAGTGTATTGGATAAAGGTACAAAAATAATATCGATGGTAGCTACTAAAAGATTAAAACTCATATCTTCAATTGCATGAAGTGTTTAGTCTGTTTATCTACATATTTACAATTGTGTTGTAAATAATTTTATAAGCATGTTAATATGTCAGTTATAATTGAAATAGTGTTCGAAATATTATGCTATTATTCTCGTAGTACAAGATGTTTATGGAGGAATATTTAGAGAGGTGACGCAACGCAATGAAGATGTGAATATTGGGACGTCGGTGAGAGATCGCAAAAATTGAGCGAATATGTATTCGTTCAGTCTTTGAGGTCTCTTATCGATTTCTCTATGTATCTACACGTCAGCCGCGATATCCATTTTATAAAAGAAATAAACGTGCAATATATTACGATATTTTAAATCACAATATCTAATTTTGAGGAAAGAATGACATGCTAATTGTGAATAATTTCTTATTTCAGGATAAAACATTTCTTTTGACAGTGTCTTCGATAAGGCTACTACAATAACATAGATGACAGCTATTAAAAATTAAAAAATATGTTACATTGCAGGAGGTATTTAATAGGCATCTCTACATATGTGTTGGAAATAATTTTATATGTATGTAACTTTATGACATAATTTAAAATGTGCTTAAAATATTATGATAATATGGTCATAGTTTAAGATCTTTATGGAGGAATATTTAGATACATGAGCAGCAAAATGAAGAGGTGAACATTGGAATGTCGGTGATGGACACCCAATAAATATGCCAAGAATTCTTAGCTGGATTATTTGTGTCTCCTATCGATTTCTCTATGTATCTACGCGGCGGTTTCAACACACATTTTATATATAAAAAATGGCATGTAATTTCATATTTCAAAATACAACAAAATTTCTAAAAGTGTGAATGACATGCTATTTGTTGAATTATTTTCTCTTTTAGGATACAAAATGGGACCTGACAGTATGATGGATGAAGCTACTACAATAATATTGATGACAGCTAATAAGAGATTAAAAATATGTGTTCAATTGCATGAGGTGTTTCTCTACATATTTGCTAATATGTCGAAAATAGTTTTATAAGCATGGAAATATCTGCTTAATAATGTAATCATTACTTAAATGTTAAGATATTATTCCATAGTAGAAAGTGTTTATAGAAAAATATTTGGAGAGATGACCAGTACAATGAGGAAGTGAATATTGGGAGATCGGTAATCGATGCCCAATAATTGTGCCAAGAATTCACTTTCTCATTTGTTTGGTGTCTCGTATCGATTTCTCTATGTATCTACACGTCGGCTGCAATAAACATTTTATAAATGGAATAAATATGCCATGTACTGTGACAATGTTTCAAAATACAAAATCATTTACAGAAATTGAATGACGTGCTAATTGATGAATTAATTTCCCTTTCAGAGTACAAAATGGGTTCTGACAGTGTTTTGCATAAGGTTACTGCAATAATATCAATGAGATCTATTAAAAGATGAAAAATAATAAACTCAATTGAATGAAGTGTTTAATCTGTTTATCTACATATCTATCCCTCAGGGGCCCAATTTTTGGGAACGGGGCGTAGCGACTCCGAGGCACCCGAGCTGCTCCTGTATTTTCACGCTCAGCATGTTTGACTCATTTTTATTTCGCCTATATTTTACTTTTTTTTTTGTTCTACTGCCCCGTTTTTCGTCTGATGTTTGCCCCCGTGTTTGGCACTGTAAACTGTTACTGGGTATCATACTGCTATTAGTCCTGTCACCGAGTGTTTGCTGCTTAGAGTGCAGTCGTCGTTGCTTGCGGACGATTTTGCCATCTTTCTTTTATCTCGGAGGGCTTGGCTCTGGGAACGCCGCCTCCAATGCTGTCTCGATCGCCTTTGCGCTTGGAATGAGAATCACGGGTTTTGTTTCTCCTAGGAGGGGACTTTCTTAGTGAGCTTTTGGAGCCGTAGTGGGTGTTCTCCACCGTTTCCCCATCTTGGCGTGGACGCTCTTACTTTCGCGCATGTGGTTGGATTCCTTGACTTAGTGCTTGATGGAAATTTGTGCTGGTCGTCGCATGTGGCGCCTTTCAGAGGAGAGCGTGAGCGTTTTCTTTGTTTTTTGCGGGTTTTGGGTGTCACATCCTGGGGAGCTGACCAGTCTGTTGTTCGGCTTTTTTACCGCTCTCTCATCCGGTCCAAGCTGGATTCTGGCTATGTAGTTCATGGCTCTGCGCGTCCTTCTGTTCTTCATCGCATTAACCCGATTTACCTCCGGGGTGTCCGTGTTCCCATAGGAGTCAGGCCGAAAATTCATGTGTCATGTTTGTGTTTTGGGGTCTGGAGAGCCTCCGTTGTATTGTCGTGGGGATGTTTTTCTTTATGCTTAAGATTTGCTTTAAAATAATATTATATTATTCTCGTAATGCAAGATGTTTATTGAGGAATATGTAAAGAGATGACCGGCACATTGAAGAAGAGAATATTGGGATGTTGGCAGGAGATCACTAGAAATTGAGCGAAAATCTAATCGTTCGTATTCTTTTGCATCTCCAGTCGATTTCTCTATGTATCTACAAATCGGGTGCAATACTCATTTTATAAATGAAATAAGTGAATCACGTGTTTTGGTAATATTTAAAAATAGAATATTATTTCTGAAAATGTGAATGACATGCTGAGTGATGAACTATTTTCTCTTGCAGGATACAAAATGGGTCCTTAGAGTGTCTTGGATAAAGGTACAAAAATAATATCGATGGTAGGTATTAAAAGATTAAAACTCATATCTTCAATTGCATTAAGTGTTTAATCTGTTTCTCTACATATTTACAATTGTGTTGTAAATAATTTTATAAGCATGTTAATATGTCAGTTATAATTGAAATAGTGCTCGAAATATTATGCTATTATTCTCCTAGTACAAGATGTTTATGGAGGAATATTTAGAGAGGTAACGCAATGAAGATGTGAATGTTGGGACGTCGGTGAGAGATCCCAAAAATTGAGCGAATATGTATTCGATCAACCTTTGGAGTCTCTTATCGATTTCTCTATGTATCTACACGTCAGCCGCGATTTCCATTTTATAAAAGAAATAAACGTGCAATCTATTACGATATTCTAAATTACAACATCTTATCTTGAGGTAAGAATGACATGCTAATTGTGAATTATTTCTTATTTCAGGATAAAACATTTCTTTTGACAGTGTCTTCGATAAGGCTACTACAATAACATACATGACAGCTATTAAAAATTAAAAAATATGTTACATTGCAGGAGGTATTTAATCTGTATAACTACATATGTGTTGGAAAAAATTTTATGTGTATGTAACTTTATGACATAATTTAAAATGTGCTTAAAATATTATGATAATGTGCTCATAGTTTAACATCTGTATGGAGGAATATTTAGATACATGAGCAGCAAAATGAAGAAGTGAACATTGGAATGTTGGAGATGGACACCCAATAAAAGTGCCAAGAATCCTTCGCTGGATTATGTGTGTCTCCTATCGATTTCGCAATGTATCTACACGGCGGATACAACACATTTTAATTATAAAAAAAATGGCATGTATTTTCATATTTCAAAATACAACAAATTTTCTAAAAATGTGAATGACATGCTAATTGTTCAATTATTTTCTCTTTTAGGATACAAAATAGAATCTGACAGTATGTTGGATGAAGCTACTACAGTAATATTGATGATAGCTAATAAGAGATTAAAAATATGTGTGCAATTGCATGAGGTGTTTCTCTACATATCTGCTAATGTGTTGAAAATATTTTTATAAGCATGCAAATACCTGACTAATAGTGTAATCATTACTTAAATGTTAAGATGTTTTTCCAACAGTAGAAAATTTTATAGAAAAATATTTGGAGAGATGACCAGTACAATGAGGAAGTGAATATTGGGAGATCGGTAATCGAAGTCCAATAATTGTGCCAAGAATTCACTTTCTCATTTGTTTTTTGTCTCGTATCGATTTCTCTATGTATCTACACGTCGGCTGCACTACACATTTTATAAATGAAATAAATATGCCATGTACTGTGACAATGTTTAAAATTACAAAATCATTTTCAGAAATTGAATGACGTGCTAATTGATGCAATAATTTCCCTTTCAGAGTACAAAATGCGTTCTGACAGTGTTTTGCATAAGGTTACTGCAATAATATCAATGAGATATCTTAAAAGATGAAAAATAATAAACTATATTGAATGAGGTGTTTAATCTGTTTACCTACATATCTATCCCTCAGGGGCCCCATTTTTGGGTACGGGGTGTAGCGACCCCGAGGAACCCGAGCTGCTCCTGTATTTTCACGATCAGCGTGTTTGACTCATTTTTATTTCACCTATATTTTATTTATTTTATTTGTTCTACTGCCCCGTTTTTCGTCTGATGTTTGCACCCGTGTTTGGCACTGTAAACTGTTACTAGGCATCATACTGTCTCGCTCGCCTTTGCTCTTGGAATGAAAATCACTGGTTTTGTTTCTCCTCGGAGGGGACCGTCTTCGTGAGCTTTTGGAGCCGTAGTGAGTGTCCTCCTCCGTTTCCCCATCTTGGCGCGAACGCTCTTACTTTCGCGGATGTGGCTGGATTCCATGACTTAGTGCTTGATGGAAATTTGTGCTGGTCTTCGCATGTGGCGCCGATCAGAGGAGAGCGTGGGCGTTTTCTTTGTTTTTTGCGGGTTTTGGGTGCCACATCCTTGGGAGCTGCCCAGTCTGTTGTTTGGCGTTTTTACCGCTCTCTCATCCGGTCCAAGCTGGATTCTGGCTATGTTGTTCATGGCTCTGCGCGTCCTTCTGTTCTTCATCGCCTTAACCCGATTCACCTCCGGGGTGTCCGTGTTCCCATTGGAGCCAGGCCGACAAGCCATGTGTCAGGTTTGTGTGTGGGGTCTAGAGAGCCTCCGTTGTACTGTGGTGGGAATGTTTACCTTTATGCTTACGATTTGCTTTAAAATAGTATTATATTATTCTCGTAATACAAGATGTTAATGGAGGAATATTTAAAGAGATGACCGGCACATTGAAGAAGAGAATATTGGGATGTTGGTGGGAGATCACAAGAAATTGAGCGAAAATCTAATCGCTCTTTTTCTGGGGATCTCCCGTCGATTTCTCTATGTATCTACAAATCGGGTGCAATTCACACTTTATAAATAAAATAAGTGGATCACGTGTTTTGGTAATATTTAAAAATACAATATGATTTCTGAAAATGTGAATGACATGGTGAGTGATGAATTATTTTCTCTTGCAGGATACAAAATGGGTCCTTAGAGTGTCTTGGATAAAGATAATAAAATAATATCGATGGTAGCTATTAAAAGATTAAAACTCATATATTCAATTGCATTAAGTGTTTAATCTGTTTCTCTACATATTTACAATTGTGTTGTAAATAATTTTATAAGCATGTTAATATGTCAGTTATAATTGAAATACTGCTCGAAATATTATGCTATTATTCTCCTAGTACAAGATGTTTGTGGAGGAATATTTAGAGAGGTGACGCAACGCAATGAAGATGTGAATATTGGGACGTCAGTGAGAGGTCGCAAAAATTGAGCGAATATGTATTCGATCAGTCTTTGCGGGCTCTTATCGCTTCTCTATGTATCTACACGTCAGCCGCGATATCCATTTTATAAAAGAAATAAACGTGCAATCTATTACGATATTTTAAATTACAACATCTTATCTTGAGGTAAGAATGACATGCTAATTGTGAATTATTTCTTATTTCAGGATAAAAAATTTCTTTTGACAGTGTCTTCGATAAGGCTACATGACAGCTATTAAAAATTAAAAAATATGTTACATTGCAGGAGGTATTTAATCGGTATCTCTACATATGTGTTGGAAATGATTTTATATGTATGTAACTTTATGACATAATTTAAAATGTGCTTAAAATATTATGATAATGTGCTCATAGTTTAAGATCTTTATGGAGGAATATTTAGATACATGAGCAGCAAAATGAAGAAGTGAACATTGGAATGTCGGTGATGGACACCCAATAAATGTGCCAAGAATCCTTCGCTGGATTATTTGCGTCTCCTATCGATTTCGATGTATCTACGCGGCGATTTCAACACACATTTTATATATAAAAAAATGGCATGTATTTTCATATTTCAAAATACAACAAAATTTCTAAAAGTGTGAATGACATGCTAATTGTTGAATTATTTTCTCATTTAGGATAAAAAATGGGTTCTGACAGTATGTTGCATGAAGCTACTACAATAATATTGATGATAGCTAATAAGAGATTAAAAATATGTGTTAAATTGCATGAGGTGTTTCTCTACATATCTGCTAATGTGTTGAAAATAGTTTTGTAAGCATGCAAATATCTGACTAATAATGTAATCATGACTTAAATGTTAAGATGTTTTTCCAATAGTAGAAAGTGTTTATAGAAAAATATTTGGTGAGATGACCAATACAAGGAGGAAGTGAATATTGGAAGATCGGTAATCGATGCCCAATAATTGTGCCAAGAATTCACTTTCTCATTTGTTTTGTGTCTCGTTTCGATTTCTCTATGTATTTACATGTCGGCTGCACTCAGATTTTTTAAATGAAATAAATATGCCATTTTCTGTGACAATGTTTCAAAATACAAAATCATTTACAGAAATTGAATGACGTGCTAAATGATGAATTAATTTCCCTTTCAGAGTACAAAATGGGTTCTGACAGTGTTTTGCATAAGGTTACTGCAATAATATGAATGAGATCTATTAAAGGATGAAAAATATTAAACTCAATTGAATAGGGTGTTTAATCTGTTTATCTACATATCTATCCCTCAGGGGCCCAATTTTTGGATACGGAGCGTAGCGATCCCGAGGCACCCGAGCTGCTCCTGTATTTTCACGCTCAGCGTGTTTGACTCATTTTTATTTCGCCTATATTTTATTTTTTTTTTTTTTTTTTTTTGTTCTACTGCCCCGTTTTTCGTCTGATGTTTGCCCCCGTGTTTGGCACTGTAAATTGTTACTGGGAATCATACTGCAATTAGTCCTGTCACCGAGTGTTTGCTGCCGAGAGTGCAGTCGTCGTTGCTTGCGGACGATTTTGCCATCTTTCTTTCCTCTCGGAGGACTTGGCTCTTGGAGCGCCGCCTCCAATGCTGTCTCGATCGCTTTTGCGCTTGGAATGAGAATCACTGGTTTTGTTTCTCCTCGGAGGGGACCGTCTTCGTGAGCTTTTGGAGCCGTAGTGAGTGTCCTCAACCGTTTCCCCATCTTGGCGCGAACGCACTTACTTTCGCGGATGTGGTTGGATTCCTTGACTTAGTGCCTGATGGAAATTTGTGCTGGTCGTCGCATGTTGCGCATTTCAGAGGAGAGCGTGAGCGTTTTCTTTGTTTTTTGCGGGTTTTGGGTGCCAATCCTAGGGAGCTGACCATTCTGTTGTTCGGCGTTTTTACCGCTCTCTCATCCGGTCAAAGCTGGATTCTGGCTATGTAGTTCATGGCTCTGCGCGTCCTTCTGTTCTTCATCGCATTAACCCGATTTACCTCCGGGGTGTCCGAGTACCCATAGGAGTCAGGCCGAAAAGTTATGTGTCATGTTTGTGTTTTGGGCCTGGAGAGCCTCCGTTGTATTGTCGTGGGGATGTTTTTCTTTATGCTTAAGATTTGCTTTAAAATAGTATTATATTATTCTCGTAATACAAGATGTATATGGAGAAATATGTAAAGAGATGACCGGCACATTGGAGAAGAGAATATTGGGATGTTGGTGGGAGATCACAAGAATTTGAGCGAAAATCTAATCGTTCGTTTTCTTTTGCATCTCCAGTCGATTTCTCTATGTATCTACAAATCGGGTGCAATACTCATTTTATAAATGAAATAAGTGAATCGCGTGTTTTGGTAATATTTAAAAATACAATATTATTTCTGAAAATGTGAATGACATGCAGATTGATGAATTATTTTCTCTTACAGGATACAAAATGGGTCATTAGAGTGCATTGGATAAATGTACAAAATTAATATCGATGATAGCTGTTAAAAGATTAAAACTGATGTCTTCAATTGCATTAACTGTTTAGTCTGTTTCTCTACATATTTACAATTGTGTTGTAAATAATTTTATAAGCATGTTAATATGTCAGTTATATATGAAATAGTGTCGAAATATTATGCTAGTATTCTCGCAGTACAAGATGTTTATGGAGGAATATTTAGAGAGGTGACGCAACGCAATGAAGATGTGAATATTGGGACGTCGGTGAGAGATCGCAAAAATTGAGCGAATATGTATTCGATCAGTCTTTGCGGGCTCTTATCGATTCTCTATGTATCTACACGTCAGCCGCGATATCCATTTTATAAAAGAAATAAACGTGCAATCTATTACGATTTTTTAAATTACAACATCTTATCTTGAGGCAAGAATGACATGCTAATTGTGAATTATTTCTTATTTCAGGATAAAAAATTTGTTTTGACTGTGTCTTCGATAAGACTACTACAATAACATAGATGACAGCTATTAAAAATTACAAAATATGTTACATTGCAGGAGGTATTTAATCGGTATCTCTACATATGTGTTGGAAATAATTTATATGTATGTAACTTTATGACATAACTTAAAATGTGTTTAAAATATTATGATAATATGGTCATAGTTTAAGATCTTTATGGAGGAATATGTAGATACATGAGCAGCAAAATGAAGAAGTGAACATTGGAATGTTGGAGATGGACACCCAATAAAAGTGCAAAGAATCCTGGGCTGGATTATGTGTGTCTCCTACCGATTTCGCAATGTATCTACACGGCGGATACAACACATTTTAATTATAAAAAAAAAAGGCATGTATTTTCATATTTCAAAATACAATCAATTTTCTAAAAGTGTGAATGATATGCTAATTGTTCATTATTTTCTCTTTTAGGATACGAAATAGAATCTGACAGTATGTTGGATGAAGCTACTACAGTAATATTGATGATAGCTAATAAGAGATTAAGAATATGTGTTCAATGGCATGGGCTGTTTCTCTACATATCTGCTAATGTGTTGAAAATAGATTTATAAGCATGCAAATACCTGAATAATAATGTAATCATTACTTAAATGTTAAGATGTTTTTCCAACAAAGAAAGTGTTTATAGAAAAATATTTGGAGAGATGACCAGTACAATTAGGAAGTGAATATTGGGAGATCGGTAATCGATGTCCAATAATTGTGCCAAGAATTCACTTTCTCATTTCTTTTTTGTCTCGTATCGATTTCTCTATATATCTACACGTAGGCTGCACTACACATTTTATAAATGAAACAAATATGCCATGTACTGTGACAATGTTTCAAAATACAAAATCATATACAGAAATTGAATGACGTGCGAATTGATGAATTAATTTCCCTTTCAGAGTACAAAATGAGTTCTAACAGTGTTTTGCATAAGGTTACTGCAATAATATCAATGAGATCTATTAAAAGGGGAAAAATAATAAACTCAATTGAATGAGGTGTTTAATCTGTTTATCTACATATCTATCCCTCAGGGGCCCAATTTTTGGGTACGGGGCGTAGCGACCCCGAGGCACCCGAGCTGCTCCTGTATTTCCACGCTCAGCGTGTTTGACTCGTTTTAATTTCGCCTATATTTTATTTTTTTATTTGTTCTACAGCCCCGTTTTTCGTCTGATGTTTGTCCCCGTATTTGGCACTGTAAACTGTCACTGGGAATCATACTGCTATTAGTCCTGTCACGGAGTGCTTGCTGCCGAGAGTGCAGTCGTCGTTGCTTGCGGACGATTTTGCCATCTTTCTTTCCTCTCGGAGGGCTTGTCTCTTGGAACGCCGCCTCCAATGCTGTGTCGATCGCCTTTGCGCTTGGAACGAGAATCACGGGTTTTGTTTCTCCGCGGAGGGGACCGTCTTCGAAAGCTTTTGGCACCTATGTGAGTGTCCTCCAGCGTTTCCCCATTTGGGCGCGGACGCTCTTACTTTCGCGGACGAGGTTGGATTCCTTGACATAGTTTTTGATGGCAATTTGTACTGCTCTTCGCATGTGGCGCCGTTCAGAGGGGAATGTGAGCGATTTCTTTATTTTTTCGGGTTTTGGGTGCCACATCCTGGGGAGCTGACCAGTCTGTTGTTAGCGTTTTTACCGCTCTCTCATCCGGTCAAAGCTGGATTCTGGCTATATCGTTCATGGCCCTGCGCGTCCTTCTGTTCTTCATCGCCTTAACCCGATTCACCTCCGGGGTGTAAGTGTTCCCATTGGAGCCAGGCCGACAAGCCATGTGTCAGGTTTGTGTGTGGGGTCTGGAGAGACTCCGTTGTATTGTCGTGGGGATGTTTTGCTTTATGCTTACGATTTGCTTTAAAATAGTATTATATTATTTTCGTAATATATGATGTTAATGGAGGAATATTTAAAGAGATGACCGGCATATTGAAGAAGGGAATATTGGGATGTTGGTGGGAGATCACAAGAAATTGAGCGAACATCTAATCGTTCTTTTTCTGGGGATCTCCCGACGATTTCTATATGTATCTACAAATCGGGTGCAATACAAATTTTATAAATGAAATAAATGAATCACGAGTTTTGGTAATATTTTAAAATACAATTTTATTTCTGAAAATATGAATGACATGCTGAGTGATGAATTATTTTCTCTTACAGGAAACAAAATGGGTCCTTAGAGTGTCTTGGATAAAGGTACAAAAATAATATCAATAATAGCTATTAAAAGATTAAAACTAATATCTTCAATTGCATTAAGTGTTTAATCTGTTTCTCTACATATTTACAATTGTGTTGTAAATAATTTTATAAGCATGTTAATATGTCAGTTATAATTGAAATAGTGCTCGAAATATTATGCTATTATTCTCCTAGCACAAGATGTTTGGGGAGGAATATTTAGAAAGGTGACGCAACGCAATGAATATGTGAATGTTGGGACGTCGGTGAGAGATCCCAAAAATTGAGCGAATATGTATTCGATCAACCTTTGGAGTCTCTTATCGATTTCTCTATGTATCTACACGTCAGCCGCGATATCCATTTTATAAAAGTAATAAACGTGCAATCTATTACGATATTTTAAATTACAACATCTTATCTTGAGGTAAGAATGACATGCTAATTGTGAATTATTTCTTATTTCAGGACAAAAAAATTTCTTTTGACAGTGTCTTCGATAAGGCTACTACAATAACATAGATGACAGCTATTAAAAATTAAAAAATATGTTACATTGCAGGAGGTATTTAATCGGTATCTCTACATATGTGTTGGAAATAATTTCATATGTATGTAACTTTATGACATAATTTAAAATGTGCTTAAAATATTATGATATAATGGTCATAGTTTATGATCTTTATGGAGGAATATTTAGATACATGAGCAGCAAAATGAAGAAGTGAACATTGGAATGTTGGAGATGGACACCCAATAAAAGTGCCAAGAATCCTTCGCTGCAATATGTTTGTCTCCTATCGATTTCGCTTTCGGCGGATACAACACATTTTAAATATAAAAAAATGGCATGTATTTTCATATTTCAAAACACAACAAATTTTCTAAAAGTGTGAATGACATGCTAATTGTTCAATTATTTTCTCTTTTAGGATACAAAATAGAATCTGACAGTATGTTGGATGAAGCTACTACAGTAATATTGATGATAGCTAATAAGAGATTAAAAATATGTGTTCAATTGCATGAGGTGTTTCTCTACAAATCTGCTAATGTGTTAAAAATAGTTTTATAAGCATGCAAATACCTGACTAATAATGTAATCATTACTTAAATATTTAGATGTTTTTCCAATAGTAGAAAGTGTTTATAGAAAAATATTTGGAGAGATGACCAGTACAATGAGGAAGTGAATATTGGGAGATCGGTAATCGAAGTCCAATAATTGTGCCAAGAATTCACTTTCTCATTTGTTTTTTGTCTCGTATTGATTTCTCTATATATCTACACGTCGGCTGCACTACACATTTTATAAATGAAATAAATATGCCATATACTGTGACAATGTTTCAAAATACAAAATTATTTGCAGAAATTAATGGACATGTTAATTGATGAATTAATTTACCTTTCAGAGTACAAAAAGTGTTCTGACAGTGTTTTGCATAAGGTTACTGCAATAAAATCAATGAGATCTATTAAAAGATGAAAAATAATAAACTATATTGAATGGGGTGTTTAATCTGTTTATCTACATATCTATCCCTCAGGGGCCCAATTTTTGGGTACGGGGCGTAGCGACCCCGAGGCACCCGAGCTGCTCCTGTATTTTCACGCTGAGCGTGTTTGACTCATTTTTATTTCGCCTATATTTTACTTTTTTTTTTTTTGTTCTACTGCCCTGTTTTTCGTCTGATGTTTGCCCCCGTGTTTGGCACTGTAAATTGTTACTGGGAATCATACTGTTATTAGTCCTGTCACTGAGTGTCTGCTGCCGAGAGTGCAGTCGTCGTTGCTTGCGGACGATTTTGCCAACTTTCTTTTATCTCGGAGGACTTGGCTCTTGGAACGCCGCCTCCAATGCTGTCTCGATCGCCTTTGCGCTTGGAATGAGAATCACGGGTTTAGTTTCTCCGCGGAGGGGATTGTCTTCGTGAGCTTTTGGAGCCGTAGTGGGTGTTCTCCACCGTTTCCCCATCTTGGCGTGGACGCTCTTACTTTCGCGGATGTGGTTGGATTCCTTGACTTAGTGCTTGATGGAAATTTGTGCTGGTCGTCGCATGTGGCGCCTTTCAGAGGAGAGCGTGAGCGTTTTCTTTGTTTTTTGCGGGTTTTGGGTGTCACATCCTGGGGAGCTGACCAGTCTGTTTTTCGGCTTTTTACCGCTCTCTCAACCGGTAAAAGATGGAAGCTGGCTATGTAGTTCATGGCTCTGCGCGTCCTTCTGTTCTTCATCGCATTAACCCGATTTACCTCCGGGGTGTCCGTGTTCCCATAGGACTCAGGCCGAAAATTCATGTGTCATGTTTGTGTTTTGGGGTCTGGAGAGCTTCCGGTGTATTGTCGCGGGGATGTTTTTGTTTATGCTTAAGATTTGCTTTAAAATAGTATTATATTATTCTCGTAATACAAGATATTTATGATGGAATATTTAAACAGATAACCGGCACATTGAAGAAGAGAATATTGGGATGTTGGTGGGAGATCACCAGAAATTGAGCGAAAATCTAATCGTTCTTTTTCTGGGGATCTCCCGTCGATTTCTCTATGTATCTACAAATCGGGTGCAATACACATTTTATAAATGAAATAAGTGATTCACGTGTTTTGGTAATATTTAAAAATACAATATTATTTCTGAAAATGTGAATGGCATGCTGATTGATGAATTATTTTCTCTTGCAGGATACAAAATGGGTCCTTAGAGTGTCTTGGATAAAGGTTCAAAAATAATATCGATGGTAGCTACTAAAAGATTAAAACTCATATCTTCAATTGCATGAAGTGTTTAGTCTGTTTATCTACATATTTACAATTGTGTTGTAAATAATTTTATAAGCATGTTAATATGTCAGTTATAATTGAAATAGTGTTCGAAATATTATGCTATTATTCTCGTAGTACAAGATGTTTATGGAGGAATATTTGGAGAGGTGACGCAACGCAATGAAGATGTGAATATTGGGACGTCGGTGAGAGATCGCAAAAATTGAGCGAATATGTATTCGATGAGTCTTTGAGGTCTCTTATCGATTTCTCTATGTATCTACACGTCAGCCGCGATATCCATGTTATAAAAGAAATAAACGTGCAATCTATTACCATATTTTAAATTACAACCTCTTATCTTGAGGTAAGAATGACATGCTAATTGTGAATTATTTATTATTTCAGGATAAAAAATTTGTTTTGACAGTGTCTTCGATAAAGCTACTACAATAACAAAGATGACGGCTATTAAAAATTAAAAAATATGTTAAATTGCAGGAGGTATTTAATCGGTATCTCTACATATGTGTTGGAAATAATTTATATGTATGTAACTTTATGACATAATTTAAAATGTGCTTAAAATATTATGATAATATGGTCATAGTTTAACATCTTTATGGAGGAATATTTAGATACATGAGCAGCAAAATGAAGAAGTGAACATTGGAATGTTGGTGATGGACACCCAATAAATGTGCCAAGAATCCTTCGGTGGATTATTTGTGTCTCCTATCGATTTCGCTATGTATCTACGCGGCGGATACAACACACATTATATATATATAAATGGCATGTATTTTCATAGTTCAAAAAACAACAAAATTTGCAAAAGTGTGAATGACATGCTAATTGTTGAATTATTTTCTCTTTTAGGATACAAAATGGGTTCTGACAGTATGTTGGATGAAGCTACAATAGTATTGATGATAGCTAATAAGAGATTAAAAATATGTGTTCAATTGCATGAGGTGTTTCTCTACATATCTGCTAAAGTGTTGAAAATGGTTTTATAAGCATGCAAATATCTGACTAATAATGTAATCATTACTTAAATGTTAAGATGTTTTTCCAATAGTGGAAAGTGTTTATAGAAAAATATTTGGAGAGATGACCAGTACAATGAGGAAGTGAATATTGGGAGATCGGTAATCGATGCCCAATAATTGTGCCAAGAATTCACTTTCTCATTTGTTTTTTTTTTTCTCGTATCGATTTCTTTATGTATCTACACGTCGGCTGCACTACACATTTTATAAACGAAATAAATATGCCATGTACTGTGACAATGTTTCAAAATACAAAATCATTTGCAGAAATTGAATGACGTGCTAATTGATGAATTAATTTCCCTTTCAGAGTAAAAAATGAGTTCTGACAGTGTTTTGCAAAAGGTTACTGCAATAATATCAATGAGATCTCTTAAAAGTAGAAATATAATAAACTATATTGAATGAGGTGTTTAATCTGTTTATCTACATATCTATCCCTCAGGGGCCCAATTTTTGGGTACGGGGCGTAGCGACCTCAAGGAATCCGAGCTGCTCCTGTATTTTCACGCTCAGCGTGTTTGACTCATTTTTATTTCGCCTATATTGTATTTTTTTATTTGTTCTACTGCTCCGTTTTTCGTCTGATGTTTGCCCCCGTGATTGGCACTGTAAACTGTTACTGGGTATTATGCTACTATTAGTCCTGTCACCGAGTGTTTGCTGCAGAGAGTGCAGTCGTCGTTGCTTGCGGACGATTTTGCCATCATTCTTTCCTCTCGGAGGGCTTGTCTCTTGGAACGCCGCCTCCAATGCTGTCTCGCTCGCCCTTGCGCTTGGAATGAGAATCACGGGTTTGGTTTCTTCGCGGAGGGGACCGTCTTCGAAAGCTTTTGGCGCCGTAGTGAGTGTCCTCAACCGTTTCCCCATCTTGGCGCGGACGCTCTTACTTTCGCGTACGACGTTGGACTCCTTGACGAAGTGTTTGATGGAAATTTGTACTGGTCTTCGCATGTGGCGCCGTTCAGAGGAGAGCGTGAAACTTTTCTTTGTTTTTTGAGGGTTTTGGGTGTCACATCCTGGGGAGCTGACCAGTCTGTTGTTCGGCGTTTTTACCCTCTCTCATCCGGTCAAAGCTGGATTCTGGCTATGTTGTTCATGGCTCTGCGCGTCCTTCTGTTCTTCATCGCCTTAACCCGATTCACCTCCGGGGTGTCCGTGTTCCCATTGGAGCCAGGCCGAAAATTCATTTGTCATGTTTGTGTTTTGGGTTCTGGAGAACCTCCGTTGTATTGTCGTGGGAATGTTTTACTTTATGCTTACGATTTGCTTTAAAATAGTATTATATTATTCTCGTAATACAAGATATTTATGATGGAATATTTAAACAGATAACCGGCACATTGAAGAAGAGAATATTGGGATGTTGGTGGGAGATCACCAGAAATTGAGCGAAAATCTAATCGTTCTTTTTCTGGGGATCTCCCGTCGATTTCTCTATGTATCTACAAATCGGGTGCAATACACATTTTATAAATGAAATAAGTGATTCACGTGTTTTGGTAATATTTAAAAATACAATATTATTTCTGAAAATGTGAATGGCATGCTGATTGATGAATTATTTTCTCTTGCAGGATACAAAATGGGTCCTTAGAGTGTCTTGGATAAAGGTACAAAAATAATATCGATGGTAGCTACTAAAAGATTAAAACTCATATCTTCAATTGCATTAAATGTTTAGTCTGTTTATCAACATATTTACAATTGTGTTGTAAATAATTTTATATGCATGTTAATATGTCAGTTATAATTGAAATAGTGTTCGAAATATTATGCTATTATTATTATCGTAGTACAAGATGTTTATGGAGGAATATTTCGACAGGCGACGCAACGCAATGAAGATGTGAATATTGGGACGTCGGTGAGAGATCGCAAAAATTGAGCGAATATGTATTCGATCAGTCTTTGAGGTCTCTTATCGATTTCTCTATGTATCTACACGTCAGCCGAGATATCCATTTTATAAAAGAAATAAATGTGCAATCTATAACGATATTTTAAATTACAATATCTTATTTTGAGGAAAGAATGACATGCTAATTGTGAATTATTTCTTATTTCAGGATAAAACATTACTTTTGACAGTGTCTTCGATAAGTCTACTACAATAACATAGATGACAGTTATTAAAAATTACAAAATATGTTACATTGCAGGAGGTATTTAATCGGTATCTCTGCATATGTGTTAGAAATAATTTTATATGTATGTAACTTTATGACTAAATTTAAAATGCGCTTAAAATATTATGATAATATGGTCATAGTTTAAGATCTTTATGGAGGAATATTTAGATACATGAGCAGCAAAATGAAGAAGTGAACATTGGAATGTCGGTGATGGACACCCAATAAATTTGCCAAGAGACCTTCGCTGGATTATTTGTGTCACCTATCGATTTCTCTATGTATCTACGCGGCGGTTTCAACACACATTTTATATATAAATAAATGGCATGTATTTTCATATTTCAAAATACAACAAAATTTCTAAAAGTGTGAATGACATGCTAATTGTTGAATTATTTTCTCTTTTAGGATACAAAATGGGTCCTGACAGTATGTTGGATGAAGCTACTACAATAATATTGATGATAGCTAATAAGAGATTAAAAATATGTGTTCAATTGCATGAGGTGTTTCTCTACATATCTGCTAATGTGTTGAAAATAGTTTTATAAGCATGCAAATATCTGACTAATAATGTAATCATTACTTAAATGTTAAGATGTTTTTCCAATAGTAGAAAGTGTTTATAGAAAAATATTTGGAGAGATGACCAGTACAATGAGGAAGTGAATATTGGGAGATCAGTAATCGATGTCCAATAATTGTGCCAAGAATTCACTTTCTCATTTGTTTTTGTCTCGTATAAGATTTCTCTATTTATCTACACGTCGGCTTCACTACATATTTTATAAATGAAATAAATATGCCATGTACTGTGACAATGTTTCAAAATACAAAATCATTTACAGAAATTGAATGACGTGCTAATTGATGAATTAATTTCCCTTTCAGAGTAAAAAATGTGTTCTGAAAGTTTTTTGCAAAAGGTTACTGCAATAATATCAATGAGATCTATTAAAAGGCGAAAAATAATGAACTCAATTGAATGAGGTGTTTAATCTGTTTATTTACATATCTATCCCTCAGGGGCCCAATTTTTGGATACGGGGCGTAGCGACCCCGAGGCCCCCGAGCTGCTCCTGTATTTTCACGCTCAGCGTGTTTGACTCATTTTTATTTCGCCAATATTTCATTTTTATATTTGTTCTACTGCTCCGTTTTTCGTCTGATGTTTGCCCCCGTGTTTGGCACTGTAAACTGTTACTGGGTATCATACTGCTCTTAGTCCTGTCACCGAGTGTTTGCTGCCGAGAGTGCAGTCGTCGTTGCTTGCGGACGATTTTGCCATCTTTCTTTCCTCTAGGAGGGCTTGTCTCTTGGAACGCCGCCTCCAATGCTGTCTCGATCGCCTTTGCGCTTGGAATGAGAATCACGAGTTTTGTTTCTCCGCGGAGGGGACCGTCTTCGAAAGCTTTTGGCGCCTATGTGAGTGTCCTCCAGCGTTTCCTCATCTGGGCGCGGAGGCTCTTACTTTCGCGGACGAGGTTGGACTCCTTGATTTAGTGTTTGATGGAAATTTGTACTGGTCTTCGCATGTGGCGCTGTTAGGAGGAGAGCGTGAGCCTTTTCTTTGTTTTTTGCGGGTTTTGGGTGCCACATCCTAGGGAGCTGACCAGTCTGTTGTTTGGCGTTTTTACCGCTCTCTCATCCGGTCCAAGCTGGATTCTGGCTATGTTGTTCATGGCTCTGGGCGTCCTTCTGTTCTTCATCGCCTTAACCCGATTCACCTCCGGGGTGTCCGTGTTCCCATTGGAGCCAGGCCGACAAGCCATGTGTCAGGTTTGTGTGTGGGGTCTGGAGAGCCTCCGTTGTATTGTCGTGGGAATGTTTTACTTTATGCTTACGATTTGCTTTAAAATAATATTATATTATTCTCGTAATATATGATGTTTATGATGGAATATTTAAAGAGATGACCGGCATATTGAAGAAGGGAATATTGGGATGTTGGTGGGAGATCACAAGAAATTGAGCGAAAATCTAATCGCTCATTTTCTGGGGTTCTCCCGTCGATTTCTCTATGAATCTACAAATCGGGTGCAATACACATTTTATTAATGAAATAAGTGAATCACGTGTTTTGGTAATATTTAAAAATACAATATTATTTCTGAAAATGTGAATGACATGCTGAGTGATGAATTATTTTCTCTTCCAGGATACAAAATGGGTCGTTAGAGTGTCTTGGATAAAGGTACAAAAATAATACCGATGGTAGCTATTAAAAATTAAAAGTCATTTCTTCAACTGCATTAAGTGCTTAATCTGTTTCTCTACATATTTACAATTGTGTTGTAAATAATTTTATAAGCATGTTAATATGTCAGTTATAATTGAAATAGTGCTCGAAATATTATGCTATTATTCTCCTAGCACAAGATGTTTGGGGAGGAATATTTAGAGAGGTGACGCAACGCAATGAATATGTGAATGTTGGGACGTCGGTGAGAGATCCCAAAAATTGAGCGAATATGTATTCGATCAACCTTTGGAGTCTCTTATCGATTTCTCTATGTATCTACACGTCAGCCGCGATATCCATTTTATAAAAGTAATAAACGTGCAATCTATTACGATATTTTAAATTACAACATCTTATCTTGAGGTAAGAATGACATGCTAATTGTGAATTATTTCTTATTTCAGGACAAAAAAATTTCTTTTGACAGTGTCTTCGATAAGGCTACTACAATAACATAGATGACAGCTATTAAAAATTAAAAAATATGTTACATTGCAGGAGGTATTTAATCGGTATCTCTACATATGTGTTGGAAATAATTTTATATGTATGTAACTTTATGACATAATTTAAAATGTGCTTAAAATATTATGATATAATGGTCATAGTTTATGATCTTTATGGAGGAATATTTAGATACATGAGCAGCAAAATGAAGAAGTGAACATTGGAATGTTGGAGATGGACACCCAATAAAAGTGCCAAGAATCCTTCGCTGCAATATGTTTGTCTCCTATCGATTTCGCTTTCGGCGGATACAACACATTTTAAATATAAAAAAATGGCATGTATTTTCATATTTCAAAACACAACAAATTTTCTAAAAGTGTGAATGACATGCTAATTGTTCAATTATTTTCTCTTTTAGGATACAAAATAGAATCTGACAGTATGTTGGATGAAGCTACTACAGTAATATTGATGATAGCTAATAAGAGATTAAAAATATGTGTTCAATTGCATGAGGTGTTTCTCTACATATCTGCTAATGTGTTAAAAATAGTTTTATAAGCATGCAAATACCTGACTAATAATGTAATCATTACTTAAATGTTTAGATGTTTTTCCAACAGTAGAAAGTGTTTATAGAAAAATATTTGGAGAGATGACCAGTACAATGAGGAAGTGAATATTGGGAGATCGGTAATCGAAGTCCAATAATTGTGCCAAGAATTCACTTTCTCATTTGTTTTTTGTCTCGTATTGATTTCTCTATATATCTACACGTCGGCTGCACTACACATTTTATAAATGAAATAAATATGCCATATACTGTGACAATGTTTCAAAATACAAAATTATTTGCAGAAATTAATGGACGTGTTAATTGATGAATTAATTTGCCTTTCAGAGTACAAAAAGTGCTCTGACAGTGTTTTGCATAAGGTTACTGCAATAAAATCAATGAGATCTATTAAAAGATGAAAAATAATAAACTATATTGAATGGGGTGTTTAATCTGTTTATCTACATATCTATCCCTCAGGGGCCCAATTTTTGGGTACGGGGCGTAGCGACCCCGAGGCACCCGAGCTGCTCCTGTATTTTCACGCTCAGCGTGTTTGACTCATTTTTATTTCGCCTATATTTTACTTTTTTTTTTTGTTCTACTGCCCTGTTTTTCGTCTGATGTTTGCCCCCGTGTTTGGCACTGTAAATTGTTACTGGGAAGCATACTGTTATTAGTCCTGTCACTGAGTGTCTGCTGCCGAGAGTGCAGTCGTCGTAGCTTGCGGACGATTTTGCCATCTTTCTTTTATCTCGGAGGACTTGGCTCTTGGAACGCCGCCTCCAATGCTGTCTCGATCGCCTTTGCGCTTGGAATGAGAATCACGGGTTTTGTTTCTCCGCGGAGGGGATTGTCTTCGTGAGCTTTTGGAGCCGTAGGTGTTCTCCACCGTTTCCCCATCTTGGCGTGGACGCTCTTACTTTCGCGGATGTGGTTGGATTCCTTGACTTAGTGCTTGATGGAAATTTGTGCTGGTCGTCGCATGTGGCGCCTTTCAGAGGAGAGCGTGAGCGTTTTCTTTGTTTTTTGCGGGTTTTGGGTGTCACATGCTGGGGAGCTGACCAGTCTGTTTTTCGGCTTTTTTACCGCTCTCTCAACCGGTCAAAGATGGAAGCTGGCTATGTAGTTCATGGCTCTGCGCGTCCTTCTGTTCTTCATCGCATTAACCCGATTTACCTCCGGGGTGTCCGTGTTCCCATTGGAGCCAGGCCGACAAGCCATGTGTCATGTTGGTTTTTCGGGGTCTGGAGAGCCTCCGTTGTATTGTCGTGGGGATGATTTTCTTTATGCTTAAGATTTGCTTTAAAATAGTATTATATTATTCTCGTAATACAAGAAGTTTATGGAGGAATATGTAAAGAGATGACGGGCACATTGAAGAAGAGAATATTGGGATGTTGGTGGGAGATCACAAGAAATTGAGCGAAAATCTAATCGTTCTTTTTCTGGGGATCTCCCGTCGATTTCTCTATGTATCTACAATGGGATGCAATGCACATTTTATAAATGAAATAAGTGAATCACGTGATTTGGTAATATTTAAAAATACAATATTATTTCTGAAAATGTGAATGACATGCTGATTGATGAATTATTTTCTCTTACAGGATACAAAATGGGTCATTAGAGTGTATTGGATAAGGGTGCAAAATTAATATCGATGATAGCTATTAAAAGATTAAAACTCATATCTCCAATTGCATTAAGTGTTTAGTCTGTTTCTCTACATATTTACAATTGTGTTGTAAATAATTCTATAAGCATGTTAATATATCAGTTATAATTGAAATAGGGTTCAAAATATTATGCTATTATTCTCGCAGTACAAGATGTTTATGGAGGAATATTTAGAGAGGTGACGCAACGCACTGAAGATGTGAATATTGGGACGTCGGTGAGAGATCGCAAAAATTCAGCGAATATGTATTCGATGAGTCTTTGCGTGCTCTTATCGATTTCTCTATGTATCTACACGTCAGCCGCGATATCCATTTTATAAAAGAAATAAACGTGCAATATATTACGATATTTTAAATTACAACATATTATCTTGAGGAAAGAATGACATGCTAATTGTGAATTATTTCTTATTTCAGGATAAAACATTTCTTTTGACAGTGTCTTCGATAAGGATACTACAATAATATAGATGACAGCTATTAAAAATTAAAAAATATGTTAAATTGCAGGAGAATTTAATCGGTATCTCTACATATGTGTTGGAAATAAATGTATATGTATGTAACTTTATGACATAATTTAATGTGCTTAAAATATTATGATAATATGGACATAGTTTAAGATCTTTATGGAGGAATTTTTAGATACATGAGCAGCAAAATAAAGAAGTGAACATTGGAATGTCGGTGATGGACACCCAATAAATGTGCCAAGAATTCTTAGCTGGATTATTTGTGTCTCCTATCGATTTCTCTACGTATCTACGCGACGGATGCAACACACATTTTATAAATTAAAAAATTGGCATGTATTTTCATATTTCAAAATAAAACAAAATTTCCAAAAGTGTGAATGACATGCTAATTGTTGAATTATTTCCTCTTTTAGGATACAAAATGGGTTCTGACAGTATGTTGGATAAAAGCTACTACAATAATATTGATCATAGCTAATAAGAGATTAAAAATATGTGTTCAATTGCATGAGCTGTTTCGCTACATATCTGCTAATGTGTTGAAAATAGTTTTATGAGCATGCAAATATCTGACTATAAATGTAATCATTACTTAAATGTTAAGATGTTTTTCCAATAGTAGAAAGTGTTTATAGAAAAATATTTGGAGAGATGACCAGTACAATGAGGAAGTGAATATTGGGAGATCGGTAATCGATGCCCAATAATTGTGCCAAGAATTCACTTTCTCATTTGTTTGGTGTCTCGTATCGATTTCTCTATGTATCTACACGTCGGCTGCACTCACGTTTTATAAATGAAATAAATATGCCATGTACTGTGACAATGTTTCAAAATACAAAATCATTTATAGAAATTGAATGACGTGCTAATTGATGAATTAATTTCCCTTTCAGAGTACAAAATGGGTTCGGACAGTGTTTTGCATAAGGTTACTGCAATAATATCAATGAGATCTATTAAAAGATGAAAAATAATAAACTCAATTGAATGAGGTGTTTAATCTGTTTATCTACATATCTATCCCTCAGGGGCCCAATTTTTGGGTACGGGGCTTAGCGACCCAGAGGCACCCGAGCTGCTCCTGTATTTTCACGCTCAGCGAGTTTGACCTATTTTTATTTCGCATATAAATATTTTTTTATTTGCTCTACTGCCCCGTTTTTGTTTGATTTTTGCCCCCGTGTTTGACACTGCAAAATGTTACTGCGTATCGGCGTAACTCCCAGCACTGGGTTATCATGTAAGTCTTTACCGTTTCCCCTCGTAAAAGCCAAGTCCGGGGAAGGGCCATTACATGAGCTGTTGACTTCCTGCAGGCGATGGGTCCTTTTGTCAACCCACAAAAATATGTGATCCTGAGGTGATTTTGTCTAGGCCAGGATAGGTCACCTGAGCCGGGGTAGCGCCCAGGATGGACGCTCCCATCGGGGCAGTTTCGATGCTGGAGAATAATATCGCTGTGGTGAACGAAAACAATTTCATACATATGAAAATAAACAGGAGTGACCGAGAGAACTGTTCCTCGTTACTTGGTAATTGGTCGAAAAGAAGACGGCCAGTCGTTTAAGCTGTTAAACCCATTGGTCATTCAGAAGGGCAATGACGCCATAGCTGGACCCGTGAAATCCTGCACACGACTCCGTAAAGGATCTTTTTTGGTGGAGATCATTGTAATGTCTGAGAGAAACTCATTGCTCAAGGAGACGATTCTCCACGGTTATCCCATGCGTGTTGAGCAACATGGCACAAACAATTCGTTGCGAGGTGTTATTTCTACAAATGTACTGAACGGAATGTCTGACCCGGACATCCGGAGATGTTTGGAAGTCCAAAGGGTCACTTCAATATATCGAGTGCAGGCGAGGAAAGAGGGTGAATTGCAGCTTACCCGAATTCTTTTCCTCACCTTTGCCGGGTTGAATTGCGGCAGAGTATTAAAGCGGGAAACGAGGTCATGGAGGTGCGCACGTACATACCGAGCCCGTTTTCTGTAAGAGTGTCACTTCCATCTGTGCAACCCGCGGTCAAAATAGTCACGAAGGACCATGGTCATCCCCTCCGGTCTGCGTCAACCGCGGAGATCATCCAGCCTCATCCCACGAATGTCCTTTTAGAGAGGGGCGTTGTATTCAGGAGATCCGGGTAAAGGAAAATCTCTGCTTTACTGAGGCCCGGAAGTGTTTCTAATCTCGCCAACCCGTTGTTCCTAAGATCGGTACATACACCCCAGCAGCTTCTTCATCGATCAAGAAGTGCGACAGCAGTACGCAGACCTGCGACCTTGTCTATACACGGGTCCCCAATGTGCCCTGTCCTCCCAAGCGCTCTACTGAGAAGCCCAAAACCATAGTTTTTAATGCATCAGAAATTAACTTTAAGACTAGTTACACAAAGAATGACTTTTTGAAAACATCTACTCTTCCTGAAAAGCAGAAGAGCTCTTCTCCTTCTTGGAGGTCCCGCGCCCATGATTGGAGCAAACCTGCTAGGCGGCGGCCATCACCGCCTATCTCTACATCCTACCAACTCAAAAAAGACGGGTGATTCACCCTGTACCTTCCAAAAGTATGGTTGTGTATTTTTAACTTATTTTATATAACTTTAGCAACGACTATCTTTACGTGGAATGTACGTGGACTCCGCAGTGGACGACCTAAACTCGGAGTTACCTTTACGAACGATTGACTCTCCGCTTGTTTCTCTCCAGGAGACTAAACTTGGACCACAAGATTCTTTTACTATACTCGGTTACTCTTTGGTCAGGTTTGATCTTCCTCCCGCAGATGGTACTACCGCGCATGGGGGAGTTATGCTTTTGATACTCAATGACGTATATATATGAATAGTGTTTATCGCCCGTTTTTCCTACAGAGGCACCACAGGCGATGGACACTGATGATACATGAAATGAAATGATGTATTGGGAAAGGATTTATTTTTATTTTATAGAAGGAATCGTTCCAGGCCTAAGTTTGGGGTACCCCCTCGCCATTTGCCATTTATGACTGAGGAAAACCTGGAAAAAAACCTCAGTCAGGAAGGACGGTGCTGGCGGTATTCTAACCCAGACCTCCCGCTCACGAGTCATAGACTAAACGAACCTGATCAACCGTGGCGGTACGCATAGACGTGTACAGTACTTCAATTAACCTCTATACACCTATACAGGCTGCTGCAGCGTCATTTCACTTCTATGGCCTTAGTTTTTCTGTTTGCACTATTTACTTCCTGCACCTGCCACTGTCGCAATAGATGATCTGTAGAAGCTACCTGTAGCAGTTTCAGCTACCACCATCTTCTACTTTTGGGGAATTTTAATGCGCACCATCCCCTATGCTGTTCCAACACGGAGTTTGCCAGGGGTAGCATGTTGGCAGACTTTCTAGACCGCCATGATCAAATTCTGCTTAACACTGGTCATTCTAAATTTATTTCTGACTGCAACCATTGTTTTTCTCACTTGGACCTAGCCTTTTGTTCTGCTTCTCTTGCTGTACATTTTACCCTGAACGTCATCTCTGAAATATATTCTAGTGACCACTTTGCATGTCAGATACATGTACTCTCTTCAAACGCACATTCTCAGCGCGCGTCCAAATGACTTATTGCAAAAGCGAATTGGCACCGCTTTCGATCTCTGGCTGTATTCTCAGGGATGGATTTTCCATCCGTCGATGCCGTGATCGAGCTCCTCGATACGGTCATACTTCATGCCGCAGTTCAGGCCATTCCCCGGTCGTCTTGCCACCCCAGGAGCTTAACAGTTCCCTAGTGTACCGATGAATGCCGGGATGCGTTGCGCTCACGCCGAGGTGCTCTCCGAGTTTTTCGTCGCCACCCTACTTGGACCAACAAGATTCGCTATAAACAGCGCCAAAAGTCGTCCGGTCATCAAAAATAGCAAAAAAGCGTCTTGGGTAGCTGTCACCTATTCTTTAAAGTGCAAAACATCTTCATCTGTTGTTTGGGAACAGCTAGGCCGCTTTGCGGGCGAACCTACATTTACGCACCTTCGCTGATGTTTCGAGCTCCGCCAATTACTCTGCTTCATATGGTACTTTAAAGGAGCAGGTTGAATCGAATGGTTTCTCCTTGGCCGCCGACCATCAGGAGTGCTATAACGTTCCTTTTACCACCAGGGAATTGGAGCATGCCCTTTTTACCTCTCGGCATTGCCCACCGTGGACAAATGGCATTCATGTGGCTATGTGGCGGAAGCAGGTGGGGCTTTTTTTTATTACAGATGTTTAATTTGTTATTTATTTATTGCATCAATGACGTTTGGCGGGTGGCCGCTGTCATTCCTGTGCATGGGCCAGGAGAGGGCCCACATATTCTTTCCGGTGGCCGTCCGATTTCCCTCACTGGCTGCGTCTGCGGGGTGGTGGAGCGCATGATTGACGGGAAGATTATGTGTTGGTTATAGTCGAGGAATTTGTTGACGAAGTCGTAGTGCGGTTTTCGGCGTCATCGTTCCTCAGTCGACCATCTTGTGACTTTAACCACCCATGTAATGGATGGTTTTGTACGGCAATGCCGGGTGAAGGCCGTATTTTTCTATCTGGAGAGGGCGTGCGGTGCTTGCTGGAGATGCAGCGTCCTCCGTGCGCTTCACGATTGCCGTGTCCGTGGGCATATGTCATTTATTATTTGGGAGTTTGAGGGATCGGGTTTTTGATATTGGCGTGGGCTCGGTTACGTCATCTGTTTTTGCTCGGGAGAGCGGTGTGCCTCGGGGCTGGATGCCCGGTTGCGCGCTGTTTGCCGCTGCTATTAGTCCTGTAACCGAGTGTTTGCTGCCGAGAGTGCAGTGGTCGTTGCTTGCGGACGATTTTGCCATCTTTTTTTCCTCTCGGAGGGCTTGTCTCTTGGAATGCCGCCTCCAATGCTGTCTCGATAGCCTTTCCGCTTGGAATGAGAATCACGGGTTTTGATTCTCCGCGGAGGGGACCGTCTTCGAAAGCTTTTGGCGCCGTACTGAGTGTCCTCCACCGTTTCCCCATCTTGGCGCGGACGCTCTTACTTTCGCGGACAAGGTTGGATTCCTTGACTTAGTATTCGATGGAAATTTGTACTGATCTTCGCATATGGCGCCGTACAGGGGGGATGTGAGCGATTTCTTTGATTTTTGCGGCTTTTGGGTGCCACATCCTGGGGAGCTGACCGGTCTGTTGCTTAGCGTTTTTACCGCTCTCTCATCCGGTCTAGCTGGATTCTGGCTATGCTTTTCATGCCTCTGCGAGTCCTTCTGTTCTTCATCGCCTTAATCCGATTCACTTCCGGGGTGTCTGTGTTCCCATTGGAGCCAGGCCGACAAGCCATGTGTCTGATTTGTGTGTGGGGTCTGGAGAGCCTCCGTTGTATTGTCGTGGGAATGCTTTGCTTTATGCTAAGGATTTGCTTTAAAATGGTATTATATTATTCTCGTAATACAAGATGTTTATGGAGGAATATTTAAAGAGATAACCGGCACATTGAAGAAGAGAATATTGGGATGTTGGTGAGAGATCACAAGAAATTGAGCGATTATCTAATCGCTCTTTTTCTGGGGATCTCCCGTCGATTTCTCTATGAATCTACAAATCGGGTGCAATACACATTTTATAAAAAAATAAGTGAATCACGTGTTTTGGTAATATTTAAAAATACAATATTATTTCTGAAAATGTGAATGACATGCTGAGTGATGAATTATTTTCTGTTACAGGATACAAAATGGGTTCTTAGAGTGTCTTGGATAAAGGTACAAAAAATAATATCGATGGTAGCTATTAAAAGATTAAAACTCATATCCTCAATTGCATTAAGTGTTTAATCTGTTTCTCTACATATTTACAGTTGTGTTGTAAATAATTTTATAAGCATGTTAATATGTCAGTTATAACTGAAATAGTGTTCGAAATATTATACTATTATTCTCGTAGTACAAGATGTTTATGGAGGAATATTTAGAGAGGTGATGCAACGCAATGAAGATGTGAATATTGGGACGTCGGTGAGAGATCCCAAAAATTGAGCGAATATGTATTCGATCCGTCTTTGCGGTCTCTTATCGATTTCTCTATGTATCTACTGGTCAGCCGCGATATCCAATTTATAAATGAAATAAACGTGTAATCTATTACGATATTTTAAATTACAACATCATATCTTGAGGTGAGAATGACATGCTAATTGTGAATCATTTCTTATTTCAGGATAAAGAATTTATTTTGACAGTGTCTTCGATAAGGCTACTACAATAATATAGATGACAGCTAATAAAAATTAAAAATATGTTAAATTGCAGGAGTATTTAATCCGTATCTCTACATATGTGTTGGAAATAAATGTATATGTATGTAACTTTATGACATAATTTAATGTGCTTAAAATATTATGATAATATGGACATAGCTTAAGATCTTTATGGAGGAATTTTTAGATACATGAGCAGCAAAATGAAGAAGTGAACATTGGAATGTCGGTGATGGACACCCAATAAATGTGCCAAGAATTCTTAGCTGGATTATTTGTGTCTCCTATCGATTTCACTACGTATCTACGCGACGGATCCAACACACATTTTATAAATGAAAAAATTGGCATGTATTTTCATATTTCAAAATACAACAAAATTTCTAAAAGTGTGAATGAATGCTAATTGTTAATTATTTTCTCTTTTAGGATACAAAATGGGTCCTGACAGTATGTTGGATGAAGCTACTACAATAATATTGATGATAGCTAATAAGAGATTAAAAATATGTGTTCAATTGCATGAGGTGTTTCTATACATATCTGCTAATGTGTTGAGAATAGTTTTATAAGCATGCAAATATCTGACTAATAATGTAATCATTACTTAAATGTTAAGATGTTTTTCCAATAGTAGAAAGTGTTTATAGAAAAATATTTGGAGAGATGACCAGTACAATGAGGAAGTGAATATTGGGAGATCGGTAATCGATGTCCAATAATTGTGCCAAGAATTCACTTTCTCATTTGTTTTTTGTCTCGTATCGATTTCTCTATTTATCCACACGTCGGCTTCACTACACATTTTATAAATGAAATAAATATGCCATGTACTGTGACAATGTTTCAAAATACAAAATCATTTACAGAAATTGAATGACGTGCGAATTGATGAATTAATTTCCCTTTCAGAGTAAAAAATGTGTTCTGAAAGTTTTTTGCAAAAGGTTACTGCAATAATATCAATGAGATCTATTAAAAGGCGAAAAATAATGAACTCAATTGAATGAGGTGTTTAATCTGTTTATTTACATATCTATCCCTCAGGGGCCCAATTTTTGGATACGGGGCGTAGCGACCCCGAGGCCCCCGAGCTGCTCCTGTATTTTCACGCTCAGCGTGTTTGACTCATTTTTATTTCGCCTATATTTTATTTTTTTATTTGTTCTACTGCCCCGTTTTTAGTCTGATGTTTGTCCCCGTGTTTGGCACTGCAAACTGTCACTGGGTATCATTCTGCTATTAGTCCTGTCACGGAGTGTTTGCTGCCGAGAGTGCAGTCGTCGTTGCTTGCGGACGATTTTGCCATCTTTCTTTCCTCTCGGAGGGCTTGTCTCTTGAAATGCCGCCTCCAATGCTGTCTCGATCGCCTTTGCGCTTGGAATGAGAACACGGGTTTTGTTTCTCCGCGGAGGGGACCGTCTTCGAAAGCTTTTGGCGTCATAGTGAGTGTCCTCCACCGTTTCCCCATCTTGGCGCGGACGCTCTTACTTTCGCGGACGAGGTTGCATTCCTTGACTTAGTGCTTGCTGGAAATTTGTACTGGTCTTCGCATGTGGCGCCGTTCAGAGAGGAATGTGAGCGATTTCTTTGTTTTTTGCGGGTTTTGGGTGTCGCATCCTGGGGAGCTGACCAGTCTGTAGCTTAGCGTTTTTACCGCTCTCTCAACCGGTCAAAGATGGATTCTGGCTATGTTGTTCATGGCTCTGCGCGTCCTTCTGTTCTTCATCGCCTTAACCCGATTCACTTTCGGGGTGTCCGTGTTCCCATTGGAGCCAGGCCGACAAGCCATGTGTCAGGTTTGTGTGTGGGGTCTGGAGAGCCTCCGTTGTATTGTCGTGGGAATGTTTTACTTTATGCTTACGATTTGCTTTAAAATAATATTATATTATTCTCGTAATATATGATGTTTATGATGGAATATTTAAAGAGATGACCGGCATATTGAAGAAGGGAATATTGGGATGTTGGTGGGAGATCACAAGAAATTGAGCGAAAATCTAATCGCTCATTTTCTGGGGTTCTCCCGTCGATTTCTCTATGAATCTACAGATCGGGTGCAATACACATTTTATAAATGAAATAAGTGAATCACGTGTTTTGGTAATATTTAAAAATACAATATTATTTCTGAAAATGTGAATGGCATGCTGATTAATGAATTATTTTCTCTTGCAGGATACAAAATGGGTCCTTAGAATGTCTTGGATAAAGGTACAAAAATAATATCGATGGTAGCTACTAAAAGATTAAAACTCATATCTTCAATTGCATTAAGTGATTAGTCCATTTATCTACATATTTACAATTGTGTTGTAAATAATTTTATATGCATGTTAATATGTCAGTTATAATTGAAATAGTGTTCGAAATATTATGCTATTATTCTCGTAGTACAAGATGTTTATGGAGGAATATTTCGAGAGGTGACGCAACGCAATGAAGATGTGAATATTGGGACGTCGGTAGGAGATCGCAAAAATTGAGCGAATATTTATTCGATGAGTCTTTGAGGTCTCTTATCGATTTCTCTATGTATCTACACGTCAGCCGCGATATCCATTTTATAAAAGAAATAAACGTGCAATCTATTACGATATTTTAAATTACAATATCTTATTTTGATGTAAGAATGACATGCTAATTGTGAATTATTTCTTATTTCAGGATAAAACATTTCTTTTGACAGTGTCTTCGATAAGGATACTACAATAACATTGATGACAGCTATTAAAAATTAAAAAATATGTTACATTGCAGGAGGTATTTAATCGGTATCTCTACATATGTGTTGGAAATAATTTTATATGTATGTAACTTTATGACATAATTTAAAATGTGCTTAAAATATTATGATAATATGGTCATAGTTTAAGATCTTTATGGAGGAATATTTAGATACATGAGCAGCAAAATGAAGAAGTGAACATTGGAATGTCGGTGATGGACACCCAATAAATGTGCCAAGAATACTTCGCTGGATTATTTGTGTCTCCTATCAATTTCGATGTATCTACGCGGCGGTTTCAACACACATTTTATATATATAAAAATGGCATGTATTTTCATATTTCAAAATACAACAAAATTTCTAAAATTGTGAATGACATGCTAATTGTGAATTATTTTCTCTTTTAGGATACAAAATGTGTTCTGACAGTATGTTGGATGAAGCTACTACAATAATATTGATGATAGCTAATAAGAGATTAAAAATATGTGTTCAATTGCATGAGGTGTTTCTCTACATATCTGCTAATGTGTTGAAAATAGCGTTATAAGCATGCAAATATCTGACTAATAATGTAATCATTACTTAAATGTTAAGATGTTTTTCCAATAGTAGAAAGTGTTTATAGAAAAATATTTGGAGAGATGACCAGTACAATGAGGAAGTGAATATTGGGAGATCGGTAATCGATGTCCAATAATTGTGCCAAGAATTCACTTTCTCATTTGTTTTTTGTCTCGTATCGATTTCTCTATTTATCTACACGTCGGCTGCACTACACATTTTATAAATGAAATAAATATGCCATGTACTGTGACAATGTTTCAAAATACAAAACCATTTACAGAAATTGAATGACGTGCTAATTGATGAATTAAATTCCCTTTCAGAGTACAAAATGTGTTCTGAAAGTTTTTTGCAAAAGGTTACTGCAATAATATCAATGAGATCTATTAAAAGGCGAAAAATAATAAACTCAATTGAATGAGGTGTTTAATCTGTTTATCTACATATCTATCCCTCAGGGGCCCAATTTTTGGGTACGGGGCGTAGCGACCCCGAGGCACCCGAGCTGCTCCTCTATTTTCACGCTCAGCGTGTTTGACTCATTTTTATTTCGCCTATATTTTATTTTTTTTTTTTGTTCTACTGCCCCGTTTTTCGTCTCATGTTTGCTCCCGTGTTTGGCACTGTAAATTGTTACTGGGTATCATACTGCTACTAGTCCTGTCACCGAGTGTTTGCTGCCGAGAGTGCCATCGTCGTTGCTTGCGGACGATTTTCCCATTTTTCTTTCCTCTCGGAGGGCTTGTCTCT
The DNA here is from genome assembly GCA_030762175.1 of Metallyticus violacea. Classification (NCBI taxonomy): domain Eukaryota; kingdom Metazoa; phylum Arthropoda; class Insecta; order Mantodea; family Metallyticidae; genus Metallyticus; species Metallyticus violacea. The sequence goes on from CM060846.1 coordinate 38,096,181, forward strand.
TGGAACGCCGCCTCCAATGCTGTCTCGATCGCCTTTGCGTGTTGGGCACTGTAAACTGTTACTGGGTATCATACTGCTATTAGTCCTGTCACCGAGTGTTTGCTGCCGAGAGTGCAGTCGTCGTTGCTTGCGGACGATTTTGCCATCTTTTTTTCCTCTCGGAGGGTTTGGCTCTTGGAACGCCGCCTCCAATGCTGTCTCGATCGACTTTGCGCTTGGAATGAGAATCACGGGTTTTGTTTCTCCGCGGAGGGGACCGTCTTCGAAAGCTTTTGGCGTCATAGTGAGTGTCCTCCACCGTTTCCCCATCTTGGCGCGGACGCTCTTACTTTCGCGGACGAGGTTGCATTCCTTGACTTAGTGCTTGATGGAAATTTGTACTGGTCTTCGCATGTGGCGCCGTTCAGAGGGGAATGTGAGCGATTTCTTTGTTTTTTGCGGGTTTTGGGTGTCGCATCCTGGGGAGCTGACCAGTCTGTAGCTTAGCGTTTTTACCGCTCTCTCAACCGGTCAAAGATGGATTCTGGCTATGTTGTTCATGGCTCTGCGCGTCCTTCTGTTCTTCATCGCCTTAACCCGATTCACTTTCGGGGTGTCCGTGTTCCCATTGGAGCCAGGCCGACAAGCCATGTGTCAGGTTTGTGTGTGGGGTCTGGAGAGCCTCCGTTGTATTGTCGTGGGAATGTTTTACTTTATGCTTACGATTTGCTTTAAAATAATATTATATTATTCTCGTAATATATGATGTTTATGATGGAATATTTAAAGAGATGACCGGCATATTGAAGAAGGGAATATTGGGATGTTGGTGGGAGATCACAAGAAATTGAGCGAAAAACTAATCGTTCTTTTTCTGGGGATCTCCCTTTGATTTCTCTATGCATCTACAATGGGATGCAAGGCACATTTTATAAACGAAATAAGTGAATCACGTGATTTGGTAATATTTAAAAATACAATATTATTTCTGAAAATGTGAATGACATGCTGAGTGATGAATTATTTTCTCTTACAGGATACAAAATGGGTCATTAGAGTGTATTGGATAAAGGTGCCAAATATAATCGATGATAGCTATTAAAAGATTAAAACTCATATCTCCAATTGCATTAAGTGTTTAGTCTGTTTCTCTATATATTTACAATTGTGTTGTAAATAATTTTATAAGCATGTTAATATATCAGTTATAATTGAAATAGGGTTCGAAATATTAGGCTATTATTCTCGCAGTACAAGATGTTTATGGAGGAATATTTAGAGAGGTGACGCAACGCAATGAAGATGTGAATATTGGGACGTCGGTGAGAGATCGCAAAAATTCAGCGAATATGTATTCGATGAGTCTTTGCGTGCTCTTATCGATTTCTCTATGTATCTACACGTCAGCCGCAATATCCATTTTATAAAAGTAATAAACGTGTAATCTATTACGATATTTTAACTTACAACATCTTATCTTGAGGTGAGAATGACATGCTAATTGTGAATCATTTCTTATTTCAGGATAAAAATTTTCTTTTGACAGTGTCTTCGATAAGGCTACTACAATAACATAGATGACAGCTATTAAAAATTAAAAAATATGTTACAATGCAGGAGGTATTTATTCGGTATCTCTACATATGTGTTGGAAATAATTTTATATGTATGTAACTTTATGACATAATTTAAAATGTGCTTAAAATATTATGATAATATGGTCATAGTTTAAGATCTTTATGGAGGAATATTTAGATACATGAGCAGCAAAATGAAGAAGTGAACATTGGAATGTTGGCGATGGACACCCAATAAATGTGCCAAGAATCCTTCGGTGGATTATTTGTGTCTCCTATCGATTTCGCTATGTATCTACGCGGCGGATACAACACACATTATATATATATAAATGGCATGTATTTTCATAGTTCAAAAAACAACAAAATTTGCAAAAGTGTGAATGACATGCTAATTGTTGAATTATTTTCTCTTTTAGGATACAAAATGGGACCTGACAGTATGATGGATGAAGCTACTACAATAATATTGATCATAGCTAATAAGAGATTAAAAATATGTGTTCAATTGCATGAGGTGTTTCTCTACATATTTGCTAATATGTCGAAATTAGTTTTATAAGCATGGAAATATCTGACTAATAATGTAATCATTACTTAAATGTTAAGATATTTTTCCAATAGTAGAAAGTGTTTATAGAAAAATATTTGGAGAGATGACCAGTACAATGAGGAAGTGAATATTGGGAGATCGGTAATCGATGCCCAATAATTGTGCCAAGAATTCACTTTCTCATTTGTTTGGGGTGTCGTATCGATTTCTTTATGTATCTACACGTCGGCTGCACTACACATTTTATAAATGAAATAAATATGCTATGTACTGTGACAATGTTTCAAAATACAAAATCATTTGAAGAAATTGAATGACGTGCTAATTGATGAATTAATTTCCCTTTCAGAGTACAAAATGGGTTCTGACAGTGTTTTGCATAAGGTTACTGCAATAATATCAATGAGATCTATTGAAAGATGAAAAATAATAAACTCAATTGAATGAAGTGTTTAATCTGTTTATCCACATATCTATCCCTCAGGGGCCCAATTTTTGGGTACGGGGCGTAGCGACCCCGAGGCACCCGAGCTGCTCCTGTATTTTCACGTTCAGCGTGTTTGACTCATTTTTATTTCGCCTATATTTTACTTTTTTTTTTTTGTTCTACTGCCCCGTTTTTCGTCTGATGTTTGCCCCCGTGTTTGGCACTGTAAATTGTTACTGGGAATCATGCTGCTATTAGTCCTGTCACTGAGTGTTTGCTGCCGAGAGTGCAGTCGTCGTTGCTTGGAGACGATTTTGCCATCTTTCTTTTATCTCGGAGGGCTTGGCTCTTGGAACGCCGCCTCCAATGCTGTCTCGATCGCCTTTGCGCTTGGAATGAGAATCACGGGTTTTGTTTCTCCGCGGAGGGGACTGTCTTCGTGAGCTTTTGGAGCAGTAGTGGGTGTTCTCCACCGTTTCCCCATCTTGGCGTGGACGCTCTTACTTTCGCGCATGTGGTTGGATTCCTTGACTTAGTGCTTGATGGAAATTTGTGCTGGTCGTCGCATGAGGCGCCTTTCAGAGGAGAGCGTTAGCGTTTTCTTTGTTTTTTGCGGGTTTTGGGTGTCACATCCTGGGGAGCTGACCAGTCTGTTGTTCGGCTTTTTTACCGCTCTCTCATCCGGTCAAAGATGGATTCTGGCTATGTAGTTCATGGCTCTGCGCGTCCTTCTGTTCTTCATCGCCTTAACCCGATTCACCTCCGGGGTGTCCGTGTTCCCATTGGAGCCAGGCCGACAAGCCATGTGTCATGTTTGTTTTTGGGGGTCTGGAGAGCCTCCATTGTATTGTCGTGGGGATGTTTTTCTTTATGCTTAAGATTTGCTTTAAAATACTATTATATTATTCTCGTAATACAAGATGTTTATGGAGGAATATGTAAAGAGATGACCGGCACATTGAAGAAGAGAATATTGGGATGTTGGCAGGAGATCACAAGAAATTGAGCGAAAATCTAATCGTTCGTTTTGTTATGCATCTCTAGTCGATTTCTCTATGTATCTACAAATCGGGTGCAATACACATTTTATAAATGAAGTAAGTGAATCACGTGTTTTGGTAATATTTAAAAATACAATATCTTTTCTGAAAATGTGATTGGCATGCTGATTGATGAATTATTTTCTCTTGCAGGATACAAAATGGGTCCTTAGAGTGTCTTGGATAAAGGTACAAAAATAATATCGATGCTAGCTACTAAAATATTAAAACTCATATCTTCAATTGCATTAAGTGATTAGTCTGTTTATCTACATATTTACAATTGTGTTGTAAATAATTTGTAAGCATGTTAATATGTCAGTTATATATGAAATAGTGTTCGAAATATTATGCTATTATTCTCGTAGTACAAGATGTTTATGGAGGAATATTTAGAGAGGTGACGCAACGCAATGAAGATGTGAATATTGGGACGTCGGTGAGAGATCGCAAAAATTGAGCGAATATGTATTCGATCAGTCTTGAGGGCGCTTATCGATTTCTCTATGTATCTACACGTCAGCCGCGATATCCATTTTATAAAAGAAATAAACGTGCAATCTATTACGATATTTTAAATTACAATATCTTATTTTGAGGTAAGAATGACATGCTAATTGTGAATTATTTCTTATTTCAGGATAAAACATTTCTTTTGACAGTGTCTTCGATAAGGCTACTACAATAACAAAGATGACAGTTATTAAAAATTAAAAAATATGTTACATTGCAGGAGGTATTTAATCGGTATCTCTACATATGTGTTGGAAATAATTTTATATGTATGTAACTTTATGACATAATTTAAAATGTGCTTAAAATATTAAGATAATATGGTCATAGTTTAAGATCTTTATGGAGGAATATTTAGATACATGAGCAGCAAAATGAAGAAGTGAACATTGGAATGTCGGTGATGGACACAAATATATGTGCCAAGAATCCTTCGCTGGATTATTTGTGTCTCCTATCGATTTCGCTATGTATTTACACGGCGGATACAACACATTTTAATTATAAAAAAAATGGCATGTATTTTCATATTTCAAAACAAAACAAATTTTCTAAAAGTGTGAATGACATGCTAATTGTGAATTATTTTCTCTTTTAGGATACAAAATGGGTTCTGACAGTATGTTGCATGAAGCTACTACAATAATATTGATGATAGCTAATAAGAGATTAAAAATATGTGTTCAATTGCATGAGGTGTTTCTCTACATATCTGCTAATGTGTTGAAAATAGCGTTATAAGCATGCAAATATCTGACTAATAATGTAATCATTACTTAAATGTTAAGATGTTTTTCCAATAGTAGAAAGTGTTTATAGAAAAATATTTGGAGAGATGACCAGTACAATGAGGAAGTGAATATTGGGAGATCGGTAATCGATGCCCAATAATTGTGCCAAGAATTCAATTTCTCATTTGTTTTTTGTCTCGTATCGATTTGTTTATGTATCTACACGTCGGCTGCACTACACATTTTATAAATGAAATAAATATGCCATGTACTGTGACAATGTTTCAAAATACAAAATCATTTGCAGAAATTGAATGACGTGCTAATTGATGAATTAATTTCCCTTTCAGAGTACAAAATGGGTTCTGACAGTGTTTTGCAAAAGGTTACTGCAATAATATCAATGAGATCTCTTAAAAGTAGAAATATAATAAACTATATTGAATGAGGTGTTTAATCTATTTATCTACATATCTATCCCTCAGGGGCCCAATTTTTGGGTAGGGGGCGTAGCGACCCCAAGGAACCCGAGCTGCCCCTGTATTTTCACGCTCAGCGTGTTTGACTCATTTTTATTTCGCCTATATTGTATTTTTTTATTTGTTCTACTGCTCCGTTTTTCGTCTGATGTTTGCCCCCGTGATTGGCACTGTAAACTGTTACTGGGTATCATGCTACTATTAGTCCTGTCACCGAGTGTTTGCTGCCGAGAGTGCAGTCGTCGTTGCTTGCGGACGATTTTCCATCATTCTTTCCTCTCGGAGGGCTTGTCTCTTGGAACGCTGCCTCCAATGCTGTCTCGCTCCCCTTTGCGCTTGGAATGAGAATCACGGGTTTTGTTTCTCCGCGGAGGGGACCGTCTTCGAAAGCTTTTGGCGCCGTAGTGAGTGTCCTCAACCGTTTCATCTTCTGGGCGCGGAGGCTCTTACTTTCGCGGACGAGGTTGGACTCCTTGATTTAGTGTTTGATGGAAATTTGTACTGGTCTTCGCATGTGGCGCCGTTCAGAGGGGAATGTGAGCGATTTCTTTGTTTTTTGCGGGTTTTGGGTGCCACATCCTGGGGAGCTGACCAGTCTGTTGTTCGGCGTTTTTACCGCTCTCTCATCCGGTCCAAGCTGGTTTCTGGCTATATCGTTCATGGCTCTGCGCGTCCTTCTGTTCTTCATCGCCTTAACCCGGTTCACCTCCGGGGTGTCCGTGTTCCCATTGGAGCCAGGCCGACATGCCATGCGTCAGGTGTGTGTGTGGGGTCTGGAGAGCCTCCGTTGTATTGTCGTGGGGATGTTTTGCTTTATGCTTACGATTTGCTTTATAATAGTATTATATTATTCTCGTAATATATGATTGTTATGGAGGAATATTTAAAGAGATGAACGGCACATTGAAGAAGAGAATATTGGGATGTTGGCAGGAGATCACAAGAAATTGAGCGAAAATCTAATCGTTCGTTTTCTTTAGCATCTCCAGTCGATTTCTCTATGTATCTACAAATCGGGTGCAATACTCATTTTATAAATGAAATAAGTGAATCACGTGTTTTGGTAATATTTAAAAATACAATATTATTTCTGAAAATGTGAATGACATGCTGAGTGATGAATTATTTTGTCTTGCAGGATACAAAATGGGTCCTTAGAGTGTCTTGGATAAAGGTACTAAAATAATATCGATGGTAGCTATTAAAAGATTAAAACTCATATCTTCAATTGCATTAAGTGTTTAATCTGTTTCTCTACATATTTACAATTGTGTTGTAAATAATTTTATAAGCATGTTAATATGTCAGTTATAATTGAAATACTGCTCGAAATATTATGCTATTATTCTCCTAGTACAAGATGTTTGTGGAGGAATATTTAGAGAGGTGACGCAACGCAATGAAGATGTGAATATTGTAACGTCGGTGAGAGATCGCGAAAATTGAGCGAATATGTATTCGATCAGTCTTTGCTGGCTCTTATCGATTCTCTATGTATCTACACGCCAGCCGCGATATCCATTTTATAAAAGAAATAAACGTGCAATCTATTACGATATTTTAAATTACAACATCTTATTTTGAGGAAAAAATGACATGCTAATTGTGAATTATTCCTTATTTCAGGATAAAACATTTCTTTTGACAGTGTCTTCGATAAGGCTACTACAATAACATAGATGACAGTAATTAAAAATTAAGAAATATGTTACATTGCAGGAGGTATTTAATCGGTATCTCTACATATGTGTTGGAAATGATTTTATATGTATGTAACTTTATGACATAATTTAAAATGTGCTTAAAATATTATGATAATGTGCTCATAGTTTAAGATCTTTATGGAGGAATATTTAGATACATGAGCAGCAAAATGAAGAAGTGAACATTGGAATGTTGGAGATGGACACCCAATAAAAGTGCCAAGAATCCTTCGCTGGATTATGTGTGTCTCCTATCGATTTCGCAATGTATCTACACGGCGGATACAACACATTTTAATTATAAAAAAAAATGGCATGTATTTTCATATTTCAAAATACAACAAATTTTCTAAAAATGTGAATGACATGCTAATTGTTCAATTATTTTCTCTTTTAGGATACAAAATAGAATCTGACAGTATGTTGGATGAAGCTACTACAGTAATATTGATCATAGCTAATAAGAGATTAAAAATATGTGTTCAATTGCATGAGCTGTTTCTCTACATATCTGCTAATGTGTTAAAAATAGTATATTGAGCATGCAAATATCTGACTATTAATGTAATCATTACTTAAATGTTAAGATGTTTTTCCAATAGTAGAAATTGTTTATAGAAAAATATTTGGAGAGATGACCAGTACAATGAGGAAGTGAATATTGGGAGATCGGTAATCGATGTCCAATAATTGTGCCAAGAATTCACTTTCTCATTTGTTTTTTGTCTCGTATCGATTTCTCTATCTATCTACACGTCGGCTGCACTACACATTTTATAAATGAAATAAATATGCCATGTACTGTGACAATGTTTCAAAATACAAAATCATTTGCAGAAATTAATGGACATGTTAATTGATGAATTAATTTCCCTTTCAGAGTAAAAAATGTGTTCTGACAGTGTTTTGCATAAGGTTACTGCAATAATATCAATGAGATCTATTAAAAGATGAAAAATAATAAACTATATTGAATGGGGTGTTTAATCTGTTTATCTACATATCTATCCCTCAGGGGCCCAATTTTTGGGTACGGGGCGTAGCGACCCCGAGGCACCCGAGCTGCTCCTGTATTTTCACGCTCAGCGTGTTTGACTCATTTTTATTTCGCCTATTTTTTTTTTTTTTTTTTTTTTTGTTCTACTGCCCCGTTTTTCGTCTGATGTTTGCCCCCGTGTTTGGCACTGTAAATTGTTACTGGGAATCATACTGCAATTAGTCCTGTCACTGAGTGTTTACTGCCGAGAGTGCAGTCGTCGTTGCTTGCGGACGATTTTGCCATCTTTCTTTTATCTCGGAGGGCTTGTCTCTTGGAACGCCGCCTCCAATGCCCTCTCGATCGCCTTTGCTCTTGGAATGAAAATCACTGGTTTTGTTTCTCCTCGGAGGGGACCGTCTTCGTGAGCTTTTGGAGCCGTAGTGAGTGTCCTCCTCCGTTTCCCCATCTTGGCGCGAACGCTCTTACTTTCGCGGATGTGGCTGGATTCCATGACTTAGTGCTTGATGGAAATTTGTGCTGGTCGTTGCATGTAGCGCCTTTCAGAGGAGAGCGTGAGTGTTTTCTTTGTTTTTTGCGGGTATGGGTGCCACATCCTGGGGAGCTGACCGGTCTGTTGTTCGGCGTTTTTACCGCTCGCTCATCCGGTCCAAGCTGGATTCTGACGATGTTGTTCATGGCTCTGCGCGTCCTTCTGTTCTTCATCGCCTTAACCCGATTCACCTCCGGGGTGTCCGTGTTCCCATTGGAGCCAGACCGACAAGCCATGTGTCAGGTTTGTGTGTGGGGTCTGGAGAGCCTCCGTTGTATTGTCGTGGGGATGTTTTGCTTTATGCTTACGATTTGCTTTAAAATAGTATTATATTATTATCGTAATACAAGATGTTTATGGAGGAATATTTAAAGAGATGACCGGCACATTGAAGAAGAGAATATTGGGATGTTGGTGGGAGATCACAAGAAATTGAGCGAAAATCTAATCGTTCGTTTTCTTTTGCATCTCCTGTCGATTTCTCTATGTATCTACAATGGGATGCAATACAAATTTTATAAATGAAATAAGTGAATCACGTGTTTTGGTAATATTTAAAAATACAATATCATTTCTGAAAATGTGAATGGCATGCTGATTGATGAATTATTTTCTCTTGCAGCATACAAAATGGGTCCTTAGTGTGTCTTGGATAAAGGTTCAAAAATAATATCGATGGTAGCTACTAAAAGATTAAAACTCATATCTTCAATTGCATGAAGTGTTTAGTCTGTTTATCTAAATATTTACAATTGTGTTGTAAATAATTTTATAAGCATGTTAATATGTCAGTTATAATTGAAATAGTGTTCGAAATATTATGCTATTATTCTCGTAGTACAAGATGTTTATGGAGGAATATTTAGAGAGGTGACGCAACGCAATGAAGATGTGAATATTGGGACGTCGGTGAGAGATCGCAAAAATTGAGCGAATATGTATTCGAGCAGTATTTGAGGTCTCTTATCGATTTCTCTATGTATCTACACGTCAGCCGCGATATCCATTTTATAAAAGAAATAAACGTGCAATCTATTACGATATTTTAAATTACAATATCTTATTTTGAGGAAAGAATGACATGCTAATTGTGAATTATTTCTTATTTCAGGATAAAACATTTCTTTTGACAGTGTCTTCGATAAGGCTACTACAATAACATAGATGACAGCTATTAAAAATTAAAAAATATGTTACATTGCAGGAGGTATTTAATCGGTATCTCTACATATGTGTTGGAAATAATTTTATATGTATTTAACTTTATGACATAATTTAAAATGTGCTTAAAATATTATGATAATATGGTCATAGTTTAAGATCTTTATGGAGGAATATTTAGATACATGAGCAGCAAAATGAAGAAGTGAACATTGGAATGTTGGAGATGGACACCCAATAAAAGTGCCAAGAATCCTTCGCTGGATTATGTGTGTCTCCTATCGATTTCGCTATGTATTTACACAGCGGATACAACACATTTTAATTATAAAAAAAATGGCATGTATTTTCATATTTCAAAATACAACAAAATTTCTAAAAGTGTGAATGACATGCTAATTGTTGAATTATTTTCTGTTTTAGGATACAAAATGGGTCCTGACAGTATGTTGGATGAAGCTACTACAATAATATTGATGATAGCTAATAAGAGATTAAAAATATGTGTTCAATTGCATGAGGTGTTTCTCTACATATCTGCTAATGTGTTGAAAATAGCTTTATAAGCATGCAAATATCTGGCTAATAATGTAATCATTACTTAAATGTTAAGATGTTTTTCCAATAGTAGAAAGTGTTTATAGAAAAATATTTGGAGAGATGACCAGTACAATGAGGAAGAGAATATTGGGAGATCGGTAATCGATGTCCAATAATTGTGCCAAGAATTCACTTTCTCATTTGTTTTTTGTCTCGTATCGATTTCTCTATTTATCTACACGTCGGCTGCACTACACAGTTTATAAATGAAATAAATATGCCATGTACTGTGACAATGTTTGAAAATACAAAATCATTTACACAAATTGAATGACGTGCTAATTGATGAATTAATTTCCCTTTGAGAGTAAAAAATGTGTTCTGAAAGTTTTTTGCATAAGGTTACTGCAATAATATCAATGAGATCTATTAAAAGGCGAAAAATAATAAACTCAATTGAATGAGGTGTTTAATCTGTTTATCTACATATCTATCCTTCAGGGGCCCAATTTTTGGGTACGGGGCGTAGCGACCCCGAGGCACCCGAGCTGCTCCTGTATTTTCACGCTCAGCGTGTTTGACTCATTTTTATTTCGCCTATATTTTATTTTTATATTTGTTCTACTGCTCCGTTTTTCGTCAGATGATTGCCCCCGTGTTTGGCACTGTAAGATGTTACTGGGTATCATACTGCTATTAGTCCTGTCACGGAGTGTTTGCTGCGAGAGTGTAGTCGTCGTTGCTTGCGGACGATTTTGCCATCTTTCTTTCCTCTCGCGAATGAATGACGTGCTAAATGATGAATTAATTTCCCTTTCAGAGTACAAAATGGGTTCTGACAGTGCTTTGCATAAGGTTATTGCAATAATATCAATGAGATCTATTAAAAGATGAAAAATAATATACTCAATTGAATGAGGTGTTTAATCTGTTTATCTACATATCTATCCCTCAGGGGCCAAATTTTTGGGTACGGGGTGTAGCGACCCCGAGGCACCCGAGCTGCTCCTGTATTTTCACGCTCAGCGAGGTTGCCTAATTTTTTTTTCGCATATATTTTATTTTGTTATTTGCTCCACTGCCCCGTTTTTGTCTGATGTTTGCCCCCGTGTTTGACACTGCAAAATGTTACTGCGTATCGGCGTAACTCCCAGCACTGGGTTATCATGTAAGTCTTTACCGTTTCCCCTCGTAAAAGCCAAGTCCGGGGAAGGGCCATTACATGAGCTCTTGACTTCCTGCAGGCGTTGGGGTCCTTTTGTCAACCCACAAAAATATGTGACCCTGTGATGATTTTGTCTAGGCCAGGACAGGTCACCTGAGCTGGTGTAGCGCCCAGGAAGCACTCTCCCATCGGAGACAGTTTCGATGCTGGAGAATAATATCGCTGTGGTGAACGAAAACAATTTCATACATATGAAAAGAAACAGGAGTGACCGAGAGAACTGTTCCTGGTTACTTGGTAATTATTCGAACAGAAGACGGCCAGTCGTTTAACCCGTTAAACCCATTTGTAATTCAGAAGGGCAATGACGCCATAGCTGGGCCCGTGAAATCCTGCACACGACTCCTTAAAGGATCAATTTTGGTGAAGATCATTGTAATGTTTGAGAGAAACCCATTGCTCAAGGAGACGATTCTCCACGGTTATCCCATGCGTGTTGAGCAACATGCCACACTCAATTCGTTGCGAGGTGTTATTTCTACCAATGTACTGAACGGAATGTCTGACCCGGACATCCGGAGATTTTTGGAAGCCCAAAGGGTCACTTCAATATATCGAGTACAAGCGAGGAAAGAGGGTGAATTGCAGCTTACCCGAACTCTTTTCCTCACCTTTAACAGGGTTGAATAGCGGCAGAGTATTAAAGCGGGCAACGAGGTCATGGAGGTGCGCACGTACATACCGAGCCCGTTTTCTGTAAGAGTGCCACTTCCATCTGTGCAACCCGCGGTCCAAATAGTCACGAAGGAACATGTTCATCCGCTCCGGTCTGCGTCAACCGCGGAGATCATCCAGCTTCATCCCGCGAATGTCCTTCTTTTAGAGAGGGGCGTTGTATTCAGGAGATCCGGGTAAAGGGAAAGCTCTGCTTTACTGAGGCCCGGAAGTGTTTCTAATCTCGCCAACCCGTTGTTCCTAAGATAGGTACATACACCCCAGCAGCCCCTTCATCGATCAAGAAGTGCGACAGCAGTACGCAGACCTGCGACCTTGTCTTTACACGGGTCCCCAATTGCCCTGTCCTCCCATGCGCTATACTGAGAAGCCCAAACCCATAGTTTTTAATGCATCAGAAATTAACTTTAAGACTAGTTACACAAAGAATGACTTTTGAAAACATCTACTATTCCTGAAAAGCAGAAGAGCTCTTCTCATTCTCGGAGGTCCCGCACCCATGATTGGAGCAAACTCGCTAGGCGGCTGCCATCACCGCCTATCTCTACATCCAACCGATTCCAGGAGCTGGAATCGGTGGATACTTCTCAGCGGGTGAGCCCTACCTCTCAGGTGGTCATAGAGCAGGATGCGCCTTCTCCTGGAAAAACCCCCAGTCCCGCACGACTCAAAAAAGACGTGTGATTCACCCTGGGCCTTCCAAAAATATGGTTGTGTATTTTTAATTTATTTTAAATAACTTTAGCAATGACTATCATTACGTGGAATGTACGTGGATTCCGCAGTGGACGACTTGACTCGGAGTTACCTTTACGATCGATTGACTCTCCACTTGTTTCTCTCCAGCAGACTAAACTTCGTCCACAAGATTCTTTTAGTATACTCGGTTACCCTTCGGTCAGGTTTGATCTTCCTCCCGCAGATGGCACTCCCGCGCATGGGGGAGTTATGCTTTTGATGCTCAATGACAAATATATATGAATAGAGTTTAACGGCCGTTTTTGCTACAGAGGCACCACAGGCGATGGACACTGATGATACATGAAATGAAATGATGTATTGGGAAAGGATTTATTTTTATTTTATAGACGGAATCGTTCCAGGCCTAAGTTTGGGGTACCTCCTCGCCATTTGCCATTTATGACCGAGGAAAACCTGGAAAAAAACTCAGTCAGGAAGGACGGTGCTGGCGGTATTGTAACCCAGACCTCCCGCTCACGAGTCCGAGACTAAACGATCCTGGCCACCCGTGGCGGTACGCAATGACGTGTACAGTACTTCAATTAACCTCCATACACCTATACAAGCTGCTGCAGCGTCATTTCACTTCTATGGCGTTAGTTTTTCATTCTGCACTATTTACTTCCTGCACCTGCCACTGTCGCAATAGATGATCTGTAGAAGCTACCTGTAGCAGTTTCAGCTACCACCATCTTCTACTTTTGGGGAATTTTAATGCGCACCATCCCCTATGCTGTTCCAACACGGAGTTTGCCACGGGTAGCATGTTGGCAGACTTTCTAGACCGCAATGGTCAAATTCTGTTTAACACTGGTCATTCTAAATTTATTTCTGACTGCAACCATTGTTTTTCTCACTTGGACCTAGCCTTTTGTTCTGCTTCTCTTGCTGTACATTTTACCCTGAACGTCATCTCTGAAATATATTCTAGTGACCACTTTGCATGTCAGATAGATGTACTATCTTCAAACGCACATTCTCAGCGCGCGTCCAAATGACTAATTGCAAAAGCGAATTGGCACCGCTGCGGATCTCTGGCTGTATTCTCAGGGATGGATTTTCCATCCATCGATGCCGTGATCGAGCTCCTCGATACGGTCATACTTCATGCCGCAGTTCAGGCTATTCCCCGGTCGTCTTGCCACCCCAGGAGCTTAACAGTTCCCTAGTGTACCGTTGAATGCCGGGATGCGTTGCGCTCACGCCGAGGTGCTCTCCGAGTTTTTCGTCGCCACCCTACTTGGACCAACAAGATTCGCTATAAACAACTGCGCGCCAAAAGTCGTCCGGTCATCAAAAATACAAAAAAGGCATCTTGGGTAGCTGTCACCTCTTCTTTAAAGTGCACAACATCTTCATCTGTTGTTTGGGAACAGCTACGTCGCTTTGCGGGCAAAAATACTTTTACGCACCTTCGCTGATGTTTCGAGCTCCGCCAATTACTCTGCTTCATTTGGTACTTTAAAGGAGCAGGTTTAATCGAATGGTTTCTCCTTGGCCGCCGACCATCAGGAGTGCTATAACGTTCCTTTTACCACCAGGGAATTGGAGCATGCCCTTTCTACCTCTAGGCATTGCCCACCGTGGACAAATGGCATTCATGTGGCTATGTGGCGGAGGCAGGTGAGGCTTTTTTCATTACAAATGTTTAATTTGCTATTTATATTTATTTATTGCATCAATGACGTTTGGCGGGTGGCCGCTGTCATTCCTGTACATTGGGGCAGGAGAGGTCCCACATATTCCTTCCGGTGGCAGTCCGATTTCCCTCACTGGCTGCGTCTGCGGGGTGGTGGAGCGCATGATTGACGGGAGGATTATGTGTTGGTTAGAGTCGAGGAATTTGTTGACGAAGTCTTAGTGCGGTTTTCGGCGTCATCGTTCCTCAGTCGACCATCTTGTGACTCTAACCACCCATGTAATGGACGGTTTTGTACGGCAATGCCGGGTAATGGCCGTATTTTTCTATCTGGAGAGGGCGTGCGGTGCTTGCTGGAGAGGCGGCGTCCTCCGTGCGCTTCACGATTGCCGTGTCCGTGGGCATATGTCGGTTTTTATTCGGGAGTTTGAGGGGGATCGGGTTTTTGATGTTGGCGTGGGCTCGGTTACGTCATCTGTTTTTGCTCGGGAGAGCGGTGTGGCTCGGGGCTGGGTGCTTGGTCTCGCGCTGCTTGCCGCTGCTATTAGTCCTGTCACTGAGAGTTTGCTGCCGAGAGTTCAGTCGTCCTTTCTTTCCACACGATTTTGCCATCTTTCTTTCCTCTCGGAGGGCTTGGCTCTTGGAACGCCGCCTCCAATGCTGTCTCGATCGCCTTTGCGCTAGGAATGAGAATCACGCGTTCCGTTTCTCCGCGGAGGGGACCGTCTTCGTGTGCTTTTGGCGCCGTGGTGAGTGTCTTCCACCGTTTCCCCATCTTGGCGCGGAGGCTCTTACTTTCGCGGACGAGTTTGGATTCCTTGACTTAGTACTAGATGGAAATTGGTGCTGGTCTTCGCATGTGGCGCCGTTCAGAGGAGAGCGTGAGCGTTTTCTTTGTTTTTTGCGGGTTTTGGGTGCCACATCCTAGGGAGCTGACCAATCTGTTGTTTCGCGTTTTTACCGCTCTCTCATCCGGTCCAAGCTGGAATCTGGCTATGTTGTTCATGTCTCTGCGCGTCCTTCTGTTCCTCATCGCCTTAACCCGAATCACCTCCGGGATGTCGGTTTTCCCATTGGAGCCAGGCCGAGAAGCCATGTGGCAGGTTTGTTGTATGGGGTCTGGAGAGCCTCCGTTATATTGTCGTGGGGATATTTTGCTTTATGCTTACGATTTGCTTTAAAATAGTGTTATATTATTCTCGTAATACAAGATGTTTATGGAGGAATATTTAAAGAGATGACCGGCATATTGAAGAAGAGAATATTGGGATGTTGGTGGGAGATCACAAGAAATTGAGCGAAAATCTAATCGCTCTTTTTCTGGGGATCTCCCGTCGATTTCTCTATGTATCTACAAATCGGGTGCAATTCACACTTTATAAATGAAATAAGTGGATCACGTGTTTTGGTAATATTTAAAAATACAATATTATTTCTGAAAATGTGAATGACATGCTGAGTGATGAATTATTTTCTCTTGCAGGATACAAAATGGGCCCTTAGAGTGCCATGGATAAAGGTACAAAAATAATATCGATGGTAGCTATTAAAAAATTAAAACTCATATCTTCAAATGCATTAAGTGTTTAATCTGTTTCTCTACATATTTACAATTGTGTTGTAAATAATTATACAAGCATATTAATATATCAGTTATAATTGAAATAGTGTTCGAAATATTATGCTATTATTCTCGAAAGTACAAGATGTTTATGGAGGAATATTTAGAGAGGTGACGCAACGCAATGAAGATGTGAATATTGGAACGTCGGTGAGAGATCGCAAAAATTGAGCGAATATCTATTCGACCAAACTTTGGGGTCTCTTATCGATTTCCCTATGTATCTACACGTCAGCCGCGATATCCATTTTATAAATGAAATAAACGTGCAATCTATTACGATATTTTAAATTACAACCTCTTATCTTGAGGTAAGAATGACATGCTAATTGTGAATTATTTCTTATTTCAGGATAAAAAATTTGTTTTTACAGTGTCTTCGATAAAGCTACTACAATAACAAAGATGACGGCTATTAAAAATTAAAAAAAATGTTACATTGCAGGAGGTATTTAATCGGTATCTCTACATATGTGTTGGAAATAATTTTATATGTATGTAACTTTATGACATAATTTAAAATGTGCTTAAAATATTATGATAATATGGTCATAGTTTAACATCTTTATGGAGGAATATTTAGATACATGAGCAGCAAAATGAAGAAGTGAACATTGGAATGTTGGTGATGGACACCCAATAAATGTGCCAAGAATCCTTCGGTGGATTATTTGTGTCTCCTATCGATTTCGCTATGTATTTACACGGCGGATACAACACATTTTAATTATAAAAAAAATGGCATGTATTTTCATATTTCAAAACACAACAAATTATTTATTCTCGAAAGTACAAGATGTTTTTGGAGGAATATTTAGAGAGGTGACGCAACGCAATGAAGATGTGAATATTGGGACGTCGGTGAGAGATCGCAAAAATTGAGCGAATATGTATTCGATCAGTCTTTGCGGGCTCTTATCGATTCTCTATGTATCTACACGTCAGCCGCGATATCCATTTTATAAAAGAAATAAACGTGCAATCTATTACGATATTTTAAATTACAACCTCTTATCTTGAGGAAAGAATGCCATGCTAATTGTGAATTATTTCTTATTTCAGGATAAAACATTTCTTTTGACAGTGTCTTCGATAAGGCTACTACAATAACATAGATGACAGTTATTAAAAATTAAAAAATATGTTACATTGCAGGAGGTATTTAATCGGTATCTCTACATATGTGTTGGAAATAATTTTATATGTATGTAACTTTATGACATAATTTAAAATGTGCTTAAAATATTATGATAATATGGTCATAGTTTAACATCTTTATGGAGGAATATTTAGATACATGAGCAGCAAAATGAAGAAGTGAACATTGGAATGTCGGTGATGGACACCCAATAAATGTGCCAAGAATCCTTCGCTGGATTATTTGTGTCTCCTATCGATTTCGCTATGTATCTGCGCGGCGGATACAACACACATTATATATATATATATATATAAATAAATGGCATGTATTTTCATAGTTCAAAAAACAACAAAATTTGCAAAAGTGTG
This sequence comes from Metallyticus violacea, assembly GCA_030762175.1. Classification (NCBI taxonomy): domain Eukaryota; kingdom Metazoa; phylum Arthropoda; class Insecta; order Mantodea; family Metallyticidae; genus Metallyticus; species Metallyticus violacea. The sequence goes on from CM060846.1 coordinate 38,113,823, forward strand.
AATGACATGCTAAATGTTGAATTATTTTCTCTTTTAGGATACAAAATGGGTTCTGACAGTATGTTGGATGAAGCTACTACAATAATATTGATGATAGCTAATAAGAGATTAAAAATATGTGTTCAATTGCATGAGGTGTTTCTCTACATATCTGCTAATGTGTTGAAAATAGCATTATAAGCATGCAAATATCTGACTAATAATGTAATCATTACTTAAATGTTAAGATGTTTTTCCAATAGTAGAAAGTGTTTATAGAAAAATATTTGGAGAGATGACCAGTACAATGAGGAAGAGAATTTTTGGGAGATCGGTAATCGATGTCCAATAATTGTGCCAAGAATTCACTTTCTCATTTGTTTTTTGTCTCGTATGGATTTCTCTATTTATCTACACGTCGGCTGCACTACACATTATATAAATGAAATAAATATGCCATGTACTGTGACAATGTTTCAAAATACAAAATCATTTACAGAAATTGAATGACGTGCTAATTGATGAATTAATTTCCCTTTGAGAGTAAAAAATGTGTTCTGAAAGTTTTTTGCATAATGTTACTGCAATAATATCAATGAGATCTATTAAAAGGCGAAAAATAATAAACTCAATTGAATGAGGTGTTTAATCTGTTTATCTTAATATCCATCCCTCAGGGGCCCAATTTTTGGGTACGGGGCGGAGCGACCCCGAGGCACCCGAGCTGCTCCTGTATTTTCACGCTCAGCGTGTTTGACTCGTTTTTATTTCGCCTATATTTCATTTTTATATTTGTTCTGCTGCTCCGTTTTTCGTCTGATGTTTGCCCCCGTGTTTGGCTCTGTAAACTGTTACTGGGTATCATACTGCTATTAGTCCTGTCACCGAGTGTTTGCTGCCGAGAGTGCAGTCTTCGTTGCTTGCGGATGATTTTGCCATTTTTCTTTCCTCTCGGAGGGCTTGTCTCTTGGAACGCCGCCTCCAATGCTGTCTCGATCGCCTTTGCGCTTGGAATGAGAATCACGGGTTTTGTTTCTCCGCGGAGGGGACCGTCTTCGAAAGCTTTTGGCGCTTATGTGAGTGTCCTCCAGCGTTTCCTCATCTGGGCGCGGAGGCTCTTACTTTCGCGGACGAGGTTGGACTCCTTGATTTAGTGTTTGATGGAAATTTGTACTGGTCTTCGCATGTGGCGCCGTTCAGAGGAGAGCGTGAGCGTTTTCTTTGTTTTTTGCGGGTTTTGGGTGCCACATCCTAGGGAGCTGACCAGTCTGTTGTTTGCGTTTTTACCGCTCTCTCATCCGGTCCAAGCTGGATTCTGGCTATGTTGTTCATGGCTCTGCGCGTCGTTCTGTTCTTCATCGCCTTAACCCGATTCACCTCCGGGGTGTCCGTGTTCCCATTGGAGCCAGGCCGACAAGCCCTGTGTCAGGTTTGTGTGTGGGGTCTGGAGAGCCTCCGTTATATTGTCGTGGGAATGTTTGACTTTATGCTTACGAGTTGCTTTAAAATAGTATTATATTATTCTCGTAATACAAGATGTTTTTGATGGAATATTTAAAGAGATGACCGGCACATTGAAGAAGAGAATATTGGGATGTTGGTGGGAGATCACAAGAAATTGAGCGAAAATCTAATCGCTCATTTTCTGGGGTTCTCCCGTCGATTTCTCTATGTATCTACAAATCGGGAGCAATACACATTCTATAAATGAAGTAAGTGAATCACGTGTTTTGGTAATATTTAAAAATACAATATCATTTCTGAAAATGTGAATGGCATGCTGATTGATGAATTATTTTCTCTTGCAGGATACAAAATGGGTCCTTAGAGTGTCTTGGATAAAGGTACAAAAATATTATCGATGGTAGCTATTAAAAGATTAAAACTCATATCTTCAATTGCATTAAGTGATTAGTCTGTTTATCTACATATTTACAATTGTGTTGTAAATAATTTGTAAGCATGTTAATATGTCAGTTATATATGAAATAGTGTTCGAAATATTATGCTATTATTCTCGTAGTACAAGATGTTTATGGAGGAATATTTAGAGAGGTGACGCAACGCAATGAAGATGTGAATATTGGGACGTCGGTGACAGATCGCAAAAATTGAGCGAATATGTATTCGATCAGTTTTTGAGGTCGCTTATCGATTTCTCTATGTATCTACACGTCAGCCGCGATATCCATTTTATAAAAGAAATAAACGTGCAATCTATTACGATATTTTAAATTACAATATCTTATTTTGAGGTAAGAATGACATGCTAATTGTGAATTATTTCTTATTTCAGGATAAAACATTTCTTTTGACACTGTCTTCGATAAGGCTACTACAATAACATAGATGACAGTTATTAAAAATTAAAAAATATGTTACATTGCAGGAGGTATTTAATCGGTATCTCTGCATATGTGTTGGAAATAATTTTATATGTATGTAACTTTATGACATAATTTAAAATGTGCTTAAAATATTATGATAATATGGTCATAGTTTAACATCTTTATGGAGGAATATTTAGATACATGAGCAGCAAAATGAAGAAGTGAACATTGGAATGTCGGTGATGGACACCCAATAAATGTGCCAAGAATCCTTCGCTGGATTATTTGTGTGTCCTATCGATTTCGCTATGTATTTACACGGCGGATACAACACATTTTAATTATAAAAAAAATGGCATGTATTTTCATATTTCAAAACACAACAAATTTTCTAAAAGTGTGAATGACATGCTAATTGTTCAATTATTTTCTCTTTTAGGATACAAAATAGAATCTGACAGTATGTTGGATGAAGCTACTACAGTAATATTGATGATAGCTAATAAGAGATTAAAAATATGTGTGCAATTGCATGAGGTGTTTCTCTACATGTCTGCTAATGTGTTGAAAATAGTTTTATAAGCATGCAAATATCTGACTAATAATGTAATCATTACTTAAATGTTTAAATGTTTTTCCAATAGTAAAAAGTGTTTATAGAAAAATATTTAGAGAGATGACTACTACAATGAGGAGGTGAATATTGGGAGATCGGTAATCGATGCCCAATAATTGTGCCAAGAATTCACTTTCTGATTTTTTTGGTGTCTCGTATCGATTTCTTTATGTATCTACACGTCGGCTGCACTACACATTTTATAAGTGAAATAAATATGTCATGTACTGTGACAATGTTTCAAAATACAAAATCATTTACAGAAATTGAATGACGTGCTAATTGATGAATTAATTTCCCTTTCAGAGTACAACATGCGTTCTTACAGTGTTTTGCATAAGGTTACTGCAATAATATCAATGAGATATCTTAAAAGATGAAAAATAATAAACTATATTGAATGAGGTGTTTAATTTGTTTATCTACATATCTATCCCTCAGGGGCCCAATTTTTGGGTACGGGGCGTAGCGACCCCGAGGCACCCGAGCTGCTCCTGTATTTTCAGGCTCAGCGTGTTTGACTCATTTTTATTTCGCCTATATTTCATTTTTTTATTTGTTCTACAACCCCGTTTTTGTCTGATGTTTGTCCCCGTGTTTGGCACTGTAAACTGTCACTGGGTATCATACTGCTATTAGTCCTGTCACGGAGTGTTTGCTGCCGAAGGTTCAGTCGTCGTTGCTTGCGGATGATTTTGCCATCTTTCTTTCCTATCGGAGGGCTTGTCTCTTGGAATGCCGCCTTCAATGCTGTCTCGATCGCCTCTGGGCTTGGAATGAGAATCACGGGAATTGTTTCTCCGCGGAGGGAACCGTCTTCGAAAGCTTTTGGCGCCGTAGTGAGTGTCCTACACCGTTTCCCCATCTTGGCGCGGACGCTCTTACTTTCGCGGACGAGGTTGGATTCCTTGACTTAGTGTTTGATGGAAATTTGTACTGGTCTTCGCATGTGGCGCCGTTCAGAGGGGAATGTGAGCGATTTCTTTGTTTTTTGCGGGTTTTGGGTGTCACATCCTGGGGAGCTGACCAGTCAGTTGCTTAGCGTTTTTACCGCTCTCTCATCCGGTCCAAGCTGGTTTCTGGCTATATCGTTCATGGCTGTGCGCGTCCTTCTGTTCTTCATCGCCTTAACCCGATTCACCTCCGGGGTGTCCGTGTTCCCATTGGAGCCAGGCCGACATGCCATGTGTCAGGTTTGTGTGTGGGGTCTGGAGAGCCTCCGTTGTATTGTCGTGGAGATGTTTTGCTTTATGCTTACGATTTGCTTTAAAATAGTATTATATTATTCTCGTAATATATGATTGTTATGCAGGAATATTTAAAGAGATGATCGGCATATTGAAGAGGAGAATATTGGGATGTTGGCAGGAGATCACATGAAATTGAGCGAAAATCTAATCGTTCGTTTTCTTTTGCATCTCCTGTCGATTTCTCTATGTATTTAAAATGGGATGCAATACAAATTTTATAAATGAAATAAGTGAATCACGTGTTTTGGTAATATTTAAAAATACAATATCATTTTGAAAATGTGAATGGCATGCTGATTGATGAATTATTTTCTCTTGCAGCATACAAAATGGGTCCTTAGTGTGTCTTGGATAAAGGTTCAAAAATAATATCGATGGTAGCTACTAAAAGATTAAAACTCATATCTTCAATTCCATGAAGTGTTTAGTCTGTTTATCTACATATTTACAATTGTGTTGTAAATAATTTTATAAGCATGTTAATATGTCAGTTATAATTGAAATAGTGTTCGAAATATTATACAAAATCATTTACAGAAATTGAATGACGTGCTAATTGATGAATTAATTTCCCTTTGAGAGTAAAAAATGTGTTCTGAAAGTTTTTTGCATAAGGTTACTGCAATAATATCAATGAGATCTATTAAAAGGCGAAAAATAATAAACTCAATTGAATGAGGTGTTTAATCTGTTTATCTACATATCTATCCTTCAGGGGCCCAATTTTTGGGTACGGGGCGTAGCGACCCCGAGGCACCCGAGCTGCTCCTGTATTTTCACGCTCAGCGTGTTTGACTCATTTTTATTTCGCCTATATTTTATTTTTATATTTGTTCTACTGCTCCGTTTTTCGTCAGATGATTGCCCCCGTGTTTGGCACTGTAAGATGTTACTGGGTATCATACTGCTATTAGTCCTGTCACGGAGTGTTTGCTGCGAGAGTGTAGTCGTCGTTGCTTGCGGACGATTTTGCCATCTTTCTTTCCTCTCGCGAATGAATGACGTGCTAAATGATGAATTAATTTCCCTTTCAGAGTACAAAATGGGTTCTGACAGTGCTTTGCATAAGGTTATTGCAATAATATCAATGAGATCTATTAAAAGATGAAAAATAATATACTCAATTGAATGAGGTGTTTAATCTGTTTATCTACATATCTATCCCTCAGGGGCCAAATTTTTGGGTACGGGGTGTAGCGACCCCGAGGCACCCGAGCTGCTCCTGTATTTTCACGCTCAGCGAGGTTGCCTAATTTTTTTTCGCATATATTTTATTTTGTTATTTGCTCCACTGCCCCGTTTTTGTCTGATGTTTGCCCCCGTGTTTGACACTGCAAAATGTTACTGCGTATCGGCGTAACTCCCAGCACTGGGTTATCATGTAAGTCTTTACCGTTTCCCCTCGTAAAAGCCAAGTCCGGGGAAGGGCCATTACATGAGCTCTTGACTTCCTGCAGGCGTTGGGGTCCTTTTGTCAACCCACAAAAATATGTGACCCTGTGATGATTTTGTCTAGGCCAGGACAGGTCACCTGAGCTGGTGTAGCGCCCAGGAAGCACTCTCCCATCGGAGACAGTTTCGATGCTGGAGAATAATATCGCTGTGGTGAACGAAAACAATTTCATACATATGAAAAGAAACAGGAGTGACCGAGAGAACTGTTCCTGGTTACTTGGTAATTATTCGAACAGAAGACGGCCAGTCGTTTAACCCGTTAAACCCATTTGTAATTCAGAAGGGCAATGACGCCATAGCTGGGCCCGTGAAATCCTGCACACGACTCCTTAAAGGATCAATTTTGGTGAAGATCATTGTAATGTTTGAGAGAAACCCATTGCTCAAGGAGACGATTCTCCACGGTTATCCCATGCGTGTTGAGCAACATGCCACACTCAATTCGTTGCGAGGTGTTATTTCTACCAATGTACTGAACGGAATGTCTGACCCGGACATCCGGAGATTTTTGGAAGCCCAAAGGGTCACTTCAATATATCGAGTACAAGCGAGGAAAGAGGGTGAATTGCAGCTTACCCGAACTCTTTTCCTCACCTTTAACAGGGTTGAATAGCGGCAGAGTATTAAAGCGGGCAACGAGGTCATGGAGGTGCGCACGTACATACCGAGCCCGTTTTCTGTAAGAGTGCCACTTCCATCTGTGCAACCCGCGGTCCAAATAGTCACGAAGGAACATGTTCATGCGCTCCGGTCTGCGTCAACCGCGGAGATCATCCAGCCTCATCCCGCGAATGTCCTTCTTTTAGAGAGGGGCGTTGTATTCAGGAGATCCGGGTAAAGGGAAAGCTCTGCTTTACTGAGGCCCGGAAGTGTTTCTAATCTCGCCAACCCGTTGTTCCTAAGATAGGTACATACACCCCAGCAGCCCCTTCATCGATCAAGAAGTGCGACAGCAGTACGCAGACCTGCGACCTTGTCTTTACACGGGTCCCCAATTGCCCTGTCCTCCCATGCGCTATACTGAGAAGCCCAAACCCATAGTTTTTAATGCATCAGAAATTAACTTTAAGACTAGTTACACAAAGAATGACTTTTGAAAACATCTACTATTCCTGAAAAGCAGAAGAGCTCTTCTCATTCTCGGAGGTCCCGCACCCATGATTGGAGCAAACTCGCTAGGCGGCTGCCATCACCGCCTATCTCTACATCCAACCGATTCCAGGAGCTGGAATCGGTGGATACTTCTCAGCGGGTGAGCCCTACCTCTCAGGTGGTCATAGAGCAGGATGCGCCTTCTCCTGGAAAAACCCCCAGTCCCGCACGACTCAAAAAAGACGTGTGATTCACCCTGGGCCTTCCAAAAATATGGTTGTGTATTTTTAATTTATTTTAAATAACTTTAGCAATGACTATCATTACGTGGAATGTACGTGGATTCCGCAGTGGACGACTTGACTCGGAGTTACCTTTACGATCGATTGACTCTCCACTTGTTTCTCTCCAGCAGACTAAACTTCGTCCACAAGATTCTTTTAGTATACTCGGTTACCCTTCGGTCAGGTTTGATCTTCCTCCCGCAGATGGCACTCCCGCGCATGGGGGAGTTATGCTTTTGATGCTCAATGACAAATATATATGAATAGAGTTTAACGGCCGTTTTTGCTACAGAGGCACCACAGGCGATGGACACTGATGATACATGAAATGAAATGATGTATTGGGAAAGGATTTATTTTTATTTTATAGACGGAATCGTTCCAGGCCTAAGTTTGGGGTACCTCCTCGCCATTTGCCATTTATGACCGAGGAAAACCTGGAAAAAAACTCAGTCAGGAAGGACGGTGCTGGCGGTATTGTAACCCAGACCTCCCGCTCACGAGTCCGAGACTAAACGATCCTGGCCACCCGTGGCGGTACGCAATGACGTGTACAGTACTTCAATTAACCTCCATACACCTATACAGGCTGCTGCAGCGTCATTTCACTTCTATGGCGTTAGTTTTTCATTCTGCACTATTTACTTCCTGCACCTGCCACTGTCGCAATAGATGATCTGTAGAAGCTACCTGTAGCAGTTTCAGCTACCACCATCTTCTACTTTTGGGGAATTTTAATGCGCACCATCCCCTATGCTGTTCCAACACGGAGTTTGCCACGGGTAGCATGTTGGCAGACTTTCTAGACCGCAATGGTCAAATTCTGTTTAACACTGGTCATTCTAAATTTATTTCTGACTGCAACCATTGTTTTTCTCACTTGGACCTAGCCTTTTGTTCTGCTTCTCTTGCTGTACATTTTACCCTGAACGTCATCTCTGAAATATATTCTAGTGACCACTTTGCATGTCAGATAGATGTACTATCTTCAAACGCACATTCTCAGCGCGCGTCCAAATGACTAATTGCAAAAGCGAATTGGCACCGCTGCGGATCTCTGGCTGTATTCTCAGGGATGGATTTTCCATCCATCGATGCCGTGATCGAGCTCCTCGATACGGTCATACTTCATGCCGCAGTTCAGGCTATTCCCCGGTCGTCTTGCCACCCCAGGAGCTTAACAGTTCCCTAGTGTACCGTTGAATGCCGGGATGCGTTGCGCTCACGCCGAGGTGCTCTCCGAGTTTTTCGTCGCCACCCTACTTGGACCAACAAGATTCGCTATAAACAACTGCGCGCCAAAAGTCGTCCGGTCATCAAAAATACAAAAAAGGCATCTTGGGTAGCTGTCACCTCTTCTTTAAAGTGCACAACATCTTCATCTGTTGTTTGGGAACAGCTACGTCGCTTTGCGGGCAAAAATACTTTTACGCACCTTCGCTGATGTTTCGAGCTCCGCCAATTACTCTGCTTCATTTGGTACTTTAAAGGAGCAGGTTTAATCGAATGGTTTCTCCTTGGCCGCCGACCATCAGGAGTGCTATAACGTTCCTTTTACCACCAGGGAATTGGAGCATGCCCTTTCTACCTCTAGGCATTGCCCACCGTGGACAAATGGCATTCATGTGGCTATGTGGCGGAGGCAGGTGAGGCTTTTTTCATTACAGATGTTTAATTTGCTATTTATATTTATTTATTGCATCAATGACGTTTGGCGGGTGGCCGCTGTCATTCCTGTACATTGGGGCAGGAGAGGTCCCACATATTCCTTCCGGTGGCAGTCCGATTTCCCTCACTGGCTGCGTCTGCGGGGTGGTGGAGCGCATGATTGACGGGAGGATTATGTGTTGGTTAGAGTCGAGGAATTTGTTGACGAAGTCTTAGTGCGGTTTTCGGCGTCATCGTTCCTCAGTCGACCATCTTGTGACTCTAACCACCCATGTAATGGACGGTTTTGTACGGCAATGCCGGGTAATGGCCGTATTTTTCTATCTGGAGAGGGCGTGCGGTGCTTGCTGGAGAGGCGGCGTCCTCCGTGCGCTTCACGATTGCCGTGTCCGTGGGCATATGTCGGTTTTTATTCGGGAGTTTGAGGGGGATCGGGTTTTTGATGTTGGCGTGGGCTCGGTTACGTCATCTGTTTTTGCTCGGGAGAGCGGTGTGGCTCGGGGCTGGGTGCTTGGTCTCGCGCTGCTTGCCGCTGCTATTAGTCCTGTCACTGAGAGTTTGCTGCCGAGAGTTCAGTCGTCCTTTCTTTCCACACGATTTTGCCATCTTTCTTTCCTCTCGGAGGGCTTGGCTCTTGGAACGCCGCCTCCAATGCTGTCTCGATCGCCTTTGCGCTAGGAATGAGAATCACGCGTTCCGTTTCTCCGCGGAGGGGACCGTCTTCGTGTGCTTTTGGCGCCGTGGTGAGTGTCTTCCACCGTTTCCCCATCTTGGCGCGGAGGCTCTTACTTTCGCGGACGAGTTTGGATTCCTTGACTTAGTACTAGATGGAAATTGGTGCTGGTCTTCGCATGTGGCGCCGTTCAGAGGAGAGCGTGAGCGTTTTCTTTGTTTTTTGCGGGTTTTGGGTGCCACATCCTAGGGAGCTGACCAATCTGTTGTTTCGCGTTTTTACCGCTCTCTCATCCGGTCCAAGCTGGAATCTGGCTATGTTGTTCATGTCTCTGCGCGTCCTTCTGTTCCTCATCGCCTTAACCCGAATCACCTCCGGGATGTCGGTTTTCCCATTGGAGCCAGGCCGAGAAGCCATGTGGCAGGTTTGTTGTATGGGGTCTGGAGAGCCTCCGTTATATTGTCGTGGGGATATTTTGCTTTATGCTTACGATTTGCTTTAAAATAGTGTTATATTATTCTCGTAATACAAGATGTTTATGGAGGAATATTTAAAGAGATGACCGGCACATTGAAGAAGAGAATATTGGGATGTTGGTGGGAGATCACAAGAAATTGAGCGAAAATCTAATCGCTCTTTTTCTGGGGATCTCCCGTCGATTTCTCTAAGTATCTACAAATCGGGTGCAATTCACACTTTATAAATGAAATAAGTGGATCACGTGTTTTGGTAATATTTAAAAATACAATATTATTTCTGAAAATGTGAATGACATGCTGAGTGATGAATTATTTTCTCTTGCAGGATACAAAATGGGCCCTTAGAGTGCCATGGATAAAGGTACAAAAATAATATCGATGGTAGCTATTAAAAAATTAAAACTCATATCTTCAAATGCATTAAGTGTTTAATCTGTTTCTCTACATATTTACAATTGTGTTGTAAATAATTATACAAGCATATTAATATATCAGTTATAATTGAAATAGTGTTCGAAATATTATGCTATTATTCTCGAAAGTACAAGATGTTTATGGAGGAATATTTAGAGAGGTGACGCAACGCAATGAAGATGTGAATATTGGAACGTCGGTGAGAGATCGCAAAAATTGAGCGAATATCTATTCGACCAAACTTTGGGGTCTCTTATCGATTTCCCTATGTATCTACACGTCAGCCGCCATATCCATTTTATAAATGAAATAAACGTGCAATCTATTACGATATTTTAAATTACAACCTCTTATCTTGAGGTAAGAATGACATGCTAATTGTGAATTATTTCTTATTTCAGGATAAAAAATTTGTTTTTACAGTGTCTTCGATAAAGCTACTACAATAACAAAGATGACGGCTATTAAAAATTAAAAAAAATGTTACATTGCAGGAGGTATTTAATCGGTATCTCTACATATGTGTTGGAAATAATTTTATATGTATGTAACTTTATGACATAATTTAAAATGTGCTTAAAATATTATGATAATATGGTCATAGTTTAACATCTTTATGGAGGAATATTTAGATACATGAGCAGCAAAATGAAGAAGTGAACATTGGAATGTTGGTGATGGACACCCAATAAATGTGCCAAGAATCCTTCGGTGGATTATTTGTGTCTCCTATCGATTTCGCTATGTATTTACACGGCGGATACAACACATTTTAATTATAAAAAAAATGGCATGTATTTTCATATTTCAAAACACAACAAATTATTTATTCTCGAAAGTACAAGATGTTTTTGGAGGAATATTTAGAGAGGTGACGCAACGCAATGAAGATGTGAATATTGGGACGTCGGTGAGAGATCGCAAAAATTGAGCGAATATGTATTCGATCAGTCTTTGCGGGCTCTTATCGATTCTCTATGTATCTACACGTCAGCCGCGATATCCATTTTATAAAAGAAATAAACGTGCAATCTATTACGATATTTTAAATTACAACCTCTTATCTTGAGGAAAGAATGCCATGCTAATTGTGAATTATTTCTTATTTCAGGATAAAACATTTCTTTTGACAGTGTCTTCGATAAGGCTACTACAATAACATAGATGACAGTTATTAAAAATTAAAAAATATGTTACATTGCAGGAGGTATTTAATCGGTATCTCTACATATGTGTTGGAAATAATTTTATATGTATGTAACTTTATGACATAATTTAAAATGTGCTTAAAATATTATGATAATATGGTCATAGTTTAACATCTTTATGGAGGAATATTTAGATACATGAGCAGCAAAATGAAGAAGTGAACATTGGAATGTCGGTGATGGACACCCAATAAATGTGCCAAGAATCCTTCGCTGGATTATTTGTGTCTCCTATCGATTTCGCTATGTATCTGCGCGGCGGATACAACACACATTATATATATATATATATATATATATATATATATATATATATATATATATATATAAATAAATGGCATGTATTTTCATAGTTCAAAAAACAACAAAATTTGCAAAAGTGTGAATGACATGCTAAATGTTGAATTATTTTCTCTTTTAGGATACAAAATGGGTTCTGACAGTATGTTGGATGAAGCTACTACAATAATATTGATGATAGCTAATAAGAGATTAAAAATATGTGTTCAATTGCATGAGGTGTTTCTCTACATATCTGCTAATGTGTTGAAAATAGCATTATAAGCATGCAAATATCTGACTAATAATGTAATCATTACTTAAATGTTAAGATGTTTTTCCAATAGTAGAAAGTGTTTATAGAAAAATATTTGGAGAGATGACCAGTACAATGAGGAAGAGAATTTTTGGGAGATCGGTAATCGATGTCCAATAATTGTGCCAAGAATTCACTTTCTCATTTGTTTTTTGTCTCGTATGGATTTCTCTATTTATCTACACGTCGGCTGCACTACACATTATATAAATGAAATAAATATGCCATGTACTGTGACAATGTTTCAAAATACAAAATCATTTACAGAAATTGAATGACGTGCTAATTGATGAATTAATTTCCCTTTGAGAGTAAAAAATGTGTTCTGAAAGTTTTTTGCATAATGTTACTGCAATAATATCAATGAGATCTATTAAAAGGCGAAAAATAATAAACTCAATTGAATGAGGTGTTTAATCTGTTTATCTTAATATCCATCCCTCAGGGGCCCAATTTTTGGGTACGGGGCGGAGCGACCCCGAGGCACCCGAGCTGCTCCTGTATTTTCACGCTCAGCGTGTTTGACTCGTTTTTATTTCGCCTATATTTCATTTTTATATTTGTTCTGCTGCTCCGTTTTTCGTCTGATGTTTGCCCCCGTGTTTGGCTCTGTAAACTGTTACTGGGTATCATACTGCTATTAGTCCTGTCACCGAGTGTTTGCTGCCGAGAGTGCAGTCTTCGTTGCTTGCGGATGATTTTGCCATTTTTCTTTCCTCTCGGAGGGCTTGTCTCTTGGAACGCCGCCTCCAATGCTGTCTCGATCGCCTTTGCGCTTGGAATGAGAATCACGGGTTTTGTTTCTCCGCGGAGGGGACCGTCTTCGAAAGCTTTTGGCGCCTATGTGAGTGTCCTCCAGCGTTTCCTCATCTGGGCGCGGAGGCTCTTACTTTCGCGGACGAGGTTGGACTCCTTGATTTAGTGTTTGATGGAAATTTGTACTGGTCTTCGCATGTGGCGCCGTTCAGAGGAGAGCGTGAGCGTTTTCTTTGTTTTTTGCGGGTTTTGGGTGCCACATCCTAGGGAGCTGACCAGTCTGTTGTTTGCGTTTTTACCGCTCTCTCATCCGGTCCAAGCTGGATTCTGGCTATGTTGTTCATGGCTCTGCGCGTCGTTCTGTTCTTCATCGCCTTAACCCGATTCACCTCCGGGGTGTCCGTGTTCCCATTGGAGCCAGGCCGACAAGCCCTGTGTCAGGTTTGTGTGTGGGGTCTGGAGAGCCTCCGTTATATTGTCGTGGGAATGTTTGACTTTATGCTTACGAGTTGCTTTAAAATAGTATTATATTATTCTCGTAATACAAGATGTTTTTGATGGAATATTTAAAGAGATGACCGGCACATTGAAGAAGAGAATATTGGGATGTTGGTGGGAGATCACAAGAAATTGAGCGAAAATCTAATCGCTCATTTTCTGGGGTTCTCCCGTCGATTTCTCTATGTATCTACAAATCGGGTGCAATACACATTCTATAAATGAAGTAAGTGAATCACGTGTTTTGGTAATATTTAAAAATACAATATCATTTCTGAAAATGTGAATGGCATGCTGATTGATGAATTATTTTCTCTTGCAGGATACAAAATGGGTCCTTAGAGTGTCTTGGATAAAGGTACAAAAATATTATCGATGGTAGCTATTAAAAGATTAAAACTCATATCTTCAATTGCATTAAGTGATTAGTCTGTTTATCTACATATTTACAATTGTGTTGTAAATAATTTGTAAGCATGTTAATATGTCAGTTATATATGAAATAGTGTTCGAAATATTATGCTATTATTCTCGTAGTACAAGATGTTTATGGAGGAATATTTAGAGAGGTGACGCAACGCAATGAAGATGTGAATATTGGGACGTCGGTGAGAGATCGCAAAAATTGAGCGAATATGTATTCGATCAGTTTTTGAGGTCGCTTATCGATTTCTCTATGTATCTACACGTCAGCCGCGATATCCATTTTATAAAAGAAATAAACGTGCAATCTATTACGATATTTTAAATTACAATATCTTATTTTGAGGTAAGAATGACATGCTAATTGTGAATTATTTCTTATTTCAGGATAAAACATTTCTTTTGACACTGTCTTCGATAAGGCTACTACAATAACATAGATGACAGTTATTAAAAATTAAAAAATATGTTACATTGCAGGAGGTATTTAATCGGTATCTCTGCATATGTGTTGGAAATAATTTTATATGTATGTAACTTTATGACATAATTTAAAATGTGCTTAAAATATTATGATAATATGGTCATAGTTTAACATCTTTATGGAGGAATATTTAGATACATGAGCAGCAAAATGAAGAAGTGAACATTGGAATGTCGGTGATGGACACCCAATAAATGTGCCAAGAATCCTTCGCTGGATTATTTGTGTGTCCTATCGATTTCGCTATGTATTTACACGGCGGATACAACACATTTTAATTATAAAAAAAATGGCATGTATTTTCATATTTCAAAACAAAACAAATTTTCTAAAAGTGTGAATGACATGCTAATTGTTCAATTATTTTCTCTTTTAGGATACAAAATAGAATCTGACAGTATGTTGGATGAAGCTACTACAGTAATATTGATGATAGCTAATAAGAGATTAAAAATATGTGTGCAATTGCATGAGGTGTTTCTCTACATGTCTGCTAATGTGTTGAAAATAGTTTTATAAGCATGCAAATATCTGACTAATAATGTAATCATTACTTAAATGTTTAAATGTTTTTCCAATAGTAAAAAGTGTTTATAGAAAAATATTTAGAGAGATGACTACTACAATGAGGAGGTGAATATTGGGAGATCGGTAATCGATGCCCAATAATTGTGCCAAGAATTCACTTTCTGATTTTTTTGGTGTCTCGTATCGATTTCTTTATGTATCTACACGTCGGCTGCACTACACATTTTATAAGTGAAATAAATATGTCATGTACTGTGACAATGTTTCAAAATACAAAATCATTTACAGAAATTGAATGACGTGCTAATTGATGAATTAATTTCCCTTTCAGAGTACAACATGCGTTCTTACAGTGTTTTGCATAAGGTTACTGCAATAATATCAATGAGATATCTTAAAAGATGAAAAATAATAAACTATATTGAATGAGGTGTTTAATTTGTTTATCTACATATCTATCCCTCAGGGGCCCAATTTTTGGGTACGGGGCGTAGCGACCCCGAGGCACCCGAGCTGCTCCTGTATTTTCAGGCTCAGCGTGTTTGACTCATTTTTATTTCGCCTATATTTCATTTTTTTATTTGTTCTACAACCCCGTTTTTGTCTGATGTTTGTCCCCGTGTTTGGCACTGTAAACTGTCACTGGGTATCATACTGCTATTAGTCCTGTCACGGAGTGTTTGCTGCCGAAGGTTCAGTCGTCGTTGCTTGCGGATGATTTTGCCATCTTTCTTTCCTATCGGAGGGCTTGTCTCTTGGAATGCCGCCTTCAATGCTGTCTCGATCGCCTCTGGGCTTGGAATGAGAATCACGGGAATTGTTTCTCCGCGGAGGGAACCGTCTTCGAAAGCTTTTGGCGCCGTAGTGAGTGTCCTACACCGTTTCCCCATCTTGGCGCGGACGCTCTTACTTTCGCGGACGAGGTTGGATTCCTTGACTTAGTGTTTGATGGAAATTTGTACTGGTCTTCGCATGTGGCGCCGTTCAGAGGGGAATGTGAGCGATTTCTTTGTTTTTTGCGGGTTTTGGGTGTCACATCCTGGGGAGCTGACCAGTCAGTTGCTTAGCGTTTTTACCGCTCTCTCATCCGGTCCAAGCTGGTTTCTGGCTATATCGTTCATGGCTGTGCGCGTCCTTCTGTTCTTCATCGCCTTAACCCGATTCACCTCCGGGGTGTCCGTGTTCCCATTGGAGCCAGGCCGACATGCCATGTGTCAGGTTTGTGTGTGGGGTCTGGAGAGCCTCCGTTGTATTGTCGTGGAGATGTTTTGCTTTATGCTTACGATTTGCTTTAAAATAGTATTATATTATTCTCGTAATATATGATTGTTATGCAGGAATATTTAAAGAGATGATCGGCATATTGAAGAAGAGAATATTGGGATGTTGGCAGGAGATCACATGAAATTGAGCGAAAATCTAATCGTTCGTTTTCTTTTGCATCTCCTGTCGATTTCTCTATGTATTTAAAATGGGATGCAATACAAATTTTATAAATGAAATAAGTGAATCACGTGTTTTGGTAATATTTAAAAATACAATATCATTTTGAAAATGTGAATGGCATGCTGATTGATGAATTATTTTCTCTTGCAGCATACAAAATGGGTCCTTAGTGTGTCTTGGATAAAGGTTCAAAAATAATATCGATGGTAGCTACTAAAAGATTAAAACTCATATCTTCAATTCCATGAAGTGTTTAGTCTGTTTATCTACATATTTACAATTGTGTTGTAAATAATTTTATAAGCATGTTAATATGTCAGTTATAATTGAAATAGTGTTCGAAATATTATACAAAATCATTTACAGAAATTGAATGACGTGCTAATTGATGAATTAATTTCCCTTTGAGAGTAAAAAATGTGTTCTGAAAGTTTTTTGCATAAGGTTACTGCAATAATATCAATGAGATCTATTAAAAGGCGAAAAATAATAAACTCAATTGAATGAGGTGTTTAATCTGTTTATCTACATATCTATCCTTCAGGGGCCAAATTTTTGGGTACGGGGCGTAGCGACCCCGAAGCACCCGAGCTGCTCCTGTATTTTCACGCTCAGCGTGTTTGACTCATTTTTATTTCGCCTATATTTTATTTTTATATTTGTTCTACTGCTCCGTTTTTCGTCAGATGATTGCCCCCGTGTTTGGCACTGTAAAATGTTACTGGGTATCATACTGCTATTAGTCCTGTCACGGAGTGTTTGCTGCGAGAGTGCAGTCGTCGTTGCTTGCGGACGATTTTGCCATCTTTCTTTCCTCTCGCGAATGAATGACGTGCTAAATGATGAATTAATTTCCCTTTCAGAGTACAAAATGGGTTCTGACAGTGCTTTGCATAAGGTTATTGCAATAATATCAATGAGATCTATTAAAAGATGAAAAATAATATACTCAATTGAATGAGGTGTTTAATCTGTTTATCTACATATCTATCCCTCAGGGGCCCAATTTTTGGGTACGGGGCGTAGCGACCCCGAGGCACCCGAGCTGCTCCTGTATTTTCACGCTCAGCGAGGTTGCCTAATTTTTTTTCGCATATATTTTATTTTTTTATTTGCTCCACTGCCCCGTTTTTGTCTGATGTTTGCCCCCGTGTTTGACACTGCAAAATGTTACCGCGTATCGGCGTAACTCCCAGCACTGGGTTATCATGTAAGTCTTTACCGTTTCCCCTCGTAAAAGCCAAGTCCGGGGAAGGGCCATTACATGAGCTCTTGACTTTCTGCAGGCGTTGGGGTCCTTTTGTCAAACTACAAAAATATGTGACCCTGTGATGATTTTGTCTAGGCCAGGACAGGTCACCTGAGCTGGTGTAGCGCCCAGGAAGCACTCTCCCATCGGAGACAGTTTCGATGCTGGAGAATAATATCGCTGTGGTGAACGAAAACAATTTCATACATATGAAAAGAAACAGGAGTGACCGAGAGAACTGTTCCTGGTTACTTGGTAATTATTCGAACAGAAGACGGCCAGTCGTTTAACCCGTTAAACCCATTTGTCATTCAGAAGGGCAATGATGCCATAGCTGGGCCCGTGAAATCCTGCACACGACTCCTTAAAGGATCAATTTTGGTGGAGATCATTGTAATGTTTGAGAGAAACCCATTGCTCAAGGAGACGATTCTCCACGGTTATCCCATGCGTGTTGAGCAACATGCCACACTCAATTCGTTGCGAGGTGTTATTTCTACCAATGTACTGAACGGAATGTCTGACCCGGACATCCGGAGATTTTTGGAAGCCCAAAGGGTCACTTCAATATATCGAGTGCAAGCGAGGAAAGAGGGTGAATTGCAGCTTACCCGAACTCTTTTCCTCACCTTTAACAGGGTTGAATAGCGGCAGAGTATTAAAGCGGGCAACGAGGTCATGGAGGTGCGCACGTACATACCGAGCCCGTTTTCTGTAAGAGTGCCACTTCCATCTGTGCAACCCGCGGTCAAAATAGTCACGAAGGAACATGTTCATGCGCTCCGGTCTGCGTCAACCGCGGATATCATCCAGCCTCATCCCGCGAATGTCCTTCTTTTAGAGAGGGGCGTTGTATTCAGGAGATCCGGGTAAAGGAAAAGCTCTGCTTTACTGAGGCCCGGAAGTGTTTCTAATCTCGCCAACCCGTTGTTCGTAAGATAGGTACATACACCCCAGCAGCCCCTTCATCGATCAAGAAGTGCGACAGCAGTACGCAGACCTGCGACCTTGTCTTTACACGGGTCCCCAATTGCCCTGTCCTCCCATGCGCTATACTGAGAAGCCCAAACCCATAGTTTTTAATGCATCAGAAATTAACTTTAAGACTAGTTACACAAAGAATGACTTTTGAAAACATCTACTATTCCTGAAAAGCAAAAGAGCTCTTCTCATTCTCGGAGGTCCCGCACCCATGATTGGAGCAAACTCGCTAGGCGGCTGCCATCACCGCCTATCTCTACATCCAACCGATTCCAGGAGCTGGAATCGGTGGATACTTCTCAGCGGGTGCGCCCTCCCTCTCAGGTGGTCATAGAGCAGGATGCGCCTTCTCCTGGAAAAACCCCCAGTCCCGCACGACTCAAAAAAGAGGTGTGATTCACCCTGGACCTTCCAAAAATATGGTTGTGTATTTTTAATTTATATTAAATAACTTTAGCAATGACTATCATTACGTGGAATGTACGTGGATTCCGCAGTGGACGACTTGACTCGGAGTTACCTTTACGATCGATTCACTCTCCACTTGTTTCTCTCCAGCAGACTAAACTTCGACCACAAGATTCTTTTAGTATACTCGGTAAGCCTTCGGTCAGGTTTGATCTTCCTCCCGCAGATGGCACTCCCGCGCATGGGGGAGTTATGCTTTTGATGCTCAATGACAAATATATATGAATAGAGTTTAACGGCCGTTTTTGCTACAGAGGCACCACAGGCGATGGACACTGATGATACATGAAATGAAATGATGTATTGGGAAAGGATTTATTTTTATTTTATAGAAGGAATCGTTCCAGGCCTAAGTTTGGGGTACCTCCTCGCCATTTGCCATTTATGACTGAGGAAAACCTGGAAAAAAACCTCAGTCAGGAAGGACGGTGCTGGCGGTATTGTAACCCAGACCTCCCGCTCACGAGTCCGAGACTAAACGATCCTGGCCACCCGTGGCGGTACGCAATGACGTGTACAGTACTTCAATTAACCTCCATACACCTATACAGGCTGCTGAAGTGTCATTTCACTTCTATGGCGTTAGTTTTTCATTCTGCACTATTTACTTCCTGCACCTGCCACTGTCGCAATAGATGATCTGTAGAAGCTACCTGTAGCAGTTTCAGCTACCACCATCTTCTACTTTTGGGGAATTTTAATGCGCACCATCCCCTATGCTGTTCCAACACGGAGTTTGCCACGGGTAGCATGTTGGCAGACTTTCTAGACCGCAATGGTCAAATTCTGTTTAACACTGGTCATTCTAAATTTATTTCTGACTGCAACCATTGTTTTTCTCACTTGGACCTAGCCTTTTGTTCTGCTTCTCTTGCTGTACATTTTACCCTGAACGTCATCTCTGAAATATATTCTAGTGACCACTTTGCATGTCAGATAGATGTACTATCTTCAAACGCACATTCTCAGCGCGCGTCCAAATGACTAATTGCAAAAGCGAATTGGCACCGCTGCGGATCTCTGGCTGTATTCTCAGGGATGGATTTTCCATCCATCGATGCCGTGATCGAGCTCCTCGATACGGTCATACTTCATGCCGCAGTTCAGGCTATTCCCCGGTCGTCTTGCCACCCCAGGAGCTTAACAGTTCCCTAGTGTACCGTTGAATGCCGGGATGCGTTGCGCTCACGCCGAGGTGCTCTCCGAGTTTTTCGTCGCCACCCTACTTGGACCAACAAGATTCGCTATAAACAACTGCGCGCCAAAAGTCGTCCGGTCATCAAAAGTACAAAAAAGGCATCTTGGGTAGCTGTCACCTCTTCTTTAAAGTGCACAACATCTTCATCTGTTGTTTGGGAACAGCTACGTCGCTTTGCGGGCAAAAATACTTTTACGCACCTTCGCTGATGTTTCGAGCTCCGCCAATTACTCTGCTTCATTTGGTACTTTAAAGGAGCAGGTTTAATCGAATGGTTTCTCCTTGGCCGCCGACCATCAGGAGTGCTATAACGTTCCTTTTACCACCAGGGAATTGGAGCATGCCCTTTTTACCTCTCGGCATTGCCCACCGTGGACAAATGGCATTCATGTGGCTATGTGGCGGAGGCAGGTGAGGCTTTTTTCATTACAGATGTTTAATTTGTTATTTATATTTATTTATTGCATCAATGACGTTTGGCGGGTGGCCGCTGTCATTCCTGTACATTGGGGCAGGAGAGGTCCCACATATTCCTTCCGGTGGCAGTCCGATTTCCCTCACTGGCTGCGTCTGCGGGGTGGTGGAGCGCATGATTGACGGGAGGATTATGTGTTGGTTAGAGTCGAGGAATTTGTTGACGAAGTCTTAGTGCGGTTTTCGGCGTCATCGTTCCTCAGTCGACCATCTTGTGACTCTAACCACCCATGTAATGGACGGTTTTGTACGGCAATGCCGGGTAATGGCCGTATTTTTCTATCTGGAGAGGGCGTGCGGTGCTTGCTGGAGAGGCGGCGTCCTCCGTGCGCTTCACGATTGCCGTGTCCGTGGGCATATGTCGGTTTTTATTCGGGAGTTTGAGGGGGATCGAGTTTTTGATGTTGGCGTGGGCTCGGTTACGTCATCTGTTTTTGCTCGGGAGAGCGGTGTGGCTCGGGGCTGGGTGCTTGGTCTCGCGCTGCTTGCCGCTGCTATTAGTCCTGTCACTGAGAGTTTGCTGCCGAGAGTTCAGTCGTCCTTTCTTGCCACATGATTTTGCCATCTTTCTTTCCTCTCGGAGGACTTGGCTCTTGGAACGCCGCCTCCAATGCTGTCTCGATCGCCTTTGCGCTAGGAATGAGAATCACGCGTTCCGTTTCTCCGCGGAGGGGACCGTCTTCGTGAGCTTTTGGCGCCGTGGTGAGTGTCTTCCACCGTTTCCCCATCTTGGCGCGGAGGCTCTTAATTTCGCGGACGAGTTTGGATTCCTTGACTTAGTACTAGATGGAAATTGGTGCTGGTCTTCGCATGTGGCGCCATTCAGAGGAGAGCGTGAGCGTTTTCTTTGTTTTTTGCGGGTTTTGGGTGCCACATCCTAGGGAGCTGACCAATCTGTTGTTTCGCGTTTTTACCGCTCTCTCATCCGGTCCAAGCTGGAATCTGGGTATGTTGTTCATGTCTCTGCGCGTCCTTCTGTTCCTCATCGCCTTAACCCGAATCACCTCCGGGATGTCGGTTTTCCCATTGGAGCCAGGCCGAGAAGCCATGTGGCAGGTTTGTTGTATGGGGTCTGGAGAGCCTCCGTTATATTGTCGTGGGGATATTTTGCTTTATGCTTACGATTTGCTTTAAAATAGTGTTATATTATTCTCGTAATACAAGATGTTTATGGAGGAATATTTAAAGAGATGACCGGCACATTGAAGAAGAGAATATTGGGATGTTGGTGGGAGATCACAAGAAATTGAGCGAAAATCTAATCGCTCTTTTTCTGGGGATCTCCCGTCGATTTCTCTATGTATCTACAAATCGGGTGCAATTCACACTTTATAAATGAAATAAGTGGATCACGTGTTTTGGTAATATTTAAAAATACAATATTATTTCTGAAAATGTGAATGACATGCTGAGTGATGAATTATTTTCTCTTGCAGGATACAAAATGGGCCCTTAGAGTGCCATGGATAAAGGTACAAAAATAATATCGATGGTAGCTATTAAAAAATTAAAACTCATATCTTCAAATGCATTAAGTGTTTAATCTGTTTCTCTACATATTTACAATTGTGTTGTAAATAATTATACAAGCATATTAATATATCAGTTATAATTGAAATAGTGTTCGAAATATTATGCTATTATTCTCGAAAGTACAAGATGTTTATGGAGGAATATTTAGAGAGGTGACGCAACGCAATGAAGATGTGAATATTGGAACGTCGGTGAGAGATCGCAAAAATTGAGCGAATATCTATTCGACCAAACTTTGGGGTCTCTTATCGATTTCCCTATGTATCTACACGTCAGCCGCCATATCCATTTTATAAATGAAATAAACGTGCAATCTATTACGATATTTTAAATTACAACCTCTTATCTTGAGGTAAGAATGACATGCTAATTGTGAATTATTTCTTATTTCAGGATAAAAAATTTGTTTTGACAGTGTCTTCGATAAAGCTACTACAATAACAAAGATGACGGCTATTAAAAATTAAAAAATATGTTACATTGCAGGAGGTATTTAATCGGTATCTCTACATATGTGTTGGAAATAATTTATATGTATGTAACTTTATGACATAATTTAAAATGTGCTTAAAATATTATGATAATATGGTCATAGATTAAGATCTATATGGAGGAATATTTAGATACATGAGCAGCAAAATGAAGAAGTGAACATTGGAATGTTGGTGATGGACACCCAATAAATGTGCCAAGAAGAAGCTTTCGGTGGATTATTTGTGTCTCCTATCGATTTCGCTATGTATCTGCGCGGCGGATACAACACACATTATATATATATATATATATATATATATATATATAAATGGCATGTATTTTCATAGTTCAAAAAACAACAAAATTTGCAAAAGTGTGAATGACATGCTAATTGTTGAATTATTTTCTCTTTTAGGATACAAAATGGGTTCTGACAGTATGTTGGATGAAGCTACTACAATAATATTGATGATAGCTAATAAGAGATTAAAAATATGTGTTCAATTGCATGAGGTGTTTCTCTACATATCTGCTAATGTGTTGAAAATAGATTTATAAGCATGCAAATATCTGACTAATAATGTAATCATTACTTAAATGTTATGATGTTTTTCCAATAGTAGAAAGTGTTTATAGAAAAATATTTGGAGAGATGACCAGTACAATGAGGAAGAGAATATTGGGAGATCGGTAATCGATGTCCAATAATTGTGCCAAGAATTCACTATCTCATTTGTTTTTTGTCTCGTATCGATATCTCTATTTATCTACACGTCGGCTGCACTACACATTTTATAAATGAAATAAATATGCCATGTACTGTGACAATGTTTCAAAATACAAAATCATTTACAGAAATTGAATGACGTGCTAATTGATGAATTAATTTCCCTTTCAGAGTAAAAAATGGGTTCTGACAGTGCTTTGCATAAGGTTATTGCAATAATATCAATGAGATCTATTAAAAGATGAAAAATAATATACTCAATTGAATGAGGTGTTTAATCTGTTTATCTACATATCTATCCCTCAGGGGCCGAATTTTTGGGTACGGTGCGTAGCGACCCCGAGGAACCCGAGCTGCTCCTGTATTTTCACGCTCAGCGTGTTTGACTCTTTTTTATTTCGCCTATATTGTATTTTTTTATTTGTTCTACTGCTCCGTTTTTCGTCTGATGTTTGTCCCCGTGATTGGCACTGTAAACTGTTACTGGGTATCATGCTACTATTAGTCCTGTTACCGAGTGTTTGCTGCCGAGAGTACAGTCGTCGTTGCTTGCGGACGATTTTGCAATCATTCTTTCCTCTCGGAGGGCTTGTCTCTTGGAACGCCGCCTCCAATGCTGTCTCGCTCGCCTTTGCGCTTGGAATGAGAATCACGGGTTTTGTTTCTCCGCGGAGGGGACCGTCTTCGAAAGCTTTTGGCGCCGTAGTGAGTGTCCTCCACCGTTTCCCCATCTTGGCGCGGACGCTCTTACTTTCGCGAACGAGGTTGGATTCCTTGACTTAGTGGTTGATGGCAATTTGTACTGGTCTTCACATGTGGCGCCGTTCAGAGGGGAATGTGAGCAATTTCTTTGTTTTTTGCGGGTTTTGGGTGCCACATCCTGGGGAGCTGACCAGTCTGTTGTTTAGCGTTTTTACCGCTCGCTCATCCGGTCCAAGCTGGATTCTGGGGATGTTGTTCATGGCTCTGCGCGTCCTTCTGTTCTTCATCGCCTTAAGCCGATTCACCTCCTGGGTGTCCGTGTTCCCATTGGAGCCAGACCCACAAGCCATGTGTCAGGTTTGTGTGTGGGGTCTGGTGACCCTCCGTTGTATTGTCGTGGGGATGTTTTGCTTTATGCTTACGATTTGCTTTAAAATAGTATTATATTATTCTCGTAATACAAGATGTTTATGGAGGAATATTTAAAGAGATGACCGGCACAGTGAAGAAGAGAATATTGGGATGTTGGTGGCAGATTACAAGAAATTGAGCGAAAATCTAATCGTTCTTTTTCTTCGGATCTCCCGTCGATTTCTCTATGTATCTACAATGGGATGCAATACACATTTTATAAATGAAATAAGTGAATCACGCGTTTTGGTAATATTTAAAAATACAATATGATTTCTGAAAATGTCAATGACATGCTGAGTGATGAATCATTTTCTCTTGCAGGATACAAAATGGGTCCTTAGAGTGTCTTGGATAAAGGTACAAAATTAATATCGACGATTGCTATTAAAAGATTAAAACTCATATCTTCAATTGCATTAAGTGTTTCTCTGTTTCTCTACATATTTACAATTGTGTTGTAAATAATTTTATAAGCATGTTAATATGTCAGTTATAATTGAAATAGTGTTCGAAATATTATGCTATTATTCTCGTAGTTCAAGATGTTTATGTAGGAATATTTAGAGAGGTGACGCAACGCAATGAAGATGTGAATATTCGGACGTCGGTGAGAGATCCCAAAATTTGAGCGAATATCTCTTCAACCAAACTTTGCGGTCTCTTATCGATTTCTCTATGCATCTCCACGTCAGCCGCGATATCCATTTTATAAATGAAATAAACGTGCAATCAATTACGATATTTCAAATTACAACATCATATCTTGAGGTAAGAATGACATGCTAATTGTGAATTATTTCGAATTTCAGGATAAAGAATTTATTTTGACAGTATGTTCGATAAGGATACTACAATAATATAGATGACAGCTATTAAAAATTAAAAAATATGTTAAATTGCAAGAGGTATTTAATCGGTATCTCTACATGTGTGTTGGAAATAATTATATATGTATGTAACTTTATGACATAATATAAATGTGCTTAAAATATTATGATAATATGCTCATAGTTTAAGATCTTTATGGAGGAATGTTTAGATACATGAGCAGCAAAATGAAGAAGTGAACATTGGAATGTTGGAGATGGACACCCAATAAAAGTGCCAAGAATCCTTCGCTGGATTATGTGTGTCTCCTATCGATTTCGCTATGTATTTACACGGCGGATACAACACATTTTAATTATTAAAAAAATGGCATGTATTTTCATATTTCAAAACACAACAGATTTTCTAAAAGTGTGAATGACATGTTAATTGTTCAATTATTTTCTCTTTTAGGATACAAAATAGAATCTGACAGTATGCTGGATGAAGCTACTACAATAATATGGATCATAGCTAATAAGAGATTAAAAATATGTGTTCAATTGCATGAGCTGTTTCTCTACATATCTGCTAATGTGTTGAAAATATTTTTATAAGCATGCAAATACCTGACTAATAATGTAATTATTACTTAAATGTTAAGATGTTTTTCCAATAGTAGAAAGTGTTGATTGAAAAATATTTGGAGGGATGACCAGTACAATGAGAAAGTGAATATTGGGAGATCGGTAATCGATGCCCAATAATTGTGCCAAGAATTCACTTTCTCATTTGTTTGGGGTGTCGTATCGATTTCTTTATGTATCTACACGTCGGCTGCAATACACATTTTATAAATGAAATAAATATGCTATGTACTGTGACAATGTTTCAAAATACAAAATCATTTGCAGAAATTGAATGACGTGCTAATTGTTGAATTAATTTCCCTTTCAGAGTACAAAATGTGTTCTGACAGTGTTTTGCATAAGGTTACTGCAATAATATCAATGAGATCTCTTAAAAGATGAAAAATAATAAACTATGTTGAATGAGGTGTTTAATCTGTTTATCTACATATCTATCCCTCAGGGGCCCAATTTTTGGGTACGGGGCGTAGCGACCCCGAGGCACCCGAGCTGCTCCTTTATTTTCACGTTCAGCGTGTTTGACTCATTTTTATTTCGCATAAATTTTACTTTTTTTTTTTTGTTCTACTGCCCCGTTTTTCGTCTGATGTTTGCCCCCGTGTTTGGCACTGTAAATTTTTACTGGGAATCATACTGCTATTAGTCCTGTCACTGAGTATTTGCTGCCGAGAGTGCAGTCGTCGTTGCTTGGGGACGATTTTGCCATCTTTCTTTTCTCTCGGAGAGCTTGGCTCTTGGAACGCCGCCTCCAACGCTGTCTCGCTCGCCTTTGCGCTTGGAATGAAATTCACGGGTTTTGTTTCTCCGCGGAGGGGACTGTCTTCGTGAGCTTTTGGAGCCGTAGTGGGCGTCATCCACCGTTTCCCCATCTTGGCGTGGACGCTCTTACTTTCGCGGATGTGGTTGGATTCCTTGACTTAGTGCTTGATGGAAATTTGTGCTGGTCGTCGCATGTGGCGCCTTTCAGAGGAGATCGTGAGCGTTTTCTTTGTTTTTTGCGGGTTTTGGGTGTCACATCCTGGGGAGCTGACCAGTGTGTTGTTCGGCGTTTTTACCGCTCTCTCATCCGGTCAAAGCTGGATTGTGGCTATGTAGTTCATGGCTCTGCGCGTCCTTCTGTTCTTCATCGCATTAACCCCATTTACCTCCGGGGTGTCCGTGTTCCCATAGGAGTCAGGCCGAAAATTCATGTGTCATGTCTGTGTTTTGGGGTCTGGAGAGTCTCCGTTGTATTGTCGTGGGGATCTTTTTCTTTATGCTTACGATTTGCTTTAAAAAAATATTATATTATTCTCGTAATACAAGATGTTAATGGAGGAATATTTAAAGAGATGACCGGGACATTGAAGAAGAGAATATTGGGATGTTGGTGGGAGATCACAAGAAATTGAGCGAAAATTTAATCGTTCTTTTTCTGGGGATCTCCCGTCGATTTCTCTATGTATCTACAAATCGGGTGCAATACTCATTTTATAAACGAAATAAGTGAATCACGTGTTTTGGTAATATTTAAAAATATAATATTATTTCTGAAAATGTGAATGACATGCTGATTGATGAATTATTTTCTCTTACAGGATACAAAATGGGTCATTAGAGTGTATTAGATAAAAGTACAAAATTAATATCGATGATAGCTATTAAAATATTAAAACTCATATCTTCAATTGCATTAAGTGTTTAGTCTGTTTCTCTACATATTTACAATTGTGTTGTAAATAATTTTATAAGCATGTAAATATATCAGTTATAATTGAAACAGGGTTCGAAATATGATGCTATTATTCTCGCAGTACAAGATTTATGGAGGAATATTTAGAGAGGTGACGCAACGCAATGAAGATGTGAATATTGGGACGTCGGTGAGAGATCGCAAAAATTGAGCGAATATGAATTCGATCAGTCTTTGCGG
Source organism: Metallyticus violacea (assembly GCA_030762175.1). Classification (NCBI taxonomy): domain Eukaryota; kingdom Metazoa; phylum Arthropoda; class Insecta; order Mantodea; family Metallyticidae; genus Metallyticus; species Metallyticus violacea. The sequence goes on from CM060846.1 coordinate 38,141,590, forward strand.
ACTCTTATCGATTTCTCTATGTATCTACACGTCAGCCGCGATATACATTTTATAAAAGTAATAAACGTGCAATCTATTACGATATTTTAAATTACAACATCTTATCTTGAGGTAAGAATGACATGCTAATTGTGAATTATTTCTTATTTCAGGATAAAAAATTTCTTTTGACAGTGTCTTCGATAAGGCTACTACAATAACATAGATGACAGCTATTAAAAATTAAAAAATATATTACATTGCAGGAGGTATTTAATCGGTATCTCTACATATGTGTTGGAAATAATTTTATATGTGTGTAACTTTATGACATAATTTAAAATGTGCCTAAAATATTATGATAATATGGTCATAGTTTAAGATCTTTATGGAGGAATATTTAGATACATGAGCAGCAAAATGAAGAAGTGAACATTGGAATGTTGGAGATGGACACCCAATAAAATTGCCAAGAATTCTTCGCTGGATTATATGTGTGTCCTTTCGATTTCGCAATGTATCTACACGGCGGATACAACACATTTTAATTATAAAAAAATGGCATGTATTTTCATATTTCAAAATACAACAAATTTTCTAAAAATGTGAATGTCAGGGTAATTGTTGAATTATTTTCTCTTTTAGGATACAAAATGGGTTCTGACAGTATGTTGGATGAAGCTACTACAATAATATTGATCATATCTAATAAGAGATTAAAAATATGTGTTCAATTGCATGAGCTGTTTCTCTACATATCTGCTAATGTGTTGAAAATATTTTTATAAGCATGCAAATACCTGACTAATAATGTAATCATTACTTAAATGTTAAGATGTTTTTCCAATAGTAGAAAGTGTTTCAGAAAAATATTTGGAGGGATGACCAGTACAATGAGGAAGTGAATATTGGGAGATCGGTAATCGATGCCCAATAATTGTGCCAAGAATTCACTTTCTCATTTGTTTGGGGTGTCGTATCGATTTCTTTGTGTATCTACACGTCGGCTGCAATACACATTTTATAAATGAAATAAATATGCTATGTACTGTGACAATGTTTCAAAATACAAAATCCCCTCAGGGGCCCAATTTATTGGGTACGGGGCGTAGCGACCCCGAGGCACCCGAGCTGCTCCCTCAGGTCCGCGCTTAGCGCGTTTGACTCCTTTTTATTTCGCCTCTTTTATTGTTTTATTTGTCCTACTTCCCTGTTCTTTGTCTGATGGGTGCCCCCGTGTTTGACGCGGTAAAATGTGACTGGGTAATGGCGTAACTCCCAGCACAGGGTTATCATGTAGGTCGGGAGCGTATCCCCTGGTAAAGGCCAGGCCCGGAGAAGGGCCATTGCATAAGCTGTAGTCTTCCTGCAGGCGATTGGGTCCCTTCGTCTGCCCACAGGAAGGTGTGACCCTGAGGTTACTTTGTTCAGGCCAGAGCCAGTAACCTAAGCCGGGGTGGCGCCCAGGAAGCAGCCCGCCATCGGAGACGGTTGCAATGGTGGAGGAATAAATCGCTATGGTACTGGAAAATAATCCTTTACATTTTAAACGTAAAAGAGTTGATGCAAAAGAAGTAATCGAGAAGTCTTTCCCTCGTTACTTAGTCATTAGTCGTACTGAAGAGAATCAGTCGTTTACGACCGTAAATCCATTCAAAATTCAGAAAGGCATTGATGCCATAGCTGGACCCGTTAAGTCCTTTACCCGTCTACGCAACGGATCACTTTTGGTGGAGACACTAGGCCTGTCTCCAAGCAACTCGTTGCTCAAGGCGACGCTACTCCACGGATATCCCGTCCGTGTCGAGAAACATAAGACCATGAATTCGTCGCGAGGAGTTGTTACCACAAATGTTCTAGACGGAATGACCGACCCGGAAATCCAGAGCTGTCTGGAGGACCAAGGCGTCACCTCAGTATATCGTGTACAGGCAAGGAAAGAGGGGGAATTACAGCCGACCCGGACTCTTTTCCTCACATTCGACAGGGTCGATTTGCCGCAGAGGATAAAGGCGGGCTACGAGGTGATACAAGTGCGCCCGTATATCCTGAGCCCGTTGCGATGTTTTCAATGTCAGCGTTTTGGACACACTCGCATATCCTGTAAAAGTGCCGTTCCCATCTGTGGAACCTGCGGTGAAGCAAGCCACGAGGGAGCATGCCCATCTGCTCCTGTCTGCGTCAACTGCCGCGGTGGAAATCCAGCCTCGTCCCGCGATTGCCCTCGTTTTCGAGAGGAGCGCTGTATCCAGGAGATCCGGGTGAAGGAAAAACTCTCCTTTACTGAAGCCCGGAAGCGATTCCAGTCTCGCCAACCTGTCGTGCCTAAGACCGGCACCTACAGCGCAGCAGCTTCTTTTGCGCCCAAGAAGTGCGATAGCAGTACGCAGACCTGCGATCTTGTGTTTACACGGGTCCAACCTACGCCTAGTTCTCCGAAGCGCTCTACCGTGAAGCCCAAAGCGGTTGTTTTTAATGCCCCTGAAATTAAGTTCAGGACGAGTTTTACGCGTACAGATTTTTTAAAGTCATCAACTCAGGTAGAGCAGAAAAAGAGCCCTTCTCCTCCTCGGAGGTCACGCTCCCATGATGGGAGCAAACCCGCTAGGCGGTCGCCGTCGCCGCCTATATCTACATCCAACCGATTCCAGGCGTTGGAATCGGTGGATGCTTCTCAGCGGGAGAGCCCTCCCTCTGAGGATGTGATGGAGCAGGATGTGCCTGCTCCTTCCAAACCACCGAGTCCCACGCGACTGAAAAAAGGACGATTGTTTCGCCCTGCACCGTCCAAAAAGTAAGGTGGTAAATTTTTAGCTTCTTTTATCTAATTTTAACAATGGCTATCCTTTCGTGGAATGTGCGTGGTCTCCGTAGTCGAAGAATCTAACCTCGAATTAATTTTACGTTCTACTGACCCTTTGCTTGTGTGTCTCCAAGAGACCAAGCTTCGCCCAAGTGATTCTCTTAATTTACGCCGTTACTCTTCGGTGAGATTTGATCTTCCTCCCGAAGATGGCACTCCCGCTCACGGCGGAGTTTTACTTTTAATTCGAAACGACGTGTACAGCACCTCATTACAGCTCCAGACTCCTTTACAAGCTGCTGCAGCTACAGTTCACTTTTCTGGCCTTAGTTTTTCAGTCTGCAATGTTTATTTACCTCCGTCCGGCACCATCACCACAGTTGACCTGGACGATCTTTTGTCTCAGCTACCACCCCCTGTTCTCCTTTTGGGGGATTTCAATGCACACCATCCCCTATGGGGTTCCACCACGGAGTGTGCAAGAGGTAACCTCTTAGCTGACTTTTTGCTAAATCACAATCTTATACTTCTGAACACTGGTCAACCTACTTTTCTCTCTGACAGCACTCACAGCTTTTCGCACTTGGACTTATCCATTTGCTCTGCCTCACTTGCAGTACATTTCACCTGGAACGTTATCTCTGATTTATATTCCAGTGACCACTTTCCGTGTCAGATCCATGTACTCTCTCCGAACGCACATTCACAGCGCACGCCAAAATGGCTCATTGAAAAGGCGAATTGGCCTCTCTATCGCTCTTTGGCCGAATTTTCAGGGTGTGAATTTCCATCTATCGACATCGCGATCGAGCACCTCCGTACGGTCATCATAACAGCCGCAGATAAGGCTATTCCCCGGTCGTCTTGTCACCCCAGACGCTTACCTGTTCCTTGGTGGACTGATGAATGCCGGGATGCATTGCGTGCACGCCGAGGTGCTCTCCGAGATTTTCGTCGCCACCCTACATCAGCAAATATGATTTGCTACAAACGACTTCGCGCCAAATGCCGCCGAGTCATTAAGGATAGCAAAAAGGCTTCTTGGATTTCTTTTACCTCTTCTTTTAACCGCACAACGCCTTCATCCGTAGTTTGGGAACGGCTACGCCGCGTTGCTGGCAAACCAAGGTTTACACCTATACCCGGTCTTAGGATTTTAAATCGAGTGCTCACTACTCCGACTGACGTCGCCATGTTTTGGGGCGAACCTTCGCTGATGTTTCGAGCTCCGCCAATTACCCGGCTTCATTTCGAGCAGTAAGGGTGCAGGTTGAGAGGAAAGGTTTCTCATTTGCCTCCGACCATCAGGAGAGCTATAACGTTCCTTTTACCGCCAGGGAACTGGAACATGCCCTTTCTACCTCTCGACATTGCGCACCGGGGCCAGATAACATTCACGTTGCTATGTTGCAGCATTTATCAGCGGAAGGCAAAGCTTTTTTATTACGAACTTTTAATTTTATTTGGTGTCTTGGCACATTTCCCAACGCTTGGCGATTGGCCACCGTCATTCCGATACTTAAGCCTGGAAAGGACCCACATCTTCCTTCCAGTTACCGTCCGATTTCCCTCACCAGCTGCGTTTGCAAGGTGTTGGAACGAATGATTAACGGACGGCTCATGTGGTGGTTGGAGTCGAGGCAATTATTAACGAACGCCCAGTGTGGTTTCCGGCGTCATCGTTCCTCAGTCGACCACCTGGTGTCTTTAACTACCCATGTAATGGACGGTTTTGTGCGCAAGTGCCAAACGGTTGCCGTATTTTTTGACCTGGAGAAAGCGTACGATACTTGCTGGAGAGGCGGTATCCTCCGAACGCTTTACGATTGGAACATACGTGGGCGTATGTCTTGTTTTTATTCAGGAATTTATGAATGACCGGGTTTTTAATGTTCGCGTGGGATCAGTTTTATCGTCGAATTTAGTTCAAGAGAACGGTGTACCTCAGGGCTCGGTACTAAGTTGCACACTGTTTGCCATTGCTATTAACTCTATCACCCAGTGTTTACCGGCAGGAATACAATCGTCGTTATTTGTAGACGATTTTGCCATATATCTTTCCTCTCGGAGGACCTGTCTCCTGGAACGCCGCCTCCAATGCTGTCTCGACCGCCTTCACGCTTGGAGTGTCTCTCACGGGTTCCGTTTCTCCGCAGAGAGACCGTCTGCATGAACTTCTGGCGCCACAAGGAGTATCTTCCTCCTTCGCTCCATCTTGGCCCAGACGCACTCTCCTTCGCAGACGAAGTTCGGTTCCTTGGATTGGTGTTCGATAGGAAATTATGCTGGTCATCACATATAGCGCAACTCAGAGGCAAGTGTGAACGTTCTCTTTGTATTTTACGTGTTTTAAGTGGCACATCTTGGGGAGCTGACCGGACTGTTCTTTTACGTTTTTATCGCTCTCTTATCCGGTCCAAATTGGATTATGGCAGTGTCGTTTATGGCTCTGCGCGGCCTTCTGTTCTGCGCCGCCTGAACCCGATTCATCACCGGGGTATCCGTGTTGCCATTGGGGCATTCCCCACCAGTCCTGTGTTGAGTTTATGTGCGGAGTCTGGAGAACCTCCGTTATTTTATCGTAGGGATATTTTACTAGCTGCGTACGGTTGTCGGTTAGCTGCGCAACCTCGTCATCCCACGATTGGGCCGTTTTTTAATGTGTCTTTTGATCGTTTTTATGCTGCTCGGTCTTTTACTCCTAAGCCCGCTGGCTTTCGTTTTCGGGAGATTTTACGGGCGTTGGACATGGAGTTACCTGCTTTTTTCTTAGCTGGGGAAACTTCTTCTCCCCCCTGGATTTTAACAGAGGCCCCCGTTCATCTCGGGCTCACGTCCTGTCCGAAATCTTCGACCGCAGCACATATTATTCGTTGTTCTTTTAGCGAGATCAAATCCTCTTTTAATGGCTGGAATTTTATCTATACGGACGGCTCTAAATGTGACACAGGTGTAGGATGTGCTTTTGTTTTAAATGGGGCAAGTTTTACGTACGGTCTTAATGTTGCAACATCTATTTTTATGGCGGAACTTTATGCTATCTATCGGGCGGTTTTATTTATTTCTGAACAGGGGCTAGGGAACAGTGTTGTATGTTCCGACTCTTTGAGTGCAATTTTAAGTTTTAGAAATCTGTACAACCTCCACCCACTTGTACAGATGGTCGAGAATGCAGTTTTAACCCTTTCCGACGCTGGCGTCCACGTAATACTGCTATGGGTGCCTGGGCACGTCGGAGTCGCAGGTAATGAGGCCGCAGATGTTGCAGTAAAATCCGCTCTTTTAGACCCTGCTGAGTGCGAGCAGCGTTTTTATTTCGGGGATTTTATACATTCATTACGTAGAGCCATTTTTTCGCGCTGGCGCGAGGAGTGGTAATTACTCCCAAATAATAAGCTCCGTGAATGTAAATCCGCCCCTTTTAACTGGTCGACTTCTTCTCGCGCTGTTCGTCGCGAAGAAGTAATTTTAGCTCGTCTTAGAATTGGGCATTGCCGTTTTAGTCATTCTCACCTTTTTAATGGTCAACCCGCTCCAGCTTGCCCCCACTGTGACCACCCCTTTACAGTGCGTCACGTTTTAATTGAATGCCATCATCTGGCAGCTTTTAGACATAGACTAGGTTTGCCCTCCTCTATTGAGGAAATACTTGCAGATGATGTGGTTGCTGTTGAGCGAGTGCTCCGTTTTATCCGTTTTTTGTGGTTTTTGGAGCAAGGTGTGAGGTGTTCTCTTTTTATCCATGACGGCATTTTTAGACGCTTTTAAGACTGTTGTTGTTTCAGCATTTGATGCATCGTTTTTAGCACCAGTCTTTTATTGAGTTGTTATATATAATCCTTCTTATTGTTTTGGGGTTTTATTGTTACCAGTTTAGACTTTTACAACTCTGGATTATTTTCAGCTTTTGCTGATGCGTTTTACTACCACTTTTTATATGTTCTAGTGTTGATGGATATTGGGTTTTATTGACCCTTTTTAGACCATTATAGGACTGTTGTTTTTCGCTATTGCGGCTTTTTTTTAATACCAGTCCTTTGTTGACCATTACACCAATTTGTTATTTGTTATGGGTTTTTATTTTGTTGCACAAAGTGCTACTGTTATTCACCCTAAGACATTATTTGTGTCAACTATTTATTTTTAGATCTGGCGCAGTTTTTAGTGTGTTTGGGCGCTAATGACCTTTGATGTTGTGCGCCCCTTAAACAATAATCATCATCATCAAAATACAAAATCATTTGCAGAAATTGAATGACGTGCTAATTGATGAACTAATTTCCCTTTCAGAGTACAAAATGCGTTCTGACAGTGTTTTGCATAAGGTTACTGCAATAATATCAATGAGATATCTTAAAAGATGAAAAATAATAAACTATATTAAATGAGGTGTTTAATCTCTTTATCTACATATCTATCCCTCAGGGGCCCAATTTTTGGGTACGGGGCGTAGCGACCCCGAGGCACCCGAGCTGCTCCTGTATTTTCACGCTCAGCGTGTTTGACTCATTTTTATTTCGCCTATATTTTACTTTTTTTTTTTTTTTTTTGTTCTACTGCCCCGTTTTTCGTCTGATGTTTGCCCCCGTGTTTGGCACTGTAAATTGTTACTGGGAATCATACTGCTATTAGTCCTGTCACTGAGTGTTTGCTGCCGAAGGTGCAGTCGTCGTTGCTTGCGGACGATTTTGCCATCTTTCTTTCCTATCGGAGGGCTTGTCTCTTGGAATGCCGCCTCCAATGCTGTCTCGATCGCCTCTGCGCTTGGAATGAGAATCACGGGAATTGTTTCTCCGCGGAGGGAACCGTCTTCGAAAGCTTTTGGCGCCGTAGTGAGTGTCCTACACCGTTTCCCCATCTTGGCGCGGACGCTCTTACTTTCGCGGACGAGGTTGGATTCCTTGACTTAGTGTTTTATGGAAATTTGTACTGGTCTTCGCATGTGGCGCCGTTCAGAGGGGAATGTGAGCGATTTCTTTGTTTTTTGCGGGTTTTGGGTGTCACATCCTGGGGAGCTGACCAGTCAGTTGCTTAGCGTTTTTACCGCTCTCTCATCCGGTCCAAGCTGGTTTCTGGCTATATCGTTCATGGCTCTGCGCGTCCTTCTGTTCTTCATCGCCTTAACCCGATTCACCTCCGGGGTGTCCGTGTTCCCATTGGAGCCAGGCCGACATGCCATGTGTCAGGTTTGTGTGTGGGAACTGGAGAGCCTCCGTTGTATTGTCGTGGGGATGTTTTGCTTTATGCTTACGATTTGCTTTAAAATAGTATTATATTATTCTCGTAATATATGATTGTATTGGAGGAATATTTAAAGAGATGACCGGCACATTGAAGAAGAGAATATTGGGATGTTGGTGGGAGATCACAAGAAATTGAGCGAAAATCTAATCGCTTATTTTCTGGGGTTCTCCCGTCGATTTCTCTATGTATCTACAAATCGGGTGCAATACACATTTTATAAATGAAGTAAGTGAATCACGTGTTTTGGTAATATTTAAAAATACAATATCATTTCTGAAAATGTGAATGGCATCCTGATTGATGAATTATTTTCTCTTGCAGGATACAAAATGGGTCCTTAGAGTGTCTTGGATAAAGGTACAAAAATCATATCGATGGTAGCTATTAAAAGATTAAAACTCATATCTTCAATTGCATTAAGTGTTTAACCTGTTTCTCTACATATTTACAATTGTGTTGTAAATAATTTTATAAGCATGTTAATATGTCAGTTATAATTGAAATACTGCTCGAAATATTATGCTATGATTCTCCTAGTACAAGATGTTTATGGAGGAATATTTAGAGAGGTGACGCAACGCAATGAAGATGTGAATATTGGGACGTCGGTGAGAGATCGCAAAAATTGAGCGAATATGTATTCGATCAGTCTTTGCGGGCTCTTATCGATTCTCTATGTATCTACACGTCAGCCCCGATATCCATTTTATAAAAGAAATAAACGTGCAATCTATTACGATATTTTAAATTACAATATCTTATTTTGAGGTAAGAATGACATGCTAATTGTGAATTATTTCTTATTTCAGGATAAAACATTTCTTTTCACAGTGTCTTCGATAAGGCTACTACAATAACATAGATGACAGTTATTAAAAATTAAAAAATATGTTACATTGCAGGAGGTATTTAATCGGTATCTCTACATATGTGTTGGAAATAATTTTATATGTATGTAACTTTATGACATAATTTAAAATGTGCTTAAAATATTATGATAATATGGTCATAGTTTAAGATCTTTATGGAGGAATATTTAGATACATGAGCAGCAAATTGAAGAAGTGAACATTGGAATGTCGGTGATGGACACCCAATAAATGTGCCAAGAATCCTTCGCTGGATTATTTGTGTCTCCTATCGATTTCGCTATGTATTTACACGGCGGATACAACACATTTTAATTATAAAAAAAATGGCATGTATTTTCATATTTCAAAACACAACAAATTTTCTAAAAGTGTGAATGACATGCTAATTGTTCAATTATTTTCTCTTTTAGGATACAAAATAGAATCTGACAGTATGTTGGATGAAGCTACTACAGTAATATTGATGATAGCTAATAAGAGATTAAGAATATGTGTGCAATTGCTCGAGGTGTTTCTCTACATGTCTGCTAATGTGTTGAAAATAGTTTTATAAGCATGCCTATATCTGACTAATAATGTTATCATTACTTAAATGTTAAGATGTTTTTCCAATAGTACAAAGTGTTTATAGAAAAATATTTGGAGAGATGACCAGTACAATGAGGAAGTGAATATTGGGAGATCGGTAATCGATGCCCAATAATTGTGCCAAGAATTCACCTTCTCATTTGTTTGGTGTCTCGTATCGATTTCTCTATGTATCTAAACGTCGGCTGCACTACACATTTTATAAATGAAATAAATATGTCATGTACTGTTACAATGTTTCAAAATACAAAATCATTTACAGAAATTGAATGACGTGCTAATTGATGAACTAATTTCCCTTTCAGAGTACAAAATGTGTTCTGACAGTGTTTTGCTTAAAATTACTGCAATAATATCAATGAGATCTATTAAAAGATGAAAAATAATATACTCAATTGAATGATGTGTAATCTGTTTATCTACATATCTATCCCTCAGGGGCCCAATTTTTGGGTAAGGGACGTAGCGACCACGAGGCACCCGAGCTGTTCCTGTATTTTCAAGCTCAGCGTGTTTTACTCATTTTTATTTCGCCTATATTTTATTTTTTTATTTGTTCTACTACCCCGTTTTTCGTCTGAAGTTTGCCCCCGTGTTTGGCACTGTAAACTGTTACTGGGTATCATACTGCTATTAATCCTGTCACCGAGTGTTGGCTGCCGAGAGTGCAGTGTCGTTGCTTGCGGACTATTTTGCCATCTTTCTTTTATCTCGAAGGGCTTGTCTCTTGGAACGCCGCCTCCAATGCCCTCTCGATCGCCTTTGCTCTTGGAATGAAAATCACTGGTTTTGTTTCTCCTCGGAGGGGACCGTCTTCGTGAGCTTTTGGAGCCGTAGTGAGTGTCCTCCTCCGTTTCCCCATCTTGGCGCGAACGCTCTTACTTTCGCGGATGTGGCTGGATTCCATGACTTAGTGCTTGATGGAAATTTGTGCTGGTCGTCGCATGTAGCGCCTTTCAGAGGAGAGCGTGAGTGTTTTCTTTGTTTTTTGCGGGTTTTGGTTGCCAATCCTAGGGAGCTGACTGGTCTGTTGTTCGGCGTTTTTACCGCTCTGTTATCCGGTCAAAGCCGGATTCTGCCTATGTAGTTCATGGCTCTGCGCTTCCTTCTGTTCTTCATCGCATTAACCCGATTTACCTCCGGGGTGTCCGAGTTCCCATAGGAGTCAGGCCGAAAAGTTATGTGTCATGTTTGTGTTTTGGGGTCTGGAGAGCCTCCATTGTATTGTCGTGGGGATGTTTTTCTTTATGCTTAAGATTTGCTTTAAAATACTATTATATTATTCTCGTAATACAAGATGTTTATGGAGGAATATGTAAAGAGATGACCGGCACATTGAAGAAGAGAATATTGGGATGTTGGCAGGAGATCACAAGAAATTGAGCGAAAATCTAATCGCTTATTTTCTGGGGTTCTCCCGTCTATTTCTCTATGTATCTACAAATCGGGTGCAATACACATTTTATAAATGAAGTAAGTGAATCACGTGTTTTGGTAATATTTAAAAATACAATATCATTTCTGAAAATGTGAATGGCATCCTGATTGATGAATTATTTTCTCTTGCAGGATACAAAATGGGTCCTTAGAGTGTCTTGGATAAAGGTACAAAAATAATATCGATGCTAGCTACTAAAAGATTAAAGCTCATATCTTCAATTGCATTAAGTGATTAGTCTGTTTATCTACATATTTACAATTGTGTTGTAAATAATTTGTAAGCATGTTAATATGTCAGTTATATATGAAATAGTGTTCGAAATATTATGCTATTATTCTCCTAGTACAAGATGTTTATGGAGGAATATTTAGAGAGGTGACGCAACGCAATGAAGATGTGAATATTGGGACGTCGGTGAGAGATCGCAAAAATTGAGCGAATATGTATTCGATCAGTCTTTGCGGGCTCTTATCGATTCTCTATGTATCTACACGTCAGCCCCGATATCCATTTTATAAAAGAAATAAACGTGCAATCTATTACGACATTTTAAATTACAACATCTTATCTTGAGGTAAGAATGACATGCTAAATGTGAATTATTTCTTATTTCAGGATAAAAAATTTCTTTTGACAGTGTCTTCGATAAGGCTACTACAATAACATTGATGACAGCTATTAAAAATTAAAAAATATGTTACATTGCAGGAGGTATTTAATCGGTATAACTACATATGTGTTGGAAATAATTTTATATGTATGTAACTTTATGACATAATTAAAAATGTGCTTAAAATATTATGATAATGTGCTCATAGTTTAAGATCTGTATGGAGGAATATTTAGATACATGAGCAGCAAAATGAAGGAGTGAACATTGGAATGTTGGAGATGGACACCCAATAAAAGTGCCAAGAATCCTTCGCTGGATTATTTGTGTCTCCTATCGATTTCGCAATGTATCTACACGGCGGATACAACACATTTTAATTATAAAAAAAATGGCATGTATTTTCATATTTCAAAATACAACAAATTTTCTAAAAATGTGAATGACATGCTAATTGTTCAATTATTTTCTCTTTTAGGATACAAAATAGAATCTGACAGTATGTTGGATGAAGCTACTACAGTAATATTGATGATAGCTAATAAGAGATTAAAAATATGTGTGCAATTGCATGAGGTGTTTCTCTACATATCTGCTAATGTGTTGAAAATATTTTTATAAGCATGCAAATACCTGACTAATAGTGTAATCATTACTTAAATGTTAAGATGTTTTTCCAACAGTAGAAAATTTTATAGAAAAATATTTGGAGAGATGACCAGTACAATGAGGAAGTGAATATTGGGAGATCGGTAATCGAAGTCCAATAATTGTGCCAAGAATTCACTTTCTCATTTGTTTTTTGTCTCGTATCGATTTCTCTATGTATCTACACGTCGGCTGCACTACACATTTTATAAATGAAATAAATATGCCATGTACTGTGACAATGTTTCAAAATACAAAATCATTTTCAGAAATTGAATGACGTGCTAATTGATGAATTAATTTCCCTTTCAGAGTACAAAATGCGTTCTGACAGTGTTTTGCATAAGGTTACTGCAATAATATCAATGAGATATCTTAAAAGATGAAAAATAATAAACTATATTGAATGAGGTGTTTAATCTGTTTATCTACATATCTATCCCTCAGGGGCCCAATTTTTGGGTACGGGGCGTAGCGACCCCGAGACACCCGAGCTGCTCCTGTATTTTCACGCTCAGCGTGTTTGACTCATTTTTATTTCGCCTATATTTTATTTTTTTATTTGTTCTACAACCCCGTTTTTCGTCTGATGTTTGTCCCCGTGTTTGGCACTGTAAACTGTCACTGGGTATCATACTGCTATTAGTCCTGTCACGGAGTGTTTGCTGCCGAAGGTGCAGTCGTCGTTGCTTGCGGACGATTTTGCCATGTTTCTTTCCTATCGGAGGGCTTGTCTCTTGGAATGCCGCCTCCAATGCTGTCTCGATCGCCTCTGCGCTTGGAATGAGATTCACGGGAATTGTTTCTCCGCGGAGGGAACCGTCTTCGAAAGCTTTTGGCGCCGTAGTGAGTGTCCTACACCGTTTCCCCATCTTGGCGCGGACGCTCTTACTTTCGCGGACGAGGTTGGATTCCTTGACTTAGTGTTTGATGGAAATTTGTACTGGTCTTCGCATGTGGCGCCGTTCAGAGGGGAATGTGAGCGATTTCTTTGTTTTTTGCGGGTTTTGGGTGTCACATCCTGGGGAGCTGACCAGTCAGTTGCTTAGCGTTTTTACCGCTCTCTCCTCCGGTCCAAGCTGGTTTCTGGCTATATCGTTCATGGCTCTGCGCGTCCTTCTGTTCTTCATCGCCTTAACCCGATTCTCCGGGGTGCCCGTGTTCCCATTGGAGCCAGGCCGACATGCCATGTGTCAGGTTTGTGTGTGGGGTCTGGAGAGCCTCCGTTGTATTGTCGTGGGGATGTTTTGCTTTATGCTTACGATTTGCTTTAAAATAGTATTATATTATTCTCGTAATATATGATTGTTATGGAGGAATATTTAAAGAGATGACCGGCATATTGAAGAAGAGAATATTGGGATGTTGGTGGGAGATCACAAGAAATTGAGCGAAAATCTAATCGCTCTTTTTCTGGGGATCTCCCGTCGATTTCTCTATGTATCTAAAAATCGGGTGCAATTCACACTTTATAAATGAAATAAGTGGATGACGTGTTTTGGTCATATTTAAAAATAAAATATTATTTCTGAAAATGTGAATGACATGCTGAGTGATGAATTATTTTCTCTTGCAGGATACAAAATGGGTCCTTAGAGTGTCTTGGATAAAGGTACTAAAATAATATCGATGGTAGCTATTAAAAGATTAAAACTCATATCTTCAATTGCATTAAGTGTTTAATCTGTTTCTCTACATATTTACAATTGTGTTGTAAAGCTTGGATTCTGGCTGGATTCTCGCTATGTTGTTCATGGCTCTGCGCGTCGTTCTGTTCTTCATCGCCTTAACCCGATTCACCTCCGGGGTGTCCGTGTTCCCATTGGAGCCAGGCCGACAAGCCCTGTGTCAGGTTTGTGTGTGGGGTCTGGAGAGCCTCCGTTGTATTGTCGTGGGGATGTTTTGCTTTATGCTTACGATTTGCTTTAAAATAGTATTATATTATTCTCGTAATATATGATTGTTATGGAGGAATATTTAAAGAGATGACCGGCATATTGAAGAAGAGAATATTGGGATGTTGGTGGGAGATCACAAGAAATTGAGCGAAAATCTAATCGCTCTTTTTCTGGGGATCTCCCGTCGATTTCTCTATGTATCTAAAAATCGGGTGCAATTCACACTTTATAAATGAAATAAGTGGATGACGTGCTTTGGTCATATTTAAAAATACAATATTATTTCTGAAAATGTGAATGACATGCTGAGTGATGAATTATTTTCTCTTGCAGGATACAAAATGGGTCCTTAGAGTGTCTTGGATAAAGGTACTAAAATAATATCGATGGTAGCTATTAAAAGATTAAAACTCATATCTTCAATTGGATTAAGTGTTTAATCTGTTTCTCTACATATTTACAATTGTGTTGTAAAGCTTGGATTCTGGCTGGATTCTCGCTATGTTGTTCATGGCTCTGCGCGTCGTTCTGTTCTTCATCGCCTTAACCCGATTCACCTCCGGGGTGTCCGTGTTCCCATTGGAGCCAGGCCGACAAGCCCTGTGTCAGGTTTGTGTGTGGGGTCTGGAGAGCCTCCGTTATATTGTCGTGGGAATGTTTTACTTTATGCTTACGATTTGCTTTAAAATAGTATTATATTATTCTTGTAATACAAGATGTTTATGATGGAATATTTAAAGAGATGACCGGCACATTGAAGAAGAGAATATTGGGATGTTGGTGGGAGATCACAAGAAATTAAGCGAAAATCTAATCGCTTATTTTCTGGGGTTCTCCCGTCGATTTCTCTATGTATCTACAAATCGGGTGCAATACACATTTTATAAATGAAGTAAGTGAATCACGTGTTTTGGTAATATTTAAAAATACAATATCATTTCTGAAAATGTGAATGGCATCCTGATTGTTGAATTATTTTCTCTTGCAGGATACAAAATGGGTCCTTAGAGTGTCTTGGATAAAGGTACAAAAATAATATCGATGGTAGCTATTAAAAGATTAAAACTCATATCTTCAATTGCATTAAGTGTTTAATCTGTTTCTCTACATATTTACAATTGTGTTGTAAATAATTTTATAAGCATGTTAATATGTCAGTTATAATTGAAATACTGCTCGAAATATTATGCTATTATTCTCCTAGTACAAGATGTTTATGGAGGAATATTTAGAGAGGTGACGCAACGCAATGAAGATGTGAATATTGGGACGTCGGTGAGAGATCGCAAAAATTGAGCGAATATGTATTCGATCAGTCTTTGCGGGCTCTTATCGATTCTCTATGTATCTACACGTCAGCCCCGATATCCATTTTATAAAAGAAATAAACGTGCAATCTATTACGATATTTTAAATTACAACATCGTATCTTGAGGTAAGAGTGACATGCTAATAGTGAATTATTTCTTCTTTCAGGATAAAGAATTTATTTTGACAGTGTCTTCGATAAGGATACTACAATAATATAGATGACAGCTATTAAAAATTAAAAAATATGTTAAATTGCAGGAGTATTTAATCGGTATCTCTACATATGTGTTGGAAATAAATGTATATGTATGTAACTTTATGACATAATTTAATGTGCTTAAAATATTATGATAATATGGACATAGTTTAAGATCTTTATGGAGGAATTTTTAGATACATGAGCAGCAAAATGAAGAAGTGAACATTGGAATGTCGGTGATGGATCCAATAAATGTGCCAAGAATTCTTAGCTGGATTATTTGTGTCTCCTATCGATTTCTCTACGTATCTACGCGACGGATGCAACACACATTTTATAAACGAAAAAATTGGCATGTATTTTCATATTTCAAAATACAACAAAATTTCCAAAAGTGTGAATGACATGCTAATTGTTGAATTATTTTTTCTTTTCGGATACAAAATGGGTTCTGACAGTATGTTGGATGAAGCTACTACAATAATATTGATCATAGCTAATAAGAGATTCAAAATATGTGTTCAATTGCATGAGCTGTTTCTCTACATATCTGCTAATGTGTTAAAAATAGTTTTATGAGCATGCAAATATCTGACTATTAATGTAATCATTACTTAAATGTTAAGATGTTTTTCCAATAGTAGAAAGTGTTTATAGAAAAATATTTGGAGAGATGACCAGTACAATGAGGAAGTTAATATTGGGAGATCGGTAATCGATGCGCAATAATTGTGCCAAGAATTCACTTTCTCATTTGTTTGGGGTGTCGTATCGATTTCTATATGTATCTACACGTCGCCTGCACTACACATTTTATAAATGAAATAAATATGCTATGTACTGTGACAATGTTTCAAAATACAAAATCATTTGCAGAAATTGAATGACGTGCTAATTGATGAATTAATTTCCCTTTCAGAGTACAAAATGGGTTCTGACAGTGTTTTGCATAAGGTTACTGCAATAATATCAATGAGATCTATTAAAAGATGAAAAATAATAAACTATATTGAATGAGGTGTTTAATCTGTTTATCTACATAACTATCCCTCAGGGGCCCAATTTTTGGGTACGGGGCGTAGCGACCCCGAGGCACCCGAGCTGCTCCTGTATTTTCACGCTCAGCGTGTTTGACTCATTTTTATTTCGCCTATATTTTACTTTTTTTTTTGTTCTACTGCCCCGTTTTTCGTCTGATGTTTGCCCCCGTGTTTGGCAATGTAAATTGTTACTGGGTATCATACTGCTATTAAACCTGTCACTGAGTGTTTGCTGCCGAGAGTGCAGTCGTCGTTGCTTGGGGACGATTTTGCCATCTTTCTTTTCTCTCGGAGGGCTTGGCTCTTGGAACGCCGCCTCCAATGCTGTCTCGATCGCCTTTGCGCTTGGAATGAGAACACGGGTTTTGTTTCTCCGCGGAGGGGACCGTCTTCGAAAGCTTTTGGCGCCTATGTGAGTGTCCTCCAGCGTTTCCCCATTTGGGCGCGGAGGCTCTTACTTTCGCGGAAGAGGTTGGATCCCTTGACTTAGTGTTTGATGGAACTTTGTACTGGTCTTCGCATGTGGCGCCGTTCAGAGGAGAGGGTGAGCGTTTTCTTTGTTTTTTGCGGGTTTTGGGTGCCACATCCTAGGGAGCTGACCAGTCTGTTGTTTGCGTTTTTACCGCTCTCTCATCCGGTCCAAGCTGGATTCTGGCTATGTTGTTCATGGCTCTGCGCGTCGTTCTGTTCTTCATCGCCTTAACCCGATTCACCTCCGGGGAATCCGTGTTCCCATTGGAGCCAGGCCGACAAGCCCTGTGTCAGGTTTGTGTGTGGGGTCTGGAGAGCCTCCGTTATATTGTCGTGGGAATGTTTTACTTTATGCTTACGATTTGCTTTAAAATAGTATTATATTATTCTCGTAATACAAGATGTTTATGATGGAATATTTAAAGAGATGACCGGCACATTGAAGAAGAGAATATTGGGATGTTGGTGGGAGATCACAAGAAATTGAGCGAAAATCTAATCGCTCATTTTCTGGGGTTCTCCCGTCGATTTCTCTATGTATCTACAAATCGGGTGCAATACACATTTTATAAATGAAGTAAGTGAATCACGTGTTTTGGTAATATTTAAAAGTACAATATCATTTCTGAAAATGTGAATGGCATCCTGATTGATGAATTATTTTCTCTTGCAGGATACAAAATGGGTCCTTAGAGTGTCTTGGATAAAGGTACAAAAATAATATCGATGCTAGCTACTAAAAGATTAAAGCTCATATCTTCAATTGCATTAAGTGATTAGTCTGTTTATCTACATATTTACAATTGTGTTGTAAATAATTTGTAAGCATGTTAATATGTCAGTTATATATGAAATAGTGTTCGAAATATTATGCTATTATTCTCCTAGTACAAGATGTTTATGGAGGAATATTTAGAGAGGTGACGCAACGCAATGAAGATGTGAATATTGGGACGTCGGTGAGAGATCGCAAAAATTGAGCGAATATGTATTCGATCAGTCTTTGCGGGCTCTTATCGATTCTCTATGTATCTACACGTCAGCCCCGATATCCATTTTATAAAAGAAATAAACGTGCAATCTATTACGACATTTTAAATTACAACATCTTATCTTGAGGTAAGAATGACATGCTAAATGTGAATTATTTCTTATTTCAGGATAAAAAATTTCTTTTGACAGTGTCTTCGATAAGGCTACTACAATAACATTGATGACAGCTATTAAAAATTAAAAAATATGTTACATTGCAGGAGGTATTTAATCGGTATAACTACATATGTGTTGGAAATAATTTTATATGTATGTAACTTTATGACATAATTTAAAATGTGCTTAAAATATTATGATAATGTGCTCATAGTTTAAGATCTGTATGGAGGAATATTTAGATACATGAGCAGCAAAATGAAGGAGTGAACATTGGAATGTTGGAGATGGACACCCAATAAAAGTGCCAAGAATCCTTCGCTGGATTATTTGTGTCTCCTATCGATTTCGCAATGTATCTACACGGCGGATACAACACATTTTAATTATAAAAAAAATGGCATGTATTTTCATATTTCAAAATACAACAAATTTTCTAAAAATGTGAATGACATGCTAATTGTTCAATTATTTTCTCTTTTAGGATACAAAATAGAATCTGACAGTATGTTGGATGAAGCTACTACAGTAATATTGATGATAGCTAATAAGAGATTAAAAATATGTGTGCAATTGCATGAGGTGTTTCTCTACATATCTGCTAATGTGTTGAAAATATTTTTATAAGCATGCAAATACCTGACTAATAGTGTAATCATTACTTAAATGTTAAGATGTTTTTCCAACAGTAGAAAATTTTATAGAAAAATATTTGGAGAGATGACCAGTACAATGAGGAAGTGAATATTGGGAGATCGGTAATCGAAGTCCAATAATTGTGCCAAGAATGCACTTTCTCATTTGTTTTTTGTCTCGTATCGATTTCTCTATGTATCTACACGTCGGCTGCACTACACATTTTATAAATGAAATAAATATGCCATGTACTGTGACAATGTTTCAAAATACAAAATCATTTTCAGAAATTGAATGACGTGCTAATTGATGAATTAATTTCCCTTTCAGAGTACAAAATGCGTTCTGACAGTGTTTTGCATAAGGTTACTGCAATAATATCAATGAGATATCTTAAAAGATGAAAAATAATAAACTATATTGAATGAGGTGTTTAATCTGTTTATCTACATATCTATCCCTCAGGGGCCCAATTTTTGGGTACGGGGCGTAGCGACCCCGAGACACCCGAGCTGCTCCTGTATTTTCACGCTCAGCGTGTTTGACTCATTTTTATTTCGCCTATATTTTATTTTTTTATTTGTTCTACAACCCCGTTTTTCGTCTGATGTTTGTCCCCGTGTTTGGCACTGTAAACTGTCACTGGGTATCATACTGCTATTAGTCCTGTCACGGAGTGTTTGCTGCCGAAGGTGCAGTCGTCGTTGCTTGCGGACGATTTTGCCATGTTTCTTTCCTATCGGAGGGCTTGTCTCTTGGAATGCCGCCTCCAATGCTGTCTCGATCGCCTCTGCGCTTGGAATGAGATTCACGGGAATTGTTTCTCCGCGGAGGGAACCGTCTTCGAAAGCTTTTGGCGCCGTAGTGAGTGTCCTACACCGTTTCCCCATCTTGGCGCGGACGCTCTTACTTTCGCGGACGAGGTTGGATTCCTTGACTTAGTGTTTGATGGAAATTTGTACTGGTCTTCGCATGTGGCGCCGTTCAGAGGGGAATGTGAGCGATTTCGTTGTTTTTTGCGGGTTTTGGGTGTCACATCCTGGGGAGCTGACCAGTCAGTTGCTTAGCGTTTTTACCGCTCTCTCCTCCGGTCCAAGCTGGTTTCTGGCTATATCGTTCATGGCTCTGCGCGTCCTTCTGTTCTTCATCGCCTTAACCCGATTCTCCGGGGTGCCCGTGTTCCCATTGGAGCCAGGCCGACATGCCATGTGTCAGGTTTGTGTGTGGGGTCTGGAGAGCCTCCGTTGTATTGTCGTGGGGATGTTTTGCTTTATGCTTACGATTTGCTTTAAAATAGTATTATATTATTCTCGTAATACAAGATGTTTATGATGGAATATTTAAAGAGATGACCGGCATATTGAAGAAGAGAATATTGGGATGTTGGTGGGAGATCACAAGAAATTGAGCGAAAATCTAATCGCTCTTTTTCTGGGGATCTCCCGTCGATTTCTCTATGTATCTAAAAATCGGGTGCAATTCACACTTTATAAATGAAATAAGTGGATGACGTGTTTTGGTCATATTGAAAAATAAAATATTATTTCTGAAAATGTGAATGACATGCTGAGTGATGAATTATTTTCTCTTGCAGGATACAAAATGGGTCCTTAGAGTGTCTTGGATAAAGGTACTAAAATAATATCGATGGTAGCTATTAAAAGATTAAAACTCATATCTTCAATTGCATTAAGTGTTTAATCTGTTTCTCTACATATTTACAATTGTGTTGTAAAGCTTGGATTCTGGCTGGATTCTCGCTATGTTGTTCATGGCTCTGCGCGTCGTTCTGTTCTTCATCGCCTTAACCCGATTCACCTCCGGGGTGTCCGTGTTCCCATTGGAGCCAGGCCGACAAGCCCTGTGTCAGGTTTGTGTGTGGGGTCTGGAGAGCCTCCGTTGTATTGTCGTGGGGATGTTTTGCTTTATGCTTACGATTTGCTTTAAAATGGTATTATATTATTCTCGTAATATATGATTGTTATGGAGGAATATTTAAAGAGATGACCGGCATATTGAAGAAGAGAATATTGGGATGTTGGCGGGAGATCACAAGAAATTGAGCGAAAATCTAATCGCTCTTTTTCTGGGGATCTCCCGTCGATTTCTCTATGTATCTAAAAATCGGGTGCAATTCACACTTTATAAATGAAATAAGTGGATGACGTGTTTTGGTCATATTTAAAAATACAATATTATTTCTGAAAATGTGAATGACATGCTGAGTGATGAATTATTTTCTCTTGCAGGATACAAAATGGGTCCTTAGAGTGTCTTGGATAAAGGTACTAAAATAATATCGATGGTAGCTATTAAAAGATTAAAACTCATATCTTCAATTGCATTAAGTGTTTAATCTGTTTCTCTACATATTTACAATTGTGTTGTAAAGCTTGGATTCTGGCTGGATTCTCGCTATGTTGTTCATGGCTCTGCGCGTCGTTCTGTTCTTCATCGCCTTAACCCGATTCACCTCCGGGGTGTCCGTGTTCCCATTGGAGCCAGGCCGACAAGCCCTGTGTCAGGTTTGTGTGTGGGGTCTGGAGAGCCTCCGTTATATTGTCGTGGGAATGTTTTACTTTATGCTTACGATTTGCTTTAAAATAGTATTATATTATTCTCGTAATACAAGATGTTTATGATGGAATATTTAAAGAGATGACCGGCACGTTGAAGAAGAGAATATTGGGATGTTGGTGGGAGATCACAAGAAATTAAGCGAAAATCTAATCGCTTATTTTCTGGGGTTCTCCCGTCGATTTCTCTATGTATCTACAAATCGGGTGCAATACACATTTTATAAATGAAGTAAGTGAATCACGTGTTTTGGTAATATTTAAAAATACAATATCATTTCTGAAAATGTGAATGGCATCCTGATTGTTGAATTATTTTCTCTTGCAGGATACAAAATGGGTCCTTAAAGTGTCTTGGATAAAGGTACAAAAATAATATCGATGGTAGCTATTAAAAGATTAAAACTCATATCTTCAATTGCATTAAGTGTTTAATCTGTTTCTCTACATATTTACAATTGTGTTGTAAATAATTTTATAAGCATGTTAATATGTCAGTTATAATTGAAATACTGCTCGAAATATTATGCTATTATTCTCCTAGTACAAGATGTTTATGGAGGAATATTTAGAGAGGTGACGCAACGCAATGAAGATGTGAATATTGGGACGTCGGTGAGAGATCGCAAAAATTGAGCGAATATGTATTCGATCAGTCTTTGCGGGCTCTTATCGATTCTCTATGTATCTACACGTCAGCCCCGATATCCATTTTATAAAAGAAATAAACGTGCAATCTATTACGATATTTTAAATTACAACATCGTATCTTGAGGTAAGAGTGACATGCTAATAGTGAATTATTTCTTCTTTCAGGATAAAGAATTTATTTTGACAGTGTCTTCGATAAGGATACTACAATAATATAGATGACAGCTATTAAAAATTAAAAAATATGTTAAATTGCAGGAGTATTTAATCGGTATCTCTACATATGTGTTGGAAATAAATGTATATGTATGTAACTTTATGACATAATTTAATGTGCTTAAAATATTATGATAATATGGACATAGTTTAAGATCTTTATGGAGGAATTTTTAGATACATGAGCAGCAAAATGAAGAAGTGAACATTGGAATGTCGGTGATGGATCCAATAAATGTGCCAAGAATTCTTAGCTGGATTATTTGTGTCTCCTATCGATTTCTCTACGTATCTACGCGACGGATGCAACACACATTTTATAAATGAAAAAATTGGCATGTATTTTCATATTTCAAAATACAACAAAATTTCCAAAAGTGTGAATGACATGCTAATTGTTGAATTATTTTTTCTTTTCGGATACAAAATGGGTTCTGACAGTATGTTGGATGAAGCTACTACAATAATATTGATCATAGCTAATAAGAGATTCAAAATATGTGTTCAATTGCATGAGCTGTTTCTCTACATATCTGCTAATGTGTTAAAAATAGTTTTATGAGCATGCAAATATCTGACTATTAATGTAATCATTACTTAAATGTTAAGATGTTTTTCCAATAGTAGAAAGTGTTTATAGAAAAATATTTGGAGAGATGACCAGTACAATGAGGAAGTTAATATTGGGAGATCGGTAATCGATGCGCAATAATTGTGCCAAGAATTCACTTTCTCATTTGTTTGGGGTGTCGTATCGATTTCTTTATGTATCTACACGTCGGCTGCACTACACATTTTATAAATGAAATAAATATGCTATGTACTGTGACAATGTTTCAAAATACAAAATCATTTGCAGAAATTGAATGACGTGCTAATTGATGAATTAATTTCCCTTTCAGAGTACAAAATGGGTTCTGACAGTGTTTTGCATAAGGTTACTGCAATAATATCAATGAGATCTATTAAAAGATGAAAAATAATAAACTATATTGAATGAGGTGTTTAATCTGTTTATCTACATAACTATCCCTCAGGGGCCCAATTTTTGGGTACGGGGCGTAGCGACCCCGAGGCACCCGAGCTGCTCCTGTATTTTCACGCTCAGCGTGTTTGACTCATTTTTATTTCGCCTATATTTTACTTTTTTTTTTGTTCTACTGCCCCGTTTTTCGTCTGATGTTTGCCCCCGTGTTTGGCAATGTAAATTGTTACTGGGTATCATACTGCTATTAAACCTGTCACTGAGTGTTTGCTGCCGAGAGTGCAGTCGTCGTTGCTTGGGGACGATTTTGCCATCTTTCTTTTCTCTCGGAGGGCTTGGCTCTTGGAACGCCGCCTCCAATGCTGTCTCGATCGCCTTTGCGCTTGGAATGAGAACACGGGTTTTGTTTCTCCGCGGAGGGGACCGTCTTCGAAAGCTTTTGGCGCCTATGTGAGTGTCCTCCAGCGTTTCCCCATTTGGGCGCGGAGGCTCTTACTTTCGCGGAAGAGGTTGGATCCCTTGACTTAGTGTTTGATGGAACTTTGTACTGGTCTTCGCATGTGGCGCCGTTCAGAGGAGAGGGTGAGCGTTTTCTTTGTTTTTTGCGGGTTTTGGGTGCCACATCCTAGGGAGCTGACCAGTCTGTTGTTTGCGTTTTTACCGCTCTCTCATCCGGTCCAAGCTGGATTCTGGCTATGTTGTTCATGGCTCTGCGCGTCGTTCTGTTCTTCATCGCCTTAACCCGATTCACCTCCGGGGAATCCGTGTTCCCATTGGAGCCAGGCCGACAAGCCCTGTGTCAGGTTTGTGTGTGGGGTCTGGAGAGCCTCCGTTATATTGTCGTGGGAATGTTTTACTTTATGCTTACGATTTGCTTTAAAATAGTATTATATTATTCTCGTAATACAAGATGTTTATGATGGAATATTTAAAGAGATGACCGGCACATTGAAGAAGAGAATATTGGGATGTTGGTGGGAGATCACAAGAAATTGAGCGAAAATCTAATCGCTCATTTTCTGGGGTTCTCCCGTCGATTTCTCTATGTATCTACAAATCGGGTGCAATACACATTTTATAAATGAAGTAAGTGAATCACGTGTTTTGGTAATATTTAAAAATACAATATCATTTCTGAAAATGTGAATGGCATCCTGATTGATGAATTATTTTCTCTTGCAGGATACAAAATGGGTCCTTAGGGTGTCTTGGATAAAGGTACAAAAATAATATCGATGCTAGCTACTAAAAGATTAAAGCTCATATCTTCAATTGCATTAAGTGATTAGTCTGTTTATCTACATATTTACAATTGTGTTGTAAATAATTTGTAAGCATGTTAATATGTCAGTTATATATGAAATAGTGTTCGAAATATTATGCTATTATTCTCCTAGTACAAGATGTTTATGGAGGAATAATTAGAGAGGTGACGCAACGCAATGAAGATGTGAATATTGGGACGTCGGTGAGAGATCGCAAAAATTGAGCGAATATGTATTCCATCAGTCTTTGCGGGCTCTTATCGATTCTCTATGTATCTACACGTCAGCCCCGATATCCATTTTATAAAAGAAATAAACGTGCAATCTATTACGATATTTTAAATTACAACATCTTATCTTGAGGTAAGAATGACATGCTAATTGTGAATTATTTCTTATTTCAGCATAAAAAATTTCTTTTGACAGTGTCTTCGATAAGGCTACTACAATAACATAGATGACAGTTATTAAAAATTAAAAAATATGTTACATTGCAGGAGGTATTTAATCGGTATCTCTACATATGTGTTGGAAATAATTTTATATGTATGTAACTTTATGACATAATTTAAAATGTGCTTAAAATATTATGATAATATGGTCATAGTTTAACATCTTTATGGAGGAATATTTAGATACATGAGCAGCAAAGTGAAGAAGTGAACATTGGAATGTCGGTGATGGACACCCAATAAATGTGCCAAGAATCCTTCGCTGGATTATTTGTGTCTCCTATCGATTTCGCTATGTATTTACACGGCGGATACAACACATTTTAATTATAAAAAAAATGGCATGTATTTTCATATTTCAAAACACAACAAATTTTCTAAAAGTGTGAATGACATGCTAATTGTTCAATTATTTTCTCTTTTAGGATACAAAATAGAATCTGACAGTATGTTGGATGAAGCTACTACAATAATATGGATCATAGCTAATAAGAGATTAAAAATATGTGTTCAATTGCACGAGGTGTTTCTCTACATGTCTGCTAATGTGTTGAAAATAGTTTTATAAGCATGCAAATATCTGACTAATAATGTTATCATTACTTAAATGTTAAGATGTTTTTCCAATAGTAGAAAGTGTTTATAGAAAAATATTTGGAGAGATGACCAGTACAATGAGGAAGTGAATATTGGGAGATCGGTAATCGATGCCCAATAATTGTGCCAAGAATTCACCTTCTCATTTGTTTGGTGTCTCGTATCGATTTCTCTATGTATCTAAACGTCGACTGCACTACACATTTTATAAATGAAATAAATATGCCATGTACTGTGACAATGTTTCAAAATACTAAATCATTTTCAGAAATTGAATGACGTGCTAATTGATGAATTAATTTCCCTTTCAGAGTACAAAATGCGTTCTGACAGTGTTTTGCATAAGGTTACTGCAATAATATCAATGAGATATCTTAAAAGATGAAAAATAATAAACTATATTGAATGAGGTGTTTAATCTGTTTATCTACATATCTATCCCTCAGGGGCCCAATTTTTGGGTACGGGGCGTAGCGACCCCGAGACACCCGAGCTGCTCCTGTATTTTCACGCTCAGCGTGTTTGACTCATTTTTATTTCGCCTATATTTTATTTTTTTATTTGTTCTACAACCCCGTTTTTCGTCTGATGTTTGTCCCCGTGTTTGGCACTGTAAACTGTCACTGGGTATCATACTGCTATTAGTCCTGTCACGGAGTGTTTGCTGCCGAAGGTGCAGTCGTCGTTGCTTGCGGACGATTTTGCCATGTTTCTTTCCTATCGGAGGGCTTGTCTCTTGGAATGCCGCCTCCAATGCTGTCTCGATCGCCTCTGCGCTTGGAATGAGATTCACGGGAATTGTTTCTCCGCGGAGGGAACCGTCTTCGAAAGCTTTTGGCGCCGTAGTGAGTGTCCTACACCGTTTCCCCATCTTGGCGCGGACGCTCTTACTTTCGCGGACGAGGTTGGATTCCTTGACTTAGTGTTTGATGGAAATTTGTACTGGTCTTCGCATGTGGCGCCGTTCAGAGGGGAATGTGAGCGATTTCTTTGTTTTTTGCGGGTTTTGGGTGTCACATCCTGGGGAGCTGACCAGTCAGTTGCTTAGCGTTTTTACCGCTCTCTCCTCCGGTCCAAGCTGGTTTCTGGCTATATCGTTCATGGCTCTGCGGGTCCTTCTGTTCTTCATCGCCTTAACCCGATTCTCCGGGGTGCCCGTGTTCCCATTGGAGCCAGGCCGACATGCCATGTGTCAGGTTTGTGTGTGGGGTCTGGAGAGCCTCCGTTGTATTGTCGTGGGGATGTTTTGCTTTATGCTTACGATTTGCTTTAAAATAGTATTATATTATTCTCGTAATACAAGATGTTTATGGAGGAATATTTAAAGAGATGACCGGCACATTGAAGAAGAGAATATTGGGATGTTGGTGGGAGATCACAAGAAATTGAGCGAAAATCTAATCGCTCTTTTTCTGGGGATCTCCCGTCGATTTCTCTATGTATCTACAAATCGGGTGCAATTCACACTTTATAAATGAAATAAGTGGATCACGTGTTTTGGTAATATTTAAAAATACAATATTATTTCTGAAAATGTGAATGACATGCTGAGTGATGAATTATTTTCTCTTGCAGGATACAAAATGGGCCCTTAGAGTGCCATGGATAAAGGTACAAAAATAATATCGATGGTAGCTATTAAAAAATTAAAACTCATATCTTCAAATGCATTAAGTGTTTAATCTGTTTCTCTACATATTTACAATTGTGTTGTAAATAATTATACAAGCATATTAATATATCAGTTATAATTGAAATAGTGTTCGAAATATTATGCTATTATTCTCGAAAGTACAAGATGTTTATGGAGGAATATTTAGAGAGGTGACGCAACGCAATGAAGATGTGAATATTGGAACGTCGGTGAGAGATCGCAAAAATTGAGCGAATATCTATTCGACCAAACTTTGGGGTCTCTTATCGATTTCCCTATGTATCTACACGTCAGCCGCCATATCCATTTTATAAATGAAATAAACGTGCAATCTATTACGATATTTTAAATTACAACCTCTTATCTTGAGGTAAGAATGACATGCTAATTGTGAATTATTTCTTATTTCAGGATAAAAAATTTGTTTTGACAGTGTCTTCGATAAAGCTACTACAATAACAAAGATGACGGCTATTAAAAATTAAAAAATATGTTACATTGCAGGAGGTATTTAATCGGTATCTCTACATATGTGTTGGAAATAATTTATATGTATGTAACTTTATGACATAATTTAAAATGTGCTTAAAATATTATGATAATATGGTCATAGATTAAGATCTATATGGAGGAATATTTAGATACATGAGCAGCAAAATGAAGAAGTGAACATTGGAATGTTGGTGATGGACACCCAATAAATGTGCCAAGAAGAAGCTTTCGGTGGATTATTTGTGTCTCCTATCGATTTCGCTATGTATCTGCGCGGCGGATACAACACACATTATATATATATATATATATATATATATATATATATATATATATATATATATAAATGGCATGTATTTTCATAGTTCAAAAAACAACAAAATTTGCAAAAGTGTGAATGACATGCTAATTGTTGAATTATTTTCTCTTTTAGGATACAAAATGGGTTCTGACAGTATGTTGGATGAAGCTACTACAATAATATTGATGATAGCTAATAAGAGATTAAAAATATGTGTTCAATTGCATGAGGTGTTTCTCTACATATCTGCTAATGTGTTGAAAATAGATTTATAAGCATGCAAATATCTGACTAATAATGTAATCATTACTTAAATGTTATGATGTTTTTCCAATAGTAGAAAGTGTTTATAGAAAAATATTTGGAGAGATGACCAGTACAATGAGGAAGAGAATATTGGGAGATCGGTAATCGATGTCCAATAATTGTGCCAAGAATTCACTATCTCATTTGTTTTTTGTCTCGTATCGATATCTCTATTTATCTACACGTCGGCTGCACTACACATTTTATAAATGAAATAAATATGCCATGTACTGTGACAATGTTTCAAAATACAAAATCATTTACAGAAATTGAATGACGTGCTAATTGATGAATTAATTTCCCTTTCAGAGTAAAAAATGGGTTCTGACAGTGCTTTGCATAAGGTTATTGCAATAATATCAATGAGATCTATTAAAAGATGAAAAATAATATACTCAATTGAATGAGGTGTTTAATCTGTTTATCTACATATCTATCCCTCAGGGGCCGAATTTTTGGGTACGGTGCGTAGCGACCCCGAGGAACCCGAGCTGCTCCTGTATTTTCACGCTCAGCGTGTTTGACTCTTTTTTATTTCGCCTATATTGTATTTTTTTATTTGTTCTACTGCTCCGTTTTTCGTCTGATGTTTGTCCCCGTGATTGGCACTGTAAACTGTTACTGGGTATCATGCTACTATTAGTCCTGTTACCGAGTGTTTGCTGCCGAGAGTACAGTCGTCGTTGCTTGCGGACGATTTTGCAATCATTCTTTCCTCTCGGAGGGCTTGTCTCTTGGAACGCCGCCTCCAATGCTGTCTCGCTCGCCTTTGCGCTTGGAATGAGAATCACGGGTTTTGTTTCTCCGCGGAGGGGACCGTCTTCGAAAGCTTTTGGCGCCGTAGTGAGTGTCCTCCACCGTTTCCCCATCTTGGCGCGGACGCTCTTACTTTCGCGAACGAGGTTGGATTCCTTGACTTAGTGGTTGATGGCAATTTGTACTGGTCTTCACATGTGGCGCCGTTCAGAGGGGAATGTGAGCAATTTCTTTGTTTTTTGCGGGTTTTGGGTGCCACATCCTGGGGAGCTGACCAGTCTGTTGTTTAGCGTTTTTACCGCTCGCTCATCCGGTCCAAGCTGGATTCTGGGGATGTTGTTCATGGCTCTGCGCGTCCTTCTGTTCTTCATCGCCTTAAGCCGATTCACCTCCTGGGTGTCCGTGTTCCCATTGGAGGCAGACCCACAAGCCATGTGTCAGGTTTGTGTGTGGGGTCTGGTGACCCTCCGTTGTATTGTCGTGGGGATGTTTTGCTTTATGCTTACGATTTGCTTTAAAATAGTATTATATTATTCTCGTAATACAAGATGTTTATGGAGGAATATTTAAAGAGATGACCGGCACAGTGAAGAAGAGAATATTGGGATGTTGGTGGCAGATTACAAGAAATTGAGCGAAAATCTAATCGTTCTTTTTCTTCGGATCTCCCGTCGATTTCTCTATGTATCTACAATGGGATGCAATACACATTTTATAAATGAAATAAGTGAATCACGCGTTTTGGTAATATTTAAAAATACAATATGATTTCTGAAAATGTCAATGACATGCTGAGTGATGAATCATTTTCTCTTGCAGGATACAAAATGGGTCCTTAGAGTGTCTTGGATAAAGGTACAAAATTAATATCGACGATTGCTATTAAAAGATTAAAACTCATATCTTCAATTGCATTAAGTGTTTCTCTGTTTCTCTACATATTTACAATTGTGTTGTAAATAATTTTATAAGCATGTTAATATGTCAGTTATAATTGAAATAGTGTTCGAAATATTATGCTATTATTCTCGTAGTTCAAGATGTTTATGTAGGAATATTTAGAGAGGTGACGCAACGCAATGAAGATGTGAATATTCGGACGTCGGTGAGAGATCCCAAAATTTGAGCGAATATCTCTTCAACCAAACTTTGCGGTCTCTTATCGATTTCTCTATGCATCTCCACGTCAGCCGCGATATCCATTTTATAAATGAAATAAACGTGCAATCAATTACGATATTTCAAATTACAACATCATATCTTGAGGTAAGAATGACATGCTAATTGTGAATTATTTCGAATTTCAGGATAAAGAATTTATTTTGACAGTATGTTCGATAAGGATACTACAATAATATAGATGACAGCTATTAAAAATTAAAAAATATGTTAAATTGCAAGAGGTATTTAATCGGTATCTCTACATGTGTGTTGGAAATAATTATATATGTATGTAACTTTATGACATAATATAAATGTGCTTAAAATATTATGATAATATGCTCATAGTTTAAGATCTTTATGGAGGAATGTTTAGATACATGAGCAGCAAAATGAAGAAGTGAACATTGGAATGTTGGAGATGGACACCCAATAAAAGTGCCAAGAATCCTTCGCTGGATTATGTGTGTCTCCTATCGATTTCGCTATGTATTTACACGGCGGATACAACACATTTTAATTATTAAAAAAATGGCATGTATTTTCATATTTCAAAACACAACAGATTTTCTAAAAGTGTGAATGACATGTTAATTGTTCAATTATTTTCTCTTTTAGGATACAAAATAGAATCTGACAGTATGCTGGATGAAGCTACTACAATAATATGGATCATAGCTAATAAGAGATTAAAAATATGTGTTCAATTGCATGAGCTGTTTCTCTACATATCTGCTAATGTGTTGAAAATATTTTTATAAGCATGCAAATACCTGACTAATAATGTAATTATTACTTAAATGTTAAGATGTTTTTCCAATAGTAGAAAGTGTTGATTGAAAAATATTTGGAGGGATGACCAGTACAATGAGGAAGTGAATATTGGGAGATCGGTAATCGATGCCCAATAATTGTGCCAAGAATTCACTTTCTCATTTGTTTGGGGTGTCGTATCGATTTCTTTATGTATCTACACGTCGGCTGCAATACACATTTTATAAATGAAATAAATATGCTATGTACTGTGACAATGTTTCAAAATACAAAATCATTTGCAGAAATTGAATGACGTGCTAATTGTTGAATTAATTTCCCTTTCAGAGTACAAAATGTGTTCTGACAGTGTTTTGCATAAGGTTACTGCAATAATATCAATGAGATCTCTTAAAAGATGAAAAATAATAAACTATGTTGAATGAGGTGTTTAATCTGTTTATCTACATATCTATCCCTCAGGGGCCCAATTTTTGGGTACGGGGCGTAGCGACCCCGAGGCACCCGAGCTGCTCCTTTATTTTCACGTTCAGCGTGTTTGACTCATTTTTATTTCGCATAAATTTTACTTTTTTTTTTTTGTTCTACTGCCCCGTTTTTCGTCTGATGTTTGCCCCCGTGTTTGGCACTGTAAATTTTTACTGGGAATCATACTGCTATTAGTCCTGTCACTGAGTATTTGCTGCCGAGAGTGCAGTCGTCGTTGCTTGGGGACGATTTTGCCATCTTTCTTTTCTCTCGGAGAGCTTGGCTCTTGGAACGCCGCCTCCAACGCTGTCTCGCTCGCCTTTGCGCTTGGAATGAAATTCACGGGTTTTGTTTCTCCGCGGAGGGGACTGTCTTCGTGAGCTTTTGGAGCCGTAGTGGGCGTCATCCACCGTTTCCCCATCTTGGCGTGGACGCTCTTACTTTCGCGGATGTGGTTGGATTCCTTGACTTAGTGCTTGATGGAAATTTGTGCTGGTCGTCGCATGTGGCGCCTTTCAGAGGAGATCGTGAGCGTTTTCTTTGTTTTTTGCGGGTTTTGGGTGTCACATCCTGGGGAGCTGACCAGTGTGTTGTTCGGCGTTTTTACCGCTCTCTCATCCGGTCAAAGCTGGATTGTGGCTATGTAGTTCATGGCTCTGCGCGTCCTTCTGTTCTTCATCGCATTAACCCCATTTACCTCCGGGGTGTCCGTGTTCCCATAGGAGTCAGGCCGAAAATTCATGTGTCATGTCTGTGTTTTGGGGTCTGGAGAGTCTCCGTTGTATTGTCGTGGGGATCTTTTTCTTTATGCTTACGATTTGCTTTAAAAAAATATTATATTATTCTCGTAATACAAGATGTTAATGGAGGAATATTTAAAGAGATGACCGGGACATTGAAGAAGAGAATATTGGGATGTTGGTGGGAGATCACAAGAAATTGAGCGAAAATTTAATCGTTCTTTTTCTGGGGATCTCCCGTCGATTTCTCTATGTATCTACAAATCGGGTGCAATACTCATTTTATAAACGAAATAAGTGAATCACGTGTTTTGGTAATATTTAAAAATATAATATTATTTCTGAAAATGTGAATGACATGCTGATTGATGAATTATTTTCTCTTACAGGATACAAAATGGGTCATTAGAGTGTATTAGATAAAAGTACAAAATTAATATCGATGATAGCTATTAAAATATTAAAACTCATATCTTCAATTGCATTAAGTGTTTAGTCTGTTTCTCTACATATTTACAATTGTGTTGTAAATAATTTTATAAGCATGTAAATATATCAGTTATAATTGAAACAGGGTTCGAAATATGATGCTATTATTCTCGCAGTACAAGATTTATGGAGGAATATTTAGAGAGGTGACGCAACGCAATGAAGATGTGAATATTGGGACGTCGGTGAGAGATCGCAAAAATTGAGCGAATATGAATTCGATCAGTCTTTGCGGACTCTTATCGATTTCTCTATGTATCTACACGTCAGCCGCGATATACATTTTATAAAAGTAATAAACGTGCAATCTATTACGATATTTTAAATTACAACATCTTATCTTGAGGTAAGAATGACATGCTAATTGTGAATTATTTCTTATTTCAGGATAAAAAATTTCTTTTGACAGTGTCTTCGATAAGGCTACTACAATAACATAGATGACAGCTATTAAAAATTAAAAAATATATTACATTGCAGGAGGTATTTAATCGGTATCTCTACATATGTGTTGGAAATAATTTTATATGTGTGTAACTTTATGACATAATTTAAAATGTGCCTAAAATATTATGATAATATGGTCATAGTTTAAGATCTTTATGGAGGAATATTTAGATACATGAGCAGCAAAATGAAGAAGTGAACATTGGAATGTTGGAGATGGACACCCAATAAAATTGCCAAGAATTCTTCGCTGGATTATATGTGTGTCCTTTCGATTTCGCAATGTATCTACACGGCGGATACAACACATTTTAATTATAAAAAAATGGCATGTATTTTCATATTTCAAAATACAACAAATTTTCTAAAAATGTGAATGTCAGGGTAATTGTTGAATTATTTTCTCTTTTAGGATACAAAATGGGTTCTGACAGTATGTTGGATGAAGCTACTACAATAATATTGATCATATCTAATAAGAGATTAAAAATATGTGTTCAATTGCATGAGCTGTTTCTCTACATATCTGCTAATGTGTTGAAAATATTTTTATAAGCATGCAAATACCTGACTAATAATGTAATCATTACTTAAATGTTAAGATGTTTTTCCAATAGTAGAAAGTGTTTCAGAAAAATATTTGGAGGGATGACCAGTACAATGAGGAAGTGAATATTGGGAGATCGGTAATCGATGCCCAATAATTGTGCCAAGAATTCACTTTCTCATTTGTTTGGGGTGTCGTATCGATTTCTTTGTGTATCTACACGTCGGCTGCAATACACATTTTATAAATGAAATAAATATGCTATGTACTGTGACAATGTTTCAAAATACAAAATCCCCTCAGGGGCCCAATTTATTGGGTACGGGGCGTAGCGACCCCGAGGCACCCGAGCTGCTCCCTCAGGTCCGCGCTTAGCGCGTTTGACTCCTTTTTATTTCGCCTCTTTTATTGTTTTATTTGTCCTACTTCCCTGTTCTTTGTCTGATGGGTGCCCCCGTGTTTGACGCGGTAAAATGTGACTGGGTAATGGCGTAACTCCCAGCACAGGGTTATCATGTAGGTCGGGAGCGTATCCCCTGGTAAAGGCCAGGCCCGGAGAAGGGCCATTGCATAAGCTGTAGTCTTCCTGCAGGCGATTGGGTCCCTTCGTCTGCCCACAGGAAGGTGTGACCCTGAGGTTACTTTGTTCAGGCCAGAGCCAGTAACCTAAGCCGGGGTGGCGCCCAGGAAGCAGCCCGCCATCGGAGACGGTTGCAATGGTGGAGGAATAAATCGCTATGGTACTGGAAAATAATCCTTTACATTTTAAACGTAAAAGAGTTGATGCAAAAGAAGTAATCGAGAAGTCTTTCCCTCGTTACTTAGTCATTAGTCGTACTGAAGAGAATCAGTCGTTTACGACCGTAAATCCATTCAAAATTCAGAAAGGCATTGATGCCATAGCTGGACCCGTTAAGTCCTTTACCCGTCTACGCAACGGATCACTTTTGGTGGAGACACTAGGCCTGTCTCCAAGCAACTCGTTGCTCAAGGCGACGCTACTCCACGGATATCCCGTCCGTGTCGAGAAACATAAGACCATGAATTCGTCGCGAGGAGTTGTTACCACAAATGTTCTAGACGGAATGACCGACCCGGAAATCCAGAGCTGTCTGGAGGACCAAGGCGTCACCTCAGTATATCGTGTACAGGCAAGGAAAGAGGGGGAATTACAGCCGACCCGGACTCTTTTCCTCACATTCGACAGGGTCGATTTGCCGCAGAGGATAAAGGCGGGCTACGAGGTGATACAAGTGCGCCCGTATATCCTGAGCCCGTTGCGATGTTTTCAATGTCAGCGTTTTGGACACACTCGCATATCCTGTAAAAGTGCCGTTCCCATCTGTGGAACCTGCGGTGAAGCAAGCCACGAGGGAGCATGCCCATCTGCTCCTGTCTGCGTCAACTGCCGCGGTGGAAATCCAGCCTCGTCCCGCGATTGCCCTCGTTTTCGAGAGGAGCGCTGTATCCAGGAGATCCGGGTGAAGGAAAAACTCTCCTTTACTGAAGCCCGGAAGCGATTCCAGTCTCGCCAACCTGTCGTGCCTAAGACCGGCACCTACAGCGCAGCAGCTTCTTTTGCGCCCAAGAAGTGCGATAGCAGTACGCAGACCTGCGATCTTGTGTTTACACGGGTCCAACCTACGCCTAGTTCTCCGAAGCGCTCTACCGTGAAGCCCAAAGCGGTTGTTTTTAATGCCCCTGAAATTAAGTTCAGGACGAGTTTTACGCGTACAGATTTTTTAAAGTCATCAACTCAGGTAGAGCAGAAAAAGAGCCCTTCTCCTCCTCGGAGGTCACGCTCCCATGATGGGAGCAAACCCGCTAGGCGGTCGCCGTCGCCGCCTATATCTACATCCAACCGATTCCAGGCGTTGGAATCGGTGGATGCTTCTCAGCGGGAGAGCCCTCCCTCTGAGGATGTGATGGAGCAGGATGTGCCTGCTCCTTCCAAACCACCGAGTCCCACGCGACTGAAAAAAGGACGATTGTTTCGCCCTGCACCGTCCAAAAAGTAAGGTGGTAAATTTTTAGCTTCTTTTATCTAATTTTAACAATGGCTATCCTTTCGTGGAATGTGCGTGGTCTCCGTAGTCGAAGAATCTAACCTCGAATTAATTTTACGTTCTACTGACCCTTTGCTTGTGTGTCTCCAAGAGACCAAGCTTCGCCCAAGTGATTCTCTTAATTTACGCCGTTACTCTTCGGTGAGATTTGATCTTCCTCCCGAAGATGGCACTCCCGCTCACGGCGGAGTTTTACTTTTAATTCGAAACGACGTGTACAGCACCTCATTACAGCTCCAGACTCCTTTACAAGCTGCTGCAGCTACAGTTCACTTTTCTGGCCTTAGTTTTTCAGTCTGCAATGTTTATTTACCTCCGTCCGGCACCATCACCACAGTTGACCTGGACGATCTTTTGTCTCAGCTACCACCCCCTGTTCTCCTTTTGGGGGATTTCAATGCACACCATCCCCTATGGGGTTCCACCACGGAGTGTGCAAGAGGTAACCTCTTAGCTGACTTTTTGCTAAATCACAATCTTATACTTCTGAACACTGGTCAACCTACTTTTCTCTCTGACAGCACTCACAGCTTTTCGCACTTGGACTTATCCATTTGCTCTGCCTCACTTGCAGTACATTTCACCTGGAACGTTATCTCTGATTTATATTCCAGTGACCACTTTCCGTGTCAGATCCATGTACTCTCTCCGAACGCACATTCACAGCGCACGCCAAAATGGCTCATTGAAAAGGCGAATTGGCCTCTCTATCGCTCTTTGGCCGAATTTTCAGGGTGTGAATTTCCATCTATCGACATCGCGATCGAGCACCTCCGTACGGTCATCATAACAGCCGCAGATAAGGCTATTCCCCGGTCGTCTTGTCACCCCAGACGCTTACCTGTTCCTTGGTGGACTGATGAATGCCGGGATGCATTGCGTGCACGCCGAGGTGCTCTCCGAGATTTTCGTCGCCACCCTACATCAGCAAATATGATTTGCTACAAACGACTTCGCGCCAAATGCCGCCGAGTCATTAAGGATAGCAAAAAGGCTTCTTGGATTTCTTTTACCTCTTCTTTTAACCGCACAACGCCTTCATCCGTAGTTTGGGAACGGCTACGCCGCGTTGCTGGCAAACCAAGGTTTACACCTATACCCGGTCTTAGGATTTTAAATCGAGTGCTCACTACTCCGACTGACGTCGCCATGTTTTGGGGCGAACCTTCGCTGATGTTTCGAGCTCCGCCAATTACCCGGCTTCATTTCGAGCAGTAAGGGTGCAGGTTGAGAGGAAAGGTTTCTCATTTGCCTCCGACCATCAGGAGAGCTATAACGTTCCTTTTACCGCCAGGGAACTGGAACATGCCCTTTCTACCTCTCGACATTGCGCACCGGGGCCAGATAACATTCACGTTGCTATGTTGCAGCATTTATCAGCGGAAGGCAAAGCTTTTTTATTACGAACTTTTAATTTTATTTGGTGTCTTGGCACATTTCCCAACGCTTGGCGATTGGCCACCGTCATTCCGATACTTAAGCCTGGAAAGGACCCACATCTTCCTTCCAGTTACCGTCCGATTTCCCTCACCAGCTGCGTTTGCAAGGTGTTGGAACGAATGATTAACGGACGGCTCATGTGGTGGTTGGAGTCGAGGCAATTATTAACGAACGCCCAGTGTGGTTTCCGGCGTCATCGTTCCTCAGTCGACCACCTGGTGTCTTTAACTACCCATGTAATGGACGGTTTTGTGCGCAAGTGCCAAACGGTTGCCGTATTTTTTGACCTGGAGAAAGCGTACGATACTTGCTGGAGAGGCGGTATCCTCCGAACGCTTTACGATTGGAACATACGTGGGCGTATGTCTTGTTTTTATTCAGGAATTTATGAATGACCGGGTTTTTAATGTTCGCGTGGGATCAGTTTTATCGTCGAATTTAGTTCAAGAGAACGGTGTACCTCAGGGCTCGGTACTAAGTTGCACACTGTTTGCCATTGCTATTAACTCTATCACCCAGTGTTTACCGGCAGGAATACAATCGTCGTTATTTGTAGACGATTTTGCCATATATCTTTCCTCTCGGAGGACCTGTCTCCTGGAACGCCGCCTCCAATGCTGTCTCGACCGCCTTCACGCTTGGAGTGTCTCTCACGGGTTCCGTTTCTCCGCAGAGAGACCGTCTGCATGAACTTCTGGCGCCACAAGGAGTATCTTCCTCCTTCGCTCCATCTTGGCCCAGACGCACTCTCCTTCGCAGACGAAGTTCGGTTCCTTGGATTGGTGTTCGATAGGAAATTATGCTGGTCATCACATATAGCGCAACTCAGAGGCAAGTGTGAACGTTCTCTTTGTATTTTACGTGTTTTAAGTGGCACATCTTGGGGAGCTGACCGGACTGTTCTTTTACGTTTTTATCGCTCTCTTATCCGGTCCAAATTGGATTATGGCAGTGTCGTTTATGGCTCTGCGCGGCCTTCTGTTCTGCGCCGCCTGAACCCGATTCATCACCGGGGTATCCGTGTTGCCATTGGGGCATTCCCCACCAGTCCTGTGTTGAGTTTATGTGCGGAGTCTGGAGAACCTCCGTTATTTTATCGTAGGGATATTTTACTAGCTGCGTACGGTTGTCGGTTAGCTGCGCAACCTCGTCATCCCACGATTGGGCCGTTTTTTAATGTGTCTTTTGATCGTTTTTATGCTGCTCGGTCTTTTACTCCTAAGCCCGCTGGCTTT
Organism: Metallyticus violacea; assembly: GCA_030762175.1. NCBI lineage: Eukaryota > Metazoa > Arthropoda > Insecta > Mantodea > Metallyticidae > Metallyticus > Metallyticus violacea. Next base: position 38,180,097 of record CM060846.1, read on the forward strand.
CGTTTTCGGGAGATTTTACGGGCGTTGGACATGGAGTTACCTGCTTTTTTCTTAGCTGGGGAAACTTCTTCTCCCCCCTGGATTTTAACAGAGGCCCCCGTTCATCTCGGGCTCACGTCCTGTCCGAAATCTTCGACCGCAGCACATATTATTCGTTGTTCTTTTAGCGAGATCAAATCCTCTTTTAATGGCTGGAATTTTATCTATACGGACGGCTCTAAATGTGACACAGGTGTAGGATGTGCTTTTGTTTTAAATGGGGCAAGTTTTACGTACGGTCTTAATGTTGCAACATCTATTTTTATGGCGGAACTTTATGCTATCTATCGGGCGGTTTTATTTATTTCTGAACAGGGGCTAGGGAACAGTGTTGTATGTTCCGACTCTTTGAGTGCAATTTTAAGTTTTAGAAATCTGTACAACCTCCACCCACTTGTACAGATGGTCGAGAATGCAGTTTTAACCCTTTCCGACGCTGGCGTCCACGTAATACTGCTATGGGTGCCTGGGCACGTCGGAGTCGCAGGTAATGAGGCCGCAGATGTTGCAGTAAAATCCGCTCTTTTAGACCCTGCTGAGTGCGAGCAGCGTTTTTATTTCGGGGATTTTATACATTCATTACGTAGAGCCATTTTTTCGCGCTGGCGCGAGGAGTGGTAATTACTCCCAAATAATAAGCTCCGTGAATGTAAATCCGCCCCTTTTAACTGGTCGACTTCTTCTCGCGCTGTTCGTCGCGAAGAAGTAATTTTAGCTCGTCTTAGAATTGGGCATTGCCGTTTTAGTCATTCTCACCTTTTTAATGGTCAACCCGCTCCAGCTTGCCCCCACTGTGACCACCCCTTTACAGTGCGTCACGTTTTAATTGAATGCCATCATCTGGCAGCTTTTAGACATAGACTAGGTTTGCCCTCCTCTATTGAGGAAATACTTGCAGATGATGTGGTTGCTGTTGAGCGAGTGCTCCGTTTTATCCGTTTTTTGTGGTTTTTGGAGCAAGGTGTGAGGTGTTCTCTTTTTATCCATGACGGCATTTTTAGACGCTTTTAAGACTGTTGTTGTTTCAGCATTTGATGCATCGTTTTTAGCACCAGTCTTTTATTGAGTTGTTATATATAATCCTTCTTATTGTTTTGGGGTTTTATTGTTACCAGTTTAGACTTTTACAACTCTGGATTATTTTCAGCTTTTGCTGATGCGTTTTACTACCACTTTTTATATGTTCTAGTGTTGATGGATATTGGGTTTTATTGACCCTTTTTAGACCATTATAGGACTGTTGTTTTTCGCTATTGCGGCTTTTTTTTAATACCAGTCCTTTGTTGACCATTACACCAATTTGTTATTTGTTATGGGTTTTTATTTTGTTGCACAAAGTGCTACTGTTATTCACCCTAAGACATTATTTGTGTCAACTATCTATTTTTAGATCTGGCGCAGTTTTTAGTGTGTTTGGGCGCTAATGACCTTTGATGTTGTGCGCCCCTTAAACAATAATCATCATCATCAAAATACAAAATCATTTGCAGAAATTGAATGACGTGCTAATTGATGAACTAATTTCCCTTTCAGAGTACAAAATGCGTTCTGACAGTGTTTTGCATAAGGTTACTGCAATAATATCAATGAGATATCTTAAAAGATGAAAAATAATAAACTATATTAAATGAGGTGTTTAATCTCTTTATCTACATATCTATCCCTCAGGGGCCCAATTTTTGGGTACGGGGCGTAGCGACCCCGAGGCACCCGAGCTGCTCCTGTATTTTCACGCTCAGCGTGTTTGACTCATTTTTATTTCGCCTATATTTTACTTTTTTTTTTTTTTTTTGTTCTACTGCCCCGTTTTTCGTCTGATGTTTGCCCCCGTGTTTGGCACTGTAAATTGTTACTGGGAATCATACTGCTATTAGTCCTGTCACTGAGTGTTTGCTGCCGAAGGTGCAGTCGTCGTTGCTTGCGGACGATTTTGCCATCTTTCTTTCCTATCGGAGGGCTTGTCTCTTGGAATGCCGCCTCCAATGCTGTCTCGATCGCCTCTGCGCTTGGAATGAGAATCACGGGAATTGTTTCTCCGCGGAGGGAACCGTCTTCGAAAGCTTTTGGCGCCGTAGTGAGTGTCCTACACCGTTTCCCCATCTTGGCGCGGACGCTCTTACTTTCGCGGACGAGGTTGGATTCCTTGACTTAGTGTTTTATGGAAATTTGTACTGGTCTTCGCATGTGGCGCCGTTCAGAGGGGAATGTGAGCGATTTCTTTGTTTTTTGCGGGTTTTGGGTGTCACATCCTGGGGAGCTGACCAGTCAGTTGCTTAGCGTTTTTACCGCTCTCTCATCCGGTCCAAGCTGGTTTCTGGCTATATCGTTCATGGCTCTGCGCGTCCTTCTGTTCTTCATAGCCTTAACCCGATTCACCTCCGGGGTGTCCGTGTTCCCATTGGAGCCAGGCCGACATGCCATGTGTCAGGTTTGTGTGTGGGAACTGGAGAGCCTCCGTTGTATTGTCGTGGGGATGTTTTGCTTTATGCTTACGATTTGCTTTAAAATAGTATTATATTATTCTCGTAATATATGATTGTATTGGAGGAATATTTAAAGAGATGACCGGCACATTGAAGAAGAGAATATTGGGATGTTGGTGGGAGATCACAAGAAATTGAGCGAAAATCTAATCGCTTATTTTCTGGGGTTCTCCCGTCGATTTCTCTATGTATCTACAAATCGGGTGCAATACACATTTTATAAATGAAGTAAGTGAATCACGTGTTTTGGTAATATTTAAAAATACAATATCATTTCTGAAAATGTGAATGGCATCCTGATTGATGAATTATTTTCTCTTGCAGGATACAAAATGGGTCCTTAGAGTGTCTTGGATAAAGGTACAAAAATCATATCGATGGTAGCTATTAAAAGATTAAAACTCATATCTTCAATTGCATTAAGTGTTTAACCTGTTTCTCTACATATTTACAATTGTGTTGTAAATAATTTTATAAGCATGTTAATATGTCAGTTATAATTGAAATACTGCTCGAAATATTATGCTATGATTCTCCTAGTACAAGATGTTTATGGAGGAATATTTAGAGAGGTGACGCAACGCAATGAAGATGTGAATATTGGGACGTCGGTGAGAGATCGCAAAAATTGAGCGAATATGTATTCGATCAGTCTTTGCGGGCTCTTATCGATTCTCTATGTATCTACACGTCAGCCCCGATATCCATTTTATAAAAGAAATAAACGTGCAATCTATTACGATATTTTAAATTACAATATCTTATTTTGAGGTAAGAATGACATGCTAATTGTGAATTATTTCTTATTTCAGGATAAAACATTTCTTTTCACAGTGTCTTCGATAAGGCTACTACAATAACATAGATGACAGTTATTAAAAATTAAAAAATATGTTACATTGCAGGAGGTATTTAATCGGTATCTCTACATATGTGTTGGAAATAATTTTATATGTATGTAACTTTATGACATAATTTAAAATGTGCTTAAAATATTATGATAATATGGTCATAGTTTAAGATCTTTATGGAGGAATATTTAGATACATGAGCAGCAAATTGAAGAAGTGAACATTGGAATGTCGGTGATGGACACCCAATAAATGTGCCAAGAATCCTTCGCTGGATTATTTGTGTCTCCTATCGATTTCGCTATGTATTTACACGGCGGATACAACACATTTTAATTATAAAAAAAATGGCATGTATTTTCATATTTCAAAACACAACAAATTTTCTAAAAGTGTGAATGACATGCTAATTGTTCAATTATTTTCTCTTTTAGGATACAAAATAGAATCTGACAGTATGTTGGATGAAGCTACTACACTAATATTGATGATAGCTAATAAGAGATTAAGAATATGTGTGCAATTGCTCGAGGTGTTTCTCTACATGTCTGCTAATGTGTTGAAAATAGTTTTATAAGCATGCCTATATCTGACTAATAATGTTATCATTACTTAAATGTTAAGATGTTTTTCCAATAGTACAAAGTGTTTATAGAAAAATATTTGGAGAGATGACCAGTACAATGAGGAAGTGAATATTGGGAGATCGGTAATCGATGCCCAATAATTGTGCCAAGAATTCACCTTCTCATTTGTTTGGTGTCTCGTATCGATTTCTCTATGTATCTAAACGTCGGCTGCACTACACATTTTATAAATGAAATAAATATGTCATGTACTGTTACAATGTTTCAAAATACAAAATCATTTACAGAAATTGAATGACGTGCTAATTGATGAACTAATTTCCCTTTCAGAGTACAAAATGTGTTCTGACAGTGTTTTGCTTAAAATTACTGCAATAATATCAATGAGATCTATTAAAAGATGAAAAATAATATACTCAATTGAATGATGTGTAATCTGTTTATCTACATATCTATCCCTCAGGGGCCCAATTTTTGGGTAAGGGACGTAGCGACCACGAGGCACCCGAGCTGTTCCTGTATTTTCAAGCTCAGCGTGTTTTACTCATTTTTATTTCGCCTATATTTTATTTTTTTATTTGTTCTACTACCCCGTTTTTCGTCTGAAGTTTGCCCCCGTGTTTGGCACTGTAAACTGTTACTGGGTATCATACTGCTATTAATCCTGTCACCGAGTGTTGGCTGCCGAGAGTGCAGTGTCGTTGCTTGCGGACTATTTTGCCATCTTTCTTTTATCTCGAAGGGCTTGTCTCTTGGAACGCCGCCTCCAATGCCCTCTCGATCGCCTTTGCTCTTGGAATGAAAATCACTGGTTTTGTTTCTCCTCGGAGGGGACCGTCTTCGTGAGCTTTTGGAGCCGTAGTGAGTGTCCTCCTCCGTTTCCCCATCTTGGCGCGAACGCTCTTACTTTCGCGGATGTGGCTGGATTCCATGACTTAGTGCTTGATGGAAATTTGTGCTGGTCGTCGCATGTAGCGCCTTTCAGAGGAGAGCGTGAGTGTTTTCTTTGTTTTTTGCGGGTTTTGGTTGCCAATCCTAGGGAGCTGACTGGTCTGTTGTTCGGCGTTTTTACCGCTCTGTTATCCGGTCAAAGCCGGATTCTGCCTATGTAGTTCATGGCTCTGCGCTTCCTTCTGTTCTTCATCGCATTAACCCGATTTACCTCCGGGGTGTCCGAGTTCCCATAGGAGTCAGGCCGAAAAGTTATGTGTCATGTTTGTGTTTTGGGGTCTGGAGAGCCTCCATTGTATTGTCGTGGGGATGTTTTTCTTTATGCTTAAGATTTGCTTTAAAATACTATTATATTATTCTCGTAATACAAGATGTTTATGGAGGAATATGTAAAGAGATGACCGGCACATTGAAGAAGAGAATATTGGGATGTTGGCAGGAGATCACAAGAAATTGAGCGAAAATCTAATCGCTTATTTTCTGGGGTTCTCCCGTCTATTTCTCTATGTATCTACAAATCGGGTGCAATACACATTTTATAAATGAAGTAAGTGAATCACGTGTTTTGGTAATATTTAAAAATACAATATCATTTCTGAAAATGTGAATGGCATCCTGATTGATGAATTATTTTCTCTTGCAGGATACAAAATGGGTCCTTAGAGTGTCTTGGATAAAGGTACAAAAATAATATCGATGCTAGCTACTAAAAGATTAAAGCTCATATCTTCAATTGCATTAAGTGATTAGTCTGTTTATCTACATATTTACAATTGTGTTGTAAATAATTTGTAAGCATGTTAATATGTCAGTTATATATGAAATAGTGTTCGAAATATTATGCTATTATTCTCCTAGTACAAGATGTTTATGGAGGAATATTTAGAGAGGTGACGCAACGCAATGAAGATGTGAATATTGGGACGTCGGTGAGAGATCGCAAAAATTGAGCGAATATGTATTCGATCAGTCTTTGCGGGCTCTTATCGATTCTCTATGTATCTACACGTCAGCCCCGATATCCATTTTATAAAAGAAATAAACGTGCAATCTATTACGACATTTTAAATTACAACATCTTATCTTGAGGTAAGAATGACATGCTAAATGTGAATTATTTCTTATTTCAGGATAAAAAATTTCTTTTGACAGTGTCTTCGATAAGGCTACTACAATAACATTGATGACAGCTATTAAAAATTAAAAAATATGTTACATTGCAGGAGGTATTTAATCGGTATAACTACATATGTGTTGGAAATAATTTTATATGTATGTAACTTTATGACATAATTAAAAATGTGCTTAAAATATTATGATAATGTGCTCATAGTTTAAGATCTGTATGGAGGAATATTTAGATACATGAGCAGCAAAATGAAGGAGTGAACATTGGAATGTTGGAGATGGACACCCAATAAAAGTGCCAAGAATCCTTCGCTGGATTATTTGTGTCTCCTATCGATTTCGCAATGTATCTACACGGCGGATACAACACATTTTAATTATAAAAAAAATGGCATGTATTTTCATATTTCAAAATACAACAAATTTTCTAAAAATGTGAATGACATGCTAATTGTTCAATTATTTTCTCTTTTAGGATACAAAATAGAATCTGACAGTATGTTGGATGAAGCTACTACAGTAATATTGATGATAGCTAATAAGAGATTAAAAATATGTGTGCAATTGCATGAGGTGTTTCTCTACATATCTGCTAATGTGTTGAAAATATTTTTATAAGCATGCAAATACCTGACTAATAGTGTAATCATTACTTAAATGTTAAGATGTTTTTCCAACAGTAGAAAATTTTATAGAAAAATATTTGGAGAGATGACCAGTACAATGAGGAAGTGAATATTGGGAGATCGGTAATCGAAGTCCAATAATTGTGCCAAGAATTCACTTTCTCATTTGTTTTTTGTCTCGTATCGATTTCTCTATGTATCTACACGTCGGCTGCACTACACATTTTATAAATGAAATAAATATGCCATGTACTGTGACAATGTTTCAAAATACAAAATCATTTTCAGAAATTGAATGACGTGCTAATTGATGAATTAATTTCCCTTTCAGAGTACAAAATGCGTTCTGACAGTGTTTTGCATAAGGTTACTGCAATAATATCAATGAGATATCTTAAAAGATGAAAAATAATAAACTATATTGAATGAGGTGTTTAATCTGTTTATCTACATATCTATCCCTCAGGGGCCCAATTTTTGGGTACGGGGCGTAGCGACCCCGAGACACCCGAGCTGCTCCTGTATTTTCACGCTCAGCGTGTTTGACTCATTTTTATTTCGCCTATATTTTATTTTTTTATTTGTTCTACAACCCCGTTTTTCGTCTGATGTTTGTCCCCGTGTTTGGCACTGTAAACTGTCACTGGGTATCATACTGCTATTAGTCCTGTCACGGAGTGTTTGCTGCCGAAGGTGCAGTCGTCGTTGCTTGCGGACGATTTTGCCATGTTTCTTTCCTATCGGAGGGCTTGTCTCTTGGAATGCCGCCTCCAATGCTGTCTCGATCGCCTCTGCGCTTGGAATGAGATTCACGGGAATTGTTTCTCCGCGGAGGGAACCGTCTTCGAAAGCTTTTGGCGCCGTAGTGAGTGTCCTACACCGTTTCCCCATCTTGGCGCGGACGCTCTTACTTTCGCGGACGAGGTTGGATTCCTTGACTTAGTGTTTGATGGAAATTTGTACTGGTCTTCGCATGTGGCGCCGTTCAGAGGGGAATGTGAGCGATTTCTTTGTTTTTTGCGGGTTTTGGGTGTCACATCCTGGGGAGCTGACCAGTCAGTTGCTTAGCGTTTTTACCGCTCTCTCCTCCGGTCCAAGCTGGTTTCTGGCTATATCGTTCATGGCTCTGCGCGTCCTTCTGTTCTTCATCGCCTTAACCCGATTCTCCGGGGTGCCCGTGTTCCCATTGGAGCCAGGCCGACATGCCATGTGTCAGGTTTGTGTGTGGGGTCTGGAGAGCCTCCGTTGTATTGTCGTGGGGATGTTTTGCTTTATGCTTACGATTTGCTTTAAAATAGTATTATATTATTCTCGTAATATATGATTGTTATGGAGGAATATTTAAAGAGATGACCGGCATATTGAAGAAGAGAATATTGGGATGTTGGTGGGAGATCACAAGAAATTGAGCGAAAATCTAATCGCTCTTTTTCTGGGGATCTCCCGTCGATTTCTCTATGTATCTAAAAATCGGGTGCAATTCACACTTTATAAATGAAATAAGTGGATGACGTGTTTTGGTCATATTTAAAAATAAAATATTATTTCTGAAAATGTGAATGACATGCTGAGTGATGAATTATTTTCTCTTGCAGGATACAAAATGGGTCCTTAGAGTGTCTTGGATAAAGGTACTAAAATAATATCGATGGTAGCTATTAAAAGATTAAAACTCATATCTTCAATTGCATTAAGTGTTTAATCTGTTTCTCTACATATTTACAATTGTGTTGTAAAGCTTGGATTCTGGCTGGATTCTCGCTATGTTGTTCATGGCTCTGCGCGTCGTTCTGTTCTTCATCGCCTTAACCCGATTCACCTCCGGGGTGTCCGTGTTCCCATTGGAGCCAGGCCGACAAGCCCTGTGTCAGGTTTGTGTGTGGGGTCTGGAGAGCCTCCGTTGTATTGTCGCGGGGATGTTTTGCTTTATGCTTACGATTTGCTTTAAAATAGTATTATATTATTCTCGTAATATATGATTGTTATGGAGGAATATTTAAAGAGATGACCGGCATATTGAAGAAGAGAATATTGGGATGTTGGTGGGAGATCACAAGAAATTGAGCGAAAATCTAATCGCTCTTTTTCTGGGGATCTCCCGTCGATTTCTCTATGTATCTAAAAATCGGGTGCAATTCACACTTTATAAATGAAATAAGTGGATGACGTGCTTTGGTCATATTTAAAAATACAATATTATTTCTGAAAATGTGAATGACATGCTGAGTGATGAATTATTTTCTCTTGCAGGATACAAAATGGGTCCTTAGAGTGTCTTGGATAAAGGTACTAAAATAATATCGATGGTAGCTATTAAAAGATTAAAACTCATATCTTCAATTGGATTAAGTGTTTAATCTGTTTCTCTACATATTTACAATTGTGTTGTAAAGCTTGGATTCTGGCTGGATTCTCGCTATGTTGTTCATGGCTCTGCGCGTCGTTCTGTTCTTCATCGCCTTAACCCGATTCACCTCCGGGGTGTCCGTGTTCCCATTGGAGCCAGGCCGACAAGCCCTGTGTCAGGTTTGTGTGTGGGGTCTGGAGAGCCTCCGTTATATTGTCGTGGGAATGTTTTACTTTATGCTTACGATTTGCTTTAAAATAGTATTATATTATTCTTGTAATACAAGATGTTTATGATGGAATATTTAAAGAGATGACCGGCACATTGAAGAAGAGAATATTGGGATGTTGGTGGGAGATCACAAGAAATTAAGCGAAAATCTAATCGCTTATTTTCTGGGGTTCTCCCGTCGATTTCTCTATGTATCTACAAATCGGGTGCAATACACATTTTATAAATGAAGTAAGTGAATCACGTGTTTTGGTAATATTTAAAAATACAATATCATTTCTGAAAATGTGAATGGCATCCTGATTGTTGAATTATTTTCTCTTGCAGGATACAAAATGGGTCCTTAGAGTGTCTTGGATAAAGGTACAAAAATAATATCGATGGTAGCTATTAAAAGATTAAAACTCATATCTTCAATTGCATTAAGTGTTTAATCTGTTTCTCTACATATTTACAATTGTGTTGTAAATAATTTTATAAGCATGTTAATATGTCAGTTATAATTGAAATACTGCTCGAAATATTATGCTATTATTCTCCTAGTACAAGATGTTTATGGAGGAATATTTAGAGAGGTGACGCAACGCAATGAAGATGTGAATATTGGGACGTCGGTGAGAGATCGCAAAAATTGAGCGAATATGTATTCGATCAGTCTTTGCGGGCTCTTATCGATTCTCTATGTATCTACACGTCAGCCCCGATATCCATTTTATAAAAGAAATAAACGTGCAATCTATTACGATATTTTAAATTACAACATCGTATCTTGAGGTAAGAGTGACATGCTAATAGTGAATTATTTCTTCTTTCAGGATAAAGAATTTATTTTGACAGTGTCTTCGATAAGGATACTACAATAATATAGATGACAGCTATTAAAAATTAAAAAATATGTTAAATTGCAGGAGTATTTAATCGGTATCTCTACATATGTGTTGGAAATAAATGTATATGTATGTAACTTTATGACATAATTTAATGTGCTTAAAATATTATGATAATATGGACATAGTTTAAGATCTTTATGGAGGAATTTTTAGATACATGAGCAGCAAAATGAAGAAGTGAACATTGGAATGTCGGTGATGGATCCAATAAATGTGCCAAGAATTCTTAGCTGGATTATTTGTGTCTCCTATCGATTTCTCTACGTATCTACGCGACGGATGCAACACACATTTTATAAACGAAAAAATTGGCATGTATTTTCATATTTCAAAATACAACAAAATTTCCAAAAGTGTGAATGACATGCTAACTGTTGAATTATTTTTTCTTTTCGGATACAAAATGGGTTCTGACAGTATGTTGGATGAAGCTACTACAATAATATTGATCATAGCTAATAAGAGATTCAAAATATGTGTTCAATTGCATGAGCTGTTTCTCTACATATCTGCTAATGTGTTAAAAATAGTTTTATGAGCATGCAAATATCTGACTATTAATGTAATCATTACTTAAATGTTAAGATGTTTTTCCAATAGTAGAAAGTGTTTATAGAAAAATATTTGGAGAGATGACCAGTACAATGAGGAAGTTAATATTGGGAGATCGGTAATCGATGCGCAATAATTGTGCCAAGAATTCACTTTCTCATTTGTTTGGGGTGTCGTATCGATTTCTATATGTATCTACACGTCGCCTGCACTACACATTTTATAAATGAAATAAATATGCTATGTACTGTGACAATGTTTCAAAATACAAAATCATTTGCAGAAATTGAATGACGTGCTAATTGATGAATTAATTTCCCTTTCAGAGTACAAAATGGGTTCTGACAGTGTTTTGCATAAGGTTACTGCAATAATATCAATGAGATCTATTAAAAGATGAAAAATAATAAACTATATTGAATGAGGTGTTTAATCTGTTTATCTACATAACTATCCCTCAGGGGCCCAATTTTTGGGTACGGGGCGTAGCGACCCCGAGGCACCCGAGCTGCTCCTGTATTTTCACGCTCAGCGTGTTTGACTCATTTTTATTTCGCCTATATTTTACTTTTTTTTTTGTTCTACTGCCCCGTTTTTCGTCTGATGTTTGCCCCCGTGTTTGGCAATGTAAATTGTTACTGGGTATCATACTGCTATTAAACCTGTCACTGAGTGTTTGCTGCCGAGAGTGCAGTCGTCGTTGCTTGGGGACGATTTTGCCATCTTTCTTTTCTCTCGGAGGGCTTGGCTCTTGGAACGCCGCCTCCAATGCTGTCTCGATCGCCTTTGCGCTTGGAATGAGAACACGGGTTTTGTTTCTCCGCGGAGGGGACCGTCTTCGAAAGCTTTTGGCGCCTATGTGAGTGTCCTCCAGCGTTTCCCCATTTGGGCGCGGAGGCTCTTACTTTCGCGGAAGAGGTTGGATCCCTTGACTTAGTGTTTGATGGAACTTTGTACTGGTCTTCGCATGTGGCGCCGTTCAGAGGAGAGGGTGAGCGTTTTCTTTGTTTTTTGCGGGTTTTGGGTGCCACATCCTAGGGAGCTGACCAGTCTGTTGTTTGCGTTTTTACCGCTCTCTCATCCGGTCCAAGCTGGATTCTGGCTATGTTGTTCATGGCTCTGCGCGTCGTTCTGTTCTTCATCGCCTTAACCCGATTCACCTCCGGGGAATCCGTGTTCCCATTGGAGCCAGGCCGACAAGCCCTGTGTCAGGTTTGTGTGTGGGGTCTGGAGAGCCTCCGTTATATTGTCGTGGGAATGTTTTACTTTATGCTTACGATTTGCTTTAAAATAGTATTATATTATTCTCGTAATACAAGATGTTTATGATGGAATATTTAAAGAGATGACCGGCACATTGAAGAAGAGAATATTGGGATGTTGGTGGGAGATCACAAGAAATTGAGCGAAAATCTAATCGCTCATTTTCTGGGGTTCTCCCGTCGATTTCTCTATGTATCTACAAATCGGGTGCAATACACATTTTATAAATGAAGTAAGTGAATCACGTGTTTTGGTAATATTTAAAAGTACAATATCATTTCTGAAAATGTGAATGGCATCCTGATTGATGAATTATTTTCTCTTGCAGGATACAAAATGGGTCCTTAGAGTGTCTTGGATAAAGGTACAAAAATAATATCGATGCTAGCTACTAAAAGATTAAAGCTCATATCTTCAATTGCATTAAGTGATTAGTCTGTTTATCTACATATTTACAATTGTGTTGTAAATAATTTGTAAGCATGTTAATATGTCAGTTATATATGAAATAGTGTTCGAAATATTATGCTATTATTCTCCTAGTACAAGATGTTTATGGAGGAATATTTAGAGAGGTGACGCAACGCAATGAAGATGTGAATATTGGGACGTCGGTGAGAGATCGCAAAAATTGAGCGAATATGTATTCGATCAGTCTTTGCGGGCTCTTATCGATTCTCTATGTATCTACACGTCAGCCCCGATATCCATTTTATAAAAGAAATAAACGTGCAATCTATTACGACATTTTAAATTACAACATCTTATCTTGAGGTAAGAATGACATGCTAAATGTGAATTATTTCTTATTTCAGGATAAAAAATTTCTTTTGACAGTGTCTTCGATAAGGCTACTACAATAACATTGATGACAGCTATTAAAAATTAAAAAATATGTTACATTGCAGGAGGTATTTAATCGGTATAACTACATATGTGTTGGAAATAATTTTATATGTATGTAACTTTATGACATAATTTAAAATGTGCTTAAAATATTATGATAATGTGCTCATAGTTTAAGATCTGTATGGAGGAATATTTAGATACATGAGCAGCAAAATGAAGGAGTGAACATTGGAATGTTGGAGATGGACACCCAATAAAAGTGCCAAGAATCCTTCGCTGGATTATTTGTGTCTCCTATCGATTTCGCAATGTATCTACACGGCGGATACAACACATTTTAATTATAAAAAAAATGGCATGTATTTTCATATTTCAAAATACAACAAATTTTCTAAAAATGTGAATGACATGCTAATTGTTCAATTATTTTCTCTTTTAGGATACAAAATAGAATCTGACAGTATGTTGGATGAAGCTACTACAGTAATATTGATGATAGCTAATAAGAGATTAAAAATATGTGTGCAATTGCATGAGGTGTTTCTCTACATATCTGCTAATGTGTTGAAAATATTTTTATAAGCATGCAAATACCTGACTAATAGTGTAATCATTACTTAAATGTTAAGATGTTTTTCCAACAGTAGAAAATTTTATAGAAAAATATTTGGAGAGATGACCAGTACAATGAGGAAGTGAATATTGGGAGATCGGTAATCGAAGTCCAATAATTGTGCCAAGAATGCACTTTCTCATTTGTTTTTTGTCTCGTATCGATTTCTCTATGTATCTACACGTCGGCTGCACTACACATTTTATAAATGAAATAAATATGCCATGTACTGTGACAATGTTTCAAAATACAAAATCATTTTCAGAAATTGAATGACGTGCTAATTGATGAATTAATTTCCCTTTCAGAGTACAAAATGCGTTCTGACAGTGTTTTGCATAAGGTTACTGCAATAATATCAATGAGATATCTTAAAAGATGAAAAATAATAAACTATATTGAATGAGGTGTTTAATCTGTTTATCTACATATCTATCCCTCAGGGGCCCAATTTTTGGGTACGGGGCGTAGCGACCCCGAGACACCCGAGCTGCTCCTGTATTTTCACGCTCAGCGTGTTTGACTCATTTTTATTTCGCCTATATTTTATTTTTTTATTTGTTCTACAACCCCGTTTTTCGTCTGATGTTTGTCCCCGTGTTTGGCACTGTAAACTGTCACTGGGTATCATACTGCTATTAGTCCTGTCACGGAGTGTTTGCTGCCGAAGGTGCAGTCGTCGTTGCTTGCGGACGATTTTGCCATGTTTCTTTCCTATCGGAGGGCTTGTCTCTTGGAATGCCGCCTCCAATGCTGTCTCGATCGCCTCTGCGCTTGGAATGAGATTCACGGGAATTGTTTCTCCGCGGAGGGAACCGTCTTCGAAAGCTTTTGGCGCCGTAGTGAGTGTCCTACACCGTTTCCCCATCTTGGCGCGGACGCTCTTACTTTCGCGGACGAGGTTGGATTCCTTGACTTAGTGTTTGATGGAAATTTGTACTGGTCTTCGCATGTGGCGCCGTTCAGAGGGGAATGTGAGCGATTTCTTTGTTTTTTGCGGGTTTTGGGTGTCACATCCTGGGGAGCTGACCAGTCAGTTGCTTAGCGTTTTTACCGCTCTCTCCTCCGGTCCAAGCTGGTTTCTGGCTATATCGTTCATGGCTCTGCGCGTCCTTCTGTTCTTCATCGCCTTAACCCGATTCTCCGGGGTGCCCGTGTTCCCATTGGAGCCAGGCCGACATGCCATGTGTCAGGTTTGTGTGTGGGGTCTGGAGAGCCTCCGTTGTATTGTCGTGGGGATGTTTTGCTTTATGCTTACGATTTGCTTTAAAATAGTATTATATTATTCTCGTAATACAAGATGTTTATGATGGAATATTTAAAGAGATGACCGGCATATTGAAGAAGAGAATATTGGGATGTTGGTGGGAGATCACAAGAAATTGAGCGAAAATCTAATCGCTCTTTTTCTGGGGATCTCCCGTCGATTTCTCTATGTATCTAAAAATCGGGTGCAATTCACACTTTATAAATGAAATAAGTGGATGACGTGTTTTGGTCATATTGAAAAATAAAATATTATTTCTGAAAATGTGAATGACATGCTGAGTGATGAATTATTTTCTCTTGCAGGATACAAAATGGGTCCTTAGAGTGTCTTGGATAAAGGTACTAAAATAATATCGATGGTAGCTATTAAAAGATTAAAACTCATATCTTCAATTGCATTAAGTGTTTAATCTGTTTCTCTACATATTTACAATTGTGTTGTAAAGCTTGGATTCTGGCTGGATTCTCGCTATGTTGTTCATGGCTCTGCGCGTCGTTCTGTTCTTCATCGCCTTAACCCGATTCACCTCCGGGGTGTCCGTGTTCCCATTGGAGCCAGGCCGACAAGCCCTGTGTCAGGTTTGTGTGTGGGGTCTGGAGAGCCTCCGTTGTATTGTCGTGGGGATGTTTTGCTTTATGCTTACGATTTGCTTTAAAATGGTATTATATTATTCTCGTAATATATGATTGTTATGGAGGAATATTTAAAGAGATGACCGGCATATTGAAGAAGAGAATATTGGGATGTTGGCGGGAGATCACAAGAAATTGAGCGAAAATCTAATCGCTCTTTTTCTGGGGATCTCCCGTCGATTTCTCTATGTATCTAAAAATCGGGTGCAATTCACACTTTATAAATGAAATAAGTGGATGACGTGTTTTGGTCATATTTAAAAATACAATATTATTTCTGAAAATGTGAATGACATGCTGAGTGATGAATTATTTTCTCTTGCAGGATACAAAATGTGTCCTTAGAGTGTCTTGGATAAAGGTACTAAAATAATATCGATGGTAGCTATTAAAAGATTAAAACTCATATCTTCAATTGCATTAAGTGTTTAATCTGTTTCTCTACATATTTACAATTGTGTTGTAAAGCTTGGATTCTGGCTGGATTCTCGCTATGTTGTTCATGGCTCTGCGCGTCGTTCTGTTCTTCATCGCCTTAACCCGATTCACCTCCGGGGTGTCCGTGTTCCCATTGGAGCCAGGCCGACAAGCCCTGTGTCAGGTTTGTGTGTGGGGTCTGGAGAGCCTCCGTTATATTGTCGTGGGAATGTTTTACTTTATGCTTACGATTTGCTTTAAAATAGTATTATATTATTCTCGTAATACAAGATGTTTATGATGGAATATTTAAAGAGATGACCGGCACGTTGAAGAAGAGAATATTGGGATGTTGGTGGGAGATCACAAGAAATTAAGCGAAAATCTAATCGCTTATTTTCTGGGGTTCTCCCGTCGATTTCTCTATGTATCTACAAATCGGGTGCAATACACATTTTATAAATGAAGTAAGTGAATCACGTGTTTTGGTAATATTTAAAAATACAATATCATTTCTGAAAATGTGAATGGCATCCTGATTGTTGAATTATTTTCTCTTGCAGGATACAAAATGGGTCCTTAAAGTGTCTTGGATAAAGGTACAAAAATAATATCGATGGTAGCTATTAAAAGATTAAAACTCATATCTTCAATTGCATTAAGTGTTTAATCTGTTTCTCTACATATTTACAATTGTGTTGTAAATAATTTTATAAGCATGTTAATATGTCAGTTATAATTGAAATACTGCTCGAAATATTATGCTATTATTCTCCTAGTACAAGATGTTTATGGAGGAATATTTAGAGAGGTGACGCAACGCAATGAAGATGTGAATATTGGGACGTCGGTGAGAGATCGCAAAAATTGAGCGAATATGTATTCGATCAGTCTTTGCGGGCTCTTATCGATTCTCTATGTATCTACACGTCAGCCCCGATATCCATTTTATAAAAGAAATAAACGTGCAATCTATTACGATATTTTAAATTACAACATCGTATCTTGAGGTAAGAGTGACATGCTAATAGTGAATTATTTCTTCTTTCAGGATAAAGAATTTATTTTGACAGTGTCTTCGATAAGGATACTACAATAATATAGATGACAGCTATTAAAAATTAAAAAATATGTTAAATTGCAGGAGTATTTAATCGGTATCTCTACATATGTGTTGGAAATAAATGTATATGTATGTAACTTTATGACATAATTTAATGTGTTTAAAATATTATGATAATATGGACATAGTTTAAGATCTTTATGGAGGAATTTTTAGATACATGAGCAGCAAAATGAAGAAGTGAACATTGGAATGTCGGTGATGGATCCAATAAATGTGCCAAGAATTCTTAGCTGGATTATTTGTGTCTCCTATCGATTTCTCTACGTATCTACGCGACGGATGCAACACACATTTTATAAATGAAAAAATTGGCATGTATTTTCATATTTCAAAATACAACAAAATTTCCAAAAGTGTGAATGACATGCTAATTGTTGAATTATTTTTTCTTTTCGGATACAAAATGGGTTCTGACAGTATGTTGGATGAAGCTACTACAATAATATTGATCATAGCTAATAAGAGATTCAAAATATGTGTTCAATTGCATGAGCTGTTTCTCTACATATCTGCTAATGTGTTAAAAATAGTTTTATGAGCATGCAAATATCTGACTATTAATGTAATCATTACTTAAATGTTAAGATGTTTTTCCAATAGTAGAAAGTGTTTATAGAAAAATATTTGGAGAGATGACCAGTACAATGAGGAAGTTAATATTGGGAGATCGGTAATCGATGCGCAATAATTGTGCCAAGAATTCACTTTCTCATTTGTTTGGGGTGTCGTATCGATTTCTTTATGTATCTACACGTCGGCTGCACTACACATTTTATAAATGAAATAAATATGCTATGTACTGTGACAATGTTTCAAAATACAAAATCATTTGCAGAAATTGAATGACGTGCTAATTGATGAATTAATTTCCCTTTCAGAGTACAAAATGGGTTCTGACAGTGTTTTGCATAAGGTTACTGCAATAATATCAATGAGATCTATTAAAAGATGAAAAATAATAAACTATATTGAATGAGGTGTTTAATCTGTTTATCTACATAACTATCCCTCAGGGGCCCAATTTTTGGGTACGGGGCGTAGCGACCCCGAGGCACCCGAGCTGCTCCTGTATTTTCACGCTCAGCGTGTTTGACTCATTTTTATTTCGCCTATATTTTACTTTTTTTTTTGTTCTACTGCCCCGTTTTTCGTCTGATGTTTGCCCCCGTGTTTGGCAATGTAAATTGTTACTGGGTATCATACTGCTATTAAACCTGTCACTGAGTGTTTGCTGCCGAGAGTGCAGTCGTCGTTGCTTGGGGACGATTTTGCCATCTTTCTTTTCTCTCGGAGGGCTTGGCTCTTGGAACGCCGCCTCCAATGCTGTCTCGATCGCCTTTGCGCTTGGAATGAGAACACGGGTTTTGTTTCTCCGCGGAGGGGACCGTCTTCGAAAGCTTTTGGCGCCTATGTGAGTGTCCTCCAGCGTTTCCCCATTTGGGCGCGGAGGCTCTTACTTTCGCGGAAGAGGTTGGATCCCTTGACTTAGTGTTTGATGGAACTTTGTACTGGTCTTCGCATGTGGCGCCGTTCAGAGGAGAGGGTGAGCGTTTTCTTTGTTTTTTGCGGGTTTTGGGTGCCACATCCTAGGGAGCTGACCAGTCTGTTGTTTGCGTTTTTACCGCTCTCTCATCCGGTCCAAGCTGGATTCTGGCTATGTTGTTCATGGCTCTGCGCGTCGTTCTGTTCTTCATCGCCTTAACCCGATTCACCTCCGGGGAATCCGTGTTCCCATTGGAGCCAGGCCGACAAGCCCTGTGTCAGGTTTGTGTGTGGGGTCTGGAGAGCCTCCGTTATATTGTCGTGGGAATGTTTTACTTTATGCTTACGATTTGCTTTAAAATAGTATTATATTATTCTCGTAATACAAGATGTTTATGATGGAATATTTAAAGAGATGACCGGCACATTGAAGAAGAGAATATTGGGATGTTGGTGGGAGATCACAAGAAATTGAGCGAAAATCTAATCGCTCATTTTCTGGGGTTCTCCCGTCGATTTCTCTATGTATCTACAAATCGGGTGCAATACACATTTTATAAATGAAGTAAGTGAATCACGTGTTTTGGTAATATTTAAAAATACAATATCATTTCTGAAAATGTGAATGGCATCCTGATTGATGAATTATTTTCTCTTGCAGGATACAAAATGGGTCCTTAGGGTGTCTTGGATAAAGGTACAAAAATAATATCGATGCTAGCTACTAAAAGATTAAAGCTCATATCTTCAATTGCATTAAGTGATTAGTCTGTTTATCTACATATTTACAATTGTGTTGTAAATAATTTGTAAGCATGTTAATATGTCAGTTATATATGAAATAGTGTTCGAAATATTATGCTATTATTCTCCTAGTACAAGATGTTTATGGAGGAATAATTAGAGAGGTGACGCAACGCAATGAAGATGTGAATATTGGGACGTCGGTGAGAGATCGCAAAAATTGAGCGAATATGTATTCCATCAGTCTTTGCGGGCTCTTATCGATTCTCTATGTATCTACACGTCAGCCCCGATATCCATTTTATAAAAGAAATAAACGTGCAATCTATTACGATATTTTAAATTACAACATCTTATCTTGAGGTAAGAATGACATGCTAATTGTGAATTATTTCTTATTTCAGCATAAAAAATTTCTTTTGACAGTGTCTTCGATAAGGCTACTACAATAACATAGATGACAGTTATTAAAAATTAAAAAATATGTTACATTGCAGGAGGTATTTAATCGGTATCTCTACATATGTGTTGGAAATAATTTTATATGTATGTAACTTTATGACATAATTTAAAATGTGCTTAAAATATTATGATAATATGGTCATAGTTTAACATCTTTATGGAGGAATATTTAGATACATGAGCAGCAAAGTGAAGAAGTGAACATTGGAATGTCGGTGATGGACACCCAATAAATGTGCCAAGAATCCTTCGCTGGATTATTTGTGTCTCCTATCGATTTCGCTATGTATTTACACGGCGGATACAACACATTTTAATTATAAAAAAAATGGCATGTATTTTCATATTTCAAAACACAACAAATTTTCTAAAAGTGTGAATGACATGCTAATTGTTCAATTATTTTCTCTTTTAGGATACAAAATAGAATCTGACAGTATGTTGGATGAAGCTACTACAATAATATGGATCATAGCTAATAAGAGATTAAAAATATGTGTTCAATTGCACGAGGTGTTTCTCTACATGTCTGCTAATGTGTTGAAAATAGTTTTATAAGCATGCAAATATCTGACTAATAATGTTATCATTACTTAAATGTTAAGATGTTTTTCCAATAGTAGAAAGTGTTTATAGAAAAATATTTGGAGAGATGACCAGTACAATGAGGAAGTGAATATTGGGAGATCGGTAATCGATGCCCAATAATTGTGCCAAGAATTCACCTTCTCATTTGTTTGGTGTCTCGTATCGATTTCTCTATGTATCTAAACGTCGACTGCACTACACATTTTATAAATGAAATAAATATGCCATGTACTGTGACAATGTTTCAAAATACAAAATCATTTTCAGAAATTGAATGACGTGCTAATTGATGAATTAATTTCCCTTTCAGAGTACAAAATGCGTTCTGACAGTGTTTTGCATAAGGTTACTGCAATAATATCAATGAGATATCTTAAAAGATGAAAAATAATAAACTATATTGAATGAGGTGTTTAATCTGTTTATCTACATATCTATCCCTCAGGGGCCCAATTTTTGGGTACGGGGCGTAGCGACCCCGAGACACCCGAGCTGCTCCTGTATTTTCACGCTCAGCGTGTTTGACTCATTTTTATTTCGCCTATATTTTATTTTTTTATTTGTTCTACAACCCCGTTTTTCGTCTGATGTTTGTCCCCGTGTTTGGCACTGTAAACTGTCACTGGGTATCATACTGCTATTAGTCCTGTCACGGAGTGTTTGCTGCCGAAGGTGCAGTCGTCGTTGCTTGCGGACGATTTTGCCATGTTTCTTTCCTATCGGAGGGCTTGTCTCTTGGAATGCCGCCTCCAATGCTGTCTCGATCGCCTCTGCGCTTGGAATGAGATTCACGGGAATTGTTTCTCCGCGGAGGGAACCGTCTTCGAAAGCTTTTGGCGCCGTAGTGAGTGTCCTACACCGTTTCCCCATCTTGGCGCGGACGCTCTTACTTTCGCGGACGAGGTTGGATTCCTTGACTTAGTGTTTGATGGAAATTTGTACTGGTCTTCGCATGTGGCGCCGTTCAGAGGGGAATGTGAGCGATTTCTTTGTTTTTTGCGGGTTTTGGGTGTCACATCCTGGGGAGCTGACCAGTCAGTTGCTTAGCGTTTTTACCGCTCTCTCCTCCGGTCCAAGCTGGTTTCTGGCTATATCGTTCATGGCTCTGCGCGTCCTTCTGTTCTTCATCGCCTTAACCCGATTCTCCGGGGTGCCCGTGTTCCCATTGGAGCCAGGCCGACATGCCATGTGTCAGGTTTGTGTGTGGGGTCTGGAGAGCCTCCGTTGTATTGTCGTGGGGATGTTTTGCTTTATGCTTACGATTTGCTTTAAAATAGTATTATATTATTCTCGTAATACAAGATGTTTATGATGGAATATTTAAAGAGATGACCGGCATATTGAAGAAGAGAATATTGGGATGTTGGTGGGAGATCACAAGAAATTGAGCGAAAATCTAATCGCTCTTTTTCTGGGGATCTCCCGTCGATTTCTCTATGTATCTAAAAATCGGGTGCAATTCACACTTTATAAATGAAATAAGTGGATGACGTGTTTTGGTCATATTTAAAAATAAAATATTATTTCTGAAAATGTGAATGACATGCTGAGTGATGAATTATTTTCTCTTGCAGGATACAAAATGGGTCCTTAGAGTGTCTTGGATAAAGGTACTAAAATAATATCGATGGTAGCTATTAAAAGATTAAAACTCATATCTTCAATTGCATTAAGTGTTTAATCTGTTTCTCTACATATTTACAATTGTGTTGTAAAGCTTGGATTCTGGCTGGATTCTCGCTATGTTGTTCATGGCTCTGCGCGTCGTTCTGTTCTTCATCGCCTTAACCCGATTCACCTCCGGTGTGTCCGTGTTCCCATTGGAGCCAGGCCGACAAGCCCTGTGTCAGGTTTGTGTGTGGGGTCTGGAGAGCCTCCGTTGTATTGTCGTGGGGATGTTTTGCTTTATGCTTACGATTTGCTTTAAAATGGTATTATATTATTCTCGTAATATATGATTGTTATGGAGGAATATTTAAAGAGATGACCGGCATATTGAAGAAGAGAATATTGGGATGTTGGCGGGAGATCACAAGAAATTGAGCGAAAATCTAATCGCTCTTTTTCTGGGGATCTCCCGTCGATTTCTCTATGTATCTAAAAATCGGGTGCAATTCACACTTTATAAATGAAATAAGTGGATGACGTGTTTTGGTCATATTTAAAAATACAATATTATTTCTGAAAATGTGAATGACATGCTGAGTGATGAATTATTTTCTCTTGCAGGATACAAAATGTGTCCTTAGAGTGTCTTGGATAAAGGTACTAAAATAATATCGATGGTAGCTATTAAAAGATTAAAACTCATATCTTCAATTGCATTAAGTGTTTAATCTGTTTCTCTACATATTTACAATTGTGTTGTAAAGCTTGGATTCTGGCTGGATTCTCGCTATGTTGTTCATGGCTCTGCGCGTCGTTCTGTTCTTCATCGCCTTAACCCGATTCACCTCCGGGGTGTCCGTGTTCCCATTGGAGCCAGGCCGACAAGCCCTGTGTCAGGTTTGTGTGTGGGGTCTGGAGAGCCTCCGTTATATTGTCGTGGGAATGTTTTACTTTATGCTTACGATTTGCTTTAAAATAGTATTATATTATTCTCGTAATACAAGATGTTTATGATGGAATATTTAAAGAGATGACCGGCACATTGAAGAAGAGAATATTGGGATGTTGGTGGGAGATCACAAGAAATTAAGCGAAAATCTAATCGCTTATTTTCTGGGGTTCTCCCGTCGATTTCTCTATGTATCTACAAATCGGGTGCAATACACATTTTATAAATGAAGTAAGTGAATCACGTGTTTTGGTAATATTTAAAAATACAATATCATTTCTGAAAATGTGAATGGCATCCTGATTGTTGAATTATTTTCTCTTGCAGGATACAAAATGGGTCCTTAGAGTGTCTTGGATAAAGGTACAAAAATAATATCGATGGTAGCTATTAAAAGATTAAAACTCATATCTTCAATTGCATTAAGTGTTTAATCTGTTTCTCTACATATTTACAATTGTGTTGTAAATAATTTTATAAGCATGTTAATATGTCAGTTATAATTGAAATACTGCTCGAAATATTATGCTATTATTCTCCTAGTACAAGATGTTTATGGAGGAATATTTAGAGAGGTGACGCAACGCAATGAAGATGTGAATATTGGGACGTCGGTGAGAGATCGCAAAAATTGAGCGAATATGTATTCGATCAGTCTTTGCGGGCTCTTATCGATTCTCTATGTATCTACACGTCAGCCCCGATATCCATTTTATAAAAGAAATAAACGTGCAATCTATTACGATATTTTAAATTACAACATCGTATCTTGAGGTAAGAGTGACATGCTAATAGTGAATTATTTCTTCTTTCTGGATAAAGAATTTATTTTGACAGTGTCTTCGATAAGGATACTACAATAATATAGATGACAGCTATTAAAAATTAAAAAATATGTTAAATTGCAGGAGTATTTAATCGGTATCTCTACATATGTGTTGGAAATAAATGTATATGTATGTAACTTTATGACATAATTTAATGTGCTTAAAATATTATGATAATATGGACATAGTTTAAGATCTTTATGGAGGAATTTTTAAATACATGAGCAGCAAAATGAAGAAGTGAACATTGGAATGTCGGTGATGGATCCAATAAATGTGCCAAGAATTCTTAGCTGGATTATTTGTGTCTCCTATCGATTTCTCTACGTATCTACGCGACGGATGCAACACACATTTTATAAATGAAAAAATTGGCATGTATTTTCATATTTCAAAATACAACAAAATTTCCAAAAGTGTGAATGACATGCTAATTGTTGAATTATTTTTTCTTTTCGGATACAAAATGGGTTCTGACAGAATGTTGGATGAAGCTACTACAATAATATTGATCATAGCTAATAAGAGATTCAAAATATGTGTTCAATTGCATGAGCTGTTTCTCTACATATCTGCTAATGTGTTAAAAATAGTTTTATGAGCATGCAAATATCTGACTATTAATGTAATCATTACTTAAATGTTAAGATGTTTTTCCAATAGTAGAAAGTGTTTATAGAAAAATATTTGGAGAGATGACCAGTACAATGAGGAAGTTAATATTGGGAGATCGGTAATCGATGCGCAATAATTGTGCCAAGAATTCACTTTCTCATTTGTTTGGGGTGTCGTATCGATTTCTTTATGTATCTACACGTCGCCTGCACTACACATTTTATAAATGAAATAAATATGCTATGTACTGTGACAATGTTTCAAAATACAAAATCATTTGCAGAAATTGAATGACGTGCTAATTGATGAATTAATTTCCCTTTCAGAGTACAAAATGGGTTCTGACAGTGTTTTGCATAAGGTTACTGCAATAATATCAATGAGATCTATTAAAAGATGAAAAATAATAAACTATATTGAATGAGGTGTTTAATCTGTTTATCTACATAACTATCCCTCAGGGGCCCAATTTTTGGGTACGGGGCGTAGCGACCCCGAGGCACCCGAGCTGCTCCTGTATTTTCACGCTCAGCGTGTTTGACTCATTTTTATTTCGCCTATATTTTACTTTTTTTTTTGTTCTACTGCCCCGTTTTTCGTCTGATGTTTGCCCCCGTGTTTGGCAATGTAAATTGTTACTGGGTATCATACTGCTATTAAACCTGTCACTGAGTGTTTGCTGCCGAGAGTGCAGTCGTCGTTGCTTGGGGACGATTTTGCCATCTTTCTTTTCTCTCGGAGGGCTTGGCTCTTGGAACGCCGCCTCCAATGCTGTCTCGATCGCCTTTGCGCTTGGAATGAGAACACGGGTTTTGTTTCTCCGCGGAGGGGACCGTCTTCGAAAGCTTTTGGCGCCTATGTGAGTGTCCTCCAGCGTTTCCCCATTTGGGCGCGGAGGCTCTTACTTTCGCGGAAGAGGTTGGATCCCTTGACTTAGTGTTTGATGGAACTTTGTACTGGTCTTCGCATGTGGCGCCGTTCAGAGGAGAGGGTGAGCGTTTTCTTTGTTTTTTGCGGGTTTTGGGTGCCACATCCTAGGGAGCTGACCAGTCTGTTGTTTGCGTTTTTACCGCTCTCTCATCCGGTCCAAGCTGGATTCTGGCTATGTTGTTCATGGCTCTGCGCGTCGTTCTGTTCTTCATCGCCTTAACCCGATTCACCTCCGGGGAATCCGTGTTCCCATTGGAGCCAGGCCGACAAGCCCTGTGTCAGGTTTGTGTGTGGGGTCTGGAGAGCCTCCGTTATATTGTCGTGGGAATGTTTTACTTTATGCTTACGATTTGCTTTAAAATAGTATTATATTATTCTCGTAATACAAGATGTTTATGATGGAATATTTAAAGAGATGACCGGCACATTGAAGAAGAGAATATTGGGATGTTGGTGGGAGATCACAAGAAATTGAGCGAAAATCTAATCGCTCATTTTCTGGGGTTCTCCCGTCGATTTCTCTATGTATCTACAAATCGGGTGCAATACACATTTTATAAATGAAGTAAGTGAATCACGTGTTTTGGTAATATTTAAAAGTACAATATCATTTCTGAAAATGTGAATGGCATCCTGATTGATGAATTATTTTCTCTTGCAGGATACAAAATGGGTCCTTAGAGTGTCTTGGATAAAGGTACAAAAATAATATCGATGCTAGCTACTAAAAGATTAAAGCTCATATCTTCAATTGCATTAAGTGATTAGTCTGTTTATCTACATATTTACAATTGTGTTGTAAATAATTTGTAAGCATGTTAATATGTCAGTTATATATGAAATAGTGTTCGAAATATTATGCTATTATTCTCCTAGTACAAGATGTTTATGGAGGAATATTTAGAGAGGTGACGCAACGCAATGAAGATGTGAATATTGGGACGTCGGTGAGAGATCGCAAAAATTGAGCGAATATGTATTCGATCAGTCTTTGCGGGCTCTTATCGATTCTCTATGTATCTACACGTCAGCCCCGATATCCATTTTATAAAAGAAATAAACGTGCAATCTATTACGACATTTTAAATTACAACATCTTATCTTGAGGTAAGAATGACATGCTAAATGTGAATTATTTCTTATTTCAGGATAAAAAATTTCTTTTGACAGTGTCTTCGATAAGGCTACTACAATAACATTGATGACAGCTATTAAAAATTAAAAAATATGTTACATTGCAGGAGGTATTTAATCGGTATAACTACATATGTGTTGGAAATAATTTTATATGTATGTAACTTTATGACATAATTTAAAATGTGCTTAAAATATTATGATAATGTGCTCATAGTTTAAGATCTGTATGGAGGAATATTTAGATACATGAGCAGCAAAATGAAGGAGTGAACATTGGAATGTTGGAGATGGACACCCAATAAAAGTGCCAAGAATCCTTCGCTGGATTATTTGTGTCTCCTATCGATTTCGCAATGTATCTACACGGCGGATACAACACATTTTAATTATAAAAAAAATGGCATGTATTTTCATATTTCAAAATACAACAAATTTTCTAAAAATGTGAATGACATGCTAATTGTTCAATTATTTTCTCTTTTAGGATACAAAATAGAATCTGACAGTATGTTGGATGAAGCTACTACAGTAATATTGATGATAGCTAATAAGAGATTAAAAATATGTGTGCAATTGCATGAGGTGTTTCTCTACATATCTGCTAATGTGTTGAAAATATTTTTATAAGCATGCAAATACCTGACTAATAGTGTAATCATTACTTAAATGTTAAGATGTTTTTCCAACAGTAGAAAATTTTATAGAAAAATATTTGGAGAGATGACCAGTACAATGAGGAAGTGAATATTGGGAGATCGGTAATCGAAGTCCAATAATTGTGCCAAGAATGCACTTTCTCATTTGTTTTTTGTCTCGTATCGATTTCTCTATGTATCTACACGTCGGCTGCACTACACATTTTATAAATGAAATAAATATGCCATGTACTGTGACAATGTTTCAAAATACAAAATCATTTTCAGAAATTGAATGACGTGCTAATTGATGAATTAATTTCCCTTTCAGAGTACAAAATGCGTTCTGACAGTGTTTTGCATAAGGTTACTGCAATAATATCAATGAGATATCTTAAAAGATGAAAAATAATAAACTATATTGAATGAGGTGTTTAATCTGTTTATCTACATATCTATCCCTCAGGGGCCCAATTTTTGGGTACGGGGCGTAGCGACCCCGAGACACCCGAGCTGCTCCTGTATTTTCACGCTCAGCGTGTTTGACTCATTTTTATTTCGCCTATATTTTATTTTTTTATTTGTTCTACAACCCCGTTTTTCGTCTGATGTTTGTCCCCGTGTTTGGCACTGTAAACTGTCACTGGGTATCATACTGCTATTAGTCCTGTCACGGAGTGTTTGCTGCCGAAGGTGCAGTCGTCGTTGCTTGCGGACGATTTTGCCATGTTTCTTTCCTATCGGAGGGCTTGTCTCTTGGAATGCCGCCTCCAATGCTGTCTCGATCGCCTCTGCGCTTGGAATGAGATTCACGGGAATTGTTTCTCCGCGGAGGGAACCGTCTTCGAAAGCTTTTGGCGCCGTAGTGAGTGTCCTACACCGTTTCCCCATCTTGGCGCGGACGCTCTTACTTTCGCGGACGAGGTTGGATTCCTTGACTTAGTGTTTGATGGAAATTTGTACTGGTCTTCGCATGTGGCGCCGTTCAGAGGGGAATGTGAGCGATTTCTTTGTTTTTTGCGGGTTTTGGGTGTCACATCCTGGGGAGCTGACCAGTCAGTTGCTTAGCGTTTTTACCGCTCTCTCCTCCGGTCCAAGCTGGTTTCTGGCTATATCGTTCATGGCTCTGCGCGTCCTTCTGTTCTTCATCGCCTTAACCCGATTCTCCGGGGTGCCCGTGTTCCCATTGGAGCCAGGCCGACATGCCATGTGTCAGGTTTGTGTGTGGGGTCTGGAGAGCCTCCGTTGTATTGTCGTGGGGATGTTTTGCTTTATGCTTACGATTTGCTTTAAAATGGTATTATATTATTCTCGTAATATATGATTGTTATGGAGGAATATTTAAAGAGATGACCGGCATATTGAAGAAGAGAATATTGGGATGTTGGCGGGAGATCACAAGAAATTGAGCGAAAATCTAATCGCTCTTTTTCTGGGGATCTCCCGTCGATTTCTCTATGTATCTAAAAATCGGGTGCAATTCACACTTTATAAATGAAATAAGTGGATGACGTGTTTTGGTCATATTTAAAAATACAATATTATTTCTGAAAATGTGAATGACATGCTGAGTGATGAATTATTTTCTCTTGCAGGATACAAAATGTGTCCTTAGAGTGTCTTGGATAAAGGTACTAAAATAATATCGATGGTAGCTATTAAAAGATTAAAACTCATATCTTCAATTGCATTAAGTGTTTAATCTGTTTCTCTACATATTTACAATTGTGTTGTAAAGCTTGGATTCTGGCTGGATTCTCGCTATGTTGTTCATGGCTCTGCGCGTCGTTCTGTTCTTCATCGCCTTAACCCGATTCACCTCCGGGGTGTCCGTGTTCCCATTGGAGCCAGGCCGACAAGCCCTGTGTCAGGTTTGTGTGTGGGGTCTGGAGAGCCTCCGTTATATTGTCGTGGGAATGTTTTACTTTATGCTTACGATTTGCTTTAAAATAGTATTATATTATTCTCGTAATACAAGATGTTTATGATGGAATATTTAAAGAGATGACCGGCACATTGAAGAAGAGAATATTGGGATGTTGGTGGGAGATCACAAGAAATTAAGCGAAAATCTAATCGCTTATTTTCTGGGGTTCTCCCGTCGATTTCTCTATGTATCTACAAATCGGGTGCAATACACATTTTATAAATGAAGTAAGTGAATCACGTGTTTTGGTAATATTTAAAAATACAATATCATTTCTGAAAATGTGAATGGCATCCTGATTGTTGAATTATTTTCTCTTGCAGGATACAAAATGGGTCCTTAGAGTGTCTTGGATAAAGGTACAAAAATAATATCGATGGTAGCTATTAAAAGATTAAAACTCATATCTTCAATTGCATTAAGTGTTTAATCTGTTTCTCTACATATTTACAATTGTGTTGTAAATAATTTTATAAGCATGTTAATATGTCAGTTATAATTGAAATACTGCTCGAAATATTATGCTATTATTCTCCTAGTACAAGATGTTTATGGAGGAATATTTAGAGAGGTGACGCAACGCAATGAAGATGTGAATATTGGGACGTCGGTGAGAGATCGCAAAAATTGAGCGAATATGTATTCGATCAGTCTTTGCGGGCTCTTATCGATTCTCTATGTATCTACACGTCAGCCCCGATATCCATTTTATAAAAGAAATAAACGTGCAATCTATTACGATATTTTAAATTACAACATCGTATCTTGAGGTAAGAGTGACATGCTAATAGTGAATTATTTCTTCTTTCAGGATAAAGAATTTATTTTGACAGTGTCTTCGATAAGGATACTACAATAATATAGATGACAGCTATTAAAAATTAAAAAATATGTTAAATTGCAGGAGTATTTAATCGGTATCTCTACATATGTGTTGGAAATAAATGTATATGTATGTAACTTTATGACATAATTTAATGTGCTTAAAATATTATGATAATATGGACATAGTTTAAGATCTTTATGGAGGAATTTTTAGATACATGAGCAGCAAAATGAAGAAGTGAACATTGGAATGTCGGTGATGGATCCAATAAATGTGCCAAGAATTCTTAGCTGGATTATTTGTGTCTCCTATCGATTTCTCTACGTATCTACGCGACGGATGCAACACACATTTTATAAATGAAAAAATTGGCATGTATTTTCATATTTCAAAATACAACAAAATTTCCAAAAGTGTGAATGACATGCTAATTGTTGAATTATTTTTTCTTTTCGGATACAAAATGGGTTCTGACAGAATGTTGGATGAAGCTACTACAATAATATTGATCATAGCTAATAAGAGATTCAAAATATGTGTTCAATTGCATGAGCTGTTTCTCTACATATCTGCTAATGTGTTAAAAATAGTTTTATGAGCATGCAAATATCTGACTATTAATGTAATCATTACTTAAATGTTAAGATGTTTTTCCAATAGTAGAAAGTGTTTATAGAAAAATATTTGGAGAGATGACCAGTACAATGAGGAAGTTAATATTGGGAGATCGGTAATCGATGCGCAATAATTGTGCCAAGAATTCACTTTCTCATTTGTTTGGGGTGTCGTATCGATTTCTTTATGTATCTACACGTCGCCTGCACTACACATTTTATAAATGAAATAAATATGCTATGTACTGTGACAATGTTTCAAAATACAAAATCATTTGCAGAAATTGAATGACGTGCTAATTGATGCATTAATTTCCCTTTCAGAGTACAAAATGGGTTCTGACAGTGTTTTGCATAAGGTTACTGCAATAATATCAATGAGATCTATTAAAAGATGAAAAATAATAAACTATATTGAATGAGGTGTTTAATCTGTTTATCTACATAACTATCCCTCAGGGGCCCAATTTTTGGGTACGGGGCGTAGCGACCCCGAGGCACCCGAGCTGCTCCTGTATTTTC
This sequence comes from Metallyticus violacea, assembly GCA_030762175.1. Lineage (NCBI taxonomy): Eukaryota > Metazoa > Arthropoda > Insecta > Mantodea > Metallyticidae > Metallyticus > Metallyticus violacea. The sequence goes on from CM060846.1 coordinate 38,210,818, forward strand.
ACGCTCAGCGTGTTTGACTCATTTTTATTTCGCCTATATTTTACTTTTTTTTTTTGTTCTACTGCCCCGTTTTTCGTCTGATGTTTGCCCCCGTGTTTGGCACTGTAAATTGTTACTGGGTATCATACTGCTATTAAACCTGTCACTGAGTGTTTGCTGCCGAGAGTGCAGTCGTCGTTGCTTGGGGACGATTTTGCCATCTTTCTTTTCTCTCGGAGGGCTTGGCTCTTGGAACGCCGCCTCCAATGCTGTCTCGATCGCCTTTGCGCTTGGAATGAGAACACGGGTTTTGTTTCTCCGCGGAGGGGACCGTCTTCGAAAGCTTTTGGCGCCTATGTGAGTGTCCTCCAGCGTTTCCCCATTTGGGCGCGGAGGCTCTTACTTTCGCGGAAGAGGTTGGATCCCTTGACTTAGTGTTTGATGGAACTTTGTACTGGTCTTCGCATGTGGCGCCGTTCAGAGGAGAGGGTGAGCGTTTTCTTTGTTTTTTGCGGGTTTTGGGTGCCACATCCTAGGGAGCTGACCAGTCTGTTGTTTGCGTTTTTACCGCTCTCTCATCCGGTCCAAGCTGGATTCTGGCTATGTTGTTCATGGCTCTGCGCGTCGTTATGTTCTTCATCGCCTTAACCCGATTCACCTCCGGGGAATCCGTGTTCCCATTGGAGCCAGGCCGACAAGCCCTGTGTCAGGTTTGTGTGTGGGGTCTAGAGAGCCTCCGTTATATTGTCGTGGGAATGTTTTACTTTATGCTTGCGATTTGCTTTAAAATAGTATTATATTATTCTCGTAATACAAGATGTTTATGATGGAATATTTAAAGAGATGACCGGCACATTGAAGAAGAGAATATTGGGATGTTGGTGGGAGATCACAAGAAATTGAGCGAAAATCTAATCGCTCATTTTCTGCGGTTCTCCCGTCGATTTCTCTATGTATCTACAAATCGGGTGCAATACACATTTTATAAATGAAGTAAGTGAATCACGTGTTTTGGTAATATTTAAAAGTACAATATCATTTCTGAAAATGTGAATGGCATCCTGATTGATGAATTATTTTCTCTTGCAGGATACAAAATGGGTCCTTAGAGTGTCTTGGATAAAGGTACAAAAATAATATCGATGCTAGCTACTAAAAGATTAAAGCTCATATCTTCAATTGCATTAAGTGATTAGTCTGTTTATCTACATATTTACAATTGTGTTGTAAATAATTTGTAAGCATGTTAATATGTCAGTTATATATGAAATAGTGTTCGAAATATTATGCTATTATTCTCCTAGTACAAGATGTTTATGGAGGAATATTTAGAGAGGTGACGCAACGCAATGAAGATGTGAATATTGGGACGTCGGTGAGAGATCGCAAAAATTGAGCGAATATGTATTCCATCAGTCTTTGCGGGCTCTTATCGATTCTCTATGTATCTACACGTCAGCCCCGATATCCATTTTATAAAAGAAATAAACGTGCAATCTATTACGATATTTTAAATTACAACATCTTATCTTGAGGTAAGAATGACATGCTAATTGTGAATTATTTCTTATTTCAGCATAAAAAATTTCTTTTGACAGTGTCTTCGATAAGGCTACTACAATAACATAGATGACAGTTATTAAAAATTAAAAAATATGTTACATTGCAGGAGGTATTTAATCGGTATCTCTACATATGTGTTGGAAATAATTTTATATGTATGTAACTTTATGACATAATTTAAAATGTGCTTAAAATATTATGATAATATGGTCATAGTTTAACATCTTTATGGAGGAATATTTAGATACATGAGCAGCAAAGTGAAGAAGTGAACATTGGAATGTCGGTGATGGACACCCAATAAATGTGCCAAGAATCCTTCGCTGGATTATTTGTGTCTCCTATCGATTTCGCTATGTATTTACACGGCGGATACAACACATTTTAATTATAAAAAAAATGGCATGTATTTTCATATTTCAAAACACAACAAATTTTCTAAAAGTGTGAATGACATGCTAATTGTTCAATTATTTTCTCTTTTAGGATACAAAATAGAATCTGACAGTATGTTGGATGAAGCTACTACAATAATATGGATCATAGCTAATAAGAGATTAAAAATATGTGTTCAATTGCATGAGCTGTTTCTCTACATATCTGCTAATGTGTTAAAAATAGTATATTGAGCATGCAAATATCTGACTATTAATGTAATCATTACTTAAATGTTAAGATGTTTTTCCAATAGTAGAAAGTGTTTATAGAAAAATATTTGGAGAGATGACCAGTACAATGAGGAAGTGAATATTGGGAGATCGGTAATCGATGCCCAATAATTGTGCCAAGAATTCACTTTCTCATTTGTTTGGGGTGTCGTATCGATTTCTTTATGTATCTACACGTCGGCTGCACTACACATTTTATAAATGAAATAAATATGCTATGTACTGTGACAATGTTTCAAAATACAAAATCATTTGCAGAAATTAATGGACGTGCTAATTGATGAATTAATTTCCCTTTCAGAGTACAAAATGGGTTCTGACAGTGTTTTGCATAAGGTTACTGCAATAATATCAATGAGATCTATAAAAGATGAAAAATAATAAACTATATTGAATGGGGTGTTTAATCTGTTTATCTACATATCTATCCCTCAGGGGCCCAATTTTTGGGTACGGGGCGTAGCGACCCCGAGGCACCCGATCTGCTCCTGTATTTTCACGCTCAGCGTGTTTGACTCATTTTTATTTCGCCTATATATTTTTTTTTTTTTTTTTTTGTTCTACTGCCCCGTTTTTCGTCTGATGTTTGCCCCCGTGTTTGGCACTGTAAATTGTTACTGGGAATCATACTGCAATTAGTCCTGTCACTGAGTGTTTGCTGCCGAGAGTGCAGTCGTCGTTGCTTGCGGACGATTTTGCCATCTTTCTTTTATCTCGGAGGGCTTGTCTCTTGGAACGCCGCCTCCAATGCCGTCTCGATCGCCTTTGCTCTTGGAATGAAAATCACTGGTTTTGTTTCTCCTCGGAGGGGATCGTCTTCGTGAGCTTTTGGAGCCGTAGTGAGTGTCCTCCTCCGTTTCCCCATGTTGGCGCGAACGCTCTTACTTTCGCGGATGTGGCTGGATTCCATGACTTAGTGCTTGATGGAAATTTGTGCTGGTCGTCGCATGTAGCGCCTTTCAGAGGAGAGCGTGAGTGTTTTCTTTGTTTTTTGCGGGTTTTGGGTGCCACATCCTGGGGAGCTGACCGGTCTGTTGTTCGGCGTTTTTACCGCTCGCTCATCCGGTCCAAGCTGGATTCTGACGATGTTGTTCATGGCTCTGCGCGTCCTTCTGTTCTTCATCGCCTTAATCCGATTCACCTCCGGGGTGTCCGTGTTCCCATTGGAGCCAGACCGACAAGCCATGTGTCAGGTTTGTGTGTGGGGTCTGGAGAGCCTCCGTTGTATTGTCGTGGGGATGTTTTGCTTTATGCTTACGATTTGCTTTAAAATAGTATTATATTATTCTCGTAATACAAGATGTTTATGGAGGAATATTTAAAGAGATGACCGGCACATTGAAGAAGAGAATATTGGGATGTTGGTGGGAGATCACAAGAAATTGAGCGAAAATCCAATCGCTCATTTTCTGGGGTTCTCCCGTCGATTTCTCTATGTATCTACAAATCGGGTGCAATACACATTTTATAAATGAAGTAAGTGAATCACGTGTTTTGGTAATATTTAAAAATACAATATCATTTCTGAAAATGTGAATGGCATGCTGATTGATGAATTATTTTCTCTTGCAGGATACAAAATGGGTCCTTAGAGTGCCTTGGATAAAGGTACAAAAATAATATCGATGCTAGCTACTAAAAGATCAAAACTCATATCTTCAATTGCATTAAGTGATTAGTCTGTTTATCTACATATTTACAATTGTGTTGTAAATAATTTGTAAGCATGTTAATATGTTAGTTATATATGAAATAGTGTTCGAAATATTATGCTATTATTCTCGTAGTACAAGATGTTTATGGAGGAATATTTAGAGAGGTGACGCAACGCAATGAAGATGTGAATATTGGGACGTCGGTGAGAGATCGCAAAAATTGAGCGAATATGTATTCAATCAGTCTTTGAGGTCGCTTATCGATTTCTCTATGTATCTACACGTCAGCCGCGATATCCATTTTATAAAAGAAATAAACGTGCAATCTATTACGATATTTTAAATTACAATATCTTATTTTGAGGAAAGAATGACATGCTAATTGTGAATTATTTCTTATTTCAGGATAAAACATTTCTTTTGACAGTGTCTTCGATAAGGCTACTACAATAACATAGATGACAGTTATTAAAAATTAAAAAATATGTTACATTGCAGGAGGTATTTAATCGGTATCTCTACATATGTGTTGGAAATAATTTTATATGTATGTAACTTTATGACATAATTTAAAATGTGCTTAAAATATTATGATAATGTGCTCATAGTTTAAGATCTGTATGGAGGAATATTTAGATACATGAGCAGCAAAATGAAGAAGTGAACATTGGAATGTCGGTGATGGACACCCAATAAATGTGCCAAGAATCCTTCGCTGGATTATTTGTGTCTCCTATCGATTTCGCTATGTATTTACACGGCGGATACAACACATTTTAATTATAAAAAAAATGGCATGTATTTTCATATTTCAAAACCAACAAATTTTCTAAAAGTGTGAATGACATGCTAATTGTTCAATTATTTTCTCTTTTAGGATACAAAATAGAATCTGACAGTATGTTGGATGAAGCTACTACAGTAATATTGATGATAGCTAATAAGAGATTAAAAATATGTGTGCAATTGCATGAGGTGTTTCTCTACATGTCTGCTAATGTGTTGAAAATATTTTTATAAGCATGCAAATACCTGACTAATAGTGTAATCATTACTTAAATGTTAAGATGTTTTTCCAACAGTAGAAAGTTTTTATAGAAAAATAATTGGAGAGATGACCAGTACAATGAGGAAGTGAATATTGGGAGATCGGTAATCGAAGTCCAACAATTGTGGCAAGAATTCACTTTCTCATTTGTTTTTTGTCTCGTATCGATTTCTCTATATATCTACACGTCGGCTGCATTACACATTTTATAAATGAAATAAATATGCCATGTACTGTGAATATGTTTCAAAATACAAAATCATTTTCAGAAATTGAATGACGTGCTAATTGATGCATTAATTTCCCTTTCAGAGTACAAAATGCGTTCTGACAGTGTTTTGCATAAGGTTACTGCAATAATATCAATGAGATATCTTAATAGATGAAAAATAATAAACTATATTGAATGAGGTGTTTAATCTGTTTATCTACATATCTATCCCTCAGGGGTCCCATTTTTGGGTACGGGGTGTAGCGACCCCGAGGAACCCGAGCTGCTCCTGTATTTTCACGATCAGCGTGTTTGACTCATTTTTATTTCACCTATATTTTATTTATTTTATTTGTTCTACTGCCCCGTTTTTCGTCTGATGTTTGCACCCGTGTTTGGCACTGTAAACTGTTACTAGGCATCATACTGTCTCGCTCGCCTTTGCTCTTGGAATGAAAATCACTGGTTTTGTTTCTCCTCGGAGGGGACCGTCTTCGTGAGCTTTTGGAGCCGTAGTGAGTGTCCTCCTCCGTTTCCCCATCTTGGCGCGAACGCTCTTACTTTCGCGGATGTGGCTGGATTCCATGACTTAGTGCTTGATGGAAATTTGTGCTGGTCTTCGCATGTGGCGCCGTTCAGAGGAGAGCGTGAGCGTTTTCTTTGTTTTTTGCGGGTTTTGGGTGCCAATCCTAGGGAGCTGCCCAGTCTGTTGTTTGGCGTTTTTACCGCTCTCTCATCCGGTCCAAGCTGGATTCTGGCTATGTTGTTCATGGCTCTGCGCGTCCTTCTTTTCTTCATCGCCTTAACCCGATTCACCTCCGGGGTGTCCGTGTTCCCATTGGAGCCAGGCCGACAAGCCATGTGTCAGGTTTGTGTGTGGGGTCTAGAGAGCTTCCGTTGTACTGTGGTGGGAATGTTTACCTTTATGCTTACGATTTGCTTTAAAATAGTATTATATTATTCTCGTAATACAAGATGTTAATGGAGGAATATTTAAAGAGATAACCGGCACATTGAAGAAGAGAATATTAGGATGTTGGTGGGAGATCACAAGAAATTGAGCGAAAATCTAATCGCTCTTTTTCTGGGGATCTCCCGTCGATTTCTCTATGTATCTACAAATCGGGTGCAATTCACACTTTATAAATAAAATAAGTGGATCACGTGTTTTTGTAATATTTAAAAATACAATATGATATCTGAAAATGTGAATGACATGGTGAGTGATGAATTATTTTCTCTTGCAGGATACAAAATGGGTCCTTAGAGTGTCTTGGATAAAGGTACAAAAATAATATCGAAGGTAGCTATTAAAAGATCATATCTTCAATTGCATTAAGTGTTTAGTCTGTTTATCTACATATTTACAATTGTGTTGTAAATAATTTTATAAGCATGTTAATATGTCAGTTATAATTGAAATACTGCCCGAAATATTATGCTATTATTCTCCTAGTACAAGATGTTTGTGGAGGAATATTTAGAGAGGTGACGCAACGCAATGAAGATGTGAATATTGGGACGTCGGTGAAAGATCGCAAAAATTGAGCGAATATGTATTCGATCAGTCTTTGCTGGCTCTTATCGATTCTCTATGTATCTACACGTCAGCCGCGATATCTATTTTATAAAAGAAATAAACGTGCAATCTATTACGATATTTTAAATTACAACATCTTATCTTGAGGTAAGAATGACATGCTAATTGTGAATTATTTCTTATTTCAGGATAAAACATTTCTTTTGACAGTGTCTTCGATAAGGCTACTACAATAACATACATGACAGCTATTAAAAATTAAAAAATATGTTACATTGCAGGAGGTATTTAATCGGTATCTCTACATATGTGTTGGAAATAATTTTATATGTATGTAACTTTATGACATAATTTAAAATGTGCTTAAAATATTATGATAATGTGCTCATAGTTTAAGATCTTTATGGAGGAATATTTAGATACAGGAGCAGCAAAATGAAGAAGGGAACATTGGAATGTTGGAGATGGACACCCAATAAAAGTGCCAAGAATCCTTCGCTGGATTATATGTGTCTCCTATCGATTTCGCAATGTATCTACACGGCGGATACAACACATTTTAATTATAAAAAAAATGGCATGTATTTTCATATTTCAAAATACAACAAATTTTCTAAAAATGTGAATGACATGCTAATTGTTCAATTATTTTCTCTTTTAGGATACAAAATAGAATCTGACAGTGTGTTGGATGAAGCTACTACAGTAATATTGATCATAGCTAATAAGAGATTAAAAATATGTGTTCAATTGCATGAGCTGTTTCTCTACAAATCTGCTAATGTGTTAAAAATAGTATATTGAGCATGCAAATATCTGACTATTAATGTAATCATTACTTAAATGTTAAGATGTTTTTCCAATAGTAGAAAGTGTTTATAGAAAAATATTTGGAGAGATGACCAGTACAATGAGGAAGTGAATATTGGGAGATCGGTAATCGATGCCCAATAATTGTGCCAAGAATTCACTTTCTCATTTGTTTGGGGTGTCGTATCGATTTCTTTATGTATCTACACGTCGGCTGCACTACACATTTTATAAATGAAATAAATATGGTATGTACTGTGACAATGTTTCAAAATACAAAATCATTTGCAGAAATTAATGGACGTGCTAATTGATGAATTAATTTCCCTTTCAGAGTACAAAATGGGTTCTGACAGTGTTTTGCATAAGGTTACTGCAATAATATCAATGAGATCTATAAAAGATGAAAAATAATAAACTATATTGAATGGGGTGTTTAATCTGTTTATCTACATATCTATCCCTCAGGGGCCCAATTTTTGGGTACGGGGCGTAGCGACCCCGAGGCACCCGAGCTGCTCCTGTATTTTCACGCTCAGCGTGTTTGACTCATTTTTATTTCGCGTATATTTCATTTTGATATTTGTTCTACTGCTCCGTTTTTCGTCTGATGTTTGCCCCCATGTTTGGCACTGTAAACTGTTACTGGGTATCATACTGCTATTAGTCCTGTCACCGAGTGTTTGCTGCCAAGAGTGCAGTCGTCGTTGCTTGCGGACGATTTTGCCATCTTTCTTTCTTCTCGGAGGGCTTGTCTCTTGGAACGCCGCCACCAATGCTGTCTCGATCGCCTTTGCTCTTGGAATGAGAATCACGGGTTTGGTTTCTCCGCGGAGGGGACCGTCTTCGAAAGCTTTTGGCGCCGTAGTGAGTGTCCTCAACCGTTTCCCCATCTTGGCGCGGACGCTCTTACATTCGCGGACGAGGTTGGACTCCTTGACTAAGTGTATGATGGAAATTTGTACTGGTCTTCGCATGTGGCGCCGTTAGGAGGAGAGCGTGAGCGTTTTATTTGTTTTTTGCGGGTTTTGGGTGCCACATCCTGTGGAGCTGACCAGTCTGTTGCTTAGCGTTTTTACCTCTCTCTCATTCAGTCCAAGCTGGATTCTGGCTATATCGTTCATGGCTCTGGGCGTCCTTCTGTTCTTCATCGCCTTAACCCGATTCACCTCCGGGGTGTCCGTGTTCCCATTGGAACCAGGCCGACAAGCCATGTTTCATGTTTGTTTTTGGGGGTCTGGAGAGCCTCCGTTGTATTGTCGTGGGAATGTTTTACTTTATGCTTGCGATTTGCTTTAAAATAGTATTATATTATTCTCGTAATACAAGATGTTTATGATGGAATATTTAAAGAGATGACCGGCACATTGAAGAAGAGAATATTGGTATGTTGGTGGGAGATCACAAGAAATTGAGCGAAAATCTAATCGCTCATTTTCTGGGGTTCTCCCGTCGATTTCTCTATGTATCTACAAATCGGGTGCAATACACATTTTATAAATGAAATAAGTGGATCACGTGTTTTGGTAATATTTAAAAATACAATATCATTTCTGAAAATGTGAATGGCATGCTGATTGATGAATTATTTTCTCTTGCAGGATACAAAATGGGTCCTTAGAGTGCCTTGGATAAAGGTACAAAAATAATATCGATGCTAGCTACTAAAATATCAAAACTCATATCTTCAATTGCATTAAGTGATTAGTCTGTTTATCTACATATTTACAATTGTGTTGTAAATAATTTGTAAGCATGTTAATATGTTAGTTATATATGAAATAGTGTTCGAAATATTATGCTATTATTCTCGTAGTACAAGATGTTTATGGAGGAATATTTAGAGAGGTGACGCAACGCAATGAAGATGTGAATATTGGGACGTCGGTGAGAGATCGCAAAAATTGAGCGAATATGTATTCGATCAGTCTTTGAGGTCGCTTATCGATTTCTCTATGTATCTACACGACAGCCGCGATATCTATTTTATAAAAGAAATAAACGTGCAATCTATTACGATATTTTAAATTACAATATCTTATTTTGAGGAAAGAATGACATGCTAATTGTGAATTATTTCTTATTTCAGGATAAAACATTTCTTTTGACAGTGTCTTCGATAAGGCTACTACAATAACATAGATGACAGTTATTAAAAATTAAAAAATATGTTACATTGCAGGAGGTATTTAATCGGTATAACTACATATGTGTTGGAAATAATTTTATATGTATGTAACTTTATGACATAACTTAAAATGTGCTTAAAATATTATGATAATGTGCTCATAGTTTAAGATCTGTATGGAGGAATATTTAGATACATGAGCAGCAAAATGAAGAAGTGAACATTGGAATGTCGGTGATGGACACCCAATAAATGTGCCAAGAATCCTTCGCTGGATTATTTGTGTCTCCTATCGATTTCGCTATGTATTTACACGGCGGATACAACACATTTTAATTATAAAAAAAATGGCATGTATTTTCATATTTCAAAACCAACAAATTTTCTAAAAGTGTGAATGACATGCTAATTGTTCAATTATTTTCTCTTTTAGGATACAAAATAGAATCTGACAGTATGTTGGATGAAGCTACTACAGTAATATTGATGATAGCTAATAAGAGATTAAAAATATGTGTGCAATTGCATGAGGTGTTTCTCTACATGTCTGCTAACGTGTTGAAAATAGTTTTATAAGCATGCAAATATCTGACTAATAATGTAATCATTACTTAAATGTTAAGATGTTTTTCCAATAGTAGAAAGTGTTTATAGAAAGATATTTGGAGAGATGACCAGTACAATGAGGAAGAGAATATTGGGAGATCGGTAATCCATGTCCAATAATTGTGCCAAGAATTCACTTTCTCATTTGTTTTTTGTCTCGTATCGATTTCTCTAAGTATCTACACGTCGGCTGCACTACACATTTTATAAATGAAATAAATATGCCATGTACTGTGACAATGTTTCAAAATACATAATCATTTACAGAAATTGAATGACGTGCTAATTGATGAATTAATTTCCCTTTGAGAGTAAAAAATGTGTTCTGAAAGTTTTTTGCATAAGGTTACTGCAATAATAACAATGAGATATATTAAAAGGCGAAAAATAATAAACTCAATTGAATGAGGTGTTTAATCTGTTTATCTACATATCTATCTTTCAGGGGCCCAATTTTTGGGTACGGGGCGTAGCGACCCCGAGGCACCCGAGCTGCTCCTGTATTTTCACGCTCAGCGTGTTTGACTCATTTTTATTTCGCCTATATTTTATTTTTATATTTGTTCTACTGCTCCGTTTTTCTTCTGATGTTTGCCCCCGTGTTTGGCACTGTAAACTGTTACAGGGTATCATACTGCTATTAGTCCTGTCACCGAGTGTTTGCTGCCGAGAGTGCAGTCGTCGTTGCTTGCGGACGATTTTGCCATCTTTCTTTCCTCTCGCGAATGAATGACGTGCTAAATGATGAATTAATTTCCCTTTCAGAGTACAAAATGGGTTCTGACAGTGCTTTGCATAAGGTTATTGCAATAATATCAATGAGATCTATTAAAAGATGAAAAATAATATACTCAATTGAATGAGGTGTTTAATCTGTTTATCTACATATCTATCCCTCAGGGGCCCAATATTTGGGTACAGGGCGTAGCGACCCCGAGGCACCGGAGCAGCTCTTGTATTTTCACGCTCAGCGAGGTTGCCTCATTTTTTTCGCATATATTTTATTTTTTTTATTTGCTCCACTGCCCCCTTTTTGTCTGATGTTTGCCCCCGTGTTTGACACTGCAAAATGTTACTGCGTATCGGCGTAACTGCCAGCACTGGGTTATCATGTAAGTCTTTACCGTTTCCCCTCGTAAAAGCCAAGTCCGGGGAAGGGCCATTACATGAGCTCTTGACTTCCTGCAGGCGTTGGGTCCTTTTGTCAACCCAAAAAAATATGTTACCCTGAGATGATTTTGTCTAGGCCAGGACAGGTCACCTGAGCTGGGGTAGCGCCCAGGAAGCACGCTCCCATCGGAGACAGTTTCGATGCTGGAGAATAATATCGCTGTGGTGAACGAAAACAATTTCATACATATGAAAAGAGACAGGAGTGACTGAGAGAACTGTTCCTCGTTACTTGGTAATTTTTCGAACAGAAGACGGCCAGTCGTTTAACCCGTTAAACCCATTTGTCATTCAGAAGGGCAATGACGCCATAGCTGGGCCCGTGAAATCCTGCACACGACTCCTTAAAGGATCAATTTTGGTGGAGATCATTGTAATATTTGAGAGAAACCCATTGCTCAAGGAGACGATTCTCCACGGTTATCCCATGCGTGTTGAGCAACATGCCACACTCAATTCGTTGCGAGGTGTTATTTCTACCAATGTACTGAACGGAATGTCTGACCCGGACATCCGGAGATTTTTGGAAGCCCAAAGTGTCACTTCAATATATCGAGTGCAAGCGAGGAAAGAGGGTGAATTGCAGCTTACCCGAACTCTTTTCCTCACCTTTAACAGGGTTGAATTGCGGCAGAGTATTAAAGCGGGCAACGAGGTCATGGAGGTGCGCACGTACATACCGAGCCCGTTTTCTGTAAGAGTGTCACTTCCATCTGTGCAACCCGCGGTCAAAATAGTCACGAAGGAACATGTTCATGCGCTCCGGTCTGCGTCAACCGCGGAGATCATCCAGCCTCATTCCGCGAATGTCCTTCTTCTAGAGAGGGGCGTTGTATTCAGGAGATCCGGGTAAAGGAAAAGCTCTGCTTTACTGAGGCCCGGAAGTGTTTCTAATCTCGCCAACCCGTTGTTCCTAAGATAGGTACATACACCCCAGCAGCCTCTTCATCGATCAAGAAGTGCGACAGCAGTACGCAGAACTGCGACCTTGTCTTTACACGGGTCCACAATTGCCCTGTCCTACCATGCGCTATACTGAGAAGCCCAAACCCATAGTTTTTAATGCATTAGAAATTAACTTTAAGACTAGTTACACAAAGAATGACTTTTGAAAACATCTACTATTCCTGAAAAGCAGAAGAGCTCTTCTCATTCTCGGAGGTCCCGCACCCATGATTGGAGCAAACTCGCTAGGCGGCTGCCATCACCGCCTATCTCTACATCCAACCGATTCCAGGAGCTGGAATCGGTGGATACTTCTCAGCGGGTGAGCCCTCCCTCTCAGGTGGTCATAGAGCAGGATGCGCCTTCTCCTGGAAAAACGCCCAGTCCCGCACGACTCAAAAAAGACGGGTGATTCACCCTGGACCTTCCAAAAATATGGTTGTGTATTTTTAATTTATTTTAAATAACTTTAGCAATGACTATCTTTACGTGGAATGTACGTGGATTCCGCAGTGGACGACTTGACTCGGAGTTACCTTTACGATCGATTGACTATCCACTTGTTTCTCTCCAGCAGACTAAACTTCGACCACAAGATTCTTTTACTATACTCGGTTACTCTTCGGTCAGGTTTGATCTTCCTCCCGCAGATGGCACTCCCGCGCATGGGGGAGTTATGCTTTTGATACTCAATGACAAATATATATGAATAGAGTTTAACGGCCGTTTTTGCTACAGAGGCACCACAGGCGATGGACACTGATGATACATGAAATGAAATGATGTACCACCAGGGAATTGGAGCATGACCTTTCTACCTCTCGGCATTGCCCACGGTGGACAAATGCCATTCATGTGGCTATGTGGCGGAGGCAGGTGAGGCTTTTTTCATTACAGATGTTTCATTTGTTATTTATATTTATTTATTGCATCAATGACGTTTGGCGGGTGGCCGCTGTCATTCCTGTACATTGGGGCAGGAGAGGGCCCACATATTCCTTCCGGTGGCCGTCCGATTTCCCTCACTGGCTGCGTCTGCGGGGTGGTGGAGCGCATGATTGACGGGAGGATTATGTGATGGTTAGAGTCGAGGAATTTGTTGACGAAGTCTTAGTGCGGTTTTCGGCGTCATCGTTCCTCAGTCGACCATCTTGTGACTCTAACCACCCATGTAATGGACGGTTTTGTACGGCAATGCCGGGTGATGGCCGTATTTTTCTATCTGCAGAGGGCGTGCGGTACTTGCTGGAGAGGAGCGTCCTCCGTGCGCTTCACGATTGCCGTGTCCGTGGGCATATGTCGGTTTTTATTCGGGAGTTTGAGGGGGATCGGGTTTTTGATGTTGGCGTGGGCTCGGTTACGTCATCTGTTTTTGCTCGGGAGAGCGGTGTGGCTCGGGGCTGGGTGCTTGGTCTCGCGCTGTTTGCCGCTGCTATTAGTCCTGTCACTGAGTGTTTGCTGCTGAGAGTTCAGTCGTCCTTTGTTTCAACACGATTTTGCCATCTTTCTTTCCTCTCGGAGGGCTTCGCTCTTGGAACGCCGCCTCCAATGCTGTCTCGATCGCCTTTGCGCTAGGAATGAGAATCACGCGTTCCGTTTCTCCGCGGAGGGGACCGTCTTCGTGAGCTTTTGGCGCCGTGGTGAGTGCCTTCCACCGTTTCCCCATCTTGGCGCGGACGCTCTTACTTTCGCGGACGAGTTTGGATTCCTTGACTTAGTACTTGATGGAAATTGGTGCTGGTCTTCGCATGTGGTTGGATTCCTTGACTTAGTACTTGATGGAAATTGGTGCTCGTCATCGCATGTGGCGCCGTTCAGAGGAGAGCGTGAGCGTTTTCTTTGTTTTTTGCGGGTTTTGGGTGCCACATCCTAGGGAGCTGACCAGTCTGTTGTTTGGCGTTTTTACCGCTCTCTCATCCGGTCCAAGCTGGAATCTGGCTATGTTGTTCATGGCTCTGCGAGTACTTCTGTTCCTCATCGCCTTAACCCGATTCACCTCCGGGATGTCGGTGTTCCCATTGGAGCCAGGCCGAGAAGCCATGTGACAGGTTTGTTGTATGGGGTCTGGAGAGCCTCCGTTATATTGTCGTGGGGATGTTTTGCTTTATGCTTACGATTTTTTTTTAAAATAGTGTTATATTATTCTCGTAATACAAGATGTTTATGGGGGAATATTTAAAGAGATGACCGGCACATTGAAGAAGAGAATATTGGGATGTTGGTGGGAGATCACAAGAAATTGAGCGAAAATCTAATCGTTCTTTTTTCGGATCTCCCGTCGATTTCTCTATGTATCTACAAATCGGAAGCAATACACAATTTTATAAATCAAATAAGTGAATCACGTGTTTTGGTAATATTTAAAAATACAATATTATTTCTGAAAATGTGAATGACATGCTGAGTGATGAATTATTTTCTCTTGCAGGATACAAAATGGGTCCCTAGAGTGTCATGGATAAAGGTACAAAAATAATACCGATGGTAGCTAGTAAAATATTAAAACTCATATCTTCAATTGCATTAAGTGTTTAATCTGTTTCTCTACATATTTGCAATTGTGTTGTAAATAATTAATCAAGCATGTTAATATATGAGTTATAATTGAAATAGTGTTCGAAATATTATGCTATTATTCTCGTAGCACAAGATGTTTATGGAGGAATACTTAGAGAGGTGACGCAACGCAATGAAGATGTGAATATTGGGACGTCGGTGAGAGATCCCAAAAATTGAGCGAATATCTATTCCACCAAACTTTGGGGTCTCTTATCGATTTCTCTATGTATCTACACTTCAGCCGCGATATCCATTTTAAAAAAGAAATTAACGTGCAATCTATTACGATATTTTAAATTACAACCTCTTATCTTGAGGTAAGAATGACATGCTAATTGTGAATTATTTCTTATTTCAGGATAAAAAATTTGTTTTGACACTGTCTTCGATAAAGCTACTACAATAACATAGATGACGGCTATTAAATATTAAAAAATATGTTAAATTGCAGGAGGTATTTAATCGGTATCTCTACATATGTGTTGGAAATAATTTATATGTATGTAACTTTATGACATAATTTAAAATGTGCTTAAAATATTATGATAATATGGTCATAGATTAAGATCTATATGGAGGAATATTTAGATACATGAGCAGCAAAATGAAGAAGTGAACATTGGAATGTTGGTGATGGACACCCAATAAATGTGCCAAGAATCATTCGCTGGATTATTTGTGTCTCCTGTCGATTTCGCTATGTATCTACGCGGCGGATACAACACACATTATATATATATATATATAAATGGCATGTATTTTCATAGTTCAAAAAACAACAAAATTTGCACAAGTGTGACTGACATGCTAATTGTTGAATTATTTTCTCATTTAGAATACAAAATGGGCTCTGACAGTATGTTGGATGAAGCTACTACAGTAATATTGATGATAGCTAATAAGAGATAAAAAATATGTGTTCAATTGCATGAGCTGTTTCTCTACATATCTGCTAATGTGTTGAAAATAGTTTTATAAGCATGCAAATAATTGACTAATAATGTAATCATTACTTAAATGTTAAGATGTTTTTCCAATAGTAGAAAGTGTTTATAGAAAAATATTTGGAGAGATGACCAGTACAATGAGGAAGTGAATATTGGGAGATCGGTAATCGATGCCCAATAATTGTGCCAAGAATTCATTTTCTCATTTGTTTTTTGTCTCGTATCGATTTCTTTATGTATCTACACGTCGGCTGCACTACACATTTTATAAATGAAATAAATATGCCATGTACTGTGACAATGTTTCAAAATACAAAATCATTTGGACAAATTGAATGACGTGCTAATTGATGAATTAATTTCCATTTCAGAGTACAAAATGGGTTCTGACAGTGTTTTGCATAAGGTTAATGCAATAATATGAATGAGATCTCTTAAAAGTAGAAAAATAATAAACTATATTGAATGAGGTGTTTAATCGGTTTATCTACATATCTATCCCTCAGGGGCCCAATTTTTGGGTACGGTGCGTATCGACCCCGAGGAACCCGAGCTGCTCCTGTATTTTCACGCTCAGCGTGTTTGACTCATTTTTATTTCGCCTATATTGTATTTTTTTATTTGTTCTACTGCTCCGTTTTTAGTCTGATGTTTGCCCCCGTGATTGGCACTGTAAACTGTTACTGGGTATCATACTGCTATTAGTCCTGTCACCGAGTGTTTGCTGCCGAGAGTGCAGTCGTCGTTGCTTGCGGACGATTTTCCATCATTCTTTCCTCTCGGAGGGCTTGTCTCTTGGAACGCTGCCTCCAATGCTGTCTCGCTCCCCTTTGAGCTTGGAATGAGAATCACGGGTTTTGTTTCTCCGCGGAGGGGACCGTCTTCGAAAGCTTTTGGCGCCGTAGTGAGTGTCCTCAACCGTTTCCTCTTCTGGGCGCGGAGGCTCTTACTTTCGCGGACGAGGTTGGACTCCTTGATTTAGTGTTTGATGGAAATTTGTACTGGTCTTCGCATGTGGCGCCGTTCAGAGGGGAATGTGAGCGATTTCTTTGTTTTTTGCGGGTTTTGGGTGCCACATCCTGGGGAGCTGACCAGTCTGTTGTTCCGCGTTTTTACCGCTCTCTCATCCGGTCCAAGCTGGTTTCTGGCTATATCGTTCATGGCTCTGCGCGTCCTTCTGTTCTTCATCGCCTTAACCCGATTCACCTCCGGGGTGTCCGTGTTCCCATTGGAGCCAGGCCGACATGCCATGTGTCAGGTTTGTGTGTGGGGTCTGGAGAGCCTCCGTTGTATTGTCGTGGGGATGTTTTGCTTTATGCTTACGATTTGCTTTATAATAGTATTATATTATTCTCGTAATATATGATTGTTATGGAGGAATATTTAAAGAGATGAACGGCACATTGAAGAAGAGAATATTGGGATGTTGGCAGGAGATCACAAGAAATTGAGCGAAAATCTAATCGTTCGTTTTCTTTAGCATCTCCCGTCGATTTCTCTATGTATCTACAAATCGGGTGCAATACTCATTTTATAAATGAAATAAGTGAATCACGTGTTTTGGTAATATTCAAAAATACAATATTATTTCTGAAAATATGAATGACATGCTGAGTGATGAATTATTTTCTCTTGCAGGATACAAAATGGGTCGTTAGAGTGTCTTGGATAAAGGTACAAAAATAATACCAATGGTAGCTATTAAAAATTAAAACTCATATCTTCAATTGCATTAAGTGTTTAATCTGTTTCTCTACATATTCACAATTGTGTTGTAAATAATTTTATAAGCATGTTAATATGTCAGTTATAATTGAAATAGTGCTCGAAATATTATGCTATTATTGTCCTAGTACAAGATGTTTGTGGAGGAATATTTAGAGAGGTGACGCAACGCAATGAAGATGTGAATGTTGGGACGTCGGTGAGAGATCCCAAAAATTGAGCGAATATGTATTCGATCAACCTTTGGAGTCTCTTATCGATTTCTCTATGTATCTACACGTCAGCCGCGATTTCCATTTAATAAAAGTAATAAACGTGCAATCTATTACGATATTTTAAATTACAACATCTTATCTTGAGGTAAGAATGACATGCTAATTGTGAATTATTTCTTATTTCAGGATAAAAAATTTCTTTTAACAGTGTCTTCGATGAGGCTACTAAAATAACATACGTGACAGCTATTAAAAATTAAAAAATATGTTAAATTGCAGGAGGTATTTAATCGGTATCTATGCATATGTGTTGGAAATAATTTTATATGTATGTAACTTTATGACATAATTTAAAATGTGCTTAAAATATTATGATAATATGGTCATAGTTTAAGATCTTTATGGAGGAATATTTAGATACATGAGCAACAAAATGAAGAAGTGAACATTGGAATGTCGGTGATGGACACCCAATAAATGTGCCAAGAGACCTTCGCTGGATTATTTGTGTCACCTATCGATTTCTCTATGTATCTACGCGGCGGTTTCAACACACATTTTATAAATGAAAAAATTGGCATGTATTTTCAAAATTCAAAATACAACAAAATTTCCAAAAGTGTGAATGACATGCTAATTGTTGAATTATTTTCTCTTTTAGGATACAAAATGGGTTCTGACAGTATGTTGGATGAAGCTACTACAATAATATTGATCATAGCTAATAAGAGATTAAAAATATGTGTTCAATTGCATGAGCTGTTTCTCTACATATCTGCTAATGTGTTAAAAATAGTATATTGAGCATGCAAATATCTGACTATTAATGTAATCATTACTTAAATGTTAAGATGTTTTTCCAATAGTAGAAAGTGTTTATAGAAAAATATTTGGAGAGATGACCAGTACAATGAGGAAGTGAATATTGGGAGATCGGTAATCGATGCCCAATAATTGTGCCAAGAATTCACTTTCTCATTTGTTTTGTGTCTCGTTTCGATTTCTCTATGTATCTACACGTCGGCTGCACTTACATTTTATAAATGAAATAAATATGCCATGTACTGTGACAATGTTTCAAAATACAAAATCATTTACAGAAATTAAATGACGTGCTAAATAATGAATTAATTTCCCTTTCAGAGTACAAAATGGGTTCTGACAGTGTTTTGCATAAGGTTACTGCAATAATATGAATGAGATCTATTAAAAGATGAAAAATATTAAACTCAATTGAATAGGGTGTTTCATCTGTTTATCTACATATCCATCCCTCAGGGGCCCAATTTTTGGGTACGGGGCGTAGCGACCCCGAGGCACCCGAGCTGCTCCTGTATTTTCACGCTCAGCGTGTTTGACTCATTTTTATTTCGCCTATATTTTATTTTTTTTTTTTTTGTTCTACTGCCCCGTTTTTCGTCTGATGTTTGCCCCCGAGTTTGGCACTGTAAATTGTTACTGGGAATCATACTGTAATTAGTCCTGTCACTGAGTGTTTGCTGCCGAGAGAGCAGTCGTCGTTGCTTGCGGACGATTTTGCCATCTTTCTTTCCTCTCGGAGGGCTTGGCTCTTGGAACGCCGCCTCCAATGCTGTCTCGATCGCCTTTACGCTTGAAAAGAGAATCACGGGTTTTGTTTCTCCGCGGAGGGGACTGTCTTCGTGAGCTTCTGGAGCCGTAGTGAGTGTCCTCCACCGTTTCCCCATCTTGGCGCGGACGCTCTTACTTTCGCGGATGTGGTTGGATTCCTTGACTTAGTGCTTGAAGGAAATTTGTGCTGGTCGTCGCATGTGGCGCCTTTCAGAGGAGAGCGTGAGCGTTTCCATTGTTTTTTTGCGGGTTTTGGGTGCCACATCCTGTGGAGCTGACCAGTCTGTTGTTCGGCGTTTTTATCGCTCTCTCATCCGGTCAAAGCTGGATTCTGGCTATGTAGTTCATGGCTCTGCGCGTCCTTCTGTTCTTCATCGCCTTAACCCGATTCACGTCCGGGGTGTCCGTGTTCCCATAGGAGTCAGGCCGAAAATTCCTGTGTCATGTTTCTGTTTTGGGGTCTGGAGAGCCTCCGTTGTATTGTCGTGGGGATGTTTTTCTTTATTCTTAAGATTTCCTTTAAAATAGTATCATATGATTCTCGTAATACAAGATCTTTATGGAGGAATATGTAAAGAGATGACCGGCACATTGGAGAAGAGAATATTGGGATGTTCGGGGGAGATCACAAGAAATTGAGCGAAAATCTAATCGTTCTTTTTCTGGGGATCTCCCGTCGATTTCTCTATGTATCTACAATGGGATGCAATGCACATTTTATAAATGAAATAAGTGAGTCACGTGATTTGGTAATATTTAAAAATACAATATTATTTCTGAAAATGTGAATGACATGCTGAGTGATGAATTATTTTCTCTTACAGGATACAAAATGGGTCATTAGAGTGTATTGGATAAAGGTACAAAAATAATATCCATGGTAGCTACTAAAAGATTAAAACTCATATCTTCAATTGCATGAAGTGTTTAGTCTGTATATCTACATATTTACAATTGCGTTGTAAATAATTTTATAAGCATGTTAATATGTCAGTTATAATTGAAATAGTGTTCGAAATATTATGCTATTATTCTCGTAGTACAAGATGTTTATGGAGGAATATTTAGAGAGGTGACGCAACGCAATGAAGATGTGAATATTGGGACGTCGGTGAGAGATCGCAAAAATTGAGCGAATATGTATTCGTTCAGTCTTTGAGGTCTCTTATCGATTTCTCTATGTATCTACACGTCAGCCGCGATGTCCATTTTATAAAAGAAATAAGCGTGCAATATATTACGATATTTTAAATTACAATATCTTATTTTGAGGAAAGAATGACATGCTAATTGTGAATTATTTCTTATTTCAGGATAAAACATTTCTTTTGACAGTGTCTTCGATAAGGCTACTACAATAACATAGATGACAGCTATTAAAAATTAAAAAATATGTTACATTGCAGGAGGTATTTAATAGGCATCTCTACATATGTGTTGGAAATAATTTTATATGTATGTAACTTTATGACATAATTTAAAATGTGCTTAAAATATTATGATAATATGGTCATAGTTTAAGATCTTTATGGAGGAATATTTAGATACATGAGCAGGAAAATGGAGAGGTGAACATTGGAATGTCGGTGATGGACACCCAATAAATGTGCCAAGAGACCTTCGCTGGATTATTTGTGTCACCTATCGATTTCTCTATGTATCTACGCGGCGGTTTCAACACACATTTTATATATAAAAAATGGCATGTATTTTCATATTTCAAAATACAACAAAATTTCTAAAAGTGTGAATGACATGCTAATTGTTGAATTATTTTCTGTTTTAGGATACAAAATAGAATCTGACAATATGTTGGATGAAGCTACTACAATAATATTGATGATAGCTAATAAGAGATTAAAAATATGTGTTCAATTGCATGAGGTGTTTCTCTACATATCTGCTAAAATGTTGAAAATAGATTTATAAACATGCAAATAACTGACTAATAATGTAATCATTACTTAAATGTTAAGATGTTTTTCCAATAGTAGAAAGTGTTTATAGAAAAATATTTGGTGAGATGACCAGTACAAGGAGGAAGTGAATATTGGAAGATCGGTAATCGATGCCCAATAATTGTACCAAGAATTCACTTTCTCATTTGTTTTGTGTGTCGTTTCGATTTCTCTATGTATCTACATGTCGGCTGCACTCAGATTTTATAAATGAAATAAATATGCCAAGTACTGTGTTAATGTTTCAAAATACAAAATCATTTACAGAAATTGAATGACGTGCTAAATGATGAATTAATTTCCGTTTCAGAGTACAAAATGGGTTCTGACAGTGTTTTGCATAAGGTTACTGCAATAATATCAATGAGATCTCTTACAAGATGAAAAATAATAAACTATATTGAATGAGGTGTTTAATCTGTTTATCTTAATATCTATCCCTCAGGGGCCCAATTTTTGGGTACGGGGCGTAGCGACCCCGAGGCACCCGAGCTGCTCCTGTATTTTCACGCTCAGCGTGTTTGAATCATTTTTATTTCGCCTATATTTCATTTTTATATTTGTTCTACTGCTCTGTTTTCGTCTGATGTTTGCCCCCGTGTTTGGCTCTGTAAACTGTTACTGGGTATCATACTGCTATTAGTCCTGTCACCGAGTGTTTGCTGCCGAGAGTGCAGTCGTCGTTGCTTGCGGATGATTTTGCCATCTTTCTTTCCTCTCGGAGGGCTTGTCTCTTGGAACGCCGCCTCCAATGCTGTCTCGATCGCTTTTGCGCTTGGAATGAGAATCACGGGTTTTGTTTCTCCGTGGAGGGGACCGTCTTCGAAAGCTTTTGGCACCTATGTGAGTGTCCTCCAGCGTTTCCTCATCTGGGCGCGGAGGCTCTTACTTTCGCGGACGAGGTTGGACTCCTTGATTTAGTGTTTGATGGAAATTTGTACTGGTCTTCGCATGTGGCGCCGTTCACAGGAGAGCGTGAGCGTTTTCTTTGTTTTTTGCGGGTTTTGGGTGCCACATCCTAGGGAGCTGACCAGTCTGTTGTTTGCGTTTTTACCGCTCTCTCATCCGGTCCAAGCTGGATTCTGGCTATGTTGTTCATGTCTCTGCGCGTCCTTCTGTTCTTCATCGCCTTAACCCGATTCACCTCCGGGGTGTCCGTGTTCCCATTGGAGCCAGGCCGACAAGCCCTGTGTCAGGTTTGTGTGTGGGGTCTGGAGAGCCTCCGTTATATTGTCGTGGGAATGTTTTCCTTTATGCTTACGATTTGCTTTAAAATAGTATTATATTATTCTCGTAATACAAGATGTTTATTATGGAATATTTAAAGAGATGACCGGCACATTGAAGAAGAGAATATTGGGATGTTGGTGGGAGATCACAAGAAATTGAGCGAAAATCTAATCGCTCATTTTCTGGGGTTCTCCCGTCGATTTCTCTATGTATCTACAAATCGGGTGCAATACACATTTTATAAATGAAGTAAGTGAATCACGTGTTTTGGTAATATTTAAAAATACAATATCATTTCTGAAAATGTAAATGGCATGCTGATTGATGAATTATTTTCTCTTGCAGGATACAAAATGGGTCCTTAGAGTGTCTTGGATAAAGGTACAAAAATAATATCGATGCTAGCTACTAAAAGATTAAAGCTCATATCTTCAATTGCATTAAGTGATTAGTCTGTTTATCTACAGATTTACAATTGTGTTGTAAATAATTTGTAAGCATGTTAATATGTCAGTTATATATGAAATAGTGTTCGAAATATTATGCTATTATTCTCGTAGTACAAGATGTTTATGGAGGAATATTTAGAGAGGTGACGCAACGCAATGAAGATGTGAATATTGGGACGTCGGTGAGAGATCGCAAAAATTGAGCGAATATGTATTCGATCAGTCTTTGAGGTCGCTTATCGATTTCTCTATGTATCTGCACGTCAGCCGCGATATCCATTTTATAAAAGAAATAAACGTGCAATTTATTACGATATTTTAAATTACAATATCTTATTTTGAGGTAAGAATGACATGCTAATTGTGAATTATTTCTTATTTCAGGAAAAAACATTTCTTTTGACAGTGTCTTCGATAAGGCTACTACAATAACATAGATGACAGTTATTAAAAATTAAAAAATATGTTACATTGCAGGAGGTATTTAATCGGTATGTCTACATATGTGTTGGAAATAATTTTATATATATGTAACTTTATGACATAATTTAAAATGTGCTTAAAATATTATGATAATATGGTCATAGTTTAAGATGTTTATGGAGGAATATTTAGATACATGAGCAGCAAAATGAAGAAGTGAACATTGGAATGTCGGTGATGGACACCCAATAAATGTGCCAAGAATCCTTCGCTGGATTATTTGTGTCTCCTATCGATTTCGCTATGTATTTACACGGCGGATACAACACATTTTAATTATAAAAAAAATGGCATGTATTTTCATATTTCAAAACACAACAAATTTTCTAAAAGTGTGAATGACATGCTAATTGTTCAATTATTTTCTCTTTTAGGATACAAAATAGAATCTGAAAGTATGTTGGATGAAGCTACTACAGTAATATTGATGATAGCTAATAAGAGATTAAAAATATGTGTGCAATTGCATGAGGTGTTTCTCTGCATGTCTGCTAATGTGTTGAAAATAGTTTTATAAGCATGCAAATATCTGACTAATAATGTAATCATTACTTAAATGTTAAGATGTTTTTCCAATAGTAGAAAGTGTTTATAGCAAAATATTTGGAGAGATGACTACTACAATGAGGAGGTGAATATTGGGAGATCGGTAATCGATGCCCAATAATTGTGCCAAGAATTCACTTTCTCATTTGTTTTGTGTCTCGTATCGATTTCTCTATGTATCTACACGTCGGCTGCGCTACACATTTTATAAATGAAATAAATATGTCATGTACTGTTACAATGTTTCAAAATACAAAATCATTTACAGAAATTGAATGACGTGCTAATTGATGAACTAATTTCCCTTTCAGAGTACAAAATGTGTTCTGACAGTGTTTTGCTTAAAGTTACTGCAATAATATCAATGAGATCTATTAAAAGATGAAAAATAATAAACTCAATTGAATGAAGTGTTTAATCTGTTTATCCACATATCTATCCCTCAGGGGCCCAATTTTTGGGTACGGTGCGTAGCGACCCCCAGGAAACCGAGCTGCTCCTGTATTTTCACGCTCAGCGTGTTTGACTCATTTTTATTTCGCCTATATTGTATTTTTTTATTTGTTCTACTGCTCCGTTTTTCGTCTGATGTTTGCCCCCGTGATTGGCACTGTAAACTGTTACTGGGTATCATGCTACTATTAGTCCTGTCACCGAGTGTTTGCTGCCGAGAGTGCAGTCGTCGTTGCTTGCGGACGATTTTGCCATCATTCTTTCCTCTCGGAGGGCTTGTCTCTTGGAACGCCGCCTCCAATGCTGTCTCGCTCGCCTTTGCGCTTGGAATGAGAATCACGGGTTTTGTTTCTCCGCGGAGGCGACCGTCTTCGAAAGCTTTTGGCGCCGTAGTGAGTGTCCTCCACCGTTTCCCCATCTTGGCGCGGACGGTCTTACTTTCGCGAACGAGGTTGGATTCTTTGACTTAGTGGTTGATGGCAATTTGTACTGGTCTTCACATGTGGCGCCGTTCAGAGGGGAATGTGAGCAATTTCTTTGTTTTTTGCGGGTTTTGGGTGCCACATCCTGGGGAGCTGACCAGTCTGTTGTTTAGCGTTTTTACCGCTCGCTCATCCGGTCCAAGCTGGAATCTGGCTATGTAGTCCATGGCTCTGCGCGTCCTTCTGTTCTTCATTGCATTAACCCGAATTACCTCCGGGGTGTCCGTGTTCCCATAGGAGTCAGGCCGAAAAGTCATGTGTCATGTTTGTGTTTTGGGGTCTGGAGAGCCTCCGTTGTATTGTAGTGGGGATGTTTTTCTTTATGCTTAAGATTTGCTTTAAAATAGTATTATATTATTCTCACAATACAAGATGTTTATGGAGGAATATGTAAAGAGATGACCGGCACATTGGAGAAGAGAATATTGGGATGTTGGTGGGAGATCACAAGAAATTGAGCGAAAATCTAATCGTACTTTTTCTGGGGATCTCCCGTCGATTTCTCTATGTATCTACAATGGGATGCAATTCATATTTTATAAATGAAATAAGTGAATCACGTGATTTAGTAATATTTAAAAATAAAATATTATTTCTGAAAATGTGAATGACATGCTGATTGATGAATTATTTTCTCTTACAGGATGCAAAATGGGTCATTAGATTGTATTAGATAAAAGTACAAAATTAATATCGATGATAGCTATTAAAAGATTAAAACTCATATCTTCAATTGCATTAAGTGTTTATCTGTTTCTCTACATATTTACAATTGTGTTGTAAATAATTTTATAAGCATGTTAATATATCAGTTATAATTGAAACAGGGTTCGAAATATTATGCTATTATTCTCGCAGTGCAAGATGTTTATGGAGCAATATTTGGAGAGGTGACGCAACGCAATGAAGATGTGAATATTGGGACGTCGGTGAGAGATCGCAAAAATTGAGCGAATATGTATTCGATCAGTCTTTGCGGGCTCTTATCGTTTCTCTATGTATCTACACGTCAGCCGCGATATCCATTTTATAAAAGAAATATACGTGCAATCTATTACGATATTTTAAATTACAACATCTTATCTTGAGGTAAGAATGACATGCTAAATGTGAATTATTTCTTATTTCAGGATAAAAAATTTCTTTTGACAGTGTCTTCGATAAGGCTATTACAATAAAATAGATGACAGCTATTAAAAATTAAAAAATATGTTACATTGCAGGAGGTATTTAATCGGTATCTCTGCATATGTGTTGGAAATAATTTTATATGTATGTAACTTTATGACATAATTTAAAATGTGCTTAAAATATTATGATAATATGGTCATAGTTTAAGATCTGTATGGAGGAATATTTAGATACATGAGCAGCAAAATGAAGAAGTGAACATTGGAATGTTGGAGATGGACACCCAATAAAAGTGCCAAGAATCCTTCGCTGGATTATGTGTGTCTTCTATCGGTTTCGCTATGTATTTACACGGCGGATACATCACATTTTAATTATAAAAAGAATGGCATGTATTTTCATATTCAAAACACAACAAATTTTCTAAAAGTGTGAATGACATGCTAATTGTTCAATTATTTTCTCTTTTAGGATACAAAATAGAATCTGACAGTATGTTGGATGAAGCTACTACAGTAATATTGATCATAGCTAATAAGAGATTAAAAATATGTGTTCAATTGCATGAGCTGTTTCTCTACATATCTGCTAATGTGTTGAAAATATTTTTATAAGCATGCAAATACCTGACTAATAGTGTAATCATTACTTAAATGTTAAGATGTTTTTCCAACAGTAGAAAGTTTTTATAGAAAAATATTTGGAGAGATGACCAGTACAATGAGGAAGTGAATATTGGGAGATCGGTAATCGAAGTCCAACAATTGTGCCAAGAATTCACTTTCTCATTTGTTTTTTTGTCTCGTATCGATTTCTCTATATATCTACAAGTCGGCTGCACTACACATTTTATAAATGAAAAATAAATATGCCATGTACTGTGACAATGTTTCAAAATACAAAATCATTTTCAGAAATTGAATGACGTGCTAATTGATGAATTAATTTCCCTTTCAGAGTACAAAATGCGTTCTGACAGTGTTTTGCATAAGGTTACTGCAATAATATCAATGAGATATCTTAAAAGATGAAAAATAATAAACTATATTGAATGAGGTGTTTAATCTGTTTATCTACATATCTATCCCTCAGGGGCCCCATTTTTGGGTACGGGGTGTAGCGACCCCGAGGAACCCGAGCTGCTCCTGTATTTTCACGCTCAGCGTGTTTGACTCATTTTTATTTCACCTATATTTTATTTATTTTATTTGTTCTACTGCCCCGTTTTTCGTCTGATGTTTGCACCCGTGTTTGGCACTGTAAACTGTTACTGGGCATCATACTGTCTCGCTCGCCTTTGCTCTTGGAATAAAAATCACTGGTTTTGTTTCTCCTCGGAGGGGACCGTCTTCGTGAGCTTTTGGAGCCGTAGTGAGTGTCCTCCTCCGTTTCCCCATCTTGGCGCGAACGCTCTTACTTTCGCGGATGTCGCTGGATTCCATGACTTAGTGCTTGATGGAAATTTGTGCTGGTCGTCGCATGTAGCGCCTTTCAGAGGAGAGGGTGAGCGTTTTCTTTGTTTTTTGGGGGTTTTGGGTGCCAATCCTAGGGAGCTGACCAGTCTGTTGTTCGGCGTTTTTACCGCAACCTCATCCGGTCAAAGCCGGATTCTGGCTATGTAGTTCATGGCTCTGCGCTTCCTTCTGTTCTTCATCGCATTAACCCGATTTACCTCCGGGGTGTCCGAGTTCCCATAGGAGTCAGGCCGATAAGTTAAGTGTCATGTTTGTGTTTTGGGGTCTGGAGAGCCTCCGTTGTATTGTCGTGGGGATTTTTTTCTTTATGCTTAAGATTTGCTTTAAAATAGTATTATATTATTCTCGTAATACAAGATGTTTATGGAGGAATATGTAAAGAGATGACCGGCACATTGAAGAAGAGAATATTGGGATGTTGGCAGGAGATCACAAGAAATTGAGCGAAAATCTAATCGTTCGTTTTCTTTTGCATCTCCAGTCGATTTCTCTATGTATCTACAAATCGGATGCAATACACATTTTATAAATGAAATAAGTGAATCAGTTGTTTTGGTAATATTTAAAAATACAATATTATTTCTGAAAATGTGAATGACATGCAGATTGATGAATTATTTTCTCTTACAGGATGCAAAATGGGTCATTAGAGTGTATTGGATAAAGGTACAAAATTAATATCGATGATAGCTATTAAAAGATTAAAACTCATATCTTCAATTGCATTAAGTGTTTAGTCTGTTTCTCTACATATTTACAATTGTGTTGTATATAATTTTATAAGCATGTTAATATATCAGTTATAATTGAAATAGGGTTCGAACTATTATGCTAGTATTCTCGCAGTACAAGATGTTTATGGAGGAATATTTAGAGAGGTGACACAACGCAATGAAGATGTGAATATTGGGACGTCGGTGAGAGATCGCAAAAATTGAGCGAATATGTATTCGATCAGTCGTTGCGGGCTCTTATCGATTCTCTATGTATCTACACGTCAGCCGCGATATCCATTTTATAAAAGAAATAAACGTGCAATCTATTACGATTTTTTAAATTACAACATCTTATCTTGAGGCAAGAATGACAGGCTAATTGTGAATTATTTCTTATTTCAGGATAAAAAATTTCTTTTGACAGTGTCTTCGATAAGGCTACTACAATAACATACATGACAGCTATTAAAAATTACAAAATATGTTACATTGCAGGAGGTATTTAATCGGTATCTCTACATATGTGTTGGAAATAATTTTATATGTATGTAACTTTATGACATAATTTAAAATGTGCTTAAAATATTATGATAATATGGTCATAGTTTAAGATCTTTATGGAGGAATATTTAGATACATGAGCAGCAAAATGAAGAAGTGAACATTGGGATTTCGGTGATGGACACCCAATAAATGTGCCAAGAATCCTTCGCTGGATTGTTTGTGTCTCCTATCGATTTCTCTACGTATCTACGTGGCGGAGTCAACACACATTTTATATATATATAAATGGCATGTATTTTCATATTTCAAAATACAACAAAATTTCGAAAGTGTGAATGACATGCTAATTGTTGAATTATTTTCTCTTTTAGGATACAAAATGGTTTCTGACAGTATGTTGGATGAAGCTACTACAATAATATTGATGATAGTTAATAAGAGATTAAAAATATGTGTTCAATTGCATGAGGTGTTTCTCTACATATCTGCTAATGTGTTGAAAATAGTTTTATAAGCATGCAAATATCTGACTAATACTGTAATCCTTACTTAAATGTTAAGATGTTTTTCCAATAGTAGAAAGTTTATAGAAAAATATTTGGAGAGATGACCAGTACAATGAGGAGGTGAATATTGGGAGATCGGTAATCGAAGTCCAATAATTGTGCCAAGAATTCACTTTCTCATTTGTTTTTTGTCTCGTATCGATTTCTCTATATATCTACACGTCGGCTGCACTACACATTTTATAAATGAAATAAATATGCCATGTACTGTGACAATGTTTCAAAATACAAAATCATTTACAGAAATTGAATGACGTGCGAATTGATGATCTAATTTCCCTTTCAGAGTACAAAATGTGTTCTAACAGTGTTTTGCATAAGGTTACTGCAATAATATCAATGAGATCTATTAAAAGGTCAAAAATAATAAACTCAATTGAATGAGGTGTTTAATCTGTTTATCTACATATCTATCCCTCAGGGGCCCAATTTTTGGGTACGGGGCTTAGCGACCCCGAGGCACCCGAGGTGCTCCTGTATTTTCACGCTCAGCGTGTTTGACTCATTTTTTTATTTCGCCTATATTTTATTTTTTTATTTATTCTACAACCCCGTTTTTCGTCTGATGTTTGTTCCCGTGTTTGGCACTGTAAACTGTCACTGGGTATCATACTGCTATTAGTCCTGTCACGGAGTGTTTGCTGCCGAAGGAGCAGTCGTCGTTGCTTGGGGACGATTTTGCCATCTTTCATTCCTATCGGAGGGCTTGTCTCTTGGAATGCCGCCTCCAATGCTGTCTCGATCGCCTCTGCGCTTGGAATGAGAATCACGGGAATTGTTTCTCCGCGGTGGGGACCGTCTTCGAAAGCTTTTGGCGCCGTAGTGAGTGTCCTCCACCGTTTCCCCATCTTGGCGCGGACGCTCTTACTTTCGCGGACGAGGTTGGATTCCTTGACTTAGTGTTTGATGGAAATTTGTACTGGTCTTCGCATGTGGCGCCGTTCAGAGGGGAATGTGAGCGATTTCGTTGTTTTTTGCGGGTTTTGGGTGTCACATCCTGTGGAGCTGACCAGTCTGTTGTTCGGCGTTTTTATCGCTCTCTCATCCGGTCAAAGCTGGTTTCTGGCTATGTAGTTCATGGCTCTGCGCGTCCTTCTGTTCTTCATCGCCTTAACCCGATTCACGTCCGGGGTGTCCGTGTTCCAATAGGAGTCAGGCCGAAAAGTCATGTGTCATGTTTGTGTTTTGGGGTCTGGAGAGCCTCCGTTGTATTGTCGTGGGGATGTTTTTCTTTATGCTTAAGATTTGCTTTAAAAGAGTATTATATTATTCTCGTAATATATGATGGTTATGGAAGAATATTTAAAGAGATGACCAGCATATTGAAGAAGAGAATATTGGGATGTTGGCGGGAGATCACAAGAAATTGAGCGAAAATCTAATCGCTCTTTTTCTGGGGATCTCCCGTCGATTTCTCTATGTATCTACAAATCGGGTGCAATACACACTTTATAAATGAAATAAGTGGATCACGTGTTTTGGTAATATTTAAAAATACAATATTATTTCTGAAAATGTGAATGAATTGCTGAGTGATGAATTATTTTCTCTTGCAGGATACAAAATGGGTCCTTAGCGTGTCTTGGCTAAAGGTACAAAATTAATATCGACGATGGCTATTAAGAGATTAAAACTCATATTTTCAATTGCATTAATGTTTCTCTACATATTTACAATTGTGTTGTAAATAATTTTATTAGCATGTTAAAATGTCAGTTATAATTGAAATAGTGTTCGAAATATTATGCTACTATTCTCGTAGTACAAGATGTTTATGGAGGAATATTTAGAGAGGTGATGCAACGCAATGAAGATGTGAATATTGGGACGTCGGTGAGAGATCCCAAAAATTGAGCGAATATGTATTCAATCGGTATTTGGGGTCTCTTATCGAATTCTCTATTTATCTGCACGTCAGCCGCGCTATCCAATTTCTAAATGAAATAAACGTGCAATCTACTACGATATTTTAAATTACAACATCGTATCTTGAGGTAAGAATGACATGCTAATAGTGAATTATTTCTTCTTTCAGGATAAAGAATTTATTTTGACAGTGTCTTCGATAAGGATACTACAATAATATAGATGACAGCTATTAAAAATTAAAAAATATGTTAAATTGCAGGAGTATTTAATCGGTATCTCTACATATGTGTTGGAAATAAATGTATATGTATGTAACTTTATGACATAATTTAATGTGCTTAAAATATTATGATAATATGGACATAGTTTAAGATCTTTATGGAGGAATTTTTAGATACATGAGCAGCAAAATGAAGAAGTGAACATTGGAATGTCGGTGATGGATCCAATAAATGTGCCAAGA
Source organism: Metallyticus violacea (assembly GCA_030762175.1). Taxonomy (NCBI): domain Eukaryota; kingdom Metazoa; phylum Arthropoda; class Insecta; order Mantodea; family Metallyticidae; genus Metallyticus; species Metallyticus violacea. Next base: position 38,242,502 of record CM060846.1, read on the forward strand.
ATTCTTAGCTGGATTATTTGTGTCTCCTATCGATTTCTCTATGTATCTACGCGACGGATGCAACACACATTTTATAAATGAAAAAATTGGCATGTATTTTCAAAATTCAAAATACAACAAAATTTCCAAAAGTGTGAATGACATGCTAATTGGTGAATTATTTTCTCTTTTAGGATACAAAATGGGTTCTGACAGTATGTTGGATGAAGCTACTACAATAATATTGATCATAGCTAATAAGAGATTAAAAATATGTGTTCAATTGCATGAGCTGTTTCTCTACATATCTGCTAATGTGTTAAAAATAGTTTTATGAGCATGCAAATATCTGACTAATAATGTAATCATTAATTAAATGTTAAGATGTTTTTCCAATAGTAGAAAGTGTTTATAGAAAAATATTTGGAGAGATGACCAGTACAATGAGGAAGTTAATATTGGGAGATCGGTAATCGATGCCCAATAATTGTGCCAAGAATTCACTTTCTCATTTGTTTGGGGTGTCGTATCGATTTCTTTATGTATCTACACGTCGGCTGCACTACACATTTCATAAATGAAATAAATATGCCATGTACTGTGACAATGTTTCAAAATACAAAATCATTTACAGAAATTAAATGACGTGCTAATTGATGAATTAATTTCCCTTTCAGAGTACAAAATGGGTTCTGACAGTGTTTTGCATAAGGTTACTGCAATAATATGAATGAGATCTATTAAAAGATGAAAAATATTAAACTCAATTGAATAGGGTGTTTCATCTGTTTATCTACATATCCATCCCTCAGGGGCCCAATTTTTGGGTACGGGGCGTAGCGACCCCGAGGCACCCGAGCTGCTCCTGTATTTTCACGCTCAGCGTGTTTGACTCATTTTTATTTCGCCTATATTTTATTTTTTTTCTTTGTTCTACTGCCCCGTTTTTCGTCTGATGTTTGCCCCCGAGTTTGGCACTGTAAATTGTTACTGGGAATCATACTGCAATTAGTCCTGTCACTGAGTGTTTGCTGCCGAGAGAGCAGTCGTCGTTGCTTGCGGACGATTTTGCCATCTTTCTTTCCTCTCGGAGGGCTTGGCTCTTGGAACGCCGCCTCCAATGCTGTCTCGATCGCCTTTACGCTTGAAAAGAGAATCACGGGTTTTGTTTCTCCGCGGAGGGGACTGTCTTCGTGAGCTTCTGGAGCCGTAGTGAGTGTCCTCCACCGTTTCCCCATCTTGGCGCGGACGCTCTTACTTTCGCGGATGTGGTTGGATTCCTTGACTTAGTGCTTGATGGAAATTTGTGCTGGTCGTCGCATGTGGCGCCTTTCAGAGGAGAGCGTGAGCGTTTCCATTGTTTTTTTGCGGGTTTTGGGTGCCACATCCTGTGGAGCTGACCAGTCTGTTGTTCGGCGTTTTTATCGCTCTCTCATCCGGTCAAAGCTGGATTCTGGCTATGTAGTTCATGGCTCTGCGCGTCCTTCTGTTCTTCATGGCATTAACCCAATTTACCTCCGGGGTGTCCGTGTTCCCATAGGAGTCAGGCCGAAAATTCCTGTGTCATGTTTGTGTTTTGGGGTCTGGAGAGCCTCCGTTGTATTGTCGCGGGGATGTTTTTCTTTATGCTTAAGATTTCCTTTAAAATAATATTATATTATTCTCGTAATACAAGATGTTTATGGAGGAATATGTAAAGAGATGACCGGCACATTGGAGAAGAGAATATTGGGATGTTCGGGGGAGATCACAAGAAATTGAGCGAAAATCTAATCGTTCTTTTTCTGGGGATCTCCCGTCGATTTCTCTATGTATCTACAATGGGATGCAATGCACATTTTATAAATGAAATAAGTGAATCACGTGATTTGGTAATATTTAAAAATACAATATTATTTCTGAAAATGTGAATGACATGCTGAGTGATGAATTATTTTCTCTTACAGGATACAAAATGGGTCATTAGAGTGTATTGGATAAAGGTACAAAAATAATATCCATGGTAGCTACTAAAAGATTAAAACTCATATCTTCAATTGCATGAAGTGTTTAGTCTGTTTATCTACATATTTACAATTGTGTTGTAAATAATTTTATAAGCATGTTAATATGTCAGTTATAATTGAAATAGTGTTCGAAATATTATGCTATTATTCTCGTAGTACAAGATGTTTATGGAGGAATATTTAGAGAGGTGACGCAACGCAATGAAGATGTGAATATTGGGACGTCGGTGAGAGATCGCAAAAATTGAGCGAATATGTATTCGTTCAGTCTTTGAGGTCTCTTATCGATTTCTCTATGTATCTACACGTCAGCCGCGATGTCCATTTTATAAAAGAAATAAGCGTGCAATATATTACGATATTTTAAATTACAATATCTTATTTTGAGGAAAGAATGACATGCTAATTGTGAATTATTTCTTATTTCAGGATAAAACATTTCTTTTGACAGTGTCTTCGATAAGGCTACTACAATAACATAGATGACAGCTATTAAAAATTAAAAAATATGTTACATTGCAGGAGGTATTTAATAGGCATCTCTACATATGTGTTGGAAATAATTTTATATGTATGTAACTTTATGACATAATTTAAAATGTGCTTAAAATATTATGATAATATGGTCATAGTTTAAGATCTTTATAGAGGAATATTTAGATACATGAGCAGCAAAATGGAGAGGTGAACATTGGAATGTCGGTGATGGACACCCAATAAATGTGCCAAGAGACCTTCGCTGGATTATTTGTGTCACCTATCGATTTCTCTATGTATCTACGCGGCGGTTTCAACACACATTTTATAAATGAAAAAATTGGCATGTATTTTCAAAATTCAAAATACAACAAAATTTCCAAAAGTGTGAATGACATGCTATTTGTTGAATTATTTTCTCTTTTAGGATACAAAATGGGTTCTGACAGTATGTTGGATGAAGCTACTACAATAATATTGATCATAGCTAATAAGAGATTAAAAATATGTGTTCAATTGCATGAGCTGTTTCTCTACATATCTGCTAATGTGTTAAAAATAGTTTTATGAGCATGCAAATATCTGACTAATAATGTAATCATTAATTAAATGTTAAGATGTTTTTCCAATAGTAGAAAGTGTTTATAGAAAAATATTTGGAGAGATGACCAGTACAATGAGAAAGTTATTATTGGGAGATCGGTAATCGATGCCCAATAATTGTGCCAAGAATTCACTTTCTCATTTGTTTGGGGTGTCGTATCGATTTCTTTATGTATCTACACGTCGGCTGCACTACACATTTCATAAATGAAATAAATATGCCATGTACTGTGACAATGTTTCAAAATACAAAATCATTTACAGAAAATAATGGACGTGCTAATTGATGAATTAATTTCCGTTTCAGAGTACAAAATGGGTTCTGACAGTGTTTTGCATAAGGTTACTGCAATAATATGAATGAGATCTATTAAAAGATGAAAAATATTAAACTCAATTGAATAGGGTGTTTAATCTGTTTATCTACATATCTATCCCTCAGGGGCCCAATTTTTGGGTACGGGGCGTAGCGACCCCGAGGCACCCGAGCTGCTCCTGTATTTTCACGCTCAGCGTGTTTGACTCATTTTAATTTCGCCTATATTTTATTTATTTTATTTGTTCTACTGCCCCGTTTTTCGTCTGATGTTTGCCCCTGTGTTTGGCACTGTAAACTGTTACTGGGAATCATACTGCAATTAGTCGTGTAACTGAGTGTTTGCTGCCGAGAGTGCAGTCGTCGTTGCTTGCGGACGATTTTGCCATGTTTCTTTTATCTCGGAGGGCTTGTCTCTTGGAACGCCGCCTCCAATGCCGTCTCGATCGCCTTTGCTCTTGGAATGAAAATCACTGGTTTTGTTTCTCCTCTGAGGGGACCGTCTTCGTGAGCTTTTGGAGCCGTAGTGCGTGTCCTCCTCCGTTTCCCCATCTTGGCGCGAACGCTCTTACTTTCGCGGATGTGGCTGGATTCCATGACTTAGTGCTTGATGGAAATTTGTGCTGGTCGTCGCATGTAGCGCCTTTCAGAGGAGAGCGTGAGTGTTTTGTTTGTTTTTTGCGGGTTTTGGTTGCCAATCCTAGGGAGCTGACCGGTCTGTTGTTCGGCGTTTTTACCGCTCTGTTATCCGGTCCAAGCCGGATTCTGGCTGGCTATGTTGTTCATGTCTCTGCGCGTCGTTCTGTTCTTCATCGCCTTAACCCGATTCACCTCCGGGGTGTCCGTGTTCCCATTGGAGCCAGGCCGACAAGCCATGTGTCAGGTTTGTGTGTGGGGTCTGGAGAGCCTCCGTTGTATTGTCGTGGGGATGTTTTGCTTTATGCTTACGATTTGCTTTAAAATAGTATTATATTATTATCGTAATACAAGATGTTTATGGAGGAATATTTAAAGAGATGACCGGCACATTGAAGAAGAGAATATTGGGATGTTGGTGGGAGATCACAAGAAATTGAGCGAAAATCTAATCGCTCTTTTTCTTCGGATCTCCCGTCGATTTCTCTATGTATCTACAAATCGGGTGCAATACACATTTTATAAATGAAATAAGTGGATCACGTGTTTTGGTAATATTTAAAAATACAATATTATTTCTGAAAATGTGAATGACATGCTGAGTGATGAATTATTTTCTCTTGCAGGATACAAAAGGGGTCCTTAGAGTGTCTTGGATAAAGGTACTAAAATAATATCGATGGTAGCTATTAAAAGATTAAAACTCATATCTTCAATTGCATTAAGTGTTTAATCTGTTTCTCTACATATTTACAATTGTGTTGTAAATAATTTTATAAGCATGTTAATATGTCAGTTATAATTGAAATACTGCTCGAAATATTATGCTATTATTCTCCTAGTACAAGATGTTTGTGGAGGAATATTTAGAGAGGTGACGCAACGCAATGAAGATATGAATATTGGGACGTCGGTGAAAGATCGCAAAAATTGAGCGAATATGTATTCGATCAGTCTTTGCGGGCTCTTATCGATTCTCTATGTATCTACACGTCAGCCGCGATATCCATTTTATAAAAGAAATAAACGTGCAATCTATTACGATATTTTAAATTACAATATCTTATCTTGAGGTAAGAATGACATGCTAATTCTGAATTATTTCTTATTTCAGGATAAAAAATTTCTTTTGACAGTGTCTTCGATAAGGCTACTACAATAACATACATGACAGCTATTAAAAATTAAAAAATATGTTACATTGCAGGAGGTATTTAATCGGTATCTCTACATATGTGTTGGAAATAATTTTATATGTATGTAACTTTATGACATAATTTAAAATGTGCTTAAAATATTATGATAATGTGCTCATAGTTTAAGATCTTTATGGAGGAATATTTAGATACATGAGCAGCAAAATGAAGAAGTGAACATTGGAATGTTGGAGATGGACACCCAATAAAAGTGCCAAGAATCCTTCGCTGGATTATGTGTGTCTCCTATCGACTTCGCAATGTATCTACACGGCGGATACAACACATTTTAATTATAAAAAAAATGGCATGTATTTTCATATTTCAAAATACAACAAATTTTCGAAAAATGTGAATGACATGCTAATTGTTCAATTATTTTCTCTTTTAGGATACAAAATAGAATCTGACAGTATGTTGGATGAAGCTACTACAGTAATATTGATCATAGCTAATAAGAGATTAAAAATATGTGTTCAATTGCATGAGCTGTTTCTCTACATATCTGCTAATGTGTAGAAAATATTTTTATAAGCATGCAAATACCTGACTAATAGTGTAATCATTACTTAAATGTTAAGATGTTTTTCCAACAGTAGAAAGTTTTTATAGAAAAATATTTGGAGAGATGACCAGTACAATGAGGAAGTGAATATTGGGAGATCGGTAATCGAAGTTCAATAATTGTGCCAAGAATTCACTTTCTCATTTGTTTTTTTGTCTCGTATCGATTTCTCTATATATCTACAAGTCGGCTGCACTACACATTTTATAAACGAAATAAATATGCCATGTACTGTGACAATGTTTCAAAATACAAAATCATTTTCAGAAATTGAATGACGTGCTAATTGATGAATTAATTTCCCTTTCAGAGTACAAAATGCGTTCTGACAGTGTTTTGCATAAGGTTACTGCAATAATATCAATGAGATATCTTCAAAGATGAATAATAATAAACTATATTGAATGAGGTGTTTAATCTGTTTATCTACATATCTATCCCTCAGGGGCCCCATTTTTGGGTACGGGGTGTAGCGACCCCGAGGAACCCGAGCTGCTCCTGTATTTTCACGCTCAGCGTGTTTGACTCATTTTTATTTCACCTATATTTTATTTATTTTATTTGTTCTACTGCCCCGTTTTTCGTCTGATGTTTGCACCCGTGTTTGGCACTGTAAACTGTTACTGGGCATCATACTGTCTCGCTCGCCTTTGCTCTTGGAATAAAAATCACTGGTTTTGTTTCTCCTCGGAGGGGACCGTCTTCGTGAGCTTTTGGAGCCGTAGTGAGTGTCCTCCTCCGTTTCCCCATCTTGGCGCGAACGCTCTTACTTTCGCGGATGTCGCTGGATTCCATGACTTAGTGCTTGATGGAAATTTGTGCTGGTCGTCGAATGTAGCGCCTTTCAGAGGAGAGCGTGAGCGTTTTCTTTGTTTTTTGCGGGTTTTGGGTGCCAATCCTAGGGAGCTGACCATTCTGTTGTTCGGCGTTTTTACCGCAACCTCATCCGGTCAAAGCCGGATTCTGGCTATGTAGTTCATGGCTCTGCGCTTCCTTCTGTTCTTCATCGCATTAACCCGATTTACCTACGGGGTGTCCGAGTTCCCATAGGAGTCAGGCCGATAAGTTATGTGTCATGTTTGTGTTTTGGGGTCTGGAGAGCCTCCGTTGTATTGTCGTGGGGATGTTTTTCTTTATGCTTAAGATTTGCTTTAAAATAGTATTATATTATTCTCGTAATACAAGATGTTTATGGAGGAATATGTAAAGAGATGACCGGCACATTGAAGAAGAGAATATTGGGATGTTGGCAGGAGATCACAAGAAATTGAGCGAAAATCTAATCGTTCGTTTTCTTTTGCATCTCCAGTCGATTTCTCTATGTATCTACAAATCGGATGCAATACACATTTTATAAATGAAATAAGTGAATCAGGTGTTTTGGTAATATTTAAAAATACAATATTATTTCTGAAAATGTGAATGACATGCAGATTGATGAATTATTTTCTCTTACAGGATGCAAAATGGGTCATTAGAGTGTATTGGATAAAGGTACAAAATTAATATTGATGATAGCTATTAAAAGATTAAAACTCATATCTTCAATTGCATTAAGTGTTTAGTCTGTTTCTCTACATATTTACAATTGTGTTGTATATAATTTTATAAGCATGTTAATATATCAGTTGTAATTGAAATAGGGTTCGAACTATTATGCTAGTATTCTCGCAGTGCAAGATGTTTATGGAGGTATATTTAGAGAGGTGACACAACGCAATGAAGATGTGAATATTGGAACGTCGGTGAGAGATCGTAAAAATTGAGCGAATATGTATTCGATCAGTCGTTGCGGGCTCTTATCGATTCTCTATGTATCTACACCTCAGCCGCGATATCCATTTTATAAAAGAAATAAACGTGCAATCTATTACGATTTTTTAAATTACAACATCTTATCTTGAGGCAAGAATGACAGGCTAATTGTGAATTATTTCCTATTTCAGGATAAAAAATTTGTTTTGACAGTGTCTTCGATAAGGCTACTACAATAACATAGATGACAGCTATTAAAAATTACAAAATATGTTACATTGCAGGAGGTATTTTATCGGTATCTCTACATATGTGTTGGAAATAATTTTATATGTATGTAACTTTATGACATAATTTAAAATGTGCTTAAAATATTATGATAATATGGTCATAGTTTAAGATCTTTATGGAGGAATATTTAGATACATGAGCAACAAAATGAAGAAGTGAACATTGGAATGTCGGTGATGGACACCCAATAAATGTGCCAAGAGACCTTCGCTGGATTATTTGTGTCACCTATCGATTTCTCTATGTATCTACGCGGCGGTTTCAACACACATTTTATAAATGAAAAAATTGGCATGTATTTTCAAAATTCAAAATACAACAAAATTTCCAAAAGTGTGAATGACATGCTAATTGTTGAATTATTTTCTCTTTTAGGATACAAAATGGGTTCTGACAGTATGTTGGATGAAGCTACTACAATAATATTGATCATAGCTAATAAGAGATTAAAAATATGTGTTCAATTGCATGAGCTGTTTCTCTACATATCTGCTAATGTGTTAAAAATAGTATATTGAGCATGCAAATATCTGACTATTAATGTAATCATTACTTAAATGTTAAGATGTTTTTCCAATAGTAGAAAGTGTTTATAGAAAAATATTTGGAGAGATGACCAGTACAATGAGGAAGTGAATATTGGGAGATCGGTAATCGATGCCCAATAATTGTGCCAAGAATTCACTTTCTCATTTGTTTTGTGTCTCGTTTCGATTTCTCTATGTATCTACACGTCGGCTGCACTTACATTTTATAAATGAAATAAATATGCCATGTACTGTGACAATGTTTCAAAATACAAAATCATTTACAGAAATTAAATGACGTGCTAAATGATGAATTAATTTCCCTTTCAGAGTACAAAATGGGTTCTGACAGTGTTTTGCATAAGGTTACTGCAATAATATGAATGAGATCTATTAAAAGATGAAAAATATTAAACTCAATTGAATAGGGTGTTTCATCTGTTTATCTACATATCCATCCCTCAGGGGCCCAATTTTTGGGTACGGGGCGTAGCGACCCCGAGGCACCCGAGCTGCTCCTGTATTTTCACGCTCAGCGTGTTTGACTCATTTTTATTTCGCCTATATTTTATTTTTTTTTTTTTTGTTCTACTGCCCCGTTTTTCGTCTGATGTTTGCCCCCGAGTTTGGCACTGTAAATTGTTACTGGGAATCATACTGTAATTAGTCCTGTCACTGAGTGTTTGCTGCCGAGAGAGCAGTCGTCGTTGCTTGCGGACGATTTTGCCATCTTTCTTTCCTCTCGGAGGGCTTGGCTCTTGGAACGCCGCCTCCAATGCTGTCTCGATCGCCTTTACGCTTGAAAAGAGAATCACGGGTTTTGTTTCTCCGCGGAGGGGACTGTCTTCGTGAGCTTCTGGAGCCGTAGTGAGTGTCCTCCACCGTTTCCCCATCTTGGCGCGGACGCTCTTACTTTCGCGGATGTGGTTGGATTCCTTGACTTAGTGCTTGATGGAAATTTGTGCTGGTCGTCGCATGTGGCGCCTTTCAGAGGAGAGCGTGAGCGTTTTCATTGTTTTTTTGCGGGTTTTGGGTGCCACATCCTGTGGAGCTGACCAGTCTGTTGTTCGGCGTTTTTATCGCTCTCTCATCCGGTCAAAGCTGGATTCTGGCTATGTAGTTCATGGCTCTGCGCGTCCTTCTGTTCTTCATCGCATTAACCCAATTTACCTCCGGGGTGTCCGTGTTCCCATAGGAGTCAGGCCGAAAATTCCTGTGTCATGTTTCTGTTTTGGGGTCTGGAGAGCCTCCGTTGTATTGTCGTGGGGATGTTTTTCTTTATTCTTAAGATTTCCTTTAAAATAGTATCATATGATTCTCGTAATACAAGATCTTTATGGAGGAATATGTAAAGAGATGACCGGCACATTGGAGAAGAGAATATTGGGATGTTCGGGGGAGATCACAAGAAATTGAGCGAAAATCTAATCGTTCTTTTTCTGGGGATCTCCCGTCGATTTCTCTATGTATCTACAATGGGATGCAATGCACATTTTATAAATGAAATAAGTGAATCACGTGATTTGGTAATATTTAAAAATACAATATTATTTCTGAAAATGTGAATGACATGCTGATTGATGAATTATTTTCTCTTACAGGATACAAAATGGGTCATTAGAGTGTATTGGATAAAGGTGCCAAATATAATCGATGATAGCTATTAAAAATTAAAACTCATATCTCCAATTGCATTAAGTGTTTAGTGTGTTTCTCTATATATTTACGATTGTGTTGTAAATAATTTTATAAGCATGTTAATATATCAGTTATAATTGAAATTGGGTTCGAAATATTATGCTATTATTCTCGCAGTACAAGATGTTTATGGAGGAATATTTAGAGAGGTGACGCAACGCAATGAAGATGTGAATATTGGGACGTCGGTGAGAGATCGCAAAAATTCAGCGAATATGTATTCGATGAGTCTTTGCGTGCTCTTATGGATTTCTCTATGTATCTACACGTCAGCCGCAATATCCATTTTATAAAAGTAATAAACGTGTAATCTATTACGATATTTTAAATTACAACATCTTATCTTGAGGTGAGAATGACATGCTAATTGTGAATCATTTCTTATTTCAGGATAAAAATTTTCTTTTGACAGTTCTTCGATAAGGCTACTACAATAACATAGATGACAGCTATTAAAAATTAAAAAATATGTTACAATGCAGGAGGTATTTAATCGGTATCTCTACATATGTGTTGGAAATAATTTTATATGTATGTAACTTTATGACATAATTTAAAATGTGCTTAAAATATTATGATAATATGGTCATAGTTTAAGATCTTTATGGAGGAATATTTAGATACATGAGCAGCAAAATGAAGTAGTGAACATTGGAATTTCGGTGATGGACACCCAATAAATGTGCCAAGAATCCTTCGCTGGATTGTTTGTGTCTCCTATCGATTTCTCTATGTATCTACGCGGCGGAGTCAACACACATTTTATATATATAAATGGCATGTATTTTCATACTTCAAAATACAACAAAATTTCCAAAAGTGTGAATGACATGCTATTTGTTGAATTATTTTCTCTTTTAGGATACAAAATGGGACCTGACAGTATGATGGATGAAGCTACTACAATAATATTGATGACAGCTAATAAGAGATTAAAAATAAGTGTTCAATTGCATGAGGTGTTTCTCTACATATTTGCTAATATGTCGAAATTAGTTTTATAAGCATGGAAATATCTGACTAATAATGTAATCATTACTTAAATGTTAAGATATTTTTCCAATAGTAGAAAGTGTTTATAGAAAAATATTTGGAGAGATGACCAGTACAATGAGGAATTGAATATTGGGAGATCGGTAATCGATGCCCAATAATTGTGCCAAGAATTCACTTTCTCATTTGTTTGGGGTGTCGTATCGATTTCTTTATGTATCTACACGTCGGCTGCACTACACATTTTATAAATGAAATAAATATGCTATGTACTGTGACAATGTTTCAAAATACAAAATCATTTGCAGAAATTGAATGACGTGCTAATTGATGAATTAATTTCCCTTTCAGAGTACAAAATGGGTTCTGACAGTGTTTTGCATAAGGTTACTGCAATAATATCAATGAGATATATTAAAAGATGAAAAATAATAAACTCAATTGAATGAAGTGTTTAATCTGTTTATCCACATATCTATCCCTCAGGGGCCCAATTTTTGGGTACGGAGCGTAGCGACCCCGAGGCACCCGAGCTGCTCCTGTATTTTCACGTTCAGCGTGTTTGACTCATTTTTATTTCGCCTATATTTTACTTTTTTTTTTTTGTTCTACTGCCCCGTTTTTCGTCTGATGTTTCCCCCGTGTTTGGCACTGTAAATTGTTACTGGGAATCATGCTACTATTAGTCCTGTCACTGAGTGTTTGCTGCCGAGAGTGCAGTCGTCGTTGCTTGGAGACGATTTTGCCATCTTTCTTTTATCTCGGAGGGCTTGGCTCTTGGAACGCCGCCTCCAATGCTGTCTCGATCGCCTTTGCGCTTGGAATGAGAATCACGGGTTTAGTTTCTCCGCGGAGGGGACTGTCTTCGTGATCTTTTGGAGCCGTAGTGGGTGTTCTCCACCGTTTCCCCATCTTGGCGTGGACGCTCTTACTTTCGCGCATGTGGTTGGATTCCTTGACTTAGTGCTTGATGGAAATTTGTGCTGGTCGTCGCATGAGGCGCCTTTCAGAGGAGAGCGTTAGCGTTTTCTTTGTTTTTTGCGGGTTTTGGGTGTCACATCCTGGGGAGCTGACCAGTCTGTTGTTCGGCTTTTTTACCGCTCTCTCATCCGGTCAAAGATGGAAGCTGGCTATGTAGTTCATGGGTCTGCGCGTCCTTCTGTTCTTCATCGCCTTAACCCGATTCACCTCCGGGGTGTCCGTGGTCCCATTGGAGCCAGGCCGACAAGCCATGTGTCATGTTTGTTTTTGGGGGTCTGGAGAGCCTCCGTTGTATTGTCGTGGGGATGTTTTTCTTTATGCTTAAGATTTGCTTTAAAATACTATTATATTAATGTCGTAATACAAGATGTTTATGGAGGAATATGTAAAGAGATGACCGGCACATTGAAGAAGAGAATATTGGGATGTTGGCAGGAGATCACAAGAAATTGAGCGAAAATCTAATCGTTCGTTTTCTTATGCATCTCTAGTCGATTTCTCTATGTATCTACAAATAGGGTGCAATACTCATTTTATAAATGAAATAAGTGAATCACGTGTTTTGGTAATATTGAAAAATACAATATTATTTCTGAAAATGTGAATGACATGCAGATTGATGAATTATTTTCTCTTACAGGATACAAAATGGGTCATTAGAGTGTATTGGATAAAGGTACAAAAATAATATCCATGGTAGCTACTAAAAGATTAAAACTCATATCTTCAATTGCATGAAGTGTTTAGTCTGTATATCTACATATTTACAATTGCGTTGTAAATAATTTTATAAGCATGTTAATATGTCAGTTATAATTGAAATAGTGTTCGAAATATTATGCTATTATTCTCGTAGTACAAGATGTTTATGGAGGAATATTTAGAGAGGTGACGCAACGCAATGAAGATGTGAATATTGGGACGTCGGTGAGAGATCGCAAAAATTGAGCGAATATGTATTCGTTCAGTCTTTGAGGTCTCTTATCGATTTCTCTATGTATCTACACGTCAGCCGCGATGTCCATTTTATAAAAGAAATAAGCGTGCAATATATTACGATATTTTAAATTACAATATCTTATTTTGAGGAAAGAATGACATGCTAATTGTGAATTATTTCTTATTTCAGGATAAAACATTTCTTTTGACAGTGTCTTCGATAAGGCTACTACAATAACATAGATGACAGCTATTAAAAATTAAAAAATATGTTACATTGCAGGAGGTATTTAATAGGCATCTCTACATATGTGTTGGAAATAATTTTATATGTATGTAACTTTATGACATAATTTAAAATGTGCTTAAAATATTATGATAATATGGTCATAGTTTAAGATCTTTATGGAGGAATATTTAGATACATGAGCAGGAAAATGGAGAGGTGAACATTGGAATGTCGGTGATGGACACCCAATAAATGTGCCAAGAGACCTTCGCTGGATTATTTGTGTCACCTATCGATTTCTCTATGTATCTACGCGGCGGTTTCAACACACATTTTATATATAAAAAATGGCATGTATTTTCATATTTCAAAATACAACAAAATTTCTAAAAGTGTGAATGACATGCTAATTGTTGAATTATTTTCTGTTTTAGGATACAAAATAGAATCTGACAATATGTTGGATGAAGCTACTACAATAATATTGATGATAGCTAATAAGAGATTAAAAATATGTGTTCAATTGCATGAGGTGTTTCTCTACATATCTGCTAAAATGTTGAAAATAGATTTATAAACATGCAAATAACTGACTAATAATGTAATCATTACTTAAATGTTAAGATGTTTTTCCAATAGTAGAAAGTGTTTATAGAAAAATATTTGGTGAGATGACCAGTACAAGGAGGAAGTGAATATTGGAAGATCGGTAATCGATGCCCAATAATTGTACCAAGAATTCACTTTCTCATTTGTTTTGTGTGTCGTTTCGATTTCTCTATGTATCTACATGTCGGCTGCACTCAGATTTTATAAATGAAATAAATATGCCAAGTACTGTGTTAATGTTTCAAAATACAAAATCATTTACAGAAATTGAATGACGTGCTAAATGATGAATTAATTTCCGTTTCAGAGTACAAAATGGGTTCTGACAGTGTTTTGCATAAGGTTACTGCAATAATATCAATGAGATCTCTTACAAGATGAAAAATAATAAACTATATTGAATGAGGTGTTTAATCTGTTTATCTTAATATCTATCCCTCAGGGGCCCAATTTTTGGGTACGGGGCGTAGCGACCCCGAGGCACCCGAGCTGCTCCTGTATTTTCACGCTCAGCGTGTTTGAATCATTTTTATTTCGCCTATATTTCATTTTTATATTTGTTCTACTGCTCTGTTTTCGTCTGATGTTTGCCCCCGTGTTTGGCTCTGTAAACTGTTACTGGGTATCATACTGCTATTAGTCCTGTCACCGAGTGTTTGCTGCCGAGAGTGCAGTCGTCGTTGCTTGCGGATGATTTTGCCATCTTTCTTTCCTCTCGGAGGGCTTGTCTCTTGGAACGCCGCCTCCAATGCTGTCTCGATCGCTTTTGCGCTTGGAATGAGAATCACGGGTTTTGTTTCTCCGTGGAGGGGACCGTCTTCGAAAGCTTTTGGCACCTATGTGAGTGTCCTCCAGCGTTTCCTCATCTGGGCGCGGAGGCTCTTACTTTCGCGGACGAGGTTGGACTCCTTGATTTAGTGTTTGATGGAAATTTGTACTGGTCTTCGCATGTGGCGCCGTTCACAGGAGAGCGTGAGCGTTTTCTTTGTTTTTTGCGGGTTTTGGGTGCCACATCCTAGGGAGCTGACCAGTCTGTTGTTTGCGTTTTTACCGCTCTCTCATCCGGTCCAAGCTGGATTCTGGCTATGTTGTTCATGTCTCTGCGCGTCCTTCTGTTCTTCATCGCCTTAACCCGATTCACCTCCGGGGTGTCCGTGTTCCCATTGGAGCCAGGCCGACAAGCCCTGTGTCAGGTTTGTGTGTGGGGTCTGGAGAGCCTCCGTTATATTGTCGTGGGAATGTTTTCCTTTATGCTTACGATTTGCTTTAAAATAGTATTATATTATTCTCGTAATACAAGATGTTTATTATGGAATATTTAAAGAGATGACCGGCACATTGAAGAAGAGAATATTGGGATGTTGGTGGGAGATCACAAGAAATTGAGCGAAAATCTAATCGCTCATTTTCTGGGGTTCTCCCGTCGATTTCTCTATGTATCTACAAATCGGGTGCAATACACATTTTATAAATGAAGTAAGTGAATCACGTGTTTTGGTAATATTTAAAAATACAATATCATTTCTGAAAATGTAAATGGCATGCTGATTGATGAATTATTTTCTCTTGCAGGATACAAAATGGGTCCTTAGAGTGTCTTGGATAAAGGTACAAAAATAATATCGATGCTAGCTACTAAAAGATTAAAGCTCATATCTTCAATTGCATTAAGTGATTAGTCTGTTTATCTACAGATTTACAATTGTGTTGTAAATAATTTGTAAGCATGTTAATATGTCAGTTATATATGAAATAGTGTTCGAAATATTATGCTATTATTCTCGTAGTACAAGATGTTTATGGAGGAATATTTAGAGAGGTGACGCAACGCAATGAAGATGTGAATATTGGGACGTCGGTGAGAGATCGCAAAAATTGAGCGAATATGTATTCGATCAGTCTTTGAGGTCGCTTATCGATTTCTCTATGTATCTGCACGTCAGCCGCGATATCCATTTTATAAAAGAAATAAACGTGCAATTTATTACGATATTTTAAATTACAATATCTTATTTTGAGGTAAGAATGACATGCTAATTGTGAATTATTTCTTATTTCAGGAAAAAACATTTCTTTTGACAGTGTCTTCGATAAGGCTACTACAATAACATAGATGACAGTTATTAAAAATTAAAAAATATGTTACATTGCAGGAGGTATTTAATCGGTATGTCTACATATGTGTTGGAAATAATTTTATATATATGTAACTTTATGACATAATTTAAAATGTGCTTAAAATATTATGATAATATGGTCATAGTTTAAGATGTTTATGGAGGAATATTTAGATACATGAGCAGCAAAATGAAGAAGTGAACATTGGAATGTCGGTGATGGACACCCAATAAATGTGCCAAGAATCCTTCGCTGGATTATTTGTGTCTCCTATCGATTTCGCTATGTATTTACACGGCGGATACAACACATTTTAATTATAAAAAAAATGGCATGTATTTTCATATTTCAAAACACAACAAATTTTCTAAAAGTGTGAATGACATGCTAATTGTTCAATTATTTTCTCTTTTAGGATACAAAATAGAATCTGAAAGTATGTTGGATGAAGCTACTACAGTAATATTGATGATAGCTAATAAGAGATTAAAAATATGTGTGCAATTGCATGAGGTGTTTCTCTGCATGTCTGCTAATGTGTTGAAAATAGTTTTATAAGCATGCAAATATCTGACTAATAATGTAATCATTACTTAAATGTTAAGATGTTTTTCCAATAGTAGAAAGTGTTTATAGCAAAATATTTGGAGAGATGACTACTACAATGAGGAGGTGAATATTGGGAGATCGGTAATCGATGCCCAATAATTGTGCCAAGAATTCACTTTCTCATTTGTTTTGTGTCTCGTATCGATTTCTCTATGTATCTACACGTCGGCTGCGCTACACATTTTATAAATGAAATAAATATGTCATGTACTGTTACAATGTTTCAAAATACAAAATCATTTACAGAAATTGAATGACGTGCTAATTGATGAACTAATTTCCCTTTCAGAGTACAAAATGTGTTCTGACAGTGTTTTGCTTAAAGTTACTGCAATAATATCAATGAGATCTATTAAAAGATGAAAAATAATAAACTCAATTGAATGAAGTGTTTAATCTGTTTATCCACATATCTATCCCTCAGGGGCCCAATTTTTGGGTACGGTGCGTAGCGACCCCCAGGAAACCGAGCTGCTCCTGTATTTTCACGCTCAGCGTGTTTGACTCATTTTTATTTCGCCTATATTGTATTTTTTTATTTGTTCTACTGCTCCGTTTTTCGTCTGATGTTTGCCCCCGTGATTGGCACTGTAAACTGTTACTGGGTATCATGCTACTATTAGTCCTGTCACCGAGTGTTTGCTGCCGAGAGTGCAGTCGTCGTTGCTTGCGGACGATTTTGCCATCATTCTTTCCTCTCGGAGGGCTTGTCTCTTGGAACGCCGCCTCCAATGCTGTCTCGCTCGCCTTTGCGCTTGGAATGAGAATCACGGGTTTTGTTTCTCCGCGGAGGCGACCGTCTTCGAAAGCTTTTGGCGCCGTAGTGAGTGTCCTCCACCGTTTCCCCATCTTGGCGCGGACGGTCTTACTTTCGCGAACGAGGTTGGATTCTTTGACTTAGTGGTTGATGGCAATTTGTACTGGTCTTCACATGTGGCGCCGTTCAGAGGGGAATGTGAGCAATTTCTTTGTTTTTGGCGGGTTTTGGGTGCCACATCCTGGGGAGCTGACCAGTCTGTTGTTTAGCGTTTTTACCGCTCGCTCATCCGGTCCAAGCTGGAATCTGGCTATGTAGTCCATGGCTCTGCGCGTCCTTCTGTTCTTCATTGCATTAACCCGAATTACCTCCGGGGTGTCCGTGTTCCCATAGGAGTCAGGCCGAAAAGTCATGTGTCATGTTTGTGTTTTGGGGTCTGGAGAGCCTCCGTTGTATTGTAGTGGGGATGTTTTTCTTTATGCTTAAGATTTGCTTTAAAATAGTATTATATTATTCTCACAATACAAGATGTTTATGGAGGAATATGTAAAGAGATGACCGGCACATTGGAGAAGAGAATATTGGGATGTTGGTGGGAGATCACAAGAAATTGAGCGAAAATCTAATCGTACTTTTTCTGGGGATCTCCCGTCGATTTCTCTATGTATCTACAATGGGATGCAATTCATATTTTATAAATGAAATAAGTGAATCACGTGATTTAGTAATATTTAAAAATACAATATTATTACTGAAAATGTGAATGACATGCTGATTGATGAATTATTTTCTCTTACAGGATGCAAAATGGGTCATTAGATTGTATTAGATAAAAGTACAAAATTAATATCGATGATAGCTATTAAAAGATTAAAACTCATATCTTCAATTGCATTAAGTGTTTATCTGTTTCTCTACATATTTACAATTGTGTTGTAAATGATTTTATAAGCATGTTAATATATCAGTTATAATTGAAACAGGGTTCGAAATATTATGCTATTATTCTCGCAGTGCAAGATGTTTATGGAGCAATATTTGGAGAGGTGACGCAACGCAATGAAGATGTGAATATTGGGACGTCGGTGAGAGATCGCAAAAATTGAGCGAATATGTATTCGATCAGTCTTTGCGGGCTCTTATCGTTTCTCTATGTATCTACACGTCAGCCGCGATATCCATTTTATAAAAGAAATATACGTGCAATCTATTACGATATTTTAAATTACAACATCTTATCTTGAGGTAAGAATGACATGCTAAATGTGAATTATTTCTTATTTCAGGATAAAAAATTTCTTTTGACAGTGTCTTCGATAAGGCTATTACAATAACATAGATGACAGCTATTAAAAATTAAAAAATATGTTACATTGCAGGAGGTATTTAATCGGTATCTCTGCATATGTGTTGGAAATAATTTTATATGTATGTAACTTTATGACATAATTTAAAATGTGCTTAAAATATTATGATAATATGGTCATAGTTTAAGATCTGTATGGAGGAATATTTAGATACATGAGCAGCAAAATGAAGAAGTGAACATTGGAATGTTGGAGATGGACACCCAATAAAAGTGCCAAGAATCCTTCGCTGGATTATGTGTGTCTTCTATCGGTTTCGCTATGTATTTACACGGCGGATACATCACATTTTAATTATAAAAAGAATGGCATGTATTTTCATATTCAAAACACAACAAATTTTCTAAAAGTGTGAATGACATGCTAATTGTTCAATTATTTTCTCTTTTAGGATACAAAATAGAATCTGACAGTATGTTGGATGAAGCTACTACAGTAATATTGATGATAGCTAATAAGAGATTAAAAATATGTGTTAAATTGCATGAGGTGTTTCTCTACATATCTGCTAATGTGTTGAAAATATTTTTATAAGCATGCAAATACCTGACTAATAGTGTAATCATTACTTAAATGTTAAGATGTTTTTCCAACAGTAGAAAGTTTTTATAGAAAAATATTTGGAGAGATGACCAGTACAATGAGGAAGTGAATATTGGGAGATCGGTAATCGAAGTCCAACAATTGTGCCAAGAATTCACTTTCTCATTTGTTTTTTTGTCTCGTATCGATTTCTCTATATATCTACAAGTCGGCTGCACTACACATTTTATAAATGAAAAATAAATATGCCATGTACTGTGACAATGTTTCAAAATACAAAATCATTTTCAGAAATTGAATGACGTGCTAATTGATGAATTAATTTCCCTTTCAGAGTACAAAATGCGTTCTGACAGTGTTTTGCATAAGGTTACTGCAATAATATCAATGAGATATCTTAAAAGATGAAAAATAATAAACTATATTGAATGAGGTGTTTAATCTGTTTATCTACATATCTATCCCTCAGGGGCCCCATTTTTGGGTACGGGGTGTAGCGACCCCGAGGAACCCGAGCTGCTCCTGTATTTTCACGCTCAGCGTGTTTGACTCATTTTTATTTCACCTATATTTTATTTATTTTATTTGTTCTACTGCCCCGTTTTTCGTCTGATGTTTGCACCCGTGTTTGGCACTGTAAACTGTTACTGGGCATCATACTGTCTCGCTCGCCTTTGCTCTTGGAATAAAAATCACTGGTTTTGTTTCTCCTCGGAGGGGACCGTCTTCGTGAGCTTTTGGAGCCGTAGTGAGTGTCCTCCTCCGTTTCCCCATCTTGGCGCGAACGCTCTTACTTTCGCGGATGTCGCTGGATTCCATGACTTAGTGCTTGATGGAAATTTGTGCTGGTCGTCGCATGTAGCGCCTTTCAGAGGAGAGCGTGAGCGTTTTCTTTGTTTTTTGGGGGTTTTGGGTGCCAATCCTAGGGAGCTGACCAGTCTGTTGTTCGGCGTTTTTACCGCAACCTCATCCGGTCAAAGCCGGATTCTGGCTATGTATTTCATGGCTCTGCGCTTCCTTCTGTTCTTCATCGCATTAACCCGATTTACCTCCGGGGTGTCCGAGTTCCCATAGGAGTCAGGCCGATAAGTTATGTGTCATGTTTGTGTTTTGGGGTCTGGAGAGCCTCCGTTGTATTGTCGTGGGGATTTTTTTCTTTATGCTTAAGATTTGCTTTAAAATAGTATTATATTATTCTCGTAATACAAGATGTTTATGGAGGAATATGTAAAGAGATGACCGGCACATTGAAGAAGAGAATATTGGGATGTTGGCAGGAGATCACAAGAAATTGAGCGAAAATCTAATCGTTCGTTTTCTTTTGCATCTCCAGTCGATTTCTCTATGTATCTACAAATCGGATGCAATACACATTTTATAAATGAAATAAGTGAATCAGGTGTTTTGGTAATATTTAAAAATACAATATTATTTCTGAAAATGTGAATGACATGCAGATTGATGAATTATTTTCTCTTACAGGATGCAAAATGGGTCATTAGAGTGTATTGGATAAAGGTACAAAATTAATATCGATGATAGCTATTAAAAGATTAAAACTCATATCTACAATTGCATTAAGTGTTTAGTCTGTTTCTCTACATATTTACAATTGTGTTGTATATAATTTTATAAGCATGTTAATATATCAGTTATAATTGAAATAGGGTTCGAACTATTATGCTAGTATTCTCGCAGTACAAGATGTTTATGGAGGAATATTTAGAGAGGTGACACAACGCAATGAAGATGTGAATATTGGGACGTCGGTGAGAGATCGCAAAAATTGAGCGAATATGTATTCGATCAGTCGTTGCGGGCTCTTATCGATTCTCTATGTATCTACACGTCAGCCGCGATATCCATTTTATAAAAGAAATAAACGTGCAATCTATTACGATTTTTTAAATTACAACATCTTATCTTGAGGCAAGAATGACAGGCTAATTGTGAATTATTTCTTATTTCAGGATAAAAAATTTCTTTTGACAGTGTCTTCGATAAGGCTACTACAATAACATACATGACAGCTATTAAAAATTACAAAATATGTTACATTGCAGGAGGTATTTAATCGGTATCTCTACATATGTGTTGGAAATAATTTTATATGTATGTAACTTTATGACATAATTTAAAATGTGCTTAAAATATTATGATAATATGGTCATAGTTTAAGATCTTTATGGAGGAATATTTAGATACATGAGCAGCAAAATGAAGAAGTGAACATTGGGATTTCGGTGATGGACACCCAATAAATGTGCCAAGAATCCATCGCTGGATTGTTTGTGTCTCCTATCGATTTCTCTACGTATCTACGTGGCGGAGTCAACACACATTTTATATATATATAAATGGCATGTATTTTCATATTTCAAAATACAACAAAATTTCGAAAGTGTGAATGACATGCTAATTGTTGAATTATTTTCTCTTTTAGGATACAAAATGGGTTCTGACAGTATGTTGGATGAAGCTACTACAATAATATTGATGATAGTTAATAAGAGATTAAAAATATGTGTTCAATTGCATGAGGTGTTTCTCTACATATCTGCTAATGTGTTGAAAATAGTTTTATAAGCATGCAAATATCTGACTAATACTGTAATCCTTACTTAAATGTTAAGATGTTTTTCCAATAGTAGAAAGTTTATAGAAAAATATTTGGAGAGATGACCAGTACAATGAGGAGGTGAATATTGGGAGATCGGTAATCGAAGTCCAATAATTGTGCCAAGAATTCACTTTCTCATTTGTTTTTTGTCTCGTATCGATTTCTCTATATATCTACACGTCGGCTGCACTACACATTTTATAAATGAAATAAATATGCCATGTACTGTGACAATGTTTCAAAATACAAAATCATTTACAGAAATTGAATGACGTGCGAATTGATGAACTAATTTCCCTTTCAGAGTACAAAATGTGTTCTAACAGTGTTTTGCATAAGGTTACTGCAATAATATCAATGAGATCTATTAAAAGGTCAAAAATAATAAACTCAATTGAATGAGGTGTTTAATCTGTTTATCTACATATCTATCCCTCAGGGGCCCAATTTTTGGGTACGGGGCTTAGCGACCCCGAGGCACCCGAGGTGCTCCTGTATTTTCACGCTCAGCGTGTTTGACTCATTTTTTTATTTCGCCTATATTTTATTTTTTTATTTATTCTACAACCCCGTTTTTCGTCTGATGTTTGTTCCCGTGTTTGGCACTGTAAACTGTCACTGGGTATCATACTGCTATTAGTCCTGTCACGGAGTGTTTGCTGCCGAAGGAGCAGTCGTCGTTGCTTGGGGACGATTTTGCCATCTTTCATTCCTATCGGAGGGCTTGTCTCTTGGAATGCCGCCTCCAATGCTGTCTCGATCGCCTCTGCGCTTGGAATGAGAATCACGGGAATTGTTTCTCCGCGGTGGGGACCGTCTTCGAAAGCTTTTGGCGCCGTAGTGAGTGTCCTCCACCGTTTCCCCATCTTGGCGCGGACGCTCTTACTTTCGCGGACGAGGTTGGATTCCTTGACTTAGTGTTTGATGGAAATTTGTACTGGTCTTCGCATGTGGCGCCGTTCAGAGGGGAATGTGAGCGATTTCGTTGTTTTTTGCGGGTTTTGGGTGTCACATCCTGTGGAGCTGACCAGTCTGTTGTTCGGCGTTTTTATCGCTCTCTCATCCGGTCAAAGCTGGATTCTGGCTATGTAGTTCATGGCTCTGCGCGTCCTTCTGTTCTTCATCGCCTTAACCCGATTCACGTCCGGGGTGTCCGTGTTCCAATAGGAGTCAGGCCGAAAAGTCATGTGTCATGTTTGTGTTTTGGGGTCTGGAGAGCCTCCGTTGTATTGTCGTGGGGATGTTTTTCTTTATGCTTAAGATTTGCTTTAAAAGAGTATTATATTATTCTCGTAATATATGATGGTTATGGAAGAATATTTAAAGAGATGACCAGCATATTGAAGAAGAGAATATTGGGATGTTGGCAGGAGATCACAAGAAATTGAGCGAAAATCTAATCGCTCTTTTTCTGGGGATCTCCCGTCGATTTCTCTATGTATCTACAAATCGGGTGCAATACACACTTTATAAATGAAATAAGTGGATCACGTGTTTTGGTAATATTTAAAAATACAATATTATTTCTGAAAATGTGAATGACATGCTGAGTGATGAATTATTTTCTCTTGCAGGATACAAAATGGGTCCTTAGCGTGTCTTGGCTAAAGGTACAAAATTAATATCGACGATGGCTATTAAGAGATTAAAACTCATATTTTCAATTGCATTAATGTTTCTCTACATATTTACAATTGTGTTGTAAATAATTTTATTAGCATGTTAAAATGTCAGTTATAATTGAAATAGTGTTCGAAATATTATGCTACTATTCTCGTAGTACAAGATGTTTATGGAGGAATATTTAGAGAGGTGATGCAACGCAATGAAGATGTGAATATTGGGACGTCGGTGAGAGATCCCAAAAATTGAGCGAATATGTATTCAATCGGTATTTGGGGTCTCTTATCGAATTCTCTATTTATCTGCACGTCAGCCGCGATATCCAATTTCTAAATGAAATAAACGTGCAATCTACTACGATATTTTAAATTACAACATCGTATCTTGAGGTAAGAATGACATGCTAATAGTGAATTATTTCTTCTTTCAGGATAAAGAATTTATTTTGACAGTGTCTTCGATAAGGATACTACAATAATATAGATGACAGCTATTAAAAATTAAAAAATATGTTAAATTGCAGGAGTATTTAATCGGTATCTCTACATATGTGTTGGAAATAAATGTATATGTATGTAACTTTATGACATAATTTAATGTGCTTAAAATATTATGATAATATGGTCATAGTTTAAGATCTTTATAGAGGAATATTTAGATACATGAGCAGCAAAATGGAGAGGTGAACATTGGAATGTCGGTGATGGACACCCAATAAATGTGCCAAGAGACCTTCGCTGGATTATTTGTGTCACCTATCGATTTCTCTATGTATCTACGCGGCGGTTTCAACACACATTTTATAAATGAAAAAATTGGCATGTATTTTCAAAATTCAAAATACAACAAAATTTCCAAAAGTGTGAATGACATGCTAATTGTTGAATTATTTTCTCTTTTAGGATACAAAATGGGTTCTGACAGTATGTTGGATGAAGCTACTACAATAATATTGATCATAGCTAATAAGAGATTAAAAATATGTGTTCAATTGCATGAGCTGTTTCTCTACATATCTGCTAATGTGTTAAAAATAGTTTTATGAGCATGCAAATATCTGACTAATAATGTAATCATTAATTAAATGTTAAGATGTTTTTCCAATAGTAGAAAGTGTTTATAGAAAAATATTTGGAGAGATGACCAGTACAATGAGAAAGTTATTATTGGGAGATCGGTAATCGATGCCCAATAATTGTGCCAAGAATTCACTTTCTCATTTGTTTGGGGTGTCGTATCGATTTCTTTATGTATCTACACGTCGGCTGCACTACACATTTCATAAATGAAATAAATATGCCATGTACTGTGACAATGTTTCAAAATACAAAATCATTTACAGAAAATAATGGACGTGCTAATTGATGAATTAATTTCCCTTTCAGAGTACAAAATGGGTTCTGACAGTGTTTTGCATAAGGTTACTGCAATAATATGAATGAGATCTATTAAAAGATGAAAAATATTAAACTCAATTGAATAGGGTGTTTCATCTGTTTATCTACATATCCATCCCTCAGGGGTTCAATTTTTGGGTACGGGGCGTAGCGACCCCGAGGCACCCGAGCTGCTCCTGTATTTTCACGCTCAGCGTGTTTGACTCATTTTTATTTCGCCTATATTTTATTTTTTTTTTTTTTTTGTTCTACTGCCCCGTTTTTCGTCTGATGTTTGCCCCCGAGTTTGGCACTGTAAATTGTTACTGGGAATCATACTGTAATTAGTCCTGTCACTGAGCGTTTGCTGCCGAGAGAGCAGTCGTCGTTGCTTGCGGACGATTTTGCCATCTTTCTTTCCTCTCGGAGGGCTTGGCTCTTGGAACGCCGCCTCCAATGCTGTCTCGATCGCCTTTACGCTTGAAAAGAGAATCACGGGTTTTGTTTCTCCGCGGAGGGGACTGTCTTCGTGAGCTTCTGGAGCCGTAGTGAGTGTCCTCCACCGTTTCCCCATCTTGGCGCGGACGCTCTTACTTTCGCGGATGTGGTTGGATTCCTTGACTTAGTGCTTGATGGAAATTTGTGCTGGTCGTCGCATGTGGCGCCTTTCAGAGGAGAGCGTGAGCGTTTTCATTGTTTTTTTGCGGGTTTTGGGTGCCACATCCTGTGGAGCTGACCAGTCTGTTGTTCGGCGTTTTTATCGCTCTCTCATCCGGTCAAAGCTGGATTCTGGCTATGTAGTTCATGGCTCTGCGCGTCCTTCTGTTCTTCATCGCATTAACCCAATTTACCTCCGGGGTGTCCGTGTTCCCATAGGAGTCAGGCCGAAAATTCCTGTGTCATGTTTCTGTTTTGGGGTCTGGAGAGCCTCCGTTGTATTGTCGTGGGGATGTTTTTCTTTATTCTTAAGATTTCCTTTAAAATAGTATCATATGATTCTCGTAATACAAGATCTTTATGGAGGAATATTTAAAGAGATGACCGGCACATTGGAGAAGAGAATATTGGGATGTTCGGGGGAGATCACAAGAAATTGAGCGAAAATCTAATCGTTCTTTTTCTGGGGATCTCCCGTCGATTTCTCTATGTATCTACAATGGGATGCAATGCACATTTTATAAATGAAATAAGTGAATCACGTGATTTGGTAATATTTAAAAATACAATATTATTTCTGAAAATGTGAATGACATGCTGAGTGATGAATTATTTTCTCTTACAGGATACAAAATGGGTCATTAGAGTGTATTGGATAAAGGTGCCAAATATAATCGATGATAGCTATTAAAAGATTAAAACTCATATCTCCAATTGCATTAAGTGTTTAGTGTGTTTCTCTATATATTTACGATTGTGTTGTAAATAATTTTATAAGCATGTTAATATATCAGTTATAATTGAAATTGGGTTCGAAATATTATGCTATTATTCTCGCAGTACAAGATGTTTATGGAGGAATATTTAGAGAGGTGACGCAACGCAATGAAGATGTGAATATTGGGACGTCGGTGAGAGATCGCAAAAATTCAGCGAATATGTATTCGATGAGTCTTTGCGTGCTCTTATGGATTTCTCTATGTATCTACACGTCAGCCGCAATATCCATTTTATAAAAGTAATAAACGTGTAATCTATTACGATATTTTAAATTACAACATCTTATCTTGAGGTGAGAATGACATGCTAATTGTGAATCATTTCTTATTTCAGGATAAAAATTTTCTTTTGACAGTTCTTCGATAAGGCTACTACAATAACATAGATGACAGCTATTAAAAATTAAAAAATATGTTACAATGCAGGAGGTATTTAATCGGTATCTCTACATATGTGTTGGAAATAATTTTATATGTATGTAACTTTATGACATAATTTAAAATGTGCTTAAAATATTATGATAATATGGTCATAGTTTAAGATCTTTATGGAGGAATATTTAGATACATGAGCAGCAAAATGAAGTAGTGAACATTGGAATTTCGGTGATGGACACCCAATAAATGTGCCAAGAATCCTTCGCTGGATTGTTTGTGTCTCCTATCGATTTCTCTATGTATCTACGCGGCGGAGTCAACACACATTTTATATATATAAATGGCATGTATTTTCATACTTCAAAATACAACAAAATTTCCAAAAGTGTGAATGACATGCTATTTGTTGAATTATTTTCTCTTTTAGGATACAAAATGGGACCTGACAGTATGATGGATGAAGCTACTACAATAATATTGATGACAGCTAATAAGAGATTAAAAATATGTGTTCAATTGCATGAGGTGTTTCTCTACATATTTGCTAATATGTCGAAATTAGTTTTATAAGCATGGAAATATCTGACTAATAATGTAATCATTACTTAAATGTTAAGATATTTTTCCAATAGTAGAAAGTGTTTATAGAAAAATATTTGGAGAGATGACCAGTACAATGAGGAATTGAATATTGGGAGATCGGTAATCGATGCCCAATAATTGTGCCAAGAATTCACTTTCTCATTTGTTTGGGGTGTCGTATCGATTTCTTTATGTATCTACACGTCGGCTGCACTACACATTTTATAAATGAAATAAATATGCTATGTACTGTGACAATGTTTCAAAATACAAAATCATTTGCAGAAATTGAATGACGTGCTAATTGATGAATTAATTTCCCTTTCAGAGTACAAAATGGGTTCTGACAGTGTTTTGCATAAGGTTACTGCAATAATATCAATGAGATATATTAAAAGATGAAAAATAATAAACTCAATTGAATGAAGTGTTTAATCTGTTTATCCACATATCTATCCCTCAGGGGCCCAATTTTTGGGTACGGGGCGTAGCGACCCCGAGGCACCCGAGCTGCTCCTGTATTTTCACGTTCAGCGTGTTTGACTCATTTTTATTTCGCCTATATTCTACT
The DNA here is from genome assembly GCA_030762175.1 of Metallyticus violacea. Lineage (NCBI taxonomy): Eukaryota > Metazoa > Arthropoda > Insecta > Mantodea > Metallyticidae > Metallyticus > Metallyticus violacea. The sequence continues at coordinate 38,270,282 of CM060846.1, forward strand.
TTTTTTTTTTTGTTCTACTGCCCCGTTTTTCGTCTGATGTTTCCCCCGTGTTTGGCACTGTAAATTGTTACTGGGAATCATGCTACTATTAGTCCTGTCACTGAGTGTTTGCTGCCGAGAGTGCAGTCGTCGTTGCTTGGAGACGATTTTGCCATCTTTCTTTTATCTCGGAGGGCTTGGCTCTTGGAACGCCGCCTCCAATGCTGTCTCGATCGCCTTTGCGCTTGGAATGAGAATCACGGGTTTTGTTTCTCCGCGGAGGGGACTGTCTTCGTGATCTTTTGGAGCCGTAGTGGGTGTTCTCCACCGTTTCCCCATCTTGGCGTGGACGCTCTTACTTTCGCGCATGTGGTTGGATTCCTTGACTTAGTGCTTGATGGAAATTTGTGCTGGTCGTCGCATGAGGCGCCTTTCAGAGGAGAGCGTTAGCGTTTTCTTTGTTTTTTGCGGGTTTTGGGTGTCACATCCTGGGGAGCTGACCAGTCTGTTGTTCGGCTTTTTTACCGCTCTCTCATCCGGTCAAAGATGGAAGCTGGCTATGTAGTTCATGGGTCTGCGCGTCCTTCTGTTCTTCATCGCCTTAACCCGATTCACCTCCGGGGTGTCCGTGGTCCCATTGGAGCCAGGCCGACAAGCCATGTGTCATGTTTGTTTTTGGGGGTCTGGAGAGCCTCCGTTGTATTGTCGTGGGGATGTTTTTCTTTATGCTTAAGATTTGCTTTAATATACTATTATATTATTCTCGTAATACAAGATGTTTATGGAGGAATATGTAAAGAGATGACCGGCACATTGAAGAAGAGAATATTGGGATGTTGGCAGGAGATCACAAGAAATTGAGCGAAAATCTAATCGTTCGTTTTCTTATGCATCTCTAGTCGATTTCTCTATGTATCTACAAATAGGGTGCAATACTCATTTTATAAATGAAATAAGTGAATCACGTGTTTTGGTAATATTGAAAAATACAATATTATTTCTGAAAATGTGAATGACATGCAGATTGATGAATTATTTTCTCTTACAGGATACAAAATGGGTCATTAGAGTGTATTGGATAAAGGTACAAAAATAATATCCATGGTAGCTACTAAAAGATTAAAACTCATATCTTCAATTGCATGAAGTGTTTAGTCTGTTTATCTACATATTTACAATTGCGTTGTAAATAATTTTATAAGCATGTTAATATGTCAGTTATAATTGAAATAGTGTTCGAAATATTATGCTATTATTCTCGTAGTACAAGATGTTTATGGAGGAATATTTAGAGAGGTGACGCAACGCAATGAAGATGTGAATATTGGGACGTCGGTGAGAGATCGCAAAAATTGAGCGAATATGTATTCGTTCAGTCTTTGAGGTCTCTTATCGATTTCTCTATGTATCTACACGTCAGCCGCGATGTCCATTTTATAAAAGAAATAAGCGTGCAATATATTACGATATTTTAAATTACAATATCTTATTTTGAGGAAAGAATGACATGCTAATTGTGAATTATTTCTTATTTCAGGATAAAACATTTCTTTTGACAGTGTCTTCGATAAGGCTCCTACAATAACATAGATGACAGCTATTAAAAATTAAAAAATATGTTACATTGCAGGAGGTATTTAATAGGCATCTCTACATATGTGTTGGAAATAATTTTATATGTATGTAACTTTATGACATAATTTAAAATGTGCTTAAAATATTATGATAATATGGTCATAGTTTAAGATCTTTATGGAGGAATATTTAGATACATGAGCAGCAAAATGGAGAGGTGAACATTGGAATGTCGGTGATGGACACCCAATAAATGTGCCAAGAGACCTTCGCTGGATTATTTGTGTCACCTATCGATTTCTCTATGTATCTACGCGGCGGTTTCAACACACATTTTATAAATGAAAAAATTGGCATGTATTTTCAAAATTCAAAATACAACAAAATTTCCAAAAGTGTGAATGACATGCTAATTGTTGAATTATTTTCTCTTTTAGGATACAAAATGGGTTCTGACAGTATGTTGGATGAAGCTACTACAATAATATTGATCATAGCTAATAAGATATTAAAAATATGTGTTCAATTGCATGAGCTGTTTCTCTACATGTCTGCTAATGTGTTAAAAATAGTTTTATGAGCATGCAAATATCTGACTAATAATGTAATCATTACTTAAATGTTAAGATGTTTTTCCAATAGTAGAAAGTGTTTATAGAAAAATATTTGGAGAGATGACCAGTACAATGAGAAAGTTATTATTGGGAGATCGGTAATCGATGCCCAATAATTGTGCCAAGAATTCACTTTCTCATTTGTTTGGGGTGTCGTATCGATTTCTTTATGTATCTACACGTCGGCTGCACTACACATTTCATAAATGAAATAAATATGCCATGTACTGTGACAATGTTTCAAAATACAAAATCATTTACAGAAAATAATGGACGTGCTAATTGATGAATTAATTTCCCTTTCAGAGTACAAAATGGGTTCTGACAGTGTTTTGCATAAGGTTACTGCAATAATATGAATGAGATCTATTAAAAGATGAAAAATATTAAACTCAATTGAATAGGGTGTTTAATCTGTTTATCTACATATCTATCCCTCAGGGGCCCAATTTTTGGGTACGGGGCGTAGCGACCCCGAGGCACCCGAGCTGCTCCTGTATTTTCACGCTCAGCGTGTTTGACTCATTTTAATTTCGCCTATATTTTATTTATTTTATTTGTTCTACTGCCCCGTTTTTCGTCTGATGTTTGCCCCTGTGTTTGGCACTGTAAACTGTTACTGGGAATCATACTGCAATTAGTCGTGTAACTGAGTGTTTGCTGCCGAGAGTGCAGTCGTCGTTGCTTGCGGACGATTTTGCCATGTTTCTTTTATCTCGGAGGGCTTGTCTCTTGGAACGCCGCCTCCAATGCCGTCTCGATCGCCTTTGCTCTTGGAATGAAAATCACTGGTTTTGTTTCTCCTCTGAGGGGACCGTCTTCGTGAGCTTTTGGAGCCGTAGTGCGTGTCCTCCTCCGTTTCCCCATCTTGGCGCGAACGCTCTTACTTTCGCGGATGTGGCTGGATTCCATGACTTAGTGCTTGAGGGAAATTTGTGCTGGTCGTCGCATGTAGCGCCTTTCAGAGGAGAGCGTGAGTGTTTTGTTTGTTTTTTGCGGGTTTTGGTTGCCAATCCTAGGGAGCTGACCGGTCTGTTGTTCGGCGTTTTTACCGCTCTGTTATCCGGTCCAAGCCGGATTCTGGCTGGCTATGTTGTTCATGTCTCTGCGCGTCGTTCTGTTCTTCATCGCCTTAACCCGATTCACCTCCGGGGTGTCCGTGTTCCCATTGGAGCCAGGCCGACAAGCCATGTGTCAGGTTTGTGTGTGGGGTCTAGAGAGCTTCCGTTGTACTGTGGTGGGAATGTTTACCTTTATGCTTACGATTTGCTTTAAAATAGTATTATATTATTATCGTAATACAAGATGTTTATGGAGGAATATTTAAAGAGATGACCGGCACATTGAAGAAGAGAATATTGGGATGTTGGTGGGAGATCACAAGAAATTGAGCGAAAATCTAATCGCTCTTTTTCTTCGGATCTCCCGTCGATTTCTCTATGTATCTACAAATCGGGTGCAATACACATTTTATAAACGAAATAAGTGGATCACGTGTTTTGGTAATATTTAAAAATACAATATTATTTCTGAAAATGTGAATGACATGCTGAGTGATGAATTATTTTCTCTTGCAGGATACAAAAGGGGTCCTTAGAGTGTCTTGGATAAAGGTACTAAAATAATATCGATGGTAGCTATTAAAAGATTAAAACTCATATCTTCAATTGCATTAAGTGTTTAATCTGTTTCTCTACATATTTACAATTGTGTTGTAAATAATTTTATAAGCATGTTAATATGTCAGTTATAATTGAAATACTGCTCGAAATATTATGCTATTATTCTCCTAGTACAAGATGTTTGTGGAGGAATATTTAGAGAGGTGACGCAACGCAATGAAGATATGAATATTGGGACGTCGGTGAAAGATCGCAAAAATTGAGCGAATATGTATTCGATCAGTCTTTGCGGGCTCTTATCGATTCTCTATGTATCTACACGTCAGCCGCGATATCCATTTTATAAAAGAAATAAACGTGCAATCTATTACGATATTTTAAATTACAACATCTTATCTTGAGGTAAGAATGACATGCTAATTGTGAATTATTTCTTTTTTCAGGATAAAAAATTTCTTTTGACAGTGTCTTCGATAAGGCTACTACAATAACATACATGACAGCTATTAAAAATTAAAAAATATGTTACATTGCAGGAGGTATTTAATCGGTATCTCTACATATGTGTTGGAAATAATTTTATATGTATGTAACTTTATGACATAATTTAAAATGTGCTTAAAATATTATGATAATGTGCTCATAGTTTAAGATCTTTATGGAGGAATATTTAGATACATGAGCAGCAAAATGAAGAAGTGAACATTGGAATGTTGGAGATGGACACCCAATAAAAGTGCCAAGAATCCTTCGCTGGATTATGTGTGTCTCCTATCGACTTCGCAATGTATCTACACGGCGGATACAACACATTTTAATTATAAAAAAAATGGCATGTATTTTCATATTTCAAAATACAACAAATTTTCGAAAAATGTGAATGACATGCTAATTGTTCAATTATTTTCTCTTTTAGGATACAAAATAGAATCTGACAGTATGTTGGATGAAGCTACTACAGTAATATTGATCATAGCTAATAAGAGATTAAAAATATGTGTTCAATTGCATGAGCTGTTTCTCTACATATCTGCTAATGTGTTAAAAATAGTATATTGAGCATGCAAATATCTGACTATTAATGTAATCATTACTTAAATGTTAAGATGTTTTTCCAATAGTAGAAAGTGTTTATAGAAAAATATTTGGAGAGATGACCAGTACAATGAGGAAGTGAATATTGGGAGATCGGTAATCGATGTCCAATAATTGTGCCAAGAATTCACTTTCTCATTTGTTTTTTGTCTCGTATCGATTTCTCTATCTATCTACACGTCGGCTGTACTACACATTTTATAAATGAAATAAATATGCCATGTACTGTGACAATGTTTCAAAATACAAAATCATTTGCAGAAATTAATGGACGTGCTAATTGATGAATTAATTTCCCTTTCAGAGTAAAAAATGGGTTCTGACAGTGTTTTGCATAAGGTTACTGCAATAATATCAATGAGATCTATTAAAAGATGAAAAATAATAAACTATATTGAATGGGGTGTTTAATCTGTTTATCTACATATCTATCCCTCAGGGGCCCAATTTTTGGGTACGGGGCGTAGCGACCCCGAGGCACCCGAGCTGCTCCTGTATTTTCACGCTCAGCGTGTTTGACTCATTTTTATTTCGCCTATATTTTTTTTTTTTTTTTTTGTTCTACTGCCCCGTTTTTCGTATGATGTTTGCCCCCGTGTTTGGCACTGTAAATTGTTACTGGGAATCATACTGCAATTAGTCCTGTCACTGAGTGTTTGCTGCCGAGAGTGCAGTCGTCGTTGCTTGCGGACGATTTTGCCATCTGTCTTTTATCTCGGAGGGCTTGTCTCTTGGAACGCCGCCTCCAATGCCGTCTCGATCGCCTTTGCTCTTGGAATGAAAATCACTGGTTTTGTTTCTCCTCTGAGGGGACCGTCTTCGTGAGCTTTTGGAGCCGTAGTGCGTGTCCTCCTCCGTTTCCCCATCTTGGCGCGAACGCTCTTACTTTCGCGGATGTGGCTGGATTCCATGACTTAGTGCTTGATGGAAATTTGTGCTGGTCGTCGCATGTAGCGCCTTTCAGAGGAGAGCGTGAGTGTTTTCTTTGTTTATGCGGGTTTTGGGTGCCACATCCTGGGGAGCTGACCGGTCTGTTGTTCGGCGTTTTTACCGCTCGCTCATCCGGTCCAAGCTGGATTCTGACGATGTTGTTCATGGCTCTGCGCGTCCTTCTGTTCTTCAACGCCTTAACCCGATTCACCTCCGGGGTGTCCGTGTTCCCATTGGAGCCAAACCGACAAGCCATGTGTCAGGTTTGTGTGTGGGGTCTGGAGAGCCTCCGTTGTACTGTCGTGGGGATGTTTTGCTTTATGCTTACGATTTGCTTTAAAATAGTATTATATTATTCTCGTAATACAAGATGTTTATGGAGGAATATTTAAAGAGATGACCGGCACATTGAAGAAGAGAATATTGGGATGTTGGTGGGAGATCACAAGAAATTGAGCGAAAATCCAATCGCTCATTTTCTGGGGTTCTCCCGTCGATTTCTCTATGTATCTACAAATCGGGTGCAATACACATTTTATAAATGAAGTAAGTGAATCACGTGTTTTGGTAATATTTAAAAATACAATATCATTTATGAAAATGTGAATGGCATGCTGATTGATGAATTATTTTCTCTTGCAGGATACAAAATGGGTCCTTAGAGTGCCTTGGATAAAGGTACAAAAATAATATCGATGCTAGCTACTAAAATATCAAAACTCATATCTTCAATTGCATTAAGTGATTAGTCTGTTTATCTACATATTTACAATTGTGTTGTAAATAATTTGTAAGCATGTTAATATGTTAGTTATATATGAAATAGTGTTCGAAATATTATGCTATTATTCTCGTAGTACAAGATGTTTATGGAGGAATATTTAGAGAGGTGACGCAACGCTATGAAGATGTGAATATTGGGACGTCGGTGAGAGATCGCAAAAATTGAGCGAATATGTATTCGATCAGTCTTTGAGGTCGCTTATCGATTTCTCTATGTATCTACACGTCAGCCGCGATATCTATTTTATAAAAGAAATAAACGTGCAATCTATTACGATATTTTAAATTACAATATCTTATTTTGAGGAAAGAATGACATGCTAATTGTGAATTATTTCTTATTTCAGGATAAAACATTTCTTTTGACAGTGTCTTCGATAAGGCTACTACAAGAACATACATGACAGCTATTAAAAATTAAAAAATATGTTACATTGCAGGAGGTATTTAATCGGTATCTCTACATATGTGTTGGAAATAATTTTATATGTATGTAACTTTATGACATAATTTAAAATGTGCTTAAAATATTATGATAATGTGCTCATAGTTTAGGATCTGTATGGAGGAATATTTAGATACATGAGCAGCAAAATGAAGAAGTGAACATTGGAATGTCGGTGATGGACACCCAATAAATGTGCCAAGAATCCTTCGCTGGATTATTTGTGTCTCCTATCGATTTCGCTATGTATTTACACGGCGGATACAACACATTTTAATTATAAAAAAAATGGCATGTATTTTCATATTTCAAAACCAACAAATTTTCTAAAAGTGTGAATGACATGCTAATTGTTCAATTATTTTCTCTTTTAGGATACAAAATAGAATCTGAAAGTATGTTGGATGAAGCTACTACAGTAATATTGATGATAGCTAATAAGAGATTAAAAATATGTGTGCAATTGCATGAGGTGTTTCTCTACATGTCTGCTAATGTGTTGAAAATATTTTTATAAGCATGCAAATACCTGACTAATAGTGTAATCATTACTTAAATGTTAAGATGTTTTTCCAACAGTAGAAAGTTTTTATAGAAAAATAATTGGAGAGATGACCAGTACAATGAGGAAGTGAATATTGGGAGATCGGTAATCGAAGTCCAACAATTGTGGCAAGAATTCACTTTCTCATTTGTTTTTTGTCTCGTATCGATTTCTCTATATATCTACACGTCGGCTGCACTACACATTTTATAAATGAAATAAATATGCCATGTACTGTGAATATGTTTCAAAATACAAAATCATTTTCAGAAATTGAATGACGTGCTAATTGATGCATTAATTTCCCTTTCAGAGTACAAAATGCGTTCTGACAGTGTTTTGCATAAGGTTACTGCAATAATATCAATGAGATATCTTAAAAGATGAAAAATAATAAACTATATTGAATGAGGTGTTTAATCTGTTTATCTACATATCTATCCCTCAGGGGTCCCATTTTTGGGTACGGGGTGTAGCGACCCCGAGGAACCCGAGCTGCTCCTGTATTTTCACGATCAGCGTGTTTGACTCATTTTTATTTCACCTATATTTTTTTATTTTATTTGTTCTACTGCCCCGTTTTTCGTCTGATGTTTGCACCCGTGTTTGGCACTGTAAACTGTTATTGGCATCATACTGTCTCGCTCGCCTTTGCTCTTGGAATGAAAATCACTGGTTTTGTTTCTCCTCGGAGGGGACCGTCTTCGTGAGCTTTTGGAGCCGTAGTGAGTGTCCTCATCCGTTTCCCCATCTTGGCGCGAACGCTCTTACTTTCGCGGATGTGGCTGGATTCCATGACTTAGTGCTTGATGGAAATTTGTGCTGGTCTTCGCATGTGGCGCCGTTCAGAGGAGAGCGTGAGCGTTTTCTTTGTTTTTTGCGGGTTTTGAGTGCCACATCCTAGGGAGCTGCCCAGTCTGTTGTTTGGCGTTTTTACCGCTCTCTCATCCGGTCCAAGCTGGATTCTGGCTATGTTGTTCATGGCTCTGCGCGTCCTTCTTTTCTTCATCGCCTTAACCCGATTCACCTCCGGGGTGTCCGTGTTCCCATAGGAGTCAGGCCGACAAGCCATGTGTCAGGTTTGTGTGTGGGGTCTAGAGAGCTTCCGTTGTACTGTGGTGGGAATGTTTACCTTTATGCTTACGATTTGCTTTAAAATAGTATTATATTATTCTCGTAAGACAAGATGTTAATGGAGGAATATTTAAAGAGATGACCGGCACATTGAAGAAGAGAATTTTAGGATGTTGGTGGGAGATCACAAGAAATTGAGCGAAAATCTAATCGCTCTTTTTCTGGGGATCTCCCGTCGATTTCTCTATGTATCTACAAATCGGGTGCAATTCACACTTTATAAATAAAATAAGTGGATCACGTGTTTTTGTAATATTTAAAAATACAATATGATTTCTGAAAATGTGAATGACATGGTGAGTGATGAATTATTTTCTCTTGCAGGATACAAAATGGGTCCTTAGAGTGTCTTGGATAAAGGTACAAAAATAATATCGAAGGTAGCTATTAAAAGATCATATCTTCAATTGCATTAAGTGTTTAGTCTGTTTATCTACATATTTACAATTGTGTTGTAAATAATTTTATAAGCATGTTAATATGTCAGTTATAATTGAAATACTGCTCGAAATATTATGCTATTATTCTCGTAGTACAAGATGTTTGTGGAGGAATATTTAGAGAGGTGACGCAACGCAATGAAGATGTGAATATTGGGTCGTCGGTGAGAGATCGCAAAAATTGAGCGAATATGTATTCGATCAGTCTTTGCGGGCTCTTATCGATTCTCTTTGTATCTACACGTCAGCCGCGATATCCATTTTATAAAAGAAATAAACGTGCAATCTATTACGATATTTTAAATTACAACATCTTATCTTGAGGTAAGAATGACATGCTAATTGTGAATTATTTCTTATTTCAGGATAAAAAATTTCTTTTGACAGTGTCTTCGATAAGGCTACTACAATAACATACATGACAGCTATTAAAAATTAAAAAATATGTTACATTGCAGGAGGTATTTAATCGGTATCTCTACATATGTGTTGGAAATAATTTTATATGTATGTAACTTTATGACATAATTTAAAATGTGCTTAAAATATTATGATAATGTGCTCATAGTTTAAGATTTTTATGGAGGAATATATAGATACATGAGCAGCAAAATGAAGAAGTGAACATTGGAATGTTGGAGATGGACACCCAATAAAAGTGCCAAGAATCCTTCGCTGGATTATGTGTGTCTCCTATCGATTTCGCAATGTATCTACACGGCGGATACAACACATTTTAATTATAAAAAAAATGGCATGTATTTTCATATTTCAAAATACAACAAATTTTCTAAAAATGTGAATGACATGCTAATTGTTCAATTATTTTCTCTTTTAGGATACAAAATAGAATCTGACAGTATGTTGGATGAAGCTACTACAGTAATATTGATCATAGCTAATAAGAGATTAAAAATATGTGTTCAATTGCATGAGCTGTTTCTCTACATATCTGCTAATGTGTTAAAAATAGTATATTGAGCATGCAAATATCTGACTATTAATGTAATCATTACTTAAATGTTAAGATGTTTTTCCAATAGTAGAAAGTGTTTATAGAAAAATATTTGGAGAGATGACCAGTACAATGAGGAAGTGAATATTGGGAGATCGGTAATCGATGTCCAATAATTGTGCCAAGAATTCACTTTCTCATTTGTTTTTTGTCTCGTATCGATTTCTCTATCTATCTACACGTCGGCTGTACTACACATTTTATAAATGAAATAAATATGCCATGTACTGTGACAATGTTTCAAAATACAAAATCATTTGCAGAAATTAATGGACGTGCTAATTGATGAATTAATTTCCCTTTCAGAGTACAAAATGGGTTCTGACAGTGTTTTGCATAAGGTTACTGCAATAATATCAATGAGATCTATTAAAAGATGAAAAATAATAAACTATATTGAATGGGGTGTTTAATCTGTTTATCTACATATCTATCCCTCAGGGGCCCAATTTTTGGGTACGGGGCGTAGCGACCCCGAGGCACCCGAGGTGCTCCTGTATTTTCACGCTCAGCGTGTTTGACTCATTTTTATTTCGCCTATATTTTTTTTTTTTTTTTTTTTTGTTCTACTGCCCCGTTTTTCGTCTGATGTTTGCCCCCGTGTTTGGCACTGTAAATTGTTACTGGGAATCATACTGCAATTAGTCCTGTCACTGAGTGTTTGCTGCCGAGAGTGCAGTCGTCGTTGCTTGCGGACGATTTTGCCATCTTTCTTTTATCTCGGAGGGCTTGTCTCTTGGAACGCCGCCTCCAATGCCGTCTCGATCGCCTTTGCTCTTGGAATGAAAATCGCTGGTTTTGTTTCTCCTCGGAGGGGACCGTCTTCGTGAGCTTTTGGAGCCGTAGTGAGTGTCCTGCAGCGTTTCCTCATCTGGGCGCGGAGGCTCTTACTTTCGCGGACGAGGTTGGACTCCTTGATTTAATGTTTGATGGAAATTTGTACTGGTCTTTGCATGTGGCGCTTATAGGAGGAGAGCGTGAGCCTTTTCTTTGCTTTTTGCGGGTTTTGGGTGCCACATCCTAGGGAGCTGACCAGTCTGTTGTTTGGCGTTTTTACCGCTCTCTCATCCGGTCCAAGGTGGATTCTGGCTATGTTGTTCATGGCTCTGCGCGTCCTTCTGTTCTTCATCGCCTTAACCCGATTCACCTCCGGGGTGTCCGTGTTCCCATTGGAGCCAGGCCGACAAGCCATGTGTCAGGTTTGTGTGTGGGGTCTGGAGAGCCTCCGTTGTATTGTCGTGGGAATGTTTTACTTTATGCTTACGATTTGCTTTAAAATAATATTATATTATTCTCGTAATATATGATGTTTATGATGGAATATTTAAAGAGATGACCGGCATATTGAAGAAGAGAATATTGGGATGTTGGTGGGAGATCACAAGAAATTGAGCGAAAATCTAATCGCTCATTTTCTGGGGTTCTCCCGTCGATTTCTCTATGTATCTACAAATCGGGTGCAATACACATTTTATAAATGAAATAAGTGAATCACGTGTTTTGGTAATATTTAAAAATACAATATCATTTCTGAAAATGTCAATGGCATGCTGATTAATGAATTATTTTCTCTTGCAGGATACAAAATGGTTCCTTAGAGTGTCTTGGATAAAGGTACAAAAATAATATCGATGGTAGCTACTAAAAGATTAAAACTCATATCTTCAATTGCATTAAGTGATTAGTCCATTTATCTACATATTTACAATTGTGTTGTAAATAATTTTATATGCATGTTAATATGTCAGTTATAATTGAAATAGTGTTCGAAATATTATGCTATTATTCTCGTAGTACAAGATGTTTATGGAGGAATATTTCGAGAGGTGACGCAACGCAATGAAGATGTGAATATTGGGACGTCGGTAGGAGATCGCAAAAATTGAGCGAATATTTATTCGATCAGTCTTTGAGGTCTCTTATCGATTTCTCTATGTATCTACACGTCAGCCGCGATATCCATTTTATAAAAGAAATAAACGTGCAATCTATTACGATATTTTAAATTACAATATCTTATTTTGAGGAAAGAATGACATGCTAATTGTGAATTATTTCTTATTTCAGGATAAAACATTTCTTTTGACAGTGTCTTCGATAAGGCTACTACAATAACATTGATGACAGCTATTAAAAATTAAAAAATATGTTACATTGCAGGAGGTATTTAATCGGTATCTCTACATATGTGTTGGAAATAATTTTATATGTATGTAACTTTATGACATAATTTAAAATGTGCTTAAAATATTATGATAATATGGTCATAGTTTAAGATCTTTATGGAGGAATATTTAGATACATGAGCAGCAAAATGAAGAAGTGAACAACACCCAATAAATGTGCCAAGAATACTTCGCTGGATTATTTGTGTCTCCTATCAATTTCGATGTATCTACGCGGCGGTTTCAACACACATTTTATATATATAAAAATGGCATGTATTTTCATATTTCAAAATACAACAAAATTTCTAAAAGTGTGAATGACATGCTAATTGTGAATTATTTTCTCTTTTAGGACACAAAATGGGTTCTGACAGTATGTTGGATGAAGCTAATACAATAATATTGATGATAGCTAATAAGAGATTAAAAATATGTGTTCAATTGCATGAGGTGTTTCTCTACATATCTGCTAATGTGTTGAAAATAGCGTTATAAGCATGCAAATATCTGACTAATAATGTAATCATTACTTAAACGTTAAGATGTTTTTCCAATAGTAGAAAGTGTTTATAGAAAAATATTTGGAGAGATGACCAGTACAATGAGGAAGTGAATATTGGGAGATCGGTAATCGATGTCCAATAATTGTGCCAAGAATTCACTTTCTCATTTGTTTTTTGTCTCGTATCGATTTCTCTATTTATCTACACGTCGGCTGCACTACACATTTTATAAATGAAATAAATATGCCATGTACTGTGACAATGTTTCAAAATACAAAATCATTTACAGAAATTGAATGACGTGCTAATTGATGAATTAATTTCCCTTTCAGAGTAAAAAATGTGTTCTGAAAGTTTTTTGCAAAAGGTTACTGCAATAATATCAATGAGATCTATTAAAAGGCGAATAATAATAAACTCAATTGAATGAGGTGTTTAATCTGTTTATCTACATATCTATCCCCCAGGGGCCGAATTTTTGGGTACGGGGCGTAGCGACCCCCAGGCACCCGAGCTGCTCCTGTATTTTCACGCTCAGCGTGTTTGACTCATTTTTATTTCGCCAATATTTTATTTTTATATTTGTTCTACTGCTCCGTTTTTCTTCTGATGTTTGCCCCCGTGTTTGGCACTGTAAAATGTTACAGGGTGTCATACTGCTATTAGTCCTGTCACCGAGTGTTTGCTGCCGAGAGTGCAGTCGTCGTTGCTTGCGGACGATTTTGCCATCTTTCTTTCCTCTCGCGAATGAATGACGTGCTAAATGATGAATTAATTTCCCTTTCAGAGTACAAAATGGGTTCTGACAGTGCTTTGCATAAGGTTATTGCAATAATATCAATGAGATCTATTAAAAGATGAAAAATAATATACTCAATTGAATGAGGTGTTTAATCTGTTTATCTACATATCTATCCCTCAGGGGCCCAATATTTGGGTACGGGGCGTAGCGACCCCGAGGCACCGGAGCAGCTCTTGTATTTTCACGCTCAGTGAGGTTGCCTCATTTTTTTCGCATATATTTTATTTTGTTATTTGCTCCACTGCCCCGTTTTTGTCTGATGTTTGCCCCCGTGTTTGACAATGCAAAATGTTACTGCGTATCGGCGTAACTGCCAGCACTGGGTTATCATGTAAGTCTTTACCGTTTCCCCTCGTAAAAGCCAAGTCCGGGGAAGGGCCATTACATGAGCTCTTGACTTCCTGCAGGCGTTGGGTCCTTTTGTCAACCCAAAAAAATATGTGACCCTGAGATTATTTTGTCTAGGCCAGGACAGGTCACCTGAGCTGGGGTAGCGCCCAGGAAGCACGCTCCCATCGGAGACAGTTTCGATGCTGGAGAATAATATCGCTGTGGTGAACGAAAACAATTTCATACATATGAAAAGAGACAGGAGTGACCGAGAGAACTGTTCCTCGTTACTTGGTAATTATTCGAACAGAAGACGGCCAGTCGTTTAACCCGTTAAACCCATTTGTCATTCAGAAGGGCAATGACGCCATAGCTGGGCCCGTGAAATCCTGCACACGACTCCTTAAAGGATCAATTTTGGTGGAGATCGTTGTAATGTTTGAGAGAAACCCATTGCTCAAGGAGACGATTCTCCACGGTTATCCCATGCGTGTTGAGCAACATGCCACACTCAATTCGTTGCGAGGTGTTATTTCTACCAATGTACTGAACGGAATGTCTGACCCGGACATCCGGAGATTTTTGGAAGCCCAAAGTGTCACTTCAATATATCGAGTGCAAGCGAGGAAAGAGGGTGAATTGCAGCTTACCCGAACTCTTTTCCTCACCTTTAACAGGGTTGAATTGCGGCAGAGTATTAAAGCGGGCAACGAGGTCATGGAGGTGCGCACGTACATACCGAGCCCGTTTTCTGTAAGAGTGCCACTTCCATCTGTGCAACCCGCGGTCAAAATAGTCACGAAGGAACATGTTCATGCGCTCCGGTCTGCGTCAACCGCGGAGATCATCCAGCCTCATTCCGCGAATGTCCTTCTTTTAGAGAGGGGCGTTGTATTCAGGAGATCCGGGTAAAGGAAAAGCTCTGCTTTACTGAGGCCCGGAAGTGTTTCTAATCTCGCCAACCCGTTGTTCCTAAGATAGGTACATACACCCCAGCAGCCTCTTCATCGATCAAGAAGTGCGACAGCAGTACGCAGACTTGCGACCTTGTCTTTACACGGGTCCACAATTGCCCTGTCCTACCATGCGCTATACTGAGAAGCCCAAACCCATAGTTTTTAATGCATTAGAAATTAACTTTAAGACTAGTTACACAAAGAATGACTTTTGAAAACATCTACTATTCCTGAAAAGCAGAAGAGCTCTTCTGATTCTCGGAGGTCCCGCACCCATGATTGGAGCAAACTCGCTAGGCGGCTGCCATCACCGCCTATCTCTACATCCAACCGATTCCAGGAGCTGGAATCGGTGGATACTTCTCAGCGGGTGAGCCCTCCCTCTCAGGTGGTCATAGAGCAGGATGCGCCTTCTCCTGGAAAAACCCGCAGTCCCGCACGACTCAAAAAAGACGGGTGATTCACCCTGGACCTTCCAAAAATATGGTTGTGTATTTTTAATTTATTTTAAATAACTTTAGCAATGACTATCTTTACGTGGAATGTACGTGGATTCCGCAGTGGACGACTTGACTCGGAGTTACCTTTACGATCGATTGACTCTCCACTTGTTTCTCTCCAGCAGACTAAACTTCGACCACAAGATTCTTTTGCTATACTCGGTTACTCTTCGGTCAGGTTTGATCTTCCTCCCGCAGATGGCACTCCCGCGCCTGGGGGAGTTATGCTTTTGATACTCAATGACAAATATATATGAATAGAGTTTAACGGCCGTTTTTGCTACAGAGGCACCACAGGCGATGGACACTGATGATACATGAAATGAAATGATGTATTGGGAAAGGATTTATTTTTATTTTATAGAAGGAATCGTTCCAGGCCTAAGTTTGGGGTACCTCCTCGCCATTTGCCATTTATGACCGAGGAAAACCTGGAAAAAAACCTCAGTCAGGAAGGACGGTGCTGGCGGTATTCTAACCCAGACCTCCCGCTCACGAGTCCGAGACTAAACGATCCTGGCCACCCGTGGCGGTACGCAATGACGTGTACAGTACTTCAATTAACCTCCCTACACCTATACAGGCTGCTGCAGCGTCATTTCACTTCTATGGCGTTAGTTTTTCATTCTGCACTATTTACTTCCTGCACCTGCCACTGTCGCAATAGATGATCTGTAGAAGCTACCTGTAGCAGTTTCAGCTACCACCATCTTCTACTTTTGGGGAATTTTAATGCGCACCATCCCCTATGCTGTTCCAACACGGAGTTTGCCAGGGGTAGCATGTTGGCAGACTTTCTAGACCGCAATGATCAAATTCTGTTTAACACTGGTCATTCTAAATTTATTTCTGACTGCAACCATTGTTTTTCTCACTTGGACCTAGCCTTTTGTTCTGCTTTTCTTGCTGTACATTTTACCCTGAAAGTCATCTCTGAAATATATTCTAGTGACCACTTTGCATGTCAGATAGATGTACTATCTTCAAACGCACATTCTCAGCGACCGTC
The DNA here is from genome assembly GCA_030762175.1 of Metallyticus violacea. Classification (NCBI taxonomy): domain Eukaryota; kingdom Metazoa; phylum Arthropoda; class Insecta; order Mantodea; family Metallyticidae; genus Metallyticus; species Metallyticus violacea. Next base: position 38,286,726 of record CM060846.1, read on the forward strand.
CAAATGACTTATTGCAAAAGCGAATTGGCACCGCTGCGGATCTCTGGCTGTATTCTCAGGGATGGATTTTCCATCCATCGATGCCGTGATCGAGCTCCTCGATACGGTCATACTTCATGCCGCAGTTCAGGCTATTCCCCGGTCGTCTTGCCACCCCAGGAGCTTAACAGTTCCCTAGTGTGCCGATGAATGCCGGGATGCGTTGCACTCACGCCGAGGTGCTCTCCGAGTTTTTCGTCGCCACCCTACTTGGACCAACAAGATTCGCTATAAACAAGCCAAAAGTCGTCCGGTCATCAAAAATACAAAAAAGGCATCTTGGGTAGCTGTCACCTCTTCTTTAAAGTGCAAAACATCTTCATCTGTTGTTTGGGAACAGCTACGTCGCTTTGCGGGCAAAACTACTTTTACGCACCTTCGCTGATGTTTCGAGCTCCGCCGATTACTCTGCTTCATTTGGTACTTTAAAGGAGCAGGTTTAATCGAATGGTTTCTCCTTGGCCGCCGACCATCAGGAGTGCTATAATGTTCCTTTTACCACCAGGGAATTGGAGCATGACCTTTCTACCTCTCGGCATTGCCCACCGTGGACAAATGGCATTAATGTGACTATGTGGCGGAGGCAGGTGAGGCTTTTTTCATTACAGATGTTTCATTTGTTATTTATATTTATTTATTGCATCAATGACGTTTGGCGGGTGGCCGCTGTCATTCCTGTACATTGGGGCAGGAGAGGGCCCACATATTCCTTCCGGTGGCCGTCCGATTTCCCTCACTGGCTGCGTCTGCGGGGTGGTGGAGCGCATGATTGACGGGAGGATTATGTGATGGTTAGAGTCGAGGAATTTGTTGACGAAGTCTTAGTGCGGTTTTCGGCGTCATCGTTCCTCAGTCGACCATCTTGTGACTCTAACCACCCATGTAATGGACGGTTTTGTACGGCAATGCCGGGTGATGGCCGTATTTTTCTATCTGCAGAGGGCGTGCGGTACTTGCTGGAGAGGAGGCGTCCTCCGTGCGCTTCACGATTGCCGTGTCCGTGGGCATATGTCGGTTTTTATTCGGGAGTTTGAGGGGGATCGGGTTTTTGATGTTGGCGTGGGCTCGGTTACGTCATCTGTTTTTGCTCGGGAGAGCGGTGTGGCTCGGGGCTGGGTGCTTGGTCTCGCGCTGTTTGCCGCTGCTATTAGTCCTGTCACTGAGTGTTTGCTGCTGAGAATTCAGTCGTCCTTTGTTTCCACACGATTTTGCCATCTTTCTTTCCTCTCGGAGGGCTTCGCTCTTGGAACGCCGCCTCCAATGCTGTCTCGATCGCCTTTGCGCTAGGAATGAGAATCACGCGTTCCGTTTCTCCGCGGAGGGGACCGTCTTCGTGAGCTTTTGGCGCCGTGGTGAGTGTCTTCCACCGTTTCCCCATCTTGGTGCGGACGCTCTTACTTTCGCGGACGAGTTTGGATTCCTTGACTTAGTACTTGATGGAAATTGGTGCTGGTCTTCGCATGTGGCGCCGTTCAGAGGAGAGCGTGAGCGTTTTCTTTGTTTTTTGCGGGTTTTGGGTGCCACATCCTAGGGAGCTGACCAATCTGTTGTTTGGCGTTTTTACCCCTCTCTCATCCGGTCCAAGCTGGAATCTGGCTATGTTGTTCATGGCTCTGCGCGTACTTCTGTTCCTCATCGCCTTAACCCGAATCACCTCCGGGATGTCGGTGTTCCCATTGGAGCCAGGCCGAGAAGCCATGTGACAGGTTTGTTGTATGGGGTCTGGAGAGCCTCCGTTATATTGTCGTGGGGATGTTTTGCTTTATGCTTACGATTTTTTTTAAAATAGTGTTATATTATTCTCGTAATACAAGATGTTTATGGGGGAATATTTAAAGAGATGACCGGCACATTGAAGAAGAGAATATTGGGATGTTGGTGGGAGATCACAAGAAATTTAGCGAAAATCTAATCGTTCTTTTTTCGGATCTCCCGTCGATTTCTCTATGTATCTACAAATCGGGTGCAATACACATTTTATAAATCAAATAAGTGAATCACGTGTTTTGGTAATATTTAAAAATACAATATTATTTCTGAAAATGTGAATGACATGCTGAGTGATGAATTATTTTCTCTTGCAGGATACAAAATGGGTCCTTAGAGTGTCATGGATAAAGGTACAAAAGTAATACCGATGGTAGCTATTAAAATATTAAAATTCATATCTTCAATTGCATTAAGTGTTTAATCTGTTTCTCTACATATTTGCAATTGTGTTGTAAATAATTAATCAAGCATGTTAATATATCAGTTATAATTGAAATAGTGTTCGAAATATTATGCTATTATTCTCGTAGCACAAGATGTTTATGGAGGAATATTTAGAGAGGTGACGCAACGCAATGAAGATGTGAATATTGGGACGTCGGTGAGAAATCCCAAAAATTGAGCGATTATGTATTCGACCAAACTTTGGGGTCTCTTATCGATTTCTCTATGTATCTACACTTCAGCCGCGATATCCATTTTATAAAAGAAATTAACGTGCAATCTATTACGATATTTTAAATTACAACCTCTTATCTTGAGGTAAGAATGACATGCTAATTGTGAATTATTTCTTATTTCAGGATAAAAAATTTGTTTTGACACTGTCTTCGATAAAGCTACTACAATAACATTGATGACGGCTATTAAAAATTAAAAAATATGTTAAATTGCAGAAGGTATTTAATCGGTATCTCTACACATGTGTTGGAAATAATTTATATGTATGTAACTTTATGACATAATATAAAATGTGCTTAAAATATTATGATAATATGGTCATAGTTTAAGATCTATATGGAGGAATATTTAGATACATGAGCAAAAAAATGAAGAAGTGAACATTGGAATGTTGGTGATGGACACCCAATAAATGTGCCAAGAATCCTTCGGTGGATTATTTGTGTCTCCTGTCGATTTCGCTATGTATCTACGGGGCGGATACAACACACATTATATATATATATATATATATATATATATATATATATATATATGTATATATAAATGCAATGTATTTTCATAGTTCAAAAAACAACAAAATTTGCACAAGTGTGACTGACATGCTAATTGTTGAATTATTTTCTCATTTAGGATACAAAATGGGCTCTGACAGTATGTTGGATGAAGCTACTACAGTAATATTGATGATAGCTAATAAGAGATTAAAAATATGTGTTCAATTGCATGAGCTGTTTCTCTACATATCTGCTAATGTGTTGAAAATAGTTTTATAAGCATGCAAATAATTGACTAATAATGTAATCATTACTTAAATGTTAAGATGTTTTTCCAATAGTAGAAAGTGTTTATAGAAAAATATTTGGAGAGATGACCAGTACAATGAGGAAGTGAATATTGGGAGATCGGTAATCGATGCCCAATAATTGTGCCAAGAATTCATTTTCTCATTTGTTTTTTGTCTCGTATCGATTTCTTTATGTATCTACACGTCGGCTGCACCACATATTTTATAAATGAAATAAATATGCCATGTACTGTGACAATGTTTCAAAATACAAAATCATTTGCACAAATTGAATGACGTGCTAATTGAGGAATTAATTTCCATTTCAGAGTACAAAATGGGTTCTGACAGTGTTTTGCATAAGGTTAATGCAATAATATCAATGAGATCTCTTAAAAGTAGAAAAATAATAAACTATATTGAACGAGGTGTTTAATCTGTTTATCTACATATCTATCCCTCATGGGCCCAATTTTTGGGTACGGTGCGTAGCGACCCCGAGGAACCCGAGCTGCTCCTGTATTTTCACGCTCAGCGTGTTTGACTCATTTTTATTTCGCCTATATTGTATTTTTTTATTTGTTCTGCTGCTCCGTTTTTCGTCTGATGTTTGCCCCCGTGATTGGCACTGTAAACTGTTACTGGGTATCATGCTACTATTAGTCCTGTCACCGAGTGTTTGCTGCCGAGAGTGCAGTCGTCGATGCTTGCGGACGATTTTGCCATCTTTCTTTCCTCTCGGAGGGCTTGTCTCTTGGAAGGCCGCCTCCATTGCTGTCTCGCTCGCCTTTGCGCTTGGAATGAGAATCACGGGTTTTGTTTCTCCGCGGAGGGGACCGTCTTCGAAAGCTTTTGGCGCCTATGTGAGTGTCCTCCAGCGTTTCCCCATTTGGGCGCGGAGGCTCTTACTTTGGAGGACGAGGTTGGATTCCTCGACTTAGTGTTTGATGGCAATTTGTACTGGTCTTCGCATGTGGCGCCGTTCAGAGGGGAATGTGAGCGATTTCTTTGTTTTTTGCGGGTTTTGAGTGCCACATCCTGGGGAGCTGACCAGTCTGTTGCTTAGCGTTTTTACCGCTCTCTCATCCGGTCCAAGCTGGATTCTGGCTATATCGTTCATGGCCCTGCGCGTCCTTCTGTTCTTCATCGCCTTAACCCGATTCACTTCCGGGGTGTCCGTGTTCCCATTGGAGCCAGGCCGACAAGCCATGTGTCAGGTTTGTGTGTGGGGTCTGGAGAGCCTCCGTTGTATTGTCGTGGGGATGATTTTCTTTATGCTTAAGATTTGCTTTAAAATACTATTATATTATTCTCGTAATACAAGATGTTTATGGAGGAATATGTAAAGAGATGACCGGCACATTGAAGAAGAGAATATTGGGATGTTGGCAGGAGATCACAAGAAATTGAGCGAAAATCTAATCGTTCGTTTTCTTTTGCATCTCCAGTCGATTTCTCTATGTATCTACAAATCGGGTGCAATACTCATTTTATAAATGAAATAAGTGAATCACGTGTTTTGGTAATATCTTAAAATACAATATTATTTCTGAAAATGTGAATGACATGCTGAGTGATGAATTGTTTTCTCTTGCAGGATACAAAATGAGTCCTTAGAGTGTCTTGGATAAAGGTGCAAAATTAATATCGATGATACCTATTAAAAGATTAAAACTCATATCTTCAATTGCATTAAGTGTTTAGTCTGTTTATCTACATATTTACAATTGTGTTGTAAATAATTTTATAATCATGTTAATATATCAGTTATAATTGAAATAGTGTTCGAAATATTATGCTATTATTCTCGTAGTACAAGATGTTTATGGAGGAATATTTAGAGAGGTGACGCAACGCAATGAAGATGTGAATATTGGGACGTCGGTGAGAGATCGCAAAAATTGAGCGATAATGTATTCGATCAGTCTTTGCGGGCTCTTATCGATTCTCTATGTATCTACACGTCAGCCGCGATATCCATTTTATAAAAGAAATAAACGTGCAATGTATTACGATATTTTAAATTACAACATCTTATCTTGAGGGAAGAATGACATGCTAATTGTGAATTATTTCTTATTTCAGGATAAAAAATTTCTTTTCACAGTGTCTTCGATAAGGCTACTACAATAACATAGATGACAGCTATTAAAAATTAAAAAATATGTTACATTGCAGGAGTATTTAACCGGTATCTCTACATATGTGTTGGAAATAATTTTATATGTATGTAACTTTATGACATAATTTAATGTGCTTAAAATATTATGATAATTTGTACATAGTTTAAGATCTTTATGGAGGAATATTTAGATACATGAGCAGCAAAATGAAGAAGTGAACATTGGAATGTCGGTGATGGACACCCAATAAATGTGCCAAGAATCCTTCGCTGGATTTTTTGTGTCTCCTATCGATTTCTCTATGTATCTACGCGGTGGATTCAACACACATTTTATATATAAAAAAATGGCATGTATTTTCATATTTCAAAATACAACAAAATTTCTGAAAGTGTGAATGACATGCTAATTGTTGAATTATTTTCTCTTTTAGGATACAAAATGGGTTCTGACAGTATGTTGGATGAAGCTACTACAATAATATTGATGGTAGCTAATAAGAGAATAAAAATATGCGTTCAATTGCATGAGGTTTTTTTCTACATATCCCCTAATGTGTTGAAAATAGTTTTATAAGCGTGCAAATATCTGACTATTAATGTAATCATTATTTAAATGTTAAGATGTTTTTCCAATAGTAGAAAGTGTTTATAGAAAAATATTTGGAGAAATGACCAGTACAATGAGGAAGTGAATAGTGGGAGATCGGTAATCGATGCCCAATAATTGTGCCAAGAATTCACTTTCTCATTTGTTTGGTGTCTCGTATCGATTTCTCTATGTATCTACACGTCGGCTGCACTCACATTTTATAAATGAAATAAATATGCCATGTACTGTGACAATGTTTCAAAATACAAAATCATTTATAGAAATTGAATGACGTGCTAAATGATGAATTAATTTCCCTTTCAGAGTACAAAATGGGTTCTGACAGTGCTTTGCATAAGGTTACTGCAATAATATCAATGAGATCTCTTAAAAGATGAAAAATAATAAACTATATTGAATGAGGTGTTTAATCTGTTTATCTACATATCTATCCCTCAGGGGCCCAATTTTTAGGTACGGGGCGTAGCGACCCCGAGGCACCCGAGCTGCTCCTGTATTTTCACGCTCAGCGAGGTGGACTCATTTTTATTTCGCATATATTTTATTTTTTTATTTGCTCTACTGCCCCGTTTTTGTCTGATTTTTTCCCCCGTGTTTGACACTGGAAAATGTTACTGCGTATCGGCGTAACTCCCAGCACTGGGTTATAATGTAAGTCTTTACCGTTTCCGCTCGTAAAAGCCAAGTCCGGGGAAGGGCCATTATATGAGCTCTTGACTTCCTGCAGGCGTTGGGTCCTTTTGTCAACCCACAAAAATATGTGACCCTGAGGTGATTTTGTCTAGGCCAGAACAGGTCACCTGAGCCGGGGTACCGCCCAGGAAGCACGCTCCCATCGGAGACAGTTTCGATGCTGGAGAATAATATCACTGTGGTGAACGAAAACAATTTCATACATATGAAAAGAAAAAGGAGTGACCGAGAGAACTGTGCCTCGTTACTTGGTAATTATTCGAACAGAAGCCGGCCAGTCGTTTAACCCGTTAAACCCATTAGTCATTCAGAAGGCCAATGACCCCATAGATGGGCCCGTGAAATCCTGCACACGACTGCGTAAAGGATCACTTTTGGTGGAGATCATTGTAATGTATGATGAAACCCATTGGTGAAGGAGACGATTCTCCACGGTTATCCCATGCGTGTTGAGCAACATGGCACACTCAATTCGTTGCAGGGTGTTATTTCTACCAATGTACTGAACGGAATGTCTGACCCGGACATGCGGAGATGTTTGGAAGCCCAAAGGGTCACTTCAATATATCGAGTGCAGGCTAGGAAAGAGGGTGAATTGCATCTTACCCGAACTCTTTTCCTCACCTTTAACGGGGTTGAATTGCGGCAGAGTATTAAAGCGGGCAACGAGGTCATGGAGATGCGCACGTACATACCGAGCCCGTTTTCTGTAGGAGTGCCACTTCCATCTGTGCAACCCGCGGGCAAAATAGTCACGAAGGAACATGGTCATCCGCTCCGGTCTGCGGAGATCATCCAGCCTCATCCCGCGAATGTCCTTCTTTTAGAGAGGGGTGTTATATTCAGGAGATCCGGGTAAAGGAAAAGCTCTGATTTACTGAGGCCCAGAAGTGTTTCTAATCTCGCCAACCCGTTGTTCCTAAGATCGATACATACACCCCAGCAGCCTATTCATCGATCCAGAAGTGCGACTGCAGTACGCAGACCTGCGACCTTGTCTTTACACGGGTCCCCAATGTGCCCTGTTCTCCCAAGCGCTCTACTGAGAAGCCCAAACCCATAGTTTTTAATGCATCAGAAATTAACTTTAAGACTAGTTACACAAAGAATGACTTTTTGAAAACATCTACTCTTCCTGAAAAGCAGAAGAGCTCTTCTCCTTCTCGGAGGTCCCGCACCCATGATTGGAGCACACTCTCTAGGCAGCTGCCATCACCGCCTATCTCTACATCCAACCGATTCCAGGAGCTGGATTCGGTGGATACTTCTCAGTGGGTGAGCCCTCCCTCTCAGGTGGTCATAGAGCAGGATGCGCCTTCTCCTGGAAAAACCCGCAGTCCCGCACGACTCAAAAAAGACGGGTGATTCACCCTGGTCCTTCCAAAAATATGGTTGTGTATTTTTAATTTATTTTATATAACTTTAGCAATGACTATCTTTACGTGGAATGTACGTGAACTCCGCAGAGGACGACCTGACTCGGAGTTACCTTTACGATTGATTGACTCTGCGCTTGTTTCTCTCCAGGAGCCTAAACTTCGACCACAAGATTCTTTTACTATACTCGGTTACTCTTCGGTCAGGGTTGATCTTCCTCCCGCAATTGGCACTCCCGCGCATGGGGGAGTTATACTTTTATACTCAATGACGTATATATATGAATACTGTTTAACGCCCGTTTTTCCTACAGAGGCACCACAGGCGATGGACACTGATGATACATGAAATGAAATGATGTATTGGGAAAGGATTTATTTTTATTTTATAGAAGGAATCGTTCCAGGCATAAGTTTCGGGTACCTCCTCGCCATTTGCCATTTATGACCGAAGAAAACCTGGAAAAAAAAGTCAGTCAGGAAGGACGGTGCTGGCGGTATTCTAACCCAGACCTCCCGCTCACGAGTCCGAGACTAAACGATCCTGGCCACCCGTGGCGGTACGCAGTGACGTGTACAGTACTTCAATTAACCTCCATACACCTATACAGGCTGCTGCAGCGTCATTTCACTTCTAAGGCGTTAGTTTTTCTGTCTGCACTATTTACTTCCTGCACCTGCCACTGTCGCAATAGATGATCTATAGAAGCTACCTGTTGCAGTTTCAGCTACCACCATCTTCTACTTTTGGGGAATTTTAATGCGCACCATCCCCTATGCTGTTCCAACACGGAGTTTGCCAGGGGTAGCATGTTGGCAGACTTTCTAGACCGCCATGATCAAATTCTGCTTAACACTGCTCATTCTAAATTTATTTCTGACTGCAACCATTGTTTTTCTCACTTGGACCTAGCCTTTTGTTCTGCTTCTCTTGCTGTACATTTTACCCTGAACGTCATCTCTGAAATATATTCTAGTGACCACTTTGCATGTCAGATACATGTACTCTCTTCAAACGCACATTCTCAGCGCGCGTCCAAATGACTTATTGCAAAAGCGAATTGGCACCGCTTTCGATCTCTGGCTGTATTCTCAGGGATGGATTTTCCATCCGTCGATGCCGCGATCGAGCTCCTCGATACGGTCATACTTCATGCCGCAGTTCAGGCCATTCCCCGGTCGTCTTGCCACCCCAGGAGCTTAACAGTTCCCTAGTGTACCGATGAATGCCGGGATGCGTTGCGCTCACGCCGAGGTGCTCTCCGAGTTTTTCGTCGCCACCCTACTTGGGACCAACAAGATTCGCTATAAACAAGCCAAAAGTCGTCCGGTCATCAAAAATAGCAAAAAGGCGTCTTGGGTAGCTGTCACCTATTCTTTAAAGTGCACAACATCGTCATCTGTTGTTTGGGAACAGCTACGTCGCTTTGCGGGCAAAACTACTTTTACGCACCTTCGCTGATGTTTCGAGCTCCGCCAATTACTCTCCTTCATTTGGTACTTTAAAGGAGCAGGTTTAATCGAATGGTTTCTCCTTGGCCGCCGACCATCAGGAGTGCTATAAAGTTCCTTTTACCACCAGGGAATTGGAGCATGCCCTTTCTACCTCTCGGCATTGCCCACCGTGGACAAATGGCATTCATGTGGCTATGTGGCGGAGGCAGGTGAGGCTTTTTTCATTACAGATGTTTCATTTGTTATTTATATTTATTTATTGCATCAATGACGTTTGGCGGGTGGCCGCTGTCATTCCTGTACATTGGGGCAGGAGAGGGCCCACATATTCCTTCCGGTGGCGGTCCGATTTCCCTCACTGGCTGCGTCTGCCGGGTGGTGGAGCGCATGATTGACGGGAGGATTATGTGTTGGTTAGAGTCGAGGAATTTGTTGACGAAGTCTTAGTGCGGTTTTCGGCGTCATCGTTCCTCAGTCGACCATCTTGTGACTCTAACCACCCATGTAATGGACGGTTTTGTACGGCAATGCCGGGTGATGGCCGTATTTTTCTATCTGGAGAGGGCGTGCGGTGCTTGCTGGAGAGGCGGCGTCCTCCGTGCGATTCACGATTGCCGTGTCCGTGGGCGTATGTCGGTTTTTAATCGGGAGTTTGAGGAGGATCGGGTTTTTGATGTTGGCGTGGGCTCGGTTACGTCATCTGTTTTTGCTCGGGATAGCGGTGTGCCTCGGGGCTGGGTGCTTGGTCTCGCGCTGTTTGCCGCTGCTATTAGTCCTGTCACTGAGTGTTTCCTGCCGAGAGTTCAGTCGTCCTTTGTTTGCACACGATTTTGCCATCTTTCTTTCCTCTCGGAGGGCTTCGCTCTTGGAACGCCGCCTCCAATGATGTCTCGATCGCCTTTGCGCTAGGAATGAGAATCACGCGTTCCGTTTCTCCGCGGAGGGGACCGTCTTCGTGAGCTTTTGGCGCTGTGGTGAGTGTCTTCCACCGTTTCCCCATCTTGGCGCGGACGAGTTTGGATTCCTTGACTTAGTACTTGATGGAAATTTGTGCTGGTCTTCGCATGTGACGCCGTTCACAGGAGAGCGTGAGCGTTTTCTTTGTTTTTTGCGGGTTTTGGGTACCACATCCTAGGGAGCTGACCAGTCTGTTGTTTGGCGTTTTTACCGCTCTCTCATCCGGTCCAAGCTGGAATCTGGCTATGTTGTTCATGGTTCTGCGCGTCCTGCTGTTCTTCATCGCCTTAACCCGATTAATCTCCGGGGTGTCTGTGTTCCCATTGGAGCCAGGCCGAGAAGCCATGTGACAGGTTTGTGTATGGGGTCTGGAGAGCCTCCGTTGTATATTCGTGGGGATAATTTGCTTTATGCTTACGATTTGCTTTAAAATATTATTATATTATTCTCGTAATACAAGATGTTTTTGGAGGAATATTTAAAAAGATGACCGGCACATTGAAGAAGAAAATATTGGGATGTTGGTGGGAGATCACAAGAAATTGAGCGAATATCTAATCGTTCTTTTTCTTCGGATCTCCCGTCGATTTCTCTATGTATCTACAAATCGGGTGTAATACACATTTTATAAATGAAATAAGTGAATCACGTGTTTTGGTAATATTTAAAAACACAATATTAATTCTGAAAATGTGAATGACATGCTGAGTGATGAATTATTTTCTCTTGCAGGGTACAAAATGGGTCCTTAGAGTGTCATGGATAAAGGTACAAAAATAAAAAAATGGTAGCTTTTAAAAGGTTAAAACCCATATCTTCAATTGCATTAAGTGTTTAGTCTGTTTATCTACATATTTACAATTATGTTGTAAATAATTATACAAGCATGTTAATATATCTGTTATAATTGAAATAGTGTTCGAAATATTATGCTATTATTCTCGTAGTACAAGATGTTTGTGGAGGAATATTTAGAGAGGTGACGCAACGCAATGAAGATGTGAATATTGGGACGTCGGTGAGAGATCCCAAAAATTGAGCGAATATCTATTCGACCAAACTTTGGGGTCTCTTATCGATTTCTCTATGTATCTACACGTCAGCCGCGATATCCATTTTTTAAATTAAATAAACGTGCAATCTATTACGATATTTTAAATTACAACATCATATCTTGGATAAGGCTACTACAATAAATTAGATGACAGCTATTAAAAATTAAAAAATATGTTAAATTGCAGGAGGTATTTAATCGGTATCTCTACATATGTGTTGGAAATAATTTTATATGTATGTAACTTTATGACATAATTTAAAATGTGCTTAAAATATTATGTTAATATGGTCATAGTTTAAGATCTTTATGGAGGAATATTTAGATACATGAGCAGCACAATGAAGAAGTGAATATTGGGATATCGGTGATCAATGCCCGATGATTGTGCCAAGAATCCACTCGCATAATTATTTGATGTCCTCTGTGGATTTCTCTCTTTATCTACACGAAGGCAGCAATACACATTTTATAAAGGAAATAAATGTGGCACGCATTATGATTATATTTCAAAATACAACATGATTTTTAGGAGTGTGTGATGAAAGAAGATTACCCCAGAGAGGCCCTACAAGTGGTCGTAGATATCACTTGTAGAAAAGTTGAAATATATATGCCATGCACAGAAGTTGTTGTTATCTATTTTTTTATTAATTTGCGAGTCTACGGATGAATACACACACACACATATACGCACAAATATAAATATAAATATATACATATATACACACATTAAAATATTTTAGGTTGTCTTTAACAAAATATGGTTTATTTCTGGGTACAGCATGCTTTCTAGATGCTGGTTTGCGAGTATTGAAATGTAGAACTGGAATGATGAAGTAAATGCCAGGTGTGCAAAAAGTAAGGAGGAAAATATATGCGCTCAATTCTTTCGTATCTTTGATCAATTTCGCAATATATCTGCAGGTCCTACGTAATATTTTTCAAATAAATAGAATATTGCAAGTATTTATATGCTGCGTAATATACTGTTGTTTTTTTACAAGACACTTGATGGGCTCCGGAAATGTATTTGCGAAAGTGGAACACACGAAATGTGGAACTGTACATGGTGAAGTCAAACTGTTGTGCGATAAATAAATGTTCGCTTTTTATTTTCGATTTCTCTATAAATGTAAAAGTACGCTGAAAAATTATTCATATGTAAAACTAACATAATTTATATGCTGTTTAATATTTATGTTTTATTTTTCAGTGTACAAACATTCTTAGAAGAGGATATACTTTTTTTTATTATTTATACTATTATTTATACTATTTATTGGAAATTCATACAATTATTCTAGAGGTTCTGATCTCTATCAGGTAGCTAGTCAATGTGTACATATCAGAACTATTTAGATGAGCACAACATAGTGTCCGCCAAAGATGGCCGGGATCTTTAAGGCTTGGACTCGTGAGCGGGAGGTCTGGGGTTCGATTCCCTTACCCGACCGTCCTCCCTGACTGAGGTTTTTTCCAGGTTTTCCTCGGTCCACATAAATGGCAAATGCCGGAGAGACATATTAATATTTTTACTCTACAATACTTACATCCTGATATCTTCTTACTACATCAGGACTTAATACTCCAGATTTCATTTATTTATTCCACTTACATTTTCAATACAATTTTCAATACAATTTAAATTCTACAGATTTTAAGATCTACACCAAAAAATAAAAAAATAAAACTATAAATAAGAAAAATTAGAACTTCAATGAACTATATCGGTACTGGAGCACTGCAGCTTTTTACTATAATTTATAATTGCATCTACAATTGCAACTGGTATCCAGTAGCAATGATTACATTTTACATTTAAATTTTATTGATTTACAATTATTATCCTATTTAATATATATCTTCATTTCTACTAGCACTCGGTATCCTGGCTGCTCCCCACTGGAAGTCCTGGCATCAGAACCTGGGCATCAATGGAGTAGCTGCCGGTCTCAAGCAGCACTTTACTGAAGCTATGATATGCTGACATTGCAGTTTCCCGCTCTTCTTTCCTTCTCTTGATTTCCGTCTACTTCTTCCTGCTTCCTTTCCGCCCGAGAACTATCCTTTTCCCTTCTTCTATCTATTCTACTCTCTTCTTCTGATTCGAATTGGGTGTTATCTTCTTCTAATTGTGGTTGTAAATATCATTCTTGCCTTTTCCTGATTCTCTCAGATCTTCTAGGGGAATATACCATTTCTGGCCTTTGGATATTTTATCTTTTTTTTTTTTTTGCCATTTTTATATTCTTCTGCCATTTTGCATGATATTTTATTTGTTAGCTAGTTCATTGCCCTAAAATCATCTTCGTTTCTCATGATGTTCCAAATGCACTTCCCTGCAAGTAGTCGTCTTTCCTCTGCTACGATTGACTGGTATTTAGGGCATTCAAATGAGACATGTTCCAGTGTATCGATCACGTTACAGTCCGTAAATGCATTATTTGCTTTTAAATTAAATCTTTGTAAATATGAGCAATATGGACCATGGCCTGTTACATAATGCACTTAACCCTTATTGGGATGAACATGCTTATATTGTAATCTTTCCTTTATGGATGGGAATATTTCATGTACTCTTCTGCCTTCTTTTATTTCATCCCATTCTCGTTGCCATATTTGTATAAGGAATCTTTAACTTCTTTTTTATTCCGACACTTTTTACCAACAATATTCATTATTTTTTAATTATTTTGTTTTTAAGCCAATAAGAGGCTGATCTTAATCGAACTAAATAATCAATTGGCCATATACCCATTATTATTAATAGTCCCATTGTTGAAGTAGTGGAAAATGCCCCTGTACATCTCAATAAAATTTTTCTTTGTGAGCTCCTTAAAGTACGTATAAAATGTACCTCACGTGCCTTTTCCCCCCAGACTCCTCCTCCATAGTTTATTATGGCTGCAAACATGCTATTATGATAGATATTAATTCCGTTAGCATGTATATTGAAATATTTTTGTCCAATATTGACCAACTTAAACATTAATTTTTCTGCTCTAGTTCTTGCTTTCTACATGTTTCTTAAAAATTAGTTTTTCATCCAAATAGATACCTAAATATTTATTTACTGCTTGTCTCTTAATATTGTTATTGTTAATTTTAATACTCTGATTTCTGTTTAAGTTTCCTTTTAAAAACATATATGATGATTTGTGAGTAGCAATTTCTAATTTTGCTTTTATGTACAAATTTTTTACATGTTCAGTTATTATATTTGATCTCTTTTCAATTTCCTTTATATTATTTCCTTCTATTATTATTAGTAAGTCGTCTGCATATGCGATAATATCTTTTATACTGTTTAATCCTTCCATTTTTTCTATTAGAGTTTCCAAAAATATATCCCATAATATTGGCCCTAATATTGATCCCTGCGGACATCCTTTGGTAATTTCCTTTGTAATAAACTGGTTTGCACCCTTTACGTACACTCTTCTATTTTTACAATAATCTATTAACAAATTATAGATACATTTTGGATATTTATTTTTCCTTAAAATTTGAAACAATGCTGGCCACCATAAATTATCAAACGCTCCCGCAATATCGAAAAATATTGCTATTATGTATTTTTATTAGCTGTTTTTGCAGTTTCTATTTCCTCGATCATGGCATCCTCTGTAGACTTGCCTTTTCTAAATCCAAACTGTTTACTGGTCATACCAATCATTGATCTATATTCTTCTATTCTTTTGCTCAAAAGTTTTTCTTGGATTTTGCCCAAAATATTTAATAAGCATATAGGCCTATAGAATTTCAGTTGCGTGGGATCTTTGTCAGCCCCTTTGATTAAATGATCACATTCGCTTCCTTCCAGCAGTAAGGCACTCTTCCCTGCCATAGACAGTTATTAAACCATTGGCACAGGTACGGGGTAATCTGATCTTCCAACTGTTGCAGCACTTCCGACTTTATTTCATCCGGTCCTGGTGATTTGTTCTTTAATTCTTTTACAGTTTTTCTTATTTCATCTTCATGATAGGGGAAAATGACACCTTCATCTATTTTTACAGTAATGAGTTCTTTTCTTAGTTTTCTGTGCTCTGAGTTATCATTTTCTTCAATATCATTAGGTAGTAGTTTTAGAAGTAGAAGATTTATAGAGTCTATCCAGTTAACAGTCATTTTATTCTCCCCTTTATCCAGAGTGGATATTATTTCTGGGGCTTTTACTTTCTGCATTATTAGTTTGTAAGGTGTATCCCATATGTTGTTGGTAAGGTTTTTCTCTACGAAGTTTTTTCCATGCAGCCTGGCGATATTCTTCTATATTTTCCTTATATTTTTTTTCTAATTTCTCTATATTTATTTATTTTCTCTTTCTGGGGCAATAATAGATTTCTGGTAAATTCTTCTAGCTTTTCTAACTGGTCTTCTTAATTTTGATAGGTTATCATTCCAGAATGTTGGTGAAGTGTTATGTTTTTTATTTATTCTGGGTATGCTGCACATCATAGCTTTTTGGATGACTTTGGTTAGTACTGTTGCTTTATTGTTACAGTCATCTTGAGGTTTAGGCATTTTTGGCAATTTAAATTCCGTTTTTAGTTTATCCCAGTTAGCTTTCTTTATATTGTAGGGTCTTTTATTCTCGTTCCATCTCTGTTCTTGGTTTGTGTTAATTGTATTTCGAAATAAATTATATTGTGATCACTTGACGTCAGTAATTGATCTGCCTGTCAGTTTGTAACAATTTTGCTTGCTCTTTTATTTGTCAACGTGATGTATATGTTAGATGTAGCTCCTGCTCTATTACAGTAAGTTGGTGGGTTACTTGGTTTATTCTCTACATTTAGCTGTAGCTCCGCTATTATCTCCTCCAGTAGTTCTCCCCTTTTATTCTTGTACCTAGTTACTGTTCCACCATTGAGAATGTGCATTAGCATCCGCCATATATATTACTGGAGAATTTTTATAACCATTTTCTATTTCTCTTATTCTGTTTATATATGGTTCTATTCGTTCGCTAAACTGAAAATATTGATTTACTAAAACAGTATTTTCCCCTTAGTGCTATTTCTATGCAATTTGTATGTATATCACTTAGTTGCGTTATTTTCACCACTTGTATTTCCGAATTAATAACTATTATTGTTTCCATAGGGTTTCCTTTATCTATTACTGTTCTAAAATTTGTCGATATGTATGCTGGTTTACCATTTACACAATATGGTTCCTGTATACACAGAATATCTAATTGCAGTTCTTCTGATAGCCTCCTTAATTCCATCATAACCAATTTACTTCTTTGGGCGTTTATTTGCCCTATTTTTATAAATTTTATTACTTCCATTAATTATGATAAGTATGAATATGACTATTTGGCCAAGATTTTTGGAAATCGAAGGCTATCCTTCCGTGACTGAGTACGAAATGATGATACAGTTCTTCCAGGTCTAAAATTTCTAATTTTCTTTCAAATGCCGTCTGTAATAATTTCCATAAGTCTTTTGAATTTGTAGGTAGGTTTTGTGTTCTTAATTCTAATCTGTCTGCTGCTTCTGGGAATAGAAATGTTATGTACTTTCCTTTAGGATGTAATTTTCTAGTTACTAATCGTAGAGCTGTTAATAATGTGTTTCTCTCTTCTAATCTACTTAATTTTAGTTTTAATTCGAATTCATAATAAATATTTTGTGGATTGACATTTGTTACTATATTTTCTTTACTTGGGTGGGCTGCTTTCTCTTCGCCTCCAATACTTTGATGCTGGCGAAACGTGTGTTGCTGAGTCACCTTTTTGTTAGACAGCTGTGTAATGAACCTTGCGTCCTCCATCTCTTCCGCTTTTTCTTCCTGCCATTCCTGCATATTTTTCTGTTTTACATAGCGATGATCATGACAGCTCTGTGTATCTTCCTTCTTCAGGGAGATGCTCTTGTTGACCTCCACCAGCTTATGCGTGTAATTTGTATTGTTATTATCGTTCTGTTCTTTCCTAGTTATTTTAGCTTTTGCAATTCTAAACGTTGAGTTTAATTTTAACTGGTGCTTGCTATTGATTTCCTCTGCTTCCTTTTTCTCTTCTAGCGCCTCGATTTCTATCACTTTTTGACACGAAGTCACATCACTGTCCTTTTCGTTCATTGAATTGACAAATTTTGCTTTTGTGTTTAATCTTGAATTTTCTTTTATTCTTGCCCATAGCGATTTTAAAAATCTACTGCTCAGCTTTTTTTGCGAGACGAATTGTTCAATCTGTACTTCTATTTGTTCCTTGTTCCCTTCCTCTTCTTCTCCTTCGTCTTTTGTACTTATATTTTCATCCATTAGGGCTTGATAATTCACTTCGATCTTTTTCTTAATTCCCATTTCTTTATCTATGGTGTTGATTCTTAATTTTGGGGGTAAAGTAGGTTTGTTGTGTGACGATATCTTCAGTTCTTCATTTAATTTTGTGTTATATAACAGCTCCAGGATTTCATTTTCATCTGTCTGTGTGTGACTGTCTGTGGTTTTGGAATTGTCCCTAAGTTTAAGTTTGTGGGCTATGACTCTTTCTAGGTTCCTTTTAATTCTACTGGGGGTATTTCTTCTTTTGGGTTTTCCTCTTTTTATGTCCGTTTTACTTCTATCCATAATCAGTTCGAGAGATTACTCTTTCCCACATTAATTTATAGGTAGGACAATTTTGCCTTCCCCCACATTTCTTGTTTCTTCTGCAACAGGGAATCATATGGGCTGTTGTTCTTTCTTAGCACATTCTTTCCTTTCATGATCTTCCCCACAGCGTCCGCAGATTAATTTGTCCCAATTGCAATATTTTGCCACATGACCATAATCGTAGCATTTACGGCAGCTGGCCACTGAAATGAAATCTTTAATACTGACTGAAATCCAATATATATTCTACCATTTGGGATTATGTGTTTCCTTAACTTTGCGGACACCTCCACTACTGGTGTACGGTTGCCCTATTTCTTGGTCCTGTTTTGAACCTAAATTTAAATTAATTTTTGAAATCTTCTCTTGAAATATATTGTTCAAAATTCTGTATGTAAATATCTTCAGAGATTTCTTCTTCCTTGGCACCAGCCAATACATCATACAAAATCATCAACGGGTTCCTCTTTCTGGGTGGTTCAATCCTTAAGTCTTTTCCCTTTAGGTTGTTGCTATTTATAACTTTAAGTCATCCTCTGTTTCCGTTTCCATTAATAAATTTTTTCCGGCAGTTCTCAAGCTTCTTATTTTAATTTTCTCTGCTGCAGGTTTCAAATTCTGCCTCACTATTCTTTGTAACTCTCTTACATCCGTGGTTTTGTTTGAGGAAATGAAGACGGTATGCTTTTTAGATTCAACTGTTCTCTGAAGTTTTTGCATTTTACCCGTAGGTGCTGGTATTGTTGTTACTTGTGCAAAGGTTCTTACTGGTTCTTCACATCTCATCTCGTGTAGCTCCTTTGCCAATTTTGCTTCTGATTTCGCCTTCTCTCCCTCTATTATTGCGTTTTTGTAGTTTCGCTAATAGAATATAAGACTTCTTTCTTCTTTTCCATATTAATCTTCTCTTTTGCAATGAGCATATTAATTTCAGTTATCACTCCTACAACGGTATCTATAGGCTCCATGTCAGAATCAAGGTTTCCTTTCGCTTCCTCTTTCTTTCTTAAATCGCTCTGCACTACCGTGCTCTTCCTTTTCTCTGTTTCTGCTTCCCTATTACCATCTCGTTTTGCCCTATCTATTTTTCTTTCTGGTGACCTACTTAATGAGTGTCGTTGCAAGAATACCTCTTTTTCTTCCATTCTTCATTTATTTACAAGGGGAAGACACCCCCCAAAAAACCCCTTCCTATCTCGTATAGTTTTATGTTATAAACTATGGCAATTATTCCTTTGTAACATCAGGTGTAATGTTATTCACCTCTGCTTGCTGCCGTGCTAGCGTGCGCGTGCGACTGACGTCACACGAGCTACTAGCTGGCGTTCTGTTACTTGCTGCCACGTTGTTGTTACTAATATTTCATAAAGTATTTTACTGTATATCCTATTTCCATGGAAATTACTAGCTATTTGGATTTATAACTTTCTTTGTAGATTGTGCTTAAAGTATGCTTTCTTTTTACGGTACACTATTTCATATACACTCACTTTTACCTCAACAAAAACAGTCTAATACTGGACACAATTTCCCTTACTATGCCGCGCTCGGTAACCAGAGCGCAACCCTGCCAGGGAGACACTCTAAATTTAGACCTGGAACGTTTCCTTTCTTAAAAATTATTCTTTTCCAATTAATCATTTCATCTTATTTATCATCAGTGTCCGCCGCCTGTGGTGCTTCAGTAGTAAAAATGGGCGTTTAACACTATTAAAAATAAAAAAAAACACAACAGAGGACATGAATTATGGCACTTGTAACAGTAAAGAAGTGAAACAAAAAGAAAAGGGTTTCTTTCTCTTTAAGAAATAAAAAATGGATGGATATAAAATGCTAGTTAATTTATATACGATCATTAACAATTTACCCATGAAGGCATTGGCTCCAATTCTTTTTGGCGCTCGTTGTTCCAACAAAAAGCACTTCCTACCATAAACCATAAGCAATTTGAAGCAAAGGGAAGGTTATTTATGAGGGAATTAAAATACTCATGCAAATTGAATAACAATTCGTTCGTTAAGTGTATAAGGGATGTGTCTGTGTTTCTACTAATTAACTATCCCCAAAATGTGTGATCAATTTCAAGATCACCTAGGTTAGATTTGGGTCAAAAATATGTATCCACCTTTTCATATTAAATATCTGAATACAGATGAATACGAATTTGATTATATGAAAAACGACGAAAGAATGTTTCACTAAAATTTTGCGACTGAAATCTAAATCACTTTCTAGCGAGTTGATTTAGCTACAATTAATGGTCTTTATATTAGTTGTGTCTTGCAAACATTTGTCATAATAATGAATCTATATCCAAACTGGAAAAAATTTAACAACGAGGAGTATTTTCTCAATTCCCCATTATACATACACATATTGCATTAAAAACTCACGCATAAAATGAAATAACATTTTATATTCAAAAGATCAGTTTCTTACAAGTAAACGACTAGTAAAACTAGTTGCTCTTGAATGCTATAACATCCCTCTAGCACTTATATGCTAAACAAGTGCCATATACTCCAGGTTTCATAAATGGAAATAACACAAGAATCGACAAAGTTCAGCTGCACAAGTCAACTATGAGAACAATTTATGGCAGCAGAAATATGTAATAATTGTTAATTCTGTAGCACATTTCTCAAATAAATTCCACCTGCATTATTCAATGTAATGTATCATGCTTTCATTAATAGGAGTATATTTAGATAACGTATATAATAAACTCGCGTTTTATTGTGGATAATATTTTTTATAACTACAAGAAATTATAACGAACTACCGGAGTTGTGAACAGAAGAGGTCCTTTACCTGCGTGTCCCTCCTCGTACCACAACTCTCTTCCACAAAAATAGAAATTTTGTGATACTTTTCATTATTGCGATCAATTACACTGAATGCTTATAATGTAGTATATCATTTACCGTGACTCAGTTTAAATCCCCCCCCCAAATAAAAAGCATTTGTGTAAATGAATTTTAGGATTGGCTAAACAGGACAGGAGAAAGTCTTAAACGAATAGAAAAATTATTGTTTACTTCATAGCTTAAAGCTGGCTGTTTATTTTCTGATAGTTTAATGCATGAAGTTCTAAGACACAGAGTATATTTTATATAAAATGGGAATAAGAAAATTTTAAATGGAATGGAGAGAAATATATATATCTCAACCACTTCCTATTACCATGTCATTTCCTCCATTTACTGATATTGCCTAAAGTTATAATGCTGCCTCAAAAGAAGAACAATACTTTGATGATAATTAAAAATAAGCAGTTTTATAACTACTGCCAATAGTACTAGGTGCACCTTTGTATTTTATGCACGAGTCGTATACCGTACATGCTTAAATATGAAACATAATTAGAAAGAGGAACAAATAATAATAAAAAACGTCAGTAGTAATAATAATAAAGAAATATTTGTTAAAACTATGGAAAACAGTATTTACAGATAAATGATGAAAAACATATAACATGTTATTTATAATTACATCTATTATTGTGTTCTAACCAAAATAAATTGCTTCTAGCTTCGCGCACTTTGGCTAGGAAAATGCCCATATTTATCCAAATATTGTGATTCACAAACATATCTCAGCAGCCAATCGTCCTTTAATTGCCTTTAAAAAGTTTGCTGGGAATGGCTTTTTTCTAAGGGGCACATTACCAATGAGTACATTTGGATAGAATATGTACCCATTCCTCCTTCCCTTCACAAAATGGGAAAAATATCCTACTAAAGCCATTCGTTATTTTTGAGCCTTCCAACAACAATTCCAGATCTCGCCTTTCTCCCTAAAACAAGCATTTACACCTCTGTATACCAGGTTAATAAATGTTCATTTGATAGACTCAGGGAGACTTTCATGTTAAATTCTGCCTCGATTCCTGCCTGCCGATTATCTCTAGTCTTGTTCTAACCTTCTTCCGCATATTTTTACCATTTTCATTGCCTCGTTGCCATTTGGAACCCAGGCCAATTTTTTGAATCTTTTTTCCAGCTCTGCAGCCCAGACGTTGATGTTATATGTTGCATCTGGTGTCTATAGCATTTACCGCGAACTGTGAACTGATCTCCTTGCATTAGTCTAAGCCAGTTTTTTTACCGTCTTTATTTTGCTGTTAGCAGATATGCATAGTAACCCACCTCCCTCGTGACCCCAAAGTTTGACGTTCCTTCCGAGAACCCGAGAACCATTTTCCAAAAATTTATTTGAATTTTATTTACATGTTAAAACTCTTTCCCACCCCATATTTCACTTCCACATAGCTGCTACCAATTCACATACCCTAGTAACCAAAATTCCTTTTGTAGTTCACCAATTATTCAAATGTTATCTTTTGGTGCTCATTCTGTTACAAAAATTTCTATCCGGCCTGTGCACGATTAGCTTAATGGTAAAGGAAAGAAATGAAGTTTCAAAAATAGTAACTTTGATTGTGTTGTTTACATTTAGGTTAAAATAAAATAGTTCAACCTAATTTTTCATTGCAAAGCTGGACATTACCAAAAGAGGTGCTCAAAATTGTTCACCATTAGCAGTTTTGCAGGCTTGGCACTGTTGAAGGACATTTTGTGAAACTTGTGCGAGCATTGCGTTGATTTTTCTCATATTTATGAATAGCTTGAAAAACACGTTCCCGCAACAATTTTACTTTTTCCACTTTTTTATGGTGAATCTTATATTTCAAATCCTCTCAAATTAAAAAAGAAAATCTTTGAGATTGGGGCTATGTGGGGGGGGGGGGCCTGCACGATCGGTCCATCGATTATGAAATGTAATCGATGTGTAGGAAATGGGGCACTGCATGGGTAATGGACGGGTCTCCGTTGAGCTAAAAAACCATCTAGCACCTAATTTGTGGAAGAATATCTCCAGAAATTAAAGCAGACATTCTTCAAGAAATGTTAGATATAAAGCGCTATTGAATCTTTGAGGTAGTACCACATGTTCAATCAGCATATCACCCTAAATATATTTGGGCAGAACCTAACTTGATAACGACATTGTCGAACCATAATCAGATCAAATTTGGGTTTTATGAGAATTGACGATTCCATTCCACATGAAACAAGTCTCGACAGGACAACCACTCACAAAGTCTGCTGGCTGATTAATTAATCATGCACAATGCAATCTGTGGCAGCACATTAAGCACTTTACACGTTGTAGATGATATGGTCGCTACAGTGTTCTCTCAAGACCATAAAATAGGACACTCCAAACTTTTTCGCTTTTTTCGCTTCTTATCTAGTTCCGTTGTTTTTTAAGTTAGTCCCAGCACACTCTATGCTATAATATGTAGAGTTTAATTATGATATATTCCTTGCCGAGAGGTCTTGCCGGATTTCCTATGAGAACTACGAGTTTTCAAGTTCGTACACTGGTGCAGTACCAATCTTCCTGGACAAATCTCGAAACGTACTTATATATTTTCCCCCAGATCCGTTGTTTTCGGCATATTGTTTGGGTTGCATATTCCGCAAAATCCTATGGACATTCCATTCTACCTCAAGCCAGATGAGTTGTTTTCGCAGTTCCATTTACCTCTAAGAAGCCATATAGAAAGGGATTTTTCAAGTGCTATGTCTCGGAACTGAACGACCTGGAGACCTCGCGTGGGCAAGATCGCTACTTCCTTAACTGGGACTGTCTTCAAAGAACATTTCCCACCCATTACCCAGTGGAGAGACCCTTTCTTTGATAAATTGTTTAAAAACAGTCAGCATTCTGCATTACGAGGAATTGACCATTAGTCAATTAGCGACTACCTCGTTTATATCTAAAATTGCGGCGCGCATGATCAAAATTTTGTATAACTAAAAACTACACGTGAGTGGGCTATTTCGCTTATACGTTTCACGACAAACTGTATATTCTATTTAATGTGTATTGTTATCTCTTATTGAGTGTATAAACATGAAAATTTAAAATTTTCGATATACCTCTTAATGCGACAATGTGTGAATACAGAGACCAGTGAAAGCGGAAATGTCAGAAGTTTGCTCATATACGGCAAGAAATTTCAGCATTTTTAGTTTGTACACATATATTCCGCGTGTTGTGTTTGAACATATTAGTCTGAGATTGTGATCCTACAGAGATACTTTAAAAGAAAATATTCTATTATCAGCCGGTGTATACTGATCATAGAAAGGAAATTAAGACCATATTTGCGCTAATTTAGCGCTTTCGTTTCCTTTTGAACAGCAATATTTGAAGCCCACATGTTGATACGTTATAACGAAATGTACCAAGGAGTTTAAAGCAGTATTTGGCATAGATTTCTTGCCGTAAAATTTCCAGACACCTCAAGGACTTCATTTGCCGTATCTCATTTCATTTGTCTTGCCTCATCAACATCTAGAAATATTGTTGAATACTGACAAAAGCATAATGTATTTAGTAGCTTCATCCATACATTACGTACTGCAGTTGTTAACAATGAAAATATGGGACATTTAAGCTCATAAAAGTTATAAAATATGTGATCATTAGTACCATTTTCGGATTTCAGAGTGTGTGCTTCATTTTACACACAATTCTGATAAGTAAAAGTTTTAAGCTGCAGTAAATAATAAAAAGAATGAAATGCAATATCAATGTAATGCAAACAAGCAAACTTAAACAAGCACTATAGGATCAAGGGACTGTGTAACAGTCGCAGACTTTGCCTCTTGAAAATAATGCAGGTAATTAATTTGATAAGCGGTGGTTGTGGTTTTATAGATTTAATGTGCTTGTCCACGCCTATAACTTTTCCTTTCTGCACATATTGATGATTAAAATTACTTACTGAGGTAAATGTATTTTCAATTTTGACAGATTCCATTTTGTGCGCTGACACACTTGGCGATCGAAATGAGAGCAGATCTATTTTCAGTTCTACCCACCTGTTTACCAAAACTCGATTTGAATGCAGTGTATTGGGAAACACATTTTTAAAGTTTTCTGTAGCTCTTGGGAACCCATTTATTAGTAAAATTCTGTTGATCAAAAATTAATCTTAAGAATACTCATTAGGGCAAACAAGACACGACTCAAGGAAACTTTATAGACATCCTGTACTTACGAATAATATTATGCTATGTACATTTCTGAAAATTAAAAGTATAACATTTGTGAGTTGCGTCTAGCTTTTCATAATAATTCCAATATTACAGAAGACAAAAGATCAACATTTCCAGATATGAGGGAATTGTTCACCTGTATTATGCAAAAATCCACATTTTACTTAAGAGTTTTCTCAATGTATTTTAGCTGCTATGCTGTAGAGATTAATGTGTTATTTCATGAGTGAATTGTTGATCCATCCGCGGCAAGGATAAAATGATTTAAACGAAATGTCTAATTACAACAAATTCAGTTTATAGTATGACGCTCTAACAATATAATTTTCACTTTTCTTTCCTGTCTTATAGGGAGATGGCGAAAGCAGTCCTTTACAAGTGTTTCGCATTAGTAACATAGTCTGTTGGTACACGTGCTTCTGCAGTAGCAGCAGAAAGCCTCTGTGTTGCCAAATAATTGCATAAACGCAAGACTTTTCTGCGAAAATAAGAAAATATTTTTTTTAAGTAATTTTAGTCAATCCATTAAATTCATTCTCTTTAGAAGCAATCCAGGAGCAATGTTTGTGAAAACTGCGTATGTATTTTACGTATCAAACTGAAAACAAAAAAAGCATATAACAACAAGTCCTTCAATCTAAATGTAGATCTTAAAACTTTTGATGATGTGATCAAAAGAAAATGGAAATTATTGTAAAATAAATCTTAGCCAACGTCTTATTTTATCAGAAAAATACTTATCTGAAAATATCAAGATTGCTATAGTAAAAACATAAATTTTTAATTACAAATAAATGAAAATATGGTAACAATAACCGAGGAAAGAGTTAAAGCTATCAGTGCTGCATTGAGATTTCGGAAAAACTAGGAAAAGTTGGCAAGATAAGAATGATGATGATGAATACCAATATACTAGCATATTTTATAAAAGTAAAATTACTCCATTATGATGTTTAGATATTTTGCGACTCCCAAAAATATACTCTTTCACCATATAATTCTAATTTAGAATAGAGAAAAACCATTTCATAAATAAAAATTCTCCTGTGCCCCATCATTTAATGCATGAAGAAAATAATTTAATGGAATCAGATAGCGTCATTTAAGGATATACAGATGTTTCCAAAAAACGTGGCCTGTTTTCCTTATCGTTTGCTCCATGAAAAGGGTTTGGTGTAAAATGAGTAAAAACCTGCGCGTACCCTCTTAAGAGGTGTTAAGACATCATTCATATAAAGTAGGTATTTACAGTTTTATTTAACTGTGATATAAACCTTGTTAACTTTATGTCTCCATTCATATTTTTCTCAGAGTTAAGAGGAATTCATTAAATAATTGGTTTCCTCAAAGGAACCGTAATGAATACCTGTGAATTCAAACGTTTTAGTCATCTTTACGAAAAGATGACAAAGTTCATATTATTTACATTTTACAAAATTTAATAAAAAAATGCGCCAACCTTAAGCATCATCCAACTGAAGCATTTTCCTGTCAGATTCAGCAAATTTGCAGAAGTTTGTACAGAACGATATCAAAATCCAGATTATTTTCAAGGAGGCCGAAATAAATATTCAAGAAAAATTCTGCAGTACAGTTAATGTTTGTCCATATTATTTACTAAAACCCTAGGTTGGTTGTAAGTACTTTGTATTTAATTTTTCTGTAGAAAATCACATAGCGTCTTCTTTCTTTTATTCTTCTTCTTATTCACAAGGCATCACATTCCGAGGACCCTGCACATTTATGAGGTTAATTATACTTTAGGAAAAGCATTACAACTAATTTTAGTGTACTTCCCCGGTAATAACTGATGAAGTCCTGGAAACAACATAATTGAAGGTAAAACAGTCCTTACGACCCACTCCCATTGAAATAGTTTTATAATGTATATTGCCCAATCACCATACTTTAGCATTGTAATTACTAATATAAATATGATGTGCAATATACATGTAACAATTGTTCGATGTAACAATTGCATAAAAGAGAAAGATCCTCTGCTGTTAACTGCCTACAGTAGTTTGGAGGCCGAAAGAGTCATATAATCTTAACAATAAGAAGAATAAATCAGAGAGTCACTGTGTGAAGCACCTTCCTTTTAGAAAGCAGCTACAACAGTTTAATATACTGACAGACGTTTTAACCGTTTAGGTCTTTGATCCCAACCGGCTGTCGTATCGTTAGTCCTTTAAATCTAGCCAATGTTGATGTATGTCTTAAAACTTTCAAAAATGGCGAATGGTAGGGATAGTGTGTGAATTTGAACCAACCAATGGAGAATGTATTTTTGAACTTTTAAAGATAAGTGCGAAGTTTGCGTATGCCTATATAACCCCGAGAAAATCCTTAAACGGACGATTTTTTATTTGATTTTAATATATGAAGAAGAGTTTGCTTGGTTGAGGCCCCAATTTGAAGTTTTGTATGCGCCGAGACAAATCAGTTCAAGTCAGTTTTCAGTTCAGTTCAGTTCGACGCAGAAGCTGTTCCAAGTACTACACGCGGCAAGACTCGATCTTCAGTTCAGCTTAGTTCAGCTGGGCCCATTCGTCTCTTCGCATTCGCCAGTTTGACATGGCAGGATACACGCAGTTCGCAGTGTAAGTACGAGTTCCAGTTTCACGCGCCGCGACGCTCATCTGTATGTTTCACACGCGGCAATTAAGTGTATATTCAACGTGGCCAAGTTTATCATTCGCAAAATACCAGAGAATGGGATATATATATATATATATATATATATATATATATATATATATATATATATATAATATCGCATCCCGTACTTATTTACAACAGTGAGCTCCTCTCCCGGTCCTGTAGAGTCCCATTCAACAAAATAACACATTTCACCATGAGAAACTGTTGCCACTGAAGAGGGGGGAACAACACCGAAGCGATTAATAAATAATAAATCTACTAAACCACTTCAAAATTGGCATCGCAACGTGAGGCTACTCAAAGTTAACAACAGATGCCTTCAAGATTGGTGCCTAACCTGCGGCACATATCCGGATTCATAACAAACAATCTCAAATTTTGGCGCCCAACGTGGCTGACATACCAAACCACTTCATAATTTTGTTCACCAATGTCGGGCGAACAACAATGGTAATAAAAAATACCCAACCACAAATCCACTTCAAAGGATAACATCCTGACGGGATTCGAACAGCAGACATTCCTTCATTGAACCTATATAAGCGACCTCTCCCTCCCATGTGGGAACTTCAGATCATCTGAATTTATTATGCACATAACAAATCGCTGTATTGCTTTGAGCTGTAACACAGGAAATGTTTCCTAGAATTTTTTTTTGAGTAGTGTTTAACGCCCGTTTTAACTACTGAGGCACCACAGGCGGTGGACACTGATGATACATGAGATGAAATGATAAATTGGGAAAGGACTTTTTTTAAGGAAGGAAGCGTTCCAGGCCTAAGTTTAGGTACCTCCCCGGCATTTGTCAGTTATGAAGACTGAGGAAAACCTGGAAAAAACCCCAGTCAGGGAGGACGGTCCTGGCGGGATTCGAACCGCAGACCTCCCGCTCACAAGTCCGTGCCTTAACGACCTCGGCCACCCGTGGCGGTTTTCCTAGAATGATCTTTGAACATTGACACTAGTAGTTTAAATACTTAAATATAAATAATTGTACTCGAACACTACAAAAGATTATATATAAAGAAACGTGTTCAAGCAAACAGTATTTTCGTTAATTCGCCTGCATGAGCTAGTGTTTATTCTCTGTGGAGTATGACATCGTTCAATTACAATTAATAAGATGAGGTAAGAAAGCGTTGGTTGCTATAAGATATGATTTTAGATACCACCCTAATCGTAATGCTTTGAAGAAGAAAGTGCATGCTCTAGCCTAGTAAATGAAACATTATAAAATTCCAGATAGAAGGAGGCAAAGAAAAACCTTACACTCCATCTGTGACTTGAGGGTAGTTAGCGTAGCTGAATACATTGGCAAAAGTTCTACCTATAATGTTAGCAATGTTCATCAGGAGAATCAATAACACGGTTGGGTGAATAATCTGGCCTAACTGCAACTCAATGTAGCTTATTGCAGACAACGGATGAAGTCGTCGAACGGTTAAATGTTGAAACGATAGTATTCCAACACTTTTTATTCATACTTCTGTACTCGACGCATTTGGAGCGCAGCTGTTAGTAGCGAATCATATTATCCGGAGAGAGGTGGCGGCATTCACCGGTACACCAAGGAACCGTCAGTTGTCTGGGGTGGGAAAACGGCCGTGGGTTAGCTTATTCGGCGGCAGAAATAAAAACGGAATCGAGGGACTTGACCAAAGCGTAGATAGAGTCAAAAGCACACCCAGAAAACACGATCAGAGAGCGGAAAAGGTTCCATCAGGCGATGAGCACTGATGATACATGAGATGAAAGGATATATTTTTAAGGAAGAAATCGTTCCAAGCCTAAGATTAGGATACCTCCCCGGCATTTGCCATTTATTAGGATTGAGGAAAACCTGGAAAAAACCTCAGTCAGGGAGGACGGTTCTGGAGGTATTCGAACCCAGACCTTCCGCTCACGAGTCCATGCCTTAACGACCTCGGCCACCGGTTGCGGTTAAGTATCCGATAGAAACTTCTAAGTTAGATGAAGAGAAAGAGAAGCGGAACATGTAGATTGGGATAGGAGGGAAGCTGCTAGCGGAATCGGAGGGAAAAGTGGACCCAACAGTATTAATGAGACACACAGTATAATGAGTGAGATATGCAGAAATGCTGCCCCTCGCGCACTCTTTGGTAGAGCCCAATAGGGGATGGTGCGCGTTAAAATCCCTAAGTAGCAAAAATGGTGATTGCAATAGAGATAAAGTATAATCTATGACATGCTACAAGAACGTGCAAGTAAATGGTTCAGACGGAAAAGTTAACATCGGCCCGGACCTTCCGAATAGAATGCTCTTTTCAATTGCAGGACTTGCTAAATGAGCACCGCGGCAGTTAACGCAGAAGAGAGTTTCTTACCTACAAATTGATGAAAACTGCGCTCTTGCATGACACGCTGGCACTGATAATAGCATAAAGAGCTAGGAAAAAAAAAAAAGATCTAAAATCTATCACTTCGTACCCACACTTGATCCTTGGTGGAAGATCCACCTTATTAAACTTGAAGATAAGGGTACATGTTGGACCACCTTGCTCTTTTCTTTCATCTGAATGCAACATATATATCGTGACGCCTTGTTCAGTTTGATATTCTTGAATTTCGTTATTGGAAATGCCGTCCAATTACCTTCAAAATTACCCCATGCATTGGATCCTCCCCAGGACTAGTCTGTACCAGGGGATACGCACCCGTCCTACACGATAAGGCAGTGCTAGAAATTATGCCATTCATAAAGTAGTTGACCAAATTTTAAAATTTGTTCAGCACACTTTTGGCAATGAATGTTCTAAAAAAGAGGTGGACAAGCAGAACAAAATCACAGTTATAGTATGTCCGCAAAGCACAGTAGCAAAGGATTGCAGTGTATTAACAATCGATGGCATTATATTACGACTACTATGAATTCCTGTCCACCAGTTAGAAATGAAGCGATAATGATTCATAACCCCTTGTTTGGCATAGTGATGCCCACACCTGCTCTAGTAGAAATGGTGGCAACCCCTTTAACAGTGCTTCTATCCGGCCCATCATCGTTGGTCGAAAACATTTTAATAATGAACGTGTATGTACTTAATACATTATATTATTATTATTATTATTATTATTATTATTATTATTGTTGTTGTTGTTGTCGTCGTTTACAGGCAAATTTCAAGTAATTGTGAATTTAACTTCTTCCAATCCGCTTGTAGTTTTACCGTACCTATACTTATACGTAGTACAGTAATTTACAATGAGTGTAATACACATTTAGTAATGCATCTGAAGAGAAAAAAATTTATTATTCTGAATGAACGTAGGAAGATAAAGCTTAAACAGTTAAGTATTTACTGCTAATATATAAATTCCTATTTTATTGCGCATTCACGTACATTATAACCAACGTTCATTATCAAGTATACCCATTTTTCTTACTGCATGATCAGCTCTCATTTCACAATATAATCTTCAAGAAAATAAGATGTTTTTTCTACCAAATTGTTATTCGGTCAATGCAAACTTGCACAAAATACCTGAGCAATGCACGTGCACATGACCAAAATCAGTTTTACAGTTTACAAAAACATATAAGGAAGCGCGTTTTGAAGAGAGGAAAGCTGAAGTGAAGAACAGCTAATGGCGATGCCTATGAGGGAGGTGGAAGCAGTACGGTAAGAAATATATGCTTTATTATTATTATTATTTACGGATGCTCTTTAACATCTCAGGTCATCAGTGTCCCATTCAATTCAGGGCGTGAAACGGCCGAGAAATTTTGCTCAGAGGCCTCTTTTTTCAGCCTTGAGGTTCTTTATCGTGCCGTAAATGTATGACACGGGACCCACGGCTTTACTTCCCTTCCGAGAAAGCCATACTTACGATTTTTACGCCCGAAAAAATCCATTCGGTCCTGGCTGGGTTCGAACCCGCGTTATTGGGTTTAGGAGGCAAGTATGGTTACCACTACACCACCAGGACCGACGAACTATATGCGCTACACTGATTTCAATTCCTTCCTAATTTTCGCAATGTCTATAGTTATAATGCTGTCTCTGTAGAAGACAGGTGTAGTATTTTGAAGGTTATTTGAAAATAAGGAGACACTTTTATTTAAAGGAGTAAATGTCTAAATTTATATTACGTTATAGTTTCACGTAGTTTATAAATAAAGTTCGTTATGCTTTTTACCATTTTAAATAAAGTATTTTCAATTTAATTTGTCATTAGAATTATCTACTAGAAATTATGTTACTTCCTCTACTAACAACCATATCCTACCAGTGTACTGTTGCAAAATGAACATAGCAATTATTCCATAACTCACAATTTTGAAATTTTGAGTTCTGCTTTTCTGGAATTATTAGGAAAATCTGTGTGCCACACATACATAATATTTTGCATTTTTTAAATATAATTACTATAATTTTTCCGTTAAATGGAATATCTATAAAGATTTCTCAAATCCATTCCTTTTGCCCCTTTTGATTGCTATAAATATCAGTTTCTGACAAAATAGATTTCAAGGAAAGTCAAATACTGTAACACAATCCCACTCTAGTTCTCGTATACGTGCGAGTAGAGTTGACAATAGTTCTTCGCCAGGTGTATGCGGTCTATCAAAGCTGAAAACATGTTTTAAGTAACAGTAATTAAAGTCATGAATTTTAGAGAAAAGAGGGAATTTTTTTAATCGTGTTTAACGCGCGTTTTTACTACTGTGGCACCACAGGCGGTGAACACTGGTGATACACGAGATGAAATGATAAATTGGGAAAGGATTTTTTAAGAAGGAAAACGTTCCAGGCCTAAGTTTAGGGTAGCTCCCCGGCATTTGCCAGTTATGAGGACTGAGGAAAACCTGGAAAAAACCTCAGTCGGGGAGGACGGTCCTGGCGGGATTCGAACCGCAGACTTCCCGCTCACGACTCCGCGCCTAAACGCCCTCTGCAGGCAGTGGCAGTGGCAGTGAGAAGAAATGGGAGAGATATACCTTTACACATACACAATAAATAGCAAAACCAACACAATTACTTATAAAATAACTTCCTACTTTTATTGTGCAAGAAGCAAAGTCTGTAAACACTGTATAATTACTTGAACCTATACTTAATAGAATCGTGTGTATTAGATCAACCACTAGAAATTCCAAAATTTAACAAAAGGCAATATATATTTGTATAATTTTATATGCTTGACATAAATTACAACTGCTTATCTTACTCTGAAACAACTACAGTACGTATGGTTATTTTCAAGGTGGTTTCGAATATTTTTGTATGCAAGCGCATTTTAAGAGTGAATTAATGAGAAAAGAGAGCCGAAGTAATAAACTGCAAATGAGGTGTTTGAATATGGTAGAAGGGGTCAAAATATACAGATTGCTGTTTTTAAATTCTTCGCTTATTTCGTTAAAATTTATCAGTATGTCGGCTTATAAATTGCTGGAAACGAAAGTGATAAATGATATACAGACCCTATTTTCTTCATCTCCAGTATATATGACGGTAATAGAATTTTCTCCTTGGCAGCTATAATTAAGACCAACTTCTTCAAATGCGAACTTTAAGCACAATAAGTGGAGTGTGCTTACACTAATGTGGAGAAAACTGCACTCTCCAGCCGTATATCATCAAATGTTGCATATTTTTATTCATTGTTCTCGGTGTAAATATATAACCATGTTCTATTAATCGCTTCAACATTTTCATTTTTAGATACATTTATACAAAAGAAGTTTTGACTAGTTGTACAATATTAAGCATGACATAGAGTCCGTCATAACATGTCAAGGTTACCCACTGTTTCTTAAGTAAAGTTTAAAATTAAGAATTTGCATACAAATGGTGAACATATCTGGCATCATATTGACATCAGCGTGTTAGGAGCTAATTGCGCATAATGATTGATATTCAGAGCTCGTAATGCAGAGTGTCTGAATTGTTTCCTTAATAAACTGTCAAAGAAAATACCCATCTACCAGATATGGCGTTGGAAAAGTTATTTAAAGATAGCTCCGCTTTGGGGAAGAGCAACTATGTCCATGTGCGCTCCACGGCTTTTGCATTCTGACAGAACAGAAATGCATTCGTAAAGGGAAGCCCAAATCTATTGTGAAGGCAACCAATTTAGCTTGAAGATATAATGAGGATTACGTGGGGTACATGGGACATTACATGGCGATAACAGAATTTGTAAAACACGAATATGTCCAAAATATACTTCCTACATTTCTACGACTGGAGTATTTCTCAGAACACTCTCACTGGGCTTTAGAATCTTCCAGATGAAATAATTCTCTTTTCAATTAAAAAGGGTCCTATACGGATAATATTCATTTGCACGATATATCTTAACAATGCAGAAGCAGGTGCTTAAAACAATATTTTCTTGTAGTTTATAACAGCAATACAACAAGTAAGTGTTGGAGAAAAGGAAGCTGAGTAGATATTTTGAAAGGTGTTTCACGCCTGTTTTTACTATTGAGCACCACAGGCGATGGACACTGATGATACATGAGATGAAATGATTAATTGGGAAAGGATTTTTTTAAAGAAGGAAACGTTCCAGGGTTAAGTCGAGGGTACCTCCACGACATTTGCCATTTATGACTAAGGACGGTTCTGGCGGGATTCGAACTCCAGATTTCCCGCTCACCAGTCCGCGGCTTATCGACCTCCGCCCGTGGCGATGAAGTGAAGAAATCTCAAAGCTGGAAGGAATACGGTGAGAAATATATACGCTGAACTGGCACCAATTCGTTTTTAGTTTTTGCACTATCTACAATTACAATGCCTTCTATGCAGAGAAGAGGTATATAATTTTGAAGGTAATTTAAAAATTGGAAGATATTGTCTAAGAACAGGTAACACATATAAAACTGATATCTACATATACCACACAGATTCACGACCTTTAAAAATAAAGTTCGTTTTATAGTATAACATCTTTAATATAATGCTCAGCTCTCATTTTACAATGAAATTTAAAGAAAATGAACGTTCTTAAACTGATAGCTCTATCCGGTTAATATTCACTTGCACAATATATCTGAAGATCGCGGGTTTGTTCCCGGCCAGGATCCATGGTTTTCATTGGGCATAAAAATCCTAAGTATGGCTTCCTTCGGGAAGGAAGAAAAGCCTTGGGTCCCGTGTGGTACATTTACGGCACGATAAAAAGCTTTAAAAAACTGACCTCTTAGCAAAATTTGTCGACCGTTTCACGCCCTGAATAGAATTGGACACCAATGCCCTGAGATGTTGATGAACGTCCGTAAATAAAGCTAATAAATAAAAAAACAATATATCAGAACCATGCTCAAGTGCGTGTTAACTACATTATGTTCTTGAAATTTGTAACAGAATTTGAAAAAGTAAGTATGGGGAGAACAGGAAACTGATGTTAGAAATGTCAAAGGTTAAGCCTATAAAGGAGTTGAATGTTGTATGGCTTTCCCATTTATCTTACTCATTTCATATAGCTTATGACGTTAGTAAACATGTGTTTTAAACAAATTTTCTTTTATTGGATCAGAAAAAGTTTTTTCCTGGGGGAGGGGCTAGAAAGATATGTGGGACATTCTGTATATGCACTAAACTACTTAGAATTGTTTATATATTTCTAAACGTATTCATTTATAGTGCTGTCTCTGGAAAGTACAGGTATTTTAAGGCAATTCAACATAATTAGATTCTATATATTTAAAAAAATTACAACCATTATGGATATTTAAATTTACATTACATTACATTATAAATTAACGTCTCTTATCAACAAAATCCATCATGTAGGATAATAACTTATCATATTGGGTTCCCATTTTACGATTACATTTACGGAAATTAATCTGTCTTGAACCGACCCTTCTTAACGATCAGTACTAACTTGGAACAAAAAGTTAAACAATGCAGCAGCTAGTGATTAACATTTATTTGTTTATTTGTTTTTTGCAGTTTATAAGAACATTTCAAGAAGTGAGTTTGGAAAAAAAAAACTGGAGTGAAGAAATGTTAAAGGTGAAGCCTATGAGGGAGTTGCAAGGAGTATGGCGAAATTTATGCGCTATATTCCTTGCAAATCCATTTTAGTATTTGCCACGTCTACACTGTGCTATTTCTGCAGAGCACAGGTATAGAGTATTGTAAAGGTTAATTGAATATAAGGCGATCGTATATTTTAAGAACATTTACAACAATTCCTGGTATGTATATTTTAATTATATTACGGATTCACATGTGATATCAACAATGTTTGTCTTATAGTTCGAAAATTGTATTGTAGTTTCAGCTCTCATTTTACAATGAAACCCAAGAGAAATCAATCTTTATTATTAAGACAGTTATTTTCGGGCAACACTCGCATGAAAAATGTATCTTAAATCAGAAGTGGGTACTTGACAGACATTATTTTATTGCACTTTATAACAGCATTTCAAGAAGCAGCTACCCATAAAGGATACTGAAGTGAAGAAAAGTGATAGGTGAACCCTATGAGGGAGTTAGAAGGAGTATGGCGAAATTTATGGGCTGTGATCCTTCCAAATCCTTTTTAGTTTTCGCCACATATACACTGACTGTGTCATCCACGACGTGCACAGGTATAATATTTTGAAGGATATATGAATTATAGAAGACATTGTTTAAGAAAGAGTTACGTAAGTATTATTTATATCTAAAATTGGATTACGTTGCAGATATGTCAGTTATAAACAAAATTCTTTATGCAATATAAAATTACATATTATAGGTCCAGCTCGCTTTCTACAGTGAATTCTAAAGAATAAAATTTTTTAGAATGTTTGAGAAAAATGGAAAGGGAAGAGAAGAAAAGTCATATTTGAAGGTAATGAGGGGTATGGAATTGATGCGGAAATTCATACAAGGTTTCCTTCACCTTAATAAGCCAAAATAATAAATTTAGTTAAAACTTGTAATTTAAATTTTTTCTCATTTGACACATCGCAAAAAAAAAAAAATATTTTGATGGAGCAAGATATATGGAATTTCCTGTGTATGTGCTCGACTATTCCCAATTATAATTTTAGTTTTTGAAACATAATTTTTGTATTATGTTCAGCTTTTATTTTACATTACACTCTAGGAAAAATAATTTTCTATTTACCGATACCTATATAGGGCAAAACTCAATTGCACATGATCGAAACGGAAACTTATTTGCAATTATTAAAAGCATTTCAAGAAGGAATTTTGGGAAAAGGAAAACTGAAGTGAAGAAATGACAAATGAATGTATTAGCAACGTCTTACAGTGACACGCAGCTGTAGTTTTAAGTCATTATAGAAATGCTGAACGTGCATGCATCCATATTAGACAATAATATAATAGGCGCAAATTGTCCATACTGCTCGATATTTATTCTCCGTAATGCAGAGTGGCTGAACTGTTTCTTTAATTATTTATAAAATTAAATGTGTTTATAGGGTAACGGGTGGAAACTGTTCTTTGAAAACGGTACCACTTCAGGGATTAGCGACCCTGCCCACGTGAGCTCTAGGAATTCTGTTTCAGGAAATAGTACATGGAAAGCATTCCATGCGTAGGGATAGATCAGATGCGGATTGTAGCCATATATCCCAAACTAACGCATCTGGCGCAAGAAAATGTCAAAACTGAGGCCGCCCATTAGCTAGTGTGGCATTTTTTTTTCAATAAGGTCAGTGCAGCACCGGGTATACTTTTGGCAATTCATCATTTTTGTAGGTATACACGGTAAGTTGTTTTAGCAAAAATTATCATAGCAAAAATCTACTTATTACAGCATACGAACGTGCGAGGACTAACCAGCAAAAATCTGATCTAAAAATGTGTAAAAGATCAAGTATACCTGGACGTAATGTCAAAAAATTAACGGAAAAATAATCCCATAATGCTTACCAATTATCTTATATTTCTTCGGGAGGTAAAACAAAAAGAAACACACTAAATAGAGTTGTTCAATAAAGAAATATTGTTAAGTTCCACAGGCAAAATTTCTTTAAATACAACTTAACTTTACAGGTTTTTATTACCTTAGAGTATAATTTATACATGCTATTAGTTTCACTGTTGTCACTTTCGGTCGCAACTATGAAAAGTGTGCAAGATAAGACACGTTCAGTTCCGTCTACAGCAAATTGGAAGCGATACGCGACAGTGATTCACTCTATTCTGGTGATAATCATGCTTGCCTCATACACCCAAGATCGCGGGTTCATTCCCGGATATGGTTAATGGATTTTTAAGCAAAAAATAGAGACCAGAGATAGTAACATCATCTACGAGTTTCCATATGTAAACGAAATAGAGAATATGCGATAGATGACTAAAGTGCATTTACTGCAATATAATTTTATATATAATATTATATATATTTACGTATACAACGTCTAGATGTATACTTAGTTGACAAAACATTACACATAAGACGCAAGGGACGGACTTTTGTAAACTGATAGTTTCAGATTTGCCTCCGAAGTTTTTGTAAAAATTTTTTGCCAAACAAGTAAATTTTTGCAAAGAATAAATAAAGACAAAATATTCAATACCTTATAATTATTTCAAATGGCCACAATACTGCATATAATGAAATCTGTATTGGTTAAATGATAAATAAAGTTAACAAAAACGGAGAACTACATAAATATGTTAGTATTTTGCAATGCAATATAAATCCTATGAAGCTTAAATCATTCAAAATGAGGTAAGATAACGAAATAAGAAAATTACACAGTGAAACGCATAATATTCAACATTAATATTAGTTCGTCAATGTCAACATTAAATGGGAAATAACATTGTATTACAATATGCCATTATGCCTGCTGATAGAATTAGTATTACAGGATTAGGAAATGCTCTCAAATTTTTGAGGAACAGGAAGATTCCAATATAATGTGTAATAAATAGATATTTTCTAATATATACTACATAGAGATAAGAAAGTGTTTCTAAACACTTTAAATTATGACACTTATACTCATTAAACCCCATAGTAGTGAAGAATGGTAGCTATATTGTCATGAATGTATAATATATTTCATTAGAATTTTACCGATCTTACAGGAACCGGTTTGCAGATTACAACGCATAAACCATTAACAAAATTATAGAGCTTTTAATGTAATATCCTATGAATTAATTGGGAAGAATTTAATGTGAATTGCGTTTAAAACCTGTCGTCAAGACTGATAAAATACTGGTCATAAGTGAAACACAGAGAGTGCGCTTCCTGATATTATAAAAATTGAATTACTAAATAAGACAACACATATTGAGGAACTACAAACGACCGGTATGAATAAATAGGGGCGGTGAATATATGAGTTCAGTAATATAATAATTATAGATTTTTATTAACGTTTTTGCATTTATCGTGCAGTACCATAACCATATACGAAACAAATAAGTGAGATTATTTGGTGCTGCTTAACACTTTATAGATTATTATTTAGGGCAAGAGAAAACTTCAAGAAGGATTTATGGAGATGAGTCTGCTGCATTTTAGTTACTGCAATAACTATTTCAATGAGAGAATTGCATCTTTTTGCGGGGAGTGATTTACACTATAAGGAAATTAACTCTTTCTGTAATAGCAAATATTATAAACGTTTTTGCCTATACCATGCAGTATTTTTGGCTTATATGAAAAAAAAATGGAAAACTAATAAGTGCTGCATAACACATTATGGATTATTACCCAGGGCAAGGGATAACATTTAAAAGTGAGTTATCGAAATGAGTTCGAGTATTGAGGAATAATCGCTAAAATAAAGAAGTGACAATAGTGATGTGGAATGGAGAAATGGACGGGGTTTAGCGAGTTATATATGCGCTATATCACATCCTTTTCTTCGGTTGATGTTGTTAGTTTCTACAAGAAGGCTACAATATAATTCCCATATGTGTTTCAAGTAACTATGGTGGTGTTCCAGGTGTTCGGTTTGTTACAGCATAAATTAGCAATCGCAAGAAGAAGATTATGTCACAAACGTTCAGTAATGGAAAAGTGACATGTGCATTGGCGCTATGGAACCTATTCTGAAGAAAGCCATGCCGTTTAGCGTGATCCAACTTTACTAACGATCTCGGTGTGGCTATTTACGACAGGTACAGTATTATTTCTGTATAGGTAAAATAATTTATTGGCTGCTTTAAAAATTTTGGCTTTTCAGAATGCAATTACATTTATAGAACTTGAATTCGAACAACAACTGAAAATGTCGGATATGATGAGAGATATGCATCTAATTTTTGTATTGAGTTTGACACCTTGTTTTACTGCTGATGCACTACATGCGGTGGACAAGGACGATACATGTAATGAAGTGATAAATTGGGAAACGAATTTTCTATAAGTAAGAAAGCGTAACTGGCCTAAATTTAGAGTATCTCCCAGGTATTTGACATTTATGGGAACAGGGGATAACCTGCAAAATATCCAGTACTGCAGCACGGTAATCTCTGGGTTCGAACCCCATACCTCCGTCTCAGGAATCCGCGCCTTATCGACCACAGCCCCCCCCCCCTTGTTTGTAAAATTGTGAGGAGAAATTTGAAACGAATTTAAATAATCATTTAGATGCTACAAAAATTTTATAAAGTTTACATAGCATAATTATTAATAGAAGTCGTTTAACGAGGAAAAACCGCTGAAGTAAAGAACTGACACTGGTGATGTCCACCAGAGAAATGGGCGTTTTTAGCGTGTTATTTATGTGCTCACACCGTTTTTTCTTAAGTGCATGTTTCTAGTTCCCGCTAGCAGGCTTCAATATTATACCTATATGAGTAAGTATTTTGTCATATCATGTAACTAAAGTGCGGTTTAACCCGTTCCATTTATTACAGCATAAAACAGTGATTAAAAGAATAGGGATATTAAACAAACATAGAGGTATAAATAAGTGGCATGTCTTTAGGACCTATGAAACTTGTTATGTAGAAATGCATGCCTTCATGCTGGTTCAACTCTTGCAATGATCTCGGTGTGGCTATAAACAACAGGTACAGTACTATTGCTCTATAGGTAAAATAATTTATACATTGCTTTAAACATTATGGTTTTTCAGAATATAAGTACATTTCTAGAACTTGAATACGGACAAACACTGAAAATGTCGATTATGATGACAGATATGGATCTCATTTTTGTTGCAGTTTAACTCCGTTTTTACTACTGATGTACCACAGGCGGTGGACACTGATGATACACGAGATGAAATGATAAATTGGGAAAGTATATTTCTTTAAGTAAGAAAGCGTACCAGGCCTTAGTTAAAGGTACATACCCGGCATTTGCCATTTATGGGAACTGAGGAAAATCAAAAAATACCAGTAATACAGGACGACCCCAACGGGATTCGAACCCGCCAACTCCCCTTCACGAATCCGTTCCTCATCAACCTTCACCCCCGTTTACGGTTAACACGTGCTGCAAACATATGAAACGAATATAAAAAAGCATTTACATTCTTTAGAAGTTTAAGGATTTCACATGGCATAATTATGAAGAGCAGTCTGTTAATGAGGAAACATCGCTGAAGTAAAGAAGTGACAATAGTGATGTGGACTGGAGAAATGGACGGGGTTTAGCGAGTTATATATGCGCTCAGCAGCGTTCTTTTCTTCAGTTCATGTTGCTTGTTTCTACCAGAAGGCTACAATATTGTTCCCATTTATGTAAGAAGTGTGTCATTTCAAGTAACTGTGGTGCTGTTCAACGTGTTCGCTTTGTTACAGCTTAAAATGGCAAATAAAAGGAAGAGCTTTATGTATCATACATTGAGGAATAATGAAGTGATACGTCTATTGGCGCTATGGAACCTGCTATATAGAAATGTTTGCCTTCAGGGTGATCCAACTGTACTAACGATCTCGGTGTGGCTATTTACGACAGGTACAGTGTTATTGCCATATAGGTAATATATATTATAGGCTGTCTTAAAGAATATGATTTTTTTTTTTCAGAATGCAAGTACATTTCCAGAACTTGATTTGCAACAAAAAAATTGGGGATTATGATAAGGGAAATTTATCTCATTTTGTTATGGTTCTTAACAAACATTTTTACTACTGATGCACCAGAGGCGGTGGATACTGATGATTAATGAGCTCGTATTATATATTTAGAAAGGTATTTCTTTACGTAATGAACTGTTTTAGGCATTAGTTTAGGGCACATCCACGCTATTTGCCATTTATGGAAAATGAGGAAAACCTTAATCACAACTAGTCATGGAAGAAGGCGCAGTAGGGATTGGAACCCCGGACCTTACCTTCAAGAGCGTGCGCCTTATCTACTACAGCTACTGGTGTCTGTTAACATGTGGTACAGAAGTATAAAGTCAATTTGGAAAAGCATTTATTTGCCGTATAAATGTTTATAGATTTTACATGGAATAATTAATGTAGAGCAGTCCATTAATGAGGAAATACTGCAGAAGTAAAGAAGTGGCAACAGTGATGTGGACTGGAGAAATGAGCGGTGTTTAGCGAGTGCGCTGAATCCTGTCCATTTCTTCGGCTGATATTGGTAGTTTCTACCAGAGAGCTACAACATTATTGCAATATGTGAAATATGTGTGTCTTATCAAGTAAATATTTTGCGTTTTAACGTGTTCCTTTGTTACAGCTTAAAAATGCTTGCATGAAGAGGATTATGTAACAAACTTTGACAAACGGAAAACTGGCATGTGCATTGGCGCTATGGAACCTGTTATGAAAAAATGTATGCAGTTTAATGTGATCCAACTCCTCTAATGATCTCGGTGTGGTTATTTACAACAGGTACATTATTATTGCTGCTGCATACATTAAATAATTTATAGGCTACGTTAAACATTATGGTTTTTCAGAATACAAGTACATTTCCAGTACTTGACTTGGTTCTACAGAAGATGGCGATTATGATAAGAGATATGGATCTAATATTTTATTTGGCGGGTATT
This sequence comes from Metallyticus violacea, assembly GCA_030762175.1. NCBI lineage: Eukaryota > Metazoa > Arthropoda > Insecta > Mantodea > Metallyticidae > Metallyticus > Metallyticus violacea. The sequence goes on from CM060846.1 coordinate 38,329,530, forward strand.
GAACGCCCGTATTTACTACTAATGCACCACAGACGGTGGACACGAATGATTAATGAGATTAAATTATTAATTGGTAAAGGACATTTCCTTATACACGGAAGCCCTAATAGGGCTTAGTATAGGCACCCGAAATTTGCCATATATGGGAACAAAGAATACCGTGCTAAATAACCATTAATGCACCAATGTCCTGGCGAGTTTAGAATCCTAAACCTCCGTTTTACAAGTCCGTGCCTTCTCGACCACGGCCCATCCTTGTCGGTTAACATGTGGTGGCGAAATTTGTAACGAATTTAAAAAATCTTACTAATGCTGCATAAAATTTTATGAACTTTACATGGCATAATTATTTAAAGAAGTCGTTTAACGTGGAATAATAGCTGTAGGTAAAGGGAGTGACACTGGTGATGTCGACTAGAGAAATGGGCGGTGTTTAGCGAGTTATTTATGCGCTCAAACCGTTCCTTTTCTTTGGTTGATATTGCTTGTTTCTACCAGAAACTACAATATTACACCTATAGGGGTAAGTATTTTGTCATATCAAGTATAGTGCCGTTTAACGCTTTTCATTTATTACAGCATAAAACAGTGATTACAATAAGAGGAATATGTAACCAACATTGAGAATTGGATAAGTGGTATGTCCTTAGGCCCTATGAAACCTGTTATTTAGAAATGTATGCCCTCATTGGGTTCAACTCTTGTAATGATCTCGGTGTGGCTATTAACAACAGGTACAGTATTATTGCTTATAGGTAAAATAATTTATAGATTGCTTTAAACATTATGGTTTTTCAGAATTTAAGAACACCTCTAAAACTAGAATTGGACCAACTGAAAATGTCGATTATGATGAGATACATGGATCTGATTTTTGAGGGGTGTAAAACCCGATTTTACTACTGAAGTACCACAGGCGGTGGACATTGATGATGCATGAGATGAAATGATAAATTAGAAAGGATATTTCTTTAAATAAGAAAGCGAACCAGGCCTCGGTTTAAGGTGCCTCCCCGGCATTTGCCATTTATGGGAAATGAGGAAATTCTGAAAAAGGCTATTAATTCAGGATGGACTTAGAGGGATTGGAGCCCCACAAACTCCCCTCCCACTAGTCCGCTCCTTATCATCCTCGTCCACCGGTTACAGATAATATGTGGTGCAAAAATATGAAAGGGTTATAGAAAAGCATTTAGATGCGGTAAATGTTTATGTATTTCACATGGCATAATAATGAAGATTAGTGTGTTATTGATGAAACATTGCTGAGTAAAGAAGTGACAATAGTGATGTCGGCTGGAGAAATGGGCGCTTTTTAGCGAGTTATATATGCGCTGAAAAGTGTCCTTTTCTTCGGTTGATGTTGCTAGTTTCTACAAGAAGGCTACAATATAATTCCCACATGTATAAATAATGTGTAATTTGAAGTTACTATGGTGGTATTCAAGGTGTTCGGTTTGTTACAGCATAAATTAGCAATCACAAGAACAAGATTGTGTAATAAAGGACAGGAATGGAAAAGTGACATGTGCATTGGCGCTATGGAACCTGTTCTGAAGAAAGCCATGCTGCTTAGCGTGATCCAACTTTACTAACGATCTCGGTGTGGCTATTTACGATAGGTACAGTATTATTTCTGTATAGGTAAAATAATTTATAGGCTGCTTTAACAATTATGGCTTTTCAGAATGCAATTACATTTATAGAACTTCAATTCGAATATCACCTGAAAATGTCGAATATGATGAGAGATATGCATCCAATTTTTGTATGGAGTTTATCGCCTTGTTTTACTGCTGATGCACTACAGGCGATGGACAAGGACGATACATGTAATGAAGCGATATTTCTATGAGTAAGAAAGCGTAACTGGCCTAAATTTAGGGCATGACCGCGGCATTTGCCATTTATTGGAAACAGAGAATAACCTGCAAAATATCCAGCAATGCAGCACGGTGCTGGCAGGTTGGAACCCCACACCTCCCTCTCACGAGTCCGCGCCCTATCGACCACGCCCCCCCCCCCTTGTTGGTTATCTTGTAGTGGAGAAATATGAAACGAATTTAAAAGGTCATATAAATGCTGCCTATAACTTTATGAAGTTTACATGGCATAAATATTTAAAAAATCGATTTACAAGGATACATTGCTGAAGTAAAGGAGTGGCACTGGTGATGTCGACTGCAGAAAGGGTGGTGTTTAGCGAGTTATTTGTACGCTCAACACCTCCTTTTCTTTGACTGAAGTTGCTAGTTTCTACCAGAAGGCTGCAATATTATACCTGTATGAGAATATGAAACGAATATAAATAAGCATTTCATTCTTAAAAGTTTATGAATTTCACATAGCATAATTATGAAGAGCAGTCTGTTATTGAGGAATAATTGCTGAAGTAAAGAAGTGATAATAGTGATGTCGACAGGAGAAATGGACGGGGTTTAGCGAGTTATATATGCGCTCAAGCACATCCTTTTCTACGGTTGATGTTGCTAGTTTCAACAAGAAGGCTACAATATAATTCCCATATGTATATCATATATGTAATAGATATAACCTCTTTGTTTAATATCTTTTATATTATGTCCAGGTATTATTTTGGAGCGAAATCTAGGGATAATAATCCTTCTTGTACCGATTTCACCCAGTCAGTATTCATTGGCACCATATATGATAACAATGCAAGTGCTTAACATATTATTTTATTCCAGGTTTTAACAGCATTTCACGAACTAAGTTTTGGAAAAAAGTAAACTGAAGGAAAAAATGTCAAACGCGAAGCCCATAAAACAGTTGGAATTAGTACGGTAAAAAATATATGCATTCAACTAGTTCTAAACACTTTTTTGTTTTTGCACACTTATACAGCACACTCTGCAACAATCACGTTTAATATTATGAAGGTAATATGAAAATAGTAAAATATCGTTTAAGAATTAGTTACATATATATTATGTTATCCAAGTAAACATTATACTTCACATATGGTATGTCATGTATGGCTTTTACTATTATGGTCGTTTACAGAAACACATACCCCTCAGGGGCCCAATTTATTGGGTGCGGGGCGTAGCGACCCCGAGGCACCCGAGCTGCTCCCTCAGGTCCGCGCTCAGCGCGTTTGACTCATTTTTAGTTTGTCTCCATTTTACTTTTTACTTTTAAACCTCCCTGCTTTTAGTGTGATGGATGCCCCCGAGTTTGACACGGTTCAAAGGTGACTGGGTAAGGGCGTGACTCCCAGCACTGGGTCATCATGTAGGGCAAGAGCGTATCCCCTGGTAAAGGCCAGGCCCGAGGGGCCATTACACGTGCTGTAAGCTTCCTGTAGGCGATTGGGTCCCTTTTTCTGTACCCAGGAAGGTAGGAAGGTGTGACCCTGAGGTTACTTGTTCTAGGCCAGGGCAAATAACCTAAGCCGGGGTGGAGCCCAGGAAGCAGCCTGCCATCGAAGACAGGTGTAATGGTGGAGGATGAAACCGCTATGGTACAACCAAATCCTCATTTTAATACTAAACGTAAGAAATTGGACGCAAGATAGGTGACTGAGGTGTCTTTCCCTCGTTTCCTAGTAATCACCAGAACTGAGTAGGGTCAGTCTTTTACGCATGTGAACCCTTTTGTTATACAAAAAGGTCTGGATGGTATTTCGGGCCCCGTTAAATCGTGCACGCGGCTGCGCAACGGATGTTTATTAGTTGAGACAGTGAGTGCATCACAAACTAGCGCGCTACTCAAGGCCATCTTACTCCACGGGTACCCGATCCGTGTCGAGTCACATCGCACCCTGAACTCCTCCCGGGGAGTAGTAACCACATCTGTACTGGACGGCATGACCGATACGGAAATTCAGGGTTATTTGGCCGAACAGAATGTCATCTCTGTGTATCGTGTGCAGACAAAGAAGGATGGCGAGGTACAGCCTACTCGTACATTGTTCCTCACCTTTAGTAGGGTTGAGTTACCGTCCAAGATCAGAGCAGGGTATGAGGTCATCACGGTCCGCCCGTACGTCCCTAGCCCTTTACGATGCTTCCAATGTCAGCGTTTCGGCCATACCCGATTATCTTGCAAGAGCCCTATATCGATTTGTGCTACATGTGCCTTGGAAACTCACGAGGGAGCATGTTCATCCACTCCTGTATGTGTGAATTGCCGTGGTTCTCATCCGGCCACATCCCGTGACTGCCCTCGATTTAGGGAGGAGCGCTCTATACAGGAAATCCGCGTTAAAGAGACACTTTCGTTCTCTGAGGCCCGAAAACGTTATCAAGCCTGTCTTCCTCCTGTACCAAAGCTTGGTACGTATAGCTCTGTAGCCGCAACTGCGATTTCGCGACGTGACAGTCGCACTCAAACGTGCGACCTGGTTTTTTCTACAACACCTCCGCCTGCCAGTGCCAAGCGCCCAACTACGGTAGCCAAGCCAGTTGTTTTTGGCGCTGATCCCATTAAATTTAAGACGGCCTATACAAGGACTGACTTTTTAAAATCGTCCGCAAGTGAGGGAAAGACAAAGAAAAAAGACCACAGTGCGTCACCTCCTCGGAGGTCGAGCTCCCACGATGGCTCTGGGAGCAGGCCTATAAGGCGGTCACCATCACCGCCTCTCTCCACCTCCAACCGTTTCCAGGTATTGGAACCGGTTGATCCTTCTCAGCAGGAGAAGCCTCCCTCCGAGGATTCTATGGAGCAGGATGATCCTGCTCCTGATAAACCACCGAGTCGCACGCGTTTGAAAAAAGGACGACTGATTCGTCCTGGACTGTCCAAAAAGTAAGGTGATAACCTTTTAGCTTATTTTATCTAATTCTAACAATGGCTATCTTTTCGTGGAATGTGCGTGGTCTCCGTAGTCGAAGACCTGACCTTGAGTTAATTTTACGTTCTACTGACCCTTTGCTTGTGTGTCTCCAAGAGACTAAGCTTCGCCCAAGTGATTCTTTTGATTTACGCGGTTACTCTTCGGTGAGATTTGATCTCCCTCCCGAAGATGGCACTCCCGCTCACGGCGGAGTTTTAATTTTAACTCGCCGTGACGTTTACAGCACTACACTACAACTCCAGACTCCTTTACAAGCTGCTGCAGCTACAGTTCACTGTTCTGGCGTTAGTTTTTCTGTCTGCACTGTTTATTTACCTCCGTCCGGCACCATCACTACAGTTGACCTGGACGATCTTCTGTCTCAGGTACCACCCCCTGTCCTACTTTTGGGAGATTTTAATGCACACCATCCCCTGTGGGGTTCCAACACGGAGTGTGCCAGGGGCAGCATATTGGCAGAATTTCTCGACCGTCACAATCTTGTTCTGCTCAACACTGGTCAACCTACTTTTCTTTCTGACAGCACTCACAGCTTTTCACACTTGGACTTATCCATTTGTTCTGCCTCACTTGCTGTGCATTTCACCTGGAACGTCATCTCCGATTTATATTCCAGTGACCACTTTCCGTGTCAGATCCATGTACTCTCTTCAAACGCACATTCACAGCGCGCGCCAAAATGGCTCATTGATAAGGCGAATTGGCCTCTCTTTCGATCTTTGGCCGAATTTTCAGGGTGTGAATTTCCATCTATCGACATCGCGATCGAGCATCTCCTTACGGTCATCATATCAGCCGCAGATAAGGCTATTCCCCGGTCGTCTTGTCACCCTAGACGCTTACCGGTTCCCTGGTGGACCGATGAATGCTGGGATGCGTTGCGTGCACGCCGAGGTGCTCTCCGAGTTTTTCGTCGCCACCCTACTTCAGCAAATATGATTTGCTACAAACAACTTCGCGCCAAATGCCGCCGAGTCATCAAGGATAGCAAAAAGGCTTCTTGAATTTCTTTTACCTCTTCTTTTAACCGCACAACGCCTTCATCCGTAGTTTAGGAACGGCTACGCCGCGTTGCTGGCAAACCAAGGTTTACATCTATACCCGGTCTTAGGATTTTAAATCGAGTGCTCACTACTCCGACTGACGTCGCCAATGTTTTAGGGCGAACCTTCGCTGATGTTTCGAGCTCCGCCAATTACCCGGCTTCATTTCGCGCAGTAAGGGAGCAGGTTGAGAGGAAAGGTTTCTCACTTGCCTCCGACCATCAGGAGAGCTACAACGTTCCTTTTACCGCCAGGGAACTGGAGCATGCCCTTTCCACCTCTCGACATTGCGCACCGGGGCCAGACGATATTCATGTTGCAGCATTTATCTGCAGAAGGCAAAGCTTTTTTTATTACGAACTTTTAATTTTATTTGGTGTCACGGCACATTTCCCAGCGCTTGGCGATTGGCCACCGTCATTCCTATTCTTAAGCCTGGAAAGGACCCACACCTTCCTTCCAGTTACCGTCCCATTTCCCTCACCAGTTGCGTGTGCAAGGTGATGGAAGGAATCATTATCGGGCGGCTTATGTGGTGGTTGGAGTCGAGGCACCTACTGACTAACATCCAGTGCGGTTTCCGTCGTCATCGATGTTCCATCGACCATCTTGTGTCTCTTTCCACCCATATAATGGACGGATTTGTGAGAAAGTGCCAAACTGTTGCCGTATTTTTTGATTTGGAGAAGGCTTATGATACCTGCTGGTGGGGCGGTATCCTTCGTACGCTTAATGATTGGCATATATGTGGTCGGATGTCTGTTTTTATCCGGGAGTTTATGATGGACCGGGTTTTTAACGTTCGCGTGGGGTCAGTTTTATCTTCTCGTTTTACTCCAGAGAACGGTGTACCGCAGGGCTCGGTACTTAGTTGTACACTGTTTGCCATCGCCATCAATTCCATAACTGAGTGTTTACCACCGGGAATCCAATCGTCGTTATTCGTAGACGATTTTGCGATTTATCTTTCCTCCAGGAGAACCTGTCTTTTGGAACGCCGCCTCCAATGCTGTCTGGACCGCCTCTACCTTTGGAGTGTAATGGGTTCCGTTTCTCCGCAGAGAAGAACGTCTGCATAAACTTCTGGCGTCATGAGGTGTATCCTTCACCATCTCTCCACCTTGGCCCAGAAGCTCTTGTTTTCGCGAAGTTATATTCCTGGGCTTAATCTTTGACAGAACATTAAGCTGGTCTTCGCATGTAGCACAGCTCAAGGGCCGATGTGAATGTTCTCTGTGTATTTTACGGGTTTTAAGTGGCACGTCCTGGAGAGCCGACCGGACTGTTCTTTTACGTTTTCATCGATCTCTAATCCGGTCCAAACTGGATTATGGCTGTATAGTATATGGCTCAGTGCGACCTTCCGTTCTTCGTCGTCTTAACCCCATTCACCACCGGGGTATCCGTGTCGCTGTTGGTGCATTCCCCACCAGTCCTGTGTCGAGTTTATGTGCGGAGGCTGGGGAACCTCCGTTGTTTTATCGTAGGGATCTTTTATTTTCTACGTACGGTTGTCGACTGGCTACGCAACCTCGTCATCCTGCGAATGAACCGTTTTTTCATGTGTCTCTCGCCCCATCTTACGCTGCTCGGTCTTTTACTCCTAAGCCCGCTGGCTTTCGTTTCCGGGAACTGTTAAGGACGATGGACCTGGACTTACCTGCTTTTTTCTTGGCCGGGGAAACCTCCTCTCCCCCTTGGCTCTTAGCAGAGGCCCCCGTCCATCTTGGGCTTACGGCCTGTCCTAAGTCCTCGACCGCAGCACCATTCATTCTTAGTCATTTTAACGAGATTGTCTCTTACTTTGCTGGATGTAATTTTATATATACCGACGGTTCAAAATCCGACACAGGTGTAGGATGTGCCTTTGTTTTTAATGGAGCTAGTTTTACATATGGTCTTAACGTTGCGACATCTATTTTTATGGCGGAGCATTATGCTATATATCGGGCTATTTTATTTATTTCTGACCACGGGCTGGGGAACAGTGTCATTTGTTCCGATTCTCTGAGTGCCCTTTTATCTCTTAAACGCCTGTACACCTACCATCCTCTTGTGCAGAAAGTTCAGGATGCAGTGTCTTTGCTTCTGATCGCTGGTGTCAGAGTGACTCTGCTGTGGGTACCTGGACACGTGGGACTCCCGGGTAATGAGGCCGCGGATGTCGCAGCTAAATCCGCCATTTTAGACCCTGCTGAGTACGAGCAACGCTTTTATATAGGGGATTTTAAACATTGTATACGTCGAGGGATTCTCTCGCGCTGGCGCGATGAGTGGGATATCATTCCCCACAATAAGCTTCGAGAAATTAAATCCACCCCTTTTCATTGGTCGACTTCTTCTCGCGCAGTACGTCGCGAAGAAGTGATTTTAGCTCGTCTTAGAATAGGGCACTGCCGATTTAGTCACCGTCACCTTTTTAATGGTCAACCAGCTCCCGATTGCCCACGATGTAACCACCCCTTTACAGTGCGTCACATTTTACTTGAATGCCCTCATCTGGCAACTTTTAGACTTTCCCTGGGTTTGCCCTCCTCTATTGAGGAGCTACTTGCCGATGATGTGGTTGCTGTGGAACGAGTGCTGCGCTTTATCCGTGTTTGTGACTTTTGGAGCAAGGTGTGAATTTTAATGGTTTTACCCTTGATGGAATTTTTCGAATATTTTAAGATTTTTATCTTTTTGTAGACAATTTTATCCTTGTGTTAGTTTTAAGGGGTTTCATTGTTATATTTTTAGGCCATTATAACACTTAATATCTGAGCTCTTGCAGCTGCGTTTTGATCTGGTCTGTTCATGAGAATTTAACCCCAGTTATTAATAGCGGGTTTTATATTATCGCACAAAGTGCTACTGTGGCGCAGATTTCGGTGTGTCTGGGCGCTAATGACCTAGTAGTTTTGCGCCCTTAAGCAATAATCAATCAATCAATCAATCAATCAATCAGAAACACATATACGGTACAATTATAATACTGCATCAGAGTATATTCAAGATTGATGTTTAACGTATCTGCTTTGTATTTATAAGCGATATGTTTTCACTTCAAATTCTTATGGCTAACACTTACGACTACAACACTTTACAGACTTATGTGAGCCACAAACCTCAAGGGGGGGGGGGAAATAAGAGTTTTGTAATTCGATGACTGATTTAGAGGTGCCCTTTCAAGAAATGTGCATGCAATTATATACCAATACGCTTGAGAAGCACAGGTACTTCATATTGAATATTATTTTATAATTTATGAAAATTGCATTTTAAGGTATATTTATTTCAGTTCAACTTATAATTGCCGATATTTAATATTATATCACTTTACAGGTTCACATAGACAAAGAATTTGGTAAAGAACTAATCCGAAGCAAAGAACTTTTAACGATGAGATAAACGACAGTATCACAGGTGTTGATTTGAGATTGCTAATGCCCCCACATTTCCAATATACTGGACGCTTTCACATGTACAAAGATAACCTACAGTCACATTGTAGACTAGCGGAGCGAAGGTACAGTAAATACGGATTATATTATAATGTAGATAGTTCAAAGGGTATTTACTTGAGTTCAAATTGCTATTAGATATTTATAAGCTTATATTTTATTACAGATTAGTTTATGACATGAATTTGGAAGAGAACAAACCGAGGTGAAGAACTGCAAACATTGCTGCGGAAGAGGCATTTGGATAAGTAAGGTGAAGATTAAAATATACTAATACATTTCCTAAATCATAGTGATTTTCCCAAAACGAAACATTGATTACATTTAACATGCTGTCTATAAACCGGAATGTTTATCATAGAGCAAAATATTTAACTTATGATTTTTTCAATTGAAACTGATGGGAGCAACGAAGAAATTCTTCCACACATACTTCAACTTGTACAGTGCTGAATTTGATAAGCATGAACAATGTATGTATATGTGTATAAAACATCGTGGTTTTTGAAGGGTTTTACATGGATTTAAAAAAGGAAGGTTTAAGAAAAGAAAACTGAACAGAAGAAATTCCATGGGCAACGCCGACCACAGATTTGGATATTGTATGGCGATATACAAATAGGTTCACGATTTCTAAATCTGTGGCAGTTTTCGCTAATTACAACAAATTGGCGCAATTATCATGCTAACTATGCACAAGTTAGTTGTAGCATTCGATGCTTATTGTTTTTCAGGGCAAGACATAATATCTAAAAGTGGTTTATCGAAACCGGTTCGCTGCATTTAGGAAGTGCAATAATTATTTCAATGAGAGAAAAATATCTGTTTGCGGGAACTATTTATATTCCAGGGAAATTAATTATTTTAGCGAAATTCAACAAATATCTCGATGTAGCTATATATAGGATGCAATGTTATATATTATATGAAGATGACAAATCTGAAGAAGTCGTTTAACATATTTTGCATTTTTCAGATCAATGAGATTACAAAATAATAGAAGAGAAGCGAGGAAATGCAGTTCATGATATGGATGGTCGGCGAGGATGTGGCTCATTTTGCGAGTAAATTCTGCTAAATAAGCAGAGTCTCCTGTGTGGATTTATATAGGCATCTTACGCCTAAGCCAAAAATATGAAACTAATGTGGAAAAGCATTTAGTGCTGTAAAAGTTTATGTATTTCACATGGCATAATTATGAAGAGCAATTCAGGAAACATTGCTGAAGAAAAGAAGAGACACTGGTGATGTCGACTGCAGAAAGGATGGTGTTTAGCGAGTTATTTATGTGCTCAACACTTCCTTTTCTTTAGTGGATGTTGCATACCTATATGAGTAAGTATTTTGTCACATCAAGTAACTATAGTGCGGTTTACGCGTTCCATTTATTACAGCATAAAACAGTGATTACAAGAAAGGGATATGTAACCAACATTGAGGATTGGATAAGTGGTATTTCCTTAGGGCCTGTTAAACCTGTTATTTAGAAATCTATGCCATCATGTTGGTTCAACACTTGTAATGATCTCGGTGTGGCTGTTAACAAAAGGTAAAGTATTATTGCTGTATAGGTAAAAAAAATTTACAGATTTCTTTACACCTTGTGGTTTTTCAGATTACAACTACATTTCTAGAATTTGAATATGAACAACAACTGAATATTTCGATTATAGTAATTAGAGATATGGATCTCAATTTTATTGGAATTTAACGCCCATTTTTACTGCGGATGTACCACAGGCGGCGGACATTGGTGATACATGAGATGAAATGATAAATTGGCAAAGGATATTTCTTTAAGCAAGAAAGCGTGAAGGCCATATATTAAGGTATCTCCCTGGCATTTATCAATTTATGGGATTTGAAGAAAAAAGGAAAAATACCAGTAATGAACGACGGCCGTAGCGGGATTCGAACCCCCTAACCCCTCTTCACGATTTCGCCACTCATCAACCTCCACCACCGTTTACGGTTAACATGTAGGGCAAAAATATGAAACGAATATAAATAAGCATTTCGATTCTTTAACAGTTTATGAATTTCACATAGAATAATTATGAAGAGCAGTCTGTTATTGAGGAATAATTGCTGAAGTAAAGAAGTGACAATAGTGATGTGGACTGGAGAAATGGACGGGGTTTAGCGAGTTATATATGCGCTATATCACATACTTCTCTTCGGTTGATGTTGCTTGTTTCTACAAGAAGGGTACAATATAATTCCAATATGTGTTTCAAGTAACTATGGTGGTGTGCAACGTGTTCGGTTTGTTAAAGCACAAATTATCAATTGCAAGAAGACGATTATGTCACAAACGTTCAGTAATGAAAAAGTGACATGTGCATTGGCGCTATGGAACCTATTCTGAAGAAAGCCATGCCGTTTAGCGTGATCCAACTTTACTACCGATCTCGGTGTGGCTATTTACGACAGGTACAGTATTGTTTCTGTATAGGTAAAATAATTTATAGGCTGCTTTAAAAATTATGGTTTTTAGGAATGCAATTACATTTATAGAACTTGAATTCGAACAACAACTGAAAATGTCGGATATGATGAGAGATATGCATCTCATTTTTGTATGGAGTTTATCGCCTTGTTTTACTGCTGATGCACTACAGGCGATGGACAAGGACCATACATGTAATGAAGTGATAAATTGGGAAACGATATTTCTATAAGTAAGAAAGTGTAACTGGCCTAAATTTAGAGTATCTACCAGGAATTTGACATTTATGGGAACAGGGGATAACCTGCAAAATATCCATTAATGCAGTACGGTAATCTCTGGGTTCGAACACCATACCTCCGTCTCAGGAATTCGCGCCTTATCGACCACAGCCCCCCCCCCCTTGTCTGTAAAATTGTGAGGAGAAATATGAAAAGAAATTAAATAATCATTTAGATGCTACAAAAATTTTATAAAATTTACATAGCATAATTATTAATAGAAGTCGTTTAACGAGCAATAATCGCTGAAGTAAAGCACTGACACTGGTGATGTCCACCACAGAAATGAGCGGTGTTTAGCGAGTTATTTGTGCGCTGAATCCTGTCCATTTCTTCGGCTTATATTGCAGGTTTCTCCCAGAGGGCTACAACATTTTTGCAATATGTGAAATATGTGTGGCTTATCAAGTAACTATGTTGCGTTTTAACGTGTTCCTTTGTTACAGCTTAAAAATGCTTGCATGAAGAGGATTATGTAACAAACTTTGACAAACGGAAAACTGGCATGGGCATTGGCGCGATGGAACCTGTTATGAAGAAATGTATGACGTTTAGGGTGATCCGACTCCTCTAATGATCTCGGTGTGGTTATTTACAACAGGTACATTATTATTGCTGCTGCATACATAAAATAATTTATAGGCTACTTTAAACATTATGCTTTTTCAGAATACAAGTACATTTCCAGTACTTGACTGGTTCTACAGCAGATGGCGATTATGATGAGAGATATGGATCTAATATTTTATTTGGGGGGTATTGAACGCCCGTATTTATTACTAATGCACCACAGACGGTGGACACGAATGATTAATGAGATTAAATTATCAATTGGTAAAGGACATTTCCTTATACAGGGAAGCGTTTTAGGCCTTAGTATAGGCTACCACCACGAAATTTGCCATTTATGGGAACAAAGAATACCGTGCTAAATAACCATTAATGCAGCAATGTCCTGGCGGGTTTAGAAAACCAAACCTCCGTTTTACAAGTCCGTGCCTTCTCGACCACGGCCCATCCTTGTCGGTTAACATGTAGTGGAGAAATATGTAACGAATTTAAAAAATCTTACTAATGCTGCATAAAATTTTATGAAGTTTAAATGGCACAATTATTTAAAGAAGTCGTTTAAGTGGAATAACAGCTGTAAAAAAAGGAATAACACTGGTGATGTCGACTAGAGAAATGGGCGGTGTTTAGCGAGTTATTTATGCGCTCAAACCGTTCCTTTTCTTTGGTCGATATTGCTTGTTTCTACCAGAAGCTACAATATTACACCTATAGGAGTAAGTATTTTGTTATATCAAGTTAGTATAGTGCCGTTTAACGCTATCCATTTATTACAGCATAAAACAGTGATTACAATAAGAGGAATATGTAACCAACATTGAGAATTGGATAAGTGGTATGTCCTTAAGCCCTATGAAACCTGTTATTTAGAAATGTATGCCCTCATTGTGTTCAACTCTTGTAATGATCTCGGTGTGGCTATTAACAACAGGTACAGTATTATTGCTTATAGGTAAAATAATTTATAGATTGCTTTAAACATTATGGTTTTTCAGAATTTAAGTACACTTCTAAAACTAGAATGGGAACAACTGAAAATGTCGATTATGATGAGATACAGGGATCTGATTTTTGAGGGGTTTAAAACCCGATTTTACTACTGAAGTACCACAGGCGGTGGACATTGATGATGCACGAGATGAAATGATAAATTAGAAAGGATATTTCTTTAAATAAGAAAAGGAACCAGGCCTCTGTTTAAGGTGTCTCCCCGGCATTTGCCATTTATGGGAAATGAGGAAATTCTGAAAAAGGCCATTAATTCAGGATGGCCTTAGCGGGATTGGAACCCCACAAACTCCCCTCCCACGAGTCCGCTCCTTATCATCCTCGTCCACCGGTTACAGATAATATGTGGTGCAAAAATATGAAAAAATTACAGAAAAGCATTTAGATGCGGTAAATGTTTATGTATTTCACATGGCATAATAATAAAGATTAGTGTGTTATTGATGAAACATTGCTGAGTAAAGAAGTGACAATAGTGATGTCGGCTGGAGAAATGGGCGCTGTTTAGCGAGTTATATATGCGCTCAAAAGCGTCCTTTTCTTCGTTTGATGTTGCTAGTTTCTACAAGAAGGCTACAATATAATTCCCACATGTGTAAGTAATGTGTAATTTGAAGTTACTATGGTGGTGTTCCAGGTGTTCGGTTTGTTACAGCATAAATTAGCAATCGCAAGAACAACATTATGTAATAAAGGACAGGAATGGAAAAGTGACATGTGCATTGGCGCTATGGAACCTATTCTGAAGAAAGCCATGCCGTTTAGCGTGATCTAACTTTACTAACGATCTCGGTGTGGCTATTTACGACAGGTACAGTATTATTTCTGTATGGGTAAAATAATTTATAGGCTGCTTTAAAAATTATGGTTTTTCAGAATGCAATTACATTTATAGAACTTGAATTCGAACAACAACTGAAAATGTCGGATATGATGAGAGATATGCATCTAATTTTTGTATTGAGTTTGACGCCTTGTTTTACTGCTGATGCACTACAGGCGATGGACAAGGACGATACATGTAATGAAATGATAAATTGGGAAACGATATTTCTATGTGTAAGAAAGCGTAACTGGCCTAAATTTAGGGTATGACCCCGGCATTTGCCATTTATGGGAACAGGGGATAACCTGCAAAATATCCAGTAATGCAGCACGGTGCTGGCAGGTGGGAACCACACACCTCCGTCTCAGGAGTACGCGCCTTATCGACCACGCCCCCCCCCCCTTGTTGGTTATCTTGTAGTGGAGAAATATGAAACGAATTTAAAAGATCATATAAATGCTGCCTATAACTTTATGAAGTTTACATGGCATAAATATTTAAAAAATCGATTTACAAGGAGACATTGCTGAAGTAAAGAATGACACTGGTGATGTCGACTGCAGAAAGGGTGGTGTTTAGCGAGTTATTTGTGCGCTCAACACTTCCTTTTCTTTGGCTGAAGTTGCTAGTTTCTACCAGAAGGCTGCAATATTATACCTGTATGAGAATATGAAACGAATATAAATAAGCATTTCATTCTTTAACAGTTTATGAATTTCACATAGCATAATTATGAAGAGCAGTCTGTTATTGAGGAATAATTGCTTAAAGTAAAGAAGTGATAATGGTGATGTGGACTGGAGAAATGGGTGGTATTTAGCGAGTTATTTATGCGCTCAACAACATTCTTATCTTCGGTTGATGCTGCTAATTTCGACCAGAAGCCTACAATATTATTCCTATATGTGTCATATCAAATAGGTACAGTGCTGTGTAACGCGTTCCCCTTATTACAGCATAAAATAGTAAATACAAGAAGAGGATTATGTAACAATAATTGAGGAATGGAAAAGTGGCATGTTCATTGGCGCTATGTAGCCTATTATAAAGAAATGTATGCCCTCAAGGAGGTAAAACTCTTCTAATGACCTCGGTGTGGCTATTTACAACAGGTGCAGTATTATTGCCGTATACATTAAATAATTTATAGGCTGCTTTAAACAATGGTTTTTCAGAATGCAAATACATTTCTAGAAAATGAATTGCTAGAAGAACTGAAAATGGTGATTATGATGGGAGATATGTATCTCTTTGAGCGAGGTATAAATGCGTTCTACAATCTTAAATCCTTAAGTGTATATTCCAGTAGTACGGTATACGAGATATTTACAAGCGAAGGCTAGTGACCTGACAATTTACTAATTGTGATGTTAAAGCAAATATAAATCTACGTTGGGAAGAGTTAATTAATGCACTAAATGCAATTCATTTTTCATTTTTTATTATTATTATATAACAACATGATGGTTTCCATAGAAGTTATTAAAATTGGAATTAAAGAGTCAAAGTATAATGTATAATGTATAATATATATATATATATATATATATATATATATATATATATATATATGAAATACTAATTTCCTTTGGATTGTCAAAATACATGGCATAGTAATGCAATATACCTCTTTGAAGTACGGCTTAGGAGCAGTATCTTCAAACACAAAAGTGGCACTTTTAGCTGTATATTAGCAAATTTCTAATATTTCACACTCACTTCTCTCTGTAATCATGCACCTCGATCTTTCCCAATTCAAAAGTTCTTCACATATACTCCTCGAATTCTTCATGTATAAAATATTTTGTTTTACAAATTCTATTTGAAATAACTGCACATATTACGTTCAATGAGCAATGTATTAGCAACGTCTTACAGTGACACGCAGCTGTAGTTTTAAGTCATTATAGAAATGCTGAACGTGCATGCATCCATATTAGACAATAATATATTAGGCGCAAATTGTCCATACTGCTCGATATTTATTCTCCGTAATGCAGAGTGGCTGAACTGTTTCTTTAATTATTTATAAAATTAAATGTGTCTATAGGGTAACGGGTGGAAACTGTTCTTTGAAAACAGTACCACTTCAGGGATTAGCGACCCTGCCCACGTGAGCTCTAGGAATTCTGTTTCAGGAAATAGTACATGGAAAGCATTCCATGCGTAGGGATAGATCAGATGCGGATTGTAGCCATATATCCCTAACTAACGCATCTGGCGCAAGAAAATGTCAAAACTGAGGCCGCCCATTAGCTAGTGTGGCATTTTTTTTCCAATAAGGTCAGTGCAGCACCAGGTATACTTTTGGCAATTCATCATTTTTGTAGGTATACACGGTAAGTTGTTTTAGCAAAAATTATCACACCTAATACTACTTATTACAGCATACGAACGTGCGAGGACTAACCAACAAAAATCTGATCTAAAAATGTGTAAAAGATCAATTATACCTGGACGTAATGTAAAAAAATTAACGGAAAAATAATGCCATAACGCTTACCAATTATCTTATATTTCTTCGGTTAGTAAAACAAAAAGAAACACCCTAAATAGAGTTGTTCAATAAAGAATTATTGTTAAGTTCCACAGGCAAAATTTCTATAAATACAACTTAACTTTACAGGTTTTTATTACCTTAAAGTATAATTTATACACGCTATTAGTTTCACTGTAGTCACTTTCGGTCGCAACTGTAAAATGTGTGCAAGATAAGACACGTTCAGTTCCGTCTACAGCAAATTGGAAGCGATACGCGACAGTCATTCACTCTATTCTGGTGATAACAATGCTTGCCTCATACACCCAAAATCGCGGGTTCATTCCCGGATATGGTTAATGGATTTTTAAGCAAAAAATAGAGAGCAGAGATAGTAACATTATTTACGAGTTTCCATATGTAAACGAAATAGAGAATATGCGAATAGATGATTAAAGTGCATTTACTGCAATATAATTTTATATATTTACGTATACAACGTCTAGATGTATACTTAGTTGACAAAACATTACACATAAGACGCAAGGGTACAGAATTTTGTAAACTGATACTTTCAGTATTGCCTCCACTCCACGTCCACCGGTTACAGATGTGGTGCAAAAATATGAAAGGATTATAGAAAAGCATTTAGATGAGGTAAATGTTTATGTATTTCACATGACATAAATTGAAGATCAGTCTGTTATTGATAAAACATTGCTGAGTAAAGAAGTGACAATAGTGATGTCAGCTGGAGAAATGGGCGGTGTTTAGCGAGTTACATATGCGCTCAAAATCGTCCTTTCCTTCGGTTGAAGTTGCTAGTTTCTACAAGAAGGCTACAATATAATTCCCACATGTGTAAGTAATGTGTAATTTAACGTTACTATGGTGGTGTTCCAGCTGTCGGTTTGTTACAGCATAAATTAGCAATCGCAAGAACAAGATTATGTAATAAAGGACAGGAATGGAAAAGTGACATGTGCATTGGTGCTATGGAACCTATTCTGAAGAAAGCCATGCCGTTTAGCGTGATCCAACTTTACTAACGATCTCGGTGTGGCTGTTTACGACAGGTACAGTATTATTTCTGTATAGGTAAAATAATTTATTGGCTGCTTTAGAAAATTATGGCTTTTCAGAATGCAATTACATTTATAGAACTTCAATTCCAACATCGCCTGAAAATGTCGAATATGATGAGAGATATGCATCTAATTTTTGTATTGAGTTTGACGCCTTGTTTTACTGCTGATGCACTACAGGCGATGGACAAGGACGATACATGTAATGAAGTGATAAACTGGGAAACGATATTTCTATGTGTAAGAAAGCGGAACTGGCCTAAATTTAGGGTATAGCCCCGGCATTTGCCATTTATGGGAACAGAGGATAACCTGCAAAATATCCAGTAAATCAGCACGGTGCTGGCAGGTTGGAACCCCACACCTCCGTCTCACGAGTACGCGCCTCATCGACCACGCCCCCCCCCTTGTTGGTTATCTTGTAGTGGAGAAATATGAAACTAATTTAAAAGATCATATAAATGCTGCCTATAACTTTATGAAGTTTACATGGCATAAATATTTAAAAAATCGATTTACAAGGATACATTGCTGAAGTAAAGGAGTGACACTGGTGATGTCGACTGCAGAAAGGGTGGTGTTTAGCGAGTTATTTGTGCGCTCAACACCTCCTTTTCTTTGGCTGAAGTTGCTAGTTTCTACCAGAAGGCTGCAATATTATAGCTGTATGAGAATATGAAACGAATATAAATAAGCATTTCATTCTTTAACAGTTTATGAATTCCACATAGCATAATTATGAAGAGCAGTCTGTTATTGAGGAATAATTGCTGAAGTAAAGAAGTGACAATAGTGATGTCCACCAGAGAAATGGGCGTTGTTTAGCGTGTTATTTATGTGCTCACACCGTATTTTCTTTAGTGGACGTTGCTAGTTCCTGCTAGCAGGCTTCCATATTATACCTATATGAGTAAGTATTTTGTCATATCAAGTAACTATAGTGCGGTTTAACCCGTTCCATTTATTACAACATAAAACAGTGATTACAAGAAGAGGGATGTGTAACAAACATAGAGGAAGAAATAAATGGCATGTCCTTAGAACCTAGGAAACTTGTTATGTAGAAATGTATGCCTTCATGCTGGTTCAACTCTTGCAATGATCTCGGTGTGGCTATAAACAACAGGTACAGTACTATTGCTCTATAGGTAAAGTAATTTATACATTGCTTTAAACATTATGGTTTTTCAGAATATAAGTACATTTCTAGAACTTGAATACGGAAAAAAATTGAAAATGTCGATTATGATGACAGATATGGATCTCATTTTTGTTGCAGTTTAACTCCGTTTTTACTATTGATGTACCACAGGCGGTGGACACTGATGATACACGAGATGAAATGATAAAATGGGAAAGTATATTTCTTTAATAAGAAAGCGTACCAGGCCTTAGTTAAAGGTACCTACGTGGCATTTGCCATTTATGGGAACTGAGAAAAATCTGAAAAATACCAGAATTACAGGACGACCCAAACGGGAGTCGAACCCTTTAACTACCCTTCACGAATCCGTTCCTCCTCAACCTTCACCCTCGTTTAAGGTCAACTCCCCTTCACGAATCCGTTCTTCATCAACCTTCACCCCCGTTTACGGTTAATACGTGCTGCAAACATATGAAACGAATATAAAAAGGCATTTAGATTCTTTAAAATTTTATGGATTTCACGTGGCATAATAATGAAGATCAGTCTGTTATTGATGAAACATTGCTGAGTAAAGAATTGACAAAAGTGATGTCGGCTGGAGAAATGGGCGCTTTTTAGCGAGTTATATATGCGCTCAAAAGAGTCCTTTTCTTCGGTTGATGTTGCTAGTTTCTACAAGAAGGCTACAATATAATTCCAACATGTGTAAGTAATGTGTAATTTCAAGTAACTATGGTGGTATTCCAGCTGTCGGTTTGTTACAGAATAAATTAGCAATCGCAAGAACAATATTATATAATAAAGGACAGGAATGGAAAAGTGACATGTGCATTGGCGCTATGGAACCTATTCTGAAGAAAGCCATGCCGTTTAGCGTGATCCAACTTTACTAACGATCTCGGTGTGGCTATTTACAACAGGTACAGTATTATTTCTGTATAGGTAAAATAATTTATAGGCTGCTTTAAAAATTATGGTTTTTCAGGATGCACTTACATTTATGGAACTTGAATTCGAACAACAACTGAAAATGTCGGATATGATGAGAGATATGCATCTCATTTTTGTATGGTGTTTAACGCCTTGTTTTGCTGCTGATGCACTACAGGCGGTGGACAAAGACGATACATATAATGAAATGATAAATTGGGAAACGATATTTCTATGTGTAAGAAAGCGTAACTGGCCTAAATTTAGGGTATGACCCCGGCATTTGCCATTTATGGGAACAGGGGATAACCTGCAAAATATCCAGTAATGCAGCACGGTAATCTCTGGGTTCGAACCCCATACCTCCGTCTCAGGAATCCGCGCCTTGTCGACCACAGCCCTCCCCCCTTGTCTGTAAAATTGTGAGGAGAAATATGAAACAAAATTAAATAATCATTTAGATGCTGCAAAAATGTTATAAAGTTTACATGGCATAATTATTAATAGAAGTCGTTTAGCGAGGAACAATCGCTGAAGTAAAGAACTGACACTGGTGATGTCCACCAGAGAAATGGGCGTTTTTAGCGTGTTATTTATGTGCTCAAACCGATTTTTCTTTACTGGATGTTGCTAGTTCCTGCTAGCAGGCTTCAATATTATACCTATATGAGTAAGTATTTTGTCATATCAAGTAACTATAGTGCGGTTTAACCCGTTCTATTTATTACAACATAAAACAGTGATTACAAGAAGAGGGATGTTTAACAAACATAGAGGAAGAAATAAATGGCATGTCCTTAGAACCTATGAAACTTGTTATGTAGAAATGTATGCCTTCATGCTGGTTCAACTCTTGCAATGATCTCGGTGTGGCTATAAACAACAGGTACAGTACTATTGCTCTATAGGTAAAATAATTTATACATTGCTTTAAACATTATGGTTTTTCAGAATATAAGTACATTTCTAGATCTTGAATACGGAAAAAAATTGAAAATGTCGATTATGATGACAGATATGGATCTCATTTTTGTTGCAGTATAACTCCGTTTTTACTATTGATGTACCACAGGCGGTGGACACTGATGATACACGAGATGAAATGATAAAATGGGAAAGTATATTTCTTTAATAAGAAAGCGTACCAGGCCTTAGTTAAAGGTACCTACGTGGCATTTGCCATCTATGGGAACTGAGGAAAAAGTGAAAAATACCAGTAACACAGGATGACCCAGGCGCGATTCGAATCAGTTAACTCCACTTCACGATTCTGCTCATTATAAATCTTGTCCACCAGTTACAATTAACATGTGGTGCAAAAAAATGAAACGAATGTAGAAAAGTGTTTAAACTCAGAAAAAATTTTATGGATTTTACAAGCCACAATTATGTGAAGATCAGTCTGTTTTTGATGAAACATTGCTGAAGTAAAGAAGTGACAATAGTGATGTCGGCTGGAGAAATGGACGGGGTTTAGCGAGCTATATATGCGCTCAAATACGTCCTTTTCTTCGGTTGATGTTGCAAGTTTCTACAACAAGGCTACAATATAATTCCCTTATGTGTTTAAAGTAACTATGGTGGTGTTCAACGTGTGCGGTTTGTTACAGCATAAATTAGCAATGGCAAGAAGAGGATTAGGTAACAAAAGTCAGGAATGGAAAAGTGACATGTGAAATGGCGCTATGGAACCTTTTCTGAAGAAAGGTATGGCGTTTAGGGTGATCCAACCACACTAACGATCTCGGTGTGGCTATTTAATACAGGTAGAGTATTATTTCTGTATAGGTAAAATAATTTATAGGGTGCTTTAAAAATTATGGTTTTTCAGGATGCAAATACATTTATGGAACTTAAATTCGAAAAACAACTGAAAATGTCGGATATGATGAGAGATATGCATCTCATTTTTGTATGGTGTTTAACGCCTTGTTTTACTGCTGATGCACTACAGGCGGTGGACAAGGACGATACATGTAATGAAATGATAAATTGGGAAACGATATATCTATCGGTAAGAAAGCGTAACAGGCCTAAATTTAGGGTAGGTCCCCAGAATTTTCCATTTATGGGCACAGAGGATAACCTGCAAAATATCCAGTAATGCAGCACGGTCCTGCCGGGGTTCGAACCCCACACCTCCGTCTCACGAGTCCGCGCCCTATCGACCACGCCCCCCCTCCCTTGTTGGTTATCTTGTAGTGGAGAAATATGAAACGAATTTAAAAGATCATATAAATGCTGCCTATAACTTTATGAAGTTTACATGGCATAAATATTTAAAAAATCGATTTACAAGGACACATTGCTGAAGTAAAGGAGTGGCACTGGTGATGTCGACTGCAGAAAGGGTGGTGGTTAGCGAGTTATATATGCGCTCAACACCTCCTTTCCTTTAGCTGAAGTTGCTAGTTTCAACCAGAAGGCTGCAATATTATACCTGTATGAGAATATGAAACGAATATAAATAAGCATTTCATTCTTTAACAGTTTATGAATTTCACATAGCATAATTATGAAGAGCAGTCTGTTATTGAGGAATAATTGCTGAAGTAAAGAAGTGACAATAGTGATGTCGACAGGAGAAATGGACGGGGTTTAGCGAGTTATATATGCGCTCAATCACATCCTTTTCTTCGGTTGATGTTGCTAGTTTCTACAAGAAGGCTACAATATAATTCCCATATGTGTATCATATATGTAACAGATATAACCTCTTTGTTTAATATTTTTTATATTATATCCATGTATTATTTTGGAGCGACATCTAGGGATAATAATCCTTCTTGTACCGATTTCACCCAGTCAGTATTCATTGGCACCATATATGATAACAATGCAAGTGCTTAACATATTGTTTTATTCCAGGTTTTAACAGCATTTCACGAACTAAGTTTTGGAAAAAAGTAAACTGAAAGAAAAAATGTCAAACGTGAAGCCCATAAAACAGTTGGAATTAGTACGGTTAAAAATATATGAATTCAACTAGTTCCAAACACTTTTTAGTTTTTGCACACTTATACAGCACACTCTGCAACAATCACGTTTAATATTATGAAGGTAATATGAAAATAGTAAAATATCGTTTAAGAATTAGTTCCATATATATTATGTTATCCAAGTAAACATTATACTTCACATATGGTATGTCATGTATGGCTTTTACTATTATGGTCGTTTCCAGAAACACATATAGGCTACAATTATAATATTGCATGTATAACGTATATGCTTTGTATTTATAAGCGATATGCTTTCACTTCAAATACTTATGGCTAACACTTTAACACTTACGACTACAACACTTTACAGACTTATGTGAGCCACAAACTTCAAGGGGGGGGGGGGAGAACTAAAAGTTATGTAATACGATGACTGATTTAGAGGTGCCCTTTCAAGAAATATGCATGCAATTATATACCAATACGCTTGAGAAGCACAGGTACTTTATATTGAATATTATTTTATAATTTATGAAAATTGCATTTTAAGGTGTATTTATTTCAGTTCAACTTATAATTGCTGATATTTAATATTATTTCACTTTACAGGTTCACATAGACAAAGTAAAGAACTATTCCGAAGCAAAGAACTTTTAACGATGATATAAATGACAGTATCACAGGTGCTGATTAGAGATTGTTAATGCACCCACATTTTCAATATACTGGACGCTTTCACATGTACAAAGATAACCTACAGTCATATTGTAGACTACCGGAGCGAAGGTACAGTAAATACGGATTATATTATAATGTAGATAGTTCAAAGGGTATTTACTTGAGTTCAAATTGCGATTAGATATTTATAAGCTTATATTTCCTTACAGATTAGATTATGACATGAATTTGGCAGAAAACAAACCGAGGTGAAGAACTGCAATCATTGCTGTGGAAGAGGCATTTGGATAAGTAAGGTGAAGATTAAAATATACTAATACATTTCTTAATTCATGGTGATTTTCCCAAAACGAAACATTGATTACATTCAACATGCTGTCTATGAACAGGAATGTTTATGATAGATAGGCCTTAGTTAAAGGTACCTACGCGGCATTTGCCATTTATGACGCTGGTGATGTCCACCAGAGAAATGGGCGTTGTTTAGCGTGTTATTTATGTGCTCACACCGTTTTTTCTGTAGTGGACGTTGCTAGTTCCTGCTAGCAGGCTTCCATATTATACCTATATGAGTAAGTATTTTGTCATATCAAGTAACTATATGGCGGTCTAACCCGTTCCATTTATTACACCTTAAAACAGTGATTACAAGAAGAGGGATGTGTTACAAACATAGAGGAAGAAATAAATGGCATGTCCTTAGAACCTATGAAACTTGTTATGTTGAAATGCATGCCTTCATGCTGGTTCAACTCTTGCAATGAACTCGGTGTGGCTATAAACAACAGGTACAGTACTACTGCTCTTTAGGTAAAATAATTTAAACATTGCTTTAAACATTATGGTTTTTCAGATTATAAGTACATTTCTAGAACTTGAATACGGACAAAAACTGATAATGTCGATTATGATGACAGATATGGATCTCATTTTTGTTGCAGTTATACTCCGTTTTTACTATTGATGTACCACAGACGGTGGACACTGATGATACACGAGATGAAATGATATAATGGGAAAGTATATTTCTTTAATAAGAAAGCGTACCAGGCCTTAGTTAAAGGTATCTACCTGGCATTTGCCATTTATGGGAACTGAGGAAAATCTGAAAAATACCAGAAATACAGGACGACCCCAACGGGAATCGAACCCGCCAACTCCCCTTCAAAAATCCGTTCCTCCTCAACCTTCACCCCCGTTTAAGGGCCAACTCCCCTTCACGAATCCGTTCCTCATCAACCTTCACCCCCGTTTACGGTTAACACGTGCTGCAAACATATGAAACGAATATAAAAAATCATTTAGATTCTTTAAAATTTTATGGATTTCACATGGCATAATAATGAAGATCAGTCTGTTATTGATGAAACATTGCTGAGTAAAGAAGTGACAAAAGTGATGTCGGCTGGAGAAATGGGCGCTTTTTAGCGAGCTATATATGCGCTCAAAAGTGTCCGTTCCTTCGTTTGATGTTGCTAGTTTCTACAAGAAGGCTACAATATAATTCCCACATGTGTAAGTAATGTGTAATTTGAAGTTACTATGGTGGTGTTCCAGGTGTTCGGTTTGTTACAGCATAAATTAGCAATTACAAGAACAAGATTGTGTAAACAAGGACAGGAATGGAAAAGTGACATGTGCATTGGCGCTATGGAACCTATTCTGAAGAAAGCCATGCCGTTTAGCGTGATCCAACTTTACTAACGATCTCGGTGTGGCTATTTACGACTGGTACAGTTTTATTTCTGTATAGGTAAAATAATTTATAGGCTGCTTTAAAATTATGGCTTTTCAGAATGCAATTACATTTATAGAACTTCAATTCCAACATCACCTAAAAATGTCGAATATGATGAGAGATATGCATCTAATTTTTGTATTGAGTTTGACGCCTTGTTTTACAGCTGATGCACTACAGGCGATGGACAAGGACGATACATGTAATGAAATGATAAATTGGGAAACGATATTTCTATGTATAAGAAAGCGTAACTGGCCTAAATTTAGGGTATGACCCCGGCATTTGCCATTTATGAGAACAGAGGATAACCTGCAAAATATCCAGTAATGCAGCTCGATGCTGACAGGTTCGAACCCCACACCACCGTCTCACGAGTCCGCGCCCTATCGACCACGCCCCCCCCTCCCTTGTTGGTTATCTTGTAGTGGAGAAATATGAAACGAATTTAAAAGATCATATAAATGCTGCCTATAACTTTATGAAGTTTACATGGCATAAATATTTAAAAAATCGATTTACAAGGAGACATTGCTGAAGTAAAGGAGTGGCACTAGTGATGTCGACTGCAGAAACGGTGGTGTTT
Source organism: Metallyticus violacea (assembly GCA_030762175.1). Classification (NCBI taxonomy): domain Eukaryota; kingdom Metazoa; phylum Arthropoda; class Insecta; order Mantodea; family Metallyticidae; genus Metallyticus; species Metallyticus violacea. The sequence goes on from CM060846.1 coordinate 38,355,557, forward strand.
AGCGAGTTATATATGCGCTCAACACCTCCTTTTCTTTGGCTGAAGTTGCTAGTTTCTACCAGAAGGCTGCAATATTATACCCTATATGAGAATATGAAACGAATATAAATAAGCATTTCATTCTTTAACAGTTTATGAATTTCACATAGCATAATTATGAAGAGCAGTCTGTTATTGAGGAATAATTGCTGAAGTAAAGAAGTGACAATAGTGATGTCCACCAGAGAAATGGGCGTTGTTTAGCGTGTTATTTATGTGCTCACACCGTATTTTCTTTAGTGGACGTTGCTAGTTCCTGCTAGCAGGCTTCCATATTATACCTATATGAGTAAGTATTTTGTCATATCAAGTAACTATAGTGCGGTTTAACCCGTTCCATTTATTACAACATAAAACAGTGATTACAAGAAGAGGGATGTGTAACAAACATAGAGGAAGAAATAAATGGCATGTCCTTAGAACCTAGGAAACTTGTTATGTAGAAATGTATGCCTTCATGCTGGTTCAACTCTTGCAATGATCTCGGTGTGGCTATAAACAACAGGTACAGTACTATTGCTCTATAGGTAAAATAATTTATACATTGCTTTAAACATTATGGTTTTTCAGATTATAAGTACATTTCTAGAACTTGAATACGGACAAAAACTGAAAATGTCGATTATGATGACAGATATGGATCTCATTTTTGTTGCAGTTATACTCCGTTTTTACTATTGATGTACCACAGACGGTGGACACTGATGATACACGAGATGAAATGATAAAATGGGAAAGTATATTTCTTTAATAAGAAAGCGTACCAGGCCTTAGTTAAAGGTACCTACGTGGCATTTGCCATTTATGGGAACTGAGAAAAATCTGAAAAATACCAGAATTACAGGACGACCCAAACGGGAGTCGAACCCTTTAACTACCCTTCACGAATCCGTTCCTCCTCAACCTTCACCCTCGTTTAAGGTCAACTCCCCTTCACGAATCCGTTCTTCATCAACCTTCACCCCCGTTTACGGTTAATACGTGCTGCAAACATATGAAACGAATATAAAAAGGCATTTAGATTCTTTAAAATTTTATGGATTTCACGTGGCATAATAATGAAGATCAGTCTGTTATTGATGAAACATTGCTGAGTAAAGAATTGACAAAAGTGATGTCGGCTGGAGAAATGGGCGCTTTTTAGCGAGTTATATATGCGCTCAAAAGAGTCCTTTTCTTCGGTTGATGTTGCTAGTTTCTACAAGAAGGCTACAATATAATTCCAACATGTGTAAGTAATGTGTAATTTCAAGTAACTATGGTGGTATTCCAGCTGTCGGTTTGTTACAGAATAAATTAGCAATCGCAAGAACAATATTATATAATAAAGGACAGGAATGGAAAAGTGACATGTGCATTGGCGCTATGGAACCTATTCTGAAGAAAGCCATGCCGTTTAGCGTGATCCAACTTTACTAACGATCTCGGTGTGGCTATTTACAACAGGTACAGTATTATTTCTGTATAGGTAAAATAATTTATAGGCTGCTTTAAAAATTATGGTTTTTCAGGATGCACTTACATTTATGGAACTTGAATTCGAACAACAACTGAAAATGTCGGATATGATGAGAGATATGCATCTCATTTTTGTATGGTGTTTAACGCCTTGTTTTGCTGCTGATGCACTACAGGCGGTGGACAAAGACGATACATATAATGAAATGATAAATTGGGAAACGATATTTCTATGTGTAAGAAAGCGTAACTGGCCTAAATTTAGGGTATGACCCCGGCATTTGCCATTTATGGGAACAGGGGATAACCTGCAAAATATCCAGTAATGCAGCACGGTAATCTCTGGGTTCGAACCCCATACCTCCGTCTCAGGAATCCGCGCCTTGTCGACCACAGCCCTCCCCCCTTGTCTGTAAAACTGTGAGGAGAAATATGAAACAAAATTAAATAATCATTTAGATGCTGCAAAAATGTTATAAAGTTTACATGGCATAATTATTAATAGAAGTCGTTTAGCGAGGAACAATCGCTGAAGTAAAGAACTGACACTGGTGATGTCCACCAGAGAAATGGGCGTTTTTAGCGTGATATATATGTGCTCAAACCGATTTTTCTTTACTGGATGTTGCTAGTTCCTGCTAGAAGGCTTCAATATTATACCTATATGAGTAAGAATTTTTCATATCAAGTAACTATAGTGCGGTTTAACCCGTTCCATTTATTACAACATAAAACAGTGATTAAAAGAAGAGAGATATTAAACAAACATAGAGGAAGAAATAATTGGCATGTCCTTAGAACCTATGAAACTTGTTATGTAGAATTGTATGCCTTCATGCTGGTTCAACTCTTGCAATGATCTCGGTGTGGCTATAAACAACAGGTACAGTACTATTGCTCTATAGGTAAAATAATTTATACACTGCTTTAAACATTATGGTTTTTCAGAATATAAGTACATTTCTAGAACATGAATACGGAAAAAAATTGAAAATGTCGATTATGATGACAGATATGGATCTCATTTTTGTTGCAGTTTAACTCCGTTTTTACTATTGATGTACCACAGGCGGTGGACACTGATGATGATATTTGTGTTGAAATGATTAATTCGGAAAGGATATTTCTTTAATTAAAAAAGCGTATTAGGCCTTAGTTTAACGTACGCCCCGGCATTTGCCATCTATGGGAACTGAGGAAAAAGTGAAAAATACCAGTAACACAGGACGACCCAGGCGCGATTCGAATCAGTTAACTCCACTTCACGATTCTGCTCATTATAAATCTTGTCCACCAGTTACAATTAACATGTGGTGCAAAAAAATGAAACGAATGTAGAAAAGTGTTTAAACTCAGAAAAAATTTTATGGATTTTACAAGCCACAATTATGTGAAGATCAGTCTGTTTTTGATGAAACATTGCTGAAGTAAAGAAGTGACAATAGTGATGTCGGCTGGAGAAATGGACGGGGTTTAGCGAGCTATATATGCGCTCAAATACGTCCTTTTCTTCGGTTGATGTTGCAAGTTTCTACAACAAGGCTACAATATAATTCCCTTATGTGTTTAAAGTAACTATGGTGGTGTTCAACGTGTGCGGTTTGTTACAGCATAAATTAGCAATCGCAAGAAGAGGATTATGTAACAAAAGTCAGGAATGGAAAAGTGACATGTGAAATGGCGCTATGGAACCTTTTCTGAAGAAAGGTATGGCGTTTAGGGTGATCCAACCACACTAACGATCTCGGTGTGGCTATTTAATACAGGTAGAGTATTATTTCTGTATAGGTAAAATAATTTATAGGGTGCTTTAAAAATTATGGTTTTTCAGGATGCAAATACATTTATGGAACTTAAATTCGAAAAACAACTGAAAATGTCGGATATGATGAGAGATATGCATCTCATTTTTGTATGGTGTTTAACGCCTTGTTTTACTGCTGATGCACTACAGGCGGTGGACAAGGACGATACATGTAATGAAATGATAAATTGGGAAACGATATATCTATCGGTAAGAAAGCGTAACAGGCCTAAATTTAGGGTAGGTCCCCAGAATTTTCCATTTATGGGCACAGAGGATAACCTGCAAAATATCCAGTAATGCAGCACGGTCCTGCCGGGGTTCGAACCCCACACCTCCGTCTCACGAGTCCGCGCCCTATCGACCACGCCCCCCCTCCCTTGTTGGTTATCTTGTAGTGGAGAAATATGAAACGAATTTAAAAGATCATATAAATGCTGCCTATAACTTTATGAAGTTTACATGGCATAAATATTTAAAAAATCGATTTACAAGGACACATTGCTGAAGTAAAGGAGTGGCACTGGTGATGTCGACTGCAGAAAGGGTGGTGGTTAGCGAGTTATATATGCGCTCAACACCTCCTTTCCTTTAGCTGAAGTTGCTAGTTTCAACCAGAAGGCTGCAATATTATACCTGTATGAGAATATGAAACGAATATAAATAAGCATTTCATTCTTTAACAGTTTATGAATTTCACATAGCATAATTATGAAGAGCAGTCTGTTATTGAGGAATAATTGCTGAAGTAAAGAAGTGACAATAGTGATGTCGACAGGAGAAATGGACGGGGTTTAGCGAGTTATATATGCGCTCAATCACATCCTTTTCTTCGGTTGATGTTGCTAGTTTCTACTAGAAGGCTACAATATAATTCCCATATGTGTATCATATATGTAACAGATATAACCTCTTTGTTTAATATTTTTTATATTATATCCAGGTATTATTTTGGAGCGACATCTAGGGATAATAATCCTTCTTGTACCGATTTCACCCAGTCAGTATTCATTGGCACCATATATGATAACAATGCAAGTGCTTAACATATTGTTTTATTCCAGGTTTTAACAGCATTTCACGAACTAAGTTTTGGAAAAAAGTAAACTGAAAGAAAAAATGTCAAACGTGAAGCCCATAAAACAGTTGGAATTAGTACGGTTAAAAATATATGAATTCAACTAGTTCCAAACACTTTTTAGTTTTTGCACACTTATACAGCACACTCTGCAACAATCACGTTTAATATTATGAAGGTAATATGAAAATAGTAAAATATCGTTTAAGAATTAGTTCCATATATATTATGTTATCCAAGTAAACATTATACTTCACATATGGTATGTCATGTATGGCTTTTACTATTATGGTCGTTTCCAGAAACACATATAGGCTACAATTATAATATTGCATGTATAACGTATATGCTTTGTATTTATAAGCGATATGCTTTCACTTCAAATACTTATGGCTAACACTTTAACACTTACGACTACAACACTTTACAGACTTATGTGAGCCACAAACTTCAAGGGGGGGGGGAGAACTAAAAGTTATGTAATACGATGACTGATTTAGAGGTGCCCTTTCAAGAAATATGCATGCAATTATATACCAATACGCTTGAGAAGCACAGGTACTTTATATTGAATATTATTTTATAATTTATGAAAATTGCATTTTAAGGTGTATTTATTTCAGTTCAACTTATAATTGCCGATATTTAATATTATTTCACTTTACAGGTTCACATAGACAAAGTAAAGAACTATTCCGAAGCAAAGAACTTTTAACGATGAGATAAATGACAGTATCACAGGTGCTGATTAGAGATTGTTAATGCACCCACATTTTCAATATACTGGACGCTTTCACATGTACAAAGATAACCTACAGTCATATTGTAGACTACCGGAGCGAAGGTACAGTAAATACGGATTATATTATAATGTAGATAGTTCAAAGGGTATTTACTTGAGTTCAAATTGCTATTAGATATTTATAAACTTATATTTCCTTACAGATTAGATTATGACATGAATTTGGCAGAAAACAAACCGAGGTGAAGAACTGCAATCATTGCTGTGGAAGAGGCATTTGGATAAGTAAGGTGAAGATTAAAATATACTAATACATTTCTTAATTCATGGTGATTTTCCCAAAACGAAACATTGATTACATTCAACATGCTGTCTATGAACAGGAATGTTTATGATAGATAGGCCTTAGTTAAAGGTACCTACGCGGCATTTGCCATTTATGACGCTGGTGATGTCCACCAGAGAAATGGGCGTTGTTTAGCGTGTTATTTATGTGCTCACACCGTTTTTTCTGTAGTGGACGTTGCTAGTTCCTGCTAGCAGGCTTCCATATTATACCTATATGAGTAAGTATTTTGTCATATCAAGTAACTATATGGCGGTCTAACCCGTTCCATTTATTACACCTTAAAACAGTGATTACAAGAAGAGGGATGTGTTACAAACATAGAGGAAGAAATAAATGGCATGTCCTTAGAACCTATGAAACTTGTTATGTTGAAATGCATGCCTTCATGCTGGTTCAACTCTTGCAATGAACTCGGTGTGGCTATAAACAACAGGTACAGTACTACTGCTCTTTAGGTAAAATAATTTAAACATTGCTTTAAACATTATGGTTTTTCAGAATATAAGTACATTTCTAGAACTTTAATACGGACAAAAACTGAAAATGTCGATTATGATGACAGATATGGATCTCATTTTTGTTGCAGTTATACTCCGTTTTTACTATTGATGTACCACAGACGGTGGACACTGATGATACACGAGATGAAATGATATAATGGGAAAGTATATTTCTTTAATAAGAAAGCGTACCAGGCCTTAGTTAAAGGTATCTACCTGGCATTTGCCATTTATGGGAACTGAGGAAAATCTGAAAAATACCAGAAATACAGGACGACCCCAACGGGAATCGAACCCGCCAACTCCCCTTCAAAAATCCGTTCCTCCTCAACCTTCACCCCCGTTTAAGGGCCAACTCCCCTTCACGAATCCGTTCCTCATCAACCTTCACCCCCGTTTACGGTTAACACGTGCTGCAAACATATGAAACGAATATAAAAAATCATTTAGATTCTTTAAAATTTTATGGATTTCACATGGCATAATAATGAAGATCAGTCTGTTATTGATGAAACATTGCTGAGTAAAGAAGTGACAAAAGTGATGTCGGCTGGAGAAATGGGCGCTTTTTAGCGAGTTATATATGCGCTCAAAAGTGTCCGTTCCTTCGGTTGATGTTGCTAGTTTCTACAATAAGGCTACAATATAATTCCCTTATGTGTTTAAAGTAACTATGGTGGTGTTCAACGTGTGCGGTTTATTACAGCATAAATTAGCAATCGCAAGAAGAGGATTATGTAACAAAAGTCAGGAATGGAAAAGTGACATGTGAAATGGCGCTATGGAACCTTTTCTAAGGAAAGGTATGGCGTTTAGGGTGATCCAACCACACTAACGATCTCGGTGTGGCTATTTACGACTGGTACAGTTTTATTTCTGTATAGGTAAAATAATTTATAGGCTGCTTTAAAATTATGGCTTTTCAGAATGCAATTACATTTATAGAACTTCAATTCCAACATCACCTAAAAATGTCGAATATGATGAGAGATATGCATCTAATTTTTGTATTGAGTTTGACGCCTTGTTTTACTTCTGATGCACTACAGGCGATGGACAAGGACGATACATGTAATGAAATGATAAATTGGGAAACGATATTTCTATGTATAAGAAAGCGTAACTGGCCTAAATTTAGGGTATGACCCCGGCATTTGCCATTTATGAGAACAGAGGATAACCTGCAAAATATCCAGTAATGCAGCTCGATGCTGACAGGTTCGAACCCCACACCACCGTCTCACGAGTCCGCGCCCTATGGACCACGCCCCCCCCCCTCCCTTGTTGGTTATCTTGTAGTGGAGAAATATGAAACGAATTTAAAAGATCATATAAATGCTGCCTATAACTTTATGAAGTTTACATGGCATAAATATTTAAAAAATCGATTTACAAGGAGACATTGCTGAAGTAAAGGAGTGGCACTAGTGATGTCGACTGCAGAAAGGGTGGTGTTTAGCGAGTTATATATGCGCTCAACACCTCCTTTTCTTTGGCTGAAGTTGCTAGTTTCTACCAGAAGGCTGCAATATTATACCCTATATGAGAATATGAAACGAATATAAATAAGCATTTCATTCTTTAACAGTTTATGAATTTCACATAGCATAATTATGAAGAGCAGTCTGTTATTGAGGAATAATTGCTTAAGTAAAGATGTGACAATAGTGATGTCGACAGGAGAAATGGGTGGTATTTAGCGAGTTATATATGCGCTCAATCATGTCCTTTTCTTCGGTTGATGTTGCTAGTTTCTACAAGAAGGCTACAATATAATTCCCATATGTGTATCATATATGTAACAGATATAACCTCTTTGTTTAATATTTTTTATATTATGTCCAGGTATTATTTTGGAGCGAAATCTAGGGATAATAATCCTACTTGTACCGATTTCACCCAGTCAGTATTCATTGGCACCATATATGATAACAATGCAAGTGCTTAACATATTATTTTATTCCTGGTTTTAACAGCATTTCACGAACTAAGTTTTGGAAAAAAGTAAACTGAAGGTAAAATGTCAAACGCGAAGCCCATAAAACAGTTGGAATTAGCACGGTGAAAAATATATGAATTCAACTAGTTCCAAACACTTTTTAGTTTTTGCACAATTATACAGCACACCCTGCAATGATCACGTTTAATATTATGAAGGTAATATGAAAATAGTAAAATATCGTTTAAGAATTAGTTCCATATATATTATGTTATCCAAGTAAACATTATACTCACATATGGTATGTCATGTATGGCTTTTACTATTTTGGTCGTTTCCAGAAACACATATAGGCTACAATTATAATACTGCATCAGAGTATATTCAAGATTGATGTTTAACGTATCTGCTTTGTATTTATAAGCGATATGTTTTCACTTCAAATTCTTATGGCTAACACTTACGACTACAACACTTTATAGACTTATGTGAGCCACAAACTTCAAGGGGTTAGGGGGAAATAAGTGTTTTGTAATACGATGACTGATTTAGAGGTGCCCTTTCAAGAAATATGCATGCAATTATATACCAATACGCTTGAGAAGTACAGGTACTTTATATTGAATATTATTTTATAATTTATTAAAATTGCATTTTAAGGTATATTTATTTTGGTGCAACTTATAATTGCTGATATTTAATATTATATCACTTTACAGGTTCACATAGACAAAGAAATTGGTAAAGAACTAATCCGAAGCCAAGAACTTTTAACCATGAGATAAATGACTGTATCACAGGTGCTGATTTGAGATTGTTAATGCACCCACATTTCCAATATACTGGACGCTTTCACATGTACAAAGAAAACCTGTAGACTACCGGAGCGAAGGTACAGTAAATACGGATTATATTATAATGTAGATAGTTCAAAGGGTATTTACTTCAGTTCAAATTACTATTGGATATTTATAAGCTTATATTTCCTTACAGATTAGTTTATGACATGAATTTGGCAGAGAACAAACCGAGGTGAAGAACTGCAAACATTGCTGCGGAAGAGGCATTTGGATAAGTAAGGTGAAGATTAAAATATACTAATACATTTCCTAATTCATAGTGATTTTCCCAAAACGAAACATTGATTACATTTAACATGCTGTCTATGAACAGGAATGTTTATTATAGAGCAAAATATTTAACTTATGATTTTTTCAATTGAAACCGATGGGAGCAACGAAGAAATTCTTCCACACATACTTCAACATGTACAATGCTGAATTTGATAAGCATGAACAATGTATGTATATGTGTATAAAACATCGTGGTTTTTGAAGGGTTTTACATGGATTTAAAAAAGGAAGGTTTAAAAAAAGAAAACTGAACAGAAGAAATTCCATGGGCAATGCCTACCATAGATTTGGATATTGTATGGCGATATACAAATACGTTCAAGATTTCTAAATCTGTGGCAGTTTTCGCTAATTACAACAAATTGGCGCAATTATCATGCTAACTATGCACAAGTTAGTTGTAGCATTCGATGCTTATTGTTTTCAGGGCAGGACATAATATCTAAAAGTGGTTTATCGAAACCGGTTCGCTGCATTTAGGAAGTGCAATAATTATTTCAATGAGAGAAATATATCTGTTTGCGGTAACTATTTATATATCAGGGAAATTAAATATTTTAGCGAAATTCAACAAATATCTCGATGTAGCTATATATAGGATGCAATGTTATATATTATATGAAGCCGACAAATCTGAAGATGTCATTTAACATATTTTAGATTTTTCGCAGCAACGGGTTTAGAAAATAATGGAAGTGCGAGAGGAAATGCAGTTCATGATATGGATGGATGGTGTGGAATTTGCTCATTCCGTGGTAATTTCCCCGCCTCTAAATAAAATGAGTAACATACGCGGGTTTCTCCAACAGTTTCACGAGTGCTGCAGAAATATGAAACTAATGTTGAAAAGCATTTAGATGCTGTATAAGACGTGATACATTTATATGGCATAATTATTTAGAGAAGTCCGTTAAAGAGGAAACATCGCGGAAGTAAAGAAGTGATTAATGGTGATGTCGACTGGAGAAATCGGTGGTGTTTAGCGAGTTATTTATGCGTTGCATACTTCCTTTCTTTGGTTGATATTGATAGTTTCTACCAGAAGTTACAATATTATACTTATAGGAATAAGTATTTTGTCATATCAAGTAAGTATAGTGCGGTTTAACGCATTCCATTTATTACAGCATAAAGTAGTAATTAAAGAAAGAGGGATACGTAACAAACATAAGAGGAATAGATAAGTGGTATGTCCTTAGGACCTATGAAACCTGTTATATAGAAATTTATGCCCTAATGCTGGTTCAACTGTTCTAATGATCTCGGCGTGCCTATTAACAACAGGTACAGTATTATTGCGCTATAGGTAAAATAATTTATAGATTGCTTTAAACGTTATGGTTTTCCAGCATGAAAGCACATTTCTAGAACTTTAATATGAAAAAAACTGAAAATGTAGATTATGATGAGAGATATGGAACTCATTTTTGTTGGAGTTTAACCCCGTTATTTACTACTGATGTAGCACAGGCTTTGGACACTGATGATACATGAAATGAAATGATAAATTGGGAAAGGATATTTCTTTAGTTAAGAAAGTGAACTAGGCCATATAAGGTACATCCCCGGCATTTGCCATTTATGGGAACTGAAGAAAATATGAAACATACCAGTAATACACGACGGCGCTAGCGGGATTCGAACCCCCCAGCTTCCCTTCACGATTTCGCCACTCATCAACCTCCACCACCGTTTACAGTTAACACGCGGTGCAAAAATATGAAACGAAAATAAAAAAAAAACATATATTTTCTTTAAATATTTATGGAATTCACATGACATAATTATGAAGATCAGTCTGTTAATGAGGAAATGTTAATGAGGAAACATCGCTAAAGTAAAGAAGTAACAATAGTGATGTGGACTGGAGAAATTGGCGGTGTTTAGCGAGTTATATATGCGCTCAGCACTGTTCTTTTCTTCAGTTCATGTTGCTTGTTTCTACCAGAAGGCTACAATATTGTTCCCATTTGTGTAAGAAGTGTGTCATTTCAAGTAACTGTGGTGCTGTTCAAAGTGTTCGATTTGCTACAGCTTAAAATGATAATTAAACCTGTTGTATAGAAATGTATACCCTCAGGTTAGTTAACATTTCTAATGATCTCGGTGTGGTTATTTACATCAGGTACAGTGTTATTGCCATATAAGTAATATATATTATAGGCTGGCTTATAAATTATGTTTTTTCCAGCATGAAAGTACATTTCTTAAACTTAAATATGGACAACAACTGAAAATGTCGATTATATTGAGGGATATGGATCTCATATTTGTTGGAGTTTAACGGCCGTTTTTACTACTGATGTACCACAGGCGGTGGACACTGATGATACTTGTGTTGAAATGATTAATTCGGAAAGGATATTTTTTAATTAAAAAAGCGTATTAGGCCTTAGTTTAACGTACGCCCCGGCATTTGCCATTTATGGGAACTGAGGAAAAAGTGAAAAATACCAGTAATACAGGACGACCCTAGCGGGATTCGAATCACCGAACTCCACTTCACGATTCTGCTCATTATAAATCTTGTCCACCATTTACAATTAACATTGGTGCAAAAAAATGAAACGAATATAGAAAAGTATTTAAATACAATAAAATTTTTATGGATTTTACAAGCCATAATTATGTGAAGATCAGTCTGTTTTTGATGAAACATTGCTGAAGTAAAGAAGTGACAATAGTGATGTCGGCTGGAGAAATGGACGGGGTTTAGCGAGTTATATATGCGCTCAATCCTGTCCTTTTCTTCGGTTGATGTTGCTAGTTTCTACAAGAAGGCTACAATATAATTCCCATATGTGTTTCAAGTAACTATGGTGGTGTTCAACGTGTGCGGTTTGTTACAGCATAAATTAGCAATCGCAAGAAGAGGATTATGTAACAAAAGTCAGGAATGGACAAGTGACATGTGAAATGGCGCTATGGAACCTTTTCTGAAGAAAGGTATGGCGTTTAGGGTGATCCAACCACACTAACGATCTCGGTGTGGCTATTTAATACAGGTAGAGTATTATTTCTGTATAGGTAAAATAATTTATAGGGTGCTTTAAAAATTATGGTTTTTCAGGATGCAAATACATTTATGGAACTTGAATTCGAACAACAACTGAAAATGTCGGATATGATGAGAGATATGCATTTCATTTTTGTATGGTGTTTAACGCCTTGTTTTACTGCTGATACACTACAGGCGGTGGACAAGGACGATACATGTAATGAAATGATAAATTGGGAAACGATATATCTATAAGTAAGAAAGCGTAAGAGGCCTAAATTTAGGGTACGTCCCCAGAATTTTCCATTTATGGGAACAGAGGATAACCGGCAAAATATTCAGTAATGCAGCACGGTCTTGCCGGGGTCCGAACCCCACACCTGCGTCTCACGAGTCCGCGCCTTATCGACCATTCCCCCGCCCTTGCCAGTTAAGTTGTACTGGAGAAATATGAAACAAATTTAAATAATCATTTAGATTTTGCATAAATTTATAAAATTTACATGCCATAGTTATTAATAGAAGTCGTTTAACGAGGAATCATCACTGAAGTAAAGAAGTGACACTAGTGATGCCCACTGGAGAAATGGGCGGTGTTTAGCGTGTTATTTATGTTCTCACACGTTGGTTTTCTTCAGTTGATTTTGCTAGTTTCTGCTGGAAGGCAAGAAAATAATGCCTACATGACTAAGTATTTTGTCATATCAAGTAACTATATTTCGGTTTAACCCGTTCCATTTATTACAGCATAAAACAGTGATTAAAAGAAGAGGGATGTGTAACAAACATAGAGAAAGAAATAAAAGGCATGTCCTTAGAACCTATGAAACTTGTTATATAGAAATGCATGCCTTCATGCTGGTTCAACTCTTGCAATGATCTCGGTGTGGCTATAAACATCAGGTACAGTACTATTGCTCTATAGGTAAAATAATTTATACATTGCTTTAAACATAATGGTTTTTCAGAATATAAGTACATTTCTAGAAATTGAATACGGACAAAAACTGAAAATGTCGATTATGATGACAGATTTGGATCTCATTTTTGTTGCAGTTTAACTCCGTTTTTACTATTGATGTACCACAGGCGGTGGAGACTGATGATACATGAGATGAAATGATAAATTGGGAAAGTATATTTCTTTCTTAGGTAAGAAAGCGTACCAGGACGTAGTTAAAGGTACCTACCCGGCATTTGCCATTTATGGGAACTGAGGAAAATCAAAAAATACCAGTAATACAGGACGACTCTAGTGGGATTCGAACCCGCCAACTCCCCTTAACGATTCCGTTCCTCATCACCCTTCACCACCGTTTACGGTTAACACGTGCTGCAAACATATGAAACGAATATAAATAAGCATTTACATTCTTTAGAAGTTTAAGGATTTCACATGGCATAATTATGAAGAGCAGTCTGTTATTGAGGAAACATTGCTGAAGTAAAGAAGTGACAATAGTGATGTGGACTGGAGAAATAGGCGGTGTTTAGCGAGTTATTTATGCGCTGAAACCCTTCCTTTTCTTTGGTTGATATTGCTTGTTTCTACCAGAAGTTACAATATTACACCAATAGGAGTAAGTATTTTGTCATATCAAGCAAGTATAGTGTCGTTTAATGCGTTCCATTTATTACAGCATAAAACAGTGATTACAATAGGAGGAATATGTAACCAACATTGAGAATTGGATAAGTGCTATGTCCTTAGGCCCTATGAAACCTGTTATTTAGAAATGTATGCCCTCATTGGGTTCAACTCTTGTAATGATCTCGGTGCGGCTATTAACAACAGGTACAGTATTATTGCTTATAGGTAAAATAATTTATAGATTGCTTTAAACATTATGGTTTTTCAGAATACAAGTACATTTCCAGTACTTGACTTGGTTCTACAGCAGATCGCTATTATGATGAGAGATATGGATCTAATATTTTATTTGGGGGGTATTGAACGCCCGTATTTATTACTAATGCACCACAGACGGTGGACACGAATGATTAATGAGATTAAATTATCAATTGGTAAAGGACATTTCCTTATACACGGAAGCGTTTTAGGCTTTAGTATAGGCTACCACCACGAAATTTGCCATTTATGGGAACAAAGAATACCGTGCTAAATAACCATTAATGCAGCTATGTCCTGGCCGGTTTAGAACACCAAACCTCCGTTTTACAAGTCCGTGCCTTCTCGACCACGGCCCATCCTTGTCGGTTAACATGTAGTGGAGAAATATGTAACGAATTTAAAAAATCTTACTAATGCTGCATAAAATTTTATGAAGTTTAAATGGCATAATTATTTAAAGAAGTCGTTTAACGTGGAATAACAGCTGTAAATAAAGGAGTAACACTGGAGATGTCGACTAGAGAAATGGGCGGTGTTTAGCGAGTTATTTATGCGCTCAAACCGTTCCTTTTCTTTGGTTGATATTGCTTGTTTCTACCAGAAGCTACAATATTACACCTATAGGGGTAAGTATTTTGTCATATCAAGTTAGTATAGTGCCGTTTAACGCTATCCATTTATTACAGCATAAAACAGTGATTACAATAAGAGGGATATGTAACCAACATTGAGAATTGGATAAGTGGTATGTCCTTAAGCCCTATGAAACCTGTTATTTAGAAATGTATGCCCTCATTGGGTTCAACTCTTGTAATGATCTCGGTGTGGCTATTAACAACACGTACAGTATTATTGCTTATAGGTAAAATAATTTATAGATTGCTTTAAACATTATGGTTTTTCAGAATATAAGTACATTTCTAAAACTAGAACTGGACCAACTGAAAATGTCGATTATGATCAGATATATGGATCTGATTTTTGAGGGGATTAAAACCCGATTTTACTACTGAAGTACCACAGGCGGTGGACATTGATGATGCACGAGATGAAATGATAAATTAGAAAGGATATTTCTTTAAATAAGAAAGCGAACCAGGCTTCGGTTTAAGGTGCCTCCCCGGCATTTGCCATTTATGGGAAATGAGGAAATTCTGAAAAAGGCCATTAATTCAGGATGGCCTTAGTGGGATTGGAACCCCACAGACTCCCCTTCACGAGTCCACTTCTTATCATCCTCGTCCACCGGTTACAGATAATATGTGGTGCAAAAATATGAAAGGATTAAAGAAAAGCATTTAGATGCGGTAAATGTTTATGTATTTTACACGGCATAATAATGAAGATCAGTCTGTTATTGATGAAACATTGCTGAGTAAAGAAGTGACAATAGTGATGTCGGCTGGAGAAATGGGCGCTGTTTAGCGAGTTATATATGCGCTCACAAGCGTCCTTTTCTTCGGTTGATGTTGCTAGTTTCTGCAAGAAGTCTACAATATCATTCCCACATGGGTAAGTAATGTGTATTTTTAGTTACAATGGTGGTGTTCCAGGTGTTCGGTTTGTTAAAGCATAATTTAGCAATCGCAAGAAGAAGATTATGTCACAACCGTTCAGTAATGGAAAAGTGACATGTGCATTGGCGCTATGGAACCTATTCTGAAGAAAGCCATGCCGTTTAGCGTGATCCAACTTTACTAACGATCTCGGTGTGGCTATTTACGGCAGGTACAGTATTATTTCTGTATAGGTAAAATAATTTATAGGCTGCTTTAAAAATTATGGCTTTTCAGAATGCAATTTCATTTATAGAACTTGAATTCGAACAACAACTGAAAAAGTCGGATATGATGAGAGATATGCATATCAATTTTGTATGGAGTTTATCGCCTTGTTTTACTGCTGATGCACTACTGGCGATGGACAAGGACGATAGATGTAATGAAATGATAAATTGGGAAACGATATTTCTATGAGTAAGAAAGCGTAACTGGCCTAAATTTAGGGTATGGCCCCGGCATTAACCATTTATGGGGACAAAGGATAACCTGCAAAATATCCAGTAATGCAGCACGGTGCTGGCAGGTTCGAACCCCACACCTCCGTCTCACGAGTCCGCGCCCTATCGAACACGCTCCCCCCCCCCCCCCCGTTGTTGGTTATCTTGTAGTGGAGAAATATGAAACGAATTTAAAAGATCATATAAATGCTGCCTATAACTTTATGAAGTTTACATGGCATAAATATTTAAAAAATCGATTTACAAGGACACATTGCTGAAGTAAAGGAGTGACACTGGTGATGTCGACTGCAGAAATGGGTGGTATTTAGCGAGTTATTTATGCGCTCAACAACATCCTTTTCTTCGGTTGATGCTGCTAATTTCGACCAGAAGCCTACAATATTATTCCTATATGTGTCATATCAAATAGGTACAGTGCTGTGTAACGCGTTCCCCTTATTACAGCATAAAATAGTAAATACAAGAAGAGGATTATGTAACAATAATTGAGGAATGGAAAAGTGGCATGTTCATTGGCGCTATGTAGCCAATTATAAAGAAATGTATGCCCTCAAGGAGGTAAAACTCTTCTAATGACCTCGGTGTGGCTATTTACAACAGGTGCAGTATTATTGCCGTATAGATTAAATAATTTATAGGCTGCTTTAAACATAATGGTTTTTCAGAATGCAAATACATTTCTAGAAAATGAATTGCTAGAAGAACTGAAAATGGTGATTATGATGGGAGATATGTATCTCTTTGTGCGAGGTATAAATGCGTTCTACAATCTTAAATCCTTAAGTGTATATTCCAGTATTACGGTATACGAGATATTTACAAGCGAAGGCTAGTGACCTGACAATTTACTAATTGTGATGTTAAAGCAAATATAAATCTACCTTGGGAAGAGTTAATTAATGCACTAAATGCAATTCATTTTTCATTTTTTATTATTATTATATAACAACATGATGGTTTCCATAGAAGTTATTAAAATTGGAACTAAAGAGTCAAAGTATAATGTATAATATATATATAATATATATACCTATATGAAATCCTAATTTCCTTTGCATTGTCAATATACATGGCATAGTAATGCAATATACCTCTTTGAAGTACGGCTTAGGAGCAGCATCTTCAAACACAAAATGACACTTTTAGCTGTATATTAGCAAATTTCTAATATTTCACACTCACTTCTCTCTGTAATCATGCACCTCGATCTTTCCAAATTCAAAAGTTCTTCGCATATACTCCTCCAATTCTTCATGTATAAAATATTTTGTTTTATAAATTCTATTTGAAACAACTGCACATATTACGTTCAATGAGCAATGTATTAGCAACGTCTTACAGTTACACGCAGCTGTAGTTTTAAGTCATTATAGAAATGCTGAACGTGCATGCATCCATATTAGACAATATTGTATTAGGCGCAAATTGTCCATACTCCTCGATATTTATTCTCCGTAATGCAGAGTGGCTGAACTGTTTCTTTAATTATTTATAAAATTAAATGTGTCTATAGGGTAACGGGTGGAAACTGTTCTTTGAAAACAGTACCACTTCAGGGATTAGCGACCCTGCCCACGTGAGCTCTAGGAATTCTGTTTCAGGAAATAGTACATGGAAAGCATTCCATGCGTAGGGATAGATCAGATGCGGATTGTAGCCATATATCCCTAACTAACGCATCTGGGGCAAGAAAATGTCAAAACTGAGGCCGCCCATTAGCTAGTGTGGCATTTTTTTTTCAATAAGGTCAGTGCAGCACCGGGTATACTTTTGGCAATTCATCATTTTTGTAGGTATACACGGTAAGTTGTTTTAGCAAAAGTTATCACACCTAAAACTACTTATTACAGCATACGAACGTGCGAGGGCTAACCAGCGAAAATTTGAACTAAAAATGGTAAAAGTTCAAGTATACCTGGACGTAATGTCAAAAAATTAACGGAAAAATAATCCCATAACGCTTACCAATTATCTTATATTTCTTCGGGTAGTAAAACAAAAAGAAACACCCTAAATAGAGCTGTTCAATAAAGAATTATTGTTAAGTTCCACAGGCAAAATTTCTTTTACATACAACTTAACTTTACAGGTTTTTATTACCTTAAAGTATAATTTATACATGCTATTAATTTCACTGTTGTCACTTTCGGTCGCAACTGTGAAACGTGTGCGAGATAAGACACGTTCAGTTCCGTCTACAGCAAATTGGAAGCGATACGCGACAGTCATTCACTCTATTCTGGTGATAACAATGGTTGCCTCATACACCCAAAATCGCGGGTTCATTCCCGGATATGGTTAATGGATTTTTAAGCAAAAAATAGACACCAGAGATAGTAACATTATCTACGAGTTTCCATATGTAAACGAAATAGAGAATATGCGAATAGATGATTAAAGTGCATTTACTGCAATATAATTTTATATATATTTACGTATACAACGTCTATATATATACTTAGTTGACAAAACATTACACATAAGACGCAAGGGACGGAATTTGTAAACTGATAGTTTCAGATTTGCCTCCACTCCACGTCCACCGGTTACAGATGTGGTGCAAAAATATGAAAGGATTATAGAAAAGCATTTAGATGAGGTAAATATTTATGTATTTCACATGACATAATTATGAAGAGCAGTCTGTTATTGAGGAATAATTGCTGAAGTAAAGAAGTGACAATAGTGATGTCGGCTGGAGAAATGGGCGGTGTTTAGCGAGTTATATATGCGCTCAAAATCGTCCGTTCCTTCGGTTGAAGTTGCTAGTTTCTACAAGAAGGCTACAGTATAATTCCCACATGTGTAAGTAATGTGTAATTTGAAGTTACTATGGTGGTGTTCCAGGTGTTCGGTTTGTTACAGCATAAATTAGCAATTACAAGAACAAGATTGTGTAAACAAGGACAGGAATGGAAAAGTGACATGTGCATTGGCGCTATGGAACCTATTCTGAAGAAAGCCATGCCGTTTAGCGTGATCCAACATTATTAACGATCTCGGTGTGGCTATTTACGACAGGTACAGTATTATTTCTGTATAGGTAAAATAATTTATAGGCTGCTTTAAAAATTATGGCTTTTCAGAATGCAATTACATTTATAGAACTTCAATTCCAACAACACCTGAAAATGTCGGATATGATGAGAGATATGCATCTAATTTTTGTATGGAGTTTGACGCCTTGTTTTACTGCTGATGCACTACAGGCGATGGACAAGGACGATACATGTAATGAAGTGATAAACTGGGAAACGATATTTCTATGTGTAAGAAAGCGGAACTGGCCTAAATTTGGGGTATGGCCCCGGCATTTGCCATTTATGGGAACAGAGGATAACCTGCAAAATATCCAGTAATGCAGCACAGTGCTGGCAGGTTCGAACCCCACACCTCCGTCTCACGAGTACGCGCCCTATCGACCACGCCCCCCCCCCCCTTGTTGGTTATCTTGTAGTGGAGAAATATGAAACGAATTTAAAAGATGATATAAATGCTGCCTATAACTTTATGAAGTTTACATGGCATAAATATTTAAAAAATAGATTTACAAGGACACATTGCTGAAGTAAAGGAGTGACACTGGTGATGTCGACTGCAGAAAGGGTGGTGTTTAGCGAGTTATCTGTGCGCTCAACACCTCCTTTTCTTTGGCTGAAGTTGCTAGTTTCTACCAGAAGGCTGCAATATTATACCTGTATGAGAATATGAAACGAATATAAATAAGCATTTCATTCTTTAACAGTTTATGAATTTCACATAGCATAATTATGAAGAGCAGTCTGTTATTGAGGAATAATTGCTGAAGTAAAGAAGTGACAATAGTGATGTCGACAGGAGAAATGGACGGGGTTTAGCGAGTTATATATGCGCTCAATCACATTCTTTACTTCGGTTCATGTTGCTAGTTTCTACAAGAAGGCTACAATATAATTCCCATATGTGTATCATTTATGTAACAGATATAACCTCTTTGTTTAATAGTTTTTATATTATGTCCAGGTATTATTTTGGAGCGACATCTAGGGATAATAATCCTTCTTGTACCGATTTCACCCAGTCAGTATTCATTGGCACCATATATGATAACAATGCAAGTGCTTAACATATTATTTTATTCCAGGTTTTAACAGCATTTCACGAACTAAGTTTTGGAAAAAAGTAAACTGAAAGAAAAAATGTCATACGTGAAGCCCATAAAACAGTTGGAATTAGTACGGTGAAAAATATATGAATACAACTAGTTCCAAACACTTTTTAGTTTTTGCACACTTATACAGCACACTCTGCAACAATCACGTTTAATATTATGAAGATAATATGAAAATAGTAAAATATCGTTTAAGAATTAGTTCCATATATATTATGTTATCCAAGTAAACATTATACTTCACATATGGCATGTCATGTATGGCTTTTACTATTATGGTCGTTTCCAGAAACACATATAGGCTACAATTATAATATTGCATGTATAACGTATATGCTTTGTATTTATAAGCGATATGCTTTCACTTCAAATACTTATGGCTAACACTTTAACACTTACGACTACAACACTTTACAGACTTATGTGAGCCACAAACTTCAAGGGGGGGGGAGAACTAAAAGTTATGTAATACGATGACTGATTTAGAGGTGCCCTTTCAAGAAATATGCATGCAATTATATACCAATACGCTTGAGAAGCACAGGTACTTTATATTGAATATTATTTTATAATTTATGAAAATTGCATTTTAAGGTATATTTATTTCAGTTCAACTTATAATTGCTGATATTTAATATTATATCACTTTACAGGTTCACATAGACAAAGTAAAGAAATAATCCGAAGCAAAGAAATTTTAACGATGAGATAAATGACAGTATCACAGGTGCTGATTTGAGATTGTTAATGCACCCACATTTCCAATATACTGGACGCTTTCACATGTACAAAGATAACCTACAGTCATATTGTAGACTACCGGAGCGAAGGTACAGTAAATACGGATTATATTATAATGTAGATAGTTCAAAGGGTATTTACTTGAGTTCTAATTGCTATTAGATATTTATAAGCTTATATTTCCTTACAGATTAGTTTATGACATGAATTTGGCAGAAAACAAACCGAGGTGAAGAACTGCAATCATTGCTGTGGAAGAGGCATTTGGATAAGTAAGGTGAAGATTAAAATATACTAATACATTTCTTAATTCATGGTGATTTTCCCAAAACGAAACATTGATTACATTTAACATGCTGTCTATGAACAGGAATGTTTATGATAGATAGGCCTTAGTTAAAGGTACCTACGCGGCATTTGCCATTTATGACACTGGTGATGTCCACCAGAGAAATGGGCGTTGTTTAGCGTGTTATTTATGTGCTCACACCGTTTTTTCTTTAGTGGATGTGGCTAGTTCCTGGTAGCAGGCTTCCATATTATACCTATATGAGTAAGTATTTTGTCATATCAAGTAACTATATGGCGGTCTAACCCGTTCCATTTATTACACCTTAAAACAGTGATTACAAGAAGCGGGATGTGTAACAAACATAGAGGAAGAAATAAATGGCATGTCCTTAGAACCTATGAAACTTGTTATGTAGAAATGCATGCCTTCATGCTGGTTCAACTCTTGCAATGATCTCGGTGTGGCTATAAACAACAGGTACAGTACTACTGCTCTATAGGTAAAATAATTTATACATTGCTTTAAACATTATGGTTTTTCAGAATATAAGTACATTTCTAGAACTTGAATACGGACAAAAACTGAAAATGTGGATTATGATGACAGATATGGATCTCATTTTTGTTGCAGTTTAACTCCGTTTTTACTATTGATGTACCACAGGCGGTGGACACTGATGATACACGAGATGAAATGATATAATGGGAAAGTATATTTCTTTAATAAGAAAGCGTACCAGGCCTTAGTTAAAGGTACCTACCTGGCATTTGCCATTTATGGGAACTGAGGAAAATCTGAAAAATACCAGAAATACAGGACGACCACAACGGGAATCGAACCCGCCAACTCCCCTTCACAAATCCGTTCCTCATCAACCTTCACCCCCGTTTACGGTTAACACGTGCTGCAAAATATGAAACGAATATAAAAAAGCATTTAGATTCTTTAAAATTTTATGGATTTCACATGGCATAATAATGAAGATCAGTCTGTTATTGATGAAACATTGCTGAGTAAAGAATTGACAAAAGTGATGTCGGCTGGAGAAATGGGCGCTTTTTAGCGAGTTATATATGCGCTCAAAAGTGTCCTTTTCTTCGGTTGATATTGCTAATTTCTACATGAAGGCTACAATATAATTCCCACATGTGTAAGTAATGTGCAATTTCAAGTAATTATGGTGGTGTTCCAGCTGTCGGTTTGTTACAGTATAAATTAGCAATCGCAAGAACAAGATTATGTAATAAAGGACAGGAATGGAAAAGTGACATGTGCATTGGCGCTATGGAACCTATTCTGAAGAAAGCCATGCCGTTTAGCGTGATCCAACTTTACTAACGATCTCGGTGTGGCTATTTACGACAGGTACAGTATTATTTCTGTATGGCTAAAATAATTTATTGGCTGCTTTAAAAATTATGGTTTTTCAGAATGCAATTACATTTATAGAACTTGAATCCGAACAACAAATGAAAATGTCGGATATGATGAGAGATATGCATCTAATTTTTGTATTGAGTTTAACGCCTTGTTTTACTGCTGATGCACTACAGGCGATGGACAAGGTCGATACATGTAATGAAATGATATATTGGGAAACGATATTTATATGTGTAAGAAAGCGTAACTGGCCTAAATTTAGGGTATGACCCCGGCATTTGCCATTTATGGGAACAGGGGATAACCTGCAAAATATCCAGTAACAGCAGCACGGTAATTTCTGGGTTCGAACCCCATACTTCCGTCTCAGGAATCCGCGCCTTATCGACCACAGCACCCCTTGTCTGCAAAATGGTGAGGAGAAATGTGAAACGAAATTAAATAATCACTTAGATGCTACAAAAATTTTATAAAATTTACATAGCATAATTATTAATAGAAGTCGTTTAACGAGCAATAATCGCTGAAGTAAAGAACTGACACTGGTGATGTCCACCACAGAAATGAGCGGTGTTTAGCGAGTTATTTGTGCGCTGAATCCTGTCCATTTCTTCGGCTTATATTCCTAGTTTCTACCATAGGGCTACAACATTTTTGCAATATGTGAAATATGAGTGTCTTATCAAGTAACTATGTTGCGTTTTAACGTGTTCCTTTGTTACAGCTTAAAAATGCTTGCATGAAGAGGATTATGTAACAAACTTTGACAAACGGAAAACTGGCATATGCATTGGCGCGATGGAACCTGTTATGAAGAAATGTATGACGTTTAGGGTGGTTCGACTCCTCTAATGATCTCGGTGTGGTTATTTACAACAGGTACATTATTATTGCTGCTGCATACATAAAATAATTTATAGGCTACTTTAAACGTTATGGTTTTTCAGAATACAAGTACATTTCCAGTACTTGACTTGGTTCTACAGTAGATCGCTATTATGATGAGAGATATGGATCTAATATTTTATTTGGGGGGTATTGAACGCCCCTATTTATTACTAATGCACCACAGTCGGTGGACACGAATGATTAACGAGATTAAATTATCAATTGGTAAAGGACATTTCCTTATACACGGAAGCGTTTTAGGCCTTAGTATAGGCTACCAGCACGAAATTTGCCATTTATGGGAACAACCATTAATGCAGCTATGTCCTGGCGGATTTAGAACACCAAACCTCCGTTTTACAAGTCCGTGCCTTCTCGACCACGGCCCATCCTTGTCGGTTAACATGTAGTGGAGAAATATGTAACGAATTTAAAAAATCTTACTAATGCTGCATAAAATTTTATGAAATTTAAATGGCATAATTATTTAAAGAAGTCGTTTAACGTGGAATAACAGCTGTAAATAAAGGAGTAACACTGGTGATGTCGACTAGAGAAATGGGCGGTGTTTAGCGAGTTATTTATGCGCTCAAACCGTTCCTTTTCTTTGGTTGATATTGCTTGTTTCTACCAGAAGCTACAATATTACACCTATAGGGGTAAGTATTTTGTCATATCAAGTTAGTATAGTGCCGTTTAACGCTATCCATTTATTACAGCATAAAAAAGTGATTACAATAAGAGGGACCTATCGACCACGCCCCCCCCCCTTGTTGGTTATCTTGTAGTGGAGAAATATGAAACGAATTTAAAAAATCATATAAATGCTGCCTATAACCTTATGAAGTTTACATGGCATAAATATTTAAAAAATCGATTTACAAGGAGACATTGCTGAAGTAAAGGAGTGACACTGGTGATGTCGACTGCAGAAAGGGTGGTGTTTAGCGATTATTTGTGCGCTCAACACTTCCTTTTCTTTGGCTGAAGTTGCTAGTTTCTACCAGAAGTCTGCAATATTATTCCTATATGTGTCATATCAAATAGGTACAGTGCTGTGTAACGCGTTCCCCTTATTACAGCATAAAATGGTAAATACAAGAAGAGGATTATGTAACAATAACTGAGGAATGGAAAAGTGGCATGTTCATTGGCGCTATGTAGCCTATTATAAAGAAATGTATGCCCTCAAGGAGGTTAAACTCTTCTAATGACCTCGGTGTGGTTATTTACAACAGGTGCGGTATTATTGCCGTATAGATAAAATTATTTATAGGCTGCTTTAAACATAATGGTTTTTCAGAATGCAAATACATTTCTAGAACATGAATTGCTAGAAGAACTGAAAATGGTGATTATGATGGGAATTATGTATCTCTTTGAGCGAGGTATAAATGCGTTCTACAATCTTAAATCCTTAAGTATATATTCCAGTAGTACGGTATACGAGATATTTACAAGCGAAGGCTAGTGACCTGACAATTTACTAATTGTGATGTTAAACAAATATAAATCTACGTTGGGAAGAGTTAATTAATGCACTAAATGCAATTCATTTTTCATTTTTTATTATTATTATATAACAACATGATCGTTTCCATAGAAGTTATTAAAATTGGAACTAAAGACTCAAAGTATAATGTATAATATATATATATATATATATATATATATACCTATATGTAATCCTAATTTCCTTTGCATTGTCAAAATACATGGCATAGTAATGCAATATACCTCTTTGAAGTACGGCTTAGGAGCAGTATCTTCAAACACAAAAGTGACACTTTTAGCTGTATATTAGCAAATTTCTAATATTTCACACTCACTTCTCTCTGTAATCATGCACCTCGATCTTTCCCAATTCAAAAGTTCTTCCCATATACTCCTCGAATTCTTCATGTATAAAATATTTTGTTTTACAAATTCTATTTGAAACAACTGCACATATTACGTTCAATGAGCAATGTATTAGCAACGTCTTACAGTTACACGCAGCTGTAGTTTTAAGTCATTATAGAAATGCTGAACGTGCATGCATCCATATTAGACAATAATATATTAGGCGCAAATTGTCCATACTGCTCGATATTTATTCTCCGTAATGCAGAGTGGCTGAACAGTTTCTTTAATTATTTATAAAATTAAATGTGTTTATAGGGTAACGGGTGGAAACTGTTCTTTGAAAACAGTACCACTTCAGGGATTAGCGACCCTGCCCACGTGAGCTCTAGGAATTCGGTTTCAGGAAATAGTACATGGAAAGCATTCCATGCGTAGGGATAGATCAGATGCGGATTGTAGCCATATATCCCTAACTAACGCATCTGGCGCAAGAAAATGTCAAAACTGAGGCCGCCCATTAGCTAGTGTGGCATTTTTTTTTTCAATAAGGTCAGTGCAGCACCGGGTATACTTTTGGAAATTCATCATTTTTGTAGGTATACACGGTAAGGTGTTTTACCAAAAATTATCACACCTAAAACTACTTATTACAGCATACGAACGTGCGAGGACTAACCAGCAAAAATCTGAACAAAAAATGTGTAAAAGATCAAGTATACCTGGACGTAATTTCAAAAAATTAACGGAAAAATAATCCCATAACGGTTACCAATTATCTTATGTTACTTCGGGTAGTAAAACAAAAAGAAACACCCTAAATAGAGTTGTTCAATAAAGAATTATTGTTAAGTTCCACAGGCAAAATTTCTTTAAATACAACTTAACTTTACAGGTTTTTATTACCTTAAAGTATAATTTATACATGCTATTAGTTTCACTGTTGTCCCTTTCGGTCGCAACTGTGAAAAGTGTGCGAGATAAGACACGTTCAGTTCCGTCTACAGCAAATTGGAAGCGATACGCGACAGTCATTCACTCTATTCTGGTGATAACAATGCTTGCCTCATACACCCAAAATCGCGGGTTCATTCCCGGATATGGCTAATGGATTTTTAAGCAAAAAATAGGGACCAGAGATAGTAACATTATCTACGAGTTTCCATATGTAAACGAAATAGAGAATATGCGAATAGATGATTAAAGTGCATTTACTGCAATATAATTTTATATATATTTACGTATACAACGTCTAGATGTATACTTAGTTAACAAAACATTACACATAAGACGCAAGGGACAGAATTTTGTAAACTGATAGTTTCAGATTTGCCTCCACTCCACGTCCACCGGTTACAGATGTGGTGCAAAAATATGAAAGGATTATAGAAAAGCATTTAGATGCGGTAAATATTTATGTATTTCACATGACATAAAATGAAGAGCAGTCTGTTATTGAGGAAACATCGCTGAAGTAAAGCAGTGACAATAGTGATGTGGACTGGAGAAATGGGCGGTGTTTAGCGAGTTATTTATGCGCTGAAACCCTTCCTTTTCTTTGGTTGATATTGCTTGTTCTACCAGAAGTTACAATATTACACCTATAGGAGTAAGTATTTTGTCATATCAAGCAAGTATAGTGTCGTTTAACGCGTTCCATTTATTACAGCATAAAACAGTGATTACAATAAGAGGAATATGTAACCAACATTGAGAATTGAATAAGTGGTATGTCCTTAGGCCCTATGAAACTTGTTATTTAGAAATGTATGCCCTCATTGGGTTCAACCCCTGTAATGATCCCGGTGCGGCTATTAACAACAGGTACAGTATTATTGCTTATAGCTAAAATAATTTATAGATTGCTTTAAACATTATGGCTTTTCAGAATATAAGTACATTTCTAAAACTAGTACTGGACCAACTGAAAATGTCGATTATGATCAGATACATGGATCTGAATTTTCAGGGGTTTAAAACCCGATTTTACTACTGAAGTACCACAGGCGGTGGACATTGATGATGCACGAGATGAAATGATAAATTAGAAAGGATATTTCTTTAAATAAGAAAGCGAATCAGGCTTCGGTTTAAGGTGCCTCCCCGGCATTTGCCATTTATGGGAAATGAGGAAATTCTGAAAAAGGCCATTAATTCAGGATGGCCTTAGCGGGATTGGAACCTCACAGACTCCCCTTCACGAATCCACTCCTTATCATCCTCGTCCACCGGTTACAGATATGTGGTGCAAAAATATGAAAGGATTAAAGAAAAGCATTTAGATGCGGTAAATGTTTATATATTTCACATGGCATAATAATGAAGATTAGTGTGTTATTGATGAAACATTGCTGAGTAAAGAAGTGACAATAGTGATGTCGGCTGGAGAAATGGGCGCTGTTTAGAGATTTATATATGCGCTCAAAAGTGTCCGTTCCTTCGGTTGATGTTGCTAGTTTCTACAAGAAGGCTACAATATAATTCCCACATGTGTAAGTAATGTGTAATTTGAGGTTACTATGGTGGTGTTCCAGGTGTTCGGTTGGTTACAGCATAAATTAGCAATTACAAGAACAAGATTGTGTAAACAAGGACAGGAATGGAAAAGTGACATGTGCATTGGCGCTATGGAACCTATTCTGAAGAAAGCCATGCCGTTTAGCGTGATCCAACTTTACTAACGATCTCGGTGTGGCTATTTACGACTGGTACAGTTTTATTTCTGTATAGGTAAAATAATTTATAGGCTGCTTTAAAAATTATGGCTTTTCAGAATGCAATTACATTTATAGAACTTCAATTCCAACATCACCTAAAAATGTCGAATATGATGAGAGATATGCATCTAATTTTTGTATTGAGTTTGACGCCTTGTTTTACTGCTGATGCACTACAGGCGATGGACAAGGACGATACATGTAATGAAATGATAAATTGGGAAACGATATTTCTATGTATAAGAAAGCGTAACTGGCCTAAATTTAGGGTATGACCCCGGCATTTGCCATTTATGGGAACAGAGGATAACCTGCAAAATATCCAGTAATTCAGCACGGTGCTGACAGGTTCGAACCCCACACCTCCGTCTCACGAGTCCGCGCCCTATCGACCACGCCCACCCCCGCCCCCCTTGTTGGTTATCTTGTAGTGGAGAAATATGAAACGAATTTAAAAGATCATATAAATGCTGCCTATAACTTTATGAAGTTTACATGGCATAAATATTTAAAAAATCGATTTACAAGGAGACATTGCTGAAGTAAAGGAGTGGCACTGGTGATGTCGACTGCAGAAAGGGTGGTGTTTAGCGAGTTATATATGCGCTCAGCACCTCCTTTTCTTTGGCTGAAGTTGCTAGTTTCTACCAGAAGGCTGCAATATTATACCTGTATGAGAATATGAAACGAATATAAATAAGCATTTCATTCTTTAACAGTTTATGAATTTCACATAGCATAATTATGAAGAGCAGTCTGTTATTGAGGAATAATTGCTGAAGTAAAGAAGTGACAATAGTGATGTCCACCAGAGAAATGGGCGTTGTTTAGCGTGTTATTTATGTGCTCACACCGTTTTTTCTGTAGTGGACGTTGCTAGTTCCTGCTAGCAGGCTTCCATATTATACCTATATGAGTAAGTATTTTGTCATATCAAGTAACTATAGTGCGGTTTAACCCGTTCCATTTATTACAACATAAAACAGTGATTACAAGAAGAGGGATGTGTAACAAACATAGAGGAAGAAATAAATGGCATGTCCTTAGAACCTATGAAACTTGTTATGTAGAAATGTATGCCTTCATGCTGGTTCAACTCTTGCAATGATCTCGGTGTGGCTATAAACAACAGGTACAGTACTATTGCTCTATAGGTAAAATAATTTATACATTGCTTTAAACATTATGGTTTTTCAGAATATAAGTACATTTCTAGAACTTGAATACGGATAAAAACTGAAAATGTCGATTATGATGACAGATATGCATCTCATTTTTGTTGCAGTTTAACTCCGTTTTTACTACTGATGTATAACAGGCGGTGGACGCTGATGATACATGAGATGAAATGATAAATTGGGAAAGTATATTTCTTTAATAAGAAAGCGTACCAGGCCTTAGTTAAAGGTACCTACGTGGCATTTGCCATTTATGGGAACTGAGGAAAATCTGAAAAATACCAGAATTACAGGACGATCCAAACGGGAATCGAACCCTCCAACTCCCCTTCACGAATCCGTTCCTCCTCAACCTTCACCCTCGTTTAAGGCCAACTCCCCTTCACGAATCCGTTCCTCATCAACCTTCACCCCCGTTTACGGTTAACACGTGCTGCAAACATATGAAACGAATATAAAAAAGCATTTAGATTCTTTAAAATTTTATGGATTTCACATGGCATAATAATGAAGATCAGTCTGTTACTGATGAAACATTGCTGAGTAAAGAAGTGACAAAAGTGATGTCGGCTGGAGAAATGGGCGCTTTTTAGCGAGTTATATATGCGCTCAAAAGAGTCCTTTTCTTCGGTTGATGTTGCTAATTTCTACAAGAAGGCTACAATATAATTCCCACATGTGTAAGTAATGTGTAATTTCAAGTAACTATGAAGGTGTTCCAGGTGTCGGTTTGTTACAGTATAAATTAGCAATCGCAAGAACAATACTATATAATAAAGGACAGGAATGGAAAAGTGACATGTGCATTGGCGCTATGGAACCTATTCTGAAGAAAGCCATGCCGTTTAGCGTGATCCAACTTTACTAACGATCTCGGAGTGGCTATTTACGACAGGTAGAGTATTATTTCTGTATTCGTAAAATAATTTATAGGCTGCTTTAAAAATTATGGTTTTTCAGGATGCACATACATTTAAGGAACTTGAATTCGAACAACAACTGAAAATGTCGGATATGATGAGAGATATGCATCTCATTTTTGTATGGTGTTTAACGCCTTGTTTTACTGCTGATGCACTACAGGCGGTGGACAAGGACGATACATGTAATGAAATGATAAATTGGGAAACGATATTTCTATGTGTAAGAAAGCGTAACTGGCCTAAATTTAGGGTATGACCCCGGCATTTGCCATTTATGGGAACAGGGGATAACCTGCAAAATATCCAGTAATGCAGCACGGTAATCTCTGGGTTCGAACCCCATACCTCCGTCTCAGGAATCCGCGCCTTATCGACCACAGCCCCCCCCCTTTGTCTGTAAAATTGTGAGGGGAAATGTGAAACGAAATTAAATAATCATTTAGATGCTCAAAAATTTTATAAAGTTTGCATAGCATAATTATTAATAGAAGTGGTTTAGCGAAGAATAATCGCTGAAGTAAAGAACTGACACTGGTGATGTCCACCAGAGAAATGGGCGTTTTTAACGTGTTATTTATGTGCTCACACCGTTTTTTCTTTACTGGATATTGCTGGTTCCTTCTAGCAGGCTTCAATATTATACCTATATGAGTAAGTATTTTGTCATATCAAGTAACTATAGTGCGGTTCTATTTATTACAGCATAAAACAGTGATTAAAAGAAGAGGGATATTAAACAAACATAGAGGAATAAATAAGTGGCATGTCTTTAGAACCTATGAAACTTGTTATGTAGAAATGTATGCCTTTATGCTGGTTCAACTCTTGTAATGGTCTGGGTGTGGCTATGAACAACAGGTACAGTACTATTGCTCTATAGGTAAAATAATTTATACATTGCTTTAAACATTATGGTTTTTCAGAATATAAGTAGATTTCTAGAACTTGAATACGGACAAAAATTGAAAATGTCGATTATGATGACAGATATGGATCTGATATTTGTTGGAGTTAACGGCCGTTTTTACTACTGATGTACCACAGGCGGTGGACACTGATGATACTTGTGTTGAAATGATTAATTCGGAAAGGATATTTCTTTAATTAAAAAAGCGTATTAGGCCTTAGTTTAACGTACGCCCCGGCATTTGCCATTTATGGAAACTGAGGAAAAAGTGAAAAATACCAGTAATACAGGACGACCCTAGCGGGATTCGAATCACCGAACTCCACTTCACGATTCTGCTCATTATAAATCTTGTCCACCATTTACAATTAACATGTGGTGCAAAAAAATGAAACGAATATAGAAAAGTATTTAAATACAATAAAATTTTTATGGATTTTACAAGCCATAATTATGTGAAGATCAGTCTGTTTTTGATGAAACATTGCTGAAGTAAAGAAGTGACAATAGTGATGTCGGCTGGAGAAATGGACGGCATTTAGCTAGTTATATATGCGCTAAATGCTGTCCTTTTCTTCGGTTGATGTTGCTAGTTTCTACAAGAAGGCTACAATATAATTCCCATATGTGTTTCAAGTAACTATGGTGGTGTTCAACGTGTGCGGTTTGTTACAGCATAAATTAGCAATCGCAAGAAGAGGATTATGTAACAAAAGTCAGGATTGGAAAAGTGACATGTGAAATGGCGCTATGGAACCTTTTCTGAAGAAAGGTATGGCGTTTAGCGTGATCCAACCACACTAACGATCTCGGTGTGGCTATTTTATGCAGGTAGAGTATTATTTCTGTATAGGTAAAATAATTTATAGGCTGCTTTAAAAATTATGGTTTTTCAGGATGCAAATACATTTATGGAACTTAAATTCGAAAAACAACTGAAAATGTCGGATATGATGAGAGATATGCATCTCATTTTTGTATGGTGTTTAACGCCTTGTTTTACTGCTGATGCACTACAGGCGGTGGACAAGGACGATACATGTAATGAAATCATAAATTGGGAAACGATATATCTATAAGTAAGAAAGCGTAACAGGCCTAAATTTAGGGTACGTCCCCAGAATTTTCCATTTATGGGAACAGAGGATAACCGGCAAAATATCCAGTAATGCAGCACGGTCCTGCCGGGGTTCGAACCCCACACATGCGTCTCACGAGTCCGCGCCTTATCGACCATGCCCCTGCCCTTGTCAGTTAAGTTGTATTGGTGAAATATGAAACAAATTTAAATAATCATTTAGATTTTGCATAAATTTATAAAGTTTACATGGCATACTTATTAATAGAAATCGTTTAACGAGGAATCATCGCTGAAGTAAAGAACTGACACTAGTGATGCCCACTGGAGAAATGGGCGGTGTTTAGCGTGTTATTTATGTTCTCACACGTTTGTTTTCTTCAGTTGATTTGCTAGTTTCTGCTGGAAGGCAAGAAAATAATGCCTACATGAGTAAGTATTTTGTCATATCAAGTAACTATATTTCGGTTTAACCCGTTCCATTTATTACAGCATAAAACAGTGATTACAAGAAGAAGGATAAGTAACAAACATAGAGGAAGAAAAAAAGGCATGTCCTTAGAACCTATGAAACTTGTTATGTAGAAATGTATGCCTTCATGCTGGTTCAACTCTTGTAATGATCTCGGTGTGGCTATGAACAACAGGTACAGTACTATTGCTTATAGGTAAAATAATTTATAGATTGCATTAAACATTATGGTTTTTCAGAATATAAGTACATTTCTAAAACTAGAACTGGACCAACTGAAAATGTCGATTATGATCAGATACATGGATCTGATTTTTGAGGGGTTTAAAACCCGATTTTATACTGAAGTACCACAGGCGGTGGACATTGATGATGCACGAGATGAAATGATAAATTAGAAAGGATATTTCTTTAAATAAGAAAGCGAACCAGGCCCCGGTTTAAGGTGCCTCCCCGGCATTTGCCCTTTATGGGAAATGAGGAAATTCTGAAAAAGGCCATTAATTCCCGCCTTAGCGGGATTGGAACCCCACAGACTCCCCTTCACGAGTCCACTGCTTATCATCCTCGTCCACCGGTTACAGATAATATGTGGTGCAAAAATATGAAAAAATTACAGAAAAGCATTTAGATGCGGTAAATGTTTATGCATTTCACATGGCATAATAATGAAGATTAGTCTGTTATTGATGAAACATTTCTGAGTAAAGAAGTGACAATAGTGATGTCGGCTGGAGAAATGGGCGCTGTTTAGCGAGTTATATATGCGCTCAAAAGTGTCCTTTTCTTCGGTTGATGTTGCTGGTGGTGTTCCAGGTGTTCGGTTTGTTACAGCATAAATTAGCAATCGCAAGAACAAGATTATGTAATAAAGGACAGGAATGGAAAAGTGACATGTGCATTGGCGCAATGGAACCTATTCTGAAGAAAGCCATGCCGTTTAGCGTGACCCAACTTTACTAACGATCTCGGTGTGGCTATTTACGACAGGTACAGTATTATTTCTGTATAGGTAAAATAATTTATTGGCTGCTTTAAAAATTATGGTTTTTCAGAATGCAATTACATTTATAGAACTTGAATCCGAACAACAACTGAAAATGTCGGATATGATGAGAGATATGCATCTAATTTTTGTATTGAGTTTAACGCCTTGTTTTACTGCTGATGCACTACAGGCGATGGACAAGGTCGATACATGTAATGAAATGATATATTGGGAAACGATATTTATATGTGTAAGAAAGCGTAACTGGCCTAAATTTAGGGTATGACCCCGGCATTTGCCATTTATGGGAACAGGGGATAACCTGCAAAATATCCAGTAACAGCAGCACGGTAATTTCTGGGTTCGAACCCCATACTTCCGTCTCAGGAATCCGCGCCTTATCGACCACAGCACCCCTTGTCTGCAAAATGGTGAGGAGAAATGTGAAACGAAATTAAATAATCACTTAGATGCTACAAAAATTTTATAAAATTTACATAGCATAATTATTAATAGAAGTCGTTTAACGAGCAATAATCGCTGAAGTAAAGCACTGACACTGGTGATGTCCACCACAGAAATGAGCGGTGTTTAGCGAGTTATTTGTGCGCTGAATCCTGTCCATTTCTTCGGCTTATATTGCTAGTTTCTACCATAGGGCTACAACATTTTTGCAATATGTGAAATATGAGTGTCTTATCAAGTAACTATGTTGCGTTTTAACGTGTTCCTTTGTTACAGCTTAAAAATGCTTGCATGAAGAGGATTATGTAACAAACTTTGACAAACGGAAAACTGGCATATGCATTGGCGCGATGGAACCTGTTATGAAGAAATGTATGACGTTTAGGGTGGTTCGACTCCTCTAATGATCTCGGTGTGGTTATTTACAACAGGTACATTATTATTGCTGCTGCATACATAAAATAATTTATAGGCTACTTTAAACGTTATGGTTTTTCAGAATACAAGTACATTTCCAGTACTTGACTTGGTTCTACAGTAGATCGCTATTATGATGAGAGATATGGATCTAATATTTTATTTGGGGGGTATTGAACGCCCCTATTTATTACTAATGCACCACAGTCGGTGGACACGAATGATTAACGAGATTAAATTATCAATTGGTAAAGGACATTTCCTTATACACGGAAGCGTTTTAGGCCTTAGTATAGGCTACCAGCACGAAATTTGCCATTTATGGGAACAACCATTAATGCAGCTATGTCCTGGCGGATTTAGAACACCAAACCTCCGTTTTACAAGTCCGTGCCTTCTCGACCACGGCCCATCCTTGTCGGTTAACATGTAGTGGAGAAATATGTAACGAATTTAAAAAATCTTACTAATGCTGCATAAAATTTTATGAAATTTAAATGGCATAATTATTTAAAGAAGTCGTTTAACGTGGAATAACAGCTGTAAATAAAGGAGTAACACTGGTGATGTCGACTAGAGAAATGGGCGGTGTTTAGCGAGTTATTTATGCGCTCAAACCGTTCCTTTTCTTTGGTTGATATTGCTTGTTTCTACCAGAAGCTACAATATTATACATATAGGGGTAAGTATTTTGTCATATCAAGTTAGTATAGTGCCGTTTAACGCTATCCATTTATTACAGCATAAAAAAGTGATTACAATAAGAGGGACCTATCGACCACGCCCCCCCCCCCCTTGTTGGTTATCTTGTAGTGGAGAAATATGAAACGAATTTAAAAAATCATATAAATGCTGCCTATAACCTTATGAAGTTTACATGGCATAAATATTTAAAAAATCGATTTACAAGGAGACATTGCTGAAGTAAAGGAGTGACACTGGTGATGTCGACTGCAGAAAGGGTGGTGTTTAGCGATTATTTGTGCGCTCAACACTTCCTTTTCTTTGGCTGAAGTTGCTAGTTTCTACCAGAAGTCTGCAATATTATTCCTATATGTGTCATATCAAATAGGTACAGTGCTGTGTAACGCGTTCCCCTTATTACAGCATAAAATGGTAAATACAAGAAGAGGATTATGTAACAATAACTGAGGAATGGAAAAGTGGCATGTTCATTGGCGCTATGTAGCCTATTATAAAGAAATGTATGCCCTCAAGGAGGTTAAACTCTTCTAATGACCTCGGTGTGGTTATTTACAACAGGTGCGGTATTATTGCCGTATAGATAAAATTATTTATAGGCTGCTTTAAACATAATGGTTTTTCAGAATGCAAATACATTTCTAGAACATGAATTGCTAGAAGAACTGAAAATGGTGATTATGATGGGAATTATGTATCTCTTTGAGCGAGGTATAAATGCGTTCTACAATCTTAAATCCTTAAGTATATATTCCAGTAGTACGGTATACGAGATATTTACAAGCGAAGGCTAGTGACCTGACAATTTACTAATTGTGATGTTAAACAAATATAAATCTACGTTGGGAAGAGTTAATTAATGCACTAAATGCAATTCATTTTTCATTTTTTATTATTATTATTATATAACAACATGATGGTTTCCATAGAAGTTATTAAAATTGGAACTAAAGACTCAAAGTATAATGTATAATATATATATATATATATATATATATATATATATACCTATATGTAATCCTAATTTCCTTTGCATTGTCAAAATACATGGCATAGTAATGCAATATACCTCTTTGAAGTACGGCTTAGGAGCAGTATCTTCAAACACAAAAGTGACACTTTTAGCTGTATATTAGCAAATTTCTAATATTTCACACTCACTTCTCTCTGTAATCATGCACCTCGATCTTTCCCAATTCAAAAGTTCTTCCCATATACTCCTCGAATTCTTCATGTATAAAATATTTTGTTTTACAAATTCTATTTGAAACAACTGCACATATTACGTTCAATGAGCAATGTATTAGCAACGTCTTACAGTTACACGCAGCTGTAGTTTTAAGTCATTATAGAAATGCTGAACGTGCATGCATCCATATTAGACAATAATATATTAGGCGCAAATTGTCCATACTGCTCGATATTTATTCTCCGTAATGCAGAGTGGCTGAACAGTTTCTTTAATTATTTATAAAATTAAATGTGTTTATAGGGTAACGGGTGGAAACTGTTCTTTGAAAACAGTACCACTTCAGGGATTAGCGACCCTGCCCACGTGAGCTCTAGGAATTCGGTTTCAGGAAATAGTACATGGAAAGCATTCCATGCGTAGGGATAGATCAGATGCGGATTGTAGCCATATATCCCTAACTAACGCATCTGGCGCAAGAAAATGTCAAAACTGAGGCCGCCCATTAGCTAGTGTGGCATTTTTTTTTTCAATAAGGTCAGTGCAGCACCGGGTATACTTTTGGAAATTCATCATTTTTGTAGGTATACACGGTAAGGTGTTTTACCAAAAATTATCACACCTAAAACTACTTATTACAGCATACGAACGTGCGAGGACTAACCAGCAAAAATCTGAACAAAAAATGTGTAAAAGATCAAGTATACCTGGACGTAATTTCAAAAAATTAACGGAAAAATAATCCCATAACGGTTACCAATTATCTTATGTTACTTCGGGTAGTAAAACAAAAAGAAACACCCTAAATAGAGTTGTTCAATAAAGAATTATTGTTAAGTTCCACAGGCAAAATTTCTTTAAATACAACTTAACTTTACAGGTTTTTATTACCTTAAAGTATAATTTATACATGCTATTAGTTTCACTGTTGTCCCTTTCGGTCGCAACTGTGAAAAGTGTGCGAGATAAGACACGTTCAGTTCCGTCTACAGCAAATTGGAAGCGATACGCGACAGTCATTCACTCTATTCTGGTGATAACAATGCTTGCCTCATACACCCAAAATCGCGGGTTCATTCCCGGATATGGCTAATGGATTTTTAAGCAAAAAATAGGGACCAGAGATAGTAACATTATCTACGAGTTTCCATATGTAAACGAAATAGAGAATATGCGAATAGATGATTAAAGTGCATTTACTGCAATATAATTTTATATATATTTACGTATACAACGTCTAGATGTATACTTAGTTAACAAAACATTACACATAAGACGCAAGGGACAGAATTTTGTAAACTGATAGTTTCAGATTTGCCTCCACTCCACGTCCACCGGTTACAGATGTGGTGCAAAAATATGAAAGGAAGATAGAAAAGCATTTAGATGCGGTAAATATTTATGTATTTCACATGACAAAATGAAGAGCAGTCTGTTATTGAGGAAACATCGCTGAAGTAAAGCAGTGACAATAGTGATGTGGACTGGAGAAATGGGCGGTGTTTAGCGAGTTATTTATGCGCTGAAACCCTTCCTTTTCTTTGGTTGATATTGCTTGTTCTACCAGAAGTTACAATATTACACCTATAGGAGTAAGTATTTTGTCATATCAAGCAAGTATAGTGTCGTTTAACGCGTTCCATTTATTACAGCATAAAACAGTGATTACAATAAGAGGAATATGTAACCAACATTGAGAATTGAATAAGTGGTATGTCCTTAGGCCCTATGAAACTTGTTATTTAGAAATGTATGCCCTCATTGGGTTCAACCCCTGTAATGATCCCGGTGCGGCTATTAACAACAGGTACAGTATTATTGCTTATAGCTAAAATAATTTATAGATTGCTTTAAACATTATGGCTTTTCAGAATATAAGTACATTTCTAAAACTAGTACTGGACCAACTGAAAATGTCGATTATGATCAGATACATGGATCTGAATTTTCAGGGGTTTAAAACCCGATTTTACTACTGAAGTACCACAGGCGGTGGACATTGATGATGCACGAGATGAAATGATAAATTAGAAAGGATATTTCTTTAAATAAGAAAGCGAATCAGGCTTCGGTTTAAGGTGCCTCCCCGGCATTTGCCATTTATGGGAAATGAGGAAATTCTGAAAAAGGCCATTAATTCAGGATGGCCTTAGCGGGATTGGAACCTCACAGACTCCCCTTCACGAATCCACTCCTTATCATCCTCGTCCACCGGTTACAGATATGTGGTGCAAAAATATGAAAGGATTAAAGAAAAGCATTTAGATGCGGTAAATGTTTATATATTTCACATGGCATAATAATGAAGATTAGTGTGTTATTGATGAAACATTGCTGAGTAAAGAAGTGACAATAGTGATGTCGGCTGGAGAAATGGGCGCTGTTTAGAGATTTATATATGCGCTCAAAAGTGTCCGTTCCTTCGGTTGATGTTGCTAGTTTCTACAAGAAGGCTACAATATAATTCCCACATGTGTAAGTAATGTGTAATTTGAGGTTACTATGGTGGTGTTCCAGGTGTTCGGTTGGTTACAGCATAAATTAGCAATTACAAGAACAAGATTGTGTAAACAAGGACAGGAATGGAAAAGTGACATGTGCATTGGCGCTATGGAACCTATTCTGAAGAAAGCCATGCCGTTTAGCGTGATCCAACTTTACTAACGATCTCGGTGTGGCTATTTACGACTGGTACAGTTTTATTTCTGTATAGGTAAAATAATTTATAGGCTGCTTTAAAAATTATGGCTTTTCAGAATGCAATTACATTTATAGAACTTCAATTCCAACATCACCTAAAAATGTCGAATATGATGAGAGATATGCATCTAATTTTTGTATTGAGTTTGACGCCTTGTTTTACTGCTGATGCACTACAGGCGATGGACAAGGACGATACATGTAATGAAATGATAAATTGGGAAACGATATTTCTATGTATAAGAAAGCGTAACTGGCCTAAATTTAGGGTATGACCCCGGCATTTGCCATTTATGGGAACAGAGGATAACCTGCAAAATATCCAGTAATTCAGCACGGTGCTGACAGGTTCGAACCCCACACCTCCGTCTCACGAGTCCGCGCCCTATCGACCACGCCCACCCCCGCCCCCCTTGTTGGTTATCTTGTAGTGGAGAAATATGAAACGAATTTAAAAGATCATATAAATGCTGCCTATAACTTTATGAAGTTTACATGGCATAAATATTTAAAAAATCGATTTACAAGGAGACATTGCTGAAGTAAAGGAGTGGCACTGGTGATGTCGACTGCAGAAAGGGTGGTGTTTAGCGAGTTATATATGCGCTCAGCACCTCCTTTTCTTTGGCTGAAGTTGCTAGTTTCTACCAGAAGGCTGCAATATTATACCTGTATGAGAATATGAAACGAATATAAATAAGCATTTCATTCTTTAACAGTTTATGAATTTCACATAGCATAATTATGAAGAGCAGTCTGTTATTGAGGAATAATTGCTGAAGTAAAGAAGTGACAATAGTGATGTCCACCAGAGAAATGGGCGTTGTTTAGCGTGTTATTTATGTGCTCACACCGTTTTTTCTGTAGTGGACGTTGCTAGTTCCTGCTAGCAGGCTTCCATATTATACCTATATGAGTAAGTATTTTGTCATATCAAGTAACTATAGTGCGGTTTAACCCGTTCCATTTATTACAACATAAAACAGTGATTACAAGAAGAGGGATGTGTAACAAACATAGAGGAAGAAATAAATGGCATGTCCTTAGAACCTATGAAACTTGTTATGTAGAAATGTATGCCTTCATGCTGGTTCAACTCTTGCAATGATCTCGGTGTGGCTATAAACAACAGGTACAGTACTATTGCTCTATAGGTAAAATAATTTATACATTGCTTTAAACATTATGGTTTTTCAGAATATAAGTACATTTCTAGAACTTGAATACGGATAAAAACTGAAAATGTCGATTATGATGACAGATATGCATCTCATTTTTGTTGCAGTTTAACTCCGTTTTTACTACTGATGTATAACAGGCGGTGGACGCTGATGATACATGAGATGAAATGATAAATTGGGAAAGTATATTTCTTTAATAAGAAAGCGTACCAGGCCTTAGTTAAAGGTACCTACGTGGCATTTGCCATTTATGGGAACTGAGGAAAATCTGAAAAATACCAGAATTACAGGACGATCCAAACGGGAATCGAACCCTCCAACTCCCCTTCACGAATCCGTTCCTCCTCAACCTTCACCCTCGTTTAAGGCCAACTCCCCTTCACGAATCCGTTCCTCATCAACCTTCACCCCCGTTTACGGTTAACACGTGCTGCAAACATATGAAACGAATATAAAAAAGCATTTAGATTCTTTAAAATTTTATGGATTTCACATGGCATAATAATGAAGATCAGTCTGTTACTGATGAAACATTGCTGAGTAAAGAAGTGACAAAAGTGATGTCGGCTGGAGAAATGGGCGCTTTTTAGCGAGTTATATATGCGCTCAAAAGAGTCCTTTTCTTCGGTTGATGTTGCTAATTTCTACAAGAAGGCTACAATATAATTCCCACATGTGTAAGTAATGTGTAATTTCAAGTAACTATGAAGGTGTTCCAGGTGTCGGTTTGTTACAGTATAAATTAGCAATCGCAAGAACAATACTATATAATAAAGGACAGGAATGGAAAAGTGACATGTGCATTGGCGCTATGGAACCTATTCTGAAGAAAGCCATGCCGTTTAGCGTGATCCAACTTTACTAACGATCTCGGAGTGGCTATTTACGACAGGTAGAGTATTATTTCTGTATTCGTAAAATAATTTATAGGCTGCTTTAAAAATTATGGTTTTTCAGGATGCACATACATTTAAGGAACTTGAATTCGAACAACAACTGAAAATGTCGGATATGATGAGAGATATGCATCTCATTTTTGTATGGTGTTTAACGCCTTGTTTTACTGCTGATGCACTACAGGCGGTGGACAAGGACGATACATGTAATGAAATGATAAATTGGGAAACGATATTTCTATGTGTAAGAAAGCGTAACTGGCCTAAATTTAGGGTATGACCCCGGCATTTGCCATTTATGGGAACAGGGGATAACCTGCAAAATATCCAGTAATGCAGCACGGTAATCTCTGGGTTCGAACCCCATACCTCCGTCTCAGGAATCCGCGCCTTATCGACCACAGCCCCCCCCCCTTTGTCTGTAAAATTGTGAGGGGAAATGTGAAACGAAATTAAATAATCATTTAGATGCTCAAAAATTTTATAAAGTTTGCATAGCATAATTATTAATAGAAGTGGTTTAGCGAAGAATAATCGCTGAAGTAAAGAACTGACACTGGTGATGTCCACCAGAGAAATGGGCGTTTTTAACGTGTTATTTATGTGCTCACACCGTTTTTTCTTTACTGGATATTGCTGGTTCCTTCTAGCAGGCTTCAATATTATACCTATATGAGTAAGTATTTTGTCATATCAAGTAACTATAGTGCGGTTCTATTTATTACAGCATAAAACAGTGATTAAAAGAAGAGGGATATTAAACAAACATAGAGGAATAAATAAGTGGCATGTCTTTAGAACCTATGAAACTTGTTATGTAGAAATGTATGCCTTTATGCTGGTTCAACTCTTGTAATGATCTGGGTGTGGCTATGAACAACAGGTACAGTACTATTGCTCTATAGGTAAAATAATTTATACATTGCTTTAAACATTATGGTTTTTCAGAATATAAGTAGATTTCTAGAACTTGAATACGGACAAAAATTGAAAATGTCGATTATGATGACAGATATGGATCTGATATTTGTTGGAGTTAACGGCCGTTTTTACTACTGATGTACCACAGGCGGTGGACACTGATGATACTTGTGTTGAAATGATTAATTCGGAAAGGATATTTCTTTAATTAAAAAAGCGTATTAGGCCTTAGTTTAACGTACGCCCCGGCATTTGCCATTTATGGAAACTGAGGAAAAAGTGAAAAATACCAGTAATACAGGACGACCCTAGCGGGATTCGAATCACCGAACTCCACTTCACGATTCTGCTCATTATAAATCTTGTCCACCATTTACAATTAACATGTGGTGCAAAAAAATGAAACGAATATAGAAAAGTATTTAAATACAATAAAATTTTTATGGATTTTACAAGCCATAATTATGTGAAGATCAGTCTGTTTTTGATGAAACATTGCTGAAGTAAAGAAGTGACAATAGTGATGTCGGCTGGAGAAATGGACGGCATTTAGCTAGTTATATATGCGCTAAATGCTGTTCTTTTCTTCGGTTGATGTTGCTAGTTTCTACAAGAAGGCTACAATATAATTCCCATATGTGTTTCAAGTAACTATGGTGGTGTTCAACGTGTGCGGTTTGTTACAGCATAAATTAGCAATCGCAAGAAGAGGATTATGTAACAAAAGTCAGGATTGGAAAAGTGACATGTGAAATGGCGCTATGGAACCTTTTCTGAAGAAAGGTATGGCGTTTAGCGTGATCCAACCACACTAACGATCTCGGTGTGGCTATTTTATGCAGGTAGAGTATTATTTCTGTATAGGTAAAATAATTTATAGGCTGCTTTAAAAATTATGGTTTTTCAGGATGCAAATACATTTATGGAACTTAAATTCGAAAAACAACTGAAAATGTCGGATATGATGAGAGATATGCATCTCATTTTTGTATGGTGTTTAACGCCTTGTTTTACTGCTGATGCACTACAGGCGGTGGACAAGGACGATACATGTAATGAAATCATAAATTGGGAAACGATATATCTATAAGTAAGAAAGCGTAACAGGCCTAAATTTAGGGTACGTCCCCAGAATTTTCCATTTATGGGAACAGAGGATAACCGGCAAAATATCCAGTAATGCAGCACGGTCCTGCCGGGGTTCGAACCCCACACATGCGTCTCACGAGTCCGCGCCTTATCGACCATGCCCCTGCCCTTGTCAGTTAAGTTGTATTGGTGAAATATGAAACAAATTTAAATAATCATTTAGATTTTGCATAAATTTATAAAGTTTACATGGCATACTTATTAATAGAAATCGTTTAACGAGGAATCATCGCTGAAGTAAAGAACTGACACTAGTGATGCCCACTGGAGAAATGGGCGGTGTTTAGCGTGTTATTTATGTTCTCACACGTTTGTTTTCTTCAGTTGATTTGCTAGTTTCTGCTGGAAGGCAAGAAAATAATGCCTACATGAGTAAGTATTTTGTCATATCAAGTAACTATATTTCGGTTTAACCCGTTCCATTTATTACAGCATAAAACAGTGATTACAAGAAGAAGGATAAGTAACAAACATAGAGGAAGAAAAAAAGGCATGTCCTTAGAACCTATGAAACTTGTTATGTAGAAATGTATGCCTTCATGCTGGTTCAACTCTTGTAATGATCTCGGTGTGGCTATGAACAACAGGTACAGTACTATTGCTTATAGGTAAAATAATTTATAGATTGCTTTAAACATTATGGTTTTTCAGAATATAAGTACATTTCTAAAACTAGAACTGGACCAACTGAAAATGTCGATTATGATCAGATACATGGATCTGATTTTTGAGGGGTTTAAAACCCGATTTTATACTGAAGTACCACAGGCGGTGGACATTGATGATGCACGAGATGAAATGATAAATTAGAAAGGATATTTCTTTAAATAAGAAAGCGAACCAGGCCCCGGTTTAAGGTGCCTCCCCGGCATTTGCCCTTTATGGGAAATGAGGAAATTCTGAAAAAGCCCATTAATTCCCGCCTTAGCGGGATTGGAACCCCACAGACTCCCCTTCACGAGTCCACTGCTTATCATCCTCGTCCACCGGTTACAGATAATATGTGGTGCAAAAATATGAAAAAATTACAGAAAAGCATTTAGATGCGGTAAATGTTTATGCATTTCACATGGCATAATAATGAAGATTAGTCTGTTATTGATGAAACATTTCTGAGTAAAGAAGTGACAATAGTGATGTCGGCTGGAGAAATGGGCGCTGTTTAGCGAGTTATATATGCGCTCAAAAGTGTCCTTTTCTTCGGTTGATGTTGCTGGTGGTGTTCCAGGTGTTCGGTTTGTTACAGCATAAATTAGCAATCGCAAGAACAAGATTATGTAATAAAGGACAGGAATGGAAAAGTGACATGTGCATTGGCGCAATGGAACCTATTCTGAAGAAAGCCATGCCGTTTAGCGTGACCCAACTTTACTAACGATCTCGGTGTGGCTATTTACGACAGGTACAGTATTATTTCTGTATAGGTAAAATAATTTATAGGTTGCTTTAAAAATTATGGTTTTTCAGAATGCAATTTCATTTATAGAACTTGAATTCGAACAACAACTGAAAAAGTCGGATATGATGAGAGATATGCATCTAATTTTTGTATTGAGTTTGACACCTTGTTTTACTGCTGATGCACTACAGGCGATGGACAAGGACGATACATGTAATGAAATGATACATTGGGAAACGATATTTCTATGAGTAAGAAAGCGGAACTGGCCTAAATTTAGGGTATGACCCCGGCATTTGCCATTTATGGGAACAGAGGATAACCTGCAAAATATCCAGTAATGCA
The DNA here is from genome assembly GCA_030762175.1 of Metallyticus violacea. Lineage (NCBI taxonomy): Eukaryota > Metazoa > Arthropoda > Insecta > Mantodea > Metallyticidae > Metallyticus > Metallyticus violacea. The sequence goes on from CM060846.1 coordinate 38,400,392, forward strand.
GCACGGTGGTGGCAGGTTCGAACCCCACACCTCCGTCTCACGAGTACGCGCCCTATCGACCACGCCCCCCCCCCTTGTTGGTTATCTTGTAGTGGAGAAATGTGAAACGAATTTAAAAGATCATATAAATGCTGCCTATAACTTTATGAAGTTTACATGGCATAAATATTTAAAAAATCGATTTACAAGGACACATTGCTGAAGTAAAGGAGTGACACTGGTGATGTCGACTGCAGAAAGGGTGGTGTTTAGCGAGTTATATATGCGCTCAACACCTCCTTTTCTTTGGCTGAAGTTGCTAGTTTCTACCAGAAGGCTGCAATATTATACCTGTATGAGAATATGAAACGAATATAAATAAGCATTTCATTCTTTAACAGTTTATGAATTTCACATAGCATAATTATGAAGAGCAGTCTGTTATTGAGGAATAATTGCTGAAGTAAAGAAGTGACAATAGTGATGTCGACAGGAGAAATGGACGGAATTTAGCGAGTTATATATGCGCTCAATCACATCCTTTTCTTCGGTTGATGTTGCTAGTTTCTACAAGAAGGCTACAATATAATTCCCATATGTGTATCATATATGTAACAGATATAACCTCTTTGTTTAATATTTTTTATATTATGTCCAGGTATTATTTTGGAGCGAAATCTAGGGATAATAATCCTTCTTGTACCGATTTCACCCAGTCAGTATTCATTGGCACCATATATGATAACAATGCAAGTGCTTAACATATTATTTTATTCCAGGTTTTAACAGCATTTCACGAACTAAGTTTTGGAAAAAAGTAAACTGAAGGTAAAATGTCAAACGCGAAGCCCATAAAACAGTTGGAATTAGTACGGTGAAAAATATATGAATTCCACTAGTTCCAAACACTTTTTAGTTTTTGCACAATTATACAGCACACCCTGCAATGATCACGTTTAATATTATGAAGGTAATATGAAAATAGTAAAATATCGTTTAAGAATTAGTTCCATATATATTATGTTATCGAAGTAAACATTATACTTCACATACGCCATATGTCATGTATGGCTTTTACTGTTTTGGTCGTTTCCAGAAACACATATAGGCTACAATTATAATACTGCATCAGAGTATATTCAAGATTGATGGATAACGTATCTGCTTTGTATTTATAAGCGATATGTTTTCACTTCAAATACTTATGGCTAACACTTACGACTACAACACTTTACAGACTTATGTGAGCCACAAACTTCAAGGGGGGGGGGAAATAAGAGTTTTGTATTACGACGACTTATTTAGAGGTGCCCTTTCAAGAAATATGCATGCAATTATATACCAATACGCTTGAGAAGCACGGGTACTTTACATTGAATATTATTTTATAATTTATTAAAAAGGCATTTTAAGGTATATTTATTTTGGTGCAACTTATAATTGCTGATATTTAATATTATATCACTTTACAGGTTCACATAGACAAAGAATTTGGTAAAGTACTAATCCGAAGCAAAGAACTTTTAACCATGAGATAAATGACAGTATCACAGGTGCTGATTTGAGATTGTTAATGCACCCACATTTCCAATATACTGGACGCTTTCACATGTACAAAGAAAACCTGTAGACTACCGGAGCGAAGGTACAGTAAATACGGATTATATTATAATGTAGATAGTTCAAAAGGTATTTACTTCAGTTCAAATTACTATTAGATATTTATAAGCTTATATTTCCTTACAGATTAGTTTATGACATGAATTTGGCAGAGAACAAACGGAGGTGAAGAACTCCAAACATTGCTGCGGAAGAGGCATTTGGATAAGTAAGGTGAAGATTAATATATACTAATACATCTCCTAATTCATAGTGATTTTCCCAAAACGAAACTTTGATTACATTTAACATGCTGTCTATGAACAGGAATGTTTATTATAGAGCAAAATATTTAACTTATGATTTTTTCAATTGAAACCGATGGGAGCAACGAAGAAATTCTTCCACACATACTTCAACATGTACAATGCTGAATTTGATAAGCATGAACAATGTATGTATATGTGTATAAAACATCGTGGTTTTTGAAGGGTTTTACAAGCATTTCAAAAAGGATGGTTTAAGAAAAGAAAACTGAACAGAAGAAATTCCATGGGCAATGCCCACCACAGATTTGGATATTGTTTGGCGATATACAAATACGTTCAAGATTTCTAAATCTGTGGCAGTTTTCGCTAATTACAACAAATTGGCGCAATTATCATGCTAACTATGCACAAGTTAGCTGTAGCATTCGATGCTTATTGTTTTCAGGGCAAGACATAATATCTAAAAGTGGTTTATCGAAACCGGTTCGCTGCATTTAGGAAGTGCAGTAATTATTTCAATGAGAGAAATATATCTGTTTGCGGCAACTATTTATATTTCAGGGAAATTAAATATTTTAGCGAAATTCAACAAATATCTCGATGTAGCTATATATAGGATGCAATGTTATATATTATATGAAGACGACAAATCTGAAGATGTCATTTAACATATTTTAGATTTTTCGCAGCAACGGGTTTAGAAAATAATGGAAGTGCGAGAGGAAATGCAGTTCATGATATGGATGGATGGTGTGGAATTTGCTCATTCCGTGGTAATTTCCCCGCCTCTAAATAAAATGAGTAACATACGCGGATTTCTCCAACAGTTTCAAGAGTGCTACAGAAATATGAAACTAATGTTGAAAAGCATTTAGATGCTGTATAAGACGTGATACATTTATATGGCATAAGTATTTAGAGAAGTCCGTTAAAGAGGAAACATCGCGGAAGTAAAGAAGTTTTTTTTTTGAGTAGTGTTTAACGCCCGTTTTCACTACTGAGGCACCACAGGCGGTGGACACTGATGATACATGAGATGGAATGATAAATTGGGAAAGGATATTTTTTTTTAAGGAAGGAAGCGTTCCAGGCCTAAGTTTTAGGTACCTCCCCGGCATTTGCCAGTTATGAAGACTGAGGAAAACCTGGAAAAAACCCCAGTCAGGGAGGACGGTCCTGGCGGGATTCGAACCGCAGACCTCCCGCTCACGAGTCCGTGCGTTAACGACCTCGGCCACCCGTGGAGGTAAGTAAAGAAGTGATAAATGGTGATGTCGACTGGAGAAATGGGTGGTGTTTAGCGAGTTATTTATGCGTTGCATACTTCCTTTCTTTGGTTGATATTGATAGTTTCTACCAGAAGTTACAATATTATACTTATAGGAATAAGTATTTTGTCATATCAAGTAAGTCTAGTGCGGTTTAACGCATTCCATTTATTACAGCATAAAATAGTAATTAAAGAAAGAGGGATACGTAACAAACATAAGAGGAATAGATAAGTGGTATGTCCTTAGGACCTATGAAACCTGTTATATAGAAATTTATGCCCTCCTCCTGGTTCAACTGTTCTAATGGTCTCGGCGTGCCTATTAACAACAGGTACAGTATTATTGCGCTATAGGTAAAATAATTTATAGATTGCTTTAAACGTTATGGTTTTCCAGCATGAAAGCACATTTCTAGAACTTTAATATGAAAAAAACTGAAATTGTAGATTATGATGAGAGATATGGAACTCATTTTTGTTGGAGTTTAACCCCGTTATTTACTACTGATGTAACACAGGCTTTGGACACTGATGATACATGAAATGAAATGATAAATTGGGAAAGGATATTTCTTTAGTTAAGAAAGTGAACTAGGCCATATAAGGTACATCCCCGGCATTTGCCATTTATGGGAACTGAAGAAAATATGAAACATACCAGTAATACAAGACGGCGCTAGCGGGATTCGAACCCCCCAACTTCCCTTCACGATTTCGCCACTCATCAACCTCCACCACCGTTTACAGTTAACACGTGGTGCAAAAATATGAAACGAATATAAAAAAAAAACATATTTTCTTTAAATATTTATGGAATTCACATGACATAATTATGAAGATCAGTCTGTTAATGAGGAAATGTTAATGAGGAAACATCGCTAAAGTAAAGAAGTGACAATAGTGATGTGGACTGGAGAAATTGGCGGTGTTTAGCGAGTTATATATGCGCTCAGCACTGTTCTTTTCTTCAGTTCATGTTGCTTGTTTCTACCAGAAGGCTACAATATTGTTCCCATTTGTGTAAGAAGTGTGTCATTTCAAGTAACTGTGGTGCTGTTCAAAGTGTTCGATTTGCTACAGCTTAAAATGATAATTAAACCTGTTGTATAGAAATGTATACCCTCTGGTTAGTTAACATTTCTAATGATCTCGGTGTGGTTATTTACATCAGGTACAGTGTTATTGCCATATAAGTAATATATATTATAGGCTGGCTTATAAATTATGTTTTTTCCAGCATGAAAGTACATTTCTTAAACTTAAATATGGACAACAACTGAAAATGTCGATTATATTGAGAGATATGGATCTCATATTTGTTGGAGTTTAACGGCCGTTTTTACTACTGATGTACCACAGGCGGTGGACACTGATGATACTTGTGTTGAAATGATTAATTCGGAAAGGATATTTTTTAATTAAAAAAGTGTATTAGGCCTTAGTTTAACGTACGCCCCGGCATTTGCCATTTATGGGAACTGAGGAAAAAGTGAAAAATACCAGTAATACAGGACGACCCTAGCGGGATTCGAATCACCGAACTCCACTTCACGATTCTGCTCATTATAAATCTTGTCCACCATTTACAATTAACATTGGTGCAAAAAAATGAAACGAATATAGAAAAGTATTTAAATACAATAAAAATTTTATGGAATTTACAAGCCATAATTATGTGAAGATCAGTCTGTTTTTGATGAAACATTGCTGAAGTAAAGAAGTGACAATAGTGATGTCGGCTGGAGAAATGGACGGGGTTTAGCGAGTTATATATGCGCTCAATCCTGTCCTTTTCTTCGGTTGATGTTGCTAGTTTCTACAAGAAGGCTACAATATAATTCCCATATGTGTTTCAAGTAACTATGGTGGTGTTCAACGTGTGCGGTTTGTTACAGCATAAATTAGCAATCGCAAGAAGAGGATTATGTAACAAAAGTCAGGAATGTAAAAGTGACATGTGAAATGGCGCTATGGAACCTTTTCTGAAGAAAGGTATGGCGTTTAGCGTGATCCAACCACACTAACGATCTCGGTGTTGCTATTTAATACAGGTAGAGTATTATTTCTGTATAGGTAAAATAATTTATAGGCTGCTTTAAAAATTATGGTTTTTCAGGATGCAAATACATTTATGGAACTTGAATTCGAACAACAACTGAAAATGTCGGATATGATGAGAGATATGCATCTCATTTTTGTATGGTGTTTAACGCCTTGTTTTACTGCTGATGCACTACAGGCGGTGGACAAGGACGATACATGTAATGAAATGATAAATTGGGAAACGATATATCTATAAGTAAGAAAGCGTAACAGGCCTAAATTTGGGGTACGTCCCCAGAATTTTCCATTTATGGGAACAGAGGATAACCGGCAAAATATCCAGTAATGCAGCACGGTCCTGCCGGGGTTCAAATCCCACACCTGCGTCTCACGAGTCCGCGCCTTATCGACCATGCCCCCGCCCTTGTCAGTTAAGTTGTACTGGAGAAATATGAAACAAATTTAAATAATCATTTAGATTTTGCATAAATTTATAAAATTTACATGCCATAGTTATTAATAGAAGTCGTTTAACGAGGAATCATCGCTGAAGTAAAGAAGTGACACTAGTGATGCCCACTGGAGAAATGGGCGGTGTTTAGCGTGTTATTTATGTTCTCACACGTTTGTTTTCTTCAGTTGATTTGCTAGTTTCTGCTGGAAGGCAAGAAAATAATGCCTACATGAGTAAGTATTTTGTCATATCAAGTAACTATATTTCGGTTTAACCCGTTTCATTTATTACAGCATAAAACAGTGATTACAAGAAGAGGGATATGTAACAAACATAGAGGAAGAAATAAAAGGCATGTCCTTAGAACCTATGAAACTTATGTAGAAATGTATGCCTTCATGCTGGTTCAACTCTTGTAATGATCTCGGTGTGGCTATAAACAACAGGTACAGTACTATTGCTCTATAGGTAAAATAATTTATACATTGCTTTAAACATAATGGTTTTTCAGAATATAAGTACATTTCTAGAACTTGAATACGGACAAAAACTGAAAATGTCGATTATGATGACAGATATGGATCTCATTTTTGTTGCAGTTTAACTCCGTTTTTACTATTGATGTACCACAGGCGGTGGACACTGATGATACATGAGATGAAATGATAAATTGGGAAAGTATATTTCTTTCTTAGGTAAGAAAGCGTACCAGGCCGTAGTTAAAGGTACCTACCCGGCATTTGCCATTTATGGGATCTGAGGAAAATCAAAAAATACCAGTAATACAGGACGACCCTAGTGGGATTCGAACCCGCCAACTCCCCTTAACGATTCCGTTCCTCATCAACCTTCACCCCTGTTTACGGTTAACACGTGCTGCAACATATGAAACGGATATAAAAAGCATTTACATTCTTTAGAAGTTTAAGGATTTTACATGGCATAATTATGAAGAGCAGTCTGTTAATGAGGAAACATCGCTGAAGTAAAGAAGTGACAATAGTGATGTGGACTGGAGAAATGGGCGGTGTTTAGCGAGTTATTTATGCGCTCAGCACCGTTCTTTTCTTCAGTTCATGTTGCTTGTTTCTACCAGAAGGCTACAATATTGTTCCCATTTGTGTAAGAAGTGTGTCATTTCAAGTAACTGTGGTGCTGTTCAACGTGTTCGCTTTGTTACAGCTTAAAATGGCAAATAAAAGGAAGAGCTTTATGTATCATACATTGAGGAATAATGAAGTGATACGTCCATTGGCGCTATGGAGCCTGCTATATAGAAATGTTTGCCTTCAGCGTGATCCAACTCTACTAACGATCTCGGTGTGGCTATTTACGACAGGTACAGTATTATTTCTGTATAGGTAAAGTAATTTATAGGCTGCTTTAAAAATTATGTTCTTATTTTCAGAGCACAAGTACATTTCTAGAACTTGACTTGGTTCTACAGAAAATGGCGATTAATATGAGAGATATGGATATATATATATATTGGTAAATATGTATTGGTATTTAATGCCCGTATATACTACTAATGCACTACAGGCGGTGGACAAGGATGATAAATGAGATGAACTAATCAATTGGAAAAGGATATTTCTTTAAGTATGGAAGCGTTTTAGGCCATAGTATTGGGTACCTCAAAGCCATTTGCCGTTAGTGGGTATTGAGGGAAACCTAAAAAGGAACCAGTCATGCAGGACGGCTCTGGCGGGATTCAAACCCAGGACCTCCCCTTCAAGAATCTGCGTCTTATTAACTTTGGTTACTGGTGGCGTTTAACATGTGGTGCAAAATATGAAACGAATTTGGAAAAGTATTTAGATGTTGTAAAAAAAGTGAATGAATTTTACAACGCAATATTAATTAGGTAAATCTGCTAAAGAGGAAACTTCGCATGAAGTAAAGAAGTGATAATGGTGATGTCGACTGGAGAAATGAACTGTCTTTAGCGAGTTATTTATGCGCTGAGCACTGTGCGTTATTCGGTTGATATTCCTTTTTTCTACTATAAGGCTACAATATTTTTCCAGTAAGTGTAAGATATGTGTCTTATCAAGTAACTATAGTGCGTTTTAAAGCGTTCTCTTTGTAAAACATACAACACCTATTGCAAGAAGAGGATTACGTAACAAACGTTAAGGAAGAGAAAGTGGCATTTGCCTTGGCGATATGGAACATTTTATAAAGAAATGTATGCCGTTAAGGGTGATCCAACTCTTTTAATCATCTCGGTTTTGCTATTAACAGCAGGTACAGTATTATTGCTGTATAGGTAAAATAATTCATAGATAGATTTAAACCTTATGGCTTTTCAGAATGAAAGTTCATTTCTAGAATGTGTTTATGGACTAGAAATTAAAATGTCGAATATAATGAGAGATATGGATCTCATTTTGGTTGGAGTTTAACTCCTGTTTTTACTAGTGATGTACCACAGGCGACTGATGATACATGAGACGAAATTTTAAATTGGGAAAGGATATTTATTGAACACAGGTAAGCGTACCTAATTGCTATTAACGCAACCTGCGTATTTTAGATCATATCACGCCAGCCATTGACATTTTGTGGATACTAGAATTAAGTTGCAATTCCGCATTCCCCTTAACTCCAAACTGTCTTTCGACTCTTTTCCAGTACTTATTTTCTCATTAATATAACACCCTATCGAATACTTACTCTTACGTCCTGAGGAACCCTGGGGCTCCAATTCGGAGCGACAGCGGAGAGTGCCAAACTCCTCAGTCCCGAACGGCAGTGAAAAGGGACTGGAGTCTCAACCAAAATGATAAAGACAACCACTTGTAACAATGTAAATGTTGCATGTATTTTTTCTTTTTTTTCTTTTTCTTTTTTTTTTTTTTGCTAAACGTTAGTAACCTATGCGTTGTTCTCCGTAATTTTCTTGCTGCAATATTTTGTTTCTCATTATAAATCTGGGTTTGTCACTTTTTACCACTTATTGTCTAATTGAAATTCGCAATTAATTCATATATACTCAAACCTTAACGCTAACCTGGGATAAATCCTAGAAATCGGTGAACCCAGTGGTTTGCTGCGGTGCGCTAAGGCCTGAGGCCTACGCTCGCCTTCTTTTCGTAAGTATATTTTCATAGAGGATTTTGTGCTGCTAAATAGGCCGATAAATCGTTGTATTGGTGGTAATTCTCCTTGCACTCCAGCACTAAAAATAAATGTATATTTATAGCGGATTGTATGCATCGTACTATGTTAGACACTACTTTCACAGCACAACGCTCTATTTCAGCTATCATAGCGTTGTGCTTGAATGTCTTTATCTATCTATATATATGGAAGTATAATACCTTTGGCTTTCTCCGTTACCGCTCGGAACTGGCTTAGGATTGGAACTCGAGATTTCCTCGACCTGTAAGAATAAATCATTGAATAACAAGTTCACTCTCTCTATAACCTTACACCGAATCTCTAATATTCCTTCTTCATTCAAAGTGTCGCTACTCGTCTCTGGAAGTCTGTCATTTCATATCAAGGACTGCCGGTCACAAGATCAATTAGAACATTGCTCAAAGGCTTTCTATTTGGAAAAAGCAGCATTTAACAGGTACTATGTTCAAATTGGTAATGCCATGCCTGTATTGGAATATATATTTTGAAATCGTAATTATCCCTGTTGATGTAGAACAGATGATTTTAGGGTCATAACTTCTCCAGGCTAAATAAATTTTAATATAATTATTATTACTTTTATATAACATATTGTACTGCCACGGAAACCGAGGTATTTAAGGCGCGGACTCGTGAGCGGAGGTCGATTCTCGCCTTGACCGTCCTCCATAACTGACGTTTTTTCCAGGATCTCCTTGGTTCTCATAAATGGAAAATGCCTGGAAGGTACCCTAAACAGGCCTGGAACGTTTCCTTCCTTAAAAAAAGTAATCCTTTTCCAATTTATCATTTCATCTAATGCTTCGTCAGTGTCCACCGCCTGTAGTGCCTGGATAGTAAAAACGGGTGTTAAACACTATTCAGTGTACTGAAAAAACATCACCTAAGTGAGGAAATAGTGATGGTGATGTCGATTGGAGAAAGGGGCCTTGTAGGGCGAGGTGTTTATGCTGTCAATTTGGTCCATTTTGCTATGTTACTGGCAGCGGACTACAGTATTGTTTCTAGAAGTGGATTATCGAAAAATAACAATGCATTTCTAGAAATTGTTCTAAGAGGAAACTCCCCCTGCGTGAGAATGTAATAATGGTAATGTCATTGGGATAAAGGAACCTTATTCGATGAAGGATTTTACGCTCAAATTGTTCACGTCTACTGTAAGACTCGATATGTTTCTCAATTAGCCTCCGATACTATTCCTACATATGAAACGAAAGTCGGAAATAATTTAGTTGCTATTAAACACATCGTTGAATTTTTTTTTGAAGTAAATTATGGAGACAACTTACAACTGGAAAACTGGATTGCGTTCAGTAAGTTGCTTCCCTTTATTAATACCTCTCTGTATCTACTTCGGCTACAATACTGGTCGACCCCAGGGGATTTGAACCCGAGACCTTATGAATGTTAATCCCAAGCGTTACCTCCTCATCCACTCCACTAGGTTGATTTTTAGCATAATAAGCATGTTTATTTTTCCTAAAAAATTTCAATTTCTTCTTTAATTATATTCCATGTTTCTTTTTCTGTAGGAGTCATAGCAATTTTAAATTGCCTATACTTATCTATTGTTTTGATTTGAGGATATAAAAGTTTCTTATTTTATGTTTCCATTCGAAGAGCAGGAAGTTTTATAGATGATTCATTGGAAATATTCTGTCTTTGTCAAGTGTTTTTTACAAATATTTTGATTACATCGAGTTTAAAGCTTAATGTTTAAAATTGAACTTTATCTTGACAATTTTAAAAATGTCTATTCCTTTTTCATATTAACTACTACGTATAACAAGTTGAAGTTCTTACCTGCTATTATTTGTTGCTTTGTTAAAATTTAACCGAGCCTTTTTACAAGAGTTGGTAATTATTGAGATATAGCTTTTAAATGTTATTCTGCATTTAATAATTGAACATTTTGAATAACTGTACTTTTATTTCTGGAAAAATCACAGTATTTAAACCCTCCTATTAAAATCTTCACTTGTATGCAGAGAACATCTCAGAAAAAGTTCATTTTTCTGCATGTATTAGAAAGAAATTAAGTGTGAGAAATTGTAAATTTTTTGCAGAAATAGCTATTACAGAGGAAAACTTGATTCCGTAGTGCATTCCAGCTTTAAATTAAAATATTTAATAAACATCAAACACATGAAATGTCATATATCATTTTAAACAGTACATTCAAAGAAAAATTATAAGAATTTCTTATCATTAAATATTTAAACCGTTTTATATATTTACTACTTGTTCTTAATCCGGTTATTTTATTTTTTGTATTTACTTTTGAGCAACTAATGTACAAACGAAATTATGACTATTTCAGAAACAACTCATTTCCATTATTCTGCATTTCGTGAAGATAGCAAAATGAAAGTATATATATGCAAAGTTTTTCCTTGAAACAATTATTTAACCACGCTAACAACAGAACACAAAATGGTGTGAAACAGCACTGTATATGCTACCTACTCTCCGAAATCGGTTAGTAGTTTTATGTGCACTTATTTCACTTGATAAGAAAATAATGGTTTATTTTCATTTTATGATAGACTTAAGCAAAATTGAGGATATAAAATTCCAAGGAAATGTCATGTGATACAGCTATATGACCTTCATTTTGTAATCAGTAGAAGTAAATTACTACTAAAAGACTTTAAAATCACTTGTGTTATTAATACCTGCCGAAGAATGCACTTCTAGAAGTAGGTAACATTTTCAATAAAGATACAAATTTCAAATAGAGGGACTTATGTGTAAATGTCGACCAAAGAAATGATTACAGAAGTATATACGCTTCTTCTCCTATAATATCAATTAAAGCTAAAGCTTATATATATATATATATATTTTTAATTGTTGGTAATGACTTTTCGTATAAAATAATACAAATATCTTGATTTGGGAGAAAATTATTCAGAAGCTTTAGATATTGATATACCAAATAGCTATATATAATGTTGAAAACATTGTGTTAGAACAGAAACATAATGAGCCAGATGATCCTTACTACTTAGTGTACCCTGGTTGACACATTATATTAATGGAAAACTGTCTTTAGGATTCAGCAGAATACATTTTTTGTAATGTTCAATGTCCGGTTTAAAAAATTAAATAAAAACAAGAGCAACTTACTTTATTTGTTTATTTATTAAATAAAATAAAATGAAAATTTAATATACGTCAATAATACGAGGGTAGGTCCATAATTTCCAACCTAACCATTTTCAATATAGTTACACTTCATCGCAATATACTTCGCACATCTTTAAATGAACATTTCAACCCCCCCCCCCCCAAAGTCAGAAGTCTTGTCTGCAAAATGGACATAAATACTTCTTCGTCACACTAAACTTTTCTTCCTGGAAGATCCTTCTTGAGTTTAGAGAAGAGGAAATAGTCACTGGGAGCTAGATATGGACTGTACGGTGGATGATCGATCTCCTAGAAGGCACATTTCTTCACAGCTTCCTTTGCAAAAAGAGCTGTGTGCACAGATGCGTTGTCTTGAAAAACGCGCACACTACCACTCAGCTTTCCCCACCTTTTCTCTTTGATGGAAGCACGTAGTCTATGCAATAGGCCAGCATAGTATTCCCAATTTACTGTGGTGTTCTCTCCCTGAAGTCAATGAAGAGTATTCCTTCACAGTGCTAAAATATTGTGGCCATGAACTTCTTGGTTAACTTGGTGAGCTTGGCCTTTAGAGGCGGTGCTTCGCCAGGCTTACGCCATTTCATTGATTCTCTTTTGTGCATAGTAGAGAACCATTGTTTCCTTTCCTGTATCAATGGTTAGCAGAACTTCTCTCTCGTTGCCACGGCAGAGCTTCAAAAATATCTGACAACAAATGACCCGTTGCTGCTTTTGGACTGAGGAAAGGAGTCTAGCCACCCATCTTGCACTAATCTTATTCTTGTTTAAATGTTCATGAATAATTTGAAGGGCTGTTGTAGAAAGGTCCAACTTTGCTGGTGTAACTTTCAGCCGCCGCCCTTCCATAATTTCTCCTTCCACAAGAGCGATGTTTAAGAGTGAGCATCTCCAAGGACCGATCTGTACGCTCTTCGTCTTCAATGCTTTCTCGACCCATTTGAAAAAGTTTGGCCCATTCTTTTACGTAGAATATGAGGGGGATACTTCCCCACATACACAGTCCATTCGCTGTTTACTTTCATTTGGAGTAAGTCCTTCTTTTATGAAAAACGTAATACAGCTCGAAACTTCATTTTGAATATGTCACAATCATCTACACATAGCCTTCTTTATGCAACTATATCTGAACAATCGAACACCATGTCACAGCGGAAGTTTAAGCTGCAATTATTTACGTAATACATAAGGTATGACACCAGATAAAGGTTTTGTGAAGGCGATAATCTTTATCGACGAGGCGAAAACTTATTGACCTACCCTAGTATATATTTTAATGAAACTTTTATATATGAATTTTATGCTCAAACATGAATCATAAATTAACAATATTCGTTTTCAAAATAAATGTCATATTAGTAAATGTTCTAAACTTCAAAACTAAAAAAATGTGTTTATATTTCTATATTTTCTTTTTAGTTTCTCATTTATGAATATTTATTAATTTCTTATTATGAACACAAAGATAATTGTATAAGCATAAATGACTTAAAATTCACAATGATCATGTGATTACTAAACATTACTTTTACTTGCAAAAAAATAGCAAATAAAACATTTCAAATATGATCAGCATTCAAACATCCGTAATTCTCATTCCTGAATACCGGCCATTAACCGCCTGACTATCAGCCTAAGTCTGCCTTGGAGAGCTGGAATATTTATGACGAATAAAGCGCTCAGACACATGCCGGTGTGACTCAAGCGGGGAGTCGAGCTTAAACAAATTAACATTTCGAGAGTCTGCTCATTTGTTTTCTTAGGGTATACACGTGATGAAATGAGAAATCGGGAAAGTAATTTTATTTGGGAGGGAAGCGTTTCTGGCATAATTTTAGGACACCTTTCCCACATTTGTCCGTGATGAACTGAGAAATATCTGAAAAGAGGAAGTGTCATTCGGGATCAGATCACGAGTGTGTGTTTTATTAACTTCGACCATTCATGTAGACAGAATGCATTTGGAAAGAAAATGTAAATTTAATATAGTTTTTATTTTTGGTTTCTTAAATGCTGTGTGAAATAACATTCGGGCAAATATGCATGTTACCCATGAAATAGGAATGTAACTAGGCGCCGATAAAGAAGCCTTTCACGCCCGATCACTGCTAATATAAATTTTGACTATGAAGAAGGAAAGTTGGGGGGGGGGGAACTGGGCTTTATGGGCACTACTGTAAATAATTTGCGCCCGCTGATCGCCGGTTTCGCCACGGCTGCTGCATATCATCCCCACTCTTCTTCGATGACACTCTCTCGAGGGCGTTTCGCTGTATTTTAATGGCTATGTGCCAGCCGGGTCTGAGTGTAGCGGAATTCTGAAGGTGACGACAAATGACGCTTCGTTATTTACTTTGCTGATAGAGTTTATTATTCTAACGTGAATATCTGGGTGAACTCACGTCTCTCGTCGAACCGCAGCAAGGTAATCTTGGCAAACATGTAAATTTATTGCGCTGACCAAAAGGTGCCAAGTGCAAAGAAATTGTTAATTTAACTGTGTTCTTAATGCAGCTCAGTGTTATATCGGCAGTTACCGTGGCGAATGAGGCTCAAACTTCGTTGCCGGAACCGGTACTTGGTACTTAGGCCGCTCTTTCGCTGATCTCCGCGCGACAGTAGCCACACGCATGTGGGCCTGGAAAATTCTGAGACTGCCCCCGTTTTGGGAAAAATCTAGCCTTTTATACACAATATCAAATGACGCCATCCGTGAACAACGGCGCAAAATACTCCAGCCAACTTTGTCAAATGTGTCTGATAGATGAGTGCTTGCTTACCTCACTGAATTTTATTTCTACTCGTTGGAAAATTTTGTACAAGCCACATGCTTCGCTATTCGTCAGTAAGATGAATTTAAACAGATTTAATACGTTACTGTCAACGACTCTTTTACTCAGACACATTCAACTTTGCTGCGTGTTTGCCCCGAGGCCAGGGGCTTTTTCAGCCTTAGCTATGTCAAAAGGGATTACCTTCCTTTTGCCAAGTTTTTCTGCGTTCGGAGAATGACGAGAGCTTTCCCTTACCTGGTTACACTTTTTACATGTTACTCGTTAAATGTCACAAAAATTACCCTTTATGAATACAATTAATCACCATACAATATTAATTCTATATATGTCTTTAAAGTTCCTCCACTGAAAGAAAATGCACAACATGCTTGCACCTAATGACAGAGTTGCCGATTCTAAAATTATAAATATTGATTATTTCAATTACTCTATAATTGACTGTGAGCCAGGGACAGCTTCACCCATTTACTTATACAGTTGTAAATTCTATTTCTTTACAAGCTCATGGTTTTGTATAAAACGGTTTTCTCAGAACAATAGGTAATTTATAATGGCATTTTCTTTAAGGGGGATAAGGTTTATTTAAGAATTTAAACACATGTGCACGATGAATCAATACTCATTCTAAATAGAAATAAAAGAGTTGTGTGCCAATTTTCAAACAATTGGTTTTTAAAAATTACACTCGCAAACATGCGTCTAACTTGAATCATCTGTTCACAAAAATAAGAGCGGTTTCCTTTTAAAAATATGCCACATCACAGTACAGGTTGATACAAAATTTGTGTTAATTGTAAAAGAAGCCTAAGATTATTTCACAACTTTGCCTATTTATAGGCTATATCATATGAATCATTTATTATGTTGTATGGTTAGGTTTATTTCTTAATTGTTTACATCACTTCAAATTCCTAGAATGTTATTGCAAACATTAAAAATCGCTGTGCGGTGTGTAATTCTGAATACAGAGGTTTTTTTCCCCCTTAACTGAACTTTGAACTTTACAAGTTGGTTGCAAGTAATACATGTGAGTTAATTATAGATCGAATATTTATACTAAATCACAACTTTGTGTGATGTTGCTATGAATCGTAAAATAAGTCACACCCTTAATGCTATTAATTTACGAACGTGTGACACTTACTTATCAATTTCTGTGATTATAAACGCCAACTTGTTGCTTTTCCAACAACAGAATACACAAAAATATAGAAATGAGTGCAAGGTAAATTCAAAACTTGTTAAGAAAACCAGAGAACAGATTCGATAAAGGGATTTTTTGGCTTACAACCGCAGCTGAACGCAAGCCCCGTGGGGCAAAGTTAGAGGCAGAGCACCGGCACCTCCAAGAACCAGTTCCCCTTGAATTTCTATTTGCATAACTTTGATCAGTAATATCATGCACACAATATCATTTCATATTGCTTATACACTGTGTTACAGTGGTTGTTAGCAATAATGATTCTCTGCAGTTACAAAATTCTGACAACTTTTACTGAACTTTTCTTTCGCTCGTAACATCTCTGCTTCTTTAATTATTCCAAAAGTTCTTGTAAAATAACAAGGCTATTCAAATAAACTAATTTTCTCTACTCTAGTGGTAACATTTCAAAACAACGGACTATAGTAATATTAGTAAGCACCAATAGCCTGTAATTGGGGTCTGTTATTATGACAGACGATTGGCAGATGACCCAGATCATGCTGCACTCGGCTACGGATGCAGATTAAAAGTAAGTCTATGTTTTGCAGTAGATTTCTCAAAGTTTCAATGGTAAGATTTTATGATTTCAATGACTAAGCTGTAACGCGTCATTATTTAGAAACCAGTGTCATAGGTCTCTGCGGCCAGTATACTTATGCAATGCTTGGTTTGCAGATGAGTCACTCAATATTAATTGAAGACTTATGGCCGATATTTCCCAATAAACTGAATTGTGTTTTGTCACACATGCCTTGCGATCAGTTTTGTTTTTCCCCGGAGGGTTTTGCCTACGGGCGAGCATGTTAGCCGGATCTCGATGATTAGCAGTAGGGTAAAACAAAGAAACCAACAATACACAAACCAATTTAAGAGGCCCATTACTTACCAAATAATCAGAATAAATGTTGAAACTGGCCTCCTTCATTCTCCACACATTTTACCATCTCTTTAGGAAATCATCATTCCCTGTAGCTTATTTGAGAAATCGGACAATTTCCTGACTAATGTTATCTTTGAATTCTTGTACGGTAGGCGGGTGTAACTTGTACACGGCATTTGTTAATTTACAGATTGTTAAATTGGGGGATCCTATTCATAATTCCATTTTGTGTGAACTGCTGTCGTGGAAGCATTCGCATTGTGTGTAGTAGCACAGTCCTGTTGAAACAATGCATGATCACACTCCCTGCCGGTTAATTCTATGAAAAAAGCGTTAGTATGATATTCACGCAAGTAACAGAATCAAATGCATGCTCAAAAAAGAAAAAAATTGTCCTACGATCCTTTCCCAATTTATCATTTCATCTCATGTATCACCAATGTCCACCGCCTGTGGTACATCCGCAGTAAAAACTGCAATAAAAATGAGATCCATATCTCTAATTACTATAATCGAAATATTCAGTTGTTGTCCGTATTCAAATTCTAGAAATGTAGTTCTAATCTGAAAAACCATAAGGTGTAAAGCAATCTATAAATTATTTTACCTATACAGCAATAATACTGTACCTTTTGCTAACAGCCACACCATGCAATGTAAAATGTGCATGGGGAACTTGAAAGAGAAACTGAACTGTTTCTTTTCCGCGTGAAATTGCTTTCAGTGTGGAATTTTTCAGTTCATTAAAAATGTTGGAAAAATTAATTTTACCATTAATTCGAGATTCTAACTCAAAAAGCTTTAAATAAAAGCTAGTTATTCTCTAATTTCCGGAATGAATAATGTACAACTTCAGCAAATAGGCTTTTCACTGGGTAACTCACTGACAATGCAATGTAAAATGTGCATGGGGAACTTGAAAGAGAAACCGATGGCAATGGAGGCAAAATGCGAAGATGTCTCTTTTCATTATGGAATCTTAAACGTTTATTCATTTAACGACATACCATTTACAACATTGCGCGAACTACATCTACATATGTTAATAATAATCAATGAATGTCTTCATTGCACCATTGAGTCCATTTCTTACTCTTCTAACACATCACCCAATTTGTCTCTTTACAAAGAACTCGCCCTTCGAAACAGCCATCAGTTAAGCTGTTTCTTGATTTTGATCCACAGACTTGAAGAAAAACTTCTATTCGCCTAGTGTCCGCTTTGGTAGAAGTAAATTCAATCTTAATTGGGGATTCCCTAAAAGTATAGGCGCTTTCAGTCCCTCCTTACACCAATCTCTGTCCCCACCCTACTCTCCTTCATATTGAACTCTGTATACTCTGAAAAAAAAAAAAAAAAAAAAAATTGTATTTTCCAACACACTAAACACTGTGGAAATTAAAAATGTGGAAAAAATAATTTAAAATTGTATACATTTTTATTTAAATACATAATTTTCAGGAAATTTATATTTATTTTACTGTGTCTTTAAAACGTAATGCATTTGTTCCAAAGTCTTCAGCTGTAAAGGACGGAGGACACATACAGTCTGGTGATCAGAAGAAGGCGATTGCGGGGTGAAGTGCGAGGGAGTTTTGAACTGTTTATCTGCACACGCTGCACTTCTAACCATGTGTATCTGACAACACTGTTAAAGTTTACGCACCACATTCCTTTCTCTTGCCCTTTCCTGATCGCAAGACAATGCCGATAATGACTTCAACGTTATTTTTCATTGTGTATACGATTTTACTAAATTGCATAGCTTATTTGCACAAGTTTGTACATGCTTTTCATGAAAACGTGAGTCTCTGGCTAAGACTTTTTCAGAGGGTCCTAGCTGCTGTAAATGATGACGGCATGTAGAAAAAAGTTTTATATCCCGAAATAGAATTTTGGATGGTGAGCCTTTTAGTGAAGGTGGACTTTTTGCTTTTACAAACGTTCGGATAGTTGCAATTAAGCAAGAGACATATTTAATTACATATGAATTGTTTTCAACAAGCAAAAATAAAGAGAGCCAGGGCTGAGGCTGATAACTGAATTAAGTCCGTGCCTATACAAATAAATGTGCGTAAAAGGGTTAACCAGAACTTTCAAAAAATATTAAAAAGTCTAGGGGAAAAATAGGAGACTCTGAAATGGATTACGCGTAAAAGTTTATTTGCATTACCATTTAAAGAAAATTAGAAAACATTGAAATTCAATTCAATTTCATTATTCCTACTACAATTGGAATGTAAAATGCTGATTAATAGGATTTTCAACAGCAATAGTTTCAGGCCTGATGACATCCTTAAAGAATAAGTCAAAATTGGAGAGATTTGGTGCAAAGGAATGGAATGGGAAGGAGTTTACCGAAAATATATGTTAAGGTACAGAAATTAATCTTTATATATAATTCTTTTAATATAAAATTATCAATATTTGTTAATTTTTTTAGGTTTCAAGGACGGGCTGGGATTCGCCACTTCCATCATCAATTGTCTCTTGGAATTCTTTGGAAGAAGTGCCACTTCCTTCAAAGTAAAGTGAACTAGTAAAGTGAACTAAAGTTGCGCAGTTATCACCTAGAATTTATATTCACTGTGCACTAAGAGTGAATAATTTTGTGATCTTCATTATTTTTGCAAAAAATGCTCTCAAACCAGTGTTTTGTGACTTGAAAGAACTTGTTGATTTTTCCACAGTGTTTATGCTTACTTTCGTAATATTGTAATCTGAAATGAGCTTTAGAGAAAAATATTCACTTCAATTCCTGTTCAGTCGCAAGGTATAATGTTAAAAGTGTTGTAACTTAAGGCAAACTTAAAGAAAGCGCAAAGGTAACATTCTTTATGGGTATATGAACACATATGTCAAAGAGAATAATTTAATTGTGCATATCGAAATAAGCATCTCAGCTCAATAAGTGGCACTACATTATATTTTTAAATATTAGAATGATACATTTGAAAAAAAAATAATATCAGCACTAATACATTTATTATATGACTATTCATTAATAGGTAATATAAAATGAAATAAATTGTAAAATAAAAATTAAGTAAAGCGTATCCAAGATATATTAATTCTACATCCAACACATTTCACTGTTAAAAAGTTGTATAATTAGTATACAAACTAATATTAAATTAATTGATTAAGCACATGATATTAATTTTTTATGAGACATACTGTAAATAAAACAGAAAAACAACATATTTTTTAATGTTTATAGAAAATTGAAACCTATACCCTTACACTTTATGGTCGTGCTGAACTTTACATTATAGCACTGTGTCAACAAAATTTATTTATAGATTAGTTTCTTAATTTCATTAGTAGTCTTATTGTATTATATTTACTAATGTGGAATTTCAGATATAGTTTAAGTAATTAATATAACGATATATTATATTATTCCAGGTTATCTATTGTTATTTTAGACATACTGTTTCTGCTCTCATTGAGAAACTCCAACGATCTGAGCCTGTAAAATGAACCAGGGCTGTTCGATAAGTTGATACAAACTCAGAAGTAGTTGGTAGTACCAGATTATTTTTAACTTTACTTTGGCAACGAGGCGATTGTTGAGGGTTAGCGTACATGGTTATAAACAGTTAAGAGGCTTAGTCTGTATTTGAGCAAAATATAGAAACGCATTGCAAAAATATTACTCTTTGAAAGCAGCAACGCAGAAAATAAGGCGAAGATGACCAAACATTACGGTGATTATGCGTCTTTCCTTAGAATGGTGTTTCAATGATTTGATGAATTTAATGTGGCCGAACGAGCACAAGCAATGCAGACCGTTTCTCGGGGGTCGCAGTTGAGGAAAATTGCTGAAGCTGTGGAAATTTCTGGAGATTTGTGCAATCATTTACAAATGAAAAAGCTGCCGCATACGCTAAAGATTGACCAGAAGAGAGAACCCACTGTCATTTTCGCACATAATTTGGAGCCGTTTAAACGGAATCCAAGTGAATTTCAAAGACGGTATGTGACGGATGATAAACGTGGATCCGCCACTACATACGGAAAACGAAAGAGCAATTGAACAGTGGATTATAGGCGGAGAAAGAGCGCCGAAGAAGGAAAAAAGAATTCTCTCAGACCTAAAGATGATGGCGACTGAATTTTGGGATTGACTTGATGTAATTTTAATTCATTTTTTGAAAAGAGCAAAACCATAACAGTTAAGTATTATGCTATGTTACTGGAGTAATTAAACGTTACGAGCAAGAAAAGCATTCTCATTTGTCAAAGAAAAGGATGGTGGTTTGATGTAAAATGAATTGAAATTATTTGGGAAAAGCAAACTAGCAGAAAATTTGTTCCAATAATTACATGTAAACTATGGAATCCTGTAGCTACAACATAAATGAGCCAAATACTAAATCGGCAATAGTAAAAGGCGTTTCATAGTATTCATATACTTGTAATAAAGAAAAATTGGGTCCCTGATCATGACAAGGCGCAAGCGCACAATTCTGCATTTGGATTACTTCAAAATTATTAAACCATCTTTTCTTATCCCCCTTCTCTGTGAATTTGGTTCCCTCGGGCTATTTATTTTTCTTTAACACGAAGAAACGGCTAGCAGGAAATAAATTCGCATCCAATGAAGAGGTTGTCGCTAAAACAAAATTTTTCAGCGTATTTTTCAGAGTTGAAGAAATCGCTGGAATAAGTGTATGACAGTTATGTTGAGGAATTACATTTTTTCAAGATAGTTTTCTCTTTTTTTTGCATCAACTTGTCTATCAGCCCTCGTAAATATATATTCTGTTCTTAATGACTACATTTAACTTCTCATTTTAATGATTTTTGTTGAATTAAGAATTTACCTACAATAAATGGTAAAATTGTATACATCAAATTAACCAGCAGATTTTACGTTACTGAATTGAAAGTTCACAATAATTGAGCACACCGTATACAACAAAGTCAAAGAATGGTTAATTACTAGAGAATTTTTTATTTTAATATCTCATAACATTTTTAACTATTTTTGTTCAAATGTAAGTGCAGATGAAAATGCAAATGAATAAATCTTCTTTACAATATATCTCTTGTTATTCATTACCAGCATTCCAAATCCTAGTAAAAATGTGCAAACTCTCACAATTAATTCTAGACACAGAAAAATGTTATACCACATTGTACACGGTTAATAATTACGGAATAATATGGAAAATCATTTTAATATTTTGGTTTGAGCAGAGTATGATGCCTCTTTGATTTTATGCTCAATGTTTCATTAAAATTACTTTTATAACACTATCGTTGAGACGCTTCAGAGTTGGGAACTACAGAAACCTTGTTGGCACTCACACCAACCAGTCATACCCTCCCAAATTATTTTTTTCGTTTTTAAAAAGAGCTCATACTTCAGAGCCGTTTTGGTTTCACATTTTTTTGTTACTAAATGTTTAAAATTTAACTCGTGATTAAGAAAAATCTTGATTCTGCGACAAGTTAAAGTTCTGGTGACTTTCATTTTAAAAAAAGGCAAAAATGTGCTGTTAAAGGCTTTCATTTTTCGATTTGGTTGCCACTTGCACTGGTTACTTCAAGCTGTGTAAAAAAACGGGGTCCTATGTGAGACAAAAATCTATTCCAACTAAAATAAAGTTGCACAATGTAACACAGAAGAATCTCAGCTCTGTCATGATACTTTATACAGAGCTTAGCTTCACATTGTACACCCTAGGAAAAAAATAAAATGTATAAAATAAAAAAAAAAAGCAACCATTCGAATCGCTAATTTGTAATTTCTGCTGAGCTCAACGCTTGGTTCAAGGCATGTTTCTGCGCGCGGAGCTTACGAGCCTTTAGCCTTATTCCGTTTTCACCAGTCACATCCCGTTCCACATGGTAGACTTATGCTGATGTTCCAACTGTTAAAAGCAGGTGCATCAATTAGATCAACTTTGAATCCTGCCTTTGCATGAATTATTTTATTTGTGATATTTTGCAAATAAAATACTGTTTAGTACACACCTAATAATATAACTTCAAATCGCAAAGATTTATTTGAGCTTTAAGGCATTTATGCCTGCATAAAAACAATGCAAAGTAATTTTTGTTTTAAAAATAACATTGAAATTAACAAATTTTGTGTTAAATAGCGGAAAATTATATTTTCATTTTGGGTTTTCACTTAAGAACAGTTAAACGTACTATATTTTCGAAAAAAAAAGACTAAATGGGGATTTGGTATTTGAGTTGAAATGCCTTAAAACTCAAATATATGTTACTGATGGAATTCTATACTATTGCCTATTTTTACTTACAAAAGTCTAACAAATAAAAAAGTTCTATGAAACACGTGTTCGATCCTATGTAGTTTCATTATTACCTTGAAACGTGCTTTTCAACTGAAGGTATTAAAACCCAGTGTCTAAGGGTATACACAAATACTCTGACAGGAGTACAAAACATTCTAACTAACATTTGGCAAATAATTATTTTCTTTAAAAAATAAGCATACATTTAATTAATTTTATATCATGCATATCGTAAATGATAGTATAAACAATGAGTAAAAAAGTAAAAGATAGTAAAGTAAAAATGTCTCAGTTAACATGGGTTCGCAAATGGACCATTTGCGATGTACTCGCAAATGAATACTCTGCGATATAATTGCAAATGTATGGTTAAGAGACATCATTGAGCTGAGGTGTTCAAAAGAATTCGGAACTCGATGTTGAGGAGATCACTGACGCAAGAACAGCATTTTGAGCACCTCTTAAACTGGTATGACTTATAAAATCCATAAAACAAACTATTTTAGCAAGGTGTAGGCTTTCATTTCGATATTTATTAATAACTAGATATGTGGCATGTAGTATACAAAAAGAAGAAGGTATATGACGTGCTTATGTGAGCAAACAAGTCAATGACTGATCTGAACCATGCATTCGCAATTATTTCGCAAACGGTTCATTTATGGTTCCATGTTTACTGCAAAGTGTAATGCTTCCAGTGTTGAAAATATTCACCTAATGAGTGTGTTACACCACTAATCAAACACACTGTATATGTATACAAGTGTTAACTTAATTCTTTAATTCTGCAACATTTATATCCTTTTACTTTATTGTTTACAAAGTGGGGATTAATTAACTAATGTGCGATTTAAATGCCTACAGCAAATTTTCCTATTTATACAATAAAATTATACGATAATTTGCAATCCCTAAGCAATTAACTGCTGATAAACTGTACATTATGGCGATGTTTATAGAAAATGAAAAGTGTAATGCAGGAAGAATCTCGGCCGTGACCCGAATTTCCAAGTCTGATTTTTCCTGTCCAGCTTATGTTCTATATACGGTTAGTATGAAACAGTATTTATATATACAATTTAGGAAATTGATAAAAAAAATTCTATAGTTATGCAGGAAAAATATTAAAAATACCAAAACTTTTAAATTTTGTTACAAAGAAGTGTCTGGCAAAAAGCGATTAGTAGCACTGATTAGTTCTGAACCTGAAATGAAATCTACGATGAAGGAACGAAAATGCTACTCAGTTGAAGGAGAAAACCAAATCCGCAAAATCGAAATGTGTGTATTAAAACTACTTTCAGAAACTCAAATTCCGCTGAGAGAGTTGCATCAATAGAATGGAGATTACTTCCAGGTAGTCAAAGTTCAGTAAGATGCAGGTAAGCTGATATTGAAAAAAAATTAAAAAGTTCGGTTTTTTAACAGAAACTCGTATATTCCAATTAGAACCTGATGTGAGTCTGCTCTTTCCAATCCATCCTTACATCGACATATTTCCACTCTACGGCAGGGAACTACAGAGATCATTTGTCAAGATAATGGTATCCTCACATGAGCAGATGACACAACAAATTATCTTTTGCGAAATGACAATCTCTAATGTATCGGATTGAGTCAGCTTAATGAAAAGGATACATTAACACAAATTAAAATAATATCTACAGATCACAAAGTATTGCCATTCCGGAATAAAAGGTTGTGTGTTGTTAAATTTCACAAAAAGGTAATGTACTTCCTCAAAGTGAAACATGTTTATACCATACGAGCTTCCAACTAGCAGAAATTTGTCAATCATAACGCCAGATATTGCAATATTTCCCATCTGAATTTTAAAAAATAACCCTGAATAACTCCTGTAGCGAGCAGCCTAGGCAACTTGGACATTTGCAGAGATTTGAATTCTGGACAACGTTTACTGAGTTTCTAGAGGTGTAAAAAGCACAGCTGCTTATTTTTATTCTGAAGAAAATGAAGTCCAAATAATTATTTCAGTATACCAGTCGTATACTGAGTCGTCTTACTACTTTAAAATACTTTAGTTTGCTTATAACATAATTATAAGCAAACTAAACCAAAAGTAACTACATAAAGGAAAAATATATATTTGCCGTTAAAATACGTAAATTAAGGTCATAGCATTCAGAAAACCGAACTTACATAAGTGCAAAAAAAGTTACACCGATGCAAATAACACACGTGCATTAAAAACGTTTAAAAAAAAAACAAAACAAAAAAAAAAAACAAAAAAAAACAGGATTTTTCCCAACACAATTTCACAATGAAGTCGAAGAATCCAGAAGCATCATATTTTTTTCTAGAATAATACATTCCGCCGTAGTTGGAAGACATGTGATTGCGAGTTCTACCAGGCTCTGGGTCCAGGGGGCGTAGCGCACGCACTACATCACAGAGGTCTGTGTGCCCCGTGGTTTTTTGCATTAGGACGGCACCTTGTTTCCTAAACCGATACGCCATTCGGCTGCAGGCGATTACGTCGCCCAAGCGCACCGAGTAAACTGCAGCTTCTAAAGCCGAGCGCACCCAGCTACCAGAGTTTCACTGCCTGATAGGTCGTACTAGCATAGACCTACTCCTTTATAGGGGTGAGTGACCCCAGCATTAAGGAAGCCACCACCGCCTCACAATGACGGAGATTCCGGCGCACCGGCCCCCAGGGTACACGCCTTGGGCACTCCCCTGGGACACTCCGCTCTTGCGAGTACTCAATTACCCGTGAGTTCCGGGAACCACTGCAACGCCGAGTACAACCCAATCCGGACAACTCCCTTTCGGGAGGGGCTTGTCTCAAGTCCGGCCCGGCTTCCTCAAGTAACGTCAGAGGTACCACGGGTACTCAGGGTCCGCAGAGCCCGCACCTGGAGCATCTGTAGAGCAATGACCGAAGCCGCGCCCCCCCTTCCAAATTCATGATAATGAACTGTTACGCGCGCGAAAGTGTGTGTGGGTGTGTTTTTTTTTTTTTTTTTTAATCTTCATTTAGTGCATGCTCCATTACTATACTATTTAGTAATACTACATGCATTGCTATCATTTCATTGTTACATGTTATCCTTAATAATATTTTGAACGCTATCATTCTTATTCTAACCTAATCATATTTTTAAGATTGCCGAAATTGGTTCAATATATGCTTTTACATTATTTGCTTTATCATTTTAGTCACCAATTAGCCTGTTAATTTGAAAAAATGTCAAAATTGATACTGTTAATAAATTTTTAAACTGTTTATTATATTTTAAAACAAGTTCACTATTGTCTATTGGCCATCGCCTTGTTACTTTTACTACATCTTTCCGGAATATTTCTCGCTTTTTCTTAACATTTTGCAATCCCACAGTGTGCTCCACCCTTTGTGTGCCCTCCTGACATATACATGATGGGTTCCCTGCTATTTTGAAGCGATGAAAGTAGGCTCCAAATTTCCCGTGCCCTGAGCGGATCGCTGTAATATTGGGGCTTAAAAGTATGTTGGTTTTTAGTCTTTAAGCTACAGTCGGAAAACATGATTTAATAATCGCCCCGTTCGTTGTCATTTGCCACTCTGTTTCCCATAGTCACTGACTTTCTTTTCTTAATTCATTCCTCACTTCACATTTTGGGATGAGCTGATAATCCACTGGGAGGTCCTTGCTTTTCACTGCTGCTTTCGCGAGTCCGTCTGCTATTTCATTTCCTTCGTTGCCAACGTGTGCTTTAACCGAAGTAAAATGTATTTCCCAGTTTTCTTGTAGGAATGATTTTAACTTCTTCCTTATTATTTCACAGAGGTAACTATGTTTTGTGTCGTTGTTAATTAAATCTAGTGTGATTCGACAATCCATGTGTATTGTTGCTGTTCATTTGTTAAAGGTAACATTGTCTATATTTTCCAACTGTTCCAGGGCTCTCAATAAAGCAAACTGCTCGGCTTGTTTATTTGAGCATTTTTGGTGCAACTTATACCGTAGTTGATGAACTGGCATATTATTAATAT
Source organism: Metallyticus violacea (assembly GCA_030762175.1). Taxonomy (NCBI): domain Eukaryota; kingdom Metazoa; phylum Arthropoda; class Insecta; order Mantodea; family Metallyticidae; genus Metallyticus; species Metallyticus violacea. The sequence goes on from CM060846.1 coordinate 38,427,448, forward strand.
ACATTATTATTCCTGCAACCACACCTGCATCGCTTTTGCTGCCATGAGTGTATGTCTTCAATGTATACTTTTGTCATTTTGTTTTTAATCTATTTTAGGTACATTGCTGATAATGAGGCCATACGCTGTTTCACCGTCTACCGTTTGTCCTCCACATGATTGATTTTCTCTCGAATCCTGTTGTGAAGTTGTATAATTTGGTGATTTCTCTAAATGCTATCGTTACTCGATTTGAACATATAATAATGCAGAGAGCCTCGTTTGATGTTGTCCTGAGCGCCTTGGCTATTTTGGTGTTTATAATTCTTTGTACTCTTCTCAGTTTCCTTGCATAATAAGTCCGTTGTGTAGCATCTATCCAGACAGGTGCCCCGTAAGAAAGAAGAGGCAAAATGGCTGCATTGTGTATTACTCTCAGCACATCAAATCTTAGCCCCCATTTTATTTCTGTTCTGGATTCTGGATAGAGAGTGTATGATTTTGGTACATTTCTCGGTTACATAGTCTATGTGCTAATTAAATTTCAATCCATTATTAAAGATCACTCCAAGGTATTTTATAGTATTAACGTGTACTACTTTGTTGTTGTTTAAGTAAATGTTTAACTGTTGGGTTGTGTTGGATTTCCTTCTTGATATGTATATAGCTTGCGATTTCTGTTCTTTGAATGTTATTTTGTTGTTTGTATACAATTGTGAGATCTTTAACATTTCTATATTGGCATAGTTTTCAATTTCTAGCCTTCCCTAACCAAAACATCATCATCTGCAAAAGAAACCACCTTTGTACATAGTTTGTAGCTGAGATTTAATAATGAATCATAATGGATATTCCACAACCCGGGTCCACAACAAGATCATTGCTCATAGTTCTTTCTATTCCTAGTTTCCTGCTGATAACATGCTTCTTCTCCCATTTTTACCTCTTTCTTGGGACATAGAAAATCCTTTAGTGACTGAAGAATACTAGGCCACTAAGCCGCATCAAAAGCACCTTGAACATCCAGGCTAATCCTACATGTTGCTTGTTTCTCAAAGCTTCTTCCATAAAGTATTTCATTATCATTTTTGCGTCAGTTTTTCCGGTTTGGGAAGTGAACCCAAATTGAATCTTATTTAGTAGGTCATTAGTGTTCAAATAGTGCATTATTCTGTTTATGAGCAGTTTTCAAGCTCTTTCCCGGCAACGATTAGAGGACTGATGCGTCTAAATTTGGTGATGTCTGCTTTATTTTCCTGTCCAGGTTTTATAATTGGTATGATCTGTGCTCTTTTCGATAACTTGGGGAAGCTTACAGTCTTTAAGCAGTGATTGTATAATGCTGTCATGAATTTTGGTGTTTGTTGGAAAGTTTGTAATAATATATTACCTGTAATTCCGTCTTCTCCTGGAGCTTTTTTGTGATTAATGCCTTCCAGGGTACTACATGCTTCGTCTTTCGTGAATGGTTTGTCATTAATTGTTTTAGGTGACTCCTTTATTTCCACTCTGACTTGTTTGTGGTACTAATTATCTTCCTTCTCGTCATCTTCTGGTATGAAGGTATCTAGCATGTGATTGATTGTTTCGGTTATGTCCTTTGTATGTGTCGCATCATTTTTCCTGAGCGTTGTCAGTATGGTATTATTCTTGAGCTTCCCTACTGCTAGCTTGTATGCCGCGGTCCAAGGATTCATTGTTGTAATAAGGTTGCAGTACTCCTTCCACGATTTAATTTTTTCTCGCCGTATTTTTGCTTGGTGTTGCTTTTTTATTATCTCATATTACACTTTTCTCTGCTGTCATAGTTCTCCATCTTTTCTTGTCCTCTGAAACCTCCTTCTTAAGGCATTGAGCCTTTTCCTCAAAATTGTTTATTCGTTTGTCCACCAGGGAATCGTTTTGTTACTATGTATTTTCGTAACTACTTTCCTTAATCCGAATGATTTCCTGCAGGCTGTGGGTACAATTAGTTGAAATTTATTCATTACATCATCTGTGTCAGTCTGTCGTGTTGTCATCTTATACAGTTCCTCGTCTATCTCCTTTGGGTGATTTGCTTGAATGTTGAATTGTTGTTTCATCAGTTCGATGAAACTTCGTTGTACTTTTCAAAATTAATCTCTTTAATTATACATCCCGTGCAAGTTCTTTTCTCCTCCTTGGCAGTTTGTATCCCTATGGAAAAAATAATAATTCTATGATCCGAGTTGCTTTCTTCTATGGCAATCTCCCAATTGTCTATATGCGGCAAAATATGTTTATTGCCCAACGTCAAGTGAATATTGCTATATCCTTTGCTGGTTTCGAAGGTTGGTATGCCATTGTCCTCATTCAGAATATATATCTGATTTGCTATTATAAATTCCTCTAGGATTCTGCCCCTATCGTTTCTTACTCGATTATGCCAGAGTTTCGACCTTGAATTACTGTCGATTGCGATTATAATCTTCTTTCCCTTCGCAAAGTCTAGGTTTTCCTTTATTTTATTTAAATCTATTTCAATATCTTGTGTTATGTCCAAATACATGCTCACTGCAATGATTGTTAGCGTTCCATGGTTGATTTCCATTGTTACCGCATCCTCATCTGAGAGCTGTTGAATTATTATGACTTCCATAGTTCTATTGAAAATTATCATTTCTACTCTGCTTTTACCCTTCCTAGTTGTATACACTGGATAAATTGCCGGTATTCCTGATAACTTACTTCCGTAAACATACAGTTCTTGTACAGACGCTATAGCAGTTTGTATCTGTGATAGGAGACTAATCAAATTCTGTGTCGCTGCTATTAAGTGTTGTAAGTTAATTTGTAAGCATCGTATTACTGGTAATTCTCCTACGTGTCTGTTTCCTTTTGCTTACTGTTAGCCTTGGAAGCCATTTAGCAGCCAGTATTTTGTTTGTATTACCGCAAAATAGCAAGCATGCTAGGGAAGTCTATATTAATGGACGAGCGATTTTCACTATTTTTTCATGATTATTGTATTTATTGTTATGTCGCACAATTTATGCATTTATAGTTTTCTGGAAAGGCGCTGCAATCTTTCATCTTATATTCTCCTGAACAAAAGGGGACATTTTCTTTTTCTGCTCGGCATTCATGATGGCTATGGTTAAAGCGACTGCATCGGAAACATCTAACAGCCGCTATGTAATCTTCTTAATTGCATATTAACCACCCTATTTTGAGTTTTGTGGGTAGAATCTTTTTCCACCACTAGTTTCTGATTTTCTTTCTATTTTGATATATGAATTTACGTTTCACATCTCCTTCTCGTAAATTCATTTCTGAGTTTTGTGTTGTGGTTACTTCTGCCGCATTTTCCATGTTAATATCATCTGGTACATTGTAGAATTTGGATTCCTCAGTTTCGGAATTTTTACCTCCAGCATATCCCCACTACTACTATTTATATTCGTTCCCAATATTTCCGTTTCTTCTTTACTTGCACTTTTAATAAAGATTCTTCCATCCCCGAGGTATTTGAAAGCCTCATTTCCCACTTTTATTGCTGTTGGATTCACTTTAGCCATAATAAGGCTCCTGGCGCCGTTCAGTGCTTCGGCATAATCAGTAGCTTGTACTGTTTCTCAAGGCTGTCGTTATCTTAACGATGCTGGCTGGCATAAGTCCTCTGATTGTGTCCGTTAGAAGTCATAGCAAAGTCTCCATGTGCACCTGTAACATTTTTCTTTGAGCCAATGGATGGCACCACTTGTCCCGCAATGTTTGATGGCCTCAGTTCCGTTATTTCCTTCTTCTTTAACCTGTTTCTTAGAACATTATTTTCGAATTTCTTATGTTCTAGAATTTTTCTAAGTTCTCAAGAGCATTCTTTAAGTTGCTCACCGAAGACAACACGAGTTCTTTTAAGTCTTTCCTCAAGTTTCGGTTTTTTTTCCGGCACACTTATTAAACTTTAAAGAGAGTTCCTAAGTTCCACAATGATGTTTACGTCATCCGCCATCTTGACTCGTCCAGGTGCGTGCGTGCGTGTGTGCGTGTAAGAGAGAGAGAGAGAGAGTGAGTGAGTGAGTGAGTGAGTGAGTGAGAGAGAGAATATCTTTTCCCTTTAGAACTCTTTTCTATTTTATATGATATCTTATGCAGACAATGCGATTTCGTTGTGCCACTGAAGCATTTATTTCAAAAATGGAGGGAAATGTAATATATAGGTAGCTACTAAAAACTGACCCCCGAGCTCCATTTTCATTAATTGTGAAAGACTGTCACTTTTGATGCTTTCCGCTAAGTTAAACCTGAGCATATATACAGGAATTTCGCCAGTTGCAACCTTACGGAGATGGGGGGAAGAAAAACATTTCTCCATTTCCGCTAATGACTTCTGTGGTACTAAGACGAAAAATTAGCTCATCCTACAGGCGTCCATCAATGTGTTCCTTTATTTATACCTTTTTTATCACTCCATTCTCCCTTTCCAACTCCATACGATGTTCGTAGAAAGCAGGCAATTTCTAATTACTTGGATAGATTGCACTCTGAAACGAACTCTGGTCAAGTTCCGTGTAGTAATTACAGCTTGAAAAATGTGCTCCAAACCATTCAGTCGTTTTCTGAAGAATTTGTACGGAAATTGCTCTGTGCATGAATTGCGGGTTTTGATGCCATCTTGGGAAACACAGTGGAAATCATTACTGTTTTACCAGATGCCTTAAGCATTTTAGAAATAAATTTGCCTTCTTCAACTCTTGCTAAATATCTCCGGGTAAAATCATAAAACCATAAGAACACATATCGGAATAAAAGTTTTAGAATATCAAATTCCCGCTGCTTCACAAGGAGCAATAAAGGGAAACATTTCCAGGAAGAAATTCAGTTAGATATTTTTTTTTCTTTTAGTGAAGCAATCAACAACATTCAATAATGCTGCAAAAGTAGCTGTGAGGAAAGTGAAATGGAATAAGTTTGACCATAACACGAATTATTAAGCAGGCTTGGAATATATTAGGTTAGATAAGGTAACAAAATATTTGAAATGGCTACGTGGTGAAAATAATAAGACAATTATAAATCAGATTAATACAGAAGTTAAAACATATCAAAGAAAAAAAAATGGAAAATAATTGTTGTAGAGCTGAGATACATATTCATGAAGGAAGATTATGCGTATTTTGAAACATTTAAAGAAATAAAAGAATGCCAATTGCGTTGAATATTTGGGTAAACATTTTAAACATGTGCCTTATTCTTAATCCATCTGTTCTGTTCAATTTTACTGTACGGATAAAGTGTTCGTATCAATATGACTCCACCTTTTGAATTCAAAATATTTAAATGAGTAGAAAATAGTCCAGTTATTAATCATTGTGTTTATTCACATTCAACCAGCTTATATTATCTCATTACTGATACATTCACTATAGGAAACGTATATTTAATTGGTAGAGGTGTTTGCAATAAGTTTGCTACAGGAAAAATTACATAATTATACTACAAAGAAATTGTTAAACTTCTTCACAAACTTTAGTTTTTCATTGTTTGCACTTTGGACACGAGTATGTGACGAATTTCACAGATATGTATACCTTTTCTACATAAGAAGTTAGTTTCGCTGCCATTGCTTGATGGGGAGAATTTTTCATCATGCACGTTGGCAACAAACTGGCTCTCCCTCTAAGTATGTCAACTCTTATTATTTACTTTTCAAAACTGCGCTTCTAATAATACCTTTGATGACTGCTTACCACGTTACACAGGTAGGTGTAACCATAGCTTGAATTTTTAAACAATTGTCCAGTCATTATTCACTGTATAAATAGTTTTAGGAACAGCTTTCAAAAGCTGTACTGAAATAATCATGTTCAGAAACAGACTCTTTACTGCCGGATGTATTGTCCAGTGTTTCTATTTTAGATTCGCTCAATGGTGCCCTCACTCAACTGGGCAGCAATAATATATTTTTGCAGAGTAAAGAAAATGTAGCGCCAATTATCAGGTCATGCTGAGATAACCGAGAAAAAGTTTGTTGTTACAATAATATGCAAATGATTAACATTAATGTAAAATAAAATAAAACCTAAATATTACGCACATGACTAACTTGAGGAAAACTGCCTAGGTATAAGAATAATTACAAAATTTTAAAATGACTAATTGCTATTTCCGTTATATACAGAATTATCGAGTTTCATACATATATTTTATTACCTTTAAAATGTAATTATTATAGCGGGTCATGTAGACCGGAACAGAACAGCAAATTTAATCTTAATTCCGCATAGAGCGCTGATACTGTATCAAAGAGACATGCCATCGAGTGCATGGGTAGAGACCCTTTAAATAGGTTTTCCGTAGGTCGGTGCAGTAAACTTTAACCTGTGGAGACAGTTGCGGAACAGCTGCAACCAATCACACCGATTTCTCTGAGGATGGAAGCATATAACGCTATTTACCCGCCGCTGATCGTGCTGAACAGCTGCAACCAATCACATCGATTTCTCCGAGGATGGAAGCATATAACGCTATCTACCCGCCGCTGATCGTCCGGTCCACCTCCCAGCTACTGCTGGTAGATCGGTATCCAAACGCGGCATTGTGTATCTCTTATAAGGATTGCACAAAAATATGGACAGGCATCCACATATCTAGCTGCTAAAAGAGTACTCTCAGATATAACTCTTGGAAAACAAACAATGATATGTTTAATTTAAACTATAAACCGATCTATGGAACGTATCTAGATGTCTATTGTAGAAAGAAAGCAGAAAGAAAAATTCAATTAATTCGAAACGAAGAGAGAGGGACCCCATCTAGAGAGATTTAAAAACCAAATCGGATTTAAGCCCGCCCACCATTATAAGGATTAAAATTTCTGTCAGAAAAATAAACTAAAAACTCCCTCAGTAGATCTAATTTTGTTTTCCATTTTCATTTATCGAAACATCAATTTCTGTCAAGCCTCCGATAAGAACGGAGTTTCATTTACTTCTATTTTTTTTTTAACTTCTTTAAGAGATTGCACAGTAGAAGTCATTAAGTTAAGGAAGAGGCCTAATTGGGTGCATATTTTCAGAACGAACTTGTGTCGTTTCCAATACAAGACTGAGTTAAAGAAGTGGCATTACCTATATATGAATAAAAATACCTCAAATCAACTCGGCACAAGTTACACGAGAATGCTGTAAACCAACTTTTGATTATATCCTCAGCATTCCGTTAGTAAGACCTCGCTAAAGTCGTTCTCTATCCCTTTTAAATTGAAATGCTTTTAGAAATATTACAGCATTCAATGGGCACTAATGATCATAGCTTTTTTGCATCCTTAAGCAATAATCATCATCACAGCATTCAATAAAAGTTGCTACGAATCCTCATATGAGAAAGGCTTAGGAAAAAAGCATGCTCCTTCAACACACATGGAGCATCAACTCATGCTTTTGAAGGACTGAAAAACAGTGCAAGAAAGGTGAATTCTTGTAGGTCCTAGTGCATGTATAACTATTTTGCCACTTTCACCAAAATATATTTATTTTGAATATTACGACAAGTAAAAACACGAGAAACAATAACAAAATATAAAAACATTCAAAACTTTCTTTTCCTTTCTGTAAGAACAACTTCTCATTTACGAATGGCTTTATATGAAAGGTGTTCCAAAATTCCTGCGCCAATTTCTTGCTCCTCTAACGAACTAAGCCTATTTTACATTCATTATTATAACTCTTTCATAACATATGTTCATTAGCAATTTTGTCGAAATTCTAAATGTTGATGAGCTTCTAAGTACAGTTGAATTTAACTCGGAGAAGAGGCCAAAACGTAAAAGCTGGATATTAACAAAAAGCTTCGTGAAAATAATTTAAAATTACCTCAAGAAATCCAGCATAGTACAGAATTGGAGCTGCAAACACTCATAAGAAAATGTTTATCGAATTGACTAATACTTTACAATATATTTGAAAGAATTACAAATACGCAATATATATATATATATATAATATGCATTGAGTGCATTCCAGTAACCATGTATGTGCAGTTTACGGCGTCAATTATTTCTATATTCTACGGAATCGAACTGTAAGGTTTCATTTATAAATCGCTGATTCTAAATTTTAAGATATTATTCATGCTTTTCGGAACGGATTCTGTTAACATAGAACACTTTTATGTTCACGTTTCAAGGAGGAGATGACGAGCGCAGGAAGAATAAGCGTATTTTGAATCTGAATGTAATTCTTCCAGTTGGCACGAAAAGGACTAACTTAGGAAGAAATAATCCATGTACTGAGTATTAGCAAGCAATTCGTAAGTTTAACTGCCACGTTAGCACATGAAATTACGTACAAGAATCGTAGAATTGTACTCAATATAAGTACTGATGATTCAGAGAAAAGAAACGTATTTTCATATCGGATATTCGTTTTGTTTTTCCTTGCACGGTAACCAGGCCGGCAACAGAGAGCACACACTGCAGCTGCCCACAAGCAGCCCGCCGCGCAATCGGCAAAGTACTGAAAATGTGATCACCTTATTTCACAGAAGATGACTTTTCTCCTTTACGAGATAGAAAGCACTTTATTAAACTTGTGGGGGTGAAATGTGTGCAAATTTTCTAGTAGGATCTGCTTGATGTACTGCTGAACTCCACTTTTTGTGCTAACTTTGCAAACAGATTTTCACAGCAATTTTTTTTCAAATTGAGCAGCGATAGTATCCAGGTTTTCCTCTGTTAACACATGACGCCTACGTCTTACTTGCCTGTCCAATATTAATTCTTTAAGCTCCACTGTGACCTACCAGCATCTGATCTGGCCCATGTGCGGGAAAAAAACAAAACAAAGAACCGATAGGTATATTTAGGTAAAATGAATGGTCAATGGCTTTACATCATAGATATAGATATAACATGTATATTATCGTGAAAATATGTTTGTACCGTTCTCTAGATTTCTTCAATCTCCTCTTATTCCTCACAGTATTACTGATTCCTGCACGCGGAGTGAATTACACCGTACCCCCAGCGTTATTCAAGCGATTCTCAAAGTGTTTCCCTGGAATCCGGGTATGCCTTTTTTTCTTTTATTGGAACTGGACATCCCGAAACAATGAAACTATCTGTAGGTGTAAAGTAAACACAGTATTCTTGATTTAGAAGTGTGACATGACGAATAGGTTCATTGAATTTTTACATTCTGCATAGAAAATGAAAAAATTTGGGACTTTTTCATTTTCTTTACCACCAAGCTTTCTGGAAAGATTTTCCGTTAATTTTAATTCACCATCTGTTGTCTTATTTTTCCTTCTTCTTTCTCTCATTAAGTATTCCGCATTTTAAATTACTGCATTCTGTATTTGGCAAATGCATTTCCTTATTAGAGAATCAGGGATTCTATTTGAAATATAAATTATAATATAATCTAAAGTAAACGTTGTTTTAACGGGATATTATTCGGTTTAGAAGCTACTCTATCTAATATTAGTCACCTACCGAAAAAACACAAAATTATTCCTAATAATATTTGCGGTTCATAGCATGGCACAAATCGATATTTAACGACTGTGATAACCAGTTATTCCTTAAAAGAGGAATGTAAAAGTAGAATAATGGGTAGAGTTGTATCAGTGGTTTAATTGTCCCTGGAGTTGGCTCTGATGTGGAATGCTAAGGATATTCGTTACTTTTCACAAACAATGGCGAATGAGATCATAGTGTGTAACATTTTCCCTGAAACCTGCATTATCTGCATATACGAATCTCAACAATAAGATGTAATTTTCTGTTGCACAATCCCTTCAGGTTGGTCAAAGGTTTAATAGTCTAGGGTGCTCCACAGCATTCAGCTGAGACCCAAATAATACTTACTTGCTCTTTTATACATGCCGTATCAACTCCTGTCCAAGTTGTACCTGCATTCTCAGATTAATGAAGCGGCGTTAAATAATATTAATTGCACGCAACGAAAACAATTAAAATGATGAATGTGTTACAAAACAAAGGCTTATTTCACATTTTTCATTCAGTAATATTTACAATTGCTGTTCCACTTTTGAACCAAAATAATGGTATGTTAACTTATTGACCTAGACAAGGTGGGTGGTCTCAAATTGACTTGACTTGGACTTGTAATTTCTGCGATTTGACGTTGCCAACATTTGAAAATAGAGATATTGCCAGTAACGTACATTTTATAATGTGGGAATGTTTGAAAATTCCTAAATTATATTGGAAAGGCAGGTGTTTATAATTAGCATACATTTTTAAAGCATAATCACAGAAGCGCCCGACATAACTAACATATTATCTTTTTATTCCTATGGAATGTGACACAGAAGTTTGTTTAGGTGTTGCTTATGTTGTGCCTTTGATCTACTTGAAGCTTTTTCGTGTACTATATGTTTATTTTATTTTAACAATGAAAATGTGTATTTTTGAAGAGGTGTTTTGGCCTATATATGTCAAACTAAGTGTTACAAAAACAATACTTTTATGGTATTCATTACCTTAGGAAAAATTTTGTACAAATTTTTAACTATTTTCACATTATATTTGTTCCACATGTACCAAATTTTCCTGCATATACATACTCCTTTATATAATATTCGGCATTCTAGGAAAATAAAATGTTTATTTACTTGTTTATTTCCGTTAGTAGAACGTATTTTACCTTTAGTTTTGGTGGCCCATGTCGTAACTTTGACTTTCTCTATATAAATCATCAAATTTTACCTTTTTCTTATGATATATCATTTATGTGCCGCACTTTCACGTTGGTGATCGGGATGAGCCATAATTACTATAAGGGCAAAATTCTACGAAGTATTTATTTTACATTTAGCATAAGTAAATTTAAGAAACGGTAGGGATAGAATGCATAAATCATCCAACTGCCCTGCACCTCGCCACAAGATAGCTTGAACAGTAGTGTGTGCCGCAGCATCCGGGCTTTTATGGAAATGAAAAAGCAGAGCAGCTGCCCTAAAAAGCAGTTGGGCCTAAGCTCGTGCTCCCAAAACCGCGATAAAACATGGAAGTTAGGTGGCAAACCATTCCTGGACAAATTCAAGGTAGAAAATTAGTCGTCGGTTCAAGTAACACTCTTTTCTTCTCTCTCCTCAAATTGTATAGAAGTACAGGGGAAGTCATTGCATTTACGGTCATTTTCGATTCAGGAAACGTGTATGAAAAGTGGAAATCTATAAAGATGGTTTCCATTTGTAGAATGTGTAATCAGGATATGGAGACTGCATCCTGTTTGAGTGCTCATCCCTGGAAACAAAGGGATTTACTTTTGCTATAACCATGGAATACTTGGGAATGGATGCTAACAATTCAACATGATACTGCAAATTGTTCAAGGGACAGACTTTGTGACAGAATGAAGATGTCTATTCTAATCCAGAAGCATATTTTTTATTATTGTTTCTTTTTAAATTGGTATATTTAAGAATCCTCTTTAACATTTCAGATCAAAGCGTCCCATTCAAATCAGAGCTTAAAAGGGCTGACAGTTTATACTCAAAGGCCGTTTCTTTGAGGCTCAAGATCTTTTTCGTGTCGTAAAAGTGCGACACGTGACCCAAGGCTTTACTTCCCTTTCGAAGGAAGGCACACTTAAGATGTCTAAGACGGAAAAAATCTGCCGTGTTTGCATCCGCGATCTTGGATGCAGGAGACAAGTATGGGTACCAATACATCTGCAGGTTCGGCAGAGCAGCACAAAATGGTTTATAGATTGACGTGCAAGAGGTGCGAAAAACCGCATTAAATTCCCATGTTCTTACCTTATCTTCACTGTTATAATACCGAGTCAACTCACCCCTGATAAACTTTCTTTTTGTCTGAGTTCCTTTAAGGTTGATCTTAACCAGGGAAACGTGCTACTGTAAACTCGCTTTAGACAACCTGCATATTAAATACGTTCTTCTCTAAAATTTTCATTCTCAAGAAGGAACTGTGTTGTTTAAAAGTGACACGCAGTAAGCATGAGTTATGACCTTGATTGTCATTTTATTACAAATTAAAATGTTATATCTATTCCTTCCTTCATGCAGTAAAATGAGGTATATAAAAATTTTTATTGTTACTCCTGACCACCGCCCCCCTTCACTTATCTCTCCTATCCCAACTCTCCGCTCTTTTCCATAACCAATAACGTTCTTTCTCCTGTCTTACAGTCGTTTAATGTGTTTGCATGTGTGCGTTCTAACTTAATTGTTTGCAGAGACTTAGTTACACTCTAGCTATACCGCCTTGCTGGTCGCCGTTCTACAAGCAAACCATCATCCCAAAGGTAAGATTATTCAAACAGAAGAAATTTTAATACGGGTACTGCCTGATTAATCTATAGATAATAAAATAATTATGTCAACGACGATATTAATTATATTGTGTCCTGCTACCACTGAACCCCCCAGCTCACACATAAACCTTGATTATTTCTAATAGCAAAGACTCTTTTGAACTTGAGGCATTTATGTTCAGACTTATAAAAATAACGTAAATTAAGTTTTGTTTTAAAAACTAAATTTGAAATTGATAACATTTTTTAAATGTAATTATGGAATATTAAATTTTTGCTTTCAATTTTCATTTAAGAACATTTATTAGTGAGGCACTATTTCAAAAACGAAGATGGTGTAAATAAGGATTCATTTTTGAGCATTAATAGCTTTAACTTCAAATTAATCCTATTTTTAAATATGTATATTATTGCCCATTGATTTCATTTTTAACGTGTAATATTCTAGAAAAAATGGAAATGAATGAACTCAGTCAGTTTGTGCATTGCCTCCGCTCATGGAACTTGCAGGCGAGGTTATTACTCACGATAGAAGTGGCTGACCCCGAATCAGATCCCATTCGTCAGCGTCTAGTTCAATTCATTAGCGTGGTGCGGATCTACATTGTTCTGCTGGAACAAGGAGGAGTGACGCAGAACTTCCTTCAATGTCTTAGGGAAACATTCATACCTGCGATTTTCGGGCTCCTCAGCGACTGGGCGGTAAGTTCTTTATGCATCACATCCTAAGAGCAATTTGGCTGGGTGGGGGGGGAGTAAAAATGAATGGTAAAAGCAGATAAACCATATAATCATTACAATAAAGTTCATATTGGGACTCAAACATCTTTCACAGGTCTTCACCATGAGAGAGCTAGTTCATCCCGCCGTCCCCGTCCCTGCACCCTAGAATAGGGACCTTACGCACAACGGGCCCGGAAGAGGAAACTAACATGGACTCCTTCACAGCGTGGCAGTTTTAATATTAGAGCACTCAATTAAGCAATATTTATTTTGTTTCTTAAAGTTAGAGTTAATTGAAATAATTATTTTTGAGAATAATACTTTTAGCACCCCTTCCCTGGGCGGGAGTTTCAATATTATAGCAACCAATTAACCAGTCATTGTTTCGTGTCATCGGGATACAATTTTTCAGAAAACATTAGTAAAGATAATATTTTTTTTATTATTTCTTCATCGATCAGATACATAAAGTAAATATTCTAACACACTTAAATTTATTAACAAATGCTTCTCTTTGTGATTTAAACAGTAGGAAAAATCAAAGCATTTTACCGGAAATAAATTGGCAAAAAATAAGCATATTTGTTCCAGGTATAAAAAAATTTAAAGTTTGAGCCATTGGTTTCTTCTGCAGTGATTTTTCACCACCAATTTAAATTGGCAGATATATTTTACGGCTATGAAAAAGGATAATGTTTGTTTCAAATTTCTTGTTCCAAATTTCACACAGAAAATTGAATCTAAAATGACAGCACGCATTTTTGATATAAAAGTGGAAAAATGTGGCATTTCATAATTACAGACACATACCTCACTTTTTCCATTGTACTTAGAAATATTAAACTTAAAGTGATAGCTACAAAAATAGTTTTGTTTTAACTATATGTCAAAAAACTTAATAACATTTTAATATGTACATTTTAAACTTCATGGAATATTGCTTAAAAAACTAGCTCGACAAATTAAAACATAAAACGTTTTAGGGAATTCATGTTACATGTATTCATTTGGAAAAATAAATAAAAAAGGAACAAATCATTATTTTTTGTTTGCTTTTGGCAGACTAGTGATATAATTCTTTTTAAAATTCCTGATACCTGTTACTTTTGTAATTGTATGCTTGTCTGCAGAGATAATGGTGAGCTGTTTCCATTAGAGTACTTTGTTTATATACCTTTAACACAGTCCGCATGGAATTAATTCAGATTTATAAAGTTACTAAATATAAATAATCCAATTTAACATTTTGGAATAATCCTAGATCAGATACAGTTATTTGTTTTTCTAAGATGGATTTATAATGTAAAAATTGATCATCTCTGATAAACTCTACACAAGAATGAGGCATTTAAAAATATGATGAGTCTGGCAATTTCATCAAATGTACATAATGTGTAATTTCTGACAAAATATACAGCCTAAGGTTAGACTAATTCATTATAGAATCCACAGATTGAAGTGAAATGGTATTCAGTTTAACTCCGGTTCTTCAGATGTGCACGTAAAAAGTAATTACACAAATAGCAGTGGAATATTTAACTATTTTAATATTTCAATAAAGCCAAAGTAACAATAATAATGCAACACCCGTTAGTACATTCGTTATACAGGAATAAGATTATTAAAAACTGGTTAATCTTAATTTCAAAATATTTTATCACAATAAATCTAATTTTACGAAATATTTTGACAGTAAGTAGGTACAAAAACTGATACATTTTATACTGCTCTATTACTTCACAATAATTACCTAAAGTAAACATTATTTAAAGAGATATTTTGAAAGTAACTTCAAAGCGTAATTCTTTTTGTGTCGGGTTATACATTAATATGCTTTTCATCGCTCAGATTAGGTGAAGATTAACATTCGCTGCAAAGGAATGAGGCCGATAAAAATTTTATGGAATCGACGTGAAACTGAGTTGGCTTAAATATTAAAATTCTGGAGAATAAACAACTACGGAACTAAATAACGAAGAGTTATTTATCGTCCCCTTTCGCATCGTAATCAAGGTCACTCAGCTAGCTCGCAGTAGTCAAAATCCAGCGAAACGCCATCAAGAGAGTTTCATGGAAGAAGAACGTAGTAGTCTAGAGCAGCCGTGGCGAATCCTGCGATCAGCGGGCATAAAGTAATCAGCACAGCTACCAGACAGACCAATTTCCATTCCCCGCCTTATAAATTAGTATCAACGTGAATAAAGCACTTCGGGAATTTGGGTTAAGTTTCAATTTATTGCACCCCTGAAAATTTTCAGACGTGCTGAGAATCCGTCACGTTAGAGAAGTCTTTATTTATTTGCACTGTATACTTGTTCTTGGGGTAAGGCTCATTGCACTCGCTCGATAATTGTAATTTTAATATTACCGTGACTTTAACTTTACTCTAGCACATATACATAACGTATCGCGATCGAAACCGACCCTTACGTGTAATTTTAATGTAATGCTTTATAATAACAATACACACATTGCTGTTGATAGTTTTATAATAACAAAAAACTACCGCACCTTAGCAAGAACTTAACGTAACTTTCAATTTACTATGTTAAACACGACGTATGTCTCTCATTGAACTGATCTCAATCACTAAATGACTGTAATATAATAACTTGATGTTTCTCCCTGATTCGGCCGCAATAACTCGATGAATGTAGTAATACAAATTATTTCTTGTGGTGATGTCTTTGAACTACTTACTTCTACTTCCCTTCTTAGAACTTTCGTACGTAATCTATCCTTATATTAGTCAATTACTGACATAAATTTTCGCTTATCTGAATGTTGCCATTTTTTGTTCTTATTAAAAATAATTACCCATTTAGTAACCAAGTATGCGTCATAACAAATTTAACAAAATAATTTTTGAAAGTGATTGTTGACAATACAATAATTCACTTAGATGTTACGTGAGATTTACTAAGATCAGAACCAGTAATTTTATTAATTCAGCTCACTAAGTGAACACATATCAAAAGTATACCTTTCATATATTATGCACCTTGGGACATTTAAAGACATTATAATTTACAGTTGATTCAAATATATCAGTAGTCAATTATAATAATAATACAGCATATACCATTTAGTGAAACTATATCGTCTCAATGTTTCTTCTTCTTGCTTTCTCTCGTTAAGTATTGCACACTCCATTTTAAATTATTGAACGTCCTGTCTTGGCAAATACTTCTTCCTTTTTAGAAAATTCAGGATTATATGAAATATAAAGTTTAAATATATTGAAATTTAAAGTAAATATTCCTTTTAAAAACACAAAATTACTCCTTAATAATAACTGCGGTTCATACCATGCCCTAAATTATATTTATGTTTCTATGGTGCAAAATTAAAATTAAATCAGCATGAAGACCAAAGATATTTAAGAAATAGTATGCATATTAGGAATGATATAATGTACGTTACATACCGCTGTTTAACGATAAAGATAACCAGTTATTGCTTAAAAGAGGACTGCAAAAGTAGATTAATGGTCTGATAGGTATCAGTGGTTTTATTAGCGCTGCAGTGGCTCTGATGTGGAATAAAGAAGGAAATTTTCTCCCCATGCGAAGGATATTCGTTTTTATTCACAAACAATGGAGAATGAGATCATAGTGCGTAACATTTTCTCTGAAAACCTAGAATTACATGCATATACGAATCTCAATAATAAGATGCAATTTGCTATTACAGGGATCCCTTGAGGTTGGTGACCCTTTCCAAGGGTCTAGTGCGCTACACAGTATCCAGATGTGACCCAAATAATAACTTACTTGCTCTTTCATACATGCAATATCAACTCCTGCCCAAGTTGTTCCTGCATTCTCTCAATAATGAAGCGGCGTTAAATAACATCATTTGCACGCTATCAAAACAATTAAAATGACGAATGTGCTACAAAACTAAATGCTTATTTCATATTCATTGAGTGATATTTACTTATTGCTATTCCACTTTTGAATCAAAATATTGGTATGTTGTCTTATTCACCTAGACATTGTGGGAGGTCTCAAATTGAAACCATGTTATGTCTCCGATTTTGACGTTGCCAGTCTTTGAAAAAAGAGATATAGCCAATAAAGTACATTTTATAATGTGAGAATGTTTGAAAATTCCTAAATGCCATTGGAAAAGACAGTGTTTATAAAGATCATACACTTTTTTTAATCACAACCACTTTTCTGCATCAGTAAAGGCAGTCAATCAATTACGTGAATTCTGTAGAAGTGCCTAACATAAAAAACAAATTATGATTTTTTATCATGAAACGTGACCGAGATGATTGTTTAGATGTTGCTTTTGTTTTGCCTTTGTTCTACTTCACGCTTATTCATGTACTATAATTTTATTAAATTTTAACAATCGATATTTGAAATTTTTGAAGGAGTGTTTTCACCTATAATTGTCAAGTTAAGTGTTACAAAAACAAATAGTTTTATGGTATTCATTAACTTAGATAGGAAACCTGCTGTACAAAATTTAAACTAATTACACAAAACATTTGTTTTACATGTAACAGTTTTCCCGCATATCCACATTGCTTTACATGATATCCGGCATCCTATAAAAATAAACTATTTATTTGCTTCTTTTACTCCATTAGTTGAGCGTATTTTACCTTTAGTTTCCGTGACCCATGTCGTAATATGACATTTTCTATATATCATCAAATTAAACTTTTTTCTTATGATATATCATTTATGTGCCGCACTTTCACGTTCGTGTTCGGGATGAGTCATAATTACTATAAGGACAAAATTCCCCAATGTATTTATTTTACATTTATCATAAGCAAATTTTAGAGACGGCAAGGATGGAATGCGTAAATCATCCAACTGCCCTGCACCTCGCAACAAGCTAGCTTGTACAGTAGTGCGTGTCGCGGCATACGGGCTTTTATGGAAATGAAAAAGCAAACCAGCTGCCCTAAAAAGCAGTTGGCCCTAAGCCTATACTTGGAATCACATAAGTGCTCCCAAAATCGGGATAAAGCATGGAAGTTAGGTGGCAAAATATTCCTGGAAAATTTCAAGCTATAAAATTAGTCGTCAATTCAAGTAATATTCTTTTCTTCTCTGTCCTCAAATTGTATAGAAGCACAAGGGAAGTCATTGCATTTACGGTCATTTTCGATTCAGGAAACATGAGTAAAAAGTGGAAATCTATAAAGATGGTTTCTATTGGTAGAATGTGAATAACAGGATGAGAAGACTGCATCCTTTTTGAGTGCTCATCCCTGGAAACAAAGGGATTTACCCTTCCTATAACCATGGAATACTTGGGAATGGATGCTAACAATTCAACAATATACTGCAAATTGTTCAAGGGACAGATTTTGTGACAGAATGAAGATGTCTATTCCAATCCAGAAGCATAATTTTTATTATTGTTTCTTTTAATTTGGTATATTTAAAAATCCTCTTTAACATTTCAGATCAAAGCGTCCCATTCAAATCAGGGCTTAAAATGGCTGACAGTTTATACTCAAAGGCCGTTTCTATCAGGCTCAAGATCTTTTTCGTGTCGTAAAAGTGCGACACGTGACCCAAGGCTTTACTTCCCTTTCGAAGAAAGGCACACTTAAGATGTCTAAGACGGAAAAAATCCATAGACGCTGGCCGTGTTTGCATCCGCGATCTTGGATGCAGGAGACAAGTATGGGTACCAATATATCTGCAGGTTCGGCAGAGCAGCACAAAAAGGTTTATAGATGACGTGCAAGAGGTGCGAAAAACCGCATTAAATTCCCGTGTTCTTATCTTATCTTCGCTGTTATAATACCGAGTCAAATCACCCCTAATAAACTAACTTTTGTCTGAGTTCCTTTAAGCTTGATCTTAACCAGGGAGACGTGCTACTGTAAACTCGCTTTAGACAACCTGCATATTAAATACGTTCTTCTAAAATTTTCATTCTCAAGAAGGAACTGTGTTGTTTAAAAGTGACACGCAGTAAGCATGAGTTATCACCTTGATTGTCATTTTATTATACATTAAGTTTTTATATCTATTCCTTCCTTCATGCAGTAAAATGAGGTATATTAAATTTTTTATTGTCACGCCTGACCACCGTTTTCCTTCACTTATGTCTCCTACCCAACTCCCCGCTCTTTTCCATAACCAATAACGTTCTTTCTCCTATCTTAACTAGTGATATCGCCGTTTAATGTGTTTATATGTGTGCGTTCTAATTGAATTGTTTGCAGAGACTTAGTTACGCTCGAGCTACACTGCGTTGCTGGTCGCCGTTCTACAAGCAAACCATCATCCCAAGGGTAAGTTATTCAAACAGAAGAAATTTTAATACGGGTACTGTCTGATTAATCTATAGATAATAAAATAATTGTGTCAACGACGTTATTAATTATGTTGTGTCCTGCTACCACTGGACCCCCCAGTTCACTCATAAACCTTGATTATTTCTAATAGCAAAGACTCATTTGAACTTGAGGCATTTATGTTCAGACTTATTAAAATAACGTAAAGTAAGTTTTGTTTTAAAACTAAATTTGAAATTGATAACATTTTTAAATGTAATTATGGCATATTATATTTTTGCTTTCAATTTTCACTTAAGAATATTTATTAGTGAGGCACTGTTTCAAAAACGAAGATGGTGTAAATAAGGATTCATTTTTGAGCATTAATAGCTTTAACTTCAAATTAATCCTATTTATAAAAATGTATATTATTGCCATTGATTTCATTTTTAACGTGTAATATTCTAGAAAAAATGGAAATGAATGAGCTCAGCCAATTTGCGCAGTGCCTCCGCACATGGAGCTTGCAGGCGAGGTTATTACTCAGGATAGAAGTGGCTGACCCCGAATCAGATCCCATTCGTCAGCGTCTAGTTCAATTCATTAGCGTGGTGCGGATCTACATTGTTCTGCTGGAACAAGGAGGAGTAACGGAGAACTTTCTTCAATGTCTTAGGGAAACATTCATACCTGCAATTTTCGGGCTCCTCAGCGACTGGGCGGTAAGTTCTTTATGCATCACATCCTAAGAGCAAATTGGCTGGGTGGGGGGAGGGGGAGTAAAAATGAATGTTAAAAACAGTTAAACGATATAATCATAAAAATAAAGTTCATAATGGGACTCAAACATCTTTCACAGGTCTTCACCATGAGAGAGCTAGTTCATCCCGCCGTCCCCGTCCCTGCACCCTAGAATAGGGACCTTACGCACAACGGGCCCGGAAGAGGAAACTAACATGGACTCCTTCACAGCGTGGCAGTTTTAATATTAGAGCACTCAATTAAGCAATATTTGTTTTGTTTCACCAAGTTACATTTAATTAAACTAATTCTTGAGAATTATAATTTTAGCACCCCTTCCCTGGGCGGGAGTTTCAATATTATTGCAACCAATTAACCAGTCATTGTTTCGTGCCATCGGGATACAATTTTTCAGAAAACATTAGTAAAGATAATATTATTTTTTATTATTTCTTCATCGATCAGATACATAAAGTAAATATTCTAACACACTTAAACTAATTAACAAATGCTTCTCTTTGTGATTTAAACAGTAGGATGAACCAAAGCATTTTACCGGAAAAAAATTGGTAAAAAATAAGCAAATTTGTTCCAGGTATAAAAAAATTTAAAGTTTGAGCCATTGGTTTCTTCTGCAGTGATTTTTCACCACCAATTTAAATTGGCAGATATATTTTACTGCTACGAAAAAGGATAATGTTTGTTTCAAATTTCTCGTTCCAAATTTCACACAGAAAATTGAATCTAAAATGACAGCACGCATTTTTGATATAAAAGTGGAAAAATGTGGCATTTCATAATTACAGACACATAGCTCACTTTTTCCATTCTACTTAGAAATATTAAACTTAAAGTGATAGCTAGAAAAATAGTTTTGTTTTAACTATATGTCAAAAAACTTAATAAGATTTTAATATGTACATTTTAAACTTGATGGATAATTGTTTAAAAAACTAGCTCGATAAATTAAAACATAAAACGTTTTAGGGAATTCATGTTACATGTATTCATTTGGAAAAATAAATAAAAAAAAGGAACAAATCATTATTTTTTGTTTGCTTTTGGCAGACTAGTGATAAAATTCTTTTTAAACTGATACCTGTTACTTTTGTAATTGAATGCTTGTCTGCATAGAGCATAGTGAGCTGTTTTCATTAGAGTACTTTGTTCATATACCTTTTAACACATTCCCATTGGAATTAATTCAGATTTATATATTTACTAAATATAAATACTTCAATTTAACATTTTGTAAAAATTCTAGATAAGATACAAATATTTTTCTTCTAAGATGGATTTATAATGTAAAAATGGATTATCTCTCACAAACTCTACACGAGAATGAGGGGTTTGAAAATATGAAGAGTCTGACAATTTCATCAAATGTACATAATATCTAATTTCAGACAAAATCTTTCATTTTAGGGTTAGACTAATTCATTATAGAATCTACAGATTGAAGTGAAATGGAATTCAATTTAACTGCGGTTCTTCAGATGTGCACGTAAAAAGAATTTACACAAATAGCAGCGGAATATTTAAAATTTTTGAATATTTCACTTCAGTCAAATTAAATATTATTATGCAACACATGTTAATACATTCGTTATACAAGAATAAGAATGTTAAAAATTGGTTATCTTTATTTCTAAATAGTTTTACACAATAAATTTTATTTCAGAGATATTTTGAAAGCAAGTAGGTAGAAAAACTGATAAATTTTTTGACTTGTCTTTTACTTCACAATAATTTCCTAAAGTAAACTTTATTTTATGAGATATTTTGAAAGTAAATTCAAAGCTTCATGGTACATTTAATGGCATTATATTTTACAGTTAATTCAAATATATTAGTAGTCAATTATAATAATACAGCATATAGCATGTAGTGGAACTATATTTTGGTAAGGATGGAATGCGTAAATCATCCAACTGCCCTGCACCTCGCAACAAGCTAGCTTGAACTGCAGTGCATGCCGGAGCATCGGGACCTTTATGGAAATGAAAAAGAAGACCAGCTGCCCTAAAAGCATTTGGCCCTAAGCCTGCGATCGGAATCACATGCGTGCTCCCAAAACCGCAATAAAACATGGAACATAGGTGGCAAACCTATCCTGGAAATATTCAAACTAGAAAATTAGTCGTCGGTTCAAGCAACACTCTTTCCTTCTCTCTCCTCAAATTGTATAGTAGTACAGGGGAAGTAATTGTATTAACGGTTATTTTCGCGTTAAATAACATTATTTGCACGCAACAAAAACAATTAAAATGACAAATGTGCTACAAAACTAAACGCTGATATCATATTATTGAATAATATTTACAATAGCTGTTCCACTTTTGAATCAAAATATTGGTATGTTTTCTTATTCACCTAGATATTGTGGGTGTTTCAAATTGTAACCATGTTTTGCCTCCGATTTTGACGTTGCCGGTCTTTGAAAAAAAGATATATAGGCAATAAAGCACGTTTTATAATGTGAGAATGTTTAAAAAATCCTAAATTATATGGGAAAAGCGAGTGTTTATAAGGACCATACACATTTTTAATCATAACCACTTGTGTACTTCAGTAATGGCAGTCAGTCGATTACGTTAATTCTTTAGAAGCGCCTGATATAACAAACAAATTATGAATCTTTATCTATGAAATGTGACCGAGAAGATTGTTTAGTAGTTGCTTTTGTTGCGCCTTTATTATACTTTACGCTTATCCATGTACTATATCTTTATTAAATTTTAACAATCGATATTTGTATTGTTGAAGAGGTGTTTTGACCTATATCTGTCAAGTTAAGTGTTACAAAAAGAAATACTTTTATGGTAATTCTACCTTAGTTAGAAAACTTTCTGTACAAACTTTAAACTAATTATATATCACATTTGTTTTACATGTACTAATTTGCCAGCATATCCACACTGCTTTATATGATATTCGGCATCCAAAAAAAAAAAAAAAAAAAATATTTATTTGCTTGTTTAATTCCGTTAGTTCAGCGCATTTAATCTTTAGTTTCGGAGGCCCATGTCGTAATTTCACTTTTTCTATAGATCACCAATTTATACCTTTTTCTTATGACATATCATTAATGTGCCGCACTTTCACGTTGGTGTTCGGGATGAGCCATAATTACTATAAGGGCAAAATTATACGATGTATATGTTTTACATTTATCATAGCACATTTTAGAACACACAAGTTCAAGTAACACTCTTTTCTTCTCTCTCCTCAAATTGTATAGAAGTACAGGGGAAGTCATTGCATTAACCCTCATTTTCGTATAAGCAAAAGTGTGAAAAGTGGAAATCTATAAAGATTGTCTATTGGTAGAATGCAAATAACAGGATGAGGCGACTGCATCCTATTTGAGTGCTCATCCCTGGTAGCAAAGCGATTTACTCTTCCTATAGCCATGGAATACTTGGGAATGGATGCTAACAATATAACCAAGTTAATTCAAATTGTTCAAAGGACAGATTTTGTGACAGAATGAAGGTGTCTATTCCAGTGCCGTAGATATTGTTATTGTTGTTTCTTTTTTATTTGGTATATTTAAGAACATCTATAACATCTCAAATCAACAGCGTCCCATTCAAATCAGGGCATGAATTGGCTGATAATTTCTGCTCAAAGGCCGGTTCTTTTAGGCTTGAGATTCTTTATCGTGCCGTAAATGTACGACACGTGACCCAAGCCTTTACTTTCCTTTCGAAGGAAGGCATCTTAGGATTTCTACGACCGAAAAAAATCCATCGGCTCTGTCCGGGTTTGAAACCGCGATCTTGGGTGCAGAAGACATATATGGGTACCATACTCCACCAGGACCGACAGAATAGCATAAAAAGATTTATAGATTGACGTGCAAGAGGTCCGAAAAACCTCAATAAACCCCCGTGTTCTTATCTAATCTTCGCTGTTATAATATCCAGTAACATCACCCCTAATAAACTATCTTCTTGTCTGAGTTCCTTTATGGTTGATCTTAACCAGGGAAACATGCTAGTGTAAACTCGCTTTAGTCAAGCTGCATATTATTTACGTTCTTCTCTTAAATTTTAATTTTCAAGAAGGAACGGTGTTGTTTAAAAGTAACATGCAGTAAGCATAAGTTATGACTTTGCTTGTCATTTTATTACAAATTAAAGTGTTATATCTATTCCTTCCTTCATGCAGTAAAATGAGGTACATTAAATTTTTTATTGTTACTGCTGACCACCGCCCCCCTTCACTTATTTCTCCTATCCCAGCTCCCCGCTCTTTTCAATAACCAATAACGTTCTTTCTCCTGTCTTATCGCCGTTTAATGTGTTTGCATGTATGCGTTCTATCTTAATTGTTTGCAAAGACTTAGTTACGCTCGAGCTACACTGCATTGCTGGTCGCCGCTCTAGAAGGAAATCCTCCCAAAAGGTAAGATTATTCAAACAGAAGAGATTTTAATATGGGTACTGCCTGATTAAACTATAGATAACAAAATAATTATGTCAACGACGTTATTAATTATGTTGTGTCCTTCTCCCACTGGAACTCCCAGCTAACACCTAAAGCGTGTTATTTCTATTAGCAAAGACTCATTTGAACTTGAGACATTTATGTTCAGACATATAAAAATAACATAAAGTAATCATTTATTAAGGTGGCACATATTTCAAAAACGAAGATGTTGAAATTAGGATTTCATTTTTAGCATTGATAGCTTTAACTTCAAATTAATCCTGGTTATTAAAAATGTATATTATTGCCCATTGATTTCATTTTTAACCTGTAATGTTCTAGCTAAAAAATGGAAATGAATGAACTCAGCCAATTTGCGCAGTCCCTCCGCACATGGAGCTTGCAGGCGAGGTCATTACTCAGGATAGAAGTGCCTGACCTCGAATCCGAATACATGCGTCAGCGTCTAGAAGATTACATTGCCGTGGTGCGGATCTACATTGTTCTGCTAGAACAAGGAGCGGTGAAGCAGAGCTTTCTTCGATGTCTGAGGGAAACATTTATACCTGCAATTTACGAGCTCCTCAGCGAATGGGCGGTAAGTTCTGTATGCATCACATCCTTAGAGGAATTAGCTGGGGGGGGGGGGACAAATGAAAGGTAAATGCAGGTAAACGATATAATCATTACAACAAAGTTCATAATGACACTCTATCATCTTCCACAGGTCCTCACCATGAGAGAGCTAGTTCATCCCGCTGTCCTCGTACTTGAACTCTTAGAATAGGGACCCTACAAAGAAAGGGCCCGGAAGAGCAAACTATCCTGGACTCCTTCACAGCGTGGCAGTTTTAATATTAGAGCACTCAATTAAGCAATGATTGTTTTGTTTCACGAAGTTGCAGTAATTTAAAATAATTATTAAATACAATAATACATTTAGCACCCCTTCCCAGTTGATGACTGGTTATTTTTGGTTTTTGAAAATGAACCCTGGTGATGGCATGTAGCTCTCTTTTTCCATTGTACTCATTAATATTTAACTTAAAATTAAAACTATAAAAACAGTTTCGTCTTAATTATATGCCAAAAAACTTAATAACATTTTGACATGTACATTTAAAACTTGATGGAATATTGTTTAAAAAACTAGTTCGATAAATTAAAACATAAAAAAGTTTTAGGGAATTCGTGTCACATGTATTCATTTGGAAAAATAAATAAAAACAGAACAAATAACTTTTTTGTTTGCTTTTGGCAGACTAGTGATAAAATTCTTTTGAAAATTCCTGATGCCTGTTACTTTTGTAATTGCACGCTTGTCTGCAGTGAGTGTTTTCATGAGATTACTTTGTTTACATACCTTTATCACAGTCCCCATGGAATTAATTCAGATTTATAAATTTACTAAATATAAATACTCCAATTTAACATTTTGTAAAAATTCTAGATAAGATACAATTATTTTTTTAAGATGGATTTATAATGTAAAATTTGATCATCTCTGACAAACTGTACACAAGAATGAGGCATTTGAAAATATGAAGAATCTGACAATTTCATCAAATGTACATAATATATATTCAGACAAAATATTTTATCATAGGTATAGACTAATTCATTATAGAATCCACAGATTGAAGTGAAATGGTATTCAGTTTAACTGCGGTTCTTCAGATGTGCACGTAAAAAGTAATTACACAAATAGCAGTGGAATATTTAACTATTTTAATATTTCAATAAAGCCAAAGAAACAATAATAATGCAACACACGTTAGTACATTCGTTATACAGGAATAAGAATATTAAAAACTGGTTTATCTTTATTTCAAAATATTTTATCACGATAAGTTTTATTTAACGAAATATTTTGACAGTAAGTAGGTACAAAAACTGATACATTTTATACTGGTCTATTACTTCACAATAATTACCTAAAGTAAACATTATTTAAAGAGATATTTTGAAAGTAACTTCAAAGCGTAGTTATTTTTGTGTCGGGTTATACATTAATATGCTTTTCTTCGCTCAGATTAGGTGAAGATTAACATTCGCTGCAAAGAATTGAGGCCGATAAAAATTTTATGGAATCGACGTGAAACTGGGTTGGCTTAAATATTCATATTCTGGAGAATAAACAACTACGGAACTAAATAACGAAGAGTCATTTATCGTCCCCTTTCGCATCGTAATCAAGGTCACTCAGCTAGGTCGCAGTAGTCAAAATCCAGCGAAACGCCATCAAGAGAGTTTCATCGAAGAAGAACGGAGTGGTCTGCAGCAGCCGTGGCGAATCCTGCGATCAGCGGGCATAAAGTAATCAGCACAGCTACCAGACAGACCAATTTCCATCCCCCGCCTTTTAAATTAGTATCAACGTGAATAAAGCACTTCGGGAATTTGGGTGAAGTTTCAATTTATTGCACCGCTGAAAATTTTCAGACGTGCTGGGCATCCGTCCCGATAGAGAAGTCTTCATTTATTTGCACTGTATACTTGTGTTGGGGAAAGGTTCATTGCACTCGCTCGAAGATTTTAATTTTAATATTACTGTGACTTTAACTTTACTCTAACACATATATAATAACGTATCGCGATCGAAAATCCGAACCTTAGGTATAACTTTAATGTAATGCTTTACAATAACAATACACACTTTGCTGTTAATAGTTTTAATAACAATAAAGTATCGTAACCTTAGCAACAACTTAACGTAACTTTCACTTTACTATGTTAACCAGGACTTATGTCTCTCATTGAACTGATCTCAATCACTTAATGACTGTATTTTAATAACTAGATGTTTCTCCCTGATCCGGCCGCAATAACTCGATGAATGTAGTAATACCAATTATTTCTTGTTGTGATGTCTCTGAACTACTTAGTGCTACTTTCCTTCTTAGAACCTTCGTACGTAATCTATCCTTATATTTGTCAATTACGGACATAATTTTACGCTTATCTGAATGTTGCAAATTTCTGTTGTTATTGAAAATAATTACCCATCTAATAACCAAGTCTGCATCATAACAAATTTAACAAAATAAGCTTCTGAAAGTTATTCTTGACTGTACAATGATTCAATTAGATTTTACGTGAGATTTACTAAGATCAGAACCAGTAATTACATTTATTCAGGTCACTAATTGAACACATATCAAATGTGTACCTTTCATATATTATGCATCATGGGACATTTAATGACATTTCATTTTACAATTGATTCAAATATATTAGTAGTCAATTATAATAATAATACAGCATATAGCATTTAGTGATACTATACATTGGTAAGGATGGAATGCGTAAATCATCCAATTGCCCTGCACCTCGCTACAAGCTAGCTTGAACTGCAGTGCGTGCCGGAGTATCGGGGCCTTTATGGAAATGAAAAAGCACACCAGCTGCCCTAAAAACATTTGGCCCTAAGCCTGTGCTCGGAATCACATACATGCTCCCAAAACCGCAATAAAACGTAGAACTTAGGTGGCAAACCTATCCAGGAAAAATTCAAGCTTGAAAATTAGTCGTCGGTGCAAGCAACACTCTTTCCTTCTCTCTCCTCAAATTGTATAGAAGTACAGGGGAAGTCATTGCATTTACGGTCATTTTCGATTCAGGAAACATGTGTGAAAATTGGAAATCTATAAAGATGGTTTCTATTGGTAGAATGTGTAAACAGGCTGAGGAGACTGCCTCCTGTTTGAGCGCTCATCCCTGGTAACAAAGAGATTTACTCTTCCTATAACCATGGAATACTTGGGAATAGATGCTAACAATGCAACACGATACTGCAAATTGTTCAAGGGACGGATTTTGTGAAAGAATGAAGGCGTGTATTGCAATCCAGTGACAAAATTTTATTATTGTTTCTTTTTTATTTAAATTTTAGGACGCTCTATAACATCTCATGTAATGAGCGTCCCATTCAACTTAGGGCTTGAAATGGCTAACAATTTCTACTCAAGGGCCTCTTTTTCTGGCCTGAGATTCTTTGTCGTTCCGTAAATGTACAACACGTGACCCAGGGCTTTACTTCCCTTGCGATGGAAACCATACTTATGAGATGTACGCGCCGAAAAAACCCTCGGTCTTGGTCGGATTTGAATCCGCGATCTTGGGTACAGGAAACAAGTATGGGTACGACTACATCACCAGAACCGACAGAGTAGCACAATAAGCTTTATAGATAGACGTGCAAGAGGTTCGAAAACCTCAATAAATCCGCGTGTTTTTATCTTATCTTAGCTGTTATAATACGGAGTCACATCACCCCTAATAAACTATCTCTTTTACTGAGTTACTTAAAGGTCAAACATTCTTCTGTAAACTCGCTTTAGTCAAGCTGTATAATATCTTAGTTCTTCTCTTGACTTTACGTTTTCTAGAAAGAACTGTATTGTTTAAATGTAACACACAGTGAGCAGGAGCTGTGACCTTGATTGTCATTTTATTACCAATTAAAGATTTATATCTATTCCTTCCTTTGCGTAGCAAAATGAGGTATAACATTTTTTTATTATTATTCCTGACCACCCATTCTCTTTACTTATCTCTGCCATCCCACTCCTCGCTCTTTTCTATTACCAACAGCCATCTTTGGTCGGTCTTCACTAGCGATATTGCCGTTTAATGTGTTTGTGTGTGTCATTCTGTTGAATAGTGTGCAAAGGCTCTGTTTCGCTCGAGATAAACTGATTTTCTGGTCGCCACTATACAATCTCATCATCCTCCCTAAGGTAAGATTATTCGCCTATTCAAACTGAAGAGATTTTAATATGGATATTGTCTGATTAATCTATAGAGAATTATTTCAACAACCATATTACTTATTTGTCAGTGACAGTAATGTATGAAATCTGTTTAAACTAACTTATTGACGAATAGCGCAGCATTTGGCTTGACCAAAATTGTCCAGGGAATAGATATGGAATTCAGGGAGGTACAAATTGACCTATGAGTAATGTTAACACGATACTGGTTGGAATATTTCGCGCGGCTATCCATGGATAAGTCATTTTATATTGGGTATAAAAGGGAGATATTTTGACTAAAAGTTGCGCTGTCTCAGAATTTTCCGGACCCGGATTAGTGTGTCTGCCGTCGCCCGGAAATCAGCGGAAGAGCGGCCTGAGTACCAAGTATCACTTCCGCCAATAACGAGGTTTGACTGTAAATCACTACGCGGGAGATACCGATACAATATTATGGCTTCCATTAAGAATGCTGTTGAAATAACAATCTCTTCGCATTCGACACCATTTGGTGAACGTCGTAAATTTACGTGTTTGCCAAAATAACCTTTTCTGGGGTCCGACGTGTTTGTAGGTTGAAAGCATTCCCCTACACTAAATATTTACCTTCTAAGCCTAGGTTCCCATGCTAGTGTCTTCCTTTAGGACGCCTGTTTTCTTAATCGGCGTTTAGTTTATATATGACAAGCGTCGATACCAATGGATACTATGTTTCTCACTATTCCTGTTGAATGCAATGAAACATTGACTGTCTTCAGTCGGCAAAAACCTTTCTCAAGCATTTACAAAGGGAAAAAGGAGCCTACCCTCTTGTAGAGCGAACTCGTTGCCATAACTTCCAGAACGACCTGACAAGGATTTACCTAAAGCAGCGAAAGTATGTCAGTATGTTTTTTGTTAACGCCTTTTAAAGTTAACCTTTGTAAAGTTTATTCTATCGATATATATATATATTTATTTATTTATTTATTTATTCATACAAAAATATACAGAAATTATTGGTGCAGTTTTTTTAGTGGAATAATAATAAAGGTTAAATAAATGGAAGAATATCTCGGTTAGCTCTTATCTCGGAACTCAGGGTTTTGTCCCAATTGCGGGATGAGAATGGAATGGATAGGACTAATGGTGGCTCAAATGAAGTTTAGCGGACAGCAAAATACTTCTCTGTATGGAGATATATCTATGGCAGAGGAATTGTGGAATTTTCTGCTTCCTGTAGCTGGTGCGTAAGGAAGATGCGGAAGAAGCCTCGTCCTCGGTTGAATCTTCCAGCAAATCCTATCTTCTCCTGGCCTATCCTGTTCCATGTGTATCAGTGTTAAGCGTGTACTCAACATTAGGAGTTGCTCTTTGGGGAATACTGGTATTTTAGTTGCGGAGCCCCGGGGACTGGGTAAAGCGAAAGGAAGAGGTTTAGCCCTCGGAACAAGCATATATAAATACACTGTGACGTCACTCCAACCGTCACGAGTGGCGCATTCTCATAAG
Source organism: Metallyticus violacea (assembly GCA_030762175.1). Lineage (NCBI taxonomy): Eukaryota > Metazoa > Arthropoda > Insecta > Mantodea > Metallyticidae > Metallyticus > Metallyticus violacea. Next base: position 38,458,095 of record CM060846.1, read on the forward strand.
CGGGAGGTCTGGTGTTCGATTCCCTTCAGGACTGTACTCCCTGACGAGTTTTTTTCCAGGTCTAGTCCTCATAAATGGAAAACCCGGGAGATACCCTAAACTTCGGCCTGGAACGTTTCTTTCCGTAAAAAAATTCTTTCCCAAAATATCATTTCATCTCATGTATCATCAGTGTTCACCGCCTGAAGTAATAAAAACGGGGTTGAACACCATTAAAAAACAAAAAACAAAAAAAACAAAAAAAAAAACTTGATTCACTGGGCGCTTGTGCAAGAACTACATATTTGCCTAATAGAATTTTTTTATCCATTCCCGTTATTTTTATTTTTATTCCAATTGTACTCCTCGTAATTTATCCTTATATTAGTTAATTACTGACATAATTTAAATGTATCTGAATATTTGATTTTCTGTTGTTATTAAAAATAATTACCCGTCTAATAACCAAATCTGCATCATAACAAACTTAACAAAACAACCTTTTGAAAATAGCTTTTGACAGTACTATGGCTCAGTTAGATTTTACGTAAGATTTACTAAGACGAAAACCAGTAACTAGATTTATTCAGCTCACTAATTGAACATACATAAAATTGTATACTTCTCATCCTATTAAGCATCATGGGACATTTAATGACATTACATTTTACAGTTGATTCTAAATACATTAGTGGTGAATTATATATAATATAGCATTTAGTGAAACAACACTTTGCATTTGATTTTTTTTAACTTTACCTTTCATACCAATATGCAGAGGGTATCAAAATGAATACACATTTCAAGCACAGAAAAAATATGTTAACATAATAAAACAGAAACCACACAAAAAGAAAATAATGCGCCCTGATCACGTTAGACTTTTACAGTTGCAACAATTGCTCAAAATGCCCACCATCGGCGATGACATAGTTCTGAGTAAGTTCAACGACTGACTGAGCAACGTTTGCGAAATTGTCCTCAGCGATTGCAGCACATGCCGATTCAATTTCTTCCCGAAGTGCTGCCAGTGTAGGTGGATTTCTGCGGTATACAACATACTTTACAGTTCACCATATGTAGAAGATCAACGGAGTTAGATCCGCGGAACGCAGTGGAAGCTCAATCGGAACTCTTCGTCCTATCCAGTGCCTTGAGGGATTGTCATTAATGTACGCACGTACATCTCGGTGGTAGTGTGGTGGTGCACCATTCTGTTGGAAGTAATATTCCTCATTTCCATAGGTTGTATGAATGGCGGGTAAGACGGATGTGCGTATTCAGGTACACTGTGCCTGTTACTTTCCTTGAACAAGAATGGTCCAATTAGAGCCCTAGATGACTACCGACACCAAACATTAATTCCAGGTAAATTAACAGCTTTTCTCAAATTAACTTGTGGATTGTTTGCACACCAGTAGACACATTTATGCCGGTTAATAATTTCGTTCAAATTAAATTGTGTTTCATCAAACCAAACAATATTCCCTATGAAGGGGCTCATCCCCCTGCACCATGTTCCGAAACCACTCATACTACTGACTTCTCCGATCAGGATCATCTTCATATATTGCATACAAAAGTATCGAGTTGAAAACTTTCAACTTTGCTGTTTTAATAATACGACGTATGCTGGTTTGACTAATCCCAGTCTCACATGCCCATTGCTTTGTGGATTTCTGCGGTGAGTGCTCAAAACGTTCCAGAACCATAGCCGAGGACTTGGGGCTTGTTGCAGTGTGGGGTCTCCCAGATCTGCCCTTGTGATCATCGCATACGGTACAATGAATCTCAAATTTATCTCGAATACGTGCAATTGTTACTCGCGTTGGCGGTTCTGTTCTATACACACGTCTCCATTGCCTTTGAGCTTCAACAACATTCTTGATTTTCCAATACCACTTCAAAATTGCTTTCCTCTGTGCAAACAATAATCTTGGCTCCATTTTGTTGTAGCAAGGCTAACGTAATGTGAGTCACATCTGTTTATAGAACACCATACAATAATCTGGACTTTAGTTCATTGCTGATTTATCTGTCACATAGCAACTCTATCACAATGTATGTGAGTCACATCTGTTTACAATACATCATACTACACATTACTGTTGTATTTCGATCCAACTTCGAAATATATTAAAGAAATATTTACTCTGAAAGTGTGTATACATTTTTTGGCAACCTCCATATACCATGGAGCATTTAATAACATTACATTTTACATTTTATTTAAATTGTTTACCTGCGTTTATATATAATATGGCATTTAATGAAATCATAAGTTGCAGTCGATTTTAACTTTATCTTTTTTCCAAATACACATTGTGGAACATTTAATAAATTTACAGTTTTATTTTATTTTAATTATATGATTCGTCAATCATGTATCATATAGCATTTAATGAAAATATACTTAACTGTTGGTTTTTAACTTTATCTTTTATCCAAATATACGTGGAAACATTTATTAGCATTACATTTTACCATCGATATTAACTATAGTACTAGTCAATCAGATAAATTGGAGCATTAAATAAACCCACATTTTGCAACTACTATGGTGGAGGGGCATTGTTCATTGACGGATTCATTATTTCCATTAATGATTTTATTTGATTTTTTCCCCTTAATTACTATTCATGTCAATCTTCTTCCATTTACTTTAATTTTATTAATTATTTTCTGTTTGCTTTAAGAATAACATTACAATTAATGAAATCCTTCTAGTCACATGATTCCATTTTTTCCCTAGTACACCTATCTACTTCCTTATCTCATTCTTTATTTAACGTCATCACCAATATATCTTATTTCTGCTACTTATGCTTTCGTTCTATATCGAATTTTCGCTGACCTAATTTACAAATGTTTAACTCATTCTCGATTCTTTTAATTTAGCTATCTCTTTTCCTATCCGATTCTTTATGTAACCTTATTAATATCTCATTACTGCTATTTATGCATTCATTTTATAACGAATTTTCGTTGACATGATTAGAAATATTGTGCTCTTTCTTGAATGTTTTAATCTCCAGTTATCTATTTCCCTATCAGCTTCCTTTGTCATATAACTGACATGTTCAATTCTATCTTATTCTTACACTCCGCAGATATAATTTATATAGCTTGTCTTTTTATATACATATATTTACATGCTTATTGCTTTTAAGTTATATCGTTTATTCATTTCTTTCCATTTACTTTCTGGTAGTAATTTCTCTTTGGGTACCGAATTGCTTCCTTATGATCCCATGGAGACCGCCATAGAGGAGGTTCGGTTTCTTCTGTCCTGGGTTCGTACCGATTTTCCTCCGCGTATGTGCTTGGTCTCTGAACTCGCGCGTTTGTAAACTTCATTTCGACATTAGGCCCTGCAAGTGGTGCCTCAAAACAGTTATCTAGCTTTCAGTAATTTGCGTAGACTTCTGCCCCTATCCCGAAAGAACTCTGGTTCCCATCCCTGTCACTATTTTGTCCTTCTCTCTAATTCTTCTTGACATCTGTCTGCTCATGCTTTGGTTCGTTGCCCTATATCTGCTGACCGATGCTTTTCCATTCCCTGTGATTTTTCATTTTCCTCCCCATTTTATCCTATGCTAGGTTCCTCATCATTTAATTTTTCTCCTCTGGTTATTTTCGGCACTTATCACATATTTCGCCCTATTGCAGTTATGGCATTTCATGGCCTCTATTTCCTGCTTATCGTTTCTGAATTCCTCGGCCTTTTCTTCATACTTCCTCCTCACACCGATGCTTGGTCATTTTTCGATTTTCTCTTTTGTTCTTATTACTTACCATTATATCCATACCTTGGTTCTTTGTAGAAATTACTATGCATTTTTTCGATATTTTGTTTTTCGTAGAGACTATAAATGATTTATTTTCACCATTATTTGTTGTAATTATTATTCTTTTCTCTTGCTCCTTGGTAGGGATCTTTCATAGATTTCAAATGCTGCTCCAGCATTTGACACATTGTTTCAATTAAATATCTATTCGGCTGTCTCGGATGACTACCTTTGGTTATTCCGTGTTCGTGCCCACTCTCGTCCATTTTTCGTACCATCTTTTCCGCTCTGTTTTTATCATTCATTTTTAAATATTCTATCTTCCATTCCTCTGTTATCATCTGGCTCATTGTCTCTCTCTGTCCCGCCATAATGGTTTTACCGCTTCTAAAAACACGAAATATTTACTTTCCCAAATGCATTTTATGATTCTATAGCTATGTTAAGCGCCCCTGATAATTTCAATTGTTCTGTACCTTAATTTTTAATTTTTCCACTGTTGACTGCTTGGTGCTTACAAGTGCTGATAATCGGCATTCCTGAAGAAGTCTTTCCACGATAGATGTATTTTATTTATTCCGGTTTCAGACTTTACTTTTGCGGAAGATTTGACCGTAAGATTTGCGCTTACTGTTGGTCCCTCTGTGATATTCACTACCATCGTGGTGTGCTAGACTCGGTTTTCAAGGTCGTCTCGTCCGTACAGATCGCTCGTATCCGGCTATCCGGGTTTCCTCAGCTCTCGAAGCTTGGTCTACAAAGTCGAAGTTCTCTTCTTCCTTGTCCACGATAGTCCAATACTTCCTTCCTCTTCTACGAAAGCCCACAGGTCGGTCACCAATTTGGAACGGTATAAATGGCTGATGAAGTTTTCTCGGGATAATTATGGAATGTTTTTAATGACTTGGAGTCATTAGGAAAAGAAAGGGGTTCTTGACATGAAAAAAGCACTTCGAGATTCTAGTTGAAGTCTCAATTTATTTAACACTTGAGAATTTTAAGACGCAGGTATTGTAATACTTACGTACCAATCTCTGTTACAGTTTGTGTAAGTGTATCAAATTATACATTGATGTTAACTTTCCAATATTGTACAAAGTATTGGCTTCAGCTATATGCTGCATATGTTACTACGTTCCTGTTGTGTTTTGTTTGTTGTTCAATCACAGAAGATTTTGCAATAAATCTGCCCCTTCTAAGTCTGAAAAAGTGGAAATAGCTGGTTAAGTCCCAATTTTTTTTAAATTATACTTTCCTCACCATTTTGACAACCTGATCTCCTACTCCACAATTAACTGTCATTAGTTAACTCGGCAATTTATATGTGGATTTAAGGATTATCTTATCTTATTCCGCAATCTACAAACCTCCCTAGCCGCTCTAATTTCAATAACTTCCTTAAGAATAAATTTACACGAGAAAACATTAATTGCATAAGGTCATATAAGACACCTGCTTTCAGTTTCTAACTCTCTGCATCACAAATCCCTGTACAATTACTTGTCTGTGTATCGAGGTGTAATTTACCACACAATGACTTAAATTTCCGTCATTCAACTTGGAGCAGGGTTCCCAATAGGAGCTAGCTAGTCTGTCGTTTTTCCTCAAATCCACATAACAAAAGCACCGTCCAATTTCTTCTCTGAAGAAAGACAGCTTATCGCTACCTAACACTTATCTCTGATGTGTATTAATCAGCGCTCTGGAGAAGCAAGCGGTTTCATACCTCCATGGCGTGTCTCAGCGAACTTTAGTTCGTAGTTAAACTCATTTTTAAATCTCTACAGCATAAACTCAATAAGAACAAAATGTTCTACTTTTACCATTCCTAGATAGTAGGGTTTTATTTCTACAATAACGCCATTGAAAGTACCGTAACAATAAAGTTTTTCAGGAAATTCCGCCACTGATTTCAATGGCATGAAACAAAGTACTCATCGGTTCTGTCCCTTCTTCTCCTCCAGTTCTTCACTTTATTATCTGGAGAAAGGCAGATGCGAACATTCTCTCTCTTCGGAGATAAAAACCGTAATAAAGAGAAAGAACGTCAAATGTATGACTGTGTTAGCAATTTGAAAACTAAGCTTAGTTCATCTACCACGTAGGGCGTGAAATTGCATACAGGAATGGCAGACTTTTACTCGTTAGAGGTATCAATGATTAAGATAAAAGAACTGCATTTTCCTGCACATGGAGCGGACCGGCAGCAGAAAGTGCAGCTCCCCGTGCCACTGAAAACGTGCATAGAAAATTTATTTTATCCCTCCCGAGTCAGTAACATGTATTGCATGCACTTTCGCAACCTTGTGCTCTGAAATGTGCGCAAATTTGTAGCAGAATATGCTGATGTTAGTTTGAAATCCATTTTTTGTGCTAACTTTGCAAAAAGATTTTCGCAACGAATTTTCAAATTGAAAAGCGATAGCATCCGCATTTTCCTGTGTTTAGTTTTCTTGTCCAATATTAATCCCGTAAGTTTCATTGTGACCTACCACCATCAGATCTGGTCCATGTGCGGGGAAAGAACCGATAGGTATTTTATGGTAAAATGAATGGTCAATGGTGTTGCACCATGGATATAGAAATAAACTGTATATTATTTTGGACAAGATATTTATACTATTCTCTAGACTTTTTCAATCTCTTATTTCTCAAATGTTTCATTTATTCCTACATGCATCATTGATTCACATAGTATGCACCAGCGTTATTCAAGTGATTCTCAAAGTGTTTTCCGGGAATACGGCCATGTTTTCTTTTATTTTATTCCAATTGGATATCCGTAAAGAATGAAATTTCCTGTAAGTGTAAAATTAACTGAAGTCAATCTTGATTTAATGAGCGATAAGTGGGGTTGTTTAATATCTTTTAACCGACTGTATTCAATTTCTTCTAACTCTGCTGTCTGTAAGTAAAGATTTTACATCCTATGTGAATGAAAAATTTCGTAAAATGTCCGTTTACATTTCCTACTGAAAAATATTCCGTTAATTTATCTCCCCTTCTATCAGCCCCTTTTTATTTTTCTTTCTTTCTCTCATTAAATATTAATCACTCTATTTTAAATTATTGAACGTCCTGTCGTGGCAAATGCATTTTCCTTTTTAGAAAATTCGGGATTAATATAAAATATAAATTTAAAATATAATGAAATTGAAAGTAAATATTGATTTTAACACATATAAATTCGATTTACAAGCTACTGTATCTTAGTGCGATATTAAAAACACAAAATTACTCCTTAATAATAATTGCGGTTCATACAATTGCCTAAATAATATTTATATTTCTATTGTGCAAAATTAAAATTAAATCAGCATGAAGACCAAAGATATTTAAGAAATAGTATGTATAATGGGAATGATATAATGTACATTACATACCGCTGTTTAACGATAAAGATAACCAGTTATTGCTTAAAAGAGGACTGCAAAAGTAGATTAATGGTGTGATAGGTATCAGTGGTTTTATTAGTGCTGCAGTGGCTCTGATGTGGAATAAAGAAGGAAATTTTCTCCCTATGCGAAGGATATTCGTTTTTATTCACAAACAATGGAGAATGAGATCATAGTGCGTAACATTTTCTCTGAAAACCTGGAATTACCTGCATATACGAATCTCAATAATAAGATGCAATTTGCTATTACAGGGATCCCTTGAGGTTGGTGACCCTTTCCAAGGGTCTAGTGCGCTACACAGTATCCAGATGTGACCCAAATATTAACTTACTTGCTCTTTCATACATGCAATATCAACTCCTGCCCAAGTTGTTCCTGCATTCTCTCAATAATGAAGCGGCGTTAAATAACATCATTTGCACGCTATCAAAACAATTAAAATGACGAATGTGCTACAAAACTAAATGCTTATTTCATATTCATTGAGTGATATTTACAATTGCTATTCCACTTTTGAATCAAAATATTGGTATGTTGTCTTATTCACCTAGACATTGTGGGAGGTCTCAAATTGAAACCATGTTATGTCTCCGATTTTGACGTTGCCAGTCTTAAAAAAAAGAGATATAGCCAATAAAGTACATTTTATAATGTGAGAATGTTTGAAAATTCCTAAATGCCATTGGAAAAGTCAGTGTTTATAAAGATCATACACTTTTTTTAATCACAACCACTTTTCTGCATCAGTAATGGCAGTCAGCCAATTACGTGAATTCTGTAGAGGTGCCTAACATAACAAACAAATTATGATTTTTGATCATGAAACGTGACCGAGATGATTGTTTAGATGTTGCTTTTGTTGTGCCTTTGTTCTACTTCACGCTTATTCATGTACTATAATTTTATTAAATTTTAACAATCGATATTTGAAATTTTTGAAGGAGTGTTTTGACCTATAATTGTCAAGTTAAGTGTTACAAAAACAAATACTTTTATGGCATTCATTAACTTAGATAGGAAACCTTCTGTACAAACTTTAAACTAATTACACAAAACATTTGTTTTACATGTACCAATTTTCCCGCATATCCACATTGCTTTATATGATATTCGGCATCCTAGAAAAATAAAATATTTATTTGCTTCTTTTACTCCATTAGTTGAGCGTATTTTACCTTTAGTTTCGGTGACCCATGTCGTAATATGACATATTTGTATATTTTTTCTTATGATATATCATTTATGTGGCGCACTTTAATGTTCGTGTTCGGGATGAGTCATAATTACTATAAGGACAAAATTCCCCAATGTATTTATTTTACATTTATCATAAGCAAATTTTAGAGACGGCAAGGATGGAATGCGTAAATCATCCAACTGCCCTGCACCTCGCAACAAGCTAGCTTGTACAGTAGTGCGTGTCGCGGCATACGGGCTTTTACGGAAATGAAAAAGCAAACCAGCTGCCCTAAAAAGCAATTGGCCCTAAGCCTATACTTGGAATCATATAAGTGCTCCCAAAATCGGGATAAAGCATGGAAGTTAGGTGGCAAAATATTCCTGGAAAATTTCAAGCTATAAAATTAGTCGTCGATTTAAGTAACATTCTTTTCTTCTCTGTCCTCAAATTGTATAGAAGCACAAGGGAAGTCATTGCATTTACGGTCATTTTCGATTCAGGAAACATGAGTAAAAAGTGGAAATCTATAAAGATGGTTTCTATTGGTAGAATGTGAATAACAGGATGAGAAGACTGCATCCTTTTTGAGTGCTCATCCCTGGAAACAAAGGGATTTACCCTTCCTATAACCATGGAATACTTGGGAATGGATGCTAACAATTCAACAATATACTGCAAATTGTTCAAGGGACAGATTTTGTGACAGAATGAAGATGTCTATTCCAATCCAGAAGCATATTTTTTATTATTGTTTCTTTTAATTTGGTATATTTAAAAATCCTCTTTAACATTTCAGATCAAAGCGTCCCATTCAAATCAGGGCTTAAAATGGCTGACAGTTTATACTCAAAGGCCGTTTCTTTCAGGCTCAAGATCTTTTTCGTGTCGTAAAAGTGCGACACGTGACCCAAGGCTTTACTTCCCTTTCGAAGAAAGGCACACTTAAGATGTCTAAGACGGAAAAAATCCATAGACGCTGGCCGTGTTTGCATCCGCGATCTTGGATGCAGGAGACAAGTATGGGTACCAATACATCTGCAGGTTCGGCAGAGCAGCACAAAAAGGTTTATAGATTGACGTGCAAGAGGTGCGAAAAACCGCATTAAATTCCCGTGTTCTTATCTTATCTTCGCTGTTATAATACCGAGTCAAATCACCCCTAATAAACTAACTTTTTGTCTGAGTTCCTTTAAGCTTGATCTTAACCAGGGAGACGTGCTACTGTAAACTCGCTTTAGACAACCTGCATATTAAATACGTTCTTCTCTAAAATTTTCATTCTCAAGAAGGAACTGTGTTGTTTAAAAGTGACACGCAGTAAGCATGAGTTATCACCTTGATTGTCATTTTATTATACATTAAGTTTTTATATCTATTCCTTCCTTCATGCAGTAAAATGAGGTATATTAAATTTTTTATTGTCACTCCTGACCACCGTTTTCCTTCACTTATGTCTCCTACCCAACTCCCCGCTTTTTCCATAACCAATAACGTTCTTTGTCCTATCTTAACTAGGGATATCGCCGTTTAATGTGTTTGCATGTGTGCGTTCTAATTGTATTGTTTGCAGAGACTTAGTTACGCTCGAGCTACACCGCCTTGCTGGTCGCCGTTCTACAAGCAAAACCATCATCCCAAAGGTAAGTTATTCAAACAGAAGAAATTTTAATACGGGTACTGTCTGATTTATCTATAGATAATAAAATAATTATGTCAACGACGTTATTAATTATGTTGTGTGCTGCTACCACTGGACCCCCCAGTTCACACATAAACCTTGATTATTTCTAATAGCAAAGACTCTTTTGAACTTGAGGCATTTATGTTCGGACTTATAAAAATAACGTAAAGTAAGTTTTGCTTTAAAACTAAATTTGAAATTGATAACATTTTTAAATGTAAATATGGCATATTAAATTTTTGCTTTTAATTTTCACTTAAGAACATTTTTTAGCGAGGCACATATTTCAAAAACGAAGATGGTGTAAATAAGGATTCATTTTTGAGCATTAATAGCTTTAACTTCAAATTAATCCTATTTTTAAAAATGTATATTATTGCCATTGATTTCATTTTTAACGTGTAATATTCTAGAAAAAATGGAAATGAATGAGCTCAGTCAGTTTGTGCATTGCCTCCGCTCATGGAACTTGCAGGCGAGGTTATTACTCAGGATAGAAGTGGCTGACCCCGAATCAGATCCCATTCGTCAGCGTCTAGTTCAATTCATTAGCGTGGTGCGGATCTACATTGTTCTGCTGGAACAAGGAGGAGTGACGCAGAACTTTCTTCAATGTCTTAGGGAAACATTCATACCTGCGATTTTCGGGCTCCTCAGCGACTGGGCGGTAAGTTCTGTATGCATCACATCCTTAGAGTAGTTTGGCTGGGTAGGGGGGGGGCGGTAAAAATGATAGGTAAAAACAGGTAAATGATATAATCATTACAATAAAGTTCATAATGGGACTCAAACATCTTTCACAGGTCTTCACCATGAGAGAGCTAGTTCATCCCGCCGTCCCCGTCCCTGCACCCTAGAATAGGGACTTTACGCACAACGGGCCCGGAAGAGGAAACTAACATGGACTCCTTCACAGCGTGGCAGTTTTAATATTAGAGCACTCAATTAAGCAATATTTATTTAGTTTCATCAAGTAGGATTTAATTACACTAATTATTCTTGAGAATAATACTTTTAGCACCCCTTCTCTGGGCGGGAGTTTCAATATTATTGCAACCAATTAACCAGTCATTGTTTCGTGCCATCGGGATACAATTTTTCAGAAAACATTAGTAAAGATAATATTTTTTTTTATTATTTCTACATCGATCAGATACATAAAGTAAATATTCTAACACACTTAAACTAATTAACAAATGCTTCTCTTTGTGATTTAAACAGTAGGATGAACAAAAGCATTTTACCGGAAAAAAATTGGCAAAAAATAAGCAAATTTGTTCCAGGTATAAAAAAATTTAAAGTTTGAGCCATTGGTTTCTTCTGCAGTGATTTTTCACCACCAATTAAAATTAGATGTAAGGCAGATATATTTTACTCCTACGAAAAAGGATAATGTTTGTTTCAAATTTCTTGTTCCAAATTTCACACAGAAAATTGAATCTAAAATGACAGCACGTATTTTTGATATAAAAGTGGAAAAATGTGGCATTTCATAATTACAGACCCATAGCTCTCTTTTTCCATTGTACTTAGAAATATTAAACTTAAAGTGATAGCTACAAAAACAGTTTTGTTTTAACTATATGTCAAAAAACTTAATAAGATTTTAATATGTACATTTTAAACTTGATGGATAATTGTTTAAAAAACTAGCTCGATAAATTAAAACATAAAACGTTTTAGGGAATTCATGTTACATGTATTCATTTGGAAAAATAAATAAAAAAAAAGGAACAAATCATTATTTTTTGTTTGCTTTTGGCAGACTAGTGATAAAATTCTTTTTAAACTGATACCTGTTACTTTTGTAATTGAATGCTTGTCTGCATAGAGCATAGTGAGCTGTTTTCATTAGAGTACTTTGTTCATATACCTTTTAACACATTCCCATTGGAATTAATTCAGATTTATATATTTACTAAATATAAATACTTCAATTTAACATTTTGTAAAAATTCTAGATAAGATACAAATATTTTTCTTCTAAGATGGATTTATAATGTAAAAATGGATTATCTCTCACAAACTCTACACGAGAATGAGGGGTTTGAAAATATGAAGAGTCTGACAATTTCATCAAATGTACATAATATCTAATTTCAGACAAAATCTTTCATTTTAGGGTTAGACTAATTCATTATAGAATCTACAGATTGAAGTGAAATGGAATTCAATTTAACTGCGGTTCTTCAGATGTGCACGTAAAAAGAATTTACACAAATAGCAGCGGAATATTTAAAATTTTTGAATATTTCACTTCAGTCAAATTAAATATTATTATGCAACACATGTTAATACATTCGTTATACAAGAATAAGAATGTTAAAAATTGGTTATCTTTATTTCTAAATAGTTTTACACAATAAATTTTATTTAAGAGATATTTTGAAAGCAAGTAGGTAGAAAAACTGATAAATTTTTTGACTTGTCTTTTACTTCACAATAATTTCCTAAAGTAAACTTTATTTTATGAGATATTTTGAAAGTAAATTCAAAGCTTCATGGTACATTTGATGGCATTATATTTTACAGTTAATTCAAATATATTAGTAGTCAATTATAATAATACAGCATATAGCATTTAGTGGAACTATATTTTGGTAAGGATGGAATGCGTAAATCATCCAACTGCCCTGCACCTCGCAACAAGCTAGCTTGAACTGCAGTGCATGCCGGAGCATCGGGGCCTTTATGGAAATGAAAAAGCAGACCAGCTGCCCTAAAAGCATTTGGCCCTAAGCCTGCGATCGGAATCACATGCGTGCTCCCAAAACCGCAATAAAACATAGAACTTAGGTGGCAAACCTATCCTGGAAATATTCAAGCTAGAAAATTAGTCGTCGGTTCTAGCAACACTCTTTCCTTCTCTCTCCTCAAATTGTATAGAAGTACAGGGGAAATAATTGTATTAACGGTTATTTTCGCGTTAAATAACATTATTTGCACGCAACAAAAACAATTAAAATGACAAATGTGCTACAAAACTAAACGCTGATATCATATTATTGAATAATATTTACAATAGCTGTTCCACTTTTGAATCAAAATATTGGTATGTTGTCTTATTCACCTAGATATTGTGGGTGGTTAAAATGGTAACCATGTTTTGTCTCCGTTTTTGACGTTGCCGGTCTTTGAAAAAAAGATATATAGGCAATAAAGCACGTTTTATAATGTGAGAATGTTTAAAAAATCCTAAATTATATGGGAAAAGCGAGTGTTTATAAGGACCATACACATTTTTAATCATAACCACTTGTGTACTTCAGTAATGGCAGTCAGTCGATTACGTTAATTCTTTAGAAGCGCCTGATATAACAAACAAATTATGAATCTTTATCTATGAAATGTGACCGAGAAGATTGTTTAGTAGTTGCTTTTGTTGCGCCTTTATTATACTTTACGCTTATCCATGTACTATAACTTTATTAAATTTTAACAATCGATATTTGTATTTTTGAAGAGGTGTTTTGACCTATATCTCTCAAGTTATGTGTTAGAAAAAGAAATACTTTTACGGTAATTCTACCTTAGTTAGAAAACTTTCTGTACAAACTTTAAACTAATTATATATCACATTTGTTTTACATGTACTAATTTGCCAGCATATCCACACTGCTTTATATGATATTCGGCATCCAAAAAAAAAAAAAAAAAAAAAAAAAAAAAATATTTATTTGCTTGTTTATTTCCGTTAGTTGAGCGCATTTAATCTTTAGTTTCGGAGGCCCATGTCGTAATTTCACTTTTTCTATATATCACCAATTTATACCTTTTTCTTATGACATATCATTAATGTGCCGCACTTTCACGTTGGTGTTCGGGATGAGCCATAATTACTATAAGGGCAAAATTATACGATGTATATATTTTACATTTATCATAGTACATTTTAGAACACACAAGTTCAAGTAACACTCTTTTCTTCTCTCTCCTCAAATTGTATAGAAGTACAGGGGAAGTCATTGCATTAACCCTCATTTTCGCTTAAGCAAAAGTGTGAAAAGTGGAAATCTATAAAGATTGTCTATTGGTAGAATGCAAATAACAGGATGAGGCGACTGCATCCTGTTTGAGTGCTCATCCCTGGTAGCAAAGCGATTTACTCTTCCTATAGCCATGGAATACTTGGGAATGGATGCTAACAATACAACCAAGATAATTCAAATTGTTCAAGGGACAGATTTTGTGACAGAATGAAGGTGTCTATTCCAGTGCCGTAGATATTGTTATTGTTGTTTCTTTTTTATTTGGTATATTTAAGAACATCTATAACATCTCAAATCAACAGCGTCCCATTCAAATCAGGGCATGAATTGGCTGATAATTTCTGCTCAAAGGCCGGTTCTTTTAGGCTTGAGATTCTTTATCGTGCCGTAAATGTACGACACGTGACCCAAGCCTTTACTTTCCTTTCGAAGGAAGGCATCTTAGGATTTCTACGATGAAAAAAATCCATCGGCTCTGTCCGGGTTTGAAACCGCGATCTTGAGTGCAGAAGACAAATATGGGTACCATATTCCACCAGGACCGACAGAATAGCATAAAAAGATTTATAGATTGACGTGCAAGAGGTCCGAAAAACCTCAATAAACCCCCGTGTTCTTATCTAATCTTCGCTGTTATAATACCGAGTAACATCACCCATAATAAACTATCTTCTTGTCTGAGTTCCTTTATGGTTGATCTTAACCAGGGAAACATGCTACTGTAAAATCGCTTTAGTCAAGCTGCATATTATTTACGTTCTTCTCTTAAATTTTAATTTTCAAGAAGGAACTGTGTTGTTTAAAAGTAACATGCAGTAAGCATAAGTTATGACTTTGCTTGTCATTTTATTACAAATTAAAATGTTATATCTATTCCTTCCTTCATGCAGTAAAATGAGGTATATTAAATTTTTTATTGTTACTCCTGACCACCGCCCCCCTTCACTTATCTCTCCTATCCCAACTCTCCGCTCTTTTCCATAACCAATAACGTTCTTTCTCCTGTCTTATCGCCGTTTAATGTGTTTGCATGTGTGCGTTCTATCTTAATTGTTTGCAAAGACTTAGTTACGCTCGAGCTACACTGCATTGCTGGTCGCCGCTCTAGAAGGAAATCCTCCTCCCAAAAGGTAAGATTATTCAAACAGAAGAGATTTTAATATGGGTACTGCCTGATTAAACTATAGATAACAAAATAATTATGTCAACGACGTTATTAATTATCTTGTGTCCTTCTCCCACTGGAACTCCCAGCTAACACCTAAAGCGTGTTATTTCTATTAGCAAAGACTCATTTGAACTTGAGACATTTATGTTCAGACATATAAAAATAACATAAAGTAATTATTTATTAAGGTGGCACATATTTCAAAAACGAAGATGTTGAAATTAAGATTTCATTTTTAGCATTGATAGCTTTAACTTCAAATTAATCCTGTCTATTAAAAATGTATATTATTGCCCATTGATTTCATTTTTAACCTGTAATGTTCTAGCTAAAAAATGGAAATGAATGAACTCAGCCAATTTGCGCAGTCCCTCCGCACATGGAGCTTGCAGGCGAGGTCATTACTCAGGATAGAAGTGCCTGACCTCGAATCCGAATACATGCGTCAGCGTCTAGAAGATTACATTGCCGTGGTGCGGATCTACATTGTTCTGCTAGAACAAGGAGCGGTGAAGCAGAGCTTTCTTCGATGTCTTAGGGAAACATTTATACCTGCAATTTACGAGCTCCTCAGCGAATGGGCGGTAAGTTCTGTATGCATCACATCCTTAGAGGAATTAGCTGGGGGGGGGGGGGACAGATGAAAGGTAAATGCAGGTAAACGATATAATCATTACAACAAAGTTCATAATGACACTCTATCATCTTCCACAGGTCCTCACCATGAGAGAGCTAGTTCATCCCGCTGTCCTCGTACTTGAACTCTTAGAATAGGGACCCTACACAGAAAGGGCCCGGAAGAGCAAACTATCCTGGACTCCTTCACAGCGTGGCAGTTTTAATATTAGAGCACTCAATTAAGCAATATTTGTTTTGTTTCTTAAAGTTATAGTTAATTGAAATAATTATTCTTGAGAATAATACTTTTAGCACCCCTTCCCTGGGCGGGAGTTTCAATATTATTGCAACCAATTAACCAGTCATTGTTTCGTGTCATCGCGATACAATTTTTCAGAAAACATTATTATAGATAATATTTTTTTTATTATTTCTTCATCGATCAGATACATAAAGTAAATATTCTAACACACTTAAACTAATTAACAAATTCTTCTCTTTGTGATTGAAACAGTAGGAAAAATTAAAAGCATTTTACCGGAAAAAAATTGGCAAAAAATAAGCAAATTTGTTCCAGGTATAAAAAAATTTAAAGTATGAGCCATTGGTTTCTTCTGCGGTGATTTTTCACCACTCAATTTAAATTATATGTAAGGCAGATATATTTTACTGCTACGAACAAGGATAATGTTTGCTTCAAATTTCTTGTTCCAAATTTCACACAGAAAATTGAATCTAAAATGACAGCACGTATTTTCGATATACCCCAGATTCGTGAGCTTATGCAGTATTACACCTTCCCTCAGTCGATGTCCGAGTTAGAGAATTCAGCGTATTTGGCATTTAAAAAGTAATAGAAGTCTTTCTTAATAACAAGAAATGTGTCAACTATAAAGAAATTGTGGCATAAATGTTAGAACATTTTAGAAATCTAGGCTATAATATGGGCGTTGAAGTGCAATTCCTCATTAGTCATATTGCTCACTTCCTGCGAACATTGGTGCAAATATTGAAGAATCAGATGAGGGGTTTCATGAAGATATGCAAACAATGGGCATCCGCTATCAATGCCGTTGGGACGTGTTAATGATGACTGGTTACTGTTGGTTTTTTTAAATGAACATATCACAGCTAAATGAAGTCTTCTTTTCCTAAAAGTGGACATATTTGGAAATTCATTATTATTGATATATAGCTTTCTTTTTCCATTGTACTCATTAATATTTAACTTAAAATAATAACTACAAAAACAATTCTGTCTTAACTATATGTCAAAAAACTTAATAAAATTTTAATATGCAAATTTTAAACTTGATGGAATATTGTTTAAAAAACTAGCTCGATAAATTAAAACATAAACGGGTTTTAGGGAATTCATGTTAAATGTATTGATTTGGAAAAATAAATAAAAAAAGAACAAATCATTATTTTTTTTATTTGCTTTTGGTAGACTAGTGATAAAATTCTTTTTAAAATTCCTGATACCTGTTACTTTTGTAATTGTATGCTTGTCTGCAGAGATCATGGTGAGCTGTTTCCATTAGAGTACTTTGTTTATATACCTTTAACACAGTCCGCATGGAATTAATTCATATTTATAAAGTTACTAAATATAAACAATCCCATTTAACATTTTGTAATAATCCTAGATCAGATACAATTATTTTTTTCTACGATGGATTTATAATGTAAAAATTGATCATCTCTGATAAACTCTACACAAGAATGAGGCATTTAAAAATATGATGAGTCTGACAATTTCATCAAATGTACATAATGTATAATTTCTGACAAAATATACAGCCTAAGGTTAGACTAATTCATTATAGAATTCACAGATTGAAGTGAAATGGTATTCAGTTTAACTGCGGTTCTTCAGATGTGCACGTAAAAAAGTAATTACCGAAATAGCAGTGGAACATTTAACATTTTTGAATATTTCAATTAAGTCAAATTAAAAATTATTATGCAACACACGTTAGTACATTCATCACACAAGAATGAGAATATTAAAAACTGGTTAAACTTTATTTCAAATTATTTATCACAATAAATCTAATTTTACGAAATATTTTGACAGTAAGTAGGTACAAAAACTGATACATTTTATACTGGTCTATTACTTCACAATAATTACCTAAAGTAAACATTATTTAAAGAGATATTTTGAAAGTAACTTCAAAGCGTAGTTATTTTTGTGTCGGGTTATACATTAATATGCTTTTCTTCTCTCAGATTAGGTGAAGATTAACATTCGCTGCAAAGAATTGAGGCCGATAAAACTTTTATGGAATCGACGTGAAATTGAGTTAGCTTAAATATTAAAATTCTGGAGAATAAACAACTACGGAACTAAATAACGAAGAGTCATTTATCGTCTCCTTTCGCATCGTAATCAAGGTCACTCAGCTAGCTCGCAGTAGTCAAAATCCAGCGAAACGCCATCAAGAGAGTTTCATGGAAGAAGAACGGAGTGGTCTGCTGCAGCCGTGGCGAATCCTGCGATCAGCGGGCATAAAGTAATCAGCACAGCTACCAGACAGACCAATTTCCATTCCCCGCCTTTTAAATTAGTATCAACGTGAATAAAGCACTACGGGAATTGGGTTGAACTTTCAATTTATTGCATACCTGAAAATTTTCGGACGTGCTGGGCATCCGTCACGATAGAGAAGTCTTCATTTATTTGCACTGTATACTTGTTCTTGGGGAAAGGTTCATTGCACTCGCTCGAAGATTTTAATTTTAATATTACCGTGACTTTAACTTTACTCTAGCACATATATATAACGTATCGCAATCGAATCCGACCCTTACGTGTAATTTTAATGTAATGCTTTATAATAACAATAAACACTTTGCTGTTAATAGTTTTAGTAACAATAAAGTATCGTAACCTTAGCAACAACTTAACGTAACTTTCACTTTACTATGTTAACCACGACGTATGTCTCTCATTGAACTGATCTCAATCACTAAATGACTGTATTTTAACAACTAGATGTTTCTCCCTGATCCGGCCGCAATAACTCGATGAATGTAGTAATACCAATTTTTTCTTGTTGTTATGTCTCTGAACTACTTACTTCTACTTCCCTTCTTAGAATCTTCGTACGTAATCTATCCTTATATTAGTCAATTACTGACATAATTTTACGCTTATTTGAATGTTGGCAATTTCTGTTGTTATTAAAATTAATTACCCATCTAATAACCAAGCCTGCGTCATAACAAATTTAATAAATAATTTTTGATGGTGATTGTTGTCAATACAATAATTCACTTAGATGTTACGTGAGATTTACTAAGATCAGAACCAGTAATTATATTTATTCAGGTCACTAATTGAACATACGTCAAATATATACCTTTCATCTATTATGCATCATGGGACATTTAATGACATTATAATTTACAGTGATTCAAATATATCAGTAATCAATTATAATTATACAGCAGATAGCATTTAGTGAAACTATATCGCCTTAATATTTCTTCTTCTTGCTTTATCTCGTTAATTATTGCACACTCCATTTTAAATTTTTGAACGTCCTGTCATGGCAAATACCTCTTCCTTCTTAGAAAACTTGGGTTTAATTGAAATATAAATTTAAAATATAATGAAATTTAAAGTAAATATTGATTTTAGCATATATAAATTCGATTTACAAACTACTGTATCTTAGTCCGATATTAAAAACACTGGGGCCGTTTGTGGATTAATTGGGCTGGTTGGTTGCAGTCCGCTCGCGGGAAGAGGGCTGTCGTGGATTAATTGTGTTTCTTTGAGTTCTGGGTTGGATGCCCCTAGTGTCGGGATTAGGAACCTTTACCTCAGGGAACTTCTGGAATTTTGTGACTCGTCTGAGTCAGAGGGAAGGGAAGGAAATCTATAAAGCTACATGGAAACACTGGAGTTCTTATCTGACGTCATTTAACTTAACAGAATACTGGATGGTTCGCGTAAGCTTGGAAATGTGTCGAACTGACTGAATTGTTCTTCTCCTACCGACTTCGCTCACTTGGATTTTGATTGTCTATTCTTTTGCCCGCTTATTTAAATTGACTATTACAGTTCCGTTCTCCGACTATCCAACCTTTAGCTATTAGCCTCGAATCCCGGACCGCTAACTTTTCACTGCTGTCGAAGTCCAGCTGCTCTCTCTCTAAGTTTCACTGCTGTCGAAGTCCTGCTGCTCTCTCTCTCCAAATCCCTCTGCTGTCGAAGTCCCTTCTGCTCTCTCTCTCTCTCTCTAGGTCTCTCTTGTTCTCTCGAAGTCCCTTACATTATATATCAGATGTAAAGTTTATTGTTTATTAGGAACCTCCCATCGTGAAAATTAAATCCGCGAAATTTATGGAGCTCAGTTCGATTCTATCTGCGTTATTGGTCCTTCCTTAATATCTATAATTATGCAGGCTCGCTCCGATTCGTTCAGTTTTGTAAGATTTCTATTGGTTGTGTGGGACCAATTTCTGGAAATACCTCTTGCGTTATAATATTTCTAAGAACGGACATTCGTGCCATAAATGTTGGGAAATTGTTATAATCTGACATCTCCTTTCACTTTCCTATCCTTTCAAATTTGCTCTCAATGAAATCTCGGCCATAAATAAGGAACATCTATTTGTTTTGCAAAGTCATGTCAAAATCTGTCGACGTTTGAATGTCATTGTCACGAGGGGTTATAAACTTGAGCTGTCATATGAGATTGACATTTGTTCCTTCTTCGAAAGAAATCCACCCGTAAAGTCATTAGTGCATTTACCCTTAGTTATAGAAAAAATATGTTTCGCTGCTTTTGTCTGCGTCTCGGTAAATGGTTTTCTTTAAACCCTTTGAAAAGAGAATTACCTCTTTTTAGAACATAACCCTTTTCCCCAAGGTCAAAACTTTTAACATTTCCAAGCTTAACGACCCGAACCGTTTTCCATTCACATAAATACACAATGGACCTTTATTACTGTTTAGCACAGGTGCTGTCTAATGACTACAAACTACATACATGTATCAGATCATATTTATGTTAATTATTACTAGCCTTAATTATAACAATGTTAGTTTAATCAAAGACGGCCTTTAATTCCGGCTACAACACAAAATTACTCCTTAATAATAATTGCGGTTCATACCATGCCCTAAATTATATTTATATGTCTATTGTGCAAAATTAAAGTTCAATCAGCAAGAAGACCAAAGATATTAAAGAAATAGTATGCATATAAGGAATGATATAATGTACGTTACATACCGCTGTTTAACGATAAAGATAACTAGTTATTGCTTAGCAGAGGACTGCCAAAGTAGAATAATGGTGTGATAGGTATCCGTGGTTTTATTAGCACTGCAGTGGCTATGATGTGGAATAAAGAAGAAAATTTTCTCCCCATGGGAAGGATATTCGTTTTTATTCACAAACAATGGAGAATGAGATCATAGTGGGTAACATTTTCTCTGAAAACCTGGAATTACATGCATATACGAATCTCAATAATAAGATGCAATTTGCTATTACAGGGATCCCTTGAGGTTGGTGACCATTTCCAAGGGTCTAGTGCGCTACACAGTATCCAGATGTGACCCAAATAGTAACTTACTTGCTCTTTAATACATGCAATATCAACTCCTGCCCAAGTTGTACCTGCATTCTCTCAATAATGAAGCGGCGTTAAATAACATCATTTGCACGCAACAAAAACAATTAAAATGACGAATGTGCTACAAACCTAAACGCTCATTGAGTGATATTTACAATTGCTATTCCACTTTTGAATCAAAATATTGGTATGTTGTCTTATTCACCTAGACATTGTGGGTGGCCTCAAATTGAAACCATGTTATCTCTCCGATTTTGAAGTTGCCAGTCTTTGAAAAAAGAGATATAGCCAATAAAGTACATTTTATAATGTGAGAATGTTTGAAAATTCCTAAATGACATTGGAAAAGCGAGTGTATTTAAAGATCATACACTTTTTTTAATCACAACCACTTTTCTGCATCAGTAATGGCAGTCAGCCAATTACGTGAATTCTGTAGAAGTGCCTAACATAACAAACAAATTATGATTTTTGATCATGAAACGTGACCGAGATGATTGTTTAGATGTTGCTTTTGTTGTGCCTTTGTTCTAATTCACGCTTATTCATGTACTATAATTTTATTAAATTTTAACAATCGATATTTGTATTTTTGAAGGAGTGTTTTGACCTATAATTGTCAAGTTAAGTGTTACAAAAACAAATACTTTTATGGCATTCATTAACTTAGATAGGAAACCTTCTGTACAAACTTTAAACTAATTACACAAAACATTTGTTTTACATGTACCAATTTTCCCGCATATCCACATTGCTTTACATGATATTGGGCATCCTAGAAAAATAAATTATTTATTTGCTTGTTTTACTCCATTAGTTGAGCGTATTTTACCTTTAGTTTCCGTGACCCATGTCGTAATATGACATATTTCTATATTTTTTCTTACGATATATCATTTATGTGCCGCACTTTCATGTTCGTGTTCGGGATGAGTCATAATTACTATAAGGACAAAATTCTCCAATGTATTTATTTTACATTTATCATAAGCAAATTTTAGAGACGGCAAGGATGGAATGCGTAAATCATCCAACTGCCCTGCACCTCGCAACAAGCTAGCTTGTACAGTAGTGCGTGTCGCGGCATACGGGCTTTTATGGAAATGAAAAAGCAAACCAGCTGCCCTAAAAAGCAGTTGGCCCTAAGCCTATGCTTGGAATCACATAAGTGCTCCCAAAATCGGGATAAAGCATGGAAGTTAGGTGGCAAAATATTCCTGGAAAATTTCAAGCTATAAAATTAGTCGTCGATTCAAGTAACACTCTTTTCTTCTCTGTCCTCAAATTGTATAGAAGTACAGGGGAAGTGATTGCATTTACGGTCATTTTGGATTCAGGAAACATGAGTGAAAAGTGGAAAATTTAAAGATGGTTTCTATTGGTAGAATGTGAATAACAGGATGAGGAGACTGCATTATTTTTGAGTGCTCATCCCTGGAAACAAAGGGATTTACCCTTCCTATAACCATGGAATACTTGGGAATTGATGCTAACAATTCAACATGATACTGCAAATTGTTCAAGGGACAGATTTGGTGACAGAACGAAGATGTCTATTCTAATCCAGAAGCATATTTTTTATTATTGTTTCTTTTTTATTTGATATATTTAAGGATCCTCTTTAACATTTCAGATCAAAGCGTCCCATTCAAATCAGGGCTTAAAATGGCTGACAGTTTATACTCAAAGGCCGTTTCTTTCAGGCTCAAGATCTTTTTCGTGTCGTAAAAGTTCGACACGTGACCCAAGGCTTTACTTCCCTTTCGAAGGAAGGCACACTTAAGATGTCTAAGACGGAAAAAATACATAAACCCTGGCCGTGTTTGCATCCGCGATCTTGGATGCAGGAGACAAGTATGGGTACCAATACATCTGCAGGTTCGGCAGAGCAGCACAAAAAGGTTTATAGATTGACTTGCAAGAGGTGCGAAAAACCGCATTAAATTCCCGTGTTCTTATCTTATCTTCGCTGTTATAATACCGAGTCAAATCACCCCTGATAAACTTTCTTTTTGTCTGAGTTCCTTTAAGCTTGATCTTAACCAGGGAGACGTGCTACTGTAAACTCGCTTTAGACAACCTGTATATTAAATACGTTCTTCACTAAAATTTTCATTCTCAAGAAGGAACTGTGTTGTTTAAAAGTGACACGCAGTAAGCATGAGTTATCACCTTGATTGTCATTTTATTATACATTAAGTTTTTATATCTATTCCTTCCTTCATGCAGTAAAATGAGGTATATTAAATTTTTTATTGTCACTGCTGACCACCGTTTTCCTTCACTTATGTCTCCTACCCAACTCCCCGCTTTTTCCATAACCAATAACGTTCTTTGTCCTATCTTAACTAGCGATATCGCCGTTTAATGTGTTTGCATGTGTGCGTTCTAATTGAATTGTTTGCAGAGACTTAGTTACGCTCGAGCTACACCGCCTTGCTGGTCGCCGTTCTACAAGCAAACCATCATCCGAAAGGTAAGCTATTCAAACAGAAGAAATTTTAATACGGGTACTGTCTGATTAATCTATAGATAATAAAATAATTGTGTCAACGACGTTATTAATTATGTTGTGTGCTGCTACCACTGGACCCCCCAGTTCACACATAAACCTTGATTATTTCTAATAGCAAAGACTCATTTGAACTTGAGGCATTTATGTTCAGACTTATTAAAATAACGTAAAGTAAGTTTTGTTTTAAAACTAAATTTGAAATTGATAACATTTTTAAATGTAATTATGGGATATTAAATTTTTGCTTTCAATTTTCACTTAAGAACATTTATTAGTGAGGCACTATTTCAAAAACGAGGATGGTGTAAATAAGGATTCATTTTTGAGCATTAATAGCTTTAACTTCAAATTAATCCTATTTTTAAAAATGTATATTATTGACATTGATTTTATTTTTAACGTGTAATATTCTAGAAAAAATGGAAATGAATGAGCTCAGTCAGTTTGTGCATTGCCTCCGCTCATGGAACTTGCAGGCGAGGTTATTACTCAGGATAGAAGTGGCTGACCCCGAATCAGATCCCATTCGTCAGCGTCTAGTTCAATTCATTAGCGTGGTGCGGATCTACATTGTTCTGCTGGAACAAGGAGGAGTGACGCAGAACTTTCTTCAATGTCTTAGGGAAACATTCATACCTGCAATTTTCGGGCTCCTCAGCGACTGGGCGGTAAGTTCTTTATGCATCACATCCTAAGAGCAATTTGGCTGGGTGGGGGGGGGGAGTAAAAATGAATGGTAAGAACAGATAAACCATATAATCATTACAATAAAGTTCATAATGGGACTCAAACATCTTTCACAGGTCTTCACCATGAGAGAGCTAGTTCATCCCGCCGTCCCCGTCCCTGCACCCTAGAATAGGGACCTTACGCACAACGGGCCCGGAAGAGGAAACTAACATGGACTCCTTCACAGCGTGGCAGTTTTAATATTAGAGCACTCAATTAAGCAATATTTGTTTTGTTTCATCAAGTTAGATTTAATTAAACTAATTATTCTTGAGAATAAAACTTTTAGCACCCCTTCCCTGGGCGGGAGTTTCAATATTATAGCAACCAATTAACCAGTCATTGTTTCGTGCCATCGGGATACAATTTTTCAGAAAACATTAGTAAAGATAATATTTTTTTTATTATTTCTTCATCGATCAGATACATAAAGTAAATATTCTAACACACTTAAACTAATTAACAAATGCTTCTCTTTGTGATTTAAACAGTAGGACAAATCAAAGCATTTTACCGGAAAAAAATTGGCAAAAAATAAGCAAATTTGTTCCAGGTATAAAAAAATTTAAAGTTTGAGCCATTGGTTTCTTCTGCAGTGATTTTTCACCACCAATTAAAATTAGATGTAAGGCAGATATATTTTACTGCTACGAAAAAGGATAATGTTTGTTTCAAATTTCTTGTTCCAAATTTCACACAGAAAATTGAATCTAAAATGACAGCACGTATTTTTGATATAAAAGTGGAAAAATGTGGCATTTCTTAATTACAGACACATAGCTCTCTTTTTCCATTGTACTTAGAAATATTAAACTTAAAGTGATAGCTACAAAAACAGTTTTGTTTTAACTATATGTCAAAAAACTTAATAAGATTTTAATATGTACATTTTAAACTTGATGGATAATTGTTTAAAAAA
Organism: Metallyticus violacea; assembly: GCA_030762175.1. Lineage (NCBI taxonomy): Eukaryota > Metazoa > Arthropoda > Insecta > Mantodea > Metallyticidae > Metallyticus > Metallyticus violacea. The sequence continues at coordinate 38,483,657 of CM060846.1, forward strand.
CTAGCTCGATAAATTAAAACATAAAACGTTTTAGGGAATTCATGTTACATGTATTCATTTGGAAAAATAAATAAAAAAAAAGGAACAAATCATTATTTTTTGTTTGCTTTTGGCAGACTAGTGATAAAATTCTTTTTAAACTGATACCTGTTACTTTTGTAATTGAATGCTTATCTGCATAGAGCATAGTGAGCTGTTTTCATTAGAGTACTTTGTTCATATACCTTTTAACACATTCCCATTGGAATTAATTCAGATTTATATATTTACTAAATATAAATACTGCAATTTAACATTTTGTAAAAATTCTAGATAAGATACAAATATTTTTCTTCTAAGATGGATTTATAATGTAAAAATGGATTATCTCTCACAAACTCTACACGAGAATGAGGGGTTTGAAAATATGAAGAGTCTGACAATTTCATCAAATGTACATAATACCTAATTTCAGACAAAATCTTTCATTTTAGGGTTAGACTAATTCATTATAGAATCTACAGATTGAAGTGAAATGGAATTCAATTTAACTGCGGTTCTTCAGATGTGCACGTAAAAAGAATTTACACAAATAGCAGCGGAATATTTAAAATTTTTGAATATTTCACTTCAGTCAAATTAAATATTATTATGCAACACATGTTAATACATTCGTTATACAAGAATAAGAATGTTAAAAATTGGTTATCTTTATTTCGAAATAGTTTTACACAATAAATTTTATTTAAGAAATATTTTAAAAGCAAGTAGGTAGAAAAACTGATAAATTTTTTGACTTGTCTTTTACTTCACAATAATTTCCTAAAGTAAACTTTATTTTATGAGATATTTTGAAAGTAAATTCAAAGCTTCATGGTTCATTTAATGGCATTATATTTTACAGTTAATTCAAATATATTAGTAGTCAATTATAATAATACAGCATATAGCATTTTGGTAAGGATGGAATGCGTAAATCATCCAACTGCCCTGCACCTCGCAACAAGCAGCTTGAACTGCAGTGCATGCCGGAGCATCGGGGCCTTTATGGAAATGAAAAAGCAGACCAGCTGCCCTAAATGCATTTGGCCCTAAGCGAGCGATCGGAATCACATGCGTGCTCCCAAAACCGCAATAAAACATGGAACTTAGGTGGCAAACCTATCCTGGAAATATTCAAGCTAGAAAATTAGTCGTCGGTTCAAGCAACACTCTTTCCTTCTCTCTCCTCAAATTGTATAGAAGTACAGGGGAAGTAATTGTATTAACGGTTATTTTCGCGTTAAATAACATTATTTGCACGCAACAAAAACAATTAAAATGACAAGTGTGCTACAAAACTAAACGCTGATATCATATTATTGAATAATATTTACAATAGCTGTTCCACTTTTGAATCAAAATATTGGTATGTTGTCTTATTCACCTAGATATTGTGGGTGTTTCAAATTGTAACCATGTTTTGTCTCCGTTTTTGACGTTGCCGGTCTTTGAAAAAAAGATATATAGGCAATAAAGCACGTTTTATAATGTGAGAATGTTTAAAAAATCCTAAATTATATGGGAAAAGCGAGTGTTTATAAGGACCATACACATTTTTAATCATAACCACTTGTGTACTTCAGTAATGGCAGTCAGTCGATTACAGTAATTCTTTAGAAGCGCCTGATATAACAAACAAATTATGAATTTTTATCTATGAAATGTGACCGAGAAAATTGTTTAGTAGTTGCTTTTGTTGCGCCTTTATTATACTTTACGCATATCCATGTACTATAACTTTATTAAATTTTAACAATTGATATTTGTATTTTTGAAGAGGTGTTTTGACTTATATCTGTCAAGTTAAGTGTTACAAAAGAAATACTTTTATGGTAATTCTACCTTAGTTAGAAAACTTTCTGTGCAAACTCTAAACTAATTATATATCACATTTGTTTTACATGTACTAATTTGCCAGCATATCCACAATGCTTTATATGATATTCGGCATCCAAAAAAAATATTTGCTTGTTTATTTCCGTTAGTTTAGCGCATTTAATCTTTAGTTTCGGATGCCCATGTCGTAATTTCACTTTTTCTATATATCACCAATTTATACCTTTTTCTTATGACATATCATTAATGTGCCGCACTTTCATGTTGGTGTTCGGGATGAGCCATAATTACTATAAGGGCAAAATTATACGATGTATATATTTTACATTTATCATAGCACATTTTAGAACACACAAGTTCAAGTAACACTCTTTTCTTCTCTATCCTCAAATTGTATAGAAGTACAGGGGAAGTCATTGCATTAACCCTCATTTTCGCTTAAGCAAAAGTGTGAAAAGTGGAAATCTATAAAGATTGTCTATTGGTAGAATGCAAATAACAGGATGAGGCGACTGCATCCTGTTTGAGTGCTCATCCCTGGTAGCAAAGCGATTTACTCTTCCTATAGCCATGCAATACTTGGGAATGGATGCTAACAATACAACCAAGTTAATTCAAATTGTTCAAAGGACAGATTTTGTGACAGAATGAAGGTGTCTATTCCAGTGCCGTAGATATTGTTATTGTTGTTTCTTTTTTATTTGGTATATTTAAGAACATCTATAACATCTCAAATCAACAGCGTCCCATTCAAATCAGGGCATGAATTGGCTGATAATTTCTGCTCAAAGGCCGGTTCTTTTAGGCTTGAGATTCTTTATCGTGCCGTAAATGTACGACACGTGACCCAAGCCTTTACTTTCCTTTCGAAGGAAGGCATCTTAGGATTTCTACGACCGAAAAAAATCCATCGGCTCTGTCCGGGTTTGAAACCGCGATCTTGGGTGCAGAAGACAAATATGGGTACCATACTCCACCAGGACCGACAGAATAGCATAAAAAGATTTATAGATTGACGTGCAAGAGGTCCGAAAACCCTCAATAAACCCCCGTGTTCTTATCTAATCTTCGCTGTTATAATATCGAGTAACATCACCCCTAATAAACTTTCTTCTTGTCTGAGTTCCTTTATGGTTGATCTTAACCAGGGAAACATGCTACTGTAAACTCGCTTTAGTCAAGCTGCATATTATTTACGTTCTTCTCTTAAATTTTAATTTTCAAGAAGGAACTGTGTTGTTTAAAAGTAACATGCAGTAAGCATAAGTTATGACTTTGCTTGTCATTTTATTACAAATTAAAGTGTTATATCTATTCCTTCCTTCATGCAGTAAAATGAGGTATATTAAATTTTTTATTGTTACTGCTGACCACCGCCCCCCTTCACTTATCTCTCCTATCCCAACTCCCCGCTCTTTTCCATAACCAATAACGTTCTTTCTGCTGTCTTATCGCCGTTTAATGTGTTTGCATGTATGCGTTCTATCTTAATTGTTTGCAAAGACTTAGTTACGCTCGAGCTACACTGCATTGCTGGTCGCCGCTCTAGAAGGAAATCCTCCCAAAAGGTAAGATTATTCAAACAGAAGAGATTTTAATATGGGTACTGCCTGATTAAACTATAGATAACAAAATAATTATGTGAACGACGTTATTAATTATGTTGTGTCCTTCTCCCACTGGAACTCCCAGCTAACACCTAAAGCGTGTTATTTCTATTAGCAAAGACTCATTTGAAATTGAGACATTTATGTTCAGACATATAAAAATAACATAAAGTAATCATTCATTAAGGTGGCACATATTTCAAAAACGAAGATGTTGAAATTAAGATTTCATTTTTAGCATTGATAGCTTTAACTTCAAATTAATCCTGTCTATTAAAAATGTATATTATTGCCCATTGATTTCATTTTTAACCTGTAATGTTCTAGCTAAAAAATGGAAATGAATGAACTCAGCCAATTTGCGCAGTCCCTCCGCACATGGAGCTTGCAGGCGAGGTCATTACTCAGGATAGAAGTGTTTGACCTCGAATCCGATTACATGCGTCAGCGTCTAGAAGATTACATTGCTGTGGTGCGGATCTACATTGTTCTGCTAGAACAAGGAGCGGTGAAGCAGAGCTTTCTTCGATGTCTGAGGGAAACATTTATACCTGCAATTTACGAGCTCCTCAGCGAATGGGCGGTAAGTTCTGTATGCATCACATCCTTAGAGGAATTAGCTGGGGGGGGACAGATGAAAGGTAAATGCAGGTAAACGATATAATCATTACAACAAAGTTCATAATGACACTCTATCATCTTCCACAGGTCCTCACCATGAGAGAGCTAGTTCATCCCGCCGTCCTCGTCCTTGCACCCTAGAATAGGGACCGTACACAGAAAGGGCCCGGAAGAGCAAACTATCCTGGACTCCTTCACAGCGTGGCAGTTTTAATATTAGAGCACTCAATTAAGCAATGATTTTTTTGTACTCATTAATATTTAAATGAAAATGAATTGTATAGAAACAGTTTCGTCTTAATTATATGTCAAAAAACCTAATAAGATTTTGATATGTACATTTAAAACTTGATGGAATATTGTTTAAAAAACTAGTTCGATAAATTAAAACATAAAAAAGTTTTAGGGAATTCGTGTTAAATGTATTCATTTGGAAAAATAAATAAAAGAAGAACAAATATTTTTTTTGTTTGCTTTTGGCAGACTAGTGATAAAATTCTTTTGAAAATTCCTGATACCTGTTACTTTTGTAATTGCACGCTTGTCTGCAGTGAGTGTTTTCATGAGATTACTTTGTTTATATACCTTTAACACATTCCCATTGGAATTAATTCAGATTTATAAGTTTACTAAATATAAATACTCCAATTTAACATTTTGTAAAAATTCTAGATCAGATACAATTATTTTTTTAAGATGGATTTATAATGTAAAAATTGATCATTTCTGACAAACTGTACACAAGAATGAGGCATTTGAAAATATGAAGAATCTGACAATTTCATCAAATGTACATAATATATATTCAGACAAAATATTTTATCATAGGGATAGACTAATTCATTATAGAATCCACAGATTGAAGTGAAATGGTATTCAGTTTAACTACGGTTCTTCAGATGTGCACGTAAAAAGTAATTACACAAATAGCAGTGGAACATTTAACATTTTTGAATATTTCAATTAAGTCAAATTAAAAATTATTATGCAACACACGTCAGTATATTCGTCACACAAGAATGAGAATATTAAAAACTGGTTTATCTTTATTTCAAATATTTTATCACAATAAGTTTTATTTAACGAAATATTTTGACAGTAAGTAGGTACAAAAACTGATACATTTTATACTTGTCTATTACTTCACAATAATTACCTAAAGTAAACTTTATTTAAAGAGATATTTTGAAAGTAACTTCAAAGCGTAGTTATTTTTGTGTCGGGTTATACATTAATATGCTTTTCATCGCTCAGATTAGGTGAAGATTAACATTCGCTGCAAAGAATTGAGGCCGATAAAACTTTTATGGAATCGACGTGAAACTGAGTTGGCTTAAATATTAAAATTCTGGAGAATAAACAACTACGGAACTAAATATCGAAGAGTCATTTATCGTCCCCTTTCGCATCGTAATCAAGGTCACTCAGCTAGGTCACAATAGTCAAAATCCAGCGAAACGCCATCAAGAGAGTTTCATCGAAGAAGAACGGAGTGGTCTGCAGCAGCCGTGGCGAATCCTGCGATCAGCGGGCATAAAGTAATCAGCACAGCTACCAGACAGACCAATTTCCATTCCCCGCCTTTTAAATTAGTATCAACGTGAATAAAGCACTTCGGGAATTTGGTTGAAGTTTCAATTTATTGCACCCCAGAAAATTTTCAAACGTGCTGGGCATCCGTCACGTTAGAGAAGTATGTATTTATTTGCACTGTATACTTGTTCTTGGGGAAAGGTTCATTGCACTCGCTCGAAGATTTTAATTTTAATATTACTGTGACTTTAACTTTACTCTAACACATATATAATAACGTATCGCGATCGAAAATCCGAACCTTAGGTATAACTAATGTAATGCTTTACAATAACAATACACACTTTGCTGTTAATAGTTTTAATAACAATAAAGTATCGTAACCTTAGCAACAACTTAACGTAACTTTCACTTTACTATGTTAACCAGGACTTATGTCTCTCATTGAACTGATCTCAATCACTTAATGACTGTATTTTAATAACTAGATGTTTCTCCCTGATCCGGCCGCAATAACTCGATGAATGTAGTAATACCAATTATTTCTTGTTGTGATGTCTCTGAACTACTTAGTGCTACTTTCCTTCTTAGAACCTTCGTACGTAATCTATCCTTATATTAGTCAATTACGGACATAATTTTACGCTTATCTGAATGTTGCAAATTTCTGTTGTTATTGAAAATAATTACCCATCTAATAACCAAGTCTGCATCATAACAAATTTAACAAAATAAGCTTCTGAAAAATTCTTGACTGTACAATGATTCAATTACATTTTACGTGAGATTTACTAAGATCAGAACCAGTAATTACATTTATTCAGGTCACTAATTGAACACATATCAAATGTGTACCTTTCATATATTATGCATCATGGGACATTTAATGACATTTCATTTTACAGTTGATTCAAATATATTAGTAGTCAATTATAATAATACAGCATATAGCATTTAGTGAAACTATACATTGGTAAGGATGGAATGCGTAAATCATCCAACTGCCCTGCACCTCGCAACAAGCTAGCTTGAACTGCAGTACGTGCCGGAGTATCGGGGCCTTTATGGAAATGAAAAAGCACACCAGCTGCCCTAAAAACATTTGGCCCTAAGCCTGTGCTCGGAATCACATACATGCTCCCAAAACCGCAATAAAACGTAGAACTTAGGTGGCAAACCTATCCAGGAAAAATTCAAGCTTGAAAATTAGTCGTCGGTGCAAGCAACACTCTTTCCTTCTCTCTCCTCAATTTGTATAGAAGTACAGGGGAAGTCATTGTATTAACGGTCATTTTCGATTCAGGAAACATGTGTGAAAATTGGAAATCTATAAAGATGTTTTCTATTGGTAGAATGTGTAAACAGGCTGAGGAGACTGCCTCCTGTTTGAGCGCTCATCCCTGGTAACAAAGAGATTTAGTCTTCCTATAACCATGGAATACTTGGGAATAGATGCTAACAATGCAACATGATACTGCAAATTGTTCAAGGTACAGATTTTGTGAAAGAATGAAGGCGTGTATTGCAATCCAGTGACAAGTTTTTATTATTGTTTCTTTTTTATTTAAATTTTAGGACGCTCTATAACATCTCATGTATTCAGCGTCCCATTCAACTTAGGGCTTGAAATGGCTAACAATTTCTACTCAAGGGCCTCTTTTTCTGGCCTGAGAATCTTTGTCGTTCCGTAAATGTACAACACGTGACCCAGGGCTTTGCTTCCCTTGCGATGGAAACCATACTTATGAGATGTACGCGCCGAAAAAACCCTCGGTTTTGGTCGGATTTGAATCCGCGATCTTGGGTACAGGAAACAAGTATGGGTACCACTACATCACCAGAACCTACAGAGTAGCACAATAAGCTTTATAGATAGACGTGCAAGAGGTTCGAAAACCTCAATAAATCCGCGTGTTTTTATCTTATCTTAGCTGTTATAATACGGAGTCACATCACCCCTAATAAACTATCTCTTTTACTGAGTTACTTAAAGGTCAAACATTCTTCTGTAAACTCGCTTTAGTCAAGCTGTATAATATCTTAGTTCTTCTCTTGACTTTACGTTTTCTAGAAAGAACTGTATTGTTTAAATGTAACACACAGTGAGCAGGAGCTGTGACCTTGATTGTCATTTTATTACCAATTAAAGTTTTATATCTATTCCTTCCTTTACGTAGCAAAATGAGGTATAACATTTTTTTATTATTATTCCTGACCACCCATTCTCTTTACTTATCTCTGCCATCCCACTCCTCGCTCTTTTCTATTACCAACAGCCATCTTTGGTCGGTCTTCACTAGCGATATTGCCGTTTAATGTGTTTGTGTGTGTCATTCTGTTGAATAGTGTGCAAAGGCTCTGTTTCGCTCGAGATAAACTGATTTTCTGGTCGCCGCTATACAATCTCATCATCCTCCCTAAGGTAAGATTATTCGCCTATTCAAACTGAAGAGATTTTAATATGGATATTGTCTGATTAATCTATAGAGAATTATTTCAACAACCATATTACTTATTTGTCAGTGACAGTAATGTATGAAATCTGTTTAAACTAACTTATTGACGAATAGCGCAGCATTTGGCTTGACCAAAATTGTCCAGGGAATAGATATGGAATTCGGGGAGGTACAAATTGACCTATGAGTAATGTTAACACGATACTGGTTGGAATATTTCGCGCGGCTATCCATGGATAAGTCATTTTATATTGGGTATAAAAGGGAGATATTTTGACTAAAAGTTGCGCTGTCTCAGAATTTTCCGGACCCGGATTAGTGTGTCTGCCGTCGCCCGGAAATCAGCGGAAGAGCGGCCTGAGAACCAAGTATCACTTCCGCCAATAACGAGGTTTGACTGTAAATCACCACGCGGGAGATACAGATACAATATTATGGCTTCCATTAAGAATGCTGTTGAAATAACAATCTCTTCGCATTCGACACCATTTGGTGAACGTCGTAAATTTACGTGTTTGCCAAAATAACCTTTTCTGGGGTCCGACGTGTTTGTAGGTTGAAAGCATTCCCCTACACTAAATATTTACCTTCTAAGCCTAGGTTCCCATGCTAGTGTCTTCCTTTAGGACGCCTGTTTTCTTAATCGGCGTTTAGTTTATATATGACAAGCGTCGATACCAATGGATACTATGTTTCTCACTATTCCTGTTGAATGCAATGAAACATTGACTGTCTTCAGTCGGCAAAAACCTTTTCAAGCATTTACAAAGGGAAAAAGGAGCCTACCCTCTTGTAGAGCGAACTCGTTGCCATAACTTCCAGAACGACCTGACAAGGATTTACCTAAAGCAGCGAAAGTATGTGAGTATGTTTTTTGTTAACGCCTTTTAAAGTTAACCTTTGTAAAGTTTATTCTATCGAGATATATATATATATATATATATATATATATATATATATATATATATATATTTATTTATTCATACAAAAATAATTGGTGCAGTTTTTTAGTGGAATAATAATAAAGGTTAAATAAATGGAAGAATATCTCGGTTAGCTCTTATCTCGGAACTCAGGGTTTTGTCCCAATTGCGGGATGAGAATGGAATGGATAGGACTAATGGTGGCTGAAATGAAGTTTAGCGGACAGCAAAATACTTCTCTGTATGGAGATATATCTATGGCAGAGGAATTGTGGAATTTTCTGCTTCCTGTAGCTGGTGCGTAAGGAATATGCGGAAGAAGCCTCGTCCTCGGTTGAATCTTCCAGCAAATCCTATCTTCTCCTGGCCTATCCTGTTCCATGTGTATCAGTGTTAAGCGTGTACTCAACATTAGGTGTTGCTCTTTGGGGAATACTGGTATTTTAGTTGCGGAGCCCCGGGGACTGGGTAAAGCGAAAGGAAGAGGTTTAGCCCTCGGAACAAGCATATATAAATACACTGTGACGTCACTCCAACCGTCACGAGTGGCGCATTCTCATGAGCGGGAGGTCTGGTGTTCGATTCCCTTCAGGACTGTACTCCCTGACGAGTTTTTTTCCAGGTCTAGTCCTCATAAATGGAAAACCCGGGAGGTACCCTAAACTTCGGCCTGGAATGTTTCTTTCTGTAAAAAAATTCTTTCCCAAAATATCATTTCATCTCATGTATCATCAGTGTTCACCGCCTGAAGTAATAAAAACGGAGTTGAACACCATTAAAAAACAAAAAAACAAAAAAAAAAAAAGAAAAAACTTGATTCACTGGGCGCTTGTGCAAGAACTATATATTTGCCTAATAGAATTATTTTTATCCATTCCCGTTATTTTTATTTTTATTCCAATTGTACTCCTCGTAATTTATCCTTATATTAGTTAATTACTGACATAATTTAAACGTATCTGAATATTTGATTTTCTGTTGTTATTAAAAATAATTACCCGTCTAATAACCAAATCTGTATCATAACAAACTTAACAAAATAACCTTTTGAAAGTAGCTTTTGACAGCACTATGGCTCAATTAGATTTTACGTAAGATTTACTAAGACGAAAACCAGTAATTAGATTTATTCAGCTCACTAATTGAACATACATAAAATTGTATACTTTTCATCCTATTAAGCATCATGGGACATTTAATGACATTACATTTTACAGTTGATTCTAAATACATTAGTGGTGAATTATATATAATATAGCATTTAGTGAAACAACACTTTGCATTTGATTTTTTTTAACTTTACCTTTCATACCAATATGCAGAGGGTATCAAAATGAATACACATTTCAAGCACAGAAAAAATATGTTAACATAATAAAACAGAAACCACACAAAAAGAAAATAATGCGCCCTGATCACGTTAGACTTTTACAGTTGCAACAATTGCTCAAAATGCCCACCATCGGCGATGACATAGTTCTGAGTAAGTTCAACGACTGACTGAGCAACGTTTGCGAAATTGTCCTCAGCGATTGCAGCACATGCCGATTCAATTTCTTCCCGAAGTGCTGCCAGTGTAGGTGGATTTCTGCGGTATACAACATACTTTACAGTTCACCATATGTAGAAGATCAATGGAGCTAGATCCGCAGAACGCAGTGGAAGCTCAATCGGACCTCTTCGTCCTATCCAGTGCCTTGAAAGATTGTCATTAATGTACGCACGTACATCTCGGTGGTAGTGTGGTGGTGCACCATTCTGTTGGAAGTAATATTCCTCATTTCCATAGAGTGTATGAATCACGGGTAAGACGGATGTGCGTATTCAGGTACGCAGTGCCTGTTACTTTCCTTGAACAAGAATAGTCCAATTAGAGCCCTAGATGACTACCGACACCAAACATTAATTCCAGGTAAATTAACAGCCTTTCTCAAATTAACTTGTGGATTGTTTCCACACCAGTAGACACATTTATGCCGGTTAATAATTTCGTTCAAATTAAATTGTGTTTCATCAAACCAAACAATATTCCCTATGAAGGGGCTCATCCCCCTGCACCATGTTCCGAAACCACTCATACTACTGACTTCTCCGATCAGGATCATCTTCATATATTGCATACAAAAGTATCGAGTTGAAAACTTTCAACTTTGCTGTTTTAATAATACGACGTATGCTGGTTTGACTAATCCCAGTCTCACATGCCCATTGCTTTGTGGATTTCTGCAGTAAGTGCTCAAAACGTTCCAGAACCATAGCCAAGGACTTGGGGCTTGTTGCAGTGTGGGGTCTCCCAGATCTGCCCTTGTGATCATCGCATACGGTACCATGAGTCTCAAATTTATCTCGAATACGTGCAATTGTTACTCGCGTTGGCGGTTCTGTTCTGTACACACGTCTCCATTGCCTTTGAGCTTCAACAACATTCTTGATTTTCCAATACCACTTCAAAATTGCTTTCCTCTGTGCAAACAATAATCTTGGTTCCATTTTGTTGTAGCAAGGCTAACGTAATGTGAGTCACATCTGTTTATAGAACACCATACAATAATCTGGACTTAAGTTCATTGTTGATTTATCTGTCACATAGCAACTCTATCACAATGTATGTGAGTCACATTTGTTTACAATACATCATACTACACATTACTGTTGTTTTTCGATCCAACTTCGAAATATATTAAAGAAATATTTACTCTGAAAGTGTGTATACATTTTTTGGCAACCTCCATATACCATGGAACATTTAATAACATTACATTTTACATTTTATTTAAATTGTTTACCTGCGTTCATATATAATATGGCATTTAATGAAATCATAAGTTGCAGTCGATTTTAACTTTATCTTTTTTCCAAATACACATTCTGGAACATTTAATAAATTTACAGTTTTATTTTATTTTAATTATATGATTCGTCAATCATGTATCATATAGCATTTAATGAAAATATACTTAACTGTTGGTTTTTAACTTTATCTTTTATCCAAATATACGTGGAAACATTTATTAGCATTACATTTTACCATCGATATTAACTATAGTACTAGTCAATCAGATAAATTGGAGCATTAAATAAACCCACATTTTGCAACTACTATGTTGGAGGGGCATTGTTCATTGACGGATTCATTATTTCCATTAATGATTTTATTTGATTTTTTCCCCTTAATTACTATTCATGTCAATCTTCTTCCATTTACTTTAATTTTATTAATTATTTTCTGTTTGCTTTAAGAATAACATTACAATTAATGAAATCCTTCTAGTCACATGATTCCATTTTTTCCCTAGTACACCTATCTACTTCCTTATCTCGTTCTTTATTTAACGTCATCACCAATATATCTTATTTCTGCTACTTATGCTTTCGTTCTATATCGAATTTTCGCTGACCTAATTTACAAATGTTTAACTCATTCTCGATTCTTTTAATTTAGCTATCTCTTTTCCTATCCGATTCTTTATGTAACGTTATTAATATCTCATTACTGCTATTTATGCATTCATTTTATAACGAATTTTCGTTGACATGATTAGAAATATTGTGCTCTTTCTTGAATGTTTTAATCTCCAGTTATCTATTTCCCTATCAGCTTCCTTTGTCATATAACTGACATGTTCAATTCTATCTTATTCTTATACTCCGCAGATATAATTTATATAGCTTGTCTTTTTATATACATATATTTACATGCTTATTGCTTTTAAGTTATATCGTTTATTCATTTCTTTCCATTTACTTTCTGGTAGTAATTTCTCTTTGGGTACCGAATTGCTTCCTTATGATCCCAAGGAGACCGCCATAGAGGAGGTTCGGTTTCTTCTGTCCTGGGTTCGTACCCATTTTCCTCCGCGTATGTGCTTGATCTCTGAACTCGCGCGTTTGTAAACTTCATTTCGACATTAGGCCCTGCAAGTGGTGCCTCAAAACAGTTATCTAGCTTTCAGTAATTTGCGTAGACTTCTGCCCTTATCCCGAAAGAACTCTGGTTCCCATCCCGGTCACTATTTTGTCCTTCCCTCTAATTCTTCTTGACATCTGTCTGCTCATGCTTTGGTTCGTTGCCCTATATCTGCTGACCGATGCTTTTCCATTCCCTGTGATTTTTCATTTTCCTCCCCATTTTATCCTATGCTAGGTTCCTCATCATTTAATTTTTCTCCTCTGGTTCTTTTCGGCACTTATCACATATTTCGCCCTATTGCAGTTATGGTATTTCATGGCCTCTATTTCCTGCTTATCGTTTCTGAATTCCTCGGCCTTTTCTTCATACTTCCTCCTCACACCGATGCTTGGTCATTTTTCGATTTTCTCTTTTGTTCTTATTACTTACCATTATATCCATACCTTGGTTCTTTGTAGAAATTACTATGCATTTTCTCGATATTTTTTTTTTTTTCGTAGAGACTATAAATGATTTATTTTCACCATTATTTGTTGTAATTATTATTCTTTTCTCTTGCTCCTTGGTAGGGATCTTTCATAGATTTCAAATGCTGCTCCAGCATTTGACACATTGTTTCAATTAAATATCTATTCGGCTGTCTCGGATGACTACCTTTGGTTATTCCCGTGTTCGTGTTCGTGCCCGCTCTCGTCCATTTTTCGTACCATCTTTTCCGCTCTGTTTTTATCATTCATTTTTAAATATTCTATCCTCCATTCCTCTGTTATCATCTGGCTCATTGTCTCTCTCTGTCCCGCCATAATGGTTTTACCGCTTCTAAAAATACGAAATATTTACTTTCCCAAATGCATTTTATGATTCTATAGCTATGTTAAGCGCCCCTGATAATTTCAATTGTTCTGTACCTTAACTTTTAATTTTTCCACTGTTGACTGCTTGGTGCTTACAAGTGCTGATAATCGGCATTCCTGAAGAAGTCTTTCCACGATAGATGTATTTTATTTATCCCGGTTTCAGACTTTACTTTTGCGGAAGTTTTGACCGTAAGATTTGCGCTTACTGTTGGTCCCTCTGTGATATTCAGCTACCATCGTGGTGTGCTAGACTCGGTTTTCAAGGTCGTCTCGTCCGTACAGATCGCTCGTATCCGGCTATCCGGGTTTCCTCAGCTCTCGAAGCTTGGTCTACAAAGTCGAAGTTCTCTTCTTCCTTGTCCACGATAGTCCAATACTTCCTTCCCCTTCTACGAAAGCCCACAGGTCGGTCACCAATTTGGAACGGTATAAATGGCTGATGAAGTTTTCTCGGGATAATTATGGAATGTTTTTAATGACTTGGAGTCATTAGGAAAAGAAAGGGGTTCTTGACATGAAAAAAGCACTTCGAGATTCTAGTTGAAGTCTCAATTTATTTAACACTTGACAATTTTAAGACGTACTGGGCGTCAGTCACGAATGAGAAGTCTTAGTGTATTTTCGCTGCATACTGGTCCTCGGGACAAGGTTTTTTGCTCTTGCTGGAAGATTTTAATTATAATATTACCGTGACTTTAACTTTACCGTAATACATATGTAATAACGTATCGCGATCGAAAATCTGACCCTTACGTGTAACTTTAATGTAATACTTTATAATAGCAATAATCACTTTGCTGTTAATGCTGTATAATAATAATAATAATAATAATAATAATGATGATGATGATGATGATGACGGTCGTAACCTGAGCAATAACTTGACATGACTTATACGTTACTATGCTAACGATGACTATGTCTCTTATGGAATCGATCTCCATTAGCAAATGACTGATATAATAAATAGATGTTTCTCCCCGAATCGGCCGCAATAATGATGAATGTAGTAATGTTTATTATTTTTTAAGGTGAAGTTTCTCAACTACTTACTTCTACTACTACTACTACTTCTTCCCTAAAGGCTCGAAAAACATCCCTCTTTATACTCGATACAAAATCTAATTGCCTGAATTAATTCCTCCTCCTCTAAATTTTATTTCATGAAATATTCGGGAACTCAGTTCAACCCTAGATTTTTACGGAATATCACAAAATATCCTTCATATTACATGTCCATTCTTATTCATTAAATTTGAGAGAGGTTTATTGGTTGAAAGCATTCCCTTACACTAAATATTTGCCATCTAAGCCTAAGTTCCAATGCTAGTGTCTTCCTTTAAGACGCCTGTTTTCTCAATCGGCGTTTCTTTTAAATTTGACAAGCGTCGACACCTATTGATACTATGTTTCTCACTGTTCCTGTTGAATGCAATGAAACATTGGATGTCTTCAGTGGGCAAAAACATTTCTGAAGCATTTACAAAGGGGAAAAGAGTCTACCCTCTCGGAGGGAACTCATTGTCATAACTTCCTGAAGGGCGCGACACGGATTTACCTAAAGCAGCGACAGAAGGTGAGCATGAATATTGTTAATGCGGTATGCCTTTTATGGCAGATTTACAGAAATGTAACCCTTTGTAGAGGGCACTGCTTTTTATACCAAGAAACGCACACACACGCATATATATATATATATATAGAAAGAATACACAACATGTAGAAACAATCAATCATAATATTAAAATAATGATTATAACATGTGTGACAGTTATTCCGTGCTAAAAAGCGATGATAAAAAATTCCTCTAATTAATTGCAGTAATCATCATTATAATCGTAATTCTCTATACAAGAAACCTGACTAAATGCATAAGTTGGAATTATTAGGTGTGTATGTTTAATAATTGGCATTGAATGATGTTTCAAAGGGACAAGAATTTGTTAATGACACGGGTGGTTTTATATATATAACAAATTCGAAAATGTGGTGAGTGTTTTGGGGTTTATTCAGTGAAACCATGCAACCCAATGTGTTCACTTTAGAGGGTGGAACTGCCATTGCCGTAAGTGACAGAAATCACAACCATCGTTTTTCATTTGACTTAAAAACTGGAAAATTCTTAGTGTGAACGCAAAATGGAACGCCGATGAAGATAAATCACAGTAACTAACAAAAAATTCATTCTGCAATCAAAGAAAGCCCATAGGCCCTAGAAACAAACATGCAACATAACATCTTGCGTTCGGCGAAATGTGTACAAGAGTAAAAGGAGAACCCTTCCTGCATTACCCACAACCCGTGAAGCCGCCATTGACATCTGAGGAATTGAATGGATTTTACGACTTCAGTGTTAGAATCTCTCACCGTTCTGTGTGAAAATATGCAGGTATTGTAATACTTACGTACCTATCTCTGTTACAGTTTGTGTAAGTGTATCAAATTATACATTGATGTTAACTTTCCAATATTGCACAAAGTACTGGCTTCAGCTATATGCTGCATATGTTACTACGTTCTTGTTGTGTTTTGTTTGTTGTTCAACCACAGAAGATTTTGCAATAAATCTGCCCCTTCTAAGTCTGAAAAAGTGGAAATAGCTGGTTAAGTCCCAATTTTTTTTAAATTATACTTTCCTCACCATTTTGACAACCTGATCTCCTACTCCACAATTAACTGTCATTAGTTAACTCGGCAATTTATATGTGGATTTAAGGATTATCTTATCTTATTCCGCAATCTACAAACCTCCCTAGCCGCTCTAATTTCAATAACTTCCTTAAGAATAAATTTACACGAGAAAACATTAATTGCATAAGGTCATATAAGACACCTGCTTTCAGTTTCTAACTCTCTGCATCACAAATCCCTGTACAATTACTTGTCTGTGTATCCAGGTGTAATTTACCACACAATGACTTAAATTTCCGTGATTCAACTTGGAGCCGGGTTCCCAATAGGAGCTAGCTAGTCTGTCGTTTTTCCTCAAATCCACATAACAAAAGCACCGTCCAATTTCTTCTCTGAAGAAAGACAGCTTATCGCTACCTAACACTTATCTCTGATGTGTATTAATCAGCGCTCTGGAGAAGCAAGCGGTTTCAGACCTTCATGGCGTGTCTCAGCGAACTTTAGTTCGTAGTTAAACTCATTTTTAAATCTCTACAGCATAAACTCAATAAGAACAAAATGTTCTACTTTTACCATTCCTAGATAGTAGGCTTTTATTTCTACAATAACGCCATTGAAAGTACCGTAACAATAAAGTTTTTCAGGAAATTCCGCCACTGATTTCAATGGCATGAAACAAAGTACTCATCGGTTCTGTCCCTTCTTCTCCTCCAGTTCTTCACTTTATTATCTGGAGAAAGGCAGATGCGAACATTCTCTCTCTTCGGAGATAAAAACCGTAATAAAGAGAAAGAACGTCAAATGTATGACTTGTGTTAGCAATTTGAAAACTAAGCTTAGTTCAACTACCACGTAGGGCGTGAAATTGCATACTGGAATGGCAGACTTTTACTCGTTAGAGGTATCAATGATTAAGATAAAAGAACTGCATTTTCCTGCACATGGAGCGGACCGGCAGCAGAAAGTGCAGCTCCCCGTGCCACTGAAAACGTGCATAGAAGATTTATTTTATCCCTCCCGAGTCAGTAACATGTATAGCATGCACTTTCGCAACCTTGTGGTCTGAAATGTGCGCAAATTTGTAGCAGAATATGCTGATGTTAGTTTGAAATCCATTTTTTGTGCTAACTTTGCAAAAAGATTTTCGCAACGAAATTTCAAATTGAAAAGCGATAGCATCCGCATTTTCCTGTGTTTAGCTTTCTTGTCCAATATTAATCCCGTAAGTTTCATTGTTACCTGCCACCATCAGATCTGGTCCATGTGCGGGGAAAGAACCGATAGGTATATTAAGGTAAAATGAATGGTCAATGGTTTTGCACCATGGATATAGAAATAAACTGTATATTATTTTCGACAAGATATTTATACTATTCTCTAGACTTTTTCAATCTCTTATTTCTCAAATGTTTCATTTATTCCTACATGCATCATTGATTCACATAGTATGCACCAGCGTTATTCAAGTGATTCTCTAAGTGTTTTCCGGGAATACGGCCATGTTTTCTTTTATTTTATTCCAATTGGATATCCGTAAACAATGAAATTTCCTGTAAGTGTACATTTAACTGAAGTCAATCTTGATTTAATGAGCGATAAGTGGGGTTGTTTAATATCTTTTAACCGACTGTATTCAATTTCTTCTAACTCTGCTGTCTGTAAGTAAAGATTTTACATCCTATGTGAATGAAAAATTTCGTAAAATGTCTGTTTACATTTCCTACTGAAAAGTTTCCGTTAATTTTATCTCACCTTCTATCAGCCAATTTTTATTTTTCTTTCTTTCTCTCATTAAATATTAAACACACTATTTTAAATTATTGAACGTCCTGTCGTGGCAAATGCATCTTCCTTTTTAGAAAATTCGGGATTAATATAAAATATAAATTTAAAATATAATGAAATTGAAAGTAAATATTGATTTTAACACATATAAATTCGATTTACAAGCTACTGTATCTTAGTGCGATATTAAAAACACAAAATTACTCGTTAATAATAATTGCGGTTCATACAATTGCCTAAATAATATTTATATTTCTATTGTGCAAAATTAAAATTAAATCAGCATGAAGACCAAAGATATTTAAGAAATAGTATGCATATTAGGAATGATATAATGTACGTTACATACCGCTGTTTAACGATAAAGATAACCAGTTATTGCTTAAAAGAGGACTGCAAAAGTAGATTAATGGTCTGATAGGTATCAGTGGTTTTATTAGCGCTGCAGTGGCTCTGATGTGGAATAAAGAAGGAAATTTTCTCCCCATGCGAAGGATATTCGTTTTTATTCACAAACCATGTCGAATGAGATCATAATGCGTAACATTTTCTCTGAAAACCTAGAATTACATGCATATACGAATCTCAATAATAAGATGCAATTTGCTATTACAGGGATCCCTTGAGGTTGGTGACCCTTTCCAAGGGTCTAGTGCGCTACACAGTATCCAGATGTGACCCAAATAATAACTTACTTGCTCTTTAATACATGCAATATCAACTCCTGCCCAAGTTGTTCCTGCATTCTCTCAATAATGAAGCGGCGTTAAATAACATTATTTGCACGCTACCAAAACAATTAAAATGACCAATGTGCTACAAATTTAAACGTTCACTGAGTGATATTTACAATTGCTATTCCACTTTTGAATCAAAATATTGGTATGTTGTCTTATTCACCTAGTCATTGTGGGTGGCCTCAAATTGAAACCATGTTATGTCTCCGATTTTGACGTTGCCAGTCTTAAAAAAAAGAGATATAGCCAATAAAGTACATTTTATAATGTGACAATGTTTGAAAATTCCTAAATGCCATTCGAAAAGCCAGTGTTTATAAAGATCATACACTTTTTTTTAATCACAACCACTTTTCTGCATCAGTAAAGGCAGTCAGTCAATTACGTGAATTCTGTAGAAGTGCCTAACATAACAAACAAATTATGATTTTTGATCATGAAACGTGACCGAGATGATTGTTTAGATGTTGCTTTTGTTGTGCCTTTGTTCTACTTCACGCTTATTCATGTACTATAACTTTATTAAATTTTAACAACCGATATTTGAAATTTTTGAAGGAGTGTTTTGACCTATAATTGTCAAGTTAAGTGTTACAAAAACAAATACTTTTATGGCATTCATTAACTTAGATAGGAAACCTTCTGTACAAACTTTAAACTAATTACACAAAACATTTGTTTTACATGTACCAATTTTCCCGCATATCCACATTGCTTTATATGATATTCGGCATCCTAGAAAAATAAAATATTTATTTGCTTGTTTTACTCCATTAGTTGAGCGTATTTTACCTTTAGTTTCCGTGACCCATGTCGTAATATGACATATTTCTATATTTTTTCTTATGATATATCATTTATGTGTCGCACTTTCATGTTCGTGTTCGGGATGAGTCATAATTACTATAAGGACAAAATTCCCCAATGTATTTATTTTACATTTATCATAAGCAAATTTTAGAGACGGCAAGGATGGAATGCGTAAATCATCCAACTGCCCTGCACCTCGCAACAAGCTAGCTTGTACAGTAGTGCGTGTCGCGGCATACGGGCTTTTATGGAAGTGAAAAAGCAAACCAGCTGCCCTAAAAAGCAGTTGGCCCAAAGCCTATGCTTGGAATCACATACGTGCTCCCAAAATCACGATAAAACATGGAAGTTAGGTGGCAAAATATTCCTGGAAAATTTCAAGCTATAAAATTAGTCGTCGATTCAAGTAACACTCTTTTCTTCTCTGTCCTCAAATTGTATAGAAGTACAGGGGAAGTCATTGCATTTACGGTCATTTTCGATTCAGGAAACATGAGTGAAAAGTGGAAATCTATAAAGATGGTTTCTATTGGTAGAATATGAATAACAGGATGAGGAGACTGCATTATTTTTGAGTGCTCATCCCTGGAAACAAAGGGATCTACCCTTCCTATAACCATGGAATACTTGGGAATGGATGCTAACAATTCAACATGATACTGCAAATTGTTCAACGGACAGATTTGGTGACAGAATGAAGGTGTATATTTAAATCCAAAAGCATATTTTTTATTATTGTTTCTTTATAATTTGGTATATTTAAGGATCCTTTTTAACATTTCAGATCAAAGCGTCCCATTCAAATCAGGGCTTAAAATGGCTGACAGTTTATACTCAAAGGCCGTTTCTTTCAGGCTCAAGATCTTTTTCGTGTCGTAAAAGTTCGACACGTGACCCAAGGCTTTACTTCCCTTTCGAAGGAAGGCACACTTAAGATGTCTAAGACGGAAAAAATCCATAAACCCTGGTCGTGTTTGCATCCGCGATCTTGGATGCAGGAGACAAGTATGGGTACCAATACATCTGCAGGTTCGGCAGAGCAGCACAAAAAGGTTTATAGATTGACGTGCAAGAGGTGCGAAAAACCGCATTAAATTCCCGTTTTCTTACCTTATATTCACTGTTATAATACCGAGTCAAATCACCCCTAATAAACTAACTTTTTGTGTGAGTTCCTTTAAGGTTGATCTTAACCAGGGAGACGTGCTACTGTAAACTCGCTTTAGACAACCTGCATATTAAATACGTTCTTCTCTAAAATTTTCATTCTCAAGAAGGAACTGTGTTGTTTAAAAGTGACACGCAGTAAGCATGAGTTATCACCTTGATTGTCATTTTATTATACATTAAGTTTTTATATCTATTCCTTCCTTCATGCAGTAAAATGAGGTATATTAAATTTTTTATTGTCACTCCTGACCACCGTTTCCCTTCACTTATGTCTCCTACCCAACTCCCCGCTCTTTTCCATAACCAATAACGTTCTTTGTCCTATCTTAACTAGCGATATCGCCGTTTAATGTGTTTGCATGTGTGCGTTCTAATTGAATTGTTTGCAGAGACTTAGTTACACTCTAGCTATACCGCCTTGCTGGTCGCCGTTCTACAAGCAAACCATCATCCCAAGGGTATGTTATTCAAACAGAAGAAATTTTAATACGGGTACTGCCTGATTAATCTATAAATAATAAAATAATTATGTCCACGACGTTATTAATTATGTTGTGTGCTGCTACCACTGGACCCCCCAGTTCACACATAAACCTTGATTATTTCTAATAGCAAAGACTCTTTTGAACTTGAGGCATTTATGTTCGGACTTATAAAAATAACGTAAAGTAAGTTTTGTTTTAAAACTAAATTTGAAATTGATAACATTTTTAAATGTAATTATGGCATGTTAAATTTTTGCTTTCAATTTTCACTTAAGAACATTTATTAGCGAGGCACATATTTCAAAAACGAAGATGGTGTAAATAAGGATTCATTTTTGAGCATTAATAGCTTTAACTTCAAATTAATCCTATTTTTAAAAATGTATATTATTGCCATTGATTTCATTTTTAACGTGTAATATTCTAGAAAAAATGGAAATGAATGAGCTCAGTCAGTTTGTGCATTGCCTCCGCTCATGGAACTTGCAGGCGAGGTCATTACTCAGGATAGAAGTGGCTGACCCCGAATCAGATCCCATTCGTCAGCGTCTAGTTCAATTCATTAGCGTGGTGCGGATCTACATTGTTCTGCTGGAACAAGGAGGAGTGACGCAGAACTTTCTTCAATGTCTTAGGGAAACATTCATACCTGCGATTTTCGGGCTCCTCAGCGACTGGGCGGTAAGTTCTTTATGCATCACATCCTAAGAGCAATTTGGCTGGGTGGGGGGGGGAGTAAAAATGAAAGGTAAAAACAGTTAAACGATATAATCATAAAAATAAAGTTCATAATGGGACTCAAACATCTTTCACAGGTCTTCACCATGAGAGAGCTAGTTCATCCCGCCGTCCCCGTCCCTGCACCCTAGAATAGGGACCTTACGCACAACGGGCCCGGAAGAGGAAACTAACATGGACTCCTTCACAGCGTGGCAGTTTTAATATTAGAGCACTCAAT
Organism: Metallyticus violacea; assembly: GCA_030762175.1. NCBI lineage: Eukaryota > Metazoa > Arthropoda > Insecta > Mantodea > Metallyticidae > Metallyticus > Metallyticus violacea. The sequence goes on from CM060846.1 coordinate 38,505,997, forward strand.
TAAGCAATATTTGTTTTGTTTCACCCAGTTAGATTTAATTAAACTAATTCTTGAGAGTAATAATTTTAGCACCCCTTCCCTGGGCGGGAGTTTCAATATTATTGCAACCAATTAACCAGTCATTGTTTCGTGCCATCGGGATACAATTTTTCAGAAAACATTAGTAAAGATAATATTTTTTTTTATTATTTCTTCATCGATCAGATACATAAAGTAAATATTCTAACACACTTAAACTAATTAACAAATGCTTCTCTTTGTGATTTAAACAGTAGGATGAACCAAAGCATTTTACCGGAAAAAAATTGGCAAAAAATAAGCAAATTTGTTCCAGGTATAAAAAAATTTAAAGTTTGAGCCATTGGTTTCTTCTGCAGTGATTTTTCACCACCAATTTAAATTGGCAGATATATTTTACTGCTACGAAAAAGGATAATGTTTGTTTCAAATTTCTTGTTCCAAATTTCACACAGAAAATTGAATCTAAAATGACAGCACGCATTTTTGATATAAAAGTGGAAAAAAGTGGCATTTCATAATTACAGACACATAGCTCACTTTTTCCATTCTACTTAGAAATATTAAACTTAAAGTGATAGCTACAAAAATAGTTTTGTTTTAACTATATGTCAAAAAACTTACTAAGATTTTAATATGTACATTTTAAACTTGATGGATAATTGTTTAAAAAACTAGCTCGATAAATTAAAACATTAAACGTTTTAGGGAATTCATGTTACATGTATTCATTTGGAAAAATAAATTAAAAAAAGGAACAAATCATTATTTTTTGTTTGCTTTTGGCAGACTAGTGATAAAATTCTTTTTAAACTGATACTTATTACTTTTGTAATTGAATGCTTGTCTGCATAGAGCATAGTGAGCTGTTTTCATTAGAGTACTTTGTTCACATACCTTTTAACACATTCCCATTGGAATTAATTCAGATTTATATATTTACTAAATATAAATACTTCAATTTAACTTTTTGTAAAAATTCTAGATAAGATACAAATATTTTTCTTCTAAGATGGATTTATAATGTAAAAATGGATTATCTCTCACAAACTCTACACGAGAATGAGGGGTTTGAAAATATGAAGAGTCTGACAATTTCATCAAATGTACATAATATCTAATTTCAGACAAAATCTTTCATTTTAGGGTTAGACTAATTCATTATAGAATCTACAGATTGAAGTGAAATGGAATTCAATTTAACTGCGGTTCTTCAGATGTGCACGTAAAAAGAATTTACACAAATAGCAGCGGAATATTTAAAATTTTTGAATATTTCACTTCAGTCAAATTAAATATTATTATGCAACACATGTTAATACATTCGTTATACAAGAATAAGAATGTTAAAAATTGGTTATCTTTATTTCTAAATAGTTTTACACAATAAATTTTATTTCAGAGATATTTTGAAAGCAAGTAGGTAGAAAAACTGATAAATTTTTTGACTTGTCTTTTACTTCACAATAATTTCCTAAAGTAAACTTTATTTTATGAGATATTTTGAAAGTAAATTCAAAGCTTCATGGTACATTTAATGGCATTATATTTTACAGTTAATTCAAATACATTAGTAGTCAATTATAATAATACAGCATATAGCATTTAGTGGAACTATATTTTGGTAAGGATGGAATGCGTAAATCATCCAACTGCCCTGCACCTCGCAACAAGCTAGCTTGAACTGCAGTGCGTGCCGGAGCATCGGGGCCTTTATGGAAATGAAAAAGCAGACCAGCTGCCCTAAAAGCATTTGGCCCTAAGCGAGCGATCGGAATCACATACGTGCTCCCAAAACCGCAATAAAACATGGAACTTGGGTGGCAAACCTATCCTGGAAATATTCAAGCTAGAAAATTAGTCGTCGGTTCAAGCAACACACTTTCCTTCTCTCTCCTCAAATTGTATAGAAGTACAGGGGAAGTAATTGTATTAACGGTTATTTTCGCGTTAAATACCATTATTTGCACGCAACAAAAACAATTAAAATGACAAATGTGCTACAAAACTAAACGCTGATATCATATTATTGAATAATATTTACAATAGCTGTTCCACTTTTGAATCAAAATATTGGTATGTTGTCTTATTCACCTAGATATTGTGGGTGGTTCAAATTGTAACCATGTTTTGTCTCCGTTTTTGACGTTGCCGGTCTTTGAAAAAAAGATATATAGGCAATAAAGCACGTTTTATAATGTGAGAATGTTTAAAAAATCCTAAATTATATGGGAAAAGCGAGTGTTTATAAGGACCATACACATTTTTAATCATAACCACTTGTGTACTTCAGTAATGGCAGTCAGTCGATTACGTTAATTCTTTAGAAGCGCATGATATAACAAACAAATTATGAATCTTTATCTATGAAATGTGACCGAGAAGATTGTTTAGTAGTTGCTTTTGTTGCGCCTTTATTATACTTTACGCTTATCCATGTACTATAACTTTATTAAATTTTAACAATCGATATTTGTATTTTTGAAGAGGTGTTTTGACCTATATCTGTCAAGTTATGTGTTAGAAAAAGAAATACTTTTACGGTAATTCTACCTTAGTTAGAAAACTTTCTGTACAAACTTTAAACTAATTATATATCACATTTGTTTTACATGTACTAATTTGCCAGCATATCCACACAGCTTTATATGATATTCGGCATCCAAAAAAAAAAAAAAAAAAAATATTTATTTGCTTGTTTATTTCCGTTAGTTGAGCGCATTTAATTTTTAGTTTCGGAGGCCCATGTCGTAATTTCACTTTTTCTATATATCACCAATTTATACCTTTTTCTTATGACATATCATTAATGTGCCACACTTTCACGTTGGTGTTCGGGTTGAGCCATAATTACTATAAGGGCAAAATTATACGATGTATATATTTTACATTTATCATAGTACATTTTAGAACACACAAGTTCAAGTAACACTCTTTTCTTCTCTCTCCTCAAATTGTATAGAAGTACAGGGGAAGTCATTGCATTAACCCTCATTTTCGCTTAAGCAAAAGTGTGAAAAGTGGAAATCTATAAAAATTGTCTATTGGTAGAATGCAAATAACAGGATGAGGCGACTGCATCCTGTTTGAGTGCTCATCCCTGGTAGCAAAGCGATTTACTCTTCCTATAGACATGGAATACTTGGGAATGGATGCTAACAATACAACCAAGATAATTCAAATTGTTCAAGGGACAGATTTTGTGACAGAATGAAGGTGTCTATTCCAGTGCCGTAGATATTGTTATTGTTGTTTCTTTTTTATTTGGTATATTTAAGAACATCTATAACATCTCAAATCAACAGCGTCCCATTCAAATCAGGGCATGAATTGGCTGATAATTTCTGCTCAAAGGCCGGTTCTTTTAGGCTTGAGATTCTTTATCGTGCCGTAAATGTACGACACGTGACCCAAGCCTTTACTTTCCTTTCGAAGGAAGGCATCTTAGGATTTCTACGATGAAAAAAATCCATCGGCTCTGTCCGGGTTTGAAACCGCGATCTTGAGTGCAGAAGACAAATATGGGTACCATATTCCACCAGGACCGACAGAATAGCATAAAAAGATTTATAGATTGACGTGCAAGAGGTCCGAAAAACCTCAATAAACCCCCGTGTTCTTATCTAATCTTCGCTGTTATAATACCGAGTAACATCACCCATAATAAACTATCTTCTTGTCTGAGTTCCTTTATGGTTGATCTTAACCAGGGAAACATGCTACTGTAAACTCGCTTTAGTCAAGCTGCATATTATTTACGTTCTTCTCTTAAATTTTAATTTTCAAGAAGGAACTGTGTTGTTTAAAAGTAACATGCAGTAAGCATAAGTTATGACTTTGCTTGTCATTTTATTACAAATTAAAGTGTTATATCTATTCCTTCCTTCATGCAGTAAAATGAGGTATATTAAATTTTTTATTGTTACTCCTGACCACCGCCCCCTTCACTTATCTCTCCTATCCCAACTCTCCGCTCTTTTCCATAACCAATAACGTTCTTTCTCCTGTCTTATCGCCGTTTAATGTGTTTGCATGTGTGCGTTCTATCTTAATTGTTTGCAAAGACTTAGTTACGCTCGAGCTACACTGCATTGCTGGTCGCCGCTCTAGAAGGAAATCCTCCTCCCAAAAGGTAAGATTATTCAAACAGAAGAGATTTTAATATGGGTACTGCCTGATTAAACTATAGATAACAAAATAATTATGTCAACGACGTTATTAATTATGTTGTGTCCTTCTCCCACTGGAACTCCCAGCTAACACCTAAAGCGTGTTATTTCTATTAGCAAAGACCCAATTGAACTTGAGACATTTATGTTCAGACATATAAAAATAACATAAAGTAATCATTTATTAAGGTGGCACATATTTCAAAAACGAAGATGTTGAAATTAAGATTTCATTTTTAGCATTGATAGCTTTAACTTCAAATTAATCCTGTCTATTAAAAATGTATATTATTGCCCATTGATTTCATTTTTAACCTGTAATGTTCTAGCTAAAAAATGGAAATGAATGAACTCAGCCAATTTGCGCAGTCCCTCCGCACATGGAGCTTGCAGGCGAGGTCATTACTCAGGATAGAAGTGCCTGACCTCGAATCCGAATACATGCGTCAGCGTCTAGAAGATTACATTGCCGTGGTGCGGATCTACATTGTTCTGCTAGAACAAGGAGCGGTGAAGCAGAGCTTTCTTCGATGTCTTAGGGAAACATTTATACCTGCAATTTACGAGCTCCTCAGCGAATGGGCGGTAAGTTCTGTATGCATCACATCCTTAGAGGAATTAGCTGGGGGGGGGGGGGGGGGACAGATGAAAGGTAAATGCAGGTAAACGATATAATCATTACAACAAAGTTCATAATGACACTCTATCATCTTCCACAGGTCCTCACCATGAGAGAGCTAGTTCATCCCGCTGTCCTCGTACTTGAACTCTTAGAATAGGGACCCTACACAGAAAGGGCCCGGAAGAGCAAACTATCCTGGACTCCTTCACAGCGTGGCAGTTTTAATATTAGAGCACTCAATTAAGCAATATTTGTTTTGTTTCTTAAAGTTATAGTTAATTGAAATAATTATTCTTGAGAATAATACTTTTAGCACCCCTTCCCTGGGCGGGAGTTTCAATATTATTGCAACCAATTAACCAGTCATTGTTTCGTGTCATCGCGATACAATTTTTCAGAAAACATTATTATAGATAATATTTTTTTTATTATTTCTTCATCGATCAGATACATAAAGTAAATATTCTAACACACTTAAACTAATTAACAAATTCTTCTCTTTGTGATTGAAACAGTAGGAAAAATTAAAAGCATTTTACCGGAAAAAAATTGGCAAAAAATAAGCAAATTTGTTCCAGGTATAAAAAAATTTAAAGTATGAGCCATTGGTTTCTTCTGCGGTGATTTTTCACCACTCAATTTAAATTATATGTAAGGCAGATATATTTTACTGCTACGAAAAAGGATAATGTTTGCTTCAAATTTCTTGTTCCAAATTTCACACAGAAAATTGAATCTAAAATGACAGCACGTATTTTCGATATACCCCAGATTCGTGAGCTTATGCAGTATTACACCTTCCCTCAGTCGATGTCCGAGTTAGAGAATTCAGCGTATTTGGCATTTAAAAGTAATAGAAATCTTTCTTAATAACAAGAAATGTGTCAACTATAAAGAAATTGTGGCATAAATGTTAGAACATTTTAGAAATCTAGGCTATAATATGGGCGTTGAAGTGAAATTCCTCATTAGTCATATTGCTCACTTCCTGCGAACATTGGTGCAAATATTGAAGAATCAGATGAGGGGTTTCATGAAGATATGCAAACAATGGGCATCCGCTATCACTGCCGTTGGGACGTGTTAATGATGACTGGTTACTGTTGGTTTTTTTAAATGAACATATCACAGCTAAATGAAGTCTTCTTTTCCTAAAAGTGGACATATTTGGAAATTCATTATTATTGATATATAGCTTTCTTTTTCCATTGTACTCATTAATATTTAACTTAAAATAATAACTACAAAAACAATTCTGTCTTAACTATATGTCAAAAAACTTAATAAAATTTTAATATGCAAATTTTAAACTTGATGGAATATTGTTTAAAAAACTAGCTCGATAAATTAAAACATAAACGGGTTTTAGGGAATTCATGTTACATGTATTCATTTGGAAAAATAAATAAAAAAAGAACAAATCATTATTTTTTTTATTTGCTTTTGGTAGACTAGTGATAAAATTCTTTTTAAAATTCCTGATACCTGTTACTTTTGTAATTGTATGCTTGTCTGCAGAGATCATGGTGAGCTGTTTCCATTAGAGTACTTTGTTTATATACCTTTAACACAGTCCGCATGGAATTAATTCATATTTATAAAGTTAGTAAATATAAACAATCCCATTTAACATTTTGTAATAATCCTAGATCAGATACAATTATTTTTTTCTACGATGGATTTATAATGTAAACATTGATCATCTCTGATAAACTCTACACAAGAATGAGGCATTTAAAAATATGATGAGTCTGACAATTTCATCAAATGTACATAATGTATAATTTCTGACAAAATATACAGCCTAAGGTTAGACTAATTCATTATAGAATTCACAGATTGAAGTGAAATGGTATTCAGTTTAACTGCGGTTCTTCAGATGTGCACGTAAAAAAGTAATTACCGAAATAGCAGTGGAACATTTAACATTTTTGAATATTTCAATTAAGTCAAATTAAATATTATTATGCAACACACGTTAGTACATTCATCACACAAGAATGAGAATATTAAAAACTGGTTAAACTTTATTTCAAATTATTTATCACAATAAATCTAATTTTACGAAATATTTTGACAGTTAGTAGGTACAAAAGCTGAAATGTTTTTGACTGGTATTTTACTTCACAATAATTACCTAAAGTAAACTTCATTTTAAGAGATATTTTGAAAGTAACTTCAAAGAGTAGTTCTTTTTGTGTCGGGTTATACATTAATATGCTTTTCATCGCTCAGATTAGGTGAAGATTAACATTCGCTGCAAAGGAATGAGGCCGATAAAACTTTTATGGAATCGACGTGAAACTGAGTTGGCTTAAATATTAAAATTCTGGAGAATAAACAACTACGGAACTAAATAACGAAGAGTCATTTATCGTCTCCTTTCGCATCGTAATCAAGGTCACTCAGCTAGCTCGCAGTAGTCAAAATCCAGCGAACTCCATCAAGAGAGTTTCATGGAAGAAGAACGGAGTGGTCTGCAGCAGCCGTGGCGAATCCTGCGATCAGCGGGCATAAAGTAATCAGCACAGCTACCAGACAGACCAATTTCCATTCCCCGCCTTTTAAATTAGTATCAACGTGAATAAAGCACTACGGGAATTGGGTTGAACTTTCAATTTATTGCATACCTGAAATTTTTCGGACGTGCTGGGCATCCGTCACGATAGAGAAGTCTTCATTTATTTGCACTGTATACTTGTTCTTGGGGTAAGGTTCATTGCACTCGCTCGATAATTTTAATTTTAATATTACCGTGACTTTAACTTTACTCTAGCACATATATATAACGTATCGCAATCGAAACCGACCCTTACGTGTAATTTTAATGTAATGCTTTATAATAACAATAAACACTTTGCTGTTAATAGTTTTAGTAACAATAAAGTATCGTAACCTTAGCAACAACTTAACGTAACTTTCACTTTACTATGTTAACCACGACGTATGTCTCTCATTGAACTGATCTCAATCACTAAATGACTGTATTTTAACAACTAGATGTTTCTCCCTGATCCGTCCGCAATAACTCGATGAATGTAGTAATACCAATTTTTTCTTGTTGTTATGTCTCTGAACTACTTACTTCTACTTCCCTTCTTAGAATCTTCGTACGTAATCTATCCTTATATTAGTCAATTACTGACATAATTTTACGCTTATTTGAATGTTGGCAATTTCTGTTGTTATTAAAATTAATTACCCATCTAATAACCAAGCCTGCGTCATAACAAATTTAATAAATAATTTTTGATGGTGATTGTTGTCAATACAATAATTCACTTAGATGTTACGTGAGATTTACTAAGATCAGAACCAGTAATTATATTTATTCAGGTCACTAATTGAACATACGTCAAATATATACCTTTCATCTATTATGCATCATGGGACATTTAATGACATTATAATTTACAGTGATTCAAATATATCAGTAATCAATTATAATTATACAGCAGATAGCATTTAGTGAAACTATATCGCCTTAATATTTCTTCTTCTTGCTTTATCTCGTTAATTATTGCACACTCCATTTTAAATTTTTGAACGTCCTGTCATGGCAAATACCTCTTCCTTCTTAGAAAACTTGGGTTTAATTGAAATATAAATTTAAAATATAATGAAATTTAAAGTAAATATTGATTTTAGCATATATAAATTCGATTTACAAACTACTGTATCTTAGTCCGATATTAAAAACACTGGGGCCGTTTGTGGATTAATTGGGCTGGTTGGTTGCAGTCCGCTCGTGGGAAGAGGGCTGTCGTGGATTAATTGTGTTTCTTTGAGTTCTGGGTTGGATGCCCCTAGTGTCGGGATTAGGAACCTTTACCTCAGGGAACTTCTGGAATTTTGTGACTCGTCTGAGTCAGAGGGAAGGGAAGGAAATCTATAAAGCTACATGGAAACACTGGAGTTCTAATCTGACGTCATTTAACTTAACAGAATACTGGATGGTTCGCGTAAGCTTGGAAATGTGTCGAACTGACTGAATTGTTCTTCTCCTACCGACTTCGCTCACTTGGATTTTGATTGTCTATTCTTTTGCCCGCTTATTTAAATTGACTATTACAGTTCCGTTCTCCGACTATCCAACCTTTAGCTATTAGCCTCGAATCCCGGACCGCTAACTTTTCACTGCTGTCGAAGTCCAGCTGCTCTCTCCCTAAGTTTCACTGCTGTCGAAGTCCTGCTGCTCTCTCTCTCCAAATCCCTCTGCTGTCGAAGTCCCTTCTGCTCTCTCTCTCTCTAGGTCTCTCTTGTTCTCTCGAAGTCCCTTACATTATATATCAGATGTAAAGTTTATTGTTTATTAGGAACCTCCCATCGTGAAAATTGCGAAATTTATGGAGCTCAGTTCGATTCTATCTGCGTTATTGGTCCTTCCTTAATATCTATAATTATGCAGGCTCGCTCCGATTCGTTCAGTTTTGTAAGATTTCTATTGGTTGTGTGGGACCAATTTCTGGAAATACCTCTTGCGTTATAATATTTCTAAGAACGGACATTCGTGCCATAAATGTTGGGAAATTGTTATAATCTGACATCTCCTTTCACTTTCCTATCCTTTCAAATTTGCTCTCAATGAAATCTCGGCCATAAATAAGGAACATCTATTTGTTTTGCAAAGTCATGTCAAAATCTGTCGACGTTTGAATGTCATTGTCACGAGGGGTTATAAACTTGAGCTGTCATATGAGATTGACATTTGTTCCTTCTTCGAAAGAAATCCACCCGTAAAGTCATTAGTGCATTTACCCTTAGTTATAGAAAAAATATGTTTCGCTGCTTTTGTCTGCGTCTCGGTAAATGGTTTTCTTTAAACCCTTTGAAAAGAGAATTACCTCTTTTTAGAACATAACCCTTTTCCCCAAGGTCAAAACTTTTAACATTTCCAAGCTTAACGACCCGAACCGTTTTCCATTCACATAAATACACAATGGACCTTTATTACTGTTTAGCACAGGTGCTGTCTAATGACTACAAACTACATACATGTATCAGATCATGTTTATGTTAATTATTACTAGCCTTAATTATAACAATGTTAGTTTAATCAAAGACGGCCTTTAATTCCGGCTACAACACAAAATTACTCCTTAATAATAATTGCGGTTCATACCATGCCCTAAATTATATTTATATTTCTATTGTGCAAAATTAAAGTTCAATCAGCAAGAAGACCAAAGATATTAAAGAAATAGTATGCATATTAGGAATGATATAATGTACGTTACATACCGCTGTTTAACGATAAAGATAACTAGTTATTGCTTAGCAGAGGACTGCCAAAGTAGAATAATGGTGTGATAGGTATCCGTGGTTTTATTAGCACTGCAGTGGCTATGATGTGGAATAAAGAAGAAAATTTTCTCTCCATGGGAAGGATATTCGTTTTTATTCACAAACAATGGAGAATGAGATCATAGTGGGTAACATTTTCTCTGAAAACCTGGAATTACATCCATATACGAATCTCAATAATAAGATGCAATTTGCTATTACAGGGATCCCTTGAGGTTGGTGACCCTTTCCAAGGGTCTAGTGCGCTACACAGTATCCAGATGTGACCCAAATAGTAACTTACTTGCTCTTTAATACATGCAATATCAACTCCTGCCCAAGTTGTACCTGCATTCTCTCAATAATGAAGCGGCGTTAAATAACATCATTTGCACGCTACCAAAACAATTAAAATGACGAATGTGCTACAAACCTAAACGCTCATTGAGTGATATTTACAATTGCTATTCCACTTTTGAATCAAAATATTGGTATGTTGTCTTATTCACCTAGACATTGTGGGTGGCCTCAAATTGAAACCATGTTATGTCTCCCATTTTGAAGTTGCCAGTCTTTGAAAAAAGAGATATAGCCAATAAAGTACATTTTATAATGTGAGAATGTTTGAAAATTCCTAAATGACATTGGAAAAGCGAGTGTTTTTAAAGATCATACACTTTTTTTAATCACAACCACTTTTCTGCATCAGTAATGGCAGTCAGCCAATTACGTGAATTCTGTAGAAGTGCCTAACATAACAAACAAATTATGATTTTTGATCATGAAACGTGACCGAGATGATTGTTTAGATGTTGCTTTTGTTGTGCCTTTGTTCTACTTCACGCTTATTCATGTACTATAATTTTATTAAATTTTAACAATCGATATTTGTATATTTGAAGGAGTGTTTTGACCTATAATTGTCAAGTTAAGTGTTACAAAAACAAATACTTTTATGGTATTTATTAACTTAGATAGGAAACCTTCTGTACAAACTTTAAACTAATTACACAAAACATTTGTTTTACATGTACCAATTTTCCCGCACATCCACATTGCTTTACATGATATTGGGCATCCTAGAAAAATAAATTATTTATTTGCTTGTTTTACTCCATTAGTTGAGCGTATTTTACCTTTAGTTTCCGTGACCCATGTCGTAATATGACATATTTCTATATTTTTTCTTACGATATATCATTTATGTGCCGCACTTTCATGTTCGTGTTCGGGATGAGTCATAATTACTATAAGGACAAAATTCTCCAATGTATTTATTTTACATTTATCATAAGCAAATTTTAGAGACGGCAAGGATGGAATGCGTAAATCATCCAACTGCCCAGCACATTGCAACAAGCTAGCTTGTACAGTAGTGCGTGTCGCGGCATACGGGCTTTTATGGAAATGAAAAAGCAAACCAGCTGCCCTAAAAAGCAGTTGGCCCTAAGCCTATGCTTGGAATCACATAAGTGCTCCCAAAATCGGGATAAAGCATGGAAGTTAGGTGGCAAAATATTCCTGGAAAATTTCAAGCTATAAAATCAGTCGTCGATTCAAGTAACACTCTTTTCTTCTCTGTCCTCAAATTGTATAGAAGTACAGGGGAAGTGATTGCATTTACGGTCATTTTGGATTCAGGAAACATGAGTGAAAAGTGGAAAATTTAAAGATGGTTTCCATTGGTAGAATGTGAATAACAGGATGAGGAGACTGCATTATTTTTGAGTGCTCATCCCTGGAAACAAAGGGATTTACCCTTCCTATAACCATGGAATACTTGGGAATTGATGCTAACAATTCAACATGATACTGCAAATTGTTCAAGGGACAGATTTGGTGACAGAACGAAGATGTCTATTCTAATCCAGAAGCATATTTTTTATTATTGTTTTTTTTTTAAATTGGTATATTTAAGGATCCTCTTTAACATTTCAGATCAAAGCGTCCCATTCAAATCAGGGCTTAAAATGGCTGACAGTTTATACTCAAAGGCCGTTTCTTTCAGGCTCAAGATCTTTTTCGTGCCGTAAAAGTTCGACACGTGACCCAAGGCTTTACTTCCCTTTCGAAGGAAGGCACACTTAAGATGTCTAAGACGGAAAAAATCCATAAACCCTGGCCGTGTTTGCATCCGCGATCTTGGATGCAGGAGACAAGTATGGGTACCAATACATCTGCAGGTTCGGCAGAGCAGCACAAAAAGGTTTATAGATTGACGTGCAAGAGGTGCGAAAAACCGCATTGAATTCCCGTGTTCTTACCTTATATTCACTGTTATAATACCGAGTCAAATCACCCCTAATAAACTAACTTTTTGTGTGAGTTCCTTTAAGGTTGATCTTAACCAGGGAGACGTGCTACTGTAAACTCGCTTTAGACAACCTGCATATTAAATACGTTCTTCTCTAAAATTTTCATTCTCAAGAAGGAACTGTGTTGTTTAAAATTGACACGCAGTAAGCATGAGTTATCACCTTGATTGTCATTTTATTATACATTAAGTTTTTATACCTATTCCTTCCTTCATGCAGTAAAATGAGGTATATTAAATTTTTTATTGTCACTCCTGACCACCGTTTTCCTTCACTTATGTCTCCTACCCAACTCCCCGCTTTTTCCATAACCAATAACGTTCTTTGTCCTATCTTAACTAGCGATATCGCCGTTTAATGTGTTTATATGTGTGCGTTCTAATTGAATTGTTTGCAGAGACTTAGTTACACTCGAGCTACACCGCCTTGCTGGTCGCCGTTCTACAAGCAAACCATCATCCCAAAGGTAAGCTATTCAAACAGAAGAAATTTTAATACGGGTACTGCCTGATTAATCTATAGATAATAAAATAATTATGTCAACGACGTTATTAATTATGTTGTGTGCTGCTACCACTGGACCCCCCAGTTCACACATAAACCTTGATTATTTCTAATAGCAAAGACTCTTTTGAACTTGAGGCATTTATGTTCAGACTTATAAAAATAACGTAAAGTAAGTTTTGTTTTAAAACTAAATTTGAAATTGATAACATTTTTAAATGTAATTATGGCATATTAAATTTTTGCTTTCAATTTTCACTTAAGAACATTTATTAGCGAGGCACATATTTCAAAAACGAAGATGGTGTAAATAAGGATTCATTTTTGAGCATTAATAGCTTTAACTTCAAATTAATCCTATTTTTAAATATGTATATTATTGCCATTGATTTCATTTTTAACGTGTAATATTCTAGAAAAAATGGAAATGAATGAGCTCAGCCAATTTGTGCAATGCCTCCGCTCATGGAACTTGCAGGCGAGGTTATTACTCAGGATAGAAGTGGCTGACCCCGAATCAGATCCCATTCGTCAGCGTCTAGTTCAATTCATTAGCGTGGTGCGGATCTACATTGTTCTGCTGGAACAAGGAGGAGTGACGCAGAACTTTCTTCAATGTCTTAGGGAAACATTCATACCAGCAATTTTCGGGCTCCTCAGCGACTGGGCGGTAAGTTCTTTATGCATCACATCCTAAGAGCAAATTGGCTGGGTGGGGGGGGGGAGTAAAAATGAAAGGTAAAAACAGTTAAACGATATAATCATAAAAATAAAGTTCATAATGGGACTCAAACATCTTTCACAGGTCTTCACCATGAGAGAGCTAGTTCATCCCGCCGTCCCCGTCCCTGCACCCTAGAATAGGGACCTTACGCACAACGGGCCCGGAAGAGGAAACTAACATGGACTCCTTCACAGCGTGGCAGTTTTAATATTAGAGCACTCAATTAAGCAATATTTGTTTTGTTTCTTAAAGTTATAGTTAATTGAAATAATTATTCTTGAGAATAATACTTTTATCACCCCTTCCCTGGGCGGGAGTTTCAATATTATTGCAACCAATTAACCAGTCATTGTTTCGTGTCATCGCGATACAATTTTTCAGAAAACATTATTATAGATAATATTTTTTTTATTATTTCTTCATCGATCAGATACATAAAGTAAATATTCTAACACACTTAAACTAATTAACAAATTCTTCTCTTTGTGATTTAAACAGTAGGAAAAATTAAAAGCATTTTACCGGAAAAAAAATTGGCAAAAAATAAGCAAATTTGTTCCAGGTATAAAAAAATTTAAAGTATGAGCCATTGGTTTCTTCTGCGGTGATTTTTCACCACTCAATTTAAATTATATGTAAGGCAGATATATTTTACTGCTACGAAAAAGGATAATGTTTGCTTCAAATTTCTTGTTCCAAATTTCACACAGAAAATTGAATCTAAAATGACAGCACGTATTTTCGATATACCCCAGATTCATGAGCTTATGCAGTATTACACCTTCCCTCAGTCGATGTCCGAGTTAGAGAATTCAGCGTATTTGGCATTTAAAAAGTAATAGAAATCTTTCTTAATAACAAGAAATGTGTCAACTATAAAGAAATTGTGGCATAAATGTTGGAACATTTTAGAAATCTAGGCTATAATATGGGCGTTGAAGTGAAATTCCTCATTAGTCATATTGCTCACTTCCTGCGAACATTGGTGCAAATATTGAAGAATCAGATGAGGGGTTTCATGAAGATATGCAAACAATGGGCATCCGCTATCAATGCCGTTGGGACGTGTTAATGATGACTGGTTACTGTTGGTTTTTTTAAATGAACATATCACAGCTAAATGAAGTCTTCTTTTCCTAAAAGTGGACATATTTGGAAATTCATTATTATTGATATATAGCTTTCTTTTTCCATTGTACTCATTAATATTTAACTTAAAATAATAACTACAAAAACAATTCTGTCTTAACTATATGTCAAAAAACTTAATAAAATTTTAATTTGCACATTTTAAACTTGATGGAATATTGTTTAAAAAACTAGCTCTACAAATTAAAGCATAAAACGTTTTAGGGAATTCATGTTAAATGTATTGATTTGGAAAAATAAATAAAAAAGAACAAATCATTTTTTTTTGTTTGCTTTTGGCAGACTAGTGATAAAATTCTTTTTAAAATTCCTGATACCTGTTACTTTTGTAATTGTATGCTTGTCTGCAGAGATCATGGTGAGCTGTTTCCATTAGAGTACTTTGTTTATATACCTTTAACACAGTCCGCATGGAATTAATTCATATTTATAAAGTTACTAAATATAAACAATCCCATTTAACATTTTGTAATAATCCTAGATCAGATACAATTATTTTTTTCTAAGATGGATTTATAATGTAAAAATTGATCATCTCTGATAAACTCTACACAAGAATGAGGCATTTAAAAATATGATGAGTCTGACAATTTCATCAAATGTACATAATGTATAATTTCTGACAAAATATACAGCCTAAGGTTAGACTAATTCATTATAGAATTCACAGATTGAAGTGAAATGGTATTCAGTTTAACTGCGGTTCTTCAGATGTGCACGTAAAAAAGTAATTACCGAAATAGTAGTGGAACATTTAACATTTTTGAATATTTCAATTAAGTCAAATTAAAAATTATTATGCAACACACGTTAGTACATTCATCACACAAGAATGAGAATATTAAAAACTGGTTAAACTTTATTTCAAATTATTTATCACAATAAATCTAATTTTACGAAATATTTTGACAGTAAGTAGGTACAAAAGCTGAAATGTTTTTGACTGGTATTTTACTTCACAATAATTACTTAAAGTGAACATTATTTAAAGAGATATTTTGAAAGTAACTTCAAAGCGTAGTTCTTTTTGTGTCGGGTTATACATTAATATGCTTTTCATCGCTCAGATTAGGTGAAGATTAACATTCGCTGCAAAGGAATGAGGCCGATAAAACTTTTATGGAATCGACGTGAAACTGAGTTGGCTTAAATATTAAAATTCTGGAGAATAAACAACCGCAGGAACTAAATAACGAAGAGTCATTTATCGTCTCCTTTCGCATCGTAATCAAGGTCACTCAGCTAGCTCGCAGTAGTCAAAATCCAACGAACTCCATCAGGAGAGTTTCATGGAAGAAGAACGGAGTGGTCTGCTGCAGCCGTGGCGAATCCTGCGATTAGCGGGCATAAAGTAATCAGCACAGCTACCAGACAGACCAATTTCCATTCCCCGCCTTTTAAATTAGTATCAACATGAATAAAGCACTTCGGGAATTTGGGTTAAGTTTCAATTTATTGCACTCCTGAAAATTAATCACACGTGCTGAGAATCCGTAGCGAATGAGAAGTCTTCATTTATTTGCACTGTATACTTGTTCTTGGGGTAAGGCTCATTGCACTCGATCGAAGATTTTAATTTTAATATTACCGTGACTTTAACTTTACTCTAGCACATATATATAACGTATCGGGATCGAAAATCCGACCCTTACGTGTAACTTTAATGTAATGCTTTATAATAACAATACACACATTGCTGTTGATAGTTTTATAATAACAAAAAACTACCGCACCTTAGCAACAACTTAACGTAACTTTCAATTTACTATGTTAAACACGACGTATGTCTCTCATTGAACTGATCTCAATCACTTAATGACTGTAATATAATAACTTGATGTTTCTCCCTGATTCGGCCGCAATAACTCGATGAATGTAGTAATACCAATTTTTTCTTGTTGTGATGTCTCTGAACTACTTACTTCTACTTCCCTTCTTAGAATCTTCGTACGTAATCTATCCTTATATTAGTCAATTACTGACATAAATTTTCGCTTTTCTGAATGTTGCCATTTTCTGTTCTTATTAAAAATAATTACCTATTTAGTACCAAGTCTGAGCTATAACAAATTTAACAAAATAATTTTTGAAAGTGATTCTTGACAGTACAATGATTCGCTTAGATTTTACGTTAGATTTATTAAGATCAGAACCAGTAATTATATTTATTCAGCTCACTAATTGAACACATATCAAAAGTATACCTTTCATATATTATGCATCGTGGGACATTTAATGACATTATAATTTACAGTTGATTGAAATACATCAGTAGTCAATTATAATAATACAGCAGACAGCATTTAGTGAAACTATATCGTCTCAATTTTTCCTCCTCTTGCTTTCTCTCGTTAAGAATTGCACAATCCATTTTTAATTATTGAACGTCCTGTGTTGGCAAATACTTCTTCCTTCTTGGAAAATTCAGGATTATATGAAATATAAATTTTAAATATATTGAAATTTAAAGTAAAAACTGATTTTAATACATATACATTCCATTTACAAGCTACTGTATCTTAGTCCGATATTAAAAACACAAAATTACTCCTTAATAATAATTGCGGTTCATACCATGCCCTAAATTATATTTATATGTCTATTGTGCAAAATTAAAGTTCAATCAGCAAGAAGACCAAAGATATTTAAGAAATGGTATGCATATTAGGACTGATATAATGTATGTTACATACCGCTGTTTAACGATAACCGCTGTTTAACGATAAAGATAACCAGTTATAGCTTAAAAGACGACTGCAAAAGTAGAATAATGGTCTGATAGGTATCAGTAGTTTTATTAGCGCTGCATTGGCTCTGATGTGGAATAAAGAAGAAAATTTTTCCCCATGCGAAGGATATTCGTTTTTATTCTCAAACAATGGCGAATGAGATCATAGTGCGTAACATTTTCTCTGAAAACCTGGAATTACCTGCATATACGAATCTTAATAATAAGACGCAATTTGCTGTTGCAGGGATCTCTTGAGGTTGATCAACTTTTTAAGGGTCTAGTGTACTACACAGTATCCAGCTGTGACCGAAATAATAACTTACTTGCTCTTTTACACATGCAATATCAACTCCTGCCCAAGTTGTACCTGCATTCTCTCAATAATGAAGCGGCGTTAAATAACATTATTTGCACGCTACCAAAACAATTAAAATGACGAATGTGCTACAAACCTAAAAGCTCATTGAGTGATATTTACAATTGCTATTCCACTTTTGAATCAAAATATTGGTATGTTGTCTTATTCACCTAGACATTGTGGGTGGTCTCAAATTGAAACCATGTTATGTCTGCGATTTTGACGTTGCCAGTCTTTGAAAAAAGAGATATAGCCAATAAAGTACATTTTATAATGTGAGAATGTTTGAAAATTCCTAAATGCCATTCGAAAAGCCAGTGTTTATAAAGATCATACACTTTTTTAATCATAACCACTTTTCTGCATTAGTAATGGCAGTCAGCCGATTACGTGAATTCTGTAGAAGTGCCTCACATAACAAACAAATTATGATTTTTGATCATGAAACGTGAGCGAGATGATTGTTTAGATGTTGCTTTTGTTGTGCCTTTGTTCTACTTCACGCTTATTCATGTACTATAATTTTATTAAATTTTAACAATCGATATTTGTATTTTTGAAGGAGTGTTTTGACCTATATTTGTTAAGATAAGTGTTACAAAAACAAATACTTTTATGGTATTCATTAACTTAGATAGCAAACCTTCTGTACAAGCTTTAAAATAATTACACAAAACATTTGTTTTACATGTTCCAATTTTCCCGCATATCCACATTGCTTTACATGATATTCGGCATCCTAGAATAACAAAATATTTTTTACTTGTTTATTTACGTTATTTGAGCGTATTTTACCTTTAGTTTCGGTGACCCATGTCGAAACTTTGACTTTTTCTATTTAAATCATAAAATTTTACATTTTTCTTATGACATATCATTTATGTGCCGCGCTTTCACGTTAGCGTTCGGGACGAGTCATAATTAATATAAGGGAAAAATTCTCCAATGTATTTATTTTACATTTACCATAAGCAAATTTTATAAACGGTAAGGATGGAATGCGTAAATCATCCACTGCACCTCGCAACAAGCTGTCTTGAACAGTAGTGCGTGTCGCGGCATACGGGCTTTTATGGAAATGAAAAAGAAGACAAACTGCCCTAAAAAGCAGTAGGCCCAAAGCCTGAGCTTGGAATCACATACGTGCTCCCAAAACCGCGATAAAACATGGAAGTTAGGTGGCAAACCATTGCTGGAAAAATTCAAGGTAGAAAATTAGTCGTCGGTTCAAGTAACACTCTTTTCTTCTCTCTGCTCAAATTGTATAGAAGTACAGGGGAAGTCATTGCATTTACGGTCATTTTCGATTCAGAAAACATGTGTGAAAAGTGGAAATCTATAAAGATGGTTTCTATTGGTAGAATCTGTAAACAGGATGAGGAGACTCCCTCCTGTTTGAGTGCTCATCCCTGGAAACAAAGGGATTTACTTTTGCTATACCCATGGAATACTTGGGAATAGGTGCTAACAATTCAACATGATACTGCAAATTGTTCAAGGTACAGATTTTGTGACAGAAAGAAGGTGTCTATTCCAATACAGTAGCATATTTTTATTATTGTTTCTTTTTTATTTGATATATTTAAGGATCCTCTTTAACATCTCAGATCAAAGCGTCCCATTCAAATCAGGGCTTGAAATGACCGACAGTTTCTGCTCAAACGCCACTTCGTTCAGGCTTGAGGTTCTTTATCATGCCGTAAATGTGCGACAAACCACCCAAGGCTTTACTTCCCTTTCGAAGGAAGGCACACTTAAGATCTCTACGACGGAAAAAACCCATAGGCCCTGGCCGTGTTTGAATCCGCGATCTTGGATGCAGGAGACAAGTATGGGTACCAATACATCTCCAGTTTGACAGAGTAGCACAAAAAGTTTATAGAGTGACGTGCAAGAGGTCCGGAAAACCGCATTAAATCCCCGTGTTCTTATCTTATCGTCGCTGTTATAATATCGAGTCAAATCACCCCTAATAAACTGTATTTTTGTCTGAGTTCCTTTAGGGTTGGTCTTAACCAGGGAAACATGCTACTGTAAACTCCCTTTAGTCACGCTAAGTTCTTGTGTTAAATTTTCATTTTCAAGAAGGAACTGTATTGTTTAAAAGTGACATGCAGTAAGCATGAGTTATGACCTTGATTGTCATTTTATTACAAATTAAAATGTTATATCTATTCCTTCTTTCATGCAGCAAAATGAGGTATATAAAAAATTTCATTGTTACTCCTGACCACCGCCCCCCTTCACTTATCTCTCCTATCCCAACTCTCCGCTCTTTTCCATAACCAATAACGTTCTTTCTCCTGTCTTATCGCCGTTTAATGTGTTTGCATGTGTGCGTTCTATCTTAATTGTTTGCAAAGACTTAGTTACGCTCGAGCTACACTGCATTGCTGGTCGCCGCTCTAGAAGGAAATCCTCCTCCCAAAAGGTAAGATTATTCAAACAGAAGAGATTTTAATATGGGTACTGCCTGATTAAACTATAGATAACAAAATAATTATGTCAACGACGTTATTAAATATGTTGTGTCCTTCTCCCACTGGAACTCCCAGCTAACACCTAAAGCGTGTTATTTCTATTCGCAAAGACTCATTTGAACTTGAGACATTTAAGTTCAGACATATAAAAATAACATAAAGTAATCATTCATTAAGGTGGCACATATTTCAAAAACGAAGATGTTGAAATTAAGATTTCATTTTTAGCATTGATAGCTTTAACTTCAAATTAATCCTGTCTATTAAAAATGTATATTATTGCCCATTGATTTCATTTTTAACCTGTAATGTTCTAGCTAAAAAATGGAAATGAATGAACTCAGCCAATTTGCGCAGTCCCTCCGCACATGGAGCTTGCAGGCGAGGTCATTACTCAGGATAGAAGTGTTTGACCTCGAATCCGATTACATGCGTCAGCGTCTAGAAGATTACATTGCCGTGGTGCGGATCTACATTGTTCTGCTAGAACAAGGAGCGGTGAAGCAGAGCTTTCTTCGATGTCTTAGGGAAACATTTATACCTGCAATTTACGAACTCCTCAGCGAATGGGCGGTAAGTTCTGTATGCATCACATCCTTAGAGGAATTAGTTGGGGGGGGGGGGACAGATGAAAGGTAAATGCAGGTAAACGATATAATCATTACAACAAAGTTCATAATGACACTCTATCATCTTCCACAGGTCCTCACCATGAGAGAGCTAGTTCATCCCGCCGTCCTCGTCCTTGCACCCTAGAATAGGGACCGTACACAGAAAGGGCCCGGAAGAGCAAACTATCCTGGACTCCTTCACAGCGTGGCAGTTTTAATATTAGAGCACTCAATTAAGCAATGATTGTTTTGTTTCACGAAGTTGCAGTAATTTAAAATAATTATTAAAAACAATAATACATTTAGCACCCCTTCCCAGTTGATGATGACTGGTTATTTTTGGTTTTTGAAAATGAACCCTGGTGATGGACATATGACAGATAAATGAAGTTTTCCTTGCCTAAAAGTCGACATATTTGGAAATTCATTATTATTGACATGTAACTCTCTTTTTCCATTCTACTCATTAATATTTAACTTAAAATTAAAACTATAAAAACAGTTTCGTCTTAATTATATGCCAAAAAACTTAACATTTTGATATGTACATTTAAAACTTGATGGAATATTGTTTAAAAAACTAGTTCGATAAATTAAAACATAAAAAAGTTTTAGGGAATTCGTGTCACATGTATTCATTTGGAAAAATAAATAAAAAAAGAACAAATAACTTTTTTGTTTGCTTTTGGCAGACTAGTGATAAAATTCTTTTGAAAATTCCTGATGCCTGTTACTTTTGTAATTGCACGCTTGTCTGCAGTGAGTGTTTTCATGAGATTACTTTGTTTACATACCTTTATCACAGTCCCCATGGAATCAATTCAGATTTATAAATTTACTAAATATAAATACTCCAATTTAACATTTTGTAAAAATTCTAGATAAGATACAATTATTTTTTTAAGATGGATTTATAATGTAAAAATTGATCAACTCTGACAAACTGTACACAAGAATGAGGCATTTGAAAATATGAAGAATCTGACAATTTCATCAAATGTACATAATATATATTCAGACAAAATATTTTATCATAGGGATAGACTAATTCATTATAGAATCCACAGATTGAAGTGAAATGGTATTCAGTTTAACTGCGGTTCTTCAGATGTGCACGTAAAAAGTAATTACACAAATAGCAGTGGAATATTTAACTATTTTAATATTTCAATAAAGCCAAAGTAACAATAATAATGCAACACACGTTAGTACATTCGTTATACAGGAATAAGAATATTAAAAAATGGTTTATCTTTATTTCAAAATATTTTATCACAATAAGTTTTATTTAACGAAATATTTTGACAGTAAGTAGGTACAAAAACTGATACATTTTATACTGGTCTATTACTTCACAATAATTACCTAAAGTGAACATTATTTCAAGAGATATTTTGAAAGTAACTTCAAAGCGTAGTTCTTTTTGTGTCGGGTTATACATTAATATGCTTTTCTTCGCTCAGATTAGGTGAAGATTAACATTCGCTGCAAAGAATTGAGGCCGATAAAAATTTTATGGAATCGACGTGAAACTGAGTTGGCTTAAATATTCATATTCTGGAGAATAAACAACTACGGAACTAAATAACGAAGAGTTATTTACCGTCCCCTTTCGCATCGTAATCAAGGTCACTCAGCTAGGTCACAGTAGTCAAAATCCAGCGAAACGCCATCAAGAGAGTTGCATCGAAGAAGAACGGAGTGGTCTGCAGCAGCCGTGGCGAATCCTGCGATCAGCGGGCATAAAGTAATCAGCACAGCTACCAGACAGACCCATTTCCATTCCCCGCCTTTTAAATTAGTATCAACGTGAATAAAGCACTTCGGGAATTTGGTTGAAGTTTCAATTTATTGCACCGCTGAAAATTTTCAGACGTGCTGGGCATCCGTCCCGATAGAGAAGTCTTTATTTATTTGCACTGTATACTTGTGTTGGGGAAAGGTTCATTGCACTCGCTCGAAGATTTTAATTTTAATATTACTGTGACTTTAACTTTACTCTAACACATATATAATAACGTATCGCGATCGAAAATCCGAACCTTAGGTATAAATTTAATGTAATGCTTTACAATAACAATACACACTTTGCTGTTAATAGTTTTAATAACAATAAAGTATCGTAACCTTAGCAACAACTTAACGTAACTTTCACTTTATATGTTAACCAGGACTTATGTCTCTCATTGAACTGATCTCAATCACTTAATGACTGTATTTTAATAACTAGATGTTTCTCCCTGATCAGGCCGTAATAACTCGATGAATGTAGTAATACCAATTATTTCTTGTTGTGATGTCTCTGAACTACTTAGTGCTACTTTCCTTCTTAGAACCTTCGTACGTAATCTATCCTTA
The DNA here is from genome assembly GCA_030762175.1 of Metallyticus violacea. Classification (NCBI taxonomy): domain Eukaryota; kingdom Metazoa; phylum Arthropoda; class Insecta; order Mantodea; family Metallyticidae; genus Metallyticus; species Metallyticus violacea. The sequence goes on from CM060846.1 coordinate 38,529,319, forward strand.
TATTTGTCAATTACGGACATAATTTTACGCTTATCTGAATGTTGCAAATTTCTGTTGTTATTGAAAATAATTACCCATCTAATAACCAAGTCTGCATCATAACAAATTTAACAAAATAAGCTTCTGAAAGTTATTCTTGACTGTACAATGATTTAATTAGATTTTACGTGAAATTTACTAAGATCAGAACCAGTAATTACATTTATTCAGGTCACTAATTGAACACATATCAAATGTGTACCTTTCATATATTATGCATCATGGGACATTTAATGACATTTCATTTTACAGTTGATTCAAATATATTAGTACTCAATTATAACAATAATAATACAGCATATAGCATTTAGTGAAACTATACTTTGGTAAGGATGGAATGCGCAAATCATCCAACTGCCCTGGCACCTCGCAACAAGCTAGCTTGAACTGCAGTGCGCGCCTGAGTATCGGGGCGTTTATGGAAATGAAAAAGCACACCAGCTGACCTAAAAACCCTAAGCCTGTGCTCGGAATCACATACATGCTCCCAAAACCGCAATAAAACGTAGAACTTAGGTGGCAAACCTATCGAGGAAAAATTCAAGCTTGAAAATTAGTCGTCGGTGCAAGCAACACTCTTTCCTTCTCTCTCCTCAAATTGTATAGAAGTACAGGGGAAGTCATTGCATTTACGGTCATTTTCGATTCAGGAAACATGTGTGAAAATTGGAAATTTATAAAGATGGTTTCTATTGGTAGAATGTGTAAACTGGCTGAGGAGACTGCCTCCTGTTTGAGCGCTCATCCCTGGTAACAAAGAGATTTACTCTTCCTATAATCATGGAATACTTGGGAATAGATGCTAACAATGCAACATGATACTGCAAATTGTTCAAGGTACAGATTTTGTGAAAGAATGAAGGCGTGTATTGCAACCCAGTCACAAATTTTTATTATTGTTTCTTTTTTATTTAAATTTTAGGACGCTCTATAACATCTCATGTAATCAGCGTCCCATTCAACTTAGGGCTTGAAATGGCTAACAATTTCTACTCAAGGGCCTCTTTTTCTGGCCTGAGATTCTTTCTCGTTCCGTAAATGTACAACACGTGACCCAGGGCTTTAGTTCCCTTGCGATGGAAACCATACTTATGAGATGTACGCGCCGAAAAAACCCTCGGTCTTGGTCGGATTTGAATCCGCGATCTTGGGTACAGGAAACAAGTATGGGTACCACTACATCACCAGAACCGACAGAGTAGCACAATAAGCTTTATAGATAGACGTGCAAGAGGTTCGAAAACCTCAATAAATCCGCGTGTTTTTATCTTATCTTAGCTGTTATAATACGGAGTCACATCACCCCTAATAAACTATCTCTTTTACTGAGTTACTTAAAGGTCAAACATTCTTCTGTAAACTCGCTTTAGTCAAGCTGTATAATATCTTAGTTCTTCTCTTGACTTTACGTTTTCTAGAAAGAACTGTATTGTTTAAATGTAACACACAGTGAGCAGGAGCTGTGACCTTGATTGTCATTTTATTACCAATTAAAGTTTTATATCTATTCCTTCCTTTACGTAGCAAAATGAGGTATAACATTTTTTTATTATTATTCCTGACCACCCATTCTCTTTACTTATCTCTGCCATCCCACTCCTCGCTCTTTTCTATTACCAACAGCCTTCTTTGGTCGGTCTTCACTAGCGATATTGCCGTTTAATGTGTTTGTGTGTGTCATTCTGTTGAATAGTGTGCAAAGGCTCTGTTTCGCTCGAGATAAACTGATTTTCTGGTCGCCGCTATACAATCTCATCATCCTCCCTAAGGTAAGATTATTCGCCTATTCAAACTGAAGAGATTTTAATATGGATATTGTCTGATTAATCTATAGAGAATTATTTCAACAACCATATTACTTATTTGTCAGTGACAATAATGTATGAAATCTGTTTAAACTAACTTATTGACGAATAGCGCAGCATTTGGCTTGACCAAAATTATCCAGGGAATAGATATGGAATTCAGGGAGGTACAAATTGACCTATGAGTAATGTTAACACGATACTGGTTGGAATATTTCGCGCGGCTATTCATGGATAAGTCATTTTATATTGGGTATAAAAGGGAGATATTTTGACTAAAAGTTGCGCTGTCTCAGAATTTTCCGGACCCGGATTAGTGTGTCTACCGTCGCCCGGAAATCAGCGGAAGAGCGGCCTGAGTACCAAGTATCAATTCCGCCAATAACGAGGTTTGACTGTAAATCACTACGCGGGAGATACCGATACAATATTATGGCTTCCATTAAGAATGCTGTTGAAATAACAATCTCTTCGCATTCGACACCATTTGGTGAACGTCGTAAATTTACGTGTTTGCCAAAATAACCTTTTCTGGGGTCCGACGTGTTTGTAGGTTGAAAGCATTCCCCTACACTAAATATTTACCTTCTAAGCCTAGGTTCCCATGCTAGTGTCTTCCTTTAGGACGCCTGTTTTCTTAATCGGCGTTTAGTTTATATATGACAAGCGTCGATACCAATGGATACTATGTTTCTCACTATTCCTGTTGAATGCAATGAAACATTGACTGTCTTCAGTCGGCAAAAACCTTTTCAAGCATTTACAAAGGGAAAAAGGAGCCTACCCTCTTGTAGAGCGAACTCGTTGCCATAACTTCCAGAACGACCTGACAAGGATTTACCTAAAGCAGCGAAAGTATGTCAGTATGTTTTTTGTTAACGCCTTTTAAAGTTAACCTTTGTAAAGTTTATTCTATCGATATATATATATATATATATTTATTTATTCATACAAAAATATACAGAAATTATTGGTGCAGTTTTTTTAGTGGAATAATAATAAAGGTTAAATAAATGGAAGAATATCTCGGTTAGCTCTTATCTCGGAACTCAGGGTTTTGTCCCAATTGCGGGATGAGAATGGAATGGATAGGACTAATGGTGGCTCAAATGAAGTTTAGCGGACAGCAAAATACTTCTCTGTATGGAGATATATCTATGGCAGAGGAATTGTGGAATTTTCTGCTTCCTGTAGCTGGTGCGTAAGGAAGATGCGGAAGAAGCCTCGTCCTCGGTTGAATCTTCCAGCAAATCCTATCTTCTCCTGGCCTATCCTGTTCCATGTGTATCAGTGTTAAGCGTGTACTCAACATTAGGAGTTGCTCTTTGGGGAATACTGGTATTTTAGTTGCGGAGCCCCGGGGACTGGGTAAAGCGAAAGGAAGAGGTTTAGCCCTCGGAACAAGCATATATAAATACACTGTGACGTCACTCCAACCGTCACGAGTGGCGTATTCTCATGAGCGGGAGGTCTGGTGTTCGATTCCCTTCAGGACTGTACTCCCTGACGAGTTTTTTTCCAGGTCTAGTCCTCATAAATGGAAAACCCGGGAGATACCCTAAACTTCGGCCTGGAACGTTTCTTTCCGTAAAAAAATTCTTACCCAAAATATCATTTCATCTCATGTATCATCAGTGTTCACCGCCGGAAGTAATAAAAACGGGGTTAAAGACCATTAAAAAACAAAAAAAAAAAAAAAAAAAAAATCTTGATTCACTGGGCGCTTGTGCAAGAACTACATATTTGCCTAATAGAATTTTTTTATCCATTCCCGTTATTTTTATTTTTATTCCAATTGTACTCCTCGTAATTTATCCTTATATTAGTTAATTACTGACATAATTTAAACGTATCTGAATATTTGATTTTCTGTTGTTATTAAAAATAATTACCCGTCTAATAACCAAATCTGCATCATAACAAACTTAACAAAACAACCTTTTGAAAATAGCTTTTGACAGTACTATGGCTCAGTTAGATTTTACGTAAGATTTACTAAGACGAAAACCAGTAATTAGATTTATTCAGCTCACTAATTGAACATACATAAAATTGTATACTTTTCATCCTATTAAGCATCATGGGACATTTAATGACATTACATTTTACAGTTGATTCTAAATACATTAGTGGTGAATTATATATAATATAGCATTTAGTGAAACAACACTTTGCATTTGATTTTTTTTTAACTTTACCTTTCATACCAATATGCAGAGGGTATGAAAATGAATACACATTTCAAGCACAGAAAAAATATGTTAACATAATAAAACAGAAACCACACAAAAAGAAAATAATGCGCCCTGATCACGTTAGACTTTTACAGTTGCAACAATTGCTCAAAATGCCCACCATCGGCGATGACATAGTTCTGAGTAAGTTCAACGACTGACTGAGCAACGTTTGCGAAATTGTCCTCAGCGATTGCAGCACATGCCGATTCAATTTCTTACCGAAGCGCTGCCAGTGTAGGTGGATTTCTGCGGTATACAACATACTTTACAGTTCACCATATGTAAAAGATCAATGGAGCTAGATCCGCAGAACGCAGTGGAAGCTCAATCGGACCTCTTCGTCCTATCCAGTGCCTTGAAAGATTGTCATTAATGTACGCACGTACATCTCGGTGGTAGTGTGGTGGTGCACCATTCTGTTGGAAGTAATATTCCTCATTTCCATAGGTTGTATGAATGGCGGGTAAGACGGATGTGCGTATTCAGGTACACTGTGCCTGTTACTTTCCTTGAACAAGAATGGTCCAATTAGAGCCCTAGATGACAACCGACACCAAACATTAATTCCAGGTAAATTAACAGCCTTTCTCAAATTAACTTGTGGATTGTTTGCACACCAGTAGACACATTTATGCCGGTTAATAATTTCGTTAAAATTAAATTGTGTTTCATCAAACCAAACAATATTCCCTATGAAGGGGCTCATCCCCCTGCACCATGTTCCGAAACCACTCATACTACTGACTTCTCCGATCAGGATCATCTTCATATATTACATGCAAAAGTATCGAGTTGAAAACTTTCAACTTTGCTGTTTTAATAATACGACGTATGCTGGTTTGACTAATCCCAGTCTCACATGCCCATTGCTTTGTGGATTTCTGCGGTGAGTGCTCAAAACGTTCCAGAACCATAGCCGAGGACTTGGGGCTTGTTGCAGTGTGGGGTCTCCCAGATCTGCCCTTGTGATCATCGCATACGGTACCACGAGTCTCAAATTTATCTCGAATACGTGCAATTGTTACTCGCGTTGGCGGTTCTGTTCTGTACACACGTCTCCATTGCCTTTGAGCTTCAACAACATTCTTGATTTTCCAATACCACTTCAAAATTGCTTTCCTCTGTGCAAACAATAATCTTGGCTCCATTTTGTTGTAGCAAGGCTAACGTAATGTGAGTCACATCTGTTTATAGAACAGCATACAATAATCTGGACTTTAGTTCATTGTTGATTTATCTGTCACATAGCATCTCTATCACAATGTATGTGAGTCACATTTGCTTACAATACATCATACAACACATTACTGTTGTTTTTCGATCCAACTTCGAAATATATTAAAGAAATATTTACTCTGAAAGTGTGTATACATTTTTTGGCAACCTCCATATACCATGGAGCATTTAATAACATTACATTTTACATTTTATTTAAATTGTTTACCTGCGTTTATATATAATATGGCATTTAATGAAATCATAAGTTGCAGTCGATTTTAACTTTATCTTTTTTCCAAATACACATTCTGGAACATTTAATAAATTTACAGTTTTATTTTATTTTAATTATATGATTCGTCAATCATGTATCATATTGCATTTAATGAAAATACACTTAACTGTTGGTTTTTAACTTTATCTTTTATCCAAATATACGTGGAAAAATTTATTAGCATTACATTTTACCGTCGATATTAACTATAGTACTAGTCAATCAGATAAATTGGAGCATTAAATAAACCCACATTTTGCAACTACTATGGTGGAGGGGCATTGTTCATTGACGGATTCATTATTTCCATTAATGATTTTATTTGATTTTTACCCCTTAATTACTATTCATGTCAATCTTCTTCCATTTACTTTAATTTAATTAATTATTTTCTGTTTGCTTTAAGAATAACATTACAATTAATGAAATCCTTCTAGTCACATGATTCCATTTTTTCCCTAGTACACCTCTCTACTTCCTTATCTCATTCTTTATTTAACGTCATCATTCTTTATTTAACGTCATCGCCAATATATCTTATTTCTATATCGAATTTTCGTTGACCTAATTTACAAATGTTTAACTCATTCTCGATTCTTTTAATTTAGCTATCTCTTTTCCTATCCGATTCTTTATGTAACGTTATTAATATCTCATTACTGCTATTTATGCATTCATTTTATAACGAATTTTCGTTGACATGATTAGAAATATTGTGCTCTTTCTTCAATGTTTTAATCTCCAGTTATCTATTTCCCTATCAGCTTCCTTTGTCATATAACTGACATGTTCAATTCTATCTTATTCTTATACTCCGCAGATATAATTTATATAGATTGTCTTTTTATATACATATATTTACATGCTTATTGCTTTTAAGTTATATCGTTTATTCATTTCTTTCCATTTACTTTCTGGTAGTAATTTCTCTTTGGGTACCGAATTGCTTCCTTATGATCCCAAGGAGACCGCCATAGAGGAGGTCCCGTTTCTTCTGTCCTGGGTTCGTACCCATTTTCCTCCGCGTATGTGCTTGATCTCTGAACTCGCGCGTTTGTAAACTTCATTTCGACATTAGGCCCTGCAAGTGGTGCCTCAAAACAGTTATCTAGCTTTCAGTAATTTGCGTAGACTTCTGCCCCTATCCCGAAAGAACTCTGGTTCCCATCCCGGTCACTATTTTGTCCTTCCCTCTAATTCTTCTTGACATCTGCCTGCTCATGCTTTGGTTCGTTGCCCTATATCTGCTGACCGATGCTTTTCCATTCCCTGTGATTTTTCATTTTCCTCCCCATTTTATCCTATGCTAGGTTCCTCATCATTTAATTTTTCTCCTCTGGTTCTTTTCGGCACTTATCACATATTTCGCCCTATTGCAGTTATGGTATTTCATGGCCTCTATTTCCTGCTTATCGTTTCTGAATTCCTCGGCCTTTTCTTCATACTTCCTCCTCACACCGATGCTTGGTGATTTTTCGATTTTCTCTTTTGTTCTTATTACTTACCATTATATCCATACCTTGGTTCTTTGTAGAAATTACTATGCATTTTCTCGATATTTTGTTTTTCGTAGAGACTATAAATGATTTATTTTCACCATTATTTGTTGTAATTATTATTCTTTTCTCTTGCTCCTTGGTAGGGATCTTTCTTAGATTTCAAATGCTGCTCCAGCATTTGACACATTGTTTCAATTAAATATCTTTTCGGCTGTCTCGGATGACTACCTTTGGTTATTCCCGTGTTCGTGCCCGCTCTCGTCCATTTTTCGTACCATATTTTCCGCTCTGTTTTTATCATTCATTTTTTAAATATTCTATCTTCCATTCCTCTGTTATCATCTGGCTCATTGTCTCTCTCTGTCCCGCCATAATGGTTTTACCGCTTCTAAAAACACGAAATATTTACTTTCCCAAATGCATTTTATGATTCTATAGCTATGTTAAGCGCCCCTGATAATTTCAATTGTTCTGTACCTTAATTTTTAATTTTTCCACTGTTGACTGCTTGGTGCTTACAAGTGCTGATAATCGGCATTCCTGAAGAAGTCTTTCCACGATAGATGTATTTTATTTATCCCGGTTTCAGACTTTACTTTTGCGGAAGTTTTGACCGTAAGATTTGCGCTTACTGTTGGTCCCTCTGTGATATTCACTACCATCGTGGTGTGCTAGACTCGGTTTTCAAGGTCGTCTCGTCCGTACAGATCGCTCGTATCCGGCTATCCGGGTTTCCTCAGCTCTCGAAGCTTGGTCTACAAAGTCGAAGTTCTCTTCTTCCTTGTCCACGATAGTCCAATACTTCCTTCCTCTTCTACGAAAGCCCACAGGTCGGTCACCAATTTGGAATGGTATAAATGGCTGATGAAGTTTTCTCGGGATAATTATGGAATGTTTTTAATGACTTGGAGTCATTAGGAAAAGAAAGGGGTTCTTGACATGAAAAAAGCACTTCGAGATTCTAGTTGAAGTCTCAATTTATTTAACACTTGACAATTTTAAGACGTACTGGGCGTCAGTCACGAATGAGAAGTCTTAGTGTATTTTCGCTGCATACTGGTCCTCGGGACAAGGTTTTTTGCTCTTACTGGAAGATTTTAATTATAATATTACCGTGACTTTAACTTTACCGTAATACATATGTAATAACGTATCGCGATCGAAAATCTGACCCTTACGTGTAACTTTAATGTAATACTTTATAATAGCAATAATCACTTTGCTGTTAATGCTGTATAATAATAATAATAATAATAATAATAATAATAATGATGATGATGATGATGATGATGACGGTCGTAACCTGAGCAATAACTTGACATGACTTATACGTTACTATGCTAACGATGACTATGTCTCTTATGGAATCGATCTCAATTAACAAATGACTGATATAATAACTAGATGTTTCTCCCCGAATCGGCCGCAATAATGATGAATGTAGTAATGTTTATTATTTTTTAAGGTGAAGTTTCTCAACTACTTACTTCTACTACTACTACTACTACTACTACTTCTTCCCTAAAGGCTCGAAAAACATCCCTCTTTATACTCGATACAAAATCTAATTGCCTGAATTAATTCCTCCTGCTCTAAATTTTATTTCATGAAATATTCGGGAACTCAAGTTCAACCCTAGATCTTTACGGAATATCACAAAATATCCTTCATATTACATGTCCATTCTTATTCATTAAATTTGAGAGAGGTTTATTGGTTGAAAGCATTCCCTTACACTAAATATTTGCCATCTAAGCCTAAGTTCCAATGCTAGTGTCTTCCTTTAAGACGCCTGTTTTCTCAATCGGCGTTTCTTTTAAATTTGACAAGCGTCGACACCTATTGATACTATGTTTCTCACTGTTCCTGTTGAGTGCAATGAAACATTGGATGTCTTCAGTCGGCAAAAACCTTTCTGAAGCATTTACAAAGGGGAAAAGAGTCTACCCTCTCGGAGGGAACTCATTGTCATAACTTCCTGAAGGGCGCGACACGGATTTACCTAAAGCAGCGACAGACGGTGAGCATGAATATTGTTAATGCGGTATGCCTTTTATGGCAGATTTACAGAAATGTAACCCTTTGTAGAAGGCACTGCTTTTTATACCAAGAAACGCACACACACGCATATATATATATATATAGAAAGAATACACAACATGTAGAAACAATCAATCATAATATTAAAATAATGATTATAACATGTGTGACATAGTTATTCCGTGCTAAAAAGCGATGATAAAAAATTCCTCTAATTAATTGCAGCAATCATCATTATAATCGTAATTCTCTATACAAGAAACCTGACTAAATGCATAAGTTGGAATTATTAGGTGTGTGTGTTTAATAATTGGCAATGAATGGTGTTTCAAAGGGACAAGAATTTGTTAATGACACGGGTGGTTTTATATATATAACAAATTCGAAAATGTGGTGAGTGTTTTGGGGTTTGTTCAGTGAAACCATGCAACCCAAAGTGTTCACTTTAGAGGGTGGAACTGCTATTGCCCTAAGTGACAGAAATCACAACCATCGTTTTTCATTTGACGTAAAAAACTGGAAAATTCTTAGTGTGAATGCAAAATGGAACGCCGATGAAGATAAATCACAGTAACCTACAAAAAATTCATTCTGCAATCAAAGGCCCTAGAAACAAACATGCAACATAACATCTTGCGTTCGGCGAAATGTGTACAAGAGTAAAAGGAGAACCCTTCCTGCATTACCCACAACCCGTGAAGCCGCCATTGACATCTGAGGAATTGAATGAATTTTACGACTTCAGTGTTAGAATCTCTCACCGTTCTGTGTGAAAATATGCAGGTATTGTAATACTTACGTACCTATCTCTGTTACAGTTTGTGTAAGTGTATCAAATTATACATTGATGTTAACTTTCCAATATTGCACAAAGTACTGGCTTCAGCTATATGCTGCATATGTTACTACGTTCTTGTTGTGTTTTGTTTGTTGTTCAACCACAGAAGATTTTGCAATAAATCTGCCACTTCTAAGTCTGAAAAATTGGAAATAGCTGGTTAAGTCCCAATTTTTTTTAAATTATACTTTCCTCACCATTTTGACAACCTGATCTCCTACTCCACAATTAACTGTCATTGGTTAACTCGGCAATTTATATGTGGATTTAAGGATTATCTTATCTTATTCCGCAATCTACAAACCTCCCTAGCCGCTCTAATTTCAATAACTTCCTTAAGAATAAATTTACACGAGAAAACATTAATTGCATAAGGTCATATAAGACACCTGCTTTCAGTTTCTAACTCTCTGCATCACAAATCCCTGTACAATTACTTGTCTGTGTATCCAGGTGTAATTTACCACACAATGACTTAAATTTCCGTGATTCAACTTGGAGCCGGGTTCCCAATAGGAGCTAGCTAGTCTGTCGTTTTTCCTCAAATCCACATAACAAAAGCACCGTCCAATTTCTTCTCTGAAGAAAGACAGCTTATCGCTACCTAACACTTATCTCTGATGTGTATTAATCAGCGCTCTGGAGAAGCAAGCGGTTTCAGACCTCCATGGCGTGTCTCAGCGAACTTTAGTTCGTAGTTAAACTCATTTTTAAATCTCTACAGCATAAACTCAATAAGAACAAAATGTTCTACTTTTACCATTCCTAGATAGTAGGCTTTTATTTCTACAATAACGCCATTGAAAGTACCGAAACAATAAAGTTTTTCAGGAAATTCCGCCACTGATTTCAATGGCATGAAACAAAGTACTCATCGGTTCTGTCCCTTCTTCTCCTCCAGTTCTTCACTTTATTATCTGGAGAAAGGCAGATGCGAACATTCTCTCTCTTCGGAGATAAAAACCGTAATAAAGAGAAAGACCGTCAAATGTATGACTTGTGTTAGCAATTTGAAAACTAAGCTTAGTTCAACTACCACGTAGGGCGTGAAATTGCATACAGGAATGGCAGACTTTTACTCGTTAGAGGTATCAATGATTAAGATAAAAGAACTGCATTTTCCTGCACATGGAGCGGACCGGCAGCAGAAAGTGCAGCTCCCCGCGACACTGAAAACGTGCATAGAAAATTTATTTTATCCCTCCCGAGTCAGTAACATGTATAGCATGCACTTTCGCAACATTGTGTTCTGAAATGTGCGCAAATGTGTAGCAGAATATGCTGATGTTAGTTTGAAATCCATTTTTTGTGCTAACTTTGCAAAAAGATTTTCGGAACGAATTTTCAAATTGAAAAACGATAGCATCCGCATTTTCCTGTGTTTAGCTTTCTTGTCCAATATTAATCCCGTAAGTTTCATTGTGACCTGCCACCATCAGATCTGGTCCATGTGCGGGGAAAGAACCGATAGGTATATTAAGGTAAAATGAATGGTCAATGGTTTTGCACCATGGATATAGAAATAAACTGTATATTATTTTGGACAAGATATTTATACTATTCTCTAGACTTTTTCAATCTCTTATTTCTCAAATGTTTCATTTATTCCTACATGCATCATTGATTCACATAGTATGCACCAGCGTTATTCAAGTGATTCTCAAAGTGTTTTCCGGGAATACGGCCATGTTTTCTTTTATTTTATTCCAATTGGATATCCGTAAACAATGAAATTTCCTGTAAGTGTAAATTTAACTGAAGTCAATCTTGATTTAGATGAGCGATAAGTGGGGTTGTTTAATATCTTTTAACCGACTGTATTCAATTTCTTCTAACTCTGCTGTCTGTAAGTAAAGATTTTACATCCTATGTGAATGAAAAATTTCGTAAAATGTCCGTTTACATTTCCTACTGAAAAGTTTCCGTTAATTTTATCTCACCTTCTATCAGCCCCTTTTTATTTTTCTTTCTTTCTCTCATTAAATATTAAACACACTATTTTAAATTATTGAACGTCCTGTCGTGGCAAATGCATCTTCCTTTTTAGAAAATTCGGGATTAATATAAAATATAAATTTAAAATATAATGAAATTGAAAGTAAATATTGATTTTAACACATATAAATTCCATTTACAAGCTACTGTATCTTAGTGCGATATTAAAAACACAAAATTACTCCTTAATAATAATTGCGGTTCATACCATGCCCTAAATTATATTTATATTTCTATTGTGCAAAATTAAACTTAAATCAGCAAGAAGACCAAAGATATTTAAGAAATAGTATGCATATTAGGACTGATATAATGTACGTTACATACCGCTGTTTAACGATAACCGCTGTTTAACGATAAAGATAACCAGTTATAGCTTAAAAGACGACTGCAAAAGTAGAATAATTGTCTGATAGGCATCAGTGGTTTTATTAGCGCTGCAGTGGCTCTGATGTAGAATAAAGAAGAAAATTTTCTCCCCATGCGAAGGATATTCGTTTTTATTTACAAACAATGACGAATGAGATCATAGTGCGTAAGATTTTCTCTGAAAACCTGGAATTACCTGCATATACGAATCTTAATAATAAGACGAAATTTGCTGTTGCAGGGATCTCTTGAGGTTGATCAACTTTTTAAGGGTCTAGTGTACTACACAGTATCCAGCTGTGACCCAACTAATAACTTACTTGCTCTTTTATACATGCAATATCAACTCCTGCCCAAGTTGTACCTGCATTCTCTCAATAATGAAGCGGCGTTAAATAACATCATTTGCACGCAACGAAAACAATTAAAATGACGAATGTGCTACAAAACTAAATGCTTATTTCATATTCATTGAGTAATATTTACAATTGCTATTCCACCTTTGAATCAAAATATTGGTACGTTGTCTTATTCACCTAGACATTGTGGGTAGTCTCAAATTGAAACCATGTTATGTCTCCGCTTTTGACGTTGCCAGGCTTTGAAAGAGAGAGAGAGAGAGAGAGAGAGAGAGAGAGAGATGGCCAATACACTACTTTTGATAATGTGCAGATATTTTGAAAATACCTAAATTATATTGGAAAAGCGAATGTTTATAATGACGAAACGCTATTTTAATCATAACCACTTGTCTACTTCATTAATGGCATTTAGCCGATTACGTGAACTCTGTACAAGCGCCCGAAACAAACAAATTATGATTTTTTATGTATGGAATGTGACTGAGAAGATTGTTTGGGCGTTGCTTTGGTTTTGTGCCTTTGATCTACTTCAAGGTTTTTCGTGTACTATATGTTGATTGTATTTTAACAATCGATATATGTGTTTTTTCAAAAGGTGTTTAGGCCTATACCTGTCAAACGCAGTGTTTCAAAAACAAATAATTTTATCCATAGATAGGAAATTCTCATTACAAACTTTTAACTAAACGTTCAAGATAACACTTTAACTCTAACATTGATATCGCAAATGGCTCTCTATGAGCTATTTTGATGTTCAATATTTAATTCATAATAATTATTGGTGTTTTTATTTCTTAACGTTTTATGGAGTAGTTTAAAATTATAATATTTTGAACTTTAATGTTTGGAATAAATCCTATTTATGTGAAATATTTTCACATGAGCGATCAGACGATATTTGGCACCGACTATGGTGCTTTGGTAGTAAAAATGGGCGTTAAACCCATTAAAAAAAGCATTGCCTGCCGCAGTGACATCTGCTCCTCTATCTCCGTCTTACTACTTCATTGATAGAGGGCAGTGTTGCAGGGAGCATGTAATGAGCTTTCCAGTATCCTTCGGTCGCCTATCACGCGGCTTTCGATATCGAAGAACGCCAGTTCTCCATCAGGCATGAATAGCTGTAATTTAATAGTATTATCATCGTTGTTTACACACACAATCCGATTTACCAAATGCATTAAAGACTTTGTGACTTTATCATCATTATTCCTTGAATTGCTTTACTTCTTCCCTCTTCATTTCTCCTTCGTCGTCTTGGATGTGTAATATTTTGCTTCCCACGTGGAATATAGTTCAGCGTCCTCTATTCCGATCTAGTTTCATTCATTTATTCCCTTCATTTTTAGTTCTTTCCTTATTTCTTCACTGGGTTTATGAACCACGAGAGACACTCCAGTCACTGATTTCAAATGCTTCTCTGAAACTTCTGTATCAGAATTGTGTACCTGTCTCTGCGAAATATGATAAAATAAGCAGTACGATCACTTTTCAATACTTCATTTACGTTTATTTTGTTGTGTTACTTTTAATGTGTTTTTTTTAATTACACATCACTGTTTTTTACATGTACCAAATTTTTCTTTCATATGCACACTATTTAATATGATATTCGGCATCCTATAAAATAAAAAAAAATTACTTGTTTATTTCCGATCGTAAAACATATTTTATCTTTTGTTTTGATGCCCACAAATGTTGTAACTTTGGCTTTAGCTATATATATCATCAAATTATACTTTTTTTCTTAATACATGTAATTTATATGCCACACTTGCGAAATGGTGTTCGGGATATCCCATAATTACTATATGAGCAAAATTCTCCGAAGTATTTATTCTACATTTAGCATAAGAAAATTTTGGAAACGGTATGAGTGGAACGCCTGAATGTTCCAACTACCCTAGCATCTCGCGACAATCTTGAACTGCATTGCGTACCGGGGCATCGGGGCGTTTATGGAAACGAAAAAGCAGACCCTAAAAAAAGAGTTGACCGTAACCCTGCGCTTGGAATCATACATGTACTGCCAAAACCGCGGTAAACATGGAAAGGGAAAATTTCCAACTTGGGTGGCAAACCTTAGGTGGACAAAGAGAAGTTAGAAAATTAATTCTAGTCTTTCCATCTTTTCTCTTCAAATTGTATAGAAGTAATATAAGAAAAGTAATTGCATTAATGGTCATTTTCGCTTTGGGAAATATCTAGTAAAAGTGGAAATCTATAAAGGTGGTTTCCATTTGTAGTGTGTGTAAACAGGATGAGAAGACTCCCTCCTGTTTGAGTGCTCATCTCTGGAAGGAAAGAGAGTTACTGTTCCTATAACCAGGGAATACCTAGGAACTAACGTTAACATAGCAAATAGTTAGGCGTTTAGAAGATGGCAAGAGGGAACTGAAGTGCTAGGTGACTTGGCGTTAATCTGCACACGTACGAGTGTATGTGAGATACCCATGCTGCCACATGAGCACCTGTCAGTTCATATGTTGCAAGCCCGTTGGAATTCTAACTATGGGCGAGTATATGAACCACTGTATATTTTGATGGGCACTAACGTACGTAACATAGTAAGCAGGGTAGAAAACGTTTACGTAGCACATTCCTCATGCTTGCCGTTCTCTCATCGCCAGATAATTCTATAACTTGTTCAAGGTACATATTATTGGAAACAATGAATGCGTCTCTTCCAATCCAATAGCACAATAAGCCTTATAGATTTACGTGCAAGAGGTGCGAAAAACCGCATTAAATTCCCGTGTTCTTATCTTATCTTAGCTGTTATAATACCAAGTCACATCACCCCTTATAAATTACCTTTTTGACTGAGCTCCTTCGAGGTTGATCTTAACCAGCAAAACATGCTACTGTGAACTCGCTTTAGTCAAGCTGCATAATACCCAAGTTCTTCTCTTGACTTTACATTTTCTGGTGTAAAAATCGGTACTGGTGAGGGAACTGCAATGTTTAAAATTAATATGTAGTGTTTTAACACTTTTCGCTGAGATACATTATATTTTAACTTTACTTATTAGTTAGTACATGCTTTGCACATGAGCAACGACCGTTTTTGTCATTTACTCCCAAAAAGTTTTATATATGTTCTTTCAATTCTGCAGGCGATAGTGAGGAAAGAATTTACTTGTTCATGCTGCGGGCTGAGGAGAAATCCTATTCAGGCATTTCTTGATCTTAACATATTTCAAATTTCGCTGCTTATAAACGTGCTTCGGCTCTAACAGACTAACAGCTGTTTTGTTGACTGAGATCGGTGAAGGAATTAATTTTATGCCCTAATTTCTGTGTGAACACATTATATTGCACTGAAGAACTGCATGGAAAAGTGAGTTAAGATGTGACGGCTACTGCAACATTTTTTGTTTCACCGCGGATTTATTTACTTGTGTTTAAATAGTTTGGTAATGGAAGAACAATATATGCAGAAATGTTGATGCGATGGCAAATATTGTGAATGAAGCAGCAACCAAAGTACCTTGTGCTCACTGAAGCAGCATCACGCCCGAGACCGGCTCCTTAGTCCATTTCAGCACGCATTCAAGTGAAAAAGAAGCTCTTGGTCATTAAGGAGAGAGTCGTAAAGTACGTGCCTTGTTTCCGATAAGCTTTCAAACGTCAGATCTTTATCAGGGTTTTATTAGTGACAGCACTACCAACACAACCTCATTAAGTTCTCAATATATTTTGGAATTTTCAGACGCATAATTCTACAAAGTGTGTACATTACAAGCATCCAGGTATTTCCCTAATAGTGGACGAAATCTACCAGTAATGAAAATAAATTCCATAATCCTTACAATTCCGGTAGTTCTTGCCTCTGGTTTCCTTCCTTGTTTCACTAAATGTTTAAACTTTCAAGATTTTACCTTCTTGTATTAATTTATTAATTTAAAAGCTTATCTATAGCACCTCAAGGTTATGATACCACTATGACACTTAATATAAAAGTTCTACAGCGAAATTCTTAGAGACATTTACTTCATCTATATACACACTTGTTTAACTCCGTATCTATTGCTTTTGACGTAAGGCTATATGAATTTGGACATCACTTGTATCATTAGAGTAGAGTAGCTTCGTTTGGTACAGGCACAGTCGGGAATAGGAAAAAGTATCAGCTTATATTATATCTCTAACCTAATAGGCTGCGTAAAATGACTTAGTTTACCATCTAAACTCAAGACATTACGTACGTTAGCGTATGCCACATTGTTGGCTGTCAATGTGATTTGAGTCATCATGAATGAAGTCTGAATCCCCAAGTTATAACTAGGATGGTCAGAATATTTTTCAAAATTTAGAAATAGAAATATCAAGCTCCATAAAGTCTTCTGAAATATCCGAACGAACCTTATGTTCTCTACCCTCTAACTTAAGAATAGTGTCACTTGGAGCTTGGATGTTTTGAAAGTCAGAATTACCATTATAAAGTGCACCTTCTTTTCCATACAAGTTTACATACCCTTGAAACCTCTGGAGAATTGTACTATGGGATCCGTTTCTTCACTTAGAACATCTTTAGGCAGGATGAAATGAAAAAAGGTGAGAGACACTGCTCAGAATACAACTTCAAAATCAGTACTCTCAGAATAAGACCTGGAAAAGCAAGGACTTCAAGGTGATCAAATCATAAACTGACCAATATATATCGCCAAGAATATAACTATGTTCACACACACTAAAATAATGAACACAATGAGCATGAGTTTCATCATGTTCAAACCACAACTTTTCTTTGATTCATACGCTATGGAAGAAAGAAACGAATGTATTCCGTAAGAATTTCGCATATGAATAAATTTGCAAAAAATGTAGTGAATACCCGCTAATATAACCAGTGAGAGAAAGCCTTTTCTTAATCTAAACTCAAATACTTAAATTCTACTAAAATTTAATTGTTATTTACTATACGCCGCTAAGCACCTGGGGTGGAAGGAAATGCAGCTTCACTGCACTATTCTTTATCTCCGCTTTAGTGTTTTGTGGGATATTTTTTCGCGCGTCTATAATGCTAACTTAGAGGTAAAATTACCTAATTAGGCATTATATCATTAAGACCAAGAGAGTCATCATGTGGTGATTATTAAATAGATAATTTCACTCTATATTTTCTTTTGTGAAAAAATTAAACAAACAAATCATAAATACGTAAAAAAAAATTTTTAATTATTTATTAAGCGGCTGCACTACCAAGTTTAAAATGTTTTCTTTTCTTTAGTGAATATTATTTTTATAATGAAAAAATGTTTTAATCTCCTTAAGCTATTAAAGTTATTTTTAAAGGTACTCCTTGGCATTTGACAGTTCCATGATTTTTCTTCTTGCAGTTCAAGAGCACTTTTAATTTCCCTGAAGAATGGTATAATATTTATAAACGAACTATAAAGAGAAGAAAGCTAAGCACAGTTTAAACTCTTTGCAATCTACTTTCAAGTTCATTTTCTTTTACCAGCTTTACGTATAGGTAATAGAACTTTGCAGCCCGTCTGTACTTCTTCCCCATAGTTCCCCTTTCTTGGCATTTACTTAATTCAAAGCCTTCCCCTTAAATAGCTGGTGGAGTAAAGGGTGGTTGATGAAGAATAAGGTCATTTAAAGATGAGCGGAGCGACCACGGAAACCACGAAGCATTTGCAGAGAGTAATTTAAAACTGCTGGAAACTTATGGTCAGGAACGAAGTGTACATTAAACTCTTGCTGCAGGCTTCACTTTCATGGCGGGGCCTTCCAACTTTAAACTTTAGTTCAGAAGAAAAGGAGTAGAGAACCCATCGCTCATCCGTGTTTCACGCAGCTAAATAGCCGTAGTACGTCTGAAGACGCTTGGACGCTGATTTATAACAGTACCGACGGCGCAGCGTTGTATTTTTATTAACAGCAGTTTATTTTTTTCCCTTATATTTTTCTTCTTAAAATTAATAGAATGGTAAGAGCTTCCTTTTGCACAAACTGGAAGGATGCTCGTAGATCCAAGGCAGATTCCCTTGAAAAGAAAACCTCTTACCTTAAGGAGTACTATCTCAACGATTTACTCGTATTTTACCTCACTTTTCAAAATGTGTTGTAATATTTCTAAAGCTTCTTGGAACAATGGTCCTGCAAAGCACTGGTTTACAGCCTCTATGACTTTATAATCTTATGAAAATGTTCTGCCTAGAAGATTCTGTCTCTGTTTCGGGAACAGGTTCAAGTCGCTGAGAACTAGAGCTAAAGAATAAGCAACATGTTCCAAAAGCGGTCATTAAATCACCGGACTTAGCAAATGAACCATTATCTCAACAGCTTCTTATTTATTGTACTTCGCAATAATGAATTTAACTGCTGTGCTGCACTCTAAAAGAGAGAGAGAGAAGTCACTATCTGCATCCCAACAAACAGATAATGCCATCTAGCCTGATGATATTTGCAAATTCCTTAGCGCATTGTTTCCGTTTCTTTCTTTTCATTTTGGTTTCAGAATCATAATGAACCGATAACACACCTATATCCCAAATCTTTCAGTTAAATTTTTCATCTCTAATTCTGTACCGAAGAAACCTAGATCTTTTAACCTACAATTGAGATTGCATTTATACAGCTGTTTAATTGTGCAACAGATGGGGAATGAATTGTAACAGAGTTAGCTGGAAAACAGCGTTGTCACATCTCTGTAAGAGTATATATGTTATAGTTCTAAAATAGATCGGGTTTGGAAGCAATTTATTTATCGATTGATACGCCTTAAGATATTTTAATAAGTTTGGAAACAGGAAATATTCAAACTTTGATGTAAGAAGGTAACAGTAAGAACGCTGGAGAATCCCCAGTAAAATCGGACTAGTGTGTTATGGTATAGACGAAGGCGATTACATTAGACACTGGGAACTTGGTGGGAAGGGGTGAGGTTCAAGTTGGTCCTGCACTTATGTTTTTGCATACCACGGCCATGTCTTCACAAGATTTAAACTTTCAACGCCATATTTTTTACTATATCCTAAAGAAGATCTTGGCTTGTTTTCCAGGCATTTAAGCTTCTTGCTCGTCTTTTATTTTATTTATTTCGTGTATTTACGGACGCTTTTAACCTTTCAGGTCTTCATCGTCCCATTCGATTCAAGGCTTGAAACGGCCGGTAAATTTTGCTCGGAGCCCTCTTCTTCCAAGCTTGAGGTTTTTTTATGTGCCGTAAATCTATGACTCGGGAGAACGGATTTATTTACCTTCCAAGAAAGCCATACTTAGGACTTGATTGCCTCAAAAAATCCATCGACCTAAGGTATGAGGGTCTATGGTTACCATCAGCAAGTCAGCACTTCCTGTCATTTCAACATCTGCTATGGCAGTATGGAGTTTGAAACTACGCAAGTGGCATTTATGCATGCCAGGCATTCTTGTGCTATGAAATAAAAAAATAGTAACTTGGCCAGAATGAGTAAGAAGTGAAACATAGCAATCATCAATTTAATCAACTTGTTCATCTTTCTAAATCTGCAAATATACGGAAATGTTCTATGTTAATTAATTTTCGAGGACCAAGTGAAGAAATTAAGAGCTTTACTACGTTGATCCTAACTGACAGGGCATCTACTTGTGACTTGGGCAAACTTTACGATGTAGATACTTCTGTGCCATCAGAAAACTAAACAAACAAATAATGTCATTTCTGTTGAATTTCAGGAAAAAATGTGGTTTAAAAATAGTACAGACGTGTGCTTTTACTGAAAGGATCTCAACATCAAAATGAATGTTTTGTAGAAATAGGGAATGCCCATAAGTAATGGAATGGTTATAAAAGTTAAGACGTGAACAAATAATTATCACCAGAAATAAATTAAGTGTTTCCTTACATGCACATTCACGGAATAGTTGAAAGAATGGATTATAACGTACCATCGATTCTAATCTTATTTTTTCTATTATCGCATTAATCATTCATTAATTTGGAAGGGTGGCCTTGGCAGTCATTGACTGCGTGAACATCCCACTCAAGTGTCTGTCGTTTATATTCGTACAGTATATGTCGTTCAATGTTCTTAGTAAAGAACAAAATATTTTCATTTGTTGTGACTTTATAAAAATATAAAATTAAAGTGGCTGAATGTTGTTGACATTACCTGGAGTTGATACATTTAAGAAGACATTTCATAAAACAATCAACAAATTCAAGAGTATACAGGATCATGGCTGGGTAATGAAGTAAACAAAGATGTTACATTTTAACAAACAAAAAGCCTATGATAGAACAATCGTCGCGATAATCTATCTATGCCAACTATGGATCAGCATAGCATGCAACAAAAGTATTAAAATAAGAGTCATAACAAAAATAGTCCCACTAAATCATTTTGATTATTTAGAAGAACAAAATAAAAGAAAACGAAAGCACATGTAAACATAACATTTAAGTAAAAAATAGAGATATTTTCTTCAGAATGTAGTAAGAATCGAACATATTAAAAACCGAAAAAAGTCTTTAATGTTCGAATTATTATACTAAATTAACATGCAATTAAAGCAATAGAAAACGTTACATTAGAAATTTTGTAAATTAATAGGAAATTACTATACATATAATAGCAGCTTTTTCTGTAATGCTGTTATCTCACCCGTCACTATCTATACACCTAAGACGTCAAGGCACATACTCGTGAACGAAGAAACTGACGTTCTATTCCTACCAGGATTAACCTCTCTGATTTTTTCCAGGTTTTCTTTCAATAGCAAATGCCAGAGTAGGTACCCTAAACTTAAACCTGTAACGTTTCCAAAAACGTATTTCCCCATTTATTACTTCATCTCGTGCATCAGTAGCTCTACCTCCAGTGATGCCTCAGTAGTAAACACATTATTTTAAAACCAATATCTGGAATATATTTATCAGAAGAATTCATTTGTAAACCTGCGACATTCTGGAGACAGGTAGCCCATGCATATTTCTTGGGTCCTATTTTGACTGCTTGGTTTGTTGTAAAGAGGGGAAACAATATTTTTTTAGATACCGACACTCTTAGCGTATATTTACTGATCTTGGACTGGTATGAGTACTACGTAAGCAAATTCCTTTCTTGTAGAGCTGAGTCTGACAAACATATTCTACTGGTACCGAACTGCAGAAACGTTCATCCCTGGCTCCTGATTTGATTAGGTTCTGGGTTTAATACCCCAATAACAACACCGACCATGAGATTTTTTGCAGTGAAATTAAAAGTCTGAAATTGCTTAATCATGTGACATTTAATTCTGCGCAAATAGAAAACGGGCATCTGTAGAAAGATCAAGACATATTATTCATTCCCTAAGAAAGTGCTTTCACTATAAACAAAGAACATGTGCCAATCCGCTCGAAAGGAGATGGTAATTGTGTTCCCTCTCATTTAGGTCCTCCTGTTCCCAGAACTGTCACAGATTCGCTACATATGGCTTACTATGATTACATACGTTAATCAAAGCGTTCAGGCAAGGGGGTGACTTTGAAAATCCCAGCCTTGCGAAGAAGATTCGATATCCATATTGCAGTCAAAATTGTCCCTCAGGTTCTTTGATAACCTTATCAACAACACTATCACACCTCCATTTAATTGTTTCGCCAATTATTTGCGACATTCTGCTACACAGGTCTGAGACACCTCCTTCTCTACAATGCTATTGTCTTCCCAATCTATAATTACATTAATTTCAGGTCTTTCTGAAAATTTGAAATCCATTCTTCATATAAAATGCAGTTATTTTAAATTCGGAACGTTACGGTCACTATTGACAATTTGTAAGATCACATGCTGGCAGTTCGTTGTTAAAAAAATTGGTGAACTTTGCTTCGAATAGCACCTTTTACGAAATGATCGTTATGTCCTGAAACGTTACATGGTTTGCTGTCGATATTCAGGGGAAGTATTACGGCACCTGTTTCTATAATTCCAGCGTGTTTTTGAGACAGTTTATGTTTATCTTCTTTTTCTCATTGGAAACTACAGCCCTGGATGAACCTTGGCCTATCTCTGCTTTCCCTATCTCCATTTTACGACTTTACTGATAAAGCGAACCTTGGCTTATCTCCTATTCCCCTATCTCCATTTTACGACTTCACTGATAAAGCGCAGTATTGTAGGTAGGCATTTGATCAGCGTGCTTATTACGGGCTTTCGTGATCGAAGACCATTACCACTCCATCAGGCAGGATCCCAATTGTCCTCACGAGGCTGGGTGGACTCCGTTACAGACCTCCCTAACTTTGAAAAAATTCCCAAGTAGGTACCGGGTATCGAAACCGGACCTCCCGGCCAGCAGTCAGCAACGCTAAACACTAAACCGGTAAATTCTGGTGTAAGGTTTATTAAAATGCTGATCAAACATGAATGCAGGTGCATGTTTTGAAAATTGCTGAATTAATTTCTGTCCTGACAGTAACATGTGATCAGAAGTATGTTTAACCCTTGCTGAAACACTCGAAAGACTAAAACTGTATTTATTAGATTGTTTTGCATCTTTTTCATTGTTATACATATTATTTATTGTTATGATTTATTATTTTATTATATGACATTTACTAGGGTAGGTTCTTAAGTTTATGTCCTCCCAATAAGGATTATCGTCTTTACAAAACCCTTATCTGGTGTCACACCTTATCTGTTAAGTAAATAATTGCAGCTGTATCTTCCGCTCTGCTGTGTTCAGTTGTCCAAATATAATTGCATAAAAAGGCTATGTGTAGAAGATTGTGACTCGTTCAAAATGGAGTTTCGAACTGTTGTTAAGTTCTTCACAAAAGAAGAACTTACTCTAAATGAAATTAAACAGCGATTAGACGGTGTATATGGGGAATCACCCCCCTCATATTCTACCGTAAAAGAATGTGCCAAACTTTTTCCAATGGGTCAAGAAAGCATTGAAGACGAAGAGCACGCAGGTCGGCCCTTGGACGTGCTTACTCCTGAAAACATCGATCGCTCTTGTGTAAGAAGAAATTATGGAAGATAGGAGGCTCAAAGTTGCAGAAATAGCAGCAAGGTTAGGCCTTTCTACAACAACAGTCCTTCGTTTTACACGTGAACATTTAAACATGAATAAGGTTAGTGAAAGATGGGTGCCTAGACTTCTTTCCTCAGTCCAAAAGCAGCAACAGCCATCTGTTGTCAGGCATTTTGGAGCTCTGTGGTGGCAACGAGAGAGAAGTTCTGCAAACCATTGTTAAAGCAGATGAAACTATTGTCCTCTACTGTGATCCCTTGTCCAAAAGAGAATCAATGGAGTGCCGTAAACCTGACGAAGCACCGCCTCTAAAGGCCAAGGTACTCAGTCAATCAGAAAGATATTTCAACAGTCTTGTGGGACTGTTAAGGAATGCTCTTCAAGGAGAGGAACACCCCAGTAAATGGGGAGTACTATGCTGGCTTACTGCACAGACTACGTGCTTCCATCAAAGAGAAAAGGCAAGGAAAGCTGAGGGGGGGGGGGTGCGCCTTCTTCACGACAACGCGCCTGCGTAGACGGCTCTTGTTGCAAATGAAGCTGTGAAGAAATGTGGCTTTAAGGAGATCGACCATCCATTCTAGAGCCCATATCTAGCTCCCAGTGACTATTTTCTCTCCTCAAAACTAAAGAAGGACCTTTGCGGAAGGAAACTTAAGTGTGACGAAGAAGTGATAGATGTTGTTTATACCCATTTTGCAGACAAGCCTTCTGACTCTTTTGGGAAGGGGGAGTTAAAAGTTAATTCAAGGATGTGAGAAGATATTGCATTTAAGGGTAACTATATTGAAAAGTGAAATATAGTTTTTATCTTTATCATACCTAGAAAATGATTAGGGCGGAAACTCATGTACCTCGTAATTAGTACTAAAAGCTGGCTTTTTAACAGCTTCCTTGTTTATAGTGCAGCCTAATATTCCGAATTAAATAATATCCACCTTTAAGTAATACATCGAGAAATGACATTATGTAAATGTAATGCACAAAATCTCTGCTTAAGTAGCAGTACTATTTTAAAGAACAAAGAAACAGTTACTGCATTGGACAGTCATTCCTTCATTGAAATATGCAAATGAAGCTGTGAAACCCACCTGAAGATGACAGAGCAGTAACAATTGTGTTCACTCTAAAACAGACATGAGACCTGGATCAGATTGCTTGCTCACGCCCAGAACAACGGATTACATAACGTCATTATATTGACAGTGTTCACCTCCTTGTTGATCATTATGCTGCTGGAAAACTTTATGACCCAAAATGTTAGTACAAACTTATCCTAAACTTATGGTCACTGCTTATAATCGAACGCTTGCTACCAAACAGCTTTGAGTTTCTGTTTTAGTGAATAATTATTTTTCCTTTGTTTTGTTATTTAGTTTGGGAAAAAAATTAACTCTTTTGTTCAGCCATTTCAGAAGCCAGGGTTATACTGGTCTTAGAAACTTTTCTCTAAAAATATAGCACCTGTATACCTAGAGGCTGCGTGATTGCTGTTTTTGTTTCTATACGTTGTTAATAGCTGACAAGCTTGCGTCACTCTAAAGCTAAGCAGCTTCACAAATTCTTGCATCAAACTGTAGTTTTCTTCCACCTACTGAACAGATGTTCAGTCCGCAACGTTTCCTCCTGAGTAGATAAAGTACAAATATCCTTCATTCCACAACGTAAATAAAACTTCCTCCTGATTATCGGCTTAGGGAGGTGATAAAGTTTATACATATGGAATCCACCTGGCACAGTTGTTGGGCTTCTATCTCTATTATAAATGCTCATGGCAAAGGTTCGAGTCGTGCAAATATCGAATTGTACACGTAATTTAAATTCAGTTTCGGGTTGTTATTGTCCAATACAATACAATGCAATGCAAATAACGTTCATTTCTACAGTTACCAAATCCCCACGCTAAAAAGTACTGGATGCCAATTCTAACTGCATAATTAATGTTCAACATTATCTGAGATTTGTTTCACAAAGTCACTGCAAAAACAAAAGAAGTTCTACCCAAGAGAAAAATGTATATTGTAATTTTTTGTTATTTTGTAGTATGCGTCAGTTTAATAAAATAAAACGAAATATTTCTTTATTACTAGCTCAAAAGTAAACTTTTTAAAAATCAATTTTTTTTAAGTGTTCAAGATTTAGAATGTATTGCAATTACATTTGTTGCGCAACTTGGCCAACAATATATTTGCAAACTGTACGTGCATACAAACAAAACTGGTACAAAAATGTTATGTTGCAGTTAAATTTGAAATTTAAGGTTAAGAACAGAATGCTGTTTGCTATTCCAAAAGATAGGAACTTAATCATTGCTTGCAATTCAGGTAAAATGTAGCGGTCAGTTGGAATTCAGGAGGAATAAGAGTTAATATTTTACAAGAACACTTTGATTAAGTTTTAATGTCAAAGGTAATTTTATCTACTGATTAACGCTTATGGGGATTCATTTTCTCTCAGAATAGTAAGCATATCCGTTCTACCGGGTGTTTAAAAGCTGTTTTGGCATTATATGATAAGTAAACTTCGAAGTTACATTTCTTAATTATTTAACTGTTAGCATATGATCTCTTTTACGTTCCAATTATATGGAACTTCTGACTTTCGGAATATAGATAGTTGACTATAATTTTAAATTGGCGATAAATTTCATGTAGCTACTCTATGTTAATACAAAAATAATACCCATTACACTTCGTAAATTGACATTTCCTTTACCAAACAAATATATAAGAGAGTGTTTATTTTACTCGGATAATACTGCTTTATACAAATCGATTTTTTTTTATTTGTAAAAACAAGTGAAGTCGCAGTGAACTGTGCTTTATTCAACAACAAAATATTCATGCCAAATTATGAAAATAAATATCAATTACTTTGCAGAAGTGTTCCTTATTCAGTTCCATTGAAGGCTATGTGGTAACCTTGATCTGCTGATTGGTTTATAGAACACTCTTGGTAACTACTACTGTATTGTTGGACCAATTCACTGAGGTTATTTCAACTACAGGTGTGCAGAGCGCGAATGCGTGATGGGAGAAACCATTAATCAAGGTCGTATAAATCAGGTGCAGGTAGTAGTTGTATTCGTTTGAGGGAGGCTTTACCAGCGAGAGCTTATGCTTCCACTGTGTGTAAATTGAGTACCAAATATTTCTCTATGGTTATGCCACTACATAAATATAGCCTAGACCGGTTTTATGTACGATACATACCAAAAAACGGATATCTGCAGAAAAGAGTTTAGGCGACTCGCAAGAAAATACCCTTCAATTGTGTTTCAGGTAAACAATAGTTCGCCAACTTGTTAAAAAGATACGAGAAACGGGACATCTCAATGACAAAAAAACGTATTCCGAAATACCGTATTCTTACAGAAGAAAAATTTACCGAAATACAGAAATTTTCTACGTAGATTTCCGCACTGTTTTGCCGCTGAGAAGAATCATATTTAAAATCTCTTATGACACAGGTTAGAGCTTTTATCGGTTTTAAATACAAAATCAGTTTATACTTTCAATAAAAATACAAATGCTAAAATAAAAACACTACATTATCATATATACATTTTTCCGAGTGCGACGGTTGCGCTTCCACAGTAAGCAGCCATACTCAGACGGCCCATAAATCTAATAAGCTCACTGTATGTCTATAAGAAACGATATTAGGAAAATGCTTTTATGAACTTTATATATTTGGATTAACAACCAGAGTTTAGTGTTTGTTAAGGAAAAAAGAAACAATGCCGTCCAATGGGATTTCTTTAGACATTAATAAATATGAAAATGCATGTTATTTAAGGCAGAAATTAATAAAATAGAAGCTTATTTCGCTTAAAACTAAAGATTTAGGCTACCTCTACATTGCCCCAACAGCACTGTATTACTCATAGTTGATAAATATGGCTTAATAATAAAAACGTAAATATATTTTACATTTTCGTAATTATTGGAATTTTTGGACCAGTTTAGGACAACTCTGAAAGTCTGTGTTAATTTACAAGATAAATAAATACAATTTAAATGGCGCTACAGGATTAATTTTGCACTTTTCAATATAATCTCCATCTACAGCTTAATAAGGGCATGTATTCCAGCACGAAAAAGTTACTATAGACACACTGCATTAGTTGCTACTCAACGATCAGAGCGAGTAATCACATCGACTCGGAGTCGCCATGGGGGGGTGGGGGGGGGGGGGTGGCCGCTCCGCTTTTCATCAGTCAATGGTATTTGTCCTTCAGCGAATCCCGCGTCTAAAACTGCTGAGCTTCACTGTTGTATCCCACAAACATTCTTCATTCTTTCTGAATGGGAATCGGCATTTCAATATCCCCATTCAGTAATTTTATCACAGATCGCAGTCTTTTATACACGTCAATGCAGATTTCTTAACATTGACTTAAAAAACTTTCATTTCTAAGGACTTTGAAAATGATTTGGAGCACAGTGCCAAATTTAAATTTTCCAGATTAACAACTTATTTAATGAGAGAAAAAATTGGAGACAATTTTCTGACTGACCCTTATAGAATGCTAATATAGTCAACTCACTTTAATAATTTCGTTATCTTTATGTTCATTTATCATTGTGTCAATTATTGTTTAAATGTACAATTTCATTTATTATATAATACGATTACGATTTTTTTATTTATTTATTTATTTATTTTTACTTTGGCTACCTATCTATCAGTAAAATTTGTTAGTTATTTTAGTTTATACTTTAAATTTTCTTATTTTATAATAAACTATTTATGAAATTTTGAGCGTATGACAAATTTATTGGCAATTATAATATTTGTATGCTTTTGCTGGCTCATATGTAACCAAGCAAGTAAATAAATACCTTGTAAACATACTGAAGATTTGTTACTTAAACCTTTAAACCTTTTGAATTTTGATGGAAAATTAAAACACGATTTTTGGAAATGATAATCTAGTTTTTGGAGCTACACCACAATTCATTTTGACACAAAGAGAATTAAATCGAAATAATAGAATAATAATTTGATCAAAATAAACATAACCGCTCAAAAATACATGCTGCAGCACTTGAAATAATTAGTGTTCAATTAAACAAACTTGAAATTTTTCCTTGCTGTAAAACTTAAACAATTAGTACATTCTCCTCTTATCAGCCTTACAGTAGAGGCTCGCTATAAAATCGTGAGCAATTAGATGAAACTGTGATAAGCATTGTATGAGAAATTGCATTTATCATACTAGAAGCTAGAAGCTCCGCTTCTGCGATATGAAAGGGCGTCTCCCAATATTGTCAGAATTTAGAGCAGCCGCCCAGTGCCAATTTACATGGAAGCCTGGTCCTGCCGCAGGTACTATATTATATTTTAAGACTCGAAGGAAATAATTTGGACAGACCAACACCATATAACACAAACACACAGGCAATACTATTTTGCATAAAACAGAATATCCTGACGTTTATATCCCATTATTTGGTTTCTTATTTATATTTCCTATGTTACGTTACTGCTTTAAAACTCAATGAACTATCTTTGACTAGCGTATCTGTACTTTCTCTGAACTGAAGAATGTATTGGTACTTGTGTCACATTCTACAAAATACAGTGTGATAAAAGTTAAGCACAAAGAATTTAGGAGTAGAAAGAGGGCTTCAATGTAGGTACTTCGAAAGTAGGTATGAATGGTTACAGACGCTTCAATATGGAGTTGATGATCAACATCAAAGCTACGTTGCGATGTGATGTGTATTTTAGCCAACCAAATGTAAACCAATGTCTTAAAACGTTTTGATCTACTTTCTATCCTTAAAACGAATAATTAATTACGCATAGTAATTCGCTTAGATTACGTTAAAATATTTAGAATGACGTTTTGCACTTCGTATGAGAGTTAAAATTCTCACTGCCATTTACAAGTCAGAAGATTCTAATAATTTTAATACACGAGGTCTGTCTGATATTTAGCAGTCATTTTTAATATCTCCAGAAATGGTCGTACAACTCGACTTAGCTTGGGGGCCAGAATGACAAAGTCTTATTGCACGCGCCTAAACTTTTGCAGTTGCTCCATTTGGCCGCTGTATTCACAATGATCGTCCATATAATTCTTCACATCTAATCGGCACTTTTTGTTAAAGCATCGCCCGCACGATTATTGTCAGTCCCTTTAGTGTACAGATTTGGCTTTACTCTGTCAAGTTTCCAACGCAAGTTGTCTTCAAAGAAATATTTTGACTGCTTGGAAAAAAAAGAAAGGGTGGCTAAAACAAGGAGACTAAAGTATAAAAGTGATAGATAAGTAATATTAAGTGACTGGACAGACGCGTATGCATGGAGTATTTGTTCAAAAACTGTGACTTTTTTTCAAAATTATCCGACATTTAAAAATTATAATCGTCGCATTG
Source organism: Metallyticus violacea (assembly GCA_030762175.1). Lineage (NCBI taxonomy): Eukaryota > Metazoa > Arthropoda > Insecta > Mantodea > Metallyticidae > Metallyticus > Metallyticus violacea. The sequence continues at coordinate 38,559,340 of CM060846.1, forward strand.
TATTTAGTGAGTAATAGGAAAATGCTGAGTAAATTCTAGGGTGTTCATCTGTAAACGTCATAAGCTTAGAATTTTTAAAGTAACGGCTTTTTTTTAATATGTGAATCATCAAGAGGTAACAATTTGTGCAAAATAAAAAAAAATCTTGTTTCTAGCATATTTTGTTAATAAAAGTTTAAATATTCGGTATTTTAAGAGATATTGCGTCTTTGAAACTATACACTGCAGAAATATAAATTATAATTATAAATTGGCACTTTTTGAAGCTTTCTTAATGTATATATTAATATTTATTAATTTATTTCAGAACTGCATCACTTCAAAATATTGAAAAACGTCTAAATTAGTCTCGTTTAAAAATGAAATAATTATTAGTTTTCAAAAATACAGTCAGATATCACAAACAGCTTACATACATTATAATTTTTTTTTATTTTATTTTCATATATTTATTTTATTCAGTGCTGTTCGCATACAGCACATGTGTGGCCTTTCTTACCCGCGCTGTAGTGAATTGTTTAGCACACTTCCGCAATACGACCACACATTAAGACTTCACTGGAGCCAACTGTGCATTGCTTTTAAAAACAACCCCCTTTTCATTACGGATTTATTTTTTCGCTTACTTTTAAAGATACCAGTAATTCTAAATGCATTATCTTATTGTGTATAAGTAAGTAAACAGCAAGGATTCTAAACATATTTGAAAATGGCTGCAAGATGATGAATCGTACTAATTGCGAAAGCAACCTCCTAGAACGAAATATTTAATGAAGATATATTTACCACAGACGGTTTATTAGAAGCTTTCCAAAGCATTTGAATTGTTTAGTTCTAAAGTTAAAAAATACACCAATTTAATAGTTTGCTAACATATAAACTATTAGTGACTATTTTACCCGTGAATACGTGACTAATGCTGTTGGAGAATATACATAAATCGAGCTGCCTATAGCTACAATTTTATGGTTTCCTTTTTATCACTTTCATTTTATTGCGCCTGTGCTATTGATTTTATGAAAATTCATTAGAACGGCGCACTGAAATATCTAGAACTACTTTGGTCAGTGTGCACCAGAATCAATTATCAATATGGTAGACAATAGAACATATTTTGGCCAGACTTCAGATGGACAAATTGAACTTTTATTTAAAAGTTCCAAGCCAAAAATACCGATAGAAATAATGTGTGAGACTAATTTAACCAACGTCATTTGATTTTAAAAATGATGTGTCTAATAATTGCACATTAAGTATTATTGTAGATTCTCATGCTTCATTTGTTTTCAGTTTGTTACCAAACAGTTTAAATAAAAGAATAATGGAACACCGTATACCGTAAATCGTTTTAATTTCGACTTGCATCTGTTCCATTGTAAGAGGATATTACAATGCACAGACTAGACATTCATAGCTGTAAGTACTTTTCATGGGTATGTAGTTTTTTTATATAATTTTATTCGCTGAATAGTCACAAGTAATATCACAAGAGTGTCTGAAATTGTCTGGTAGGTTCAAAAACTCAAGTGACATTTATTAGGACTATTTCACTAATAAAATAAGAATTTACACATAATTTCCGTAAGCCTTGATTACAAAACTCTAATAATTGTATATTTGTATTATGAATACTTAACTTTTCAAGCCATCTTGCAACAAAAGAATCCGATTTTCAATAATGCTAATAAAGGAGATTCAACAATTTCACATGAATAGAATAAAAATACAAGTAATATATATGAAATTCGTGCACAGAATATTAATAACTGTATAAAACGTTATACTTTCTTATGAACAGCTCTTTGCCCAGAAACCGTGAGACTGAAATAGAGGAAAGGGAATGTTAAAATCGCTACTGTTGGAATTATTAATATCAACTGGGAAAAAAACAGGATATTTTACCCTTCTGGAAAAGTATGTATTAAAATGTATGGTTGCTTAGGCAGGTATTGCTACATGATTTACAAAATTATTTCAGACTTTAACTGAATACGCAAACACAATTGTTTGAGGGAATACACATTAAGTTAGCTAAATATAAAATTATTGAAAACATAGTTATCAAATTTCAATCAAGGGGTTGAAATTTAATTGGATACAAAGGACATTTGGAATTTAGTATACAAAACTGTGTAAGTAGAATTCCGAACTTTATTTATTATTGACGAATGATGTTTTTAATTAATATGTATGATGCTCAGGAATAATAGTGGGGGCATAGAGTTGGCTATATTGACCAGAAGATAAATGTACTTCGTGTGGTAAAGGGATTTATTAAAATTTTACGATAATTTCACTGCGTATCGGACTGTTATTGGTCAAAATTCAAAATTTTCATTGGTCGATTTATGACGACGTCACATAAGCGAAATAATTAATATAAATTAAACTCTAGCTCCGGATTCTCTCAATATACATTCTGAGCTCTCGTTATATCAGCAGATAAAGTCCTCATGTTTTTCTGAAGCTTCCCTTCTACTTCTATAAGGTCGCATTGTTTCAAGTAAATAAGGAAAAACAAGCAGTTTTGCTGTCCGATTTCACATGGACTAGCTCATAAGTATTACTCTTTAGTAAACTAAAGAGATAAATACTATACAAATATTTATTTTACATACGAATTTATATTACTTATATATATATAAATATAAATAATAATATAAAATTAATTAAAAAAGGCAATTTTTTTTTTCCACACCGATAGATTCCCTTTAAAATTCAGACCTACAAAAACTGCAGAAATAAACACGCTCAATTTACTTAGCAGACTTTGCGATCAAAAGGAACGAAAGAAATAAGAAAAGTTGTTTACATAAAGATTGTGAGGTTTGTATTCTCAAAGGAGTTTTTGGAATACAAACCATACAAAAAGAAGATATCGAGAACAAGATGGGTTTATAAAGAAGGTGGAATTAACAAGCTCACCCCTTGAAGTCGATAATGATGAAGTCTGAAAGAAAAAATTATATTTTCCTTCTTTTTATTTATTTCTCGGTATCTGGCGTCAACTTGAAGCACTAGTAGTGAGTGGAGTTCACTAACTGGTTTACTTTTCTGAGGCTGCACGCAAATCAAAGCCAGATTAAGAGAACACTAAGATAAACGAACAGTCTGTGCCAACAGTTAAGTGATAAGAGCGTTCATATGGAAATTTTAATATTTTAACAATGAAATATAGAATTGAAATTCTTGGTACAAAGTTGTAGAGCTTGAATAGTTTACAGATAGATATCGAATTGAATTCGTAAGTATCGTTTTGAGTTTCCCCCTCTTTTTAAAACAAATTAATATCCACATAACCGCTGCTGCTCTCTAAGCATATAATTTGTTTTCAAGTTAAAGTAATTGTATTTCTAACGATGTAATAATAAAACAATGGTATTTTATTATAATAAATTATATTTCTCAAATAAAGTAAACTACAAAAAATACAAACGCATGACAAAAGAAAACGTTAATAAAATTTACTTATACTTTTGAGAAGAAATTCCACTCAAATGGCTATAGCTCATATACAAAAGCATAGAAAAACTGCTGGGAATCTTGGCACGGTGCAGTCAGCAAACTATTTTAACAATTTCGCGATTGCGAATAGAGAATATGGTGCAATTTTTGTACGTCCGTCAGCAGGGCGTGCGAAAGTCACAAAAAACATCAGGACTGTGGTCTGTTCCAGAGGATCTGCTATAGCTGAAGGATGAAGTGACTCGCAGTTATACTGAGCTAATTGTGAGTTCAAAATGTTTGGCCATTGATCTCACACCATTCCATCGAAGCCGACAATTTTCGAAGATGACTGCATATAAGTGGTGGTTACTATACCACGGACATAAATTATGATTTTCCAATGGGGACGTGCTGTATGCGATGCAGTTTTGTTAGCAACAGAGTGCTACGTTACATTACCAACTTGACATGTAGAAAGTCATTACTTTGATGTCTAGCCATACATCGTCTGGAAATTTTGCTTGTAACCACTTGCCACGAAAAAAATTATGGATAATGTGAATTTTCTAGGTAGTAAGACAAGACTATTGTTGCTTCGTAAATCCTTATTTACGTCTTATGTCTAGCCATTTTTATCCTCATTCCTGCTTTTTCTTCCGCTCTTAAATCCTAATATTTATTATAGTTTTGCTACACTTACTATTCCAGTCCTTTGCCTCTCCAGATGATTCTTGTGCAAGATTGACCAATGAAACTCGTTCCAATTTTTACGTGAATATGTAGTGCCATCCCAGAAATTCAAATACACATTTTCAGTTAAGTTTCGACTATATACGAACATTTTAAACTAATGACACATTGCATCGAAGAAACTGTTGAGAGGGGAAGGATCAATGTTTGCAACGTGTCTTTGAGCTGGAGCGGGTGACGGTTAAGGCGCCAATTGGCAGTGGAACTCGAGAATGCAAAGCAATAGAACGTTCGCAATGCTGTCAAATGATTTGTAACAAACCATACCAAAATCTTAATTGAGCAACAATCAGCAGTCTAAAAAGGCATAATATCAAGACATATAAGTTAATAACTGCAACTGACTACGCTTGAGACATGGGTGAAATAACGGTAAATAACAAAAACCCTTTCTAGGCTTTGGCTAAATTCATTCGAATGTACCGTTCGAGTCGATCAAAGTATTACTGTTGACTGCTGGCAGAGTGCTAAGTGGACTAAGAAGCCTGATACAAGCATACCCATCACTCTCACTGTCTATTTCAACACTGACATCACACACAATAGATCTCAGATAGACTTTGTACAACAAGAGTTCAATCTGAATGACATTCCATCTATCTCAGGAATTCTAACATTTATCTAAGTCTAACCTTTGTCAACTGTTTCTCATTTGTGTCGTACTTTTCATACCTCGACCTGTTATAAATAGAGTTGCACTTTATTACTAAACGTAAGTGCACTTTTTCATTCTTATATCTTACATTCAACATTCGCTTACAAGAGACTCATTCACGTATAAAATTTCCCTCGATCTTTCTTTCAGTGCAGTTTCTTCAAAAAGTTCTATTATAATTTCAATACGAAAAAAATAAATCTACAACTTTCCAGTTATTGGGTGGCGATCTCTACACAACTTCGTTTTCCAGAGTGAACATATTTATATTTATTCTTTTTGGGGCCATTCAGTTCATGCAATGAGGGCTTTGCAAAGTCTGTTGCTTTGAAAGAACTTAAGGCGACTCTTAAATTCAGCATCGAAAAACTAACTGTAGATCCATGAACTGCAATCAAAACGATTTCCACTCTAACACGTCACAGAAGCATTACTAACACCCCGTTTATATCAAAACTCATTTTACCCGGTTTACCCCCAAGCAAAGGGCAAAGAAATCATGGTTCAGAAACCCTGCTTAATTTCCATAAGAATGAGCATTGCCCGATTGTTATCTCATAAAATTCTGGCAGAGCGATCCACTTCATCCAGCTGCTGTGAAAAGGGTTAAAACTGACTGGAAGCGAGCGGCACCCTGGCTTTATCATCAACCATTCATCAATCACTTGGAGCTCTGTCAAAACGAGGTGTAGCGTTCAGACACTCAAAATGACGTCATCCGAATAAATTAGTTTTTTTGATGTTCAGACAAAGGTAGTCAGTCTACTTTACGGGCATGCTATAAATGGATTCCTGACATGCAAGATCTGTGTATCATTCGCTTCCTTCATATCAAGAGCTAGGTCTACCGATTTGTAAAAATCTCAGATGTCTTATTCGTTTTGTACTGTTTCGGAAGCTTTTAATTCTAGTTCTATGTTTTTTCTCGGCGTTTGCAGTTCGATTATCTTCAAAATATTTTATGACAAAAACAGTTTTGTTCTTTACATGAAACGCATGAATGTTCCAGAATTCTAATTCATCATGATGTGCACTCAGTATAATAAATCTAAGTTTGGTTGTTCACATTTTTCTTATATTTCTCTTAACTACAACGATGAGTCCCAGGCTAAATAATCTTGATAAATGAAGAGAGATTAGCATTATGCTGAGCACTGTTTGAGGTATATTACTTGATAAAGATGCGTTGTAGTGCAATGAAAAGAGTTTCATTTATATAAAAACGTGTAATGTGACAAACTGCATATGTATCATAAGAGAGTGTCGGTGCTTAATGAAATGAAAAACTACAATATCATCTTCGTGGTTTAGACCCCACGGTCTGATCAAGCCCAATACTCCAATGCTTTCTAGTCTGCCAATGTGTTTCTCCTTCTTAGTCCATATCCAAACCTGGTTCCACTTCTGTACACATATTTAACCCATCTTTCTTTAAATTATGAAGTTGTATAATTGATCTTAACCTAACTTATTCTGCATCATTTTAATCCCTATACCATCTCATCTTGTGCATTTGAATGCACGCAAAAATTTCATTTATGTAATAGGATGTTACAATTTCCCTCTGTCTCAGGATCCAATCCTCACTACCATAAAATTAAGTAAGAACGGCCAAAGTCTTGTGGTGTTTATGTATTAGCTTAATTTCTTAGCATTCTTGCGATTGTCATGTATAAATTGGTATCTAAACATATTTTTATCTTAATCATAAGATATATTGTTTTCTAAATAATTAAACTGTGACATGTTCTTAAGTACAACATTATATATTAAAAATTTTGATCTTATGAAAGCCTCTACTTTAATTTCATATGTTGACATTTTGCAATTATTTGCATTTTCAATGTATATCTCGTATATATCGTATTTTAATTCACTTTCGGATGCTGTAATGGGAACTTGATCAGAAAATAGCATTATATTCATGTATGTATTTCCATTAATATGAATTCTCTGGCAACTTGTGCTTCTTATTGGTTTCACTCAGTCTAAATGCAGAATATCGAAATGCAATTATTAATTTGAAACACACAGTCTGGCACACGGATAAAATACAGTAGCTTTGCACAGGATATTGACAAAATGCTCGAATGCTTTTAAACGTCAGCATGGAATAATAAGAGATGCATTAGGAAGGAAAACTTTCAGAGAGAATAATTTCATTGTCTAAAGAAAAGTGCTTTCTACCCTTTTATTTCATTCAGAAACATTCGGGGGAAAAGAGGTTAGCAGAGAATAGGTATCTAAAATATTCTTTACTCAATAGGACTAAGGCTGCACACTTAAGAATTACAGAAAATAAACAAATAAAATATTGCTGTACATCTTAATATAGCTTCCATTAATGGAAGAATAAAAAAAAAAATCAAGTGGGAAGACTATGTATAACGGTTCGCCAAATTACTTTTAATTTCTATTGTATATGCTTTGCTTTCACAATTGCGTGCATTTAAGCAGCAGCCCCCAAATTGCTGCATAAACCATGTCCTATACTAAGACGAACAATCCATGAAGTAGAGTTTACCATAAACACATAATAGCAATATTTAATAGAAATTCTCTGTCGATCACCGAATGCAATACGTGCATATGATTATAAATAAAGATTATTAAAATTAGCATACAAATATGGATAGAGAGGAATAAGCATACAGTTTAAAATTGGGGAAATAACGAAATCCAGAGAATGTTACTGCTGTTATTGATCTGCTGGGTATTATAGCCGAGCTTCGCGCTGCTAACTTAACTAGACGCTATTCATACTACAAAGTTCCGTAAGTGAAAAAAGTACAGCTTTCTACCGCATCTCATTACTGTTGGTTTTGGGCAAGTCGAAAAATGTTGTGTGAAGTTCTTCACGCAGAAGTATATGAGAACGGTATTTACGAGGTTAATTACGCTTTTATTAAAAGTTCAATATCTACCAATATAAAATCTCGGCTAAAAACTCTCTTTAGGGAAGGGCTAAAAAGTTGATGCAACATGTGGCATTTTTCTGCAATATTTCCTAAAAACTCAAAAGAAATCGGAAAAAAGCTTATGTTTTTAAATTTTTAATATAGTTTTATACTACAATTTGTAAATACACATGTTTTTTGTGAAATTACATTCCCAGGTCTAATAGTTTACATGCAAAATTCGTTAAAATTTCCTATTTTAGTCCAAGTGTATTTTATAGATATATCTCTGAAACCCTTTAAAATAAAAATCTGAACAATATATCATTTAAAAGCTCACATTTGGCATAACAAAGCAATTATTAAAAATAGTAATTAATTTATAATATTAGAGAGGAATTTGTTTTATGTATATTTGAAAAATTTCCCCATAAAAGCCGTTTAAAATTCCAAGTTATCAAGACAAATAAATGCTTCTTTCATATTTGTACTCTACCGCAACGGGTGGCCGAGATCTTAAGGTGCCGACTTGTGAGGAGGAGGTCTGGGATTCGGTTCCCACCAGGACCGTCCTCCCGCAGGTTTTTTCCAGATTTTCCTCAGTCCTCATAATTAGCGAATGCCGGGGATCTGGTCGCTTCCTTTAAAAATGCTTTCCCAATTGATAATTTCATCCCATGTATCATCAGTGTCCACCAATACCTCAGAGTTAAAACGGGTGTTAAACATTATTAAAAAAAATTGTGCTCCAAGAAACCAATTCCCCAGTTTTATGGCATTTCTCGATAAATAATTATGTATTTATCTTGAAAGTTGATGAGATTTATCAGTCACATAGCCCATTAAAGCATTTTATGTCATCATAAAACTTCTTTAAACTACACTTTAAAGAAGTTTTATGATGCGACATAAAAATGTGTGCAAATTTTTTGTCAGAGAAAGCAATCAGCCAATATTTTTGTTCTTACTTTTTCATGGTGTAGTCAATTATGAATAAATGTGCCCTTTTTAACATTTTATATTAAACATGGTGCATAAAGGTTTATACAATTATACTGTCAGTTGTAACAACATTGAACAGTTTAGGATTGGACTTTTCAGGTTATATCATTTGAAATTCCTTATTCCCACAAAAAGGATACAATTATTGCATTAAAACAAGAAATCAAATGTACTTAAAGAGCTGTTTTCATATATGATTAACTCCTTAATAAATTGTATTCAAGAGAGTACTAATTTTTTAATTTTTTTTGGGGGGGGGATACTCGGTTTCACACGAATTGACTCGTAAGTGTTTATATTTTACTAACAGCAATGTAGATGCGATTTCCCTAATTCCTGAATATCTTTGTACATACCATGAAACTAACTGGTTTCTGAAGAATTCGGTTCTAAATTTCACCATCATTTTTGTTAACATAAGCTGATATAGCATGAATAAAAACTAGACTGGTGCATAAAAAACTATTCCACACCTGTTCCTCTTTTTATTTGGATTAAACCTTTAAAGCAAAACACCCATAGAAAAGTCTTGTAGGACCAACTATGGTAGTTCAAGCTGGCCACTGAACCTAGGAAGTGTTCTCGCAGATATATTTCCTCCCACAGCTATACCAATCATGTTCCCGTTTTAATTTATTTCCCCTCGCTCTCTCAATTCTCCTTCTCATCCCTTTCCTTCTTGTACCTTCTCTTCTCTACCCTTACGTCCTCCCACCCACTTTGAAATATCTCCTATCGGCCAGTTCCTCCGACAAGAAACCAATTCCCAAGTTTTATCGCATTTCTCGATTTACCTCAGCAGGCTCTCCCAACTGCTCTAGAGGAAAAGACCCGTGTTACACGAGCACATGATGCAGTTCCTGGCTACTTCCCCCGGATAGAATTCTTTTTTGTTATCTAAATGTCATGGCAAGCGTAGTTAAGAGAATTTACTTAGTCTTTCTTATTGGACATAGAACATAATTATTACTTAATGCTGTGAGGGTAAGAGCTTTTAAAATTGGAAAGCCAAATTCATTAAATACTAAAACAAAAATAACAGCATTTCTAGATAATTACAATAAAGCATTTAAATTAGTTTCTTTTACACCAAATAACCATTACCACAGCAACTAAAAAGTTGTATTTAAATTAAAATTAAAAATACACTAAATAAAACGCAATCCTTTTCAGTCCTCAAACTTTTTAATGTAGGATTCTAAATTATTCATTTTTGTCACTTATGTTACTTTCCTCAGAGAAATTTGGAGCTATTGCAAACTGCGTGGTGCAACACTTCAAAAACTTTTCTTCAGCCATAGTATTTGCTCCGGTTATATCCTGAATAATATATTTATATTTGAATTTCGTCTACACATTGGTCATAATAATGAAGCTCGTATAGTGGGTGTGAAGCCAGGTATTCAGCTGGTGTTGTATGTAATATCATTATTTTATAATTAAGTATTGTACACTTTCAAGAGTAAGTACTTCGTCAAAGTACACCATAGGTTCTTGAAAAAAAAATAATAAAAGTTTTAACTTATCTATTTTGTAGAATACTCAATTGCTTGATTCTCGGAAAATATAAAGTAAAATTCCTCCGGGTTTCTTTTCGGACCCATTGATTGCTAAAAGACGATGGAACTCACTGCTTTTTTAAATGGTACATGAAACAAAATATGTTATAGTTAAAAATCCTGAAGTTTTATACAGCTATTTTATTCTAATCTATCCGTCACTATAACGTATGTGTTTGAGATTATTAGTTTTTTCTCAATAAAATTATATGCATAAATATTCTATATGCACAAAAGTTAGTTTTAATAAGCTTCGCACATAAACTATATAGACCAAGAAGTAAACATAAGCATCTAATTCCTTGACCAGAAAATGTAGCAATACGGCTGCAGCTTCTTATGGTGCTTTGCACGAGGAGTTCGAGTCACGCTTGATCCGATAAAGCGGGCTGGAGGAAGCCAGTACAGGTTGAAGAAAAAGCCGCATTGTAAATGTCATTTTCCTTAAGTGGTGCGCGAGTTCATACATTTTTGGTCGTGCTTTGTGCAGTTTGAAGCGTTAGAAGCTTGCTTGTGTACTTTTTTGAATAACGAGTACGTTTAAATTGCGTGTGCTGTGTGTGCATTGAATTCGTTATTTAGACAATGAAAATGTCGGCTGAAAAATTACTCTGCAATAACGAATATTTATGTAAGATATTTACATATAAACAGATTCATGCCAACAAGTGACTAGGCAATTTGTAGAAAGATTCCCTGGCATTGAAGCTCCAAATTGAGTTATAGTTTGAAAATTTGGCAATAGATTTAAAAAATCGGGATTGCTAAACTCAAAAATTTCTACGCCTAGACGTTCGGTTCTAACAGAAAAAAAGCTGAATGATATTGAGGTATCACTTGTACGTTCTCCTAATAAATATTTACGTCGTGTAGCGCAAAAAGTGGGCACTTCAAAAATTGAAATCCATACGGATTCAAAACTTTTAAAATTGAAACAAATCAGAGTTACTGTGTCCAAGAATTACGGCCGCATGACAACGAAAGTCAAGTGCATTTCTTGGATTTTAAATAACATTCACGGCGGTATCTTTTGATAATTTTCTCTGATTAAGAATGGTTTCATTTTCACAGTTAGGCATGTTCGCAGAACAATGGATTCTGGAGCACAGAAAATCCAGGAATAACTCAGGAAATTCCTCTGCATTATGAAAAAGTTGGTGTGCAGTGTACTGTAACATTAAATCGAATAATCGAAACTTTTTTTAAGAGACCGTAATTTCGAAGAGGTTCTTATCTTACGCAAATACTTGCACGTTTTTTTTTTATTTGAACAATTAGCTGATCGCGAAATACAATGTTTTCAAAAAGGTTCTAGCACACATACTGCCCGGATTTTTTTCAGGCTATAAGGGGGTATTTGAAGATAGAATTAGTTAAAAAGGGTTATGACCAGCATATTCCCCAGATCTTACCGCGTGCGATTATTATTTGTAGGGACCCTTAAAAATGGAGTCTATAGAAATAACCCCACACATTGTAGATGAACTGAAATATCATATAAGAAGAGAAATTAGAGGGATTACAAAAGAAGAACTTTTGCGTGTGAGTGCAACTTTCATCAAAAGATGTAGGGAGTGTGAGAATGCCGAAGGACAGCACGTTTTGCAACCACCGTTAACAGATAGTGAAATAAAGTGATTGTGTATATGCCAGAGATTGAAATTTTATGAGTGGAACACTAGGGAAATTATGGATCTAGAGTGCCGCAGTTTACTTTGTGCTCTAGCGATTTCCTTGCTCCCGCTTTCTCGGATCAAGCGCGACGCGAATTCTATGTTCTGTCAGCAGCTTGAGATCGATTTAAACTCTGTAAATAATTTAAAACATTAAAATCACTTGAAATACTTGCGAAAAAGTTTGCAATTCAGCGTTGCATTATAAATACTTAAATACTATTTTCGCCCCTACAGGTTGCTCACGCATTTTGCAGCTACTGTTGTCATACTGCCCAGGTTTTTAAACAGTAAATATGTCTCTTGATATTTCTAGTTTTATCTCTAGGGTTTTCTAAATATCTCTGGAGAGCTGTGTATAGTTTATTTGCCTGAAACATTTAAATTTTCTTTTGCATTGCTACATTGGGCATTGAACATTTTAAAATCTAGAAAATTTATTCATATCTTTTACTAATACATTTTAAATAATGAGCAAAAATAATTATATATTTCATTTTATCGCCACCATTACTTATACTGTTTCCTGACTGCTAAATGTTGATTATTACTCTTTTAGTACCGCCACGGGTGGCCGAGGTCGTTAAATCGCGGACTCGTGAGCGGACGGTTTGGGGTTCGAATCCCGCGAGGACCGTCCTTCCTGACAGAGGGTTTTTTTTCAGGTTTTCCTCAGTCCTCATTAATGGCAAATGCCTGGGAGGTACCCTAAACTTAGGCCTGGAACGTTTCCTTCCTTAAAAATAAATCCTTCCCCAATATATCATTTCATTTCATCTATCGTCAGTGTCCATCGCCTGTGGTGCCTCTGTAGCAAAAACGGGCGTTAAACACAATTCATTCATTGTTTTAGTACAATAGTTAAATTTACCTGGTAGCTATTAAGCCACTGCTACGGTTTTGATTCACATTCTGGGAAAAACCTGTCCGTGCAAATTCAACTTGTCGTGACCATCTTTGAATAGCTCCTTGCACGCCACTTACCTACTGAAATACACCGTGGGAGACCGAGAAGGAAATTGCCCTAAATTTATGCTGCGCTTATCAAAGAAATGACTTTATGAAGAGGTATAATAATAGCAATCTACTCATGTAGTTATTGGTGGCAGTTATCAAATGAGCTTAACCGCAAATAAACCCATAAAGGAGCTGCGAATTAATTTATTTCTGAATACATCATAGGTGTTAGTTACACCCTATAAGGTAGGCACCAACACTCAGTAAAATCCTTTCAGGAAAAGGTGGAGATGAAAGTAAACAGGGGTGTGTGTCTTAACCATCGGTGCAAATATTGCATGAGCTGTATAGCTATTCCTATAAGTAGAAACGAGTAGGATTTAGTGTAGTGTGTTTAACATTCATTTAAGTGTACGTGTGGGTCAAACGTCGTTCACGACTACGTTCATATCTTCGTGTCCATGGAGCGGAAAATTCTTTATGGCGATTACGGGGAGTATTTCAGTACCATCTATTCTGGGATAATATTATTTAATATTATTTTTTATCTGCCTTTAAAAACATCTAGTTTGGTACTAGAAGTGGATAAACGACGATTGTTTTTTCCGGTGCGGATTAAATTCTAGGATTTAGCTATTGAGCAAGCGTACTATTTCTATAACAGTTACAGGAATGTAATGTACTTTGTTAGACAAACGAATATCTAATTATTTAAAATAAGGAAATACTTAAAATGTATCTTCATTGCGCGTGAATGATTTCAGATAATGTTAATTTGCAAAGGAGGCTATATTTGTTAGAAGGCAAAACTTTTTGTCAAGGGATCACCTCTGCCATTACTTGGGTAAAAGGCAATAAAACACTTACCAATAAGATCCTAATTAATAAGGAATTAAGCACATAAAATATAAAAGTTATCACAAAAGAAAACCATAAGTACACGTAAAGAATTATAATTATTCCAAAGCCACCTAATCACACAGTCATACAACTCAAGTTTGAACAGTAATAAACAAAACTATTTGTCAAAAAATTTACTTCCAAAATTAATACAACAAATGAATGCTTAAATGAAATATTTAATAGAAAAGTATTCTAAGTTTTAGATATACTTGCAACCAAGGTTGATCTTGAACCATTTATTTTCTTTTATACTTCTTATGATGATGAAATTAAATTCACAAGAATTTCGTTTGAATAATATAACATATTTTAAATATAATTAAACTATTTATCATATATGTGGTAACGTAATGTACGAGCGTAGGTTCATAAGTTTCCGAGCTCGCCTTCAGAAAATCCCTATCTGGTGCCATATCTTATCTGTTAAGTAAATAATTGCTGCTGTAACTCCCGCATCGCTGTGTTCAGTTGTGCAGATATAGTTGCTTAAAGAAGGCTATGTGTAGAAGATTGTAACATGCGCAAAATGGAGTTTCGAGCTGTTATAAGTTCTTCACAAATGAAGAACTGAAATTTGTGAATAAATGAAATTAAACAGCGATTGGACGTGTATATGGGGAAGCATTTCCCTTATATTCTACTATAAAAGAATGGGCCAAACTTTTTCAAATGGGTCGAGAAAGCATTGAAAATGAAGAGCTAGCAGGTCGGCCCTTGAAGGGCCTGAAAACATCGCTCTTGTGGAAGGAGAAATTATGGAAGACCGGAGACTCAAAGTTACAGAAATAGCAGCAAGGCTGGGCCTTTCTACAACAACAGTCCTTCGTTTTACACATGACCATCTAAACATGAATAAGATTAGTGCAAGATGGGTACCTAGACTTTTTTCCTTAGTCCAAAAGCTGCAACGAGTCATTTATTGTCAGGCATATTTGGAGCTCTGCCGTGCCGTGGCATCGAGAGAGAAGTTCTACCAATCATTGTTACAGCAAATGAAACTATGGTCCTCTACTGTGATACCTTGTCCAAACGAGAATCAATGGAGTGACGTAAACCTGGCGAAGCACTGCCTCTAAAGACCAAGGTCAATCAGTCAACCAAGAAATCATGACCACAATCTTCTGGGACTATGAAGGAATACTCTTCATTGAATTCAAGGTGAGGAACACCACAGTAAATGGGGAGTACTATGCTGGCCTACTGCACAAACTACGTGCTTCCATCAAAGAGAAAAGGCGTGGAATGCAAAGTGGTGGTTTGCGATTCCTTCGCGACAACGCGCCTGTGCATACAGCTCTTGTTGCAAAGGAAGCGGTGAAGAAATGTGGCTTCAAGGAGATCGACCATTCACTCTACAGCCCAGATCTAGTTCATAGCGACTGTCTCCTTTTCTCAAAGCTCAAGAGGGGCTTTCTAGGAATGAAATTTAAGTGTGACGAACAAGTGATGGATGCTGTTTATGCCGATTTTGCTGACAAGACTTCCGACTACTTTCGGGGGGGGGGGGTTGAAATGTTAATTAAAAGATGTGAGAAGTTTATTGCAATAAAGGGTAACTATATTGAAAAGTGTAATATAGATTTTGTCCTTATCATATCTATAAAACGGTTAGGCCGGAATCTTATAGACCTACCATCGTATATTCCCATGTGAACAAAAATAAGAGAGATTATCAATTCACATTTTTAGCTATTTTCCCCTTGCTTCCCACACGTAACCCTGCTATTTACCCGGATGCGACGTAACCAAAGGCATATTGTACTACCGGTGTTACTTTGTAACTAATTCTTAACCAAATTTTACAGGCCAATCAAAAGATTGATTCAAAATCTTTTGGTGATAAAATTAGTTACCTATAAATAGAATATATTCTGTGAGATGAAGGTCCACAGGAGCATACAACATGAGCTGTTTCAGATTCGTTCACATCATGGAATCTTCAATCCAAATTAAACCCACTATATTAAGATTTTTTTTTTTTCACAGGAGTTTATTTTCAGGTAAAATGTTACTCTAAAGTAAGCTTTCAGTTCTTTTCTTGCATGATCTCTCAATGACCATGTCTAATTTCTGAAGCTAGAATCTAGGTTTCATAATGTGCCCTCGACAAAAAGTTAATAGCTTCTTTTATATAACATCTAAATAATCTGATCTAATAAATTGTTAAGTTGCTACTGGTCGAACAAGTTCATCAAACATTTCATTTTCATTTTCCTCGATGCCACAGTGACCTGGTACCAAAGTTCTATAGGGTTTGCGAGCAGATTTAAATCCAGATCTGGTGTAACTTCAGGGCCACTAAAAGTCTCAAGTGCATCCTGGCGATCTGAATAGATAGCAATATGTTTACAAAAGTTCATACATTTTCATGTAGCACTGAATGAGCGACTGTCACAGAAATTGAATGAACTTTACACGCAGGGCTGAAAGCACTAGGCTGCTAGTGGAATCATGGAATCGTCCCGAGCGACAGCGGAGAGAGCCGAAGGTAATGTGACTGGCACAGTTACAACTATATAATAAAGCTTCACAAGCAATGGCACGATAACTCAGGCGGTTACAGGGTCATACTATAGTTGTGAAGATAGCGGGTTTGAATCCCAACATCTCAATGCTTTGCTTTTCTTCTTCTTCTTTTTATCCTGCCGGAATTAAAGGAGATTTGCTACATACAAAATGATTTACTCGCTGAGCTCGTCGCAAATTGGAATAAGAGCGTATTTCCCACCGTTATA
Source organism: Metallyticus violacea (assembly GCA_030762175.1). NCBI lineage: Eukaryota > Metazoa > Arthropoda > Insecta > Mantodea > Metallyticidae > Metallyticus > Metallyticus violacea. The sequence continues at coordinate 38,575,918 of CM060846.1, forward strand.
ATATTTTTCCCGCCTAACAATGCCCTCATTACACTGGCCAGGTAAGCAGCAAGAGATTTCATGATGCCCCAATGCTTTCAGCCCTGCTTGTAACGCCAAGTCAGAAATTGTAGAGGAGTTGGGTATTTAAATAGACAGCGCCATTTCATCGTCGGAGATTTAGAGCATATTTCTATCATCAGGGAATCTAAAAACTAGTAAAACGTTCAGATAAGTGTTTACAGGTATTGAGTGATTATGTCGAAAAATAGTGTCATGTTTTATTGTAATGCCTTGATCATTATCTTATTCTGGAGTTATCAAGTATAACTTACTTTCTGAATCACCCTCGGATCTAATGTATACTCACATCACTCATAATGTTCCACCAAGTCTGCATTTATTGTTTTAAAGAAACAGGTGTTTCTTTTGAGCGTGTGCTCCAGACTACATTATGCCATATGGCTCGCTTTTGACAATATTTTTTTTCAAAAATGTAGTAATTAGCTTCTAAAATACTAACTTAAGTCAAGCCTATGTTTCCCTCCATTTCTCCTGAAGACGGCTAAACAAAAAATCTCTAACACGACTGTCCATGTTGCTCTTGCCAGATAAACAATGTAGCAGCAGTAGCACACCAATGACTTTAAGTGAAGCCTTTAGCAATAACACTTATCCCTTTCGATTGCTCAAAACGCCTTCCTGGAGGAAATCGACTTAATTAGATGACAGTGGAGGAAATTTGGCGCTCATTGATTTTCAAACCACCTTTTCTTTGCGAGCGAGCCAACTCCTCGTAGAATTTTATTGGATCCTCTTGAGCTTAAGCAATTCCGGAATCGTGGCAATTGCATCGCGTTTGAAACGTTCTACGACAGCTTCCTTGCAACTAACTTTGGGCATTATGTAGCAGATTGCACTAAAACTTTCCGAGATGCCCTTCGCAAAATAGAGGCTTAACGAATTAGGGAGAAAAAAGGAAACTTAACTGGGCATGCATGCTCAATCTGAAGAAAAGGGGAAAAACTACAATACAAAAATATAATAAAGAAGTTAAGAAGTTAAAAAAAGACACGTAATACAAACAGAAACAGAAAAAGTTTATGTAACCCATAAGCAGATATGAAAACAAATAGAAAAGTGATAAAATAATCAAGATGAGTAACAAAATTAACTTTTATTATAAAACGAACAAGCAATAATACCAAAATGGATATAATAAAACAAATTTTGCAAAAATATAAACAATCCAAAATGAAGAAATGTAAGAAAAAATGGTATAGTATTAACATTTTGTAATGAAGAGTGGCTAAGAAAATCAATTTTGTGAAGAAAATTAAAATAAGCACGATAAAATGCAGTGAAATGCATGCACTTTATAAATATAAACTGAAAGATTCCTTGAACATTGAAGGAAAGTAAAACATCAAAATCAAGATGCATTTAAAGAAAATAGTCAGTCGCGTGTTAGAGTTAAGAACGTACTTTGGATTGGCTGAAAGGGGAAGAATTTCAAGACTTTCGCCGTGCTCAAGCGCTGACCGTTTGTGCTACACCCCCTAATGGAGCCACCTGCGAGAAGAAGGAATGAAGTGAGAAATACTTTAGTTAGCAAGGATCCAGAGGCAATATGGCCTTACCGGCAATTCTTTGCTTCTTAGCCTGAACAATTCTCTTTTCCAAAAACGTATTAACTGCCTTATGAATTATTTAAAGATTTTTTACTCTAGTAGGATAGAATTATTGTAAAGTATGTTCCACTTAACTAGCTGACTCAGCTTTAAGTTTTGTACAAATGTTTAAATGTAAAAGAAAATTGACTGTTTGATAAATTAGATACTACTTATTGTTTGTTACACAGAATATTATATTCGTTTAAATCTATCATTGTTCAATAATGTTTTTTTTTTATTGATTTATTTATGGACGCTCTTTAACATCTCAGGTCATCAGCGTCCCATTCAACTCAGGGCGTGAAACGGCCGACAAATTTTGCTCAGAGGCCTCTCTTTCAGGCATGAGGTTCTTTATCATGCCGTAAATGTACGACACGGGACCCACGGCTTTACTTCCCTTCCGAAGGAAGCCATACTTAGGATTTTTACGCCCGAAAAAATCCATCGGTCCTGGCCGGGTTCGAACCCGCGATTTTGGGTTTAGGAGCTTCAATAATGTAAAATACAATCTTCAATTGATCTACTTTCTTTACTGCAATACCAAAACATGGCTGTGATTTCTCCCTTTTCCTCTGTATTTTTCTATACAATAACATTAGCAAACATTTTAGAATGTAAGCTATGTTTTCCCTCGAAAGTAAACCTCAACATGTGAACGACGCGGAACAAAGTAACTCGATCTGGAAACAGCACGCCTGGACATTGATGTATGGCACGCCAACTTTTCACGTGTCTTCCCTCGCCACCTCTTCCAGAAAGAGAAGAAGATATTGACGCGAAATCCAGAAGGAATCGTTGCGCTTCTTCGAGGGAACATAAGTAACGCACTGGTTTTTTCCCTTTCACAGAAGTCGCAGCGATAAAATGCATCCCTAGCGCACTTTATATCTCGTGGACAAATAAAATGTACAACATCACGGTTGTTGGAATTCCAACAACGAAGCCCTCTATCCCTGTGTACCCTCTGAACATTCCAAAAAGAAAGAATTGTGCACCCATAAACTCTGCAGTGTAGAGTATGAAAAACTGCTTGTTCTCAACTTTAAAATGCACTTTACATCCTAACAACCTTTTTTTTTTTTTTTGATTGATTTATTTAAGGACGCTCTTTAACAGCTCAGGTCATCAGCGTCCCATTCAACTCAGGGCGTGAAACGGCCGACAAATTTTGCTCAGAGGCCTCTCTTTCAGGCTTGAGGTTCTTTTTCGTGCCGTAAATGTACGACACGGGACCCACGGCTTTACTTCCCTTCCGAAGGAAGCCATACTTAGGATTTTTACGCCCGAAAAAATCCATCGGTCCTGGCCGGGTTCGAACCCGCGTTTTGAGTATAGGAGGCAAGTATGGTAACCACTACACCACCAGGACCGACCCTAACAACCTCCAATGTTATAAGAAGGTTATGTGAACACAAGTAAAAAATATGTGCAATTTTATAAGATCGAACGTGCTAATAAAGGCGGAACCACATTAATAGTAGTAGTTAATTCAGGCAGATTATATTAATTATATTAAAGTTTTACCTTAACAAAGGGATTCTAATCTACAATTGAAAAGTATTGGTGCAATAATACACTTTCCACTTTTGGCCATCATTTTCAGAGTTATGATTGGTGCAAAAATCAAGATCCAGGTCCTTATTTATTAACAAATGTAAAAATATATTTGGTGTTCCTTTTAAAACAAAAGAGTTGGAGTTTCCCCACACACCGAGTTTCTGTCACTGAACTACATACTTCAAAATATATTTGGGTGGTGCTGGATTATTAACTATATATACATATATAAGATAAAGGAAATAATGTTACTGAGCTTACTGAAGACGTATTTATAAATTTTTCAAACCACTTAAAATATATTTATCTTTTATAGGTATAATATTTATCTTATATATAAAATAAAGGAAATTATATTAATGAGCTTACTCAAGACGTATTTCTAAATGTTTTAAAATACTTAAAATATATTTACTTAAATATACATATACATAAGATAAAGTAAATAATATTACTCGGCTTACTCAATACGTATTTCTAAATGTTTCAAGTCACTTTAAAATATATTTAATAAAAATTATAAAAAGTGCAAATATATGCAGAAAATTGCAGAACCTATGGGCCATTTTAAAATGTACATACCGCCACGGGTGACTGAGGTCCTTAAGTTGCGGACTCGTGAGCGAGAGGTCTGGGGTTCGAATCCCGCCTGGACCGTCCTTCCTGAGTGAGGTTTTTTTCAAGGTTTTCCTCAGTCCTCATAAGTGACAAATTCCGAGGAAGTACCCTGAACTTAGACCTGGAACGTTTCCTTTCTTCGAAAAAACCCTTTCCCAAATATATAATTTCATTTCATGTATCACCAGTGTTCACCGCCTGTGGTGTCTCAGTAGTTAAAACGGGCGTTAAACGCCATTCAAAAAGTGCATATGTTATGATTAGCTGTTTAACGACATAAACAAAAAGAATAAATAAAAATAAGTAAAGTTTTCATATATTAGTTGGTTGCCAAAATGTAATACATGTATGGTGTATGAACCATTTAAGTCCAAATATTGAAATCTATAAAATGAATGTATTTTGTCTAATTTAATCATAACAGGCAACTAACATGCTTTATTTATAAAATGTAGGTTAATAAAAGAATAAAGCATTATCTGGAAAGTTATATTTGTTTATTTAACTATGAAAAAGTGGATTTGGCTGATTATTGTTAATTAATTCGAATGTTGCACGTGGTATCACATGAGTATTAAGGTAATTTCGCTTATTGCAATTCTTTTGTTTTCTGTTTATGGATATGAGGATGTAAACTTAATGCCATGAAATCAACTAGAAGGAACTGTTGTTGAAAAATCTGTTGCTATCACAAAGTATGTACTTGACAAAAGTCATATGAGGAAAGAAAAGATGTATTTAAAATAATTGAGAGTGTCTGATTCTACATCTTATTCAGTATACCGGATACTAATGAGAAAGTTCCAAACATTTTCACTATATCTAGAGGAGTCATGCCAAGCAATTTGAAATAGGAAACCTGGGGTCACAGACATAAAAATATGTTAAAAGTTAGTCATACTCAGGAGTTTTACGCCTGAATAATTATGAAAACATTGTATCATAACAGTATACAGGCTAACATGTGTACAGCATCAATAATATATTTAGTGGTTGTAGCACGGGGTTTGGCTTTCGAGAGACAGGTCGTTCATCAGTAGGGTAAAATGCTCCCTGCAACGTCCAAAGCAAAAATTAATTATGGATTATGAACCTTTCCTTGGTGTAGACTTTGAAAGGATCCTCTTTCCACTTGTGCACAAGTTCTATATTGCCAGAATATCATTCTCAAATGAAAGTCTCTTATTTAATGTTAATATTAATTTGGAGTTCCTCTAATGTGCCAATATTCATGCCAAACACTTTTGTCTTTCAACCGATCCCATAAATGCAAATCATATCTGGTTAAATTAAAAGAGCGCGAGAGCCACAAATCCACATTCTATAATGGGACATATCATTCATTGTGTTCAATATTACAAATGTTAGATTTCGAAAACATGTTTTTTTCCAACACTATATGTGGTTTCAAATTCACTCGCTAGTTAAGTATATTTTTGAAGGGGGTACTTGGAAACGTTTCAACACACACTCTTCTAGCACAATGAGGGAAAGGATTTTAAAATAACTTTCACAGAAAAAGTAGCTCTTTCACAGCCAAACACCGCACCACAAATTTACTATGACTAAAATATATCATGCATGCATTCCTGTCGCATGATACTTGAGTCGCGTACTCCTGAGCAATTGTAGCTTACGGACGAGTTCATTAGGGTAAAACGCGTAAAGGGAATAACTGCCAATACATTGGCGTTCCTCCACAATGCCATAGCGTATATGCAACAGTCCATATATTTTAATGACTCTGCACTTTCAATTGGCATTAAATTACTGAGTATTACTTTGTCAGTCACTTCGGTTTTTCTTATGTTAACTTTACTATAAGTTACGCGTGATATTTTGAACAAAATCTTGATTATGACCGACCTTGAATGGAGAACACAAATTAAGATCTATCATTGCAACAACTGCATCAGCTTGTCTTCTGTAGTTAATTTCTTCTCCAATAGCGTTCAACGCCCGATTTTACTACCATGGCATCACAAGTGGTGGACACTGATGATAGATGAAATGATAAATTGTAAGAGGATTATTTTTAAAGGAAGCCTTACAGATTAAAATTTAGGGTAGCCAGGTATTTACACGATAAATTTATAGTAGCTCCATGAAGAATTAGAGTGCTGTTAACTGTATTTATTTTTGATTGTATATAGAATGAATTACCAGAAAACAATTGTTGGTGCTAATTTACGATGTGTATTTTTCCAGTTAAAATAAATTATAATGAAATTAAAACAGAATGAAGGTTATGAAGGAAGCTTTCAAATAGTTTAGTCAAAAACATGGATGAGTCAGAACACTTATATGTACCGACATAGTTACTCTGACGACAGCACGCATCTTTCGGCAGCGAACTCCCTAGATGTTCGCGTACTATCAAAGAGGCTCACTTAGTATTCATGTCTTTCGTAATAACTATGTGATAAATCAGTCTATACACTCATTTATTTAAAAAGAGTGTAGAAACAGTTTGGAAAAGGTAGAATCAGAGTTCCCCTATTAAGCTCGATATATCATGACGTGTTGGTCAAATGCAGCAGCATCATCACATTCAGGTATATAAATTAAGGAATTAGTTGTGCCATTGCACGAGGTATTGTTAGCAATTATTAATATTAATGATTTATGCGCTTTATTTTTTTGAATTTAGTGTTATTGGAATGATTATTACTATTGTACTAAGACAATCAAGAGGGCAAATATTGAAAACTATGTATTTATTTGTTTACACCTTTCAATTCTGTTAAGCAGTGATAACTTTAAAAATTCGTTGAGTGCAAGTTTAGGGATCCGCGTTAAGGGAAAGTTTGAGAACTGCTATTTTGAAATAATGTTCCATGTTAATTATTCATTCAAAGCAATGGAAAACTGAGATTTTCAAGTGTTTCTAAAGAAGTATACAAATAATTATATGCCTATTGAAACAGTGGTTTAAATACAAATTGAGGACCTTTTCAATCAAGATTACAAAATCTGCAATTTCGTTAACATACTTAAATTTCATTGTGCATCATTGCAAAAGTTTATCCAAAACTATGGAGATTCCGGAAACATCTAATTTAGAAATGTCGAAAGTTCTAGTATTGTGGAAAAGCTGTCGCACATAATTCATCAGGTCGAGCCTGGGTGATTATTAAAAAAAAAAACCGAAGAAAAAGTTCAATTGTGTTTTTTAAAAAGTAGTTTATTGTGAAATGTGTTTCATAAGATATACTCTGGTTAGTTCTGCATAACACAATGAACAACATCAATATTTCAATAATCTATCTCATTTTAAATATATGTCTGACACTTCACGCGATATAGAAAGCAGTTTCTCTAAATATCAAAGCTTTTTTCTTCTATAGATTCATATATAGCTACAATGTTTAACATATCACTCACATTATTATCAACTTCCACTAAATGACCTCCATCAAGTCATAAAATCACCTGCTCGTGGATATAAAACCACATAATGCTTTTATTCACGCTGCGTATACATAAATAATTTTAAAAGCAGATAAGAATGTAGGTTTATTACCCAGTATCTCTAAGTATTTAGTAGGGCATTAAATCTTTTTAACATCGATAATGGCCTTCCTTTTGATGATAATTTATATTTGCTGCTAGAATCTAGAAATTTCTTTTTGTTCACTATTTATACTGCATTACAGTCCATTTTAGTAGGTTTATTTTGTGTTTAATGTAAAACGCCATATGGGAGAAAATATACTCGAGAGGTTAAGGATGTATTCCCCAATTTATAAAACACATTTCTGCAGGATGCTTTATGATGAGTTGCTGAAATTGTTTTTATTGCATTTTTTTACAATTTGATTGTTTTAGCTACAGAGCTACCCCATAAGATTATCTCAATACTGATTGAAAGTTAGCAAAATGCTGAAATTTCAAAGTTTGCTCAAAGGTCTAATGAGAAAAATGCTGAACTCGGTTTAGGTTTCCATATGTAATTTCCAGTTTCAAGAAATTTAATAATTGATGTTTCCGAATAGCTATATTATCATTTATTATATAGAGATTGAAGTTCATTAATAATGTAAGTAATGAAATTAATTGCACAAGTTTTTTTTAAATGAAAAGCCCGTTTGTTAGCTTTAAAATTTGCACACACTGTGTTAACTACTTTGTTCAATTTTCAAACATTTTCATCAGTTTTATTGGTTACTAATGCACTGGTATGCTCAGCAAAGAAAACTGTATTAGCAATTATAAATTATCGGTATAAAAATAAACAGTAGAGGGCCAAAAGGAACATAATCATTTATTTCCAAATCAGAACAGCAAAAATGAGTATTCCATGTGCTAAATGTAATATAATGAATATATCTTGTTCTGTGGATCATGAGTTGAACACCAGCTCAAGTATATAGAATATCAACCCCCCACTCTCTCTCTCTCTCTCTCTCTCTCTCTCTCAGGCTGAATTAACTCCAAAATATTCATTCGTAATGTATCAGGTATGAGCTATTAAGAATTCCTTCAGATAATTTTTGAAAGATATGAATTTACGTTCATTTCACTATATCTAATTCTGATGGGCAAGCCATTACATATCTGTATTGTGAAATTGTAGGCACCCTTCTGGTAAACCTGCAACGAGTTAGTGGCATACATAAGTCATTTCTGTTTCTAGTATTGAGCTTATGTACACTTAACTCAGCTAAAAAGTTGGAATTATCTACTGCATAACACATTAGGCAATATATTCTCCTGTAATGGTAGGTATATTAATTTTTTTTAATAAAGGTTCACAGCAATCTCTTCTTTTCTTCCCACACATTATTCTAATAGCCTTCTTTTACAAATGGAAATTTTTTTCTCCATAGGAAGAATTATTCCCTCTTCCAAATAAAATCAATCAATTCCACATTTCCTTACAGAGTGAAAATATGCAAAGTATACTATGAATTTTCTTGTAATGGGAGGAACTTTAAATTATGACAATTATAGATGACACTACAACAGCAGAAATAATGCTAAAGGATTCATTTTTACATTTGAGAAACGCCTTATTAAACATGTTTATATTTAGCATGGAAATCTCTGAAAATAGTTTTTTAAACCAAAAATATGCATACGTTTTAAAATGGGGTCAACCCTCAATTTCAGGAAAAAATATGTATAGAAAGAGCTAATCTGCCTAAACTTATCTTAAAGATTTGAAAAAAAGCTTCTAAATTCATAAATAAACTATTATTTCTGAGGATACATGTTGACTTGGCCCTACACGTAGCAGACAATCATCTACCCCTCCCCCAAAACGAATAAAAGTCCACAACAGTTTTGAGCTAATAAGTAATTCTTCCTATGAACGTTCCTGGCGAGATAGTAATAAGAATAAAATTAAAGCGACAAAACGGAACACAACCTGAACAACAACATGCACACGCCATAGCTCCAAACGAACTCACCGCCAACTGACAAAATAAGAACAAACCTAGGAACACTAAGAATAAAATCTATTATTAATGCATTCATTGAACCCAGCACCAAACAAAACAATAAAATCACCAATCATCATAAAACCCTCAACACTATAGCTATGATTGACATAAACAAGATATATCGAAAATTAATATAGAATTTACTTTTCGCTTCAAATTTCAGCCTCTGAAAAATACACCAATTGCTAAAATACTCGGTGAGCATAACATAATCATCTCAATATTATTTTTGTATACGAATATCTCTTTTTAAATTAAAGTATATCGTATTTTAATGTTCCAGGTTACCATATATAAACAGAGAGCACACTACTCATTTCCAGTCCGCCCTATTTTACTATGGCTCAGCCAGTCGGCGCCTGGTTAACTTCACTCCTATGTACTTTTCCCCGCTCTCGACTAGTAAATTTATGGTATTTAATCGGTGCGACACAAATTCCTGTACACAGATAAATTCCAAAGAGTTTTCTACAAATTTTATTGAATCTAGGAACTTAAAAATCCTACGAAAAACTTCCAAACCCGAAAATGATGTTGACTGTGAAACATGAAATGTTGCGAGAATGTACAAACTAAAGTTAGGCTAATTTACATTAAATGTTAAGAAACCTTGTTTATTAGTAATTGTACTAAAACGATTACTTTTTGTCTTTTCGGGGATACTGACTTTCTACTCTGTAAAGTTCAGATCGAAAATTTTAACACCCATGTTCACGAAATGTCTTTGAACTGTCTCAAACATGTTTTACTTTCTCGAATCAAGAACTTTAGGCCCAATGCTCAACGTGATTGTTAATTTTCTTCTCTTTAGAATAAATTAATAAAGTTTCTGATTTTCCTCCAACATGCTTGCGAAACCTATAGCAAATGTTCGATAAACCAAATTTAGCAAACAGCTTTGTAAATCACTTATTCATAATCTACTACGTTTCTTATTATTTAAACTTAGTTTTGATGTCATATCAATTGTTGTGAGTTTATTCTAAGAACTTTGTTATTTAGTTTGAAACTGACGAAACACTAAAGGTATACATTAATTCATTTGTGAGTAGCAAATATGGTCAAATAACTTATCTAAATATTTTCTCGTTCTATAAAAATATAATAAACATAAAGAAACTGCAGACTGCTTTAAGTTTCAAGATATGTTTTAATTAGAAACACGTTTTAATTTACCCTATAAAATGAACATTTGTTCTAAAGCACTGTGAATTTTGTTCCAAATACATAATACACATTTTCGCATTATTATTCTTCTTAATACGGTAATTCCAACTCCCATTTTTACAGCTTATTTCTTATAATCACTAAATGATTTCCTATATAAGTACTGGAGGCACTCTTTGGTTTATATACATTTACTTCGCGATATTACTCATTCCATAGTAAACGAATTAGTATAGATATGATTTAGACAAATTCGTTACTTACATGTTTTAACAGTGCCGTACCCAAGCTACACTTCTTTATCGTGTCCATATTTACACAACCCAGCAGCTACCACCGCCCCACAAACCAGCAACTACCACTGTCCCTGTTCACTAATTTGTAGCAGTTGCAAAGACGTAAGAAATGACTCGCAATGCACTAACCGCTTTTATGCACGAAATAATTGACTAGCGCGATCAGTGCTACCACACCTCTTTAATTCGTTGTGAAGCTCTTTTGTTTACAACGTAAACAAATGATAGTAGTTATGAAATGTTATAGTCCTTTTCGTCCATGTTTTCACAACAAACATTGCGTTCTCCCTTATATCAATATTATATGGTCTCGTAGAGAATATATAATTATATGAAGCATTATTTAGGGGTAAGAAACTAATCTGAAATTAGCAGAATTTCTCTGCACAAAGTGTTTGTCGCCTTTAGGCAGGAATGGACGTAAACCTTGGCGCAGGAATAAGCACCCTAAGCATATCAACAGTATCCAATTACATGAATGGATTCCAGCACAGTATGATACATTTTAATTCGCGGCCTATTTTAGGTAGCTATCATATTGAAATATTGCAGCGCAGGGGAGTATCAGGAGGAATACATTATAATCTCGGGAGATATGCGTAGCTTATGAGATGCAAATGATTCTGGACCTCAAAATATGTGTTATACCTCGCTATTATAGATGTCCCCTGTTTTGAGTTATGACGGGTAGAGGATTATTTTCCATGCATATTTTATCACATTATAAGATACCATCTCAATATAAACATTGTGCAATCCTTCACAATCTATTGGGGGAGAGACACAGATTAAACAGGGGTATGAATTGAGTGAAATATCAGATTGTTCCGATAGGCATATTATTTTTCATTGACTACTGTGATTCATTTCAAAACGTTTAAAAAATTATCTTTCATTCTTTGTATGATTAAATCTTTGAAATCGTAGCCCATAAACTTCATTGCTCTTTAAAAAAATTGCTTCCGTGTAGTTCAGAATCGATTATATTCATTTACGAGCCTCTTATGAGAAATACTGCGCCCAATGTAGAAAAATGCTATATCAAAGTAATTTTTATGCATCCAGGACGAAGCTGCCGCCAATATTATATTAAATTTTATACAGTCAATGTAGATGCACTGAAAGTAAGGTCTGTATTTCGTAAAAAGAATTACTCAATATACGTAGCCTTAATAACTAAACAGGGCTAACAGTCACTTAAAAAGATTTATTCCGTATGATAATAAACAAAAAGAAACGAAAAAACATTAAATTAAGGATATCAGGATCAAAATAAGGAAATCACAAAGATTACTGCATTTTATTGGGCATTTTATGAATAGGAGATGAAGCAAATATTTATATTAAGGGTTCGCTCAAGGCCACACCATGCAGCACAATGGTATTGTCAAGATCTTTCAGGGTAAGGGAAAACACCCTCAGGAACAAACTTGGGCTGTCCCATTGACTAAAAGAATGCAATGCGACTAAAATTATGACAAAGGAGGCTTTCTCGAAAAATTCAAACCACTTAAATAGAGATTTTTGTGAACAGTGATGAAATATCTGAGTTTATGTCAGCCAAAACGCAGCTCGATGTTGTTATATATATTGTTATATTTTAATTTACTTCTTGATAAGTTTATTGATAATCTTAGAGTGATTATATGCCCAAATTTAATAATTTTATATTTAAATGTTACAGCTTGCGGAAAACACCTGTAAGTTAGAAGACTGTTGAACTGATCATAAACGTTAAAAGGGCTAAAACAATAAAATTTATTATTATTATTATTATTATTATTATTATTATTATTATTATTATATGGTTACGTCAGTTTAGCCAGAAATGCGGAAATTATGTCCCCGTGATATGTTCATGGGTTTGAATTGAAAAATATAGCTTCAAGTGCGAACTGTTCACTGCTGTGAAAAATATATTCCTGAACAATAGACAAAAAGGATTCAAAGTTCAAAGGAGACGTATTCTGTTTTCAGTCTTCATTTAACATAATGCGGTAAGCTAATAACCATTGTAGTCGAACGCTGTGTTGTCATTGCTTATCATAATAGTCAAGACTTTCTTTACAAATTATTTTCGTAATAATTTAAAAACCATTGAGGGTCTTTGACGTTCATTTAAACATTTCTACTAAATATGGCCAATTTAAAAAAAAAATTCTTTTATCTGGAATTATTTTTCTGCTTACATTTTAGTTCGTGATATCGAATGCTTACTGTACACCAATTTGATAGGATATTCTTAACGAAAGTAAAATAATTTCATTTATCTGCTACGCCCTTTCGTAAAGGAACAATGGGCGTGTGGACTGTAGGTTTGCCGGTTCCCCAATACTTGAAAAGACGACATTAAATTTATCTTTGGGGAGGAAGAACCTATAAGCAGTCCGCCCCTCCTTCCTTTAGACAGCTCTTTTCTTTCCTTGTGGAGCAAAGAGAAGAGAACGTGTATTATCGAGTGAATAATTAACGCGATATTACAAGTGCAGAGTCCGAGAGTAATTGCAGGGTGTCTTAGGAAAGAGAAGACAACGGCGACCCACAACGTTGTGCTGTGACAAGGCATTTAAGTGAGTCATCGTCTCAGCATGCCACCCACCTCTTTCTAATTGCCGTCTGCGCTGAAGAAATAATCCTTAGTCGCTGTAATAATATTATAGAAGATGGTGCGAACAGCGTGGGCTAAAGGAGACGTCAGACTACACACAAACTTCCAAAACGCCCGTTCCTTTTACGGGGTTAACAGTGCAGCTGCGTGGGTATGTGTCGTGTTATATTTACCACCTTTACACTTTCACTTTTTTTGTCAACTTGAGATGTTCAATTAGGCAGCTATATCTCTGCGTTTTCCCTTGTAGGTGAGATGTAGGTAAAAAACTGGTAGAAAAAAAAATTCATCTCTTTTTTTTTTTTTTTTTTTTCTCATTTTGATTTGGAAAAGACATATGACAAAGGCAAAAATAAAAAAATATTGAACTTTATATGAACAATTAGAAGTAATAACCGTGTTGTATGTCGTACTGTTTAATATATACCTTAGCAAAATAGCTGGACAGTCCTATTGAACTATCCTTAAAAAAACAAAAAATCAGCAATATCAAAATTATCATTATTCATAATTCATAATAATTAAATTATAAAGACAATTTAGTTTTAATAGCAAGTTAAGCAAACTGAAAACACTGAATATTCGCATTTCAAATTAACGAACGGATTAAATGCTGCAATGTATAAAAATTATATACACGAGTATTTACCACGAATGTTGGTAGATGTGGGTTCGAAACACCGTTCAAATAATTTCTTCAACACTTTATGAAATAAAAATATGAATAATTAGAAAACGTTCAATTTTAATAACGGGGAATCTTTGTAAGTTGTTTCCGAATATGACGAAAACACAGTTCCAGTATATATAAATTGTAGATAAATACATTCAAGTTGTGTAATAGAAAACACATACCGAGACATGACACAATTAGACCTTATACTTTGCAATTATGCAGCAGGCGCCCGCAACTGGATCTTTACTGAAGTGATCTTGTCAATGGTGTATACTTCTTTCTGCCAAGGGAGCAAATGCCGCCCATTTGATACATGTGTAATTCACTCATTGCTACTATTTGAGCTGAACTGAAAGAGATGACTTTTTGATTGATTTGGTTTATTTACGGACGCTCTTTAACATCTCAGGTCATCAGCGTCCCATTCAATTCAGGGCGTGAAACGGCCGAAAATTTTGTTCAGAGGCTTCTCTTTCAGGCTTGAGGTTCTTTACCGTGCCGTAACTGTGTAACACGGGACACACGGCTTTACTTCCCTTCCGCCATACTTAGAATTTTTACGCCCGAGAAAATCCATCGGTCCTGACTGGGATCGAACCCGCGATCTTGGGTTTACGAGGCAAGTACGGTTACCCCTACACCACCAGGACCGACGAAAGAGATGATTATCATTTATAATATGATTGGTTAATTAGTACAAGTGCTTGTAATGTATAGTCTTGTAACTACAGCGTTACCGCCACTGGTGGCCGAGGTCGTTGAGGCGCGGACTCATGAGGGGGAGGTCTAAGGTTGGAATGCTGCCAGGATCGTCCTCCTTTACTGAGGTTTTATTCCAGATTTTTCTCATTCCTCATAAATGGCAAATGCCGGGGAGGCAAATGCCATATGCATGGAGAATAATCCTCTACCCGTCATAACTCAAAACAGGGGACATCTATAATAGCGAGGTATAACACATATTTTGAGGTCCAGAATCATTTGCATCTCATAAGCTACGCATATCTCCCGAGATTATAATGTATTCCTCCTGATACTCCCCTGCGCTGCAATATTTCAATATGATAGCTACCTAAAATAGGCCGCGAATTAAAATGTATCATACTGTGCTGAAACCCATTCATGTAATTGGATACTGTTGATGTACTTAGGGTGTTTATTTCTGCACCAAGGTTTACGTCCATTCCAGCCTAAAGGCAACAAACACTGTGTGCAGAGAAATTCTGCTAATTTCAGATTAGTTTCTTACCCCTAAATAATGCTTCATATAATTATATATTCTCTACGAGACCACTTAATATTGATATAAGGAAGAACCCAATGTTTGATGTGAAAACATGGACGGAAAGAGTTATAACATTTTTAACTACTATCATTTGTTTGATAAAAATATAATACAGAAAGTTAAATTAAAAATATAGTACCTTACGCACTCGATACACTGTACCTAAAATTTGCTGATCGGTGCAATGCGCATCCAGTCGCATTACAGCTCAGTCGCACTCACGTTTGTTGTTTTATGCCCAGGCCTGCTGTGTGTAAGAACATGTGCTTCCAGCATGATGGAACCCCACTGCACTTCGGCATTCTGCATTTTGCCGCAGAAATCCGGGAACATTGGATGAACAATGGACCTGTTCCTTGGGCATCGCCCGATTTATTTTCTTGTTTTCTTTATTTCTTTCTTTCTCTCTTTCTTTCTTTCTTTCTTTCTTTGGGTGCGTGTTAAGAGTGTTATACGTCACCTCAATTGACAGCATGGCGAAACTAATTCGCCGCATAAAAGTGCAAATGTATATTTTCAGTGTTAAAAAACATTTTTGCACTAGATTGTCAGAAAAATGCACAAAATATGAATTCTGACATTTTGGTTGCATAGCTCCTTAACTACGAGTCAGATTTTTTTTTTTTTTTTTGTTTTTTTGAGTAGCGTTTAACGCCCGTTTTTACTACTGAGGCACCACAGGCTACTAACGTGTCAGAGAACACGTGTTTCTTAACATATAATGATCCCGTGTGTGTAACCTATCATTCTTCAAAGTTTGTTGGTAAGGTCTGTTACACACTGTATACGAATCCAGAAAATATCATAAAATATATGGGTGAGATACATGAGCTTTAAAAGGAAAAGCTGTTTCTGCATTGTCATCAAGCGAGATGGAATTTCGGTAGAGAGCGTCCAGAATATCTGTTAACGACAAAATCAGAAAACAGTAATTACAGAAATAACGTACGTTAAAAATTCCATAGTAGATGACGAATACGACAATTTGAACGGTATGGATATTTAGAGGAATATCGGAGGAACGACTACTAAAACAACATATCATTGAGCATATGTACAAGGAAAACATATGAAACAGCATGAACCGAATTTAGTCATTGACGGAGAAAGAAGATTGGAAAATCGCAAATGGCCAGGTAAAGAAGAACAAAGAAAGACTATCATAAACATTTAGATGAACTGTTGCTTTTAACCTTAAATTGGTATAAAACTGTAATACAGGGGGTCTGAAAAATAGTGGAGCTTTTTGAAAAATTATCTTTGGCCCCCCATGATGATCGTTTTTATACTAAGAGCAACGCAATCCCTCATACGTATTTTTTTTACCTTACAAAGACTCAATGTATGCTGTTTTCTGTAAAGAAAAATTATCCACAAGCCTTCCTTCTGCATATGGTAACAAAGACGTTCAACTTTGGTGAATTTCTTTCAGGCTTAATGATTTCATGAGCGTGATCTCAAAGCCAGTTCCGAACATTTTCTGTTGACCTTACAGCTGATATGGAAGTTGGCCTGATCACTGAACCGGATCCTCTCTTTCCGAAATCATTTTCAAGCAATTCCAACATTTTCATACTAAAGGCAAAGTTGTTTGTCTCATTTAGTGAGCGACTGCTCAAGTTGCAGCTTGCAGCTTCTAAGCCTTAAATTTTAAACGCCTATGGAGTTCGTTCCGGACTGTACAACGGGGCATTTCCAATTCATGGCTCGCTTTTCGAACCGACTTCATGGGGCTGCGCTGGAAGGCTTGCTGAACTCTATCCACTGTCCTCTCCGAAAACGACGACCATGGCCGGCCGGTGCTTTTGCCTTTGCACAGGCTTGCTCTTTCCGGGAATTGCACATGCGAAAACTAAGTGAAATTCTTATCAGGTGGCTGAACACGAAACTATTGCCGAAAATGGCGTTGAATTGTGATAACAGACTTTTATTTTTGCATAATCTAAAACACAAACCCAGTTCTATTGTTTGTTCGGCACCATTTTGAATAAAAGGTGAGTACGAGCATAGCGGATATTTTACGGTCTAGTTGCAAATAATGCTTCCTACAACCTCTGCACTATTGGT
This sequence comes from Metallyticus violacea, assembly GCA_030762175.1. Taxonomy (NCBI): domain Eukaryota; kingdom Metazoa; phylum Arthropoda; class Insecta; order Mantodea; family Metallyticidae; genus Metallyticus; species Metallyticus violacea. Next base: position 38,593,294 of record CM060846.1, read on the forward strand.
GACCTAGAAAAAAATAAGGTACAATCTTCTCCGGACAGCCTAAAATATTGTAAACTATAAATGTTTAATTTCTTCAACCTTGAAGGAATATTGCATTGTGTTTATGGTGTTTGGTAACCGGCAGAATGCATCAAACAATTGTCAACTTGATATAGTTTCTGTCTAAAATTTAGAGATTATAATCTAATAGAAAGATTAAGAATTTTATAAATTATTCAAAGTTTACTTTCTTCTTTTCTTTTTCTTCTATATGTTTAAGCTAGTAAAGGAACCATTATCACATTATGGAAGCGATACAACTGTTCATATGAACCAGCAAAACTGATTAGCTCTACAGAGATATATGGTTAAATAAATTGAATTTTTTCGCCACAAGAAGTTGTGATATTTTGCTGGAAGGTATTACACAGTAGTGACTACGTCAGAGAAGCAAATGCCAGCGAAATCTCAAGGCTCAATAGTCTTGGTAAGCATTCCGTGTAATGTTAAAATTCACTGACTGGTGCGAGGCAAGGAGTGGAAAATTAATTTAGTAACCGATCTTGTAATGAAACCGCTTGGAGATTGGTCTCCACAAGAACAACCCGCTGTTTATAAGCGAGCGGCAGTTCCTGCAACTCCAAACGGCGATGAGAACTCCACTTGCTTTTGGTGCACCACTATAACACTTATTAAGTGCAGGAGACCCATGGTCTAGACGAGTCAGGAATTTTGACAGTGAGAATAATAATTTGAACGACCAAGACACAGTTTACTAGTTGTTTATTTAGAAAGAACAATTTGTACCTCAAAATAAAATATTGATAACTTTTATTAAAGGCTACACAATTCGGAAATAGTTGGATATGATTTTAAAGGGGAGGTCTAAATATTATCCAAATGAACCTTAGTGCAGAAGTCTATGCGGATTTAATTAAGCAAATACAACATATTACATTATGATAGAATACTAATTAACAATTTAATTATGAGGAATGATAAAATTGTTGCTTAAAGTTTTGGGTGAATCTGACCACACAAAATTGTATTCAAATGAGAGTAACAGACGGGGATGATGGATGATGGTGTCTTCTTAGGGAGTGTTTTAAAACACCATACAAAGAAGAGCATCATCCCTACACATTATTTTTTTTTTAAAAAAAAATAGATTAAAATGGCAACTATATTGTGAACTAAATTTCAAACCTTTCTGCATCAACCACATATTATTGAACCAGAAAAACACTACTGAGTTGTGTGTCAGCATTTCTTGTTTGTATTTAATTATCAATGTTCGGCAGTAGTGTTTTTTTTTCCAAATTATGCTATGTATTTATGTACTCTGATCTCAAAGTGAAAGAACAAAATTTTTCATAGCATCCTGAAAATTAGTTAAATTCTCAATTTTATTGGCATTGTTTTGATGCATTTAAATTAAAATGTTAACGTGCATATCGTATTGCATGCGTGTGTTAGTATTTTATATCTAGGAAATGTGACATTATAGAGAAAAATGAATTCAGCAACCCAAAATTAAATAGGATCATTATATTTCAAACCAGATAAAATGACCAGTGCTATTAAAGGTATTACAAATATAGATTAGTGTTACTTAATATTTACTCCTGCTAAATCATTCTGTTTTGCACACATAGCATATTTTGCAAAATAAACGACGAACTGTTAATAATTGTCAATAAAAATGTATCAGCTTTCTGTAGTGGGAGACACATTTAAATAAGCCGACACATGGCGGTTAAATCAGAATTTACAATAGCATGGAGTGAGTTCTAAGGCTAACTAACCTTGACCGCCAGGCATTGGAGTTTCACACGCGGGCGGAAGGGGTGAAGGTGAAAAGAAAAAGATATGATAATAGCAAAGGAAACCGAGTAAACCTGTCCAGGCATCATGAACAAATTTCACTTTCAACCGCTAGGATTGAATTCGGGCACCTTAGCCACTCGACCACTGACCATGGCGCCGCTTACGATCGACGGAAGTGTATCTTTGAGGTTACTAAAGCAGAAGTAATTGCAATGAAACCATGAAAGCTAGACCACATGGATGCATGACGTCATAAAAATTTATAAGGGAAGAGTATGAAACAAGATTTTTATGACGCAGTAGACTGTGATTATATAAAAGCGCAGGCAGAAAATGCTACACTATTGTGATTTACTTTTTGTCGATTCGCCGCAAGATTAGGAAAAGTCTTTTCTCGCGTGCCGATGCTTGCCGATCCCTTGGCAAAGCCGGTGCGCCTTCTAAATGAATGCGACAGTTGTGATCTGCGGAGTTCCGACGCGTTTACTGTCTCCTTCCCCTTCTGAACTTCCGCCCTTAGCATTCTATGATCCCAATCCATTCTTCTTGCCGTTCAATCCAATCTTGTCTCTCCTGAATATAGACTTTTCCCTCTCTCTCGCGCTCCTCTGCCAGGAGAAGAAGAATGGGCGATGAAACGCACGAATAGCGGAAAGCTGCCAGCGACTCCATGCTCACAGTATAGAATTAGTCAATTGAGTCAATGCGCGAATGCAATCCTTCAAGCGTGAGAACAACGGACGCGGAGGGTGGTAGGAAACGAGGGTATTATCCAGTACTTGAACCTTCTAGGATTTTAGGTTATCTTTCCACATAAGCAAATATTATTCTGGGAGCATACTCAGGAAATAATTAAGAGAGGAAATGACTAAGTATATGAAAAGCGTAGAGCACGTTCATTTTCGAAAAGAAAAGAGAAATATAATGAAAACCAACGATTTTATTCTTTAATCAAACCAATTTACATTTATTTAGAAGTAATATTATAAAAACACAACCAAATATTAGCTTTTATTAAAACAAAAACAAAGAAAAAATGTTGCTATAAGCTATCCCCCGCACTGTTTGAGGTAAAGAACACGGTAGCTCAATTGGTTAGAGTCCCAGCCCGGAGATCCTTGGTTCGAATCCCAGTCGGGATTCAAAATTTTCAATTTTCTTTTTTTCCCCAATATAACTTATGTTTTATGAGAAGTTGTCATTGGTGTTCGAAAGGGGGTTTCGTCTGTAGCCACACTTGTCTGACATTTTTTTAAGAAATTTGCATTTAAATCTAACAGCTTTGCCTCCTCAACTCTACCAAGTTCTGCCCTATTTACTTCAAATTCCTCAATGATATGGGGGTTATTCCTGTGGACTTCTAGTAACATTTCCACGCAGTACTTTACATTAAAATTTACTTCATTAAATCATTCAAATTAATGCTAAGCACCATTAACGTGTAAAGCACAAAGACAGGAATAACTGCTGTCCATTTGCAGGCATCAGCGCGGAAGTTATGTTTAAGACTAAACTAACCCTTTACATAAAAGTATTAATACGTACGCAATGTTGTTTAATACCATCATTAGTTCATTGTAGGGTAGGAAGTGATCAGAATTTATAAAAGCCTGTCCTAAATTATAGAACGAGGAATAATAAAAACAATGATTTAATAGAAATTTCTAAATGAAATAAAAAGTATGCATAATATTATATTTCAATGCAATAAAATATTTTGTGAACTAGGGATGTCTATTAAGATGGAGGTAGCTCAAACGAAATTCGTGACATCCTTATTCCAAGAAACCAAATAAATGATCGACAATGGGATGTAGATGTATGAGAACATTTGATTGAAAAAATATACAGGTATCAATATGTATGGGAAGTTATTTAAAAACTCGTATGGAAAGCTTAATTTAATGGATCACGGAAGCTCCAGGAGGTGAAGGGACCATTTTGAGGAATATTTTAACCTTATTGTGTTAGAGGAAGAAAAGAATTACGACTAGAGTGAAGCGTGCTAGGTGTTCTCTACGCTTCAAACATTTCAAAAATAATTCTACCTCAACACATTGTGCATATTATGATTCTTGTGGGCTTAGAGTTTAAGTTGAGATTCTTTATTCTTGTAGTTCTTCTAGTTGAGTTCGCCAGGCCGTTAGTTCAATTTACAGTTCCAAACCATAACTAATTTTACCTTTTACTTCTGGGACTTCCCAGATCCCTTCTGCCATGTGATTTGTACAGAAGTTTAATATTCTCTTTAGAATTCCTGATGATTCATTAATTTTATGTGTTTTAGTCATTTAAGTTGGTCATTCATATTCCCCTACCATTTTTTTCATTTTTCATTTAGTCTCTATTTTTAGTTTTCTTTTAATTGTTTTATTTTTTTTTTTATTTTGTCCCTCAATTAGACCCCTACTTACTGTCTATCGAATTTCACCTCAGCCCTGCTCCACAAAAATATGTTCTAATACATTAAAAGTGTATGGACGTGTAACTTGTAATTATTAATAAAATTCTGTTCCACAGAGGTTTCTGCTACGCTGCACTTTACAAATCCATGCTTACAAATGTACACAGGGTTTTTGTAGTTCTGTTCAACAGAAGTATTAGCATTAGTCGGGCACTGGTCAATTTCTTTGCAAGTGTAGGAATACTGGTGACTTCAAATATTAGCACAACATTTATTATCTTTTAATTATTTTAATAGTCACTTGACCCAAATGTGCTAATTATTAGCAAAAGTGATGATAATGACGAATAGGAATGCGTATAAAGAAAGATTAAATAAGTCTTTGTGTACAATGATAAAGTAAGGTATAAAGCAATTAAAGTATGGCTTATGAATGATATTGACTTCTTCTGTTTCAAATGTATATTTCAAATTAGCACCTTAGTTAGTGTATTTTTAAGGTTGTTGCTACATGCCACGAAAATGATTTTTTTTTTTTCATTTCTCTTTCTCTTTTAAATTAGTCTCTTATGACACAATTTGCTAATTTATTGTTTATAAAAAGAACGTGATTGTCAAACTATATAAACAAATATTCATTTGTTTACATAAATAATCAATTGAACTAATAAAATAAATGACCCAGAGCAATCACTGCCATCTCTCTGCGACTGAAATTATTGCTTCTAAATGTAGCTTTATGGGACCGTCGTCGGATTATTACGCTTAAATATTGATAAATGCATAATAAAGTATTTGAATTATAATTATGTCTGAGAAAAAATACATGACCCATTTACCAGGAATGGCAATAATCCGATCTGTACATTGAAAATCCCTAAGGAGTGGACACAACCTAATTCAAGGAATGACAATATGTAGCCGAAAGCTGTTCCTCCATCTTGCTCTTGTATGACGTCACTCGTAACCTATTTTTTTAACTACTGATGCATCACACGCAGTACACATGAGTTTAAACACTAAAATGGGACAGCTTTTTTTTTTAAAAGGAAGAGTTCCAGGCCTAAGTGGTCGAGTGGCTAAGGGGCCCGGGTTCAACCCTAGCGGTTGTGAGTGGAATTTATTGATGATGCCTGGGCAGGTTTACTCGGTTTCCTTTGCTATTATCATATCGTCTTCTTCACCTTCATTCCTTCCGCCCGCGTGTAAACTCCAATGCCTGGCGTTCAAGGTTAGTTGGCCTTAGAACTCACCCCGTACTGTTGTAAATTCTGAATAAACCGCCAAATGTCGGTTTATTTAAATGTGCCTCCCACTACAGAAAGCTACACCTGATGTTCTTTTATTGACAAATATTAACACTTCGTCATTTATTTTGCAAAATCTGCTATGTGTGCAAAACAAAATGCTTTAGTAGGAGTAAATATTAAATAACACTAATTTATTTTTGTAATACATTTAATAACAATGATCATTTTACCTGGTTTGAAATATAATGATTCTATCTAAATATAACTACAACGCGTGGCCGAAGTCGTTAAGGCGCGGACTCGTGAGCGGGAAGTCTGGTGTTCGAATCCCGCCAGGACCGTCCTCCCTGACTGAGGTATTTTCCTGTTTTCCTCAGTCCTCATAAATGGCAAATGCCGGGGAGGTACCCTAAACTTACGCCTGGAACATTTTCCTTCCTTAAACATAAATTCTTTCCCAATATATCATTTCATCTCATGTATCATCAGTGTCCAATCGCTTATGATGCCTCTGTAGCAAAAAGGACATAAATCACCATTCATTCATTCTATCTAAATATGGGTTGCCGAATTCATTTTTCTCTATAACGTCACATTTCCTAGATATATAATACTAACACACGCATGCAATACGATGTGCACGTTAAATATTTTAATTTAAATGCATCAAAACAATAACACTTAGAGCTAATAAAATTGTGAATTTACCAATTTTTATTTTCAGAATGCAATTAAAAAATCAGTTTTTCACTATGAGATCAGAATACTTAGATACACAGTATAATTTAAAAATACACTACTGCTGAACATTGACATAATTAAATACAAACAAGAAATGCAGACACATATCTCAGTAGTGTTTTTCTGGTTCAATAATATGTGGACTTGATACAGAAAGGTTTGATATTTAATTTACTATATAGTTGCTATTTTAATCTTCTTTTTTTATTTTTTTTAATGTGTATCGATGGAGTTTAGCCGATAATTTTTCTTTACAGAAAACAGCATACAGGTGCACACATTGAGTCTTTGTAAGGTAAAATAATTCTTAAGAGAAATGGCGTTGCTTTTAGTATAAAAACGAATATCATGGGGACACGAAATATTTTTTCAAAAAGATCCAATATTTTTCAGACCCCCTGTATAACAGTTCTATAACAATTTAAGGTTAAAAGCAACAGTTCATCTAAATATTTTTGATACTTTTCCTTTTTCTTCTTTATCTGGCCATTTGCGATTTTCCAATCTTCTTTCTCCGTCAATGACTAAATACGGTTCATGCTGTTTCATATGTTTTCCTTGTACATATGCTCAATGATATGTTGTTTTAGTAGTCGTTCCTCCGATATTCCTCTAAATATCCATACCGTTCAAATTGTCGTATTTGTCATCTACTGTGGAATTTTTAACATACGTTATTTCTGTAATTACTGTTTTCTGATTTTATCGTTAACAGATGTTCTGGACGCTCTCTACCAAAATTCCATCTCGCTTGATGACAATGCAGAAACAGCTTTTCCTTTTAAAGCTCATGTATCTCACCCATATATTTTATGATATTTTCTGGATTCGTATACAGTGTGTAACAGACCTTACCAACAAACTTTGAAGAATGATAGGTTACACACACGGGATCATTATATGTTAAGAAACACGTGTTCTCTGACACGTCGTTAAGGAGCTATGCATCCAAAATGACAGAATTCATTTTCAGATACTGTTTCCGTTCAGCTCCTCAAAACCTGAATTAACCTCCTCAAGTAGTGGAAGCAGGTTCCGCCATTAACCTAATCCGGTCTAACTTCGCGTTGTCTCTCGCTTTTAATTAAATGCCTTTGTAGTTCCAAATGCCACAAAATTTAGAAATATATTTCGGTAGCTATCATTATGAGAATATATCTCTGCATAGCAACAATAAACAGTGTTAGGAGTTGAACGTTAGTTTTAATAGGAGTGGTAATCCAATGTGCGTTACGAGAAACTGTACTTACGTGTACTTAAGCCTATATGTGCCAGTCAAATTGACTTGAGTTATTGACAAATGCTCCACAATGACGTAGTTTTACGCTAAAATAACAATTCTCCGCTTCCAGATAAAGTCCCCGAAGTCCAATTTAGTTTTCCAGGGGTTACGTGCTATCCCTTGGACCCAAAATTCATGGGTTCAAACAAACCGAGGTGGATGCTTTTTGGGGGAGAGGTAAAATTTTTGAGAGCAAATCCTTAAAGCCCATGGGTCCCCTGTCGTGGATTTACGGCACTTTAAAGAACGCCATACATAAAAAGAGATCCTTGGACAAAATTACCATTTCACGTCCAAGTAATACCTTATTCATCTAACATCTGCCGGCTAAATTTAATTGGTCTCTCAGTACCCCGAATAGGCCTTAGGATTCATATTTGTAAGTCGATGATGATATTTATTCTTGATAGTGTGTTTTTGTAATTATACTGCACCCTCATTCTGCTAATTATTTTTTATTGGTGTTTAACGCCCTTTTTACTACTGAGGCACCACAGGCGGTTTCAAGCATGATTTACTCCAAAAGATTGGATATGAATGTTTCAAGGCAGGAGTGTTACTCACAGTGCAGACACTTAGCACTATGCGGGACATAACAACAGAAACGGATTATGCGTTTCCTTACTCCAGTCGAACTGCGCGGTTTTCTACCAAGACTAAAATCACATAGGGGAAATTCCAATGAAACTTTTGCTTGCAGGTATTCATTTGTAAGTGAAATAAAGAATTATATCGATCTTAAGGATTCTACATGATGTTTATCTGCTTGGATAAGATTTTGTATGACAGCAATGCCTGTCAAATTAAGCACTGTTTATATTATTCTAAAAAGTATGTGCTCTCAGCTTTAGACAAGAAAAATGAAAGCATAGTGATAATTTATTTTGGAAGTCAACTCGGTTACATCGATGATGTATGTTTATCTCACACACAAAAATGTGTCTGATGCTCGAGCTAACTGGGCTGGTACACTGAACTCTGCCATAGTTGAAAATTGGTTTGAACATTTTGTCCTCAAGAGTCTAGAAACAAATTAGTAACAGTCTGTGATAGCACCCCATATCTCAGTAGAATCCTAAATCGTGCATTCCTGTTGGAAGAAAGACGCAATTCTTAAGTATATGAGAAAAAGCAACATTGTCATATTTCCTCCAGTTCCATGTGCTGCTTCAGATAATTAAAGATGAACTTAAAAGGTACGCAATTTAATGACAGCTTCATAAGGGCATATAGTTTTACGTTTGCCACCCTAACACTATGTACTATGAAATGGTTTGGTCACATAAAGAGTAAAGCTATTTCCAAAAATCCTAAAGGGTTACTAGTCCGAAAGTTGATACAGTAATTAAACAGTTTATTTACGGTAAGCTGGAAAAACAGCATAAAGCACGTGCAGATCATTGAAGTTTCAGTCAATTTTCGACGAGGGAAGAATACATTTATTGGGATAGACTCGTCATTAGAAGACCGATGAGGACTGGAAATGGCATTATGTTAACCGTATGGTCTTAGATGTCAAACCAATGTAATACAACTTAAAAGCTTAAAATCGTCGGTGATTCAATACAAAGGTGGAGTGGGAAATGGTCGTTAAATTTTGTCTCCAACTATATACGCTAGTGGAAACCGGTTTACTTGATTGGAGATTCTGTGTAAGATTACAGTTAAAAGTTCCGCTGATTTGGCAAATAGGCTTGCTCAGTTGTGTTTATCACATTAACTGTTTCATCTGCATTTCTGTAGGAAGTGCATGTCAGACTTTCGACCGTGCATTGTGGCATATGTCGAGAGAGTGAGATGACGCTACAACAAAGAATATTTATGATTTTATGTGCAAAAAAAAAAAAAGCATACAATTACTATAGGGGAGAATTTCGTGCTGAGTAACATCTCCATTGAAAAGTCCAGTTTTCAAATTGGCTAACGGAATTATAAATAAAGAAACCGAGATCAAAAATTGGATTTTAATGCAGGAAAATCTTGATTGGATGCTTTTTAATACAATTAACCCAGTAAGTTGTTGTATCCGTCAGCAGTGCGTATAAAGTCACTCAGTTACTGCACCTTCATCTTGAGTATGTAATATTACTTCTGTACCTGAAATAAAACCCATGGAAGAGTTCAAACAATATATCTGGGGGGAAGCTCGTAATATTCTGCTATCATCATATCTGCTATCACCTATAACAACATATAGGTTGTTTCTGATTTACTGCTCCTTTTCTATCTTAGTGTTGAAGTCACCCAAAATTATTTTTACTCACTAAATGGTAGGTTGTTTAGTACTTTTTCCGGTATTTTTATAAAATTCATCTTTCTCGTTAAATTATTTCTCTTCTCTATAAAATTATATACTAACCATTGTTACTTTGTAATTGTATCTTAAGTTTTACCATGTATATGGCGAGTACAATATTAATTTCTATTTACTAACGAAATAAAAAATAAATGCACGCTACAAAATACGACTGCGTGCCACGATTTCCCTCGGTAGATGGCGTGGTCGTTACGCAGTACTTCTCTTTGTAAAATCAATTTTAGATTACGTAGTGGAATGAAGATCCTATATAGTTCAAAATATTTAAAATCATTTCTAGACTCTTTTAACGTACATTATTTAAAAAATCAATTGCTGCAGTTGAACTGCATTTCGGCAAATTTACAATATATATAAAATTAAATAAAAATTAATATGCAGTTGTACAAGGGTAGTTGTATTATGATTGATTTACTGTCAACAGACAATGCACCAATGCCTCTTTAATGGTTTTTATATATTTTGTTTCTATATGATCTGGAGCTCTATTCATGTAAAGCCTAGGTAAAAAGTTTGAGTGTTGGGGTGGGATTCGTGCTTTGGTGAACAAAGCTTTTGTCTTCCTTTTGTCAGATTTAAAATTCAACAGAGACAGTCCCTGCGTATGGATGTATATTTATGTTGCTACCTGTGATAGAAATTTCGTGCATAAAATGTTCTCTCTTCGTCTACTTTTCTGTTTCAAGCATCTCCTTGCTTTGTTTAAGAATATGTAATTTTCTACCCCCGCCCGTGTACACTTGATGTGTAAATTTGTAAGATTTTTTAAGCATTGTGGTCAAAGAATTTGTTTATTTATAGTGAAAGCTCATAAACATATTGAGTTTATCCCCCTCCAAAAAAGAAAAAATGAGTAACGCTAACAATTTCTTCTATTACGCAAACTACAAAAAATTAAAAGAATTATCTGCAGTTATATCCTCACTTTACATACTGAGTAGCTTCTTCTTCTTCTTCTTCTTCTTCTTCTTCTTCTTCTTCTTCTTTATGGTTTTGGGCGTGGTGATAATTTTAATTATGATAGAAGGACGTGATAATATTTCGAGCTTTTTTGGTTATTTTTTAATTAAAAAGTTGCTGTAGATCCTCCATAAATGTGCCAGGGTCAACCTCAACATGCACAGCAGGATAGCAGTAGACGTTCAATATTGTGTTTTATTGCAACTATTTCACTTATGTGACATCATCATGAAATGGACCAATGAAATGAATTAAAATCTGAATTTTGATCAATCATGGTCCCGATATTGCAGTGAAATTATGTTAAATTTTTATCAAATGTCTTTGTTAAACTAAGTGGAATTGTCATCTGGTCAATGTAACCCACTCTGTAACCCCAATATAATTTCTGAGTACGCATCACTGACCACTTTTCTGTGCTTTTTAATATTTGTACATTTAATGTGTATTCACTCAAACTTTTGCGTATTTAGCCAAACAGTCCGAAACAATTTTCTATATTATGTAACAATACCTTCCTACGTAACCATGCATTTTAATAAACACGTTGTTCAAAATAATAAAATGTTATCTCTGTTTTGGTTTTCTCGGTTAGTATTAGTAAATCTAACGATTAGCGGCTATAATAGTCGACTTTCGTCTATTTCAGTCTCACGGTTACTGAATTGGTAGGTATGCATAAGTATAACATTTTATGCAATTTTTAATATTCTGTGTGAGAATTTCAAATATATATTACTTTTATATTTACTCTATTCATGAAAATGTCCTTAACTCATATTTGACTCTTCTCTATTTGTATTACTGAAAATCAACATTCGTCTGTTGCAAAATGGCTTGAAAAGTTAAGTATTTATAATACAAATATATAATTATTGCAATTTCGTAAACCAAGTTTGGGAGAATTGTGATTAATTTTTATTTCATTCTTGAAATATTCCTAATGAATATCACTGGAGGGTCTCGGCTTTCCAGTAAATTCACGAACGCTGTGAATGTCAGACCCTGTTGTGATGTTACTTGTGATAAAATTACACCAATATTTGGAAATCCAAGAAGAAAAACCAATGAAACATGTGTAATAAGCAAATAAACAGGATAGTGTTCACAACAACCTGGAAGAGACTGCAAGTGGAAAAAAAAGTATGTTAAGAAACAAATAACTTAACAACTATGTAATGCAATAGATTAATTTTGAAAAAGTGAAGCCTATTCGTTTCCGGAGATCTTATAAATTTTATTTTAATTTATTAAGAATGCTCACATTTCAGTATATCAATTACCTTACTTGATGAGGTTTTCAAGACTGTGTTATTTTCTTAATTTTTAGCTATAAAATTTTGGCTTGTAATTTTCTATTAAATGCTTTATTAATTATTATAATTACTTATAAATCTGTATGTAATATGGTATGTTTTAGTAAAAATCGTGCAAAAATTAAACAGGGAATGCTCTTCTGAACATTTTGAGATAGGAAATGGTGTCCTGCGAAGTCAACTTAAGGAACATTTGAAGAGTGGAACAGCATGATGTAGCAACACCGGTACAGTTTTGCAGAGCTGACGAGAATTTCACCTTCTGTGAGGGGAAGTACGTGGCAATGCCCTCGCCGCTGAGAGGCTGTAAAGGGAACAATTTCCCAATAGGCATCATCCGTCATAACGAGTGTTTATTTCTGTAGATCGACGATTGCGGGGGACTGGTTCATGCAAGGGATGTGATAACACGAGGACCATTCCCACACTCGAGTTTAAAGAGGAGATGCTGGAAAGTATTGCAGTGGATCATATTATAAGTATTCGTCATGGTTCATTTGTAAACAGTAATTAAACACATGTAACATTGGCTGTAAATAATCCCATAATAGTAATAGATACAGACACATATAGTGATGGACACGTTTCAGCTCAACTTAAGCTGGCGTTTTAAATCCTAGGTTCTCTGTCTCAAAATGTTCAGGAGAGCATCCCCTAATTCCTGCTTAATTTTTGTACGTTTTTACAGAAACTCAGTAAAAATGTTAACCAAAAAGAATTATTTTTTCTCTAAAACAGTTCTACGTAGGAACCTTATAGTTTTTCGTAAATGCATATGTTATAAACATTTCTTTTATTTCAGAATGATGTATTAAAAACTAGCAATTCTGTAAAATTCAGGGATGTCGGTTGTAAGAATAACTTTTTATAATCAAAATGTACATTTTTTGTGTTGAGATAGACTGAAAGTAATTACAATTAAAAGAATTATTACGAAAACCGGATCTATTGTAAGTCAAAACTGCACCAGCCGAGCGGATTAAATTTAGAGCCTTAATGACTTTCTAATTCTTGTAAAGTAGCAGAACTTCCCTAAGTTTTATTAAAGACTTAGGTAAAACTTCGTATGCAATTACCTGCTTTAAAAAATCAGTTTCTTTCATTTTGTAATGAAAGCTTTTAGAAATAAATGAATTAAATTTGACATTATATTTAAAATGTTCTCTTTTTAGTTTTATCCATTATTTCCTACTACTGCCATCCAAAATGAGACGGGCGTTCACTGTGGCGGTATAAATCCCGTCAAAGTGCTCGTTCCTTTTTGTGACGTTTGGAAAACAATACGGAGTATTTCTGGATTTTGTATTTTCGCTCTTTTTTTTTTTTTTTTAAATACGGAATATCGCTTAACTCGCGATATTAAAACTCTTCCATTTCCTTAGTCGTTATTTGCTGCATTTAATCCCCTTTCCTGCTCACGTGCGAAATATCGCCGCTTCCTTTGTCTATTCTCCTTCCCTTCGTCATCATCTGCTGTTCCTTCCACCCCTCCCCTACCTTTATCCTGATATTGGCCGACGTTGCTCTATAGCACAGGGTAGGCTTTATGTTCCACTAAGGGACTTAAACTACATTCGCGGCACTTCCACGTGCGTGCAAAAGTGGGATAATCTTCCTTAGGCATCCAGAAATGTTGAGTAAGAAATATGAACTTTGAAATGCTTATCTGATTTAAAGGATCGTTATTATAATAGTGGATACATTAACATGCTTTTATTTGTAAAAATTTATTTAAACGTGTGCTTTATAAATGATGTGCAATTACAGAAATATGTTAAACAAAACTAAACCAGTATATTATTGTCATACAACCCAAGTCATGAACTAAGTTAACTTCAAAAAACAGATTATAGTAAAATGTAATATCCCCATAAATAAATTTGCTTTAAATTGCAAATATGGGCTGACCCCAAAGCATCGAAATATAATCTTAATAGTGTAAATTAAGGCAAAGGTGTACTTAAAGTTGCCAGAAAAATATTCATTTGTTTTATTTTTATGAAGTTGTTTATACTATTATGAAATAGAAAATAAATTATTGGTAGCGTAAGAATTTAAATGTCTATGAACAAGTTGTTATTATTTTCTTAGAAACAATTTCTTCACCTGTTAATATGTGAGCTTCCCCCAAAATTAAGATCTAATATACCAGCATCTCAACACTTTAATTTTATACAAACATTCTTTTAAAAACTGAGAAAAATGTTATAGATGTAAAGAATGAACATTTTAAATCAAATCTAATAGCTTATAGGTAGTGGGTATTTTAAAGTATTATCAAGGAACCAAGGCAAACTTTTCACTATAAAATAGCTAACATTTCATAGTACAAGTAGCTTAAGTATTTATAATAAATGTAAAACAGTTTCATGCATCAGAAATACAGAGTTTCTATTGACATGGGGTACCAGCTGAATAACACCATGTGCTGTTACACACACGAAGGAACTTGAAAGCGGACTGCATAAAAATAAATAAACTTTCTTAAAATTAAACTACGGAATAGAAAGAGCGTATGGAGATGAGTGGGAAACTGCTTGAGGGATATGGATGGGCAGCAAACAACTGCGCAATGCAGAGGTTTGGTTTTGTTGGAAATATAATCGGGGCTAATACTGACTATTTTTGTACAGTTGACATTATTGTGCAAATAGTCTTCAGTTTAAAGACTGAATGACCCATAATCGACAGAATACCGTAGAAATAACATTAAGTCGAAACATTGGAGCATTATATACATATAAATAGGAAAATGTTCAACTCTTGATTATCAAATGTATTAGAGATATGATGTGAAAATGAAACAAGATTACTTTCTTACTCTTGCCTCCAAAAAGTGGACCGTAAGAAAAGTCCATTTCTTTATCCAGGAATATTTGTGTGAAAAATCTACGATCTTCTTAATCTGGGAAAGAAATAGTTCGTCAGCATTTTCTCTTATGCCTATTACAAATTTTAGTAAAAAGGTTAAAAATCAATTTGTTTCAGCTAACTTCTTTTATTATAAGGTTACGCAACTAAATCGTTCCCATAAATCTAATCACAGCATTTGAAACCAACCTTGAAACATTTACAAAGTTTATCCCACAATACTACCATGCATAAATCAGAATAAATCTTCTGATAGCTTTTCTGCTTTAAAAATAAAAAAGTTGCTCAAATTGTTTAAAGCATCTTAGAACGAATATGTCTGGAATTTTTAAGAGCCACTTTAACAAATATGCAGGTTTCTATGCATTCCATTTAATTTTGGCGAAGTAGTAAACGATATTATATTATAAATAATTTGTGATTTAGCAAATTCTGAAACACATATTTCAAATTGACGGGAAGTTTATATTTTTCTGACATAAACTTTTTTCCTAAAAGTTTAGCTCCATCTAATTGGATAATTATTGCAAATAGAATACTGAATTTTTCCTTATGGATATAAAATGGAATAAATAAATATTATTCCTTTGCCGTTTTCCAATAGGGTGGACGAATATTGTGTACATTAAATTTAAAATACCACTAATTTTTAACCACAGTATACAAATAAATAGCCAAGAATTGAACGTAGTAGCAGGAGTAGCGTCAATACAATACAACATAAACAGACTCACGGGTTAAAGGTACTTTAATAACCCACTTGGTCAGTTAGACTTAATACGAAATAATAGATTAGATATTTTTCAATGAGCTAAAAAGCATATATATTCGGTAATAAAATAAGATAAAACTACAAATGAAAAAAAATAAGTCCTGAATAAAAGAAATATAAGAACAAAAATTTAAACAAATTTCAAATAAATATACAAAAATAGAAAGTGATCCTATTATAAACGGCACAGAGCTGGATTTAATCAATTAGTTTCCCCCAACTAATCTCGGTTATCAGCCCCGGTGATCTCAATCATCCACTACGCCTCTAGTCTGAGCCAAGCCGAGCCCTGTCGAGTGAGTTTGGCCCCTCTTTTGACATACTACTCCATCCCCATTCAAAGTTTTGCCAGATCGTATTTTCAACAATCCACCTCTCTACACTACACAATTTTTTGCTGCTTATCCATATCCCTCAGGCGGTTTTAACCTTCCTCCATGAGCTCTTTTTATTCCCCTGACCCACCGTTCAAACGTAGCCCAGCCCTATAGTTTCCAGTCCCTTAATTTGAATGCCCAGTTGTTCATGGTAGCACAATTACCTAGTTAAAGTTTGGTTTCCATGAATAATTGACAGTTAGTACTTACTTCACTACTCTGATTTTACACTTTATGTCTCAGGTAACTAAAGGATTGAGAAGCCTTGCAAGGAATGCCATTGTTAAATTGTGTGCGTGGTGCAAGTCTTTTTTTGTTTCCGTTTTTTGATATCAATTGCGAGTGTGTATCACTTATCGTAGTGGAAATTAGATCTTGGTGATGTTGCCAAACTTATGAAACTCTCACCTTTATTTTCTAATTATCCATTGGTTTAATCACAAAATACATAATAAGCGTTTTACTAGTTTTCCTGTATTTTAATTTGCCTGGTAATTTTACTTGAACATTTCAAATCTACATTTTTCTGTATGCGCTCTTGTTGGGGTGACATTCTCACTAGATTTACTGCTAAAATTATCTGATAATGAGGCGACAGATGAGAAGAAATTAAATTTAGAACTCTTCAAACATGTCGGACGAAAATTCAGTATTATACACCTATTTCTTTCTGATAACTTTGGTGTGATGGTGAGCCTCTTAGCAGTTAGTATAAAGTAGTACTAATGCAGTGAAAATAATTTAAACGTATTATTATTATTATTATTATTATTATTATTATTATTCAGATATTCTAGGTGTTATTGATCATGTAGGCATGTTTTTATCTTAAAAGTATTAAACAAAAAACATGAAAAATATATCGAACAGCGCCACTCATATTGCATTCATTGATAGCACACAATGGACCTTGACAGAGTCGATCGAGCAAAGTATATGACAGCATTAAACATTGATTGATGAAAATCTTTTAAGGAAATTTCGGTACAAACCGTAATAACTCGCCCCATCCCACTAAGCCCCGAGGTATATATTGTTATCGCTTTCGTCTAAACAGTAACACACTACCACGAGATACGTACCTGGTAATTCCCCAGCGTTGCCACCGTTACACATACATAAAAATTAAGCAGAAACTCTTTATATTTCCCGGTTTTTTCATATTATTAAGAAAAACTGGGAATGCCTAAATTAATAAATAAATAATGAATGAATAAATAGTTTACTCTCACTTCCCTATCAGCTCCATATTAGCATTAAACAATACTCAAGTATATATATCGGAGACGTGACAACGTTGTTTGCCTGAGCGAACTCTGCTACACAATATTCCTCATATCAAAGTAACATAAATAAGCACGTGGATAATTGCAATTTCAGTTCCGAGGGAAAAAAAAAAAAAAGACCGCCAAGGCTGGTTCCGCACTAGAGTATCAAATTAAGACGAAAAAATAGGTTATTTATTATACTGAGAGTTGATTTGGCCTGCGCCAGCAGCTGAACGCAAGATACGCGGTTTCAAAGTCAGGCCAGTCGGTCCTGGTGGTTTAGTGGTAACCGTACTTGTCTCCTAAACCCAAGATCGCGGGTTCGATCCCGGCCAGGACGGGTTGATTTTTTCAGGCGTAAATATCTTAAGTATGGCTTCCTTCGGAAGAGAAGTAAAGCCGTGGATCCCGTGTCATACATTTACGGCACGATAAAGAACCTCAAGTCTGAAAAAAGAGACCTCTGACCAAAATTTGTGGGCCGTTTCATGCTCTGATTTGAATGGGACGCTGATGACCTGAGATGATATAAAGAGCGTCCATGAATAAACCACATAAAAATAAAAAAAGTCAGGCCAGTCACCGATTTTTATCGATAGACAAATTCCTTTTCAACTACAAAAAAAGAAAAAGTCAGGCCAGTCGCCTACTCTTATCGATAGACAAATTCCTTTTCAACTACTTTGATTAACACAATATTACTTTTATTTCATAATGAGTGCTAATCTTTCTTATAGGGGCTGTTCGTAGTGGTGTGTCTGTAGCCGTATAGTATGACATTTTTTTATGAAATTTGCATTCATATGCAACAGCTCTGATCCTATGTTTCCTCCAATGTTTGCAGCGACGTTTTAAGTTGTTTATAGGATGAAAGTTATTCCAGTAAACTTTATTTTTTTCTCCGTTACAATAGCAACATTTGAATTTCTATATACACCACAGTAGCATTTACTTCACTAATACACTGTATTAATTAATGACATTAGCTCACAAATTACACAACAAAACATTTCAGTTACTCTGATCCAATAACCGCATACCCAGTTATAACCAAAGATATATACTGCGTGAGAAAAATCAATGTGCAGAATATTGTAGAGTAGAAAGACAGTACCAAACTAAACATTTTGAGAATAGGAGTTTATTTAACTGTATAAATTCGCGAAATTCACAATAACTTGATGATCCTGTGGTTTAAACTGTGTAATCAAACTAACAGAAATGAATATGCTTGGAAAATTGTATCCTCTGCCATCAACAATGTAACATTTCCTTCCAAATTCTTGTTGGAGGACTAGATAACAATCCAAATTACCATTAATAGCATAGTGATTCATAAACTGAAATATAGTTATATAGAAAATAATACTTCAATGATAGAATAAAAATATTCTAATATTATTTTTTTCTTTTTTGTTTTAATTTGTTTAACGTCTGTTTTTACTGCTGAAGCATCACAGGCTGAGGTCACTGATGATACATGAAATGATTAATAACTCGATACATTTTTTAGAATAGAGTAAAGCATTCGTGCAACTAAATCTTTCATTATAAGCGGTGAGAATATTGTCACATTTCCGAAAGACAACTCACTTTTTCCTCGTTTTTCCCTACAACTAACTAAGCAAATGGATGAACGCTAGGGACGTATTTCAATCCTAATCCCTATAAATAACTTAAAATGTACATAAGGGACGAGGAACACAAATAACACTGAACTGATAATTAAGTTCAACTGATGCTACTACCGATTTTTAATAGTGTTGACTCATGGTATTACTTTGAGAGTGAGTTGTTACTTGTAGGACGCTGTTAGGATGACCAGGGTGAGTAATTGTTCATCTTGACCCACTCATATCTTTCGGTAGACTGACGCTTTTTCCTTACCAAAACCTCCAAACAATGCAGCTATACGTATGCGCAGAGATTTACTTTTTCTGTGTTTCACACACGCCAGATTAGTGTGAAACTAGCTCGCGATTGTTGACTGAAAGAATACTTTGCTGTTATAATAATGCTGGGTCTCATTATCGCCCCATTATTAATGCATACTTTTCATTATTAAGCCCCCCATGCCACACTGTCCATTAAAAGTAGATAAGAATATATTGTTAATCTCAGCATATTGATTTGATCCAGGGCTGTATTTCTTCTTAATTTATCAAATGCTAAATATATTTTAAAGTTTATTACAGAAAGATTTTGCCTCAGGATGGTGCATTCAAAATTTAATTTGAAACAGAACAGTATTAGATTTTCTATCGTTCTTTTTCATACATTCTGAGGGGCGACTTCTGTCAAAACTGTGCTCTCCCACCGTAATATCTATCCAAACACGTTAAGTGGATTGGCAGAACTAAACAATAACAGTACTTAACTGCGGCTCAGTCGTCAAAGGCTATGTTGTTGTCCATCGATACCTTTGACATTCGAGATCATCGCTGATACAGTACCGCAAAGACGCTTTAGAGCGGATAATGGCTCTTGTGTGGGCTTTGAGTGTGCTAAGTTCGATTCCCAATACAAGGTAATTTTAACTGCGTGCCCCTGCACGGTAGAGCAACATGACTTGCCTTTGTTAAACCCTTTGGTCAAGGGCTCGTCTCGTTCAAATACTCAATACCTCAAAACGTTTGCCAAGTCCGATAGTATTTATCTAAATGAAAGGGCGGTAGCACAAAGCCTCTCTCGTTCCAATCTCCTAAATACAGCTTCCTGTAGCTGATTAAATGATGTGAAAGAACATTTTATATCGTATTTTATTTTAGCTTTCTTTCTCTCTAGAATAAAAATGAGTGATGTTGGCGAAAGGTACTGATAACTGCTATGTAAATCTTAATATGATTGAGCTGAACATACATTGCTAACTGCAACGTAGTTTTATTTGATATCACCAAGTTAAGGGCAGGGCAGTTAATTTTCAATTAATCGCTGTTCAATATTTCCGAACTCTTAAATTTAGTTCAAAATCAACGTTGGGAAATGGTGGTATAGCTCTTCAGCATTAATTTTATTTTTATTCATTTATTTTTGAATGGCCCGTTTTTACTACTGAGGCACCCCAGACAGTGGACACTGATGACATATGAGATGAAATGAT
Organism: Metallyticus violacea; assembly: GCA_030762175.1. Classification (NCBI taxonomy): domain Eukaryota; kingdom Metazoa; phylum Arthropoda; class Insecta; order Mantodea; family Metallyticidae; genus Metallyticus; species Metallyticus violacea. The sequence continues at coordinate 38,613,758 of CM060846.1, forward strand.
ATATCGGTAAAGAATCGTTTTTTAAGGAAGGAAACTTTCCAGGACTAAGTTTAGAGTACCTCCCCGGCATTTGTAATTTAAGAGGACTGAGGAAAACTTGGAAAAAATCTCAGTCAGGGAGGAGGTCCCAGTGGGATTCAAACCCCGCTCACAAGTCCGCGCCTTAACGACCTCGGCCACTGTGGCGGTCTTCAGCATTTAGAATTATGGAATTGCTACTGACCTCTTACTTACATAGGACCTATCTAGCATAGCTATCGTGATGGTCAAATTTATTGCATAGGGCATCCCATTATAAGCTTTCCCTGTGGAGAACATATTTCAACTCTCTATTTTCGTCAACTGTTATCAAAGTATTATTGAAGCATAATATTGTGGCATGTTAATGATCTATTTGACTGTTATTTGCACAACATATTGTTTTTCAGTTTCAGATGTGTTCAATATCCACTCTAGGACACAAGTGACAGCGTTTTTGTAACGATTAAGTTTAAAGTAGCATGTCGGTCCTGGTGGTCTATTGGTACTTGCCTCGTAAACCCAATATCGAGTTCAAACCCGGCCAGGACCGGTGGATTTTTTGGGCGTAAAAATCCTAAGTGTGACTTCCTTCGGAAGGGAAGTAACACCGTGAGTCCCATTCGTAGATTTGCGACACATAAAAGAACCCTAAACCTGAACGGAGAGGCCTCTGAGCAAAATTTGTCGGCCGTTTCACGCCCTGAATTGGATGGAATGCTGATGACCTGAGATGTTAAAGAGTGTCCGTAAATAAAACAAAGCCGTCTAAATAGTGTACAATTATGCGATTTGGTTTCAATGAACGAGCAGTTGTGAGGTTTATGAAAAAGTTCTAGAGCAGAGATAATAGTAACCGGAAAGAAGACAGAGGCACAAAATGAATGTGTCAACTGTGCCTCCGGTAGGCCAGGAACATGTCCAATAGACCGAGGAGAAAGAACATAGGTAATATTACATACGTTCACAGTAGATATCTATTTAATATATTTAAAAGTTGGACCGAAAAACAACAAATTACAAATAACTCTCAAAATAAACGTTATGATTACATTTTTATTAAATTTATGATTCATGTTTAAAACTGCTGCTATAGCAATTCCTTTCAAGTTTTCCTCGCTGAGGGACTTCTTGTGTCAGTCAAACACTTAGGTTCGTAAAATCTTAGCTCTAAAGTGTTAATAAATTAACTAGATAGCAAGGAATTTGTAATGGGCAATTATTGAGAATTTTTAAGCACTAATTTTCACATAGTGATGCAACATATTTTGGCCATTGCTGTACACTGATTCCCCATTTATCGCTAGATTAATTTCAAATGCTTCTTCATTTTTTATAGTGAAACAAGCGAGGTTAATTTGTAAGATGACACAGTTTAGCAGTGCAGAGTATTGTTTCTTATACATAGTGTCCCTCGTCCATGGACGAATTGCGTGACTTTGTTTTTCTACTGCATCAAGATCGCTGAGGAACTTCTTGTGCCAGTCAAACACCTAGGTTCGTGAAAGCTTAGCTTCTCCGAACCGTGCCCGAAGTCTGGAAAAATATCCATCGGTTTGACTCCTTCTTTTATTAGAAAACGAATGATATGCTGCGCAACCGAAGGTGCAACCTCTTGATCAGACATAGCGCTACTAGAGATGGAACGCCCAATGCGGAAATATCCGTTGGATCGCACCCCTCCACGCATCCCCCACCTAACTCTATGGCCCCGACCCGCTCATCACTCCTTCTTAGCCTTAAAAAAAAAAAAAAAGTCCGGTTTAAATTCGAATGACTTGTACATTACAAACAGGAATTTCTGTATATGCGATCAATGTTTAAATTTATGTAAAATAACAGGATAGTGGTAGGAGACATTATAACCGGACACTGAGTAAAGACATAATTGGAGCACTATTTGAACACTTCGGAGTCCGTGGTTCCACGCTTTGGCCCTTAGATTTAGACGTGCGTTAATAATATAGCGTAATTTTACACCGGTTTGTTCGTGCGTATGCTTTCCATTTTTTTCTAATCAAAGTGGCTCTGTGGATCATTCATTCAATAGTTTCTCTTTTATTTTTCATTTATACCAGTCGTTATATAGTATGTATAATTTTACAATTATCATCAAATAGGAGGCGATAGGCCGGTGGTAGCTGAGTCACTGGGTATTTAGAATTTACTCGGTCCAGCGTTATTCCTTATGCGCCCTACAGTCGATTTCTTGCGGTTGGTATAACCATGACGTCAGCGCACTACGTTCCCATTTTCTCCTTGTGTTCCGATTTCATATATAAACTGACGCACTATTTTCGAGGTAGAGGGTGGATTACTAGCTTTCAAAGCGTTCCCATCATCTGCTATTAATTACATTCACTCTCCTCTGATGGCAAATGCCGGGGAGGTACCCTAAACTTAGGCCTGGAACACTTCTTTCCTTAAAATAAAATAATCCTCTCCCAGTTTATCATTTCATCGTGTATCACCAGTGTTCACCAAGTGCCTCAGTAGATAAAACCGGCGTTAAACACTATTCAAATAAAAAAATAAAAATAACTCCCCTGTTATTCTAGGTAATTTTAATAGCGTTATTTGTGGTTTACAAATGTGGAATGTTTACCCATTATGTTATATCTAATTTTTGTTGTGAATAATTTCTTAATGTTTATCGTAACCCGGGGGAACTGATAATGCTCCGTTGTTCATTGTTATAGCAGCTGTAGAAGCTAAAGAATTAACAGCAAGTAGTTGAATTTTTACTTGCAAGTCTGTACAAAATAAAATATTGGTTATCTCAGGAATTAATAGCTCTATGACATAATTAATTTAAAATGAAATCCTCAAAACAGCGCCATATTTTATGCTGAGAGGAAAGGCATAGACGCCTTTCCATCTGATACATAAAATCTGCAGGAATGAAATCATTTATAAAGGTTACTTATTAAATTACTTAATTTGTGCTGTTTTAAAGCCACTGTGAGATTAATAGCCTCACACAAAAGTATTTAATAAAAGCAATTCAGGCAAAAATTATTTGTGCATAGTTGTAAATAACAAGGAATAAGCGCACTCTTCCTGCTACATTGCAAAACAGCCTGACCCAGAATGAAAATGAGAAAGTCTGCGCACCCCATTAGTGAGGCGTTGGCAAGAAACTCCTTTAAATCTTATTTATGTCGCGCAGCCAACGCTAGTGCATGAAATCTAAGCCGATTACTCAAAATAACACGCTTCGGACTATACAATTACAGTATACTGGCAACCGCTTTATCTTTATTTAAAAGTCATTTAAGCTGGAGTGCGTATTAATTTTGACTCCAGTTACGACCAATTGGATTAACGTAGCCAAAACGACCACACAAGGCAATAGCAACAATAAAACTTAATACTGCTCGTAACCACATTCGCCGTGGGTTATATGAGCAATGTTGGATATTGCTGCAAATAATCTTGCACAATGAATTCCTCACTCATCTGCAGTCACGCTCTATAGCTATTACAGCGAAAGTCCTTTCGCGATTCAAGTATTAACAGCAATATTAGTTTCAGAATTAACATTTTGGTAGGTGAGTGTAACGTGCTTGTAAGGGGAGTTTAAAACAACCGGCATATATTTATTGAATTAGAAAGAAACTTTCTGGATTATTCTAAATTATAATTTTATTGATTTTAATATTTTGTTCCTCCTAATAAAATTTACCACGGAACAATAAAAACCCCCGAGCTGCAGTGTGGACGTTCGTGAGTTAATTTCTGACTGCACCAAGTGGTCTTACAACAATGAGTAATTCTACATACAGAAACTTAGTAAAATATTTTTAACTATAAGTAACATTCAGTCACAATGCAATATACAAATAAAGCACTAACCAATAAACAAATACTGACAGTTTATATCAAGGGTTCCAAAAATGTACACACACTTTAACAGTAGATATTTATTTAATATATTTCAAAGTTGGATCGAAAAACAACAGTAATGCGTTGTATGATGTTCTGTAAATAGATCTGACTCACATTACGTTATTTTTCATTTTAGTTGCTACAACGAAATGAAGCCAAGATAATCGTTGTAATAGCGAAAAGCAATTTTGAAGTGTTATTGGAAAACCGAGAATGTTGTTGAAGTTCAAAGGCAATGGAGACGTGTGGACAAAACACAGCATCCAACAATTGTACGCATTCCAGACAAATATGAGACTCATGGTACCGTATGCGATATTCACAAGGGCAGACCTAGGAGACCTCGCACAACAATAAGCCCCGCGTCTTTGGCTATGGTTTTGCAACGTTTTGAGCACTCACTGCAGAAATCTACAAATCTAGGACGTAGAGGACCGATTGAATTTCCACCGCGTTCTCCGAATCTAGTTCCGTTGGACTTCTACCTATGAGGAACTCTTAATGATGTTGTATACCGTAGAAAACCAGCTACACTGGCAGCACTTTGGGAAGAAATTGAAATGGCATTTGCTACAATCGCTGAGGACACTTTCTCAAACGTTGCTCAATCAGTAGTTCAACGTACTCAGAAGTGTATCGACGCTAGTGCTGATCATTTTCTGTTTGTGTGAAATCAGTTTTGTTGCGTTAACACAGTTTTTTCTTTGCTTGAAGTATGTATACGTTTTTGGCACCCTCTGTATAAACATGATCGATATAACTCTCAAGGAAACACATACTGTTAGAAGGAAATATAACTACATAAACTTTCTAAGTTTACTCTTAAACCTACAAAAATCTAATTTAAAAAAGGATATGGTATGTTTTTGTGTTGCTATTGCAATATTTTTCTCTAAAGTACTAAGCACTGTTTGATCTAGTGGATGTGTAACATCAAGGTTCAGATAAGTAAACATAATTTTGATGAATTTTCAACATCTTTAATTCCAAAACAACAATTTTTGGATAATCTAAAGGTATATATATATATATATACCTTTATATTTTATGTTTAATATATATATATATATATATATAAAATTTTATTACGCTTTTATGAAATTTTGGATTGAGATTTGTCTCAAAAGGGAACAGTTTCAGTTAGATTAGACAGATTTTAACTAAGCTTTGTAGTACGATCAATTCAATATCTTAAATTTAATTTTAATAACCATTTTGGAAAAATCAAAGGTAAAGTTATAAATATCTGAACCCTAATCTACATAGTGTCATAAAATGTTGGGTGATTAGTTTATATGCAGCGGTCTGAAACTAGATGAAAGTAAATCAAGCATTATTCAGTTCAAAACTGCCAGAGAAGCTGGTGATTATAATAATTCATTAATTGACTCAAGTACAGATAAAGCAAAATGTTTACCGATTAACAGCTTTAGTGGAATAGTAATATAGATCACATAGAAAACTAATTAAATACAGACGGTTTTAATGTCTTGTCTAGTGCACATAAATATACAGACAGGATGTCCATTTGAGAGATTTATTTCTTAAGAGGCGACTTGTAATGCCACGAGTACTTATGACCCAGGCTTCTAGTTTAACCACCAACTTACAGAGGGTTCATTTATTTATGGAACTTGATCTTTCATCCAACCCCTATGTAGGTAGGTTTCCGGGCATATAGAATCAAATAAGAGAGGTTCGTGGCTCCGTGATTGGAGGGAAACATGGTTGCTCATTTGGTTAGAGCGTCAGCTCGGAAGGCGGAAGATCCATGGTTGGAATCCCGGCCTTGACCCAAATTACTCAAATGCGATTCTTCATTTCTAACATATGTCCTACACAGTGGTAGTGTGAAAGAACCATTACTATAAATAGATTCAAATTTGTGCTCAATATCTTGAATTGCAGTTCTGGGTGCAGATATTTATCAGGAAAGGTCTGAATAAATGCCGCATCCACACAATCCATTGATTCGTATTTAATATAGCGTTTAACAACAACAATGCCTTTTCCTCTATCCATCTTCACCGAACTACTAAGAAATAGGTTCATAAAGCGACGTTCAAGGGCATTATAAAGAAGAGATTGGATTGTTAGGGTATGAGGAGGATACTTCTCTACTTTGTTCATGCTCAATGGCTGGTTTTTTCTGTCTTCGAATATGTAAATGTTTCTAGTTATGGTATATTAATCTACTTAATGCTTTCCAATAGGAACTTTTGTAGATTTGTATATGAATTTAGGTGGATCTTTTTATTCATATTCCCTTTTCAGCACATAATAATTCAAAGGATATGATACACAGAGTAATCAAGTTCATCTATCCGCGCCAAAAGTTTCTGGTTTGTACCCTAAAAACCACTACTCTCTATTTACTTTAATACAGTATTCGAAATTAAGCGAATTGTATGTACGTTTATTCTTTGACAGAAAACACCGTTATACTCTTTATAACATTTTGAACTGCTATGCAATGATTGTTAACCTTTGAATTCGGTATTTTAAAATTACAAATCTAAAAGTATTTTAATGCTTTGCTTATTTTATTGTACTTGTGTCACTCTGTTATTAACCGGATTTGGAAAACAAGCTGCAGATCTCAAGTGACTTTTATATCTCCAATGCTTTTGCATCTCTCTACCTCCTCACTCTAACAATTTTTACGATTTGCTTGCAAGGAAAGAAAGAGTATTTTATGGAATATGGGCAGAGTTCTGCCAACTAATAAAGCTACTGTTAAATGAAATCGAAATACGTTGCCACTGCATTTAAGCTAATTTTACCACATGTTTATAAACAGTGTGTATGGTTTCCTTTACAATAAATTTTGCACCATTATCTTTCATAAAAAATCCAAAGGGAAGAAAAATTCTTAAGTTTTTGTCCTACTGCTACCAATATATATCCTAAGCTGATTCTGACTGGGATGTACTGAGTGGGCAGATTATCTCAGAAACGTGGACCGTCGGGAAGCTTAAGGGCCTCGGAGAGTGGGCTCCCGGCTCGCGGTTAATTTGCAATGTAACACTCTGAATACTATTTATGCACTGTAACATGATCTATCTTAATACTTTTTAGAAATTTATTAATCTCTTGAAAGGGGTTATTCTTCAGTTCATCTAAGGCATGTAGTTTTGTCCTATATACTTTACGTTTTAATGTTCCCAAAAAAATAAACACAAGGAGTTAGATTGGCAGATTGAAGGGGCTACGTGTTTTAACCGATAGTTCTGACGTGAAACAACTAGTAAATTATCTGCAGAGAAACATTAGCTATAATGCGTCGCTTAGTCCTGCTGCGCAAAATTGTTTTTTTAATTCTCATTAAACGCATACACAAAAACAGCGGCAAAATGATCTGCACACACATATGAATGTATTTTTTTTTTCCTAAATAAAGGAAGTTATAATTCTGTTACCACTAACTGCGCACCGCATTCTTTCTAATTTGGTCATAAAGGGGATCTTTATGCAGCAGATTACATTCTTTGGGATTCTAATATCGGACGTTTAACGAATTATCATGTCCGTAAAATTTTAACTACTTTCTTTTTTAAACAAAATGAGGTTAGGATCAATTTCTCCTTTTTGCACTTACACAAAAATCAATTTGAAATATCTACTTAGAACTGCAGGATCACCAGGTTGAAGTTCTTGCAATGCAACACTTTAATAGGTTGGGGCACTCGTGCTGAATGTAGGAAATTGCCATTTGCTTAGAGAGATGGCGAAGAGCTTTTAAGGGATTTTCCAGGTGATATCTATGACATCCACAGTTTTTCTGTGAGCAATGTACGCCCTCTTCGCTTTTTATCTTTAACATTTCCCCTTTCACAAAATGCATTAACCAAGCTAATATCGCAGTAAAACCTGGGAATCTCTCCTAACACAACGAGCAGATTCTGTACGAACAGGTGAATGCAAAATGAACGCTCGTTAAGGAATAGAATAAAAAATAACTTTTATGTTGATCTTTCCTAGCATACTGTATACAACAAACATTTGCGTTTAGTGTCCACTCTCATAAGAGACTGCACACTACAACACACCGTATATTTCGCTAAGCTATTGTATCAGGGCTCATCACCAAACGAAACTTCGGCCAGGTCAATGTAACCTTCCGTTGATGTTCCGCCCGCTCATCCGGCACCACCTATACAAAGTCATCATTTGCCTGGTTACTAGCAGTGATGGCGCACCGTCTATTTCTCGCCGAAAGCGAGCCTAAGCAAAAATGATGACATTCTATGTTTCTATTCATTCATTCTATTTACTTGTAAGGAAATCTTCATATTTTTGCATGATCGACTTAATTTATAATTTTCCCGCATTATTTTCAGTCACAACCCTAAAATTTTCTCTTGATGTTTTACTTTTAATTGTATGCAATAAAATCATTGCGGCTAATATGTTATTAATTTTTTAAATGCTTATATATTTGCCATTCTAAAAAACAATATTTTATGTATTATGTAGCACAGCTTGTGGAATATATTTGTTAGTTTAAAAAAATTATGAAAACTTTCATAATAACTACTTAATAATAAAATTTAAAATAGATTTATAAAACTGTATTATAGCACTCAAATTAATGAGATTTGAAGTTCTATATTACATAAGTCTAGTAATTTTATTTTATCTCTTTTGTTTCTATGAAGCCTCCGAATTGTTTCCTATAAATATAATTGCAAAACTTAATTAGTGCAATAATCATTATTATGCTCGTCCTAGCTATAAATGAAGGATTAGCAGTGAATAAAATGGCATTATAAAGCTAAAAAAACAGAATCTATAATTAGAAATCCAGAAAAAATTTAAATGATTTCAGTTATAAAAATTTTAATATAATGAATTTAGAGAAACTACAAATATAACAAGATGTTGACAATGAAAATGATGGGGTTTATCCAAACATTTGCACTTTACAGAACTCCATTTTGTTCGTATTGCACTGCCTATTAGCAAACGAGAGAATTTCAGAAACCAAGTATCCCCCCTCAAAAAAAAAAAAAAAACTACTTATCCAACCACTTCAATAAATGAGTGTGTCACAATCTATAGCCCAAATCTCTGAATGGAGCACACAAAGAATAGTTCAAATGAACAACACTGAATGCGGTATGAAATATTGCAAACGTCCACCACTGTAACATCCTCGGTGGAAAGGGTTGGAGAATTTTATATGGTCTTTATGCAAGCCAATTTTGTCCAGTATGGTCAACATGATGTGCGGGTAGAAAGGGAGATTTGCAAATTGCAAAGCACGTATAACCACCGCACAGGAACGAAACAGGACAGTTTCGCCCTACATTTTAATGTTCTTGTTCAGCTAACGTAGTATTTTTTCAACTCCCAGACAATATGTTCACCATGCATTTAAAGAACTGGTGCTGAAAGTCGGGTGGCCCACTTTCCGTCATAGAATGAGCCTTTTTCGTCAGCTTTTCACATAAATAAGATACACGATTGTTAGCAGTGCATGGACATGTAATCTGTTGCTCTGTAATATTATCAAAATTCAATTAAGGAAGTATAGGCCCAAAATGGTAACTGCGATGCTGATTTCAATAATGGAACTGTAAATAATTTTGGAAATTTATTCATTGGAGGCAAAAATAACTGTGACATTCATCACAAGCTGGAGAATACATCAGCAGAAGAGGCTTTCTTGTCTTGTGACTCGCAGACATTAAGATAGCGTTGCTACGTGACAGGTAAATCAACAATAAACAAGTGAAGTCAAGATTACCATATGATGTTCTGTAAACAATTGGGATGCTCATTACGTTATGTTAGCGTTGCTACAACAAAATGGAGCCGAGATTATTGTTTGAACAGCGGAAAGTCATTTTGAAGTGGTATTGGAAAACCGAGAATATTGTTGAAGTTCAAAGGCAATGGAGACGTGTGTACAGCACATAACCGCCGTTGGACTTCTATCTATGGGGAACTTTTAAGGATGTTGTATACCGTAGAAAACCAGCTACACTGGCAACACTTCGGGAAGAAATTGAAACAGCATGTGCTACAATCGCTGAGGACAGGTTGGCAAACTTTGCTCAATCAGTAGTTCAACATACTCGGAAGTATATCGACGCCGATGGTGTGCATTTTGAGTAACTGTTGTAACTGTAAAAGTCTAAGATAATTAGTTCTCATTATTTTCTGTTTGTGAGAATCCAGTTTTGTTATGTTAACACAGTTTTGTTCTTTGCTTGTAGTGTATATACCTTTTTAGCACTCTCTGTATTTTTTCATATAAAATGTCTGTATATATTGAAATTAAATTGTAAAAAATACACAAAGCTACTTACAATATAAATCACGACCAATTTTAGTAGCCATATATCTCTGAACTTTTGAACCAAATTCCATTAGTCTAAAAATACGTCTACTCAAGGAAATAAAAATTTAAATGGCAAAAAAACATGAATGTAAATTTTGCATATACAACTCACGTTAGTGGTAAAATAAACACTTAAACATGCTGTTTTTTCGATAAAGTTCTCAAAATTCTCTCAGAGTAATGAGTAACCAGGTGACACTTTTAAAGACGAGGGCAGGAGGAATTCGTTTCCATTGAGGGAAGAGATAACCCAAGGACTTCTATGCTGTTGAAATATAAACCTGTTTTACTGCTAAATAAAGAGGTGGAAGTTTCAGTGGGTTGTGTTGAAAATAGTAATTTTTGTTTTGGAGGAAGTTTATCATTGTGAATTTCATTGTGAATATGTGTAGGATTTCAGATTCGATCTGTTGCGTACTGGAGTTGTTTCATTATCGAATTTTTCCACCATTGTCAATCCGAAAACACCTCTAATATGATTTCCTGTGCCTTTCGCGAGAGTACTTCAATTTTGTTTCTGTTTCTCGTGTTCTACAATGTGGCCTAAGTTTTTCTACCCTTTTTAACACTCACATTTCTTCAAGGCGAAGGATTTCTTTCTGACTTGAACTGTAAAATGTGCTTGGGAAATTCGAGCTATACTATGCCCGCAAATCACAGCAGTAAAGAATCGTACTGCGTTATCGATCGATGGCATTGTGTGGTCTCCACCTAGAAATGAAGCGTTGAGGGCTGCAAACCTCTGGTTTAACTCGGCGTTTGCTACCCCTGACTCAGTACCTAACTCGAGGAGGATGTTGAAGGGCTGTCGAAATGCATCTTAAGATGCATAATTGAAGTGTCACTTTACTGGAGAGCAGTGAGGGACAGTTGGATACGCTGATTTGCTTAGTGATAGCTACATATACGTTTAATCTTCCTGTTCATTCTCCATTTCTCATGCAAAACTTTGAGGCTGTCTCACCATGCAGATCTGCCAGCCTATTTAGAGTTCAAATTTGATTCCCTATGCACTCTGGCTAGGGAGATTATGGGTCATGGAAGAGATTAAGGAAAACGCGATGAAGTAACTGATGGTGATCGCGGAGGTAATTTAGCACATTGGTGATTCAAAAAGCTCAAAAACACTGAAAACAAAATTGTGTTTTTGTTATAATAAACAGTTCTTTACGTATTCTAGAGTTAAATAAGTCATAAATGTTTAAAACTTCTTTGGATCAGGTAACTGATTTGACTATTATTATCTTTCCCATAACAGATCTACAAAAGATATTTCTTAGATGAAGATGAACTGAAGATATTATACTCAGTAATTGACTTACAAATGCGGTGCTGTATACAGGTATTACTTTAAATTTATTTGCTAAGCACCGTAAAGCAAAAATAAAAACGTTAAATCCTCAATCCAAATAACTCACTTTGCTGCTATTGTGGCATAGTGTTTGGTATTCCCTTCTTAATTCAATTTTATTTGCAAGAAAAAATATTATCATTATATTTTTGGTTAATTTTCGCTATCATACGCCAATTTTTTTAACCTTTACATTGATCACATTACAAGTTGCCGTAACATCCAAAAATCAAAGTCTGTTTACTTTATGACAGTTATCGTAGTAAAATTACAATTGGATAAGAAGCAATAGAATTATTATAATATTTGTAAATTCTTTGAAATGTTAAACAGAAAGTTAGGGGAAAAACTATGAGAAAATACTTATTTATTCCTCTAATAGGGAATTTAAATAAATAATGCGAATTTAAATAAATAATGCAAGTTTAGGAAATTACTATTTGTGAACTTCATACAAATTTAAAAGAGGCAAAAAAAAAAATAAGTTTAAAATATATGGCTACTAAGACAAATACTGAACAATTTTCTTATTCTTCTTAACTATATATAGTTAAACACCAATGTTGTGCAATACTTGCAGTGTTTCAATATCTATATATCGGCAATTAATGATAATACAACATTTAGACAATCATAATGATAAATTATGATTACTGCTAGATATAAAACAGCGCAAATCATCCCATTCTTATATGTTAGATGATGTAATGAAATATACACATTGAGGAGAAAGTATGCAAATATATTTACAACAGTTTAAAGGAGACTTGCGCTAACTGTTTTGAGACTGGGAATGAATTTCTCTAAAGCTTCAATATGGAACTACAGGCATCGATATGAATCAACACCATAGCTATGTTGCGATGTGAAGTCAAACAGTCACTCAACTACAGTAGAAAAGTTTTATGAACGATAACTACCTGCAGTTAATTAATATTTGACAGAATAAATCATTTAAGATAACCTATTGAGCTTTCGGCTCTCTTGACTAATATAAATAATATTTGTAGCTTTGAAGTTAACGCCTGCAGCGCCACAGCGAACCATTCGACATTTCTCCTGTTCTTCAATGCCTATTTTTCGAACCCTTTTCTACTCATAAATTCTGTGTACTTTTTGGCATTTTGCATACATGCTGTCTGAATATAATCCTGTATATTTGCAAGAAACGTTGCAACTGTTTGAAGCGATAAAGAAGTAAAGTGCGTATTCAGTAAAGAATAATTTTATTGAAATGTTAGAACCAATATGTTTTTTGTTGCACTCTTTTCTAGGAACGTAAGGGAAAGTAGGCTATCCACGAACAAAGCTACGTGCACGGGTGAAGGGTTATGAAGTTGACTGTACCATTCTTCAGTTACTTTGCATCACGTATCATTTACGGAGCTAATTCCCTGCAGAGGGTTGGAAGGCATACAGCACAGCATATTTTCATATGCAAACGAAATGTGTTGGCGGCCTTGTGAACTCAGTTGAGGGTCATAAACTGCTTCTATTTTACAGCACCAGCATGCGCTTTATGCCTTCCAAACATCATGGATGAGCACCTATACCTTCCAGCCACAACTTTATATTCTTTTCGCCCTTAATTTTGCTCCGTTTTGTACAAAATATATCTTCTTATACGCTGTGAAATTTCAAAGCAAATTGACAAAACCGTGTGAATATGCCTTATGTCTGCAATGCAGTAGCAAAGTTTTCACCTGAATTTGCAGAACGTTACCTGTTTGGAACATTGCTATTTCATATGTCTGCATTGTTGACCACTCAGGTGGGAATTAAGCGTTCTCAAAACTTTCCAAACGTGTCACATTGACATTCATAAACTGAATTTACTTTTAATCCTTTTTTTTTTTTTTTGGAACCACGCAGTTTAAGATATTTTACTGATCCTTTTTTCAATATTAATGAATTTATTGAGATGGCTAACCTTCTTTTTTTAATTTGATTTATTTACAGATGTTGTTTAACATCTCAGGTCATCAGCGTCCCATTCTATTCAGGGCGTGAAACGGCCGATAAATTTTGCTCAAATACCTCTTTTTCAGGCTTGAGGTTCTTTTTCGTGCCGTAAATGTAAGACACGGAACTCATGGCTTTACTTCACTTCCGAAGGAAGCCTACTTAGGATTTTTACGCCATCGATCCTGGCCGAGATTGAACCCGCAATCTTGGGTTTAGGAGGCAAGTATGGTTATCACTACACCACTAGGACCGACTTCGCTTTTTCGATCTCCTGTTGTCAGGAACGTCGATAACGTATTAGACACTTTTATTAGTTGACCTCCTTGAAAACTTATTAAGCTGCCATTTTGTACACTACTTTCAATTGCGCATCGCTTAACTACTACCATACTGCATGTCTGCTTACTTGTAAATTTTAATAGTTTCCACGTTATTAGGATTAAGAGTGGTTTTATTCCATGGAGCTCTTGTACAACATAAGTACTGCAGAACATGAAGTACAGATGTACTTAGTTACACAGCACCAGGAGTGGTCGAGGTCGTTAAGGCGTGCACTCTTGAGCGGGAGGTCTGGGGTTCGAATCCCGCCAACACCGTCCTCCCTGACTGAGGTACCTTAAACTTAGGCTTGGAACGTTTGCTTCCTTATAAATCCTTCCCAATTTATTATTTCAATTCATGTATCATCAGTGTCCATAGCCTGTGGTGCCTCATTAGTAAAAACGGGCGTTAAACAATATTAAAAAAAATTAGTTACATGATATCTATATAGGCCTGAAAGGTGTCTTAAGTTTATAAATACACATGATGAATCTCATAAACACAATAAAATGTTTAAGCTGGAATATAAGAAAAAAGAGAGCAGTACTTTTCGCACATTGTCATGTGCAATACAGTGATATTTTGCCATATTTTATGTTTTCTTGTGACCATTAGAACATCACACATTATTCATTTGTGAATAATGTATAATCACTGTTGTGTAAAAGCAGATTTGATCCCTGTTATCGGATCATAATAATTTCAGAGTAACTGGAAGGGTATTACACATTCTGAGGCATTCATAATAAACCTCTTTTTGATAACAGGATTAATTTGCAATGGGTTTATACAGACTTATTTTTGTCTAGTTTTTATGTCTTGTATTTGCATATATTTAATGAAATGGTCTTTAATTTAAATGTAAATACTTATAAATAAAAGCACATACTCACGAAACATTTTAGTTCTAGAAATACATCTTTATGACACCGTCACGGGTGACCGTGGTCGTTAATGCGCGGACTCGTGAGCGAGAGGTCTGGGGTTCGAATCCCGCCAGGATCGTTCTCCCTGACTGGGGGTTTATCCAGATTTTCCTCAGTCCTCATAACTGGCAAATGCCGGTAGGTACCCTAAACTTAGGCCTAGAACAGTTCCTTCCTAAAAAAAAAAAAATCCTTTCCCAATATATCATTTCATTTCATGTATCACCAGTGTTCACCGCTTGTGGTGCCTCAGTAGTAAAACCGGGCGTTAAACACCATTAAAGATATCTTTGTGATTTTCTATTATTCATACCAAAAATCATTCATACTGCCTTCTTTTGTAGTATAAAAACAGCTTCCTTTCAACTCATTTTCCCAAGAATATTAAACTGTTTCATAATCGACAAAAAATATGCATATGTACTGTTTTGAGATTAGCTTCAGAACTAATGAGCAAAAAATTTCAGATTTTAGTTTTGGCATAATATACTTTATATGTGCTTTCCAATTTAAGTATTTGTCAACTTCAAGACCTACCGCCACGGGTGGCCGAGGTCGTTAAGGCACGGACTCGTGAGCGGGAGGTCTGCGGTTCGAATCCCGCCAGGACCGTCCTCCCTGACTGGGGTTTTTTCCAGGTTTTCCTCAGTCTTCATAACTGGCAAATGCCGGGGAGGTACCTAAAACTTAGGCCTGGAACGCTTCCTTCCTTAAAAAAAAAAAAAAAAAAAAATATCCTTTCCCAATTTATCATTTCATCTCATGTATCATCAGTGTCCACCGCCTGTGGTGCCTCAGTAGTAAAAACGGGCGTTAAACACTACCCAAAAAAAAAAAAAAAAAAAAACTTCAAGACCTAGAAATTTGGTATCATCTTGTTTGTATAGTATGCGATTATTAACACTTACGTTTAATGTGAGTGAGATCAGGCGAGTTATACGTTATGAATTTCATGAATTTATCCAAATTAATGATGATCTGTTAGCTCTGAACTATTAACAAATTGAATTAAGCGCATGATTCAAAATTTTAAGCTTTAATTCGGTTTGGGTCATGAGTGAATAGAGCATTAATTTTGTAAATTAATATTTTGAATTATTTGATCAATGGTAAAGAAGACCTCGAAACATTAAGAACCTCTTTATACTCTCTGTTCCATTTATTTATAGTCTGTATATTAACCAATACAAGAACAAACATTATAAAGTAAAAATACATGAATTTGCATTTGCATTGCCTCATAAATTTAAAATTTTGCACTGCAGTGTGAAATCTCTCTTGCGACTTTGTCTTTCAACTGCATGGATTAAGAAGGACTTAATTTATCAACATGAACTTCACCTACAAATTAGACCAAAGGACTGGTTGCAAACATTATTTTATAAATGTCACAGCAGACAGAAATGATTTTGTGCAAGACTTTGATATTTATGAAGCAGTAAGCTTCCCTTAAGAGAGAGAAAGAGAATTTGAGGAGCACAGTTCTGTTCACTACATCCTTAGGCACCTTCGATATATCGATACCAAACTTATAGCCTTAAAGCTTGTGTTGGCGTTAAAATAAACATTAAAATGTAGATATTCTATTTTGACACGTGTAAGCAGTTTAGCTCCATTTTCCACACAATGTAATGCACCTTTTATGCAAGCGTTTCATGGAAAATTATTTTACCATTGAGATTACAAATTCTGTGGCATGAGGAGTATTCTGAACATACGCTATTACTGGCAAAGCTCTGGCTCCAATCGATAGGATTGAAACACTAGCGATAATTGGAAAATAGCTAGTTTTGCTGTCGACAATCGATTAGTACTAATAAATTGTACTCTTTCAGCCCTCGGAACGACCACTTTTAAAGCGGAGGGAATCGTATGAGCGATTTTAAAGAGCGCTGGAACGAGATCTGCTCAATAAATAATGATCATAATTTTTTCGACAGCATACTTTTACTCATCCTGATTTGATGATCTTTCTCGAAGAATTCCCCGTTGGATACAATGCAGGTGTACCAGCATTTCTTCCAGTCTACAGCGAGATGCTTTACACCATTTTTGACAGGTCCTTTGGAATTGCCTCCGCAGCCTTCACCACTGCTCTCGATGATGGAAAGTGCCTCACACAGGGTGTTTCTTCAATTTTCAGGAAAGGAAAAAATCACTTGGGGCTAAATCTGAACTATATGAAGGGCGAGGGATACACTTCACACTGAGATATTGAACACTTGTAATGCGTGGTATCCAGCTTGTAGCCATGTTTAATTAACACTGATTGTCTTTGAAAGAAACTCCCTGTATTTTCCTTTAACACATCTTTAATTGCATGCGAAAGTTCTTTTGTTCGCGAATAAGCATTATTGGGACCCACTGTGCACAAGCACTTCTCAGTTACTATTCTTCAGTTCCCAACAAGTGGGTGGCACCCAGTGAAACGTTCAGAATTTCTTAAAGTGCTCTTTATGCTACTTAACGTCTCACAATGACAACAGCGGTGTTAATGTGCTCTTTCGCTATAGTACAAACTGAATTTGATTACTTTCCCTTTTAAAACATTTTAGGTCTTTTTAGAGGTATAGAGAAGATCAAAGTCTCCATAGGTCACCTGTAACATTGCATAGATCTCAGTATAAAAGAATTGTTGGGATGAAAGCAGAATTTCACAGCAGTATATTGTTCGTCGCGTGTCAATTCCATTTTGCAGCTGGGGAAACTGAACATATCTCACCTTGCACACCTCCCACAGATGCAAATGGAAGTAACAACAATGAAACTAGAACCACGTCTACATTATGTATTAAATTAATGAAATGTTGTCAAATTAAATTTTAGCGCGAGAAATGTTACTTATAATTATGATAATTTTTTACTAAACAGCCCTTGTATTTAAATGTGTTCTGTTTCTAAAGTTCTACGTTTCCTATGCACCTACAATGGATCAAGATTCTACGAGTTGAATTTCAATCAGAGACACTATGAAATATTATACGATATTTTTTACTTTAAATTTCGCCTCTGAATACCAAGTAGATATTACTTGAGTCTTACCACAAATAGACCACAAGAACTTCCATTAATACATTACAAGAGTATTAATGGAAGTCCTTGTAAAGTAAATGTAACTTTCTCTCCCACAAAATAATATACAACACGTTAAGTATTAACAATTTACGAGTAAAAAGTAAAATGGGAGCAGAGCTGCTTACAACGCCATACTTTGAATTAGGTTAATAGCTCCATAGTATAAAACCCTTATTTTTTAACGCACAGAAGGGATTATTATTATCAAACCTTGTATATTGATCTGGTAATTTTTTCCAAAAAATAAAGATAATTTAAATTCTTAATTACGCATTTACCAGCATTCAAGCGTACTCTTTCACTTTGGGATGACCGTCGTAAACTTTCAAGCATGTTCCTATTCGACAGATGCCACAAAAATAGATTTTTTTCAATTCTAGTATTCTAGTTACTTTATTTCCCAATAATTCTTCATCATTTATTTGTTAGTTCATTTGATAATTTACATTTATAAACACTTGTTTGTTTTGCTTAGTACTCATATTTTTACTACAGTAAAAAATTGTGAAAATGATGCCAGAATAGACATTTTTTTTATTCCTAAAGAAAACGACGCAAGGAAATAGCTTATTTTCTATAAGCTATGTATAAAAAACTAGAGTGAGTTATGTCTTATTTTAATTTCACTTAATCTAAAACATTCGTTGCACTCAAATACCAAATTGCTCGTTCTCATACACAGGTTTATTATTATTATTATTATTATTATTATTATTATTATTATTATTATTATTATTATTATTATTGCTACGTGGTTACTTATTTAGGTCAACCGATATCATAAGTAATTATTAAATATATGTTAAATATTGCAGTAGTATTTGATATTCATACACTTATGGAGAAATCTATACAGATCACAAGTGCATGACATATCAATACCTCTGTGGAATAAAATGATATAAAATCACTTGTATACTAATTAGTATGGAGTAGTCAAGTATACATGCAGAAGAAGTCCTTTGAAACCAATTATCACTGACAAGCTAAATTTCATACACTTGTAACATATTAGACCATACATTTCTGGAATAGGGTTTTGGTCCTCAATTATTCATATAGCAATATTGATAGCTCTATTTGGAACTGACAAGAATCTTTTCATTTAAAAGTATGTCTACGATGGCTAAAACTATGTATAATGAACAAAAGCCCTTGTTAGAGTCCAGAGTTAAAAGGATCCTTTAAATGTGACACATATTTACAAAATGCCTTTAAGCAGCATAATTTAAGTTATATAAGAGGTGAGAGAAAGTCTTTCTGTGAGACAATATTGCATTATCAGTCGAAATATTCTGGAAAGAGTGAGCACTATTCAGTTGGCATTGTGGTTCAAATATTATCCCTTGTAATTATTAATGAGAATTGTACAGCATGTTTGAAATTTAGAAGTACCTCTTAAGATGTTTTTGGAAAATATATTTGTAAAAAATAAATTTGGTTTCATAAAAGTCATTCTACAGACGAAACAACCAGCTTATATATTTTGAATTTTTTAGGAACAAATGTAAATAAAATGTAAAATAAAACAAAATATATTCATTTACTAATAAAAGAAAAGGTAAAATATGAATGGTTATATTTCCGCAAACATTCGTTAATATTGAAACAACAAGCTTTCCTCTTCTCTTATTCTTTTTAAGAATGTTCTGCACCATCATTGCTTACTATTACAGCTCATGGATATTGCTTAAGTTTTCAGTAACCCCTAGTCTCCGAGAGATGAAACATCATAACTCTGCAAATGATTCTATTTGAAATTCTAATTTAATGATATGTTGTTACTTAAGGGACACGCACATAAAAGTAAAAACACGTTCTGTCATTAAAGACCAACTAACGTAATAAAACGCTCTCTGCTGAAAGCACTGCAGGTAGTACAGACAGCTTAGGGAACTGGAAGATTATCAGTAACAACCCCGTCTACGAGCGAAATTCGACTAGGTCAGAAAGTTAGGGCAGAGACAAACTCGGTTGTGAATCCTTCAAGGTGCCGCAGTTAGCGTGTCGATTATACCCGAGATCTTCCCAACTTTCAATAAGAGGAGCAAAAAACTTTTCTGCACTGATGATAAGCCTACCAGAGGAATTTCATTAACCGAGGCTCTCACCCTTCTACCCCTAATTAAATTAATATATCTTACTTAAATGCAGGTATTGGAACGGCAGTATAAAAAATTTTGAGGTGGCAACCTAGATCTAGTTATTGTGAGGCTATTAACAAAACGGTTCTGTGTAAAATGTACGCTTTTTAAGTAATGTATTGTATGTTTTCTTAGTTTCAATACACTTTCAAAAGCACTGGAGAGTTTAATTATTTGGATAAAATATTTTTCTATCGTAATATAACCAGAGCTCAAGAATTTATATTGAGAGAACCTACAGTCCGAGTTATATTTGTTTTAACCATTTAGTAAATAAAATTATAAAAATAAAATAATATATCCAAAAATGCGCTTATAGTTATGAATCTATAGTCCGACATTTTAATTTCGCTAACAGTCGAAAAGATGAAAACCGAAATTAAAAATATTTACGTGATGTACTTTTTTTACTTTTACGTTTAAACTCTTTGGTAACAAATTGAAGATAGCTTAAGCTAAGAATAGAGATCAAAGTTTGAAAAAAAAAATCATTAATTGAAAAATTCCAATGGTAAGTGCTTTAATTACGTAGTGTGTTTTATGTGCGAAAGTGCTTTATTTTAATACCCCGTCCTATTGCAAAAAAACTTAAAGTATTTATGAAACCATTTGCTATAGAAGGCTGTAGTTTGATGAGTTTTATAGGTAAATTTCAGTTTCAAATGTCAACAACAATAATTGCTGCCTGAGTGTTTAATTTTTGAAACAAGTGAAAAGTTTTGTGTTCATTTTAAATTTTACAAGTTATAAATTCTAGTTTTCTTTCCTAAATATACGGGGGAAGGTCCATAAGTTCCCGGCCTCGCCCATAAGGATTTAACCCTTCACAAAATTCTTATCTGGCGTCATACCTTATCTACTAAGTAAATAATTGCAGCTTAACTTCCGCTCCGCTGTGTTCAGTTGTTCACATACAGTTACATAAAGAAGGCTATGTGTACAAGATTGTGACATTTTCAAAATGGAGCATCGAACTCTTATTAAGTTCTTCACAAAGAAGGACTTACTCCAAATGAAATTAAATAGCGATTGGACAGTGTATGTGGAGAAGCATCCCCCTCATATTCTACCGTAAAACTATGGGCCAAACATTTTTGAATGCGTCAAGAAAGCATTGAAGATGAAGAGCGTGCAGATCGGCCCTTGGAGGTGCTCATCCTGAAAACATCGCTTTTGTGGAAGGAGAAATTATGGAAGATCGGCGGCTCAAAGTTACAGAAAAATTAGCAAGGATAGGCATTTCTAAAACAGTCCTTATTATTCATGAATGTTTAAACATAAATAAGGTTAGTGCAAGATAGGTACCTAGACTTCTTTCCTCAGTCCAAAAGCAGCAACGAGTCATTTGTGTCAGACATTTTTGGAGCCCTGCCGTGGCAACGAGAGAAAAGTTCTACATACCATTGTTGCAGGAGATAAAACTATGGTTATCTACTGTGATTCCTTGTCCAAAAGAGAATCAATGGAGCGACGTTAATCTGGCGATTGATTCCTTTTATTTAAGGACGCTCTTTAACATCTAAGGTCATCAGCGTCCCATTCAAATCCGGGCGTGAAACGGCCAAAAAATTTTCCTTAGAGGCCTCTTCTTTCAGGCTTGAGATTCTTTCTCGTGCCATAAATGTATGACACAGGACCCACGGCTTTAGTTCCCTTCCGAAGGAAGCCATGCTTAGGATTTTTACGCCCGAAAAAATCAATCGAACCTGGCCGGGTTTGAACCCGCGATCTTGGGTTTAGAAGGCGAGTATGATTACCACTGCACTACCAGAACCGACTAACCTGGCGAACCACTCCTCTAAAGGCCAAGGTCACTTAATCAACTAAGAAAACCACAGTCACAATCTTTTGGGACTGTGAAAGAATGCTCTTCATTGACTTCCTATGCTGGCCTACTGCACACACATGTGCTTCCATCTAAGAGAAAGGGCGAGGAAAGTTGAGTGGTGGTGTGCGCCTTCTTCACGACAACGCGCCTGTGCACACGGCTCTGGTTGCAAAGGAATCTGTGAAGAAATGTGGTTTCAAGGAGATCGATCATCCACCGTACAGCCCAGATATATCTCCCATTTGGAACAATCGGCGAATATGTTATTCCTAAAAATGTGACCACATTTCTTATTTTCGACAAAACGTAAGCACACAACATTACGCCACTGAGAAGAGATCATTAAACTCCATTGTTTATTTTCTCTTCTCAAAACTCATAAAGGACCGAGGAAGTAATGCACTGTAATAGCCTCTAATAATATATTCATTTAAATCATTTTAACATTGTTTTAATAATATTTCTGGGACACATCTAAAGCTGGAATATTAAAACAGAAATGGTGATAAAACTAAATTTTTTTGGAGCATAGCATACTGTGTTTTAAGATTTTTTACTATTTTCCTTTGGTTCTATTTATGCATATACACGTACATATAAAAGAATGTATAAACTTATCCAATATATATATATATATATATATATATATATACACACACACACAAAATATTGCATAAATGGTCGGGTTGTTTGTCTAAAGCTGGCATTAATTATACAACTTTTTTTTTTTTTTTTTTTTTTTGCATTTTTCAACACATAAAGAACTTTACGCGACACAGCTTATCGCTAAAAACATTCAAATAACCCCTAAATATTTAAAAGGCATATAAATCTGCTTTAAACACAAAGAATAATATTAAATACTATTTTTGAAAAGCTAATAATATACACGGAATATAACGATAAGTTAAATAATAAAAATGTCAAATAAAGTGCAATGAAGCCAAGAAAAATTATAAGTATTGGCAAAATAAGTGCAGTTTTTTCATTATACTCTACAGAACATTTGAATGTTCCAAACAAACAGTATTACTGTGATGAAAATTTATACTTCTAACAAGGAAGAGATGAAATTGCAATTTTGCATACAGCACCTGAAATACATATGAATTAGAATAAAATGCAAGGAAGTTTGTAAACTGCAGGATAAATAGGTCACATAATATTACTTCATCTATTGTATTAAACAATACTGTTAAAGTATTTTCGATGTTCCTTCTGCCCTGTGTGGCCACGGAGATAGTCTACCCACATATACTATATACACTTTTTTCCCTAACTAGGGAAGAAGTTCATCTGACAGTTGTCATGTAAAGTACATGATACGCCGCCAGTTCCATGTGCTCCTCATAAAGCCCTTATGTCGTTTCCGTCCACCCTCACGCACACATTAGTTGCGCTGACTCTGGAAAGGACATGTACAGTCTAAGCAAAATTACCAAATATGAGTTTGTTATTTCGTTTCCAACTTCATTTACGAAAGTAAACAAACGTGTTTCTAAGTTTATTACAAAAATGTTGCACGTACAGTGGCGGTCAGCACGAACGGTCGAAATCTCGAATAGAAAGTGAATATTAAAGGATAACTCTAAAGAATGTCTTCGATAGAGAAATATGTTGATTCTGTATTGATTATTTCTAACACCAATCTTTTAAGCAAAAGTTGCTATCATCTCACATTTTTCCTTTGCTGGAATATAATTAGAAAATGTTACTGTTTCCTTCCAAATTTGATATTCGTTTCCCATTTTCTTCTAATTTACATTCAATTATTTGTATAGTATCATGGAACCCTAGAGATACAAGTTTATATCAGGAGAGGTTGAAATGGTTATCATAAGATACACTTAGCTGTAAATGCAATGCATCTTCAAGTTGTTTCAGTACTTATATAGCAGCTAATTTAATTGATCAGAGTTATGAACAAATGATGCACTAATCATGTTAATAACCAGAGTATGTTGGATTGGCGGAGACGGAAAAGCGGTGTCATTTGTGCCCACGTCATTAAAGAGGGACATCCTTGCACGTGAGATGAGGGAGATATTGAGCAGCCAGTAGTCATCCAGAGGTCTAATTTCCCTTTTCTTTACGGGACGAGACGCATAAAAGAGGAAAGTAGGAGCGTATGAGTCTTCTGCGCATGTGCGGCTGAACGTGTATACTACCTTTCCTTCAAGACTTCTTCGATCTGTTGTCTGAGAGTAAATCTTATGACCGAATGAAGGAATTTCAAGTTTCGGCAAGAGTTTTGCAGGCTCCTCTTAAGAAAAGAAGCTCATTAGTTCTCCATAGTGGTGGATTAATAAATAATATTTTTATTGTGATGTTTTAAATCCAATGACCCTACGCCAAAAGATGCTAGGTTTAGCACTATGTTTTCAGCACGGTAATACAGCACCTTATCAATCTGAGAGTTCGAGGAAACGTCGTTGAGAACAGTACTAGGCACTAGAGAACTCGGGCCAGGAAGTCAAACAACATTGCTCCAGATTGAGCACTCCGACACCGGCGGAGATACAACCAGAAATACGAGTGCCTCCGAAGGACTGCTTCAACAAGACGCTAGAGCAGAAAACTTCCCAAAGTAAGAACCACTGTTACGCTGCAAAGAGCACAGGCCGCCTGTCTGGCATTTTCAACGCTGCTCATTCCAGCATTAACTATGTGGCTGGTGGAAATCAGGAAAAATGCAAGGTCAGGGTGGTCTGTGCCAAGAGATTTTGAACTCATTAGCTACCGAATTTCAGTCTCCATCATTATCGCATGAGACACAACGCTCGGTATCATTTATATTTTACAGTTTGCTAGCTTAAATGTCCTCGCTTCATTTGGGTATTTAATGTCAGCTAAAAAAATTAAAACACATTTACTGTATCCAATCAGCCATTGCATTCCGCACATGTTAGGCAGAGGATGGAAGAAGGAAATGAAGATTCAACAGTCAGAATGGAAGAGAGTAGAAACCGCCCTACTCAAACACAACGTAGCCAGACGCCCCGTCGTTCGTTACAAATTCCACTTACGACTGTTGTGATGAAATTGGAGAAAAATCTAACAATGGATCCTTTATCACTCATGTCGAAGTCCCTTTTAAATGCACACCGATAAAAAATGAGCGAGTGATCAATATGTTAGAACCACAGAAATTAAATTAAAAGGATAACATTTGTAGATGAGGTACTTATACACATACGAGGGTAGGTCCATAAGTTTCCGGCCTAACTATTTTCTAGGTATGATAAAGAAAAAACTATATTTCCTTTTAATATAGTTACCCTTTATTGCCACACACTTCTCACAACTTTGAATTACCTTTTTAATCCTCACTCGTGGCCGAGGTCGCGAACTCGTGAGCGGGAGGTCTGGGGTTCAAATCCTGTCAGGACTGTCCTCCCTGACTGACGTTTTTTCCAGGTTTTCCTCGGTCCTCATAACTGCCAAATGCCGGGGAGATGCCCTAAACTTAGGCCTGGAACGTTTCCTTTCTAATAAATATCCTTTCCCAATATATCATTTCATCTCTTGTATGTTTAGTGTCCACCGCCTGTGGTGTCTCAGTAGTAAAAACGGGCGTTAAACACTACTCAAAAAAATTTTCCACTCCGAAAAATTATCAAAAAGATGTCTGCAAAATGGATAAACAGCATTCATCACTTCTTCGTCACACTTAAATTCCTTCCTCGAAGGTCCTTCTTGAGTTTTGAGAAGAACAAATTGTCACTGGGAACTAGATCTGGGCTGTAACGTGGATGGTTGATCTCCTTGATGTCATATTTTTTCACAGTTTCCTTTGCAACAAGTGCTGTGTGCACAACCACGTTGTTGTGAAGAAGGCTTTGTTTTGAAATACAATAGCATCTTTATA
Organism: Metallyticus violacea; assembly: GCA_030762175.1. Lineage (NCBI taxonomy): Eukaryota > Metazoa > Arthropoda > Insecta > Mantodea > Metallyticidae > Metallyticus > Metallyticus violacea. The sequence goes on from CM060846.1 coordinate 38,639,488, forward strand.
ATATAAATAGGGTTAGTGGTTTTTGCCTGACTAATACGTGGGAACCTGTTCTTCATAACAAACAGCACCCCCTTCGCCTTACCCCTCCAACCGCCCCATTTTCTGCATTGATATCGATCGTTCCCTCTCTGACTACGCCCTCCGCCGCCTGCTTCTCATTGCACTGATGATGCTAGTCGTAGACAGCCGGCGAAAGCTCTGTTTTAGCTTTTAAAACAAAGACCATGGCACAGCAGCTCGGAAGTTTTTTATTTAACATTACGAACACCGGCCGTAAAAGCCTAAGATATGTTTCAAATCTTGCTCAAAATTGTTTCCGGAGCCTTCTCTCACTCGTAAGAGAACGCTAGGTAATCGAAAGCTGTGAGCTCATTTTCCTATTGGCAATCGATAAGAATTTCTTAATATACATTTTCCAAATACTGTTAATTAAAATATCCGCCCTATGTCTGCCAACGAAATTGGAATTTCATTGATGAAAATAATATTACGCTAATTTAGTGGCAGAATATTTGATGTTACAGTTTATTTCCTTTTCCTCAAGAAAGTTTGAAATATTGAATTAACTGTGTATCAAAATAACCTTTATACCTCTTGTATAAGAATGTTTAGTGTCATCTAGCGCGGCTGCCTATGCCGAAAAATTGATTGTAAGTTCCTGGAAATTGTTTAGTGTTGACCGGGCTGAGTGCGTGTGTAAGAAATGAAATTCGAGGATAGAACAAGCTTGTAATATTTACTACATCTGTCTAGGGGCGAATGTAGGCGGGCTGGTACTTTCTACATGATAACTAGTATTGTCGTGAAAGTTTGAGTAAAAACAATTTTACACATGCTCCACATTTTAGGAGGGAATGCTGAAAAGTAATGCCATGAAAACAATTAAAGACATTTGAATAAAAGAACACCAAGTAACTTCATAGTACTGCATTTCTCAAATCTCCATAAATACTTAAGCATATCAACTCATTTCTGCCAGCGCTAGACACGTTTCTTCATACCGCCACCGTACAATTGCCCGTCTTGATGAAAAAACCATAGCATCATATTTGTTTTCACTGCACCATCCGAATCAAAGTGAAGTCCTCTCAAGCGTTCCTTAAGCTTTGGATACATGAAAATACGATTGAGCCACACTGGAATTGTAGGGTCTAAAGCACTAAAACCAAGAAGCTGAATTGCTGCAGCTATCATTGCATTGATGTGAGATCGAGAAGTGGCGTGCTGAAGCATATGTTGCTCTATATGTGGAAGAGCTCTTGGAATTTGTGCCTTCAGTTTTCTGAGTGTTTTACAGTATTCGTTGGGATTTGTGGTAGTGCTTTCAGCGGCTTTTATTAGAAGGGGATTAATTAAATATGTAAAATATGTTGAGAGAAAGAATTTGGAAGGATTAGATTAATTGCTTACATTAAAGATTGCATTAATGATTGAGATCTCATGGTAATTTTCTTCTTCTCCTCTCCTACGATTAGTTTTCCGCTGATTTATATTTTTGCCACGGTTGTTGAGACTCTGCTGCTGGATAATTTTATGGTCCTGTGATCATAGATGAAGAAGTCTTGGAGATTAATAAGATTTCTCGTTATAGGAAATGAAACACAATTCATTGTTCATAGTCTACTTCACCTAAATATGTGCCACTTTTATTTCCAGGAGAATATGTGCCACTTTTGCACTAACTCTGGCTATCACTGGTGTTAACGCACTGTTAACTGTTAAACTCTGATGCTGAACTCCACTAAACTCACTAATTCTGAGACGCAACTGTCTACTCCTCACTGATAATTTTCACTAACGATACCCTTCGACTGAACTGAATTAAATTGATAATTGGACTGAATTCTCTTGGCACAGACGTAACTTGAACCAAACTGAGGATTGACCGGAGAAGCGCCTATCTTCCACACTGATAATACCCTAACTTGACTGTGCTTCCAACTATCTATTCTCCGAACTGAATACTCTCTCCATTCTCTGAGCTTCCAACTGAACTGATTGCCTCAAACTGAACTGAGAGAATCTGGATCGACTGCCCCTGGGCCGCAAAATTGCAAGTCTAAATAAACATGATAGTCTGCCGGCCTCACGAAGCTATCTTTATTCTTTGAAACATGTTTTAGAAAAATCTAGAATGTTTTCCCCCATCTTGGCATCTCTATTGGATAATTTTTCCCTCCGATTCTTTTCTGCTACATTAGTGGTCTGATGGCTTGCGTGACTTCTTGCAAGTAACCCACATCTCTCACTTATTAGAGATGGAACCATTAGGATCTCCCTTCCAGAGGTTATGGGCCCGTCTTTTTACCCCCGCAATCGTCATATTCTTTATAATGTCTTCCTTGCCAAACTAAATAACAGCAAAGCTTTCAGACAATATACGAAGAAGCATCTTTTCCATCGGTCCTGTTTAAGAATTCTCTTCAGAAAATATCGGTTCTGCATGGGTCATCTTTTACAAAATATTATTACAAATGGCAACAGAAATTTCCAGGTCAGATTTTTATGGCTGGGGGTAGCTTTCTACAATCTGGAGAGAAATAACATTACAAACAATAATCCAACACTTGTACAGGAAATAGTAATGGAACTACACCTTATGATTAAAATAAAGAAGTTACGTAAAATTACTTACTATAATCACTCTAATTAAATTTGGGGGAGGCAGCTTATAAATACTGTCTCATCTATTTAGCACAAATTCCAAGTGAATGACCCCAGAGAACCATTTGTATGACTTTTCCTGCTGATCGCACGGTCTTAAACTATTTTGGTTTGGGCGATCCTTTTTCACGTAACTCAATGAGGTTCTTTTGTTTTCAGGGTCCAATAATGTACCCCATTTTGTGACCTGTGACAAAATATTGTTTAAAAACCCACCACCTTTACATTCGTAGCGCGGCAGCGATTCTTGACTAAGGTTCTAATCTCTTTTGTTTCATGTCAGGAGTGAATATTGGTGCACAAAGTTTTCGGTATCCCGTAATTATGTTTATCGCCTGCACTCGCTCCCGTAATTGAATACACTTGATTGAAAGCTCTGCCTGGGTTATGAGTTCTTCAACACGATTCCAATAAGCTTCATCCGTTGAAGTACGATGCCTTCCCCTCCGTTCTTGTCACAGGAGTTGAGAATTGCTCCACTGGGGTTTTCATTGCGAGAACTGGTAGTCTAATGCAGTATAGTTTTGACTTTCATTCTGTGATGAATGTCAAGCATATTTTCTGCGGTTAGAAAAGTGACCACATTATGCTTCAGGCACCCAGCATGCCGCTATGTTTCCTGCTGTACTTTAGAACCTCCTGGCGATAAATGTTTAAGCCTATATTAGAGAAGCGGTAAAGTCTAACGCGAGAACAATGCATGATTGCTCAAAATGAAATATGTGCTTAGAACGTAAAAAATGGGAGGCATTACTTTTCAGCACCCTCGCTGTAATAGTCATTTATCACAATCGTCGCTCGTGAATGACATCCTCAAAGTACTCAAAATTTGGCACAGGACATTAACTTATCGATAACAGAATTCTCTGGCAACACATATTTCAAATTGTTCATGCTGGGAAATGTGCAAACTGAAAGCAGACTAAACCGTGTCTTTATTAGTGGAATGCTAACGTCATTACCTACGGTTGGCTGCAGAGTGTATTTGTGCAATGCATGATCGATGCGGCGTCATGTATTAGGGTTTATAAAAATATTTGTGCAGTTGCATGGCGTGTGAAGGATAATGTGGCGATGCATAATCAAACGGAAGCAGTTGTTACGATTTAATGTACTTGTGTGTTGTCTAGCGTCTAATTGACGTGAAATGGGAGAGCGGTTGGTTAAAAAAAAAAAAAAAGGGGGGGGGAGGAGGGTGGTTCTCGCCGCATACAAACGAGCATTGATCTAGCTTTCCAAAGGACCAGAACCAATCAAAATTGCCCATTTTAAATTGGCTCCGATTGCAAACAAAACACTCCTCTTTGATGATTAGCACAGAGTTTGATTGTGCTTGTGAAAACTCGTTCTGATTAGAATTGAAGCATTTTAAACAGTGTTACCCTCCCAAAATGCGCAATTAAAAAAACTTGCAGGACTGCTGGGCATTTCTACTGCGTTTTTTGGTTATCGTATTTATAAATAAAAAAGAAGCAATGTTAAGAGATAAATTAAACCTCGATGTGACATTAGCAATATCCACAAAACCATAACCTAAAATTTAATTTAGAAGAAATTATTTCAAAACCACAACATCGGGCGTTAATGAAATACACCGCAATAATTTCAGAGATTGTAGAAAAGTCTCAACCATGCAATTTAAGGGAGGGAATCGATGGTCCAAGAAGAAAAATAGCGGAGCTACATAATAAAGAAGCTGGAATTAGATGCTGTAAAAGCGAAATGAAAAACTTAATCATGGAATGTTTTCAAACCTGCTCCATGTCGAAGAAACTTCCATTTCCAATAGCGCATCATAAGTGATTTAAATATCTATAAAATCTCGAACTTGGACTAGTCAAATGACAGTACGGTACTGAAGAAACAGTTAACTAATATACGAGGTAGGTCCATAAGTTTCCGTAAGAATTATTGTAAAGAGATAAAACTATGGTCCTCTACTATACTCCATTGTCCAAAAGAGAATCAATGGAGAGATGTAAACCTGGCGAAGCACCTCCTTTAAAGACCAAGGTCACTCAGTCAACCAAGAAGACCATGGTCACAGTCTTTTGGGACTGTGAAGGAATACTGTTCATTGACTTCAAGGAGAGGAACACCACAGTAAATGGGGAGTGCTTGCTGGCCTACTGCACAGATTGCGTGCTTCCATCAAAGAGAAAAGCTGAGTGGCAGTGTGCGCCTTCTTCACACAAAGCGCCTGTGCACACAGCTCTCGTTGCAAAGGAAACTATGAAGAAATGTGGCTTCAAGGAGATAGACCACCCACCTTACAGTCCAAATCTAGCTCCCAGTGACTATTTCTTCTTCTCAGAACTCAAGAAGGACCTTCGAGGAAGGAAATTTAAGAGCGACGAAGAAGTGATGGATGCTGTTTATGCCCATTTTGCAGACAAGACTTCTAACTATTTTTGGGGGAGGATTGAAATGTTATTTCAAAGATGTGAGAAGGGTATTGCAATTAAGGGTAACTATATCGAAAAGTGAAACATAGTTTTTGTCTTTATCACACTTAGAAAACGGTTAGTCCGGAAACTTATGGACCTATCCCCGTAGTTTAAATACAAATAAATTAAATTGGAGACAGGGAGCAACCTTAACTACCTTCCTGAATAATAGTTATTCAATGATTACTTCTTGCCTTCCCAGCTGATACAATTATATTAGTTTCCTTGTATAAACTGTATTAGCGATGTAAATTGTGAAATGAGAAGTTGCCTTCCACAATTCCACAGATATGGTTCTTATCAGCTCTATAAGGGACGGAATCTGTTTTTCTGGAATACAAAGCACATTAATGCCATAAGTTTATAATTTAAATAAACCTTTTCCTTGGTATAGGAACTGAGTAAAATGCTAGTAGTTGTATTTTGCTTAGCATTAGATTAAAACAGACATCACATAAATACACTACAAAGCATTGTGCGTGTTTATAATAACCACGCGGAAATGAATTCTGTCTTCTCTTTTGGTTCTTTGACCGTAAGCATTTTACGTCTGTGTATTAGTTCTTCCTCGATCTATTGATACATTCGTTCCTCTGTCCAACACGAGCACCAACCACTTCCTCGGAATGACATCCCGCACTCTCGCTATGTCACAATTTTTCCCTTAATCAAATTCAGACATCTACTGGAATTGCTGTCATATTGTCGATAAGTCATGCTCGTTTCCTCTGAGAAAAGCGAGGTCGTTTTAACGCTTTTCTTATAGGCGTTGCAATTTTAATGGCCAGAAGTGTATCCGCTATCAAATTTTTGGAATATGTTTCAAAATATAGACCCACTATTAGTCGTGTATTTAAACTCAAATAGAATAGGAAAAGTTAAATTCTTTTCTCTTTTAACCGTATCAATGAAAAAACAATTTATACAGGAATGGCTCTTTCACTAAAGACAACAACTTTGAAATAAAATATAAGAAACGTTTCTAAACCCTCCATGGATTAAGTATTGCAATTATAATGTTGTCGAGTTCATATTTCATGGTTGGGTCATAATATTTCAAATGTGATTAATGAATGATTTTATAAATGTTTGAAATTTTATATTGCATTTATTCTTATGAAGTCTATATGGATACAAAGTGTTCCCTTGATCCAAGATGCAACCACTATTATAATACTGTATTTTTAATTAGGTAACTGCATCGTTTTTATATTCAAGATATAGTTTGAAATACTAACAATTGTGTTTCCTCTGCATAAGATAATCGTTACTTCATTGTTAATGCCAAATTTGTGCATTGTGAACTTAACGAAAAATTATCTGTGGAGTGTGTCAAATGTGCTGTGACATAGTACCTGAAATAATGAGTGGCATAGGGCTAAATGTTGATATTGTGGAAAGAGAGCAGGATAATTATGCTTATATTATAAATGAAAAAGATTAAGATAGCGTTTATGCTTTTGAATATATAAATAGTGATGTAATACCAGATCAAACTAGAGTTGTAAGTCCTGACGATACAACTGATGATCGAGATGATAATTGCACACATATAGTATGTGTTAAAAAGCTAATGCACCTCGCCCTATGCGAGCAATCATTATGAATATTATTTGCTATAAATCTAGACTATGCCCAGCAGGTAAAGTAAGCAGTTTTTGTAAATCATTCCAAAAATTCGTGAATGAATTGTCATCAAAAATATTGCAACATACTAATGAAGGGGCAAAAGAAATTATTTTGAAGAAACCAACAGAACTGAAATTTTCGATTTTCAGATATTATTAGCTTGGGTTATCATTTTCTATGGTTTAAAGAATTCGGCAGATCAACATATGCATGAACTAAAATAGATTTCGTGACGCATTGAGAGTAATTGGATTTGATGACAAAATACGCAGGAAGTTTCACAAATTTGACCCTTTTAATGAAATATTTTAAATGGAAATCTTCCCAAATTATATTGTACTGACAGGAATGCAGGGTTTGCATGATGGATAAGCCGGGGGAGTATGGGAACCTCATCAGAATGTTTAAGTACTACAAACAAAGATGGAGGTTTTGGCCAAAAAGCAAAATGGTACAATTTTTTATTAAAAATTTTGTGAGGCAGTTTGTCGCTCCTATCAAGAATACAAGTCGTATTATCGACCGCTTCTGTGCATGTGTTGCTTATGCGGAGGTGCTCTATAGTGACTGAAGTCTTCTTTATTTAAAAACTTATTCATTCGAAAGTATATTCCAGAAAAAACTCAAGTATACGCGAGAAAGAGAAATATACTCTAGCATTTTTGTCATTTCTGACAAACCAACTGTGACTATGGTATCATGCACTTCAAAATTGAAGAAAATCGTAATTATGCAATCAGCGCAAATCTATGATGGCTCGGTTTCTGATGAAGGAACTAAAAATAAGAGTGACAAAATGGCCCTTATCTGTATTTCACACATTGATTGGTATTCCCTGCATAAACAAATTTACAATATCAAGAGTAACAATGAGGTACAGCCATACAGGACGCATTCCTTACACGTAAAAGAAGAAAATATGTTATATGCACATGAATCCGAAAGCGCTTTATTTCCATGTTACAACTTATTTTCTATAACTATTTATATACATTCATCATAGGAAAAACACATGAACAGAAAGTACCAGCATTCCACATGAAACTATTCTCACATGAAATGTTCAAAATACCCTCCGCTAGTTTGATACATGCATCAAACCACAGTCACATTGAATCCCGGATGCGCTGATGTATCCCTGCAGAATTGCATTTTGCTTCGCAGTCTTTCACAAATAAGGGCACGGAGATTCTGTGCATCTAGTACTGGGGTTCGATACATAAGAGCTTTCAAATTCCCCCACTAATAAAAGTTTAGTGAGTTTAGGTCCGGAGAGCGTGGAGGTCGGGAAATTTGTCCTCCCCTACCTATTAATTTGTCACGGAATCTGTTATTTATAAGCCGACGGACATTAACACTGAAATGAGTAGGAGCTCCATCGTGCACGAAGTACATGTTTCGTCGTACTGGTAAAAGCACATCTTCTAATTCAAGAGGTAGAGTATTTCTAAAAAAGCATGATAAGTTTGTCCATTGAACTTAGATGGAAGAATATGAGGCCCTAGCAAACAATTCACCAACTATGCCGACCCAAACATTGATAAAAAAATCTTTGCTGACGCAGTTTTTCAATAGCTGCATGAGGATTAGACGTCAGTCCGAGTCAAGAGGGCATTTTGAACATTTCATACAAGAAAGGCTCATGTGGTATGCTGGTACGTTCTGTTTCTGTGTGTTTCCCATGATTAATGTACTGTGAAGAGTTGTAGAAAATGAGTTCTAACATGGAAATAAAGCGTTTCCGGACCCATATCCATATAACATATTTTTCTCTTCTACGTGTGAGGAATTTGTGCTGAAAGTTGGCCGTGTCTCATTTTTACATCCGGTATATACCAAGAACTTTCCTGGAACAACGAACTCAGGCCATAACCGAACACCAGAACAACTTTGTAGTAACCATGGAAGCTGCCCTTAGGAGGACCTTGTGAAAACTCCGAAACATACAAGCAGAAAGGGAAAGCGCCATATATGATGCTATGTAGAAGCACACCCCATGACATAACAAAAGATCAAACTTTTAAATACCAACATTGCAGTATATATCTACAGAAGTTATAATTAATTGAATGATCATAGTTTATTGTGGACCCTTCCTAACAGCCCTCCTCCTTGGTCCAACACGTAACCATAAAAAGCTTGGTCCAAAAATAATTAATAGAAGTGCATTTATATCATTTATATCCGTCGCTGTTCTCAATTTAATATTCTGACATTCCCTTCTGTTCATCATTTGCTGCTATGAACAGATAGCAACATCTGTCAGTCATCTATTTTGAGGTTTAGTGCAGATTTATTCTTTATGTAATTCTTTTAGCTTATGTGTAATTACATCATGTTATCAATAGTAATACGAGAGCTCCATAATTTATTTTGAGAGAGTCTGAAGCTTCAGTTGTACTATTTTGACTAATTAGCAAATAAAATTATAAAAATAAAGAATACATTCAAAAAATTCGCTTGCAGTAATGAATATCTAGCTCGGCATTTTAATATTAACAGTCGAACAGATTAAAACGATTTAGGGAATGTACTTATTATTTTTTCATTGAAACTCTTTGGTAACAAATTGAAGATAGCTGAAACATGAAAATCTACAACACTTATTAAATGTACAATTATTAAAAACACATTTTTGAAAGCCAACTGATTTCACACACGTATTTCTATTTTGCTTAGTATTCTTTGGTTTAGAACTTGAATTGTAAGATAAACTTGTGTCTCGCCAAAATGTTTTGAATTACCCTCATGTTGATTGCTAATTTCTAGCGACATTGATGTTTAGGCAAAGAAGTTATAAAGATATTTCAGTGCGCTGTTCTGATGAATTTTCTTAAAGACATTTGCACGTAGGTGCAATAAAATGAAAGTGATAAACGGAAATGATAAAATTGAGGCAATAGGCAGCTGTAATTTGTTGGATTTTTTTTAATATTCCTATACCGGCCTGGTTTTAATTCATGTGTTAGATAGTCGTATTGCATATTCCAGTTGCCTTGCTTCTTTTTTAGTTATACACGTTACACCTATGTATTTATTTTTTCTATCTTAGGTAATAAATATTTCAAATTGGCATTTTTTCTTTATATCTTCATATAAATTTTCAATTCTGTCTATACAACTGCTCTTATATTATGCATGCATCAAAATTATTTATGAAACAAAGCGCTTGCCTTAAATTTATTAATAATTGTGAATGAACTACAATTTGTTTAAATAATATGTAAAAACGTATGTTAGCTATTTCACTTATGTGACGTCATCATAAAATCGGTCAATAAAATTAAAGAAAATTTTGAATTTTGATTAATCACAGCCCAACTATCGTAAAGTTTTATCAAATCCCTTTACCACGAAAAGTGCATTTATATTCTGGTCAGTGCAGCCAACTCTACACCCCCACTATTATTCCTGAGCTGCATACAAATTAAGTAAGCACATCATTCGGCAATACTAAATAAAGTGCGGAATTCTACTTCCACATCTTCATTTACTAATTCTCAAATGTCCTTCATATACAATGAAATTACAACCCCCCCTCGCTCACATTTTATAACTGTGTTTTCCAATAATTGTATATTTAACTAACTTAATGTGTATTTACTCACAGAATTGTTTTTGCGTATTCAGCCAGTCTGACATAGTTTTGTAAATTAGTAAGAATATCTTCCTAAACAACCATAAAATTTAATAAGCGCATTGATCAGAATTGCAAAATGTTATCTCTGTTTTGTTTTACTCAGTTGGTATTAGTAAATCGAACGGTAGCGATTCTAACAGTCGACTTTCAGTTTCACGGTTTCTGAATATGCAGATTTTCATAAGCATAATATTTTATACAATTATTAATATTCTGTGCGCGAATTTCAAATATATAATACTTTAATTCTTATTCTGTTCATGAAATAGCCTTAAACCCATATTTGGATATTCTCTATTTGCATTACTGACAATCGACGTTCGTCTGTTGCAAGAAACAGGCTGTTGGCTTAAAAGATAAGTATTCATAACAGAAATATATAATTACTACAATTTTGTAAGTCAAGTTTAGGGAAATCATATTTAAATTATTGTTTTATTCCTGAAATAGTCCTAATTCATCTCACTCGAGGGTATGAGCTTTCCAGACAAATTCACGAACGGCAGTGATAGTATAATGATCCATAAAAACAAAGTTTAATCTATTTGAACAAAAATAACATTTTTCTAATTTTAAAGATACCAACACACAGTCACAAAAATATGTAACGCTGTCCTTTTCCCCACGCTTACCGTTTGTCAGCAGTAATTTGTATCACCACCTCTTGCATTAAGTATTGCTCGACACCTTCTTGTTATTGAAGAAAGCTGATTGGAAATGTCATTTTGTTCCATATTTCACTAATAATGATAGCTGATCCAGAATCTGTGTGTTTACAATTCTTTTGAAAGGTATGCTATAGAAACTCGATCAAATTCATATCCAAAGACTGAGCAGGCAACTCTAATATTATAACATTGTATATTTCTAACCACGTAGACACACACACACACACACACACACCCTGCATCGCAAGGTCTGATGCTTCAACAATAGGAAGAACCATAGACTGCAAAACATCTTGCATGTATGTTTTCCTTCATTGCTCCATGGATCAAAACGAGATCGGGTTTTTCTATTTGCCGTTATTCCTCCCTATATCATGATGGTACCTCTTTTGAATTTGTGAACTTCCTGGATATACCTCAGTCTTTCTGCTTGTTCTCCCTGAATATGGGTACAGATCGAGGCGTGATTCATCTATGAAGAGAATATGACTCCATTGTTACTTTTGTCAAATGATATCCTCGCGGAATTATGCCCAGTTTCCACTGGAATCTCTGTTCAGGAAGTAAGTATTATTTCTAGCAGTGTATTTATAACATTTTGGGTTAAATTGTCAACATTCTGCATGAAAGTTCTTAACATGGAAGCAGTTGACCATTCTCTAAGGACAGCACAGAAAGCTGTCTTGTTCAGCAGTTGTAATACTTGGTTTATCTGGATGTTGTTCCTCTGAATTGCCACATTCTTGATATCCTCTTCTCATTTTGGATATGACGGCACTTCCGATATTCAGAGTCTTGGCTGCATCAGCTTGTATACCGCCATTTGTAATTATTCCAATCGTCATAATCATTTCATTTTCGACCTAAATGATGTCATTGAGCATTCATTTAATTTATTAAAATGTATCTTACCATTTATCTCAATAATTATCATACTTCTGCATTAAAGTAAATTTATTTATCATTTACATTGTAAGAATGTAAATTTATAAATCAATTAATAATAGTTGACTGCTATGGTAACTAGTACGCAGACGCATGAACAAAACACCTATATTTATTTTGGTATATCAGGAATTTTATTTCAAATGTGGACTACTTGTAGTGAGGTATCCAGGCAAAAGTAGAAACTTCGACTTGTAAGGGGAATGAGAAGTGTCGCTTATGCACTTTCTTTGTTAATGGAAGATACACAGTGGGTAAGCACAAGCAAACATATCGCATGTTAAGGGCTATATGTTTATTTTGTACTGACTGGTTCATACAGCCAGCACCTCCCCTTTGCAACATCGATCTAACTAGAATTGTCTGGCGTAGTTCCCACGTAACACTCTTCAGCAGACGGTTGAAGAGCAGAAGCCAATCTCTTCATGTTAACCAGAGAGAAAAGTCCCCCCACCATAATAATTATCATCAACTGAATCGTTCTCTGATTGGTCAGCATAAATTTTCAGTATGATTTTACAAATGCACTTCACTTAACAAAGGTCTGGTCACAATCTTCCTAAATGTATCGCACTTAAAAACCGATTCTTTCAGACTATATTAACCATGTAGCAGCATGTCTAACGGGGGAAAAATTAGCACACAATTTACACGCAATGAAATCACTGAGTAATACATGAACCACAACCACTTGCTGATAAACTTTCCTCCAACTAACTACAAGGTGCTACTTGCACATGCATTATAGGTTTTAAAGAAGATTAAGCGGCGCTCTGCTAGCCCTTAACTCAAATAAGCTTGTTGTATGTTGTGATAGTAACTATTGAAGCCTGCTAAAATATTAAAATAAAACATATAATTATCTTTCACAGTGCAGGCAAGAATCCCCTCCGCAGGCTACAACATTGCTTCTGATAATGGAAAATGCCTCCCACGAAGATGTTTCTTCAGGGGAAAAGAAAAATTCACATGGGGCTAAATCTGGGGGGTGAGGGCTCCCTTTACATTGATTTCTGTGAGATATTTAGCAAAAACATTTACGATGCGCGGTCGTGTATGTTATCGTAGTGCAGCAGCAGGCTTTTTGCACGAAAATATGGACCTTTGCGTGTGACACGACCATATAGATTTTTCAAAACATCTCTATAGTATAGCCAAATTACATTTTGGATTATTATTATTATTATTATTATTATTATTATTATTATTATTATTTTATGTTCGGTAATTATGGAGATGTCCAAATTTGCTGTTTGCTCTTAGGATCGATATGATGTAGTCAAGTTTCATCAGCAGAGCCTCTGAACGTCATCTTCGAATGCATGGAAACCTGCATGCACGCCCTTTTGTTCGGGAATCAGCAGTCTTGAAACCCACTGTGCACAAACAAGTCTCGTGTTCAAATTTTCCAGTAACAATGCGTGGGTGGCATCCAGTGAAATTTTCAGAATGTTTAAGAGTGTTCTTAAAGTTATTCGACGATCCTCTCTCACGCAAGGTTCACCTTACTTTGAAATTGATTGCCTTCCCATTTTAAATCGTCTTCAAGCTTTGTTGTACGGAAGAACAAACTCTCCATAGTCCTGTTGTAGCATTGCATGGGCCTCAGCTGAAGATTTGTTCAAATGAAAGAATAATTTCTGAGCACCATATTGCTCGTCGCGTATCACTTCCATTTTGTTTTCGACGGAACTGAACATGTCTCCACAGGCGGGAACCGGAAATGACCACAATGAAACTGGTATCTCGTCTACATTATGCACTAAGAAAACAAAATGTTGTAAATTAACTTTCAGCATGAAAATTTGTGCTTTAAAATTCTGGTCATTATTTATTGAACAGGCCTCGTAGATTTCAAGGATGCGAATGAGGATATTGTGCGTAGAGTGGTTGCCCAAATAGGCCTCGAACTAAGGAACTTTGACATTGAAAGAGCACACCAAATGGGAAGATGGGGCGGAGGAAAGAGCCCAATAGTGTGCAAACTGGCCCATTATAAATTGAAGGTGGACATACTACGAAATACAAAATTTCTTCGGGGCACGGGAATTAGCATTGTAGACGCTTTCAGTCGACGGGTAAGGGAGGAGCGCAGCTTCTTGAAACGACACTTGTTTGAGGCAAGACAACAAGGATGTCATTCAGTGCTTCGCTTCAGTAAATTAAATAGCAGATGGAATTAACAGGTGGAAAACCCCCTCACAATAGACTGTTGGAATGTGCAGGGCCTGGGTACAAATCTTAATACTGTAGGCTTCTTCAGTTTTGTTAATACATATGACATATATGTCTGTCAGAGACTTGGTTTTGTCCTAACCATAAGTTAGATCTTATGAACTTTCACTGTTTTAACAAGAGTAGTAGGGTTAGAGGGATGAGGGGAAGATGACCAAGGGGATTGTTAATATTAATTAAGAAAGAAATAGGAGGGAGTGTCAAGGAAATCGATGTACTTATGGAGGGAGCACTTTGCAGTTATTTAGTTGTAGAAGGGTTAGAGCTTTTAATTTTGAGTATCTATAATGCACCAACGGCTTTTAAATATTTCAACAGGTCTTATCTTGAGAACATAACTGAAAGAGTGGTGGACTTGTCAGAACCATATCCCACTGCAATGGTGGTAATAGTAGGTGATTTCAACGCTAGAATAGGGGAGGAAAATATTTCACTAGGACATTGGGAAAGTGGGAAGGGGAACCTGACGATAACAGAAGGGCTTGCAGAATAATTCAAGATAAAGTAATAAATGCCGAGGGCAGAGAGCTACTTGCGTTTTGTGATGCACTTGATCTGGAAACTTTGAATGGTAAATACGGACAGGATCAAAATGGGGACTTAACATTTATAAACGCCAATGGGGGAAGTGTAGTAGACTATATAATTTACACCTCTAATTTAATTCCCCATATTAGAAATTTCTGGGTAGGGGACATGACAGATTCGTGTCATTTTCCTTTGGGTTTGCAAAGAGCAATAAGTAAAGAGGTGAGGGACGCTAGAACTAAAACAGATGTGGGAAGGTTAATACCGCGTTACAGGTGGAGGGGTAGAGGAACGAGATAACTATCAGCAACGATTACTGAGAGATTGGGAGCCATGGAGAATGCTACCGTAAATCTGATGACATCTGCAGTACAAGAGGCAGAAGTGGGATGAAAATAAAATTTAGAAAATATGGGCCGCTTGTGACAGACAGGTGGTATGATAATGCGGTAGTGATGCAAAGAAGATAATGAAGCAGAAATATTTTGAAAGGAAGGAGGGGACGAAAGGAGACAGGTATTCCCAGCGTCAAGGAAACAATACAAGGAGCTGCTGGTTTTTTTAAAAGGAACACTTGAACCGACAATTGGTTGAAGAGCGTACAGAGGCAGCGTCCCGCGGGCAGGAAGCGAGTGTTTGGAGTATATTGAAAAAAGTAAGGAAGCAACCTTGTATTCATAACTGCATAACTCCGGAACAGTGGCGAAATCACTTCCAAGAAGTATTCGGGAGTGGGGAAACTAAACGAGATGCAGCTATTAGGAGCACCAAAAATTGAAATTAAGAATCGTCACATGGTTGGGGAAGTAATTAAGGCAATAAAAAACTTAAAGAACAATAAAGCACCTGGGCTCGACGGACTTCCATCAGAACTATTTAAGGAGGGTTTTAAACATCTTCAACCCTCCTTAAATAGTTCTGATGGAAGTCCATCGAGCCCAGATTTATAGATATGATGACGAAGATAATGAATGACGTTTTCAATGGGAGGGTATATCCAGAGGAATGGACATCGGCAATTATGTGTCCAATATTTAAAAAGGGAGCCCAAAAGTACCGGATAATTATAGAGGGATGGCAGTTCATTCGGTAATAGGAAAAATTTATTGCAAAAGTTTATATGAGAGAATTGGCAGTTGAATACAACACACTTTCAAAAAACCAACCAGAGTTTAGGGAAGAATACAGCACGGTGGACAATATATATATATATATATATATATATATATATATATATATATATATATTGTATTAGACACACTGAGAGTAAAACAAACGCAGAAAAAGAGAGGAAAACTGCATTGTGCCTTCATAGAGTTTCGAAAAGTTTTTGATTCCGTGGAAAGGCAAGCATTATGGATTAAATTATGGACGAAAGGAATCTCGGATAAAATGATCAAGACATTAGAATCAATATATAGTAAGGTACAGTTCTGTGTAAAATATGATCGAAATACAGTTTCCGAAAGTGTAATAAGACGGAGAGATGTGAGGCAAGGCTCCTTTTCAGTTTGTTTGTACATGACACTCCGGAGAAAATGTGTGATGCAGAATCTGATGCCCCGAATATAGGAGGCATATCCATACTAGCTCTCCTTTTTGCGGATGATTAAATCATGGTATTAACAACAATTGACAGGTTGCAAAGGGAACTAGAATGCTTAGAGGCGTATTGTCAGGATGAGGGATGGCAGTTAATGAGGAAAAGACCAAAGCAATGACATTCAAGAACGGTGCGGTGTACAGCAGGAAAGAGAGGTGGGAGTATGTAGGTCAGGCACTGGAAAATGTTAAGAAATTCATATACTTGGGAGTCACCTTAGCTATGAACGGGAACTGGGCAAGACACACAGGGAACACAAAACGCAAGTGCTTAATTAAAACATAGAGGCATTACAGATCTTAGTAAAATTATTGGAAACTCCACGGAGACACAATGGAGTAGGTGTACATGGCGGTCGTGAGATGAACTATGGAGTATGGGGCCAAAATTTGGGGGTGGGAGAACACCGGTACAGGTGCAAACATAGTTTCTAAAACGGTTACTACAAGTTGGGAGGGGTAGATCACATTGTGGGGTTCTTAAAGAGTTTAGTACTTCCAAAGAAAGTGTGAATTTAAAAATAAGAACAATTAAATACTGGTTAAGGATAATACGGGGAATCAAGCTCTTCTTCTATCAGTTTGTCTTAGGGAGCGAATAAAGGAAGGTTGGGATACGGGATGGGCATCAAAAATAAGAAAAGGCTTAGACAAAATTGGATTGGGGTATATTTGGTTAAGGGGAGAGTACATTACACGAAAAAGTTGGAAAAACATTAAACAGATGTTTGCGAGGTATAGATAGACAAAATATTTTGTCTCGATGGGTAGAAAAAGTATCGCTTAACCTGCAGGCTCAAATACATCTGGTGTGGGGGAGGAGAAATTATCTAGGTATCTGTAGCAGGGAAGAAAGAAGTGGTTTCGCATGGTTCAGATTAGAGGCTTGGAAAGGTAACAAAACAGTTAATGCTTTCGGGGAAAGAATTTGTCCATTGTGTGGAGAAAGCAATACCTGGAGGCATATTTTGGCAGAATGCAGGGAAACGGAGATTTCAAGAAATGAGCATTTATCATCGCAATTTCTGAAATTCAATAGAAATTTGAATATATGCCGGGAAGTGTTGGAGCGTGTGATATACTCACACAATTTCGTAATATTTCTACAGAAGACCCGACAAAGGAGGATAATGATCATAATGAAGAGGGGGAGTTGGAGAGGGGGTGTGAGTAAATGCAAGGAGGGCTCAAGAGTAAGGGTTCCATTCATGTTTATGTATTTGTATATAATTATTAATAGAAAACGTAAATATATCGAAGTATTTGTATATTTGTGTGTATGCATGTAGATTTGTATGTGTGTCAGTAGGTATATATATATATATATATATATATATATATATATCAGTGTAGCCCTTTTGATTGTAATAAGGACGACCATAGAATATACAGCATTAAGGCCCATTTGACAGTTGTATTTATTTTAGTATATCCTAAAACGTGTGGTGGGGGTGGTACATTTTCACGGATTCAGCTTTTCATTTCATTTGTTTCGTATTTTCAGAATGCTGGTCATAATGTAGAAAAAATATTTCCTTAGGTCCGGATCATTAATAAGCCCTCTTATCTGCAACCATTTCCTGTATTACGTTTTTCAGTCTTCTCCTCTTTAGAATTTGCATACTACTTTCCTTGAATTCGCAATTGATTTTTCTTCCTAGTTCAATCATTTAAATTGCGTTTTCTTTCCACGGTGTAAACACTGGCATTGTCTTCCCTTGCACCACGCTGATCGGAGGCAACATTCATCTATGGAAAACAGTGATGATAACCAGTACCATATAATGGTACTGTTGAAATGAACCCAAATCTACGGTTGGGATTATATGGATATCGCAAAATATGTATTACAAAAATTACAGACATTTCAGCAGAGCAGAGTATAGATGTAAATATTTCCTACAATAGCTGATTGTAGAAGACATATACCTATAAATTTCAAATAAAAAATCTATTTTTCTTAGAAAGATACGATATGCAAGTGACCAGATTAGGAAAATTAAGATTCTGGATTCGCTGTTCAAACATACCCATCATTATTGGCGAACCACTGGAGAAAATTAAATTATCAATATACTTCGTTGTGAAGCAGATGTCGAACAACATTTAGTGCTAAATGTGGTGCTACAAATTAATTTCACGAGAATTATGTATATTTTAGAAAAGTCTAATTATTAAAAATAATAACTTTGTTGGTATCATTAAAATAAAAATCTCGTTATTTATTTTTTAAAATAATTAAATTTTGTTATTTTGGATAATCGTGTTGTGTTTTGAATGTAAATAAGTTAGCATATTATGTATGATATGATTCCATCAGTAATTACAAAAAAATTAAAGTGATAGTGCGTTCGTTATACAATATGATGTGTGTACAACCTACAACAGTCATACTCATTATTAAAGTAAATTTTAGGCGCTTAAAAATTGCAAAAAATATTCATATTTTCTCAATTGAAAGTAAAGAAATATTAATACATAGCATGATTTCCTCTTTCCTAGTCATCAAGAAAATTGCCACAGAGATCTAGGAATTTTGAACTCGAAGTTGTGACATAATGTCAATCTTGCATATTTATGACACATAATATCATAACATTCTCATGTTTCAGATATTCGGTATCCTCAAAAATTAATGTAGAACATGAAACTGTTCGTGTCACTTGAAATCCTTTAATGTTATTTACTCACGATAGAACTTTTTGTTTGACTTAGCTTTTGAACGATTAAATTTGTTCACTTGGTGTTCATTAAAGCATTGTATCACTTGTAAACGCTGATTCCTAGCTATACTCCTCTCAAACATCTTACGAAAAACGACTCCATCATTCTGTGATGAACATATCTTTGAATTCGCTTATGTATTGACGAAAACGAGCACTGTCATTTTCTTTAATTTTTTTCATTTTGGTTACAATTACAATACTCCCACCTTGCTCACCACAGTTTAGCGTTATACAACTGAATAGCACTGACAGAAGAGGTGAATTATCTGATTCGGTGAAGTCCCTTAGTAACGCAAGATGCATGATTCTGCACCGCTTCGTGTTTATAACTCTATCTATTATCACAACTACATTTCAAAATGATTCAAGTTAATAAACTTTCTTACCATAACTTATCTGCATATCATACTTAAAATGTATAATATTTATGCTATTATAATACTTATTCAAATAAAATAAATGAAAATATTTATATTTTGCGATATGAAACTCGGTATTTGAAAACCATAGATTCCAACTTGAACTTCCATTATAATTTTGTGTGTGTGTGTGTGTGTGTGTGTGTTTACACCCGTTTTTTGCTACAAAGACACCACAGGCAGTGTACACTGATGATTATGAGATGAAATGATATGTGGGGAAAGGATTTTTTTTAAGGAAAAAAACATTCCAGTCCTAAGTTTAGGGAAGCTCCTTGGCATTTGCCATTTATAAGGACAGAGGAGAACCTGGAAAAATCTCAGTCAGGGAGGACGATCCTGGCGGGTTTCGAATCCCAGACATACCGCTCACGAGTCCGCTTAACGACCTCGGTCACCCGTGGCGGTACCATTTAAGATTGGGGATTGCATAGGATAGCACAGAAAATGTTTAACAACCTAAAAATCTTACAACATAGGTGACCTCTGAAATATATAAATTTTTTGATTCCTCTGCTCAACAATTTTTGCTAGTATGATGAAACAGTTATATACTAGTGTGTCTTATATGCAGTTTAGCAGAGTGGTGTAAACCTAATTTCAAGAGCGTACGTACATCGGTTTATGTGACCGGCAAATAACTGAACATCCTATAACTCCATGCTGAAGAGGATGCACCATTATAAATTACATTAAAGATTTCGCTGTTGTCAAAGCAGAATGGTTCTCTCATTAGAGCTAAGCAGAACTTTGCAGAGAGTGCTTGAATCTTCACTGGCAGCAAGCCGAGGGGGGTGAGAAGAAGGAATACAATTTCTCTTGTTTCGTCTCAAGAGCTCTACCATAATTGTGAACATTTCCAGCTAGACACCCGGAGGTCCCAGGTCAAATTCTTGGCCTCGACGACAAATTTTACCCAAGGGAAATGCATCGCTGGCCCGTGGTCTTTGTGATTCTGTTAAGAGTGAGTAGGGTAGCATTCACTTGTCGTGAAAGCCTCGGGAAAAACATCTTCAACTTTCAGCGCAGTAACTTGAGAAAATGTTATGTCCCTGCGTAAGTTACCCCTTTGAAGTCATTGTCATTTTATGCACAATTGCAATATGACGTTGGAATACCTACGCATTTAAGGCATTACAAGCCCTTGGCGAACCGGCTTTAGTTACAAAACTTTCCCATTCATAAAGTATTTTATATCACAAGAGCGCCGCAACCGACGAAAGCCGTACTTCAAACCGTTTACTAAAAGGTTATAAAACCTCACCTTGTATAATAATTGCCGTCCTTTTCTAACTTAGCCAAGAAAACGCATTCTAATTTAAACAATTGCTTTAAAGTCATTGCTAATGTTTTCGAAATTAATTTTTAAAGGAATCTGATGGTTCACCAAAGCCTCAGTATGATGACAAAAGGAAAATATGACAGAACCTAACATTTGCCTTCGTAATAGGAGCCTAAATATAGTGAGTTTTCACAAAACTCAACTTATCCTCATGTTAAATAACATGTTTAAGGTTGTTTCAATATCGGATCCGGATTCTCGTTTAAATAATTACAGCTCAAGATCTTGTATTGAAAAATCAGATCAGAACATATTGTACATCACACAAAACAAGGGCAAAGAGGGTTTTCTGTATTTTGGACAAAAAGTAAAACAATACTGTGTTACTTTACTTTGACTACTAACTTTACCGTGTAACCGTTACTGTCGTCGGTGGCTAAGTCGGGAGACCAAAAAGTATGAGGTTGTTTATTACTGGTTGTTGTAAAAAGTGGCATACTTGCAATTTGAAATCAATCTCCAAAATGAAAATGAAAATCAAATTGCCATTTAAAATATCAGAGGCAAGAGTATTATAATGTGTAAAATTGGATTGGATTTTTTGGGGCGGAGGAAAATACATCGGTACTTCAGCCTTGCTCACAGCTAGCCGTTTGTGCCTACGTCCCAATGGGGGCACCTCCACGAGGAAAGGGAGACTCGAGCGGTGACTGCGCAGACGTAACATGTTTCCAATAAAACACCACACTCAAGGGGAACTCCCTCCCTCTCTAGGAATAAAACCCACTAGTCCATACCACACGCCAGAGTAGAAATCTTTCCAAAGCACAAGCCACCACCACACCGCACCAGTCCACCTAGACCCTGTAATGGAACCAACGAAATGAAATGGGAAAGTGGAAAATTCGTGGAAAGTAAATATTCATCCCAACATTCGCCTAAGGGACCATGGGAAGCCATGAAAAACTCAAGGTCAATATCTCCAGTATCAAGAGCGTTACCAATTGAGCCACCACGCCCGGTTACTATGTAAGAAGACTTAAGATTAGTGCACCGTAAAATCTGAAGTGCTGAAACTTAGAAAGAAAAGTGTTTTAATGATGTTTAAAACATCGGCGAATCATATAAGCAGAAATAAAGTTAATGGCCTGAAAAACTTGCTGTCTTACATTGACAATAAATTAAATGAAAGTATAGAATTTTATTTAAAAATCGTACATTGCCAGTAATGCTAAAAAGAAAAGATTTTATTATGAGGAACCCCTGCACTAGTGTTAAAAAAATATATCAGCGTATTTGTTTATTGATTAGAATTTCGTAGTCAGGTGAATTATAATACACGTGTTTGCATTATATGTATAGAAGTATTGCAATACACTCGATTAATAAGCTTCAATGTGAATTTTATAGAAATTTTGTAGCCTAATATATATTTTTGCTATTATGCAAAGTTATGCTCATGTATTGAATTAGATGACATTTTGACTTGAATACCTTTATAATTCATTATTAATTTATTATACTAGTATACTTTACTTAAGTTAATACATTGAACACCTCATTAAGTTTTCAGATCTCCAAAATAATTATTTACATAAAATCTGGTTTAAATAAGCATAAGAAACATATACGTTTAGATTTATTAAAGTTTACAATTTTATTGTATATTTTGCCATAAACAAGTTAATAAAACAATGATTAATGCAATCTAAAAACAATGAATAATAATTTTTAAAATATTTCAAGTTAAGGATTTTGGAGTAAAACAACAAACATCTCATCTGTAAAATTAAGTGACGTTTGTTGAGTTTTGTTAAAATGGTTCTCAACTCTTCGAGCGAATATTCAACTTTTGTGCTAATTTCGTCTAATTTTTCCTTTGTTAAAACAGAACGTTTTTAAATTTCCGCAAAATATTAATTGTAAATTTTAGTTCTGGAAGAAGCAAATTGTCCAAAAAATGTGTGAATAAATGCCCTCGCACATGATACTTTATACTTACTCTAAACATTGTGTTGCTCTAGAGTCAACTGTCTAATCTTCTTCGCTAACGAATGTATAATGCCGTGAGACTGGAAGAACAGTTTGAGATAGGGGCACTTAAGGCCTTGATGAGAAAGCGAATTTTAAGGCTGTGACGTGTCTAATACCCGAGAAGTATAATGTCGCATGAGCGGACAAGTTTTACAGCTAAACTTAAAATAAAATAGGAGCGCATTCCGTATGAAAGTTTACTAATGAGTCCGCAGTGGCGTTTTAGCTTACTTTTGAGCAGCCCATTGAGACGAACGAATGCGTTGTCAGTTAGAATAGGATTTATATTCACTTCAAAACAATCGGCGCATTTTATTACGTTAAATGTAGCAAATTACTACCAAGAAATTGTAGGTATGATTAATGTGCGATGTAGAACAGCGGAAAGGAGATTTTCAACATATTTCCTGAGATATTTCTCCACACAGAACCTGTGGGTGAACTTGTGAATAAACTTAGGAAAACGGGATCTGTGCCCAATAAGAAGACAAAGATAAATCGCCTTGCACTTACTGGGGAGAAACTTGATGAAGTTAGATAAAGGTTAGAACCTAGCCGCAGAAACCTGTGTGATGACTTTCACAGGAAACCGGAATTTTGAAAATCTCGACTTGTAATTGAAACCATCAGACGGGACTCGTGTCTAGAAATTCCTGCCACGCATTATCATTCCTGTTTTTTTAATGGAATTTTGCCGAATGTTAGTAGTGTTGATCCACAGACTCAGATTTTATTTACATGGCATTTTTGTTTGCAGAATGATAGAAGTTAGAGCAAACAAAACGGGGCTTATTCAAGAAACTCCATTAATTGAGAAAACAATTTAAATATGCTGCGCTGTAAATACTCGCATTTTACTAATAATCTGTCGACACAGGCAACGCATAACCGCCCCTTTCTTTGATCCTTTACTAAGTGGGGATTCATATTTTTCAGCAATTTTCTACCATAGAACATACAATGAAGTATTCGTTAAATTTTATTGAAAATAGTTTTATAAGAATGTGTCATTGGTTCTAAGTTCATGGTTCTCATGAATAGTATGGCATTTTTGTCTATGAAATTTGAAAAGTGTAGCAATAATCGATGCCTGTAAATTTCAATTTTCTCAGAAAATATCAAAAACATGGATCTTAAAAGAGACGACATTTCCAACTACTAATGTGACAAGGATTGATACTCAATTCAATTTGTGAATCATTTTAGCTATCTCCATATTTACTAATTCGTCTGTGAGATAGTTTACTTAGACTTTTTATCATCCTGGGTTCAGAACCACAGAGAAAAGGGGGCACTGCTAAACTTCATATAATTTTATTTGCGTTTCTTTGGTAGATTTTTTATTTTAATCTATTTTTATTGTTTCGCATATTTGGTTCAATTTATGAATTTCATTATTTATATATAAAATTTTAGAACTGAAATGTTACAGCCTGAAAAGTCAAAACCATTGCCCTTTATCTTACAGTAATTTCAAAATTTCAGCTGAAACCCCAAGCAAATGACACTCTAAAAGAAAAGATATATAAGATGAAAAAAAGTTTTAAATACACCAATACTAGAATTTCACTACTTTTGTTATTATATTCGATTATTGTTATAAAATGTGTTCTATACTAACCTGCCTCATTAGTTTCTTTTCAAATACAAATGTCAAAACTTAATTACAGAGTAACAAAAGTCCTGATTGTGTTTACTTTAGACCAAGATACCATTTCATTACTACCAGTCAATAGTACTTGGAACATTATGTCACTC
Source organism: Metallyticus violacea (assembly GCA_030762175.1). Taxonomy (NCBI): domain Eukaryota; kingdom Metazoa; phylum Arthropoda; class Insecta; order Mantodea; family Metallyticidae; genus Metallyticus; species Metallyticus violacea. The sequence goes on from CM060846.1 coordinate 38,664,065, forward strand.
AGTGGAGTGAACGTGTTTTGGAGAAATCGAACTCAGTCCCTGGTGTCTATCTCTACACGCTGGCCGGTTACAAATCGGCGCTTAGGAAACGTGCAGAGTAAAACAGTTCTCAGCAAGCAAAGAACATCCAAACCCCAACACGTGCCTTGGGAAAAGTGGGAAGGGTTGCGAATAGATAGAATTTCTTGCCGTGCAGTATGCCAGAATTTCACGCCCTTGCACGTTTTGTTTTTATTATACAATGCTGAGAAAACAGCCCTGGGGTGCAACTTCATTATGTAGGGCTCTGACCTGTAAGATACAACCCCTTTCTTATTGCCCCAGCTCCCTCAAGTTGTTGTATGAAATGAAAGTGGATGGCATTAGAAAGCTCACCCAACGCATTTTCAAAATTAACGCAATGGAAATCGTAGTCCCAAAAATCCTTTTAGTATAATTGTTTAGCATTTTCCAAGAATCTCGTTTTCACTTCCTTTAGCGAAAGTCATTGCTGGTCTTTCCTAAACTCTGAGATTTTTCTTTTGCTTTCAACGTGATAGTGAGATATTATAGGGTATTACAATGATTTAATAGAAATCAGAAATGTAGTTACATAAGGTCGCCTCTGTTTCTATTAATTTCACTGATCAACAACGAAATTTTTGCAAAAATGTAAATGCTCTACCAGGAAGGCACCAATATGCTAAATAAAAATTTGTTTTCGGTTTTCTATCACATAGTTTTTAGCTATTTTTAATTTCCTTTTCATTCAATTTGTAATTTTTCCTGTGCGTGATTATTGAAGATTTCTTAAACGTAACAAGTGACTGCCTTGGAGAGCAAAGATAAAAGAGCCCCTGGGTCCGTATCTGGCTCGGGGATCGCCTGTTGGACCACACTGGTTTAAACAAATTACGGCGTAACAATACGTGTTAGCGTTATATTTTCACTTTATTTGTTCTGACTCCGGTTTAAGTGCCAAAATATGTGTTTTGCATGCACACTACATTTAATATAAGTATAACGTGGTTCACTAGAGTCTTGGGCCAAAAAGTTCCCATAGCCTCTTAGATATAAACTCATTCTTTCCCATGTACACGATAGCATAGCTAATTTCTGAGAATTAAATGTCTCAGAGAAAGTAATTATGGCAATCAGTTGTTAAAGGGAACCTTCATAGACATGAAAAAATATGACAGAGAAAAGACTTTGTCTATCCTCGAAATTAAAAATTAGCAGGCAGAAAATCTGACCGCTAGACAACTAGCACATGTGGATAAAAATCTTTCAAATATCCTTAAAGGTGCATACAGGTGCATACATATCTGACTACGATACGAAATACGAGTGTGTATTCCTTAACGGCAGAGACACATTTCTCTAAGCCCTGACTTCGTAATGACATTTTACCTACAGTCAATAAAATATTCCATAAACAGTACATTGTATAAAAGTTATGTTAGTTTACATCCATGGCGTTACATGATCGTCTCTTTCGTTCACCCAAGTATTGTAAAGTGTAAGTGAATGCCAACCGCGCTGAGCCAACGTCGCGCCAGTCGTCGGCTCCGTCAATGTACAAGTTCCCCTCGCACAATAAATGGCATGCACAGGACATTGGTTTTATTTCATAATGTATCTAACCCGCGTTAAAGGTTTTTGGAAGTGTTATCTCTCTGTAAAATCTTTCATTGAAATTTGTATTCACACACATCTATGCTTTCTAAATTCTTCCAATTTCCGTATTGATATTCTTTTAAGTTACTTTACAGTATACTTTTCTTTTCCTCTGTTCTAGTAGTAAGGTTTCAATTCAAAACAAGGCAGTAATATTTACTTCACTAACACAATGTAATTAATAACACTGGCACACCAATAGCCTGTAATAACATATACCTCAGTTAAACTAATCTCTAACCGCAAACTGATTTATTTATAACACAAAGAATAGAACGCAAAAAGAAAATTACGGCTGATTGCACACATTGACTGGCGTGACCTTGGTCCAACACGCGCTGCGCTCAGCTGCATCCAGAGTAAATATAAATATCAGTAAATCCGCATAGACTTTAAAGTAAAACTACTTCAAATACCCAATTATGGAAAAAAAAATTGTAAGAGACGATATTTGTTATTTGTTTAGTACAATCAGAATATATCAATACACTATAACACATGCTAAATAAGATAGAAAAGCATGTTGCCTAGATGGTGTTATTTCGTTTACTGCAAAGCATTCTAAATTTATCATTATTAAGCTCCTTTTTATTTATAAAAGTACTAAAAGCATGGTGACACATTATTACAAGCTTTACTCCACTTTGGATGCTAATCCACTGCATGTGTTTGCTAAAAACCTACATAGATTCATAAAAATCCTCGTATCTTTCATCAGGTCATTTTTGTGAAAAATGTCTGCCCTTCTTAGCGGTTCATCAAGAACCAGTTTACTATCAAACTTTTAACGCAACTACCAGTACATTAACACGGTTTTATTGTAAAGAAATTGCTACCCTCTTCATAGAAATGATCATTTCCTACACACTTCTCTCGGAGTTTACTGTCTTGCTTTATTGCTCTTATAATATTAATGGGAGCACTTTACAAGCCATGTGCTTCTCCCAGTTTTTTCTGTTTTCCTTCCCGATGGGCTGCCATCTTACATTTTATGTCCTGCCATTAAAAATTTAGATCAAAAATGTGTTGCTTTTCATCAAGAAACTTTAGAAAGGTTCCGCAGGGTACATCTTCTGATAACATCTGCCGAAATACTAGAGCCGCTCCTCCTTCTTTTTCGTGGAAAATTTTTCTATTATTATTATCAAAGGGGGAAAAACACGACTCTTTCTTGACTAAAGCTGACTTTCTAAAGTTTTCTCTAGCACATTTAAGATTATCCTGATTTTAGATCTTTAACCTGTTGTCATGTTTATACTTATTAAATGTTCATTCACAGAAATGTTACGTAATGTTGAACTTTTAATGGTAACAAAAAACTGTAGAGACGCTACGTAACTACAGAACTAAATAAACTTGCTAATGCCACTCGTCTGTTATATATCTAACTTACTTTGATAAGTTACTTGGTTTGCATACAAATAAAGAGCAACATTTGCGTATGTGATCATTAAGTTGGCTTTCTATGGTCACAAGACATTCTAATGTCAGTTCATTGTTTGGCAGTTGTTTAAACACAAGCGTTTCAAGTGAAAAATGAATAAGATCGGAATTCGTGATATGATTTCAATTCCTTTTACTGGAAGGAAAAATAACAAAGGAAATTGATGAGAATGTTTTGCCAACATTAGGTGACATGTTGCTCCTACGAAACTGTTCGACTTTGGGTAGATGTTCGAGCGTAGCAGAAAAAGAATCGAAAACGCACCACGCCCTGGAGTTCCAAAATGAGATTTTAGTGCAGAAATAATGAATAAAGCGAAATCGTATGCGAACATCGGCCGACTGTTCGGAAATGTTTAAGAAGAATACAATTTTTTAGCGTTTTTGTGACTATAGGCGGAAATTGGATTCAATTCATTACTAAACACCAGAAACGAAACAGCAGTCTAAAAAGTGGCCGCAACAGGCGACCCAGTTCCGAAAAAGGCGAAATGGGTTCCATTCGTTGGAAAGATGGTGGATTCAGTTTTTTTGAGACTCAAAAGGAATTCTCTTGATTGACTACTTGGAGAAGGGGAAAATCAATACTGGAGAATACTATGCATCCTTATTCGAGAGGCTGAAGACAGCGATCGTAGAAAAACGTTCGAGAATGACCAAAAGGTCGTTACTTTATCATAACAAGCCGCGTCGCTCACAACAAATTGACCGAACTACGATTTTAAATACTTCCGCATCCACGCTATTCACTTGATCTTGTACCCTCGGATTATCATCTGTTCCCAGAATTCAGAGCTTTCTTGGATGGACTACAAATATAACTTAAATGAAAGGGCATATAGAAGGCAAACGAGTATTTGAGGGCCTCAAGAAACTCACTTGCACGAGGGAATCATGAAACTGGAGAAACATTGGAGCAAGTGCGTTGAACTGCGAGGGAACTAAGTTGGAAAATAAAGTACATTACAATATTGAAATTATCAAACCACCCTGGTTTACAAGAATAATCTGGGTGATATTTTCTGACTTTACCGCGTGTCACTTTAAAAGAATGACGTCACTATTGCGAAACGAGTTTCTATCAGTATAATCAGTGCGATCTAATTCTGAAAGTTCGCCGTGGAGGGCATTTAGTGCACCTCGGAGAAGGAAAGAAAGAGAGAAATTATTGCCAAGTCGTAGTTCTTAGTTTGTTTACAAAATGCGGTCGTTTAGTTCTTTAACCACTGGCACAGTATCGTACTCTCTAAGCCGATACCCTACAAGCCAAAGTGCGCCGACTAGTAATTACGTCATCCGTTCAAACTGACTCACAGACTGACAAACTTCGAGTAAATTTGTTCACTTAAAACTTTGCCTATGCACTTCATACGCCTGCGCAATAACAAAATGTACAGAATCTGTTATTAGCTGACGATCCAATGTATGTTTTCTATCTTTCTTTCTTTCTTTCTTTTTATGTTAAATAGAAACAGCGGAGTTGAAAAGTGGCAGCGAGATATATTATGAAAATGTCATCAAGGTCCCCAAAAGGCTTCCAAGAAATCTGCATTATTTAACACAAAAGGAGCAAGATAGGTAAAAGCCTTGAGCGATGGACAAGTAGCTTGGCTAAGACATCCTAGTACAAGTGAAGCAGTGGATGCTGTTTCTGTGTGACTGGAAACGAATTGGACAACACGATTCGCGAGTTAGCTGAAGGGACGCTGTGCTTCACATTGTGAAGGAATACTTGGCAATACGAAAAATTACAACTCCTCGTGCTTTAAGGAAAATGCGATACAAGGTTGCCAGTAATCACTTTGAGCGCTGGTCCTTTTACAACGTATGATTATTCTGGATAAGATATGTGGTAAGTCGTACGAAAAAACACACTCTAAACTCGTTTCGATTTTTTACAAAGATTGTTATTATGATGTTCAAAACTGGTTAAAAATTACAAATTAAGTTTTAGATAGAAAATTGTAACTAACTTCTTTGATAAAACAAACTTATTTTAACAATTGTATGGATCAGATTCACAAAAAACGCGAGGTTTAAGAAAGAAATAGAAGATCAAATGCTACTCTGTGACTAAAGGAAGTATTAACGGAATGGATTAAAGGAATTCATTCTCACTGGAGTAGAACGGCTTTATTTTATTTATCAAACTATTATTTGCTTAGTTAGAACCACTTCGCTAAAGAATGCCAGTATAAAGTTAATAAAGTAATTTTTACGGAAAGATTGTGCGTAAATACAAGCAACTCTTTGCTGAAGGTTCAATAAAGATGATTTCCGGAAACAGGCTCTGCAGTATTTGGCATACGAGTGGATTACCAATATTCTCCCGACTATTTGACCAAACATTTAGTTTGGTGGATACTGGTGTCTTAATTTTCCACGGTCGAAGAGCTGTCGTAAAGAGAGAGAAAAAAACTGCAGTATGCATTTACATCTGCTGACTAATTCTCAAATACTGACTCTAATCATAAAATTCTTACCCTTAAGCCTCAAAAGAAAGAATCGGTTTCTCTTTCTTCAAAGATATTGGTTCTTGGTGGCAACTGCGATCGATTAATGTGACTTCTCATTATGATTGCAAAATACTCGCAGTTGCTCCATGACACTACCTCTTTATTGTTCGTTGTGTTCATGCTTCATGTTAATGTCGCGCAGTAACTAGATGATGAGTATGTTGCAAAGTACTCATATTTTAACTTCAAAAGTATTCATATATGCAGGCTGGTTACAATTTAGTTTTATGCAGCTCGTAGTTTATAGACAGCTTGTAGGTTTAATACAATATTCGTGTTACTAGTTATTATTCATAGTCGTACTTTTACAATTCCTCCCTTCCCCCTTATTCTTTCTCCTACATGTTATAGTCAAGAGGTTAGGTATCTAGCGTTTTGTTTCTATTGGCTAGAATACCTATCGAATCTCCATTATAGTAACGTAACTACCTTGTTTTACTCTGCTTGTCTGCTTGTGAAAGAACTGAATTGACTTCGGAATTTCGGGTTAACCACTCATTTTGCCCTTTTATTCAAATGCTGTTAGTTCTTAGGCTTTCTCTACCATCTTATACCCAGTGACCCAGGTAATATGGGGTTGTCCCGTTTTCTGTTAATGCAATATGTCTAGTATATTAATTTAAAAGTTCCTTTTGTGGTTTTGTAATTTAGTAAGTATGCTTGTATTGAGGTTATCGTGTTAAATTGATTGTACTCCATTGGTGGCATTTGGTGGCATTATAACTCTTTATTAACTGCCTAAACGGGAGAGTTCATAAAAAGTGTATACCCTGTTAACGATTTGCTAACGGCTTGTTAACTGGAGGGTGCCAGATTTATATTACTTAGTTGTAGAATCATGGCAGTGTTTGCACTCTACAAGACAAAATGAATCGTTAGCATCAATTTAAGTGAGAAATTCGAGAGAGTTGTTAAAACTATCAAAGATGTGAATAACGCAGGACGTGTACATGAACACCATGAACAGCACTGTAAAGCCTCACAGTAGCTAAACGGAAAACAGCACACAAACACGCGAGTACATACAGAAGTCAGGACATGTTAAGGCCGCTAGAAATTCTGGGCTGTTATTTATTTATTTTGTTTTACTTTAAGAACATTTCTTAGTGTATGCCCGTGGCACCACAGGTAATATATGCAGTTTGCTTATATTTTCATTATCATCTGTAATTGGGAATATATGCCAGTTTCATTCCTGTACTTTTCTAAAGAATGACTTGGGGGGGGGGGCTGAAAATGGTCTTTAGCCACATGAGTAGCTAAATCAAGTTATGAGTACAATGAATATGTATATTTAGAAAATGAGCTAAATAGAACTCTAACCGCCTACCATTTGTTGTTCTAACCAACGAACGTTAGCACTGCTAATGATGCCGAACCTAAGAGGCAAAGGCACCGAACCTTTAGAAGTGAAAGGGAAAGTTGTGGCGCTGACGTTGTTTTTTCACCAGAAACGGATTCCAAGTCTTGCTTATTTTAAAACCCCTGTCTTTGTTTATATTATCTGGATGTTAATCTATTTCTAAGGCCCCTCTTCTAGCCAGATTAAAATATTCTATGTTGATGCAATTACTTCTTCTTTTCTAATTTTAATCGATGGTAAAATTTAAAAATTAGACGTAATTGCAACAATAACAACAGGATATTTTAATATGGTTAGAAGAGAGATCCTAGAAATCAATTTTGGCCATTTTTAGAATCCGCTGGTCAACAAATAACGTCTGCGTCACAATTCTCCCAACACTCCTACACCCTTGCGCTTTTAACGTATTTGTACCTCTTCCTCTCCAGATACTCTCAGTCCACTAATGATGTCGATCGTAATGTTAGCGAAAGCTCTGGTTTTAAAATTAATTTTAACCAATGACTTCGGTAAAATAGCCGTTAATGGTAAATTTTATTAATATTTTAGAAGTAATTATATTGCATGCTCCCTGCAGCTAGACTTGTAATATTCATTTCATATCTCTGAGTCAGGGTTTAAAGTTTTCGTTTAACGTTCTACCATAAAGTATCACGTGACACAACCTATTTTCCCCTTCATATAACAACAAGATGAATTATAACAGCAGGTAATAATAAGTTTTTTTGGAACGGTGATTTCCTTTTGGCGCAGGTTGCATTAAATCTGTTTCCCTTTAAAGGGACGGCTTGATTAGGGTACTACCAAATACATAGAAAGCAAAGCATTATCAACCTTACCGCAGTGCATGTTGCTTATCTTTGGGGAGCTATAAGGGGCTAGTGATGCAACCTGTATATTATGTAATACTCTTGAAGGGAAATCTCGTGAAGGAACTTGGAGCTAATATTCATTGAAAAGTGCACAAAATTTATTTTCAAGTTTCGAATCAGTCATATATGAAAAATTCCAGGTCACCGCCGCATCTCAAACAAAGGATTCAGTTGGAAACTTTTGCGTATAGTCGAGCAGGGCACGGTAGCTCAGATGGTTAACCACCGTAGTTTGATCCTGGCCGTGACCTCGAATTTTCATCTCTGATTCTGATTCCAAATCTTAATCTAACATAGGGATGTATGAAAAAATCTCTCTTCAAATCATTTTCGGAACGTGTCATCAGTATTGATCCTTAGGAACCAACTATATTGGGGGTCATTATAAAGAGATAACACCAAATATAAACGCAACAAACAAAACTAAAAATACTTTAAAATCAGAGTCAGTCGTAGAACTGCAACCCTTGCTGAACAATACTTTCTTTATATTATTTATCGATTAATTTAATGAACCGTGAACGTTGGTACAAAATATCCGAAATAGCAGAACTTTTCACGCACCACAGCTCAAACGTTTATAGTGAATGATGCAACGACCAGTAAACCTCAGTTCATTGGCAGTCATGTAGTGATTGGGATTGGATAAAAATTGCTAGAAATGTGCAAACAAACAGAAAAGCAGCAATTTCGCAAATCACTTCAGAATTCAAACATCAAAACGGTCTCTAGTTGCCACACTCTCCAACGGCAAGCAATGGACAAGTGATGAGTCGAAGTTCCTATTGCACCATGCAGATGGAAGCCACTGAATTTGACACAGACAACACGACTCCACGGACCCATCATGTCTGGCGATAACAGTGCAAGCTGAATAGAGCTACTGTAATGGTGTGGGGAATATTTTCCTGGCACACGTTGGTCCCTTGATACCCATAGATTTAGGTCTGAATGCCATATCGCATCGGGAACATCGTTGCACCCCCTACATGGTGATAGTTTATCCTGTCAGATTACTTCCAGCATGATATTGCATGCACATAAAGCCCGTTTCACTATGCCAGGTTTCAGGAACATGATTTTTCTTCGCTGCAGTGACCTGCCCAGTCCTCGGATCTCAATCCTATTGTGCGTCTTTGAAACCAGCAGAATAGGACATTTCACAACAAACCTCCGGGAATCGCATGACGCTTTCGTTGGCTTTGGATAATATTTCTGTACATTGCTTCCAAATCCATATAGAGATGAATTTAGTCTGTGTCGTTTCAGTGTATAACTAATGTAATTTCATCCCTTAATTTAAATTAACTCAGTGTATATGTTGCTGCGAAAATAATTTCTGTAATCAGAATAATAAAATATTTACTTAAAAGAGTTACAATTTCCTAAAGAATACTTAATATAATACAGTGGTATTTAAGCTTGCTTCTCAATGAACTTATGTACTGTTGCAGTCTAACCGCTGGAAATTAACAGATAAATAAATTTTCCGGAAATGAATGGAAAGGAATATATATATTAACAATAATTAGAAAAGCAGAAAAGGATAAAACACTAAGAAAAAGTCACAGAGTTGCAATCGCTATATTTAGAACTGCTTGAGTTCTTGAAGCCAAGTGAAGGTGATAAAAATAAACATTGAATATCCAAGGTAACGTCATGCATGGAAACATATGAAATAATTTACAATAGTGTGTGGGGGGAAAAAGTTTAATATGTAAGATTTAAACCCGATGGTATGCGCTCTTTATGTAAAACCATAGATTTCATTTCTCTAACTCTCAGTAAACTTTCAGAGCATTGTGTAGGTAATGCATCAATAAGTATTAAATTAAAAGCATCATCAAAATCCTTACAGTGAGAAATGGCATCTTGGGCAACCGGCAATGGAGACTTGGTTTTTACAGAACGTCTATGATTGTTCATGCGTAGCGAAACAACAGTAGAAGTTAAACCAACATAAAATGTTTTGCAAAGCTTACAAGATAACATATACCGTTCTTGGAAGAACAAGTAGCAAATGAAGAAATGTTAAATTCTCTGGATAAATTAGGGCTGCGGAATGAATGGCAAGGCATAATTAGCGCACAGGTATTACATGTAGGGCGTTGGCAATGATATGAGCCTGCCACGGGATGAGGTAAATTCAAAGGAGATAGGTTTCGGCGAAATATATTTTTAAGGTTAGGGGACGTTCTAAAAGTAAGGCGGGGTAGAAAACTTACTTAAAGATGGATGCATTAATAAAGTATAGTGACATTCTTTCAAAATAGGACTGATGCTTTCAATTCCAGGCATATAAGTAGTAACAAGGTTAATGAAGTTCTTATTATAAGTTTTAGGTTTGCACTGGAAAGTTTTGTGCGCTGGAATTATACGGTATTTTAAAGAGAGGAAGGATAATTTTGGTCTCGGTACTTTTGAGCTAGGTTTTTAATATACGTGTCAAGAGATGAAAAGTTGTTACACAGACGATGGCCGTGGATTGAAAGAGAAAAAGGAATAGATCTTTTGATATGCAAGGGATGACAGCTATCAAAATGAAGATACTGTTGTAAATTGGTAGGCTTAATGTGCACAGACGTAAGAAAAGAGTCATTGCATAAAGAAATATCAATACTTATGAACATAACAGCATTGGAAGAGACCGCCACGGGTGGCCGAGGTCGTTAAGGCACGGACTCGTGAGCGGGAGGTCTGCGGTTCGAATCCCGCCAGGACCGTCCTCCCTGACTGGGGGTTTTTCCAGGTTTTCCTCAGTCTTCATAACTGGCAAATGCCGGGGAGGTACCTAAACTTAGGCCTGGAACGCTTCCTTCCTTAAAAAAAAAATATCCTTTCCCAATTTATCATTTCATTTCATTTCATGTATCATCAGTGTCCATCGCCTGTGGTGCCTCAGTAGTGAAAACGGGCGTTAAACACTACTCAAAAAAAAAGCATTGGAAGAGACAGAAGAAGTGAACTTAAATGAAAATTTGGAGTTAAGATTAGTAAGGGACTGCTCGAGAGATTCTGAGCCATGAGTCCAAAGCACGAATATATCATCAATATATCTCAGCCATAATAATGGTGACAAAAGTTCTGACTTAATAAATTCCTCCTCTAAGCGAGCCATAAAACGATTAGCAAGAGATGCCATTCTGGTGCCCATCGTAGTATCTTTATTATATATATAACTCTATTAATAGAATAAAGAAAAACCCTATAAAGGCATAATATACACAAAAAGCACTAAGACGTTGCAACATAAAAGAAGTTAACCCTTAACACCATAAAAACTGAAAACTAAAATCACAGGATATTTCGAATTACGTGCAGTATGTCTTGTCTAATAGCACACACAAGATCTTAGTTCGAAATATCGTGTGGTTTTAGTTTTCAGTTTAATATATAAGTCAGAACCTCTGGTACCATTATTTTCGTTGGGATATATTAATGATATATTCGTACTTTCGACCCATGACTTACAATCTCTCTATCAGTTCCTTACTTATCTTAACTCCAACTTTTCAGTTCAGAAGTTTCTCCCAATGCTGCTACGTTCCTACATATTAATATTTCTTTATGCGATGACTCTTTACTTACGATCAGGCACATTAAGCCAATTAATTTACAACAGTATCTTCATTTTGATAGCTGTCATCCCTTGTATGCCAAAATAAATTTTATTTTTCTCTTTCAAATTGTGGTCACCGTCTTTGTAACAGATTTTCATCTCTTGACACTTATATTAAAAAGCTATCTCAAAAGTTCCAAGACCAAAAATATCCTTCGAGTCTTTTAGAATCCCGTATCATCCCAGCGTACAAAATATTCCAATGCAAACCTAAAACTTCTAACAAGAACTTCATTAACCCTGTTACTACTTACGTGCCTGGAATTGAGAGCATCAGACGTATTTTAAAATAATGTCACGATATTGTATTAAGGAATTCATCCTTAACTGATTTTTCTAAATTTATACCCCGTCTTACTTTTGAACATCCCCCTAAGCTTAAAAGTATATTTCGTAGCAACATCTTCCAATTTGCCTCGTCCCGTCGCAGGTTCATATCCTTGCCAATGCCCTAAATGTAGTAGTAGTTTTTAATGGTGTTTAACGCCCATTTTAATACTGAGGCATCACAGGCGGTGGACACTGATGATACATGAAATGAAATTATATATTTGGAAATGATTTTTTAAAGAAGGAAACGTTTCAGGCCTAAGTTTAGGGTACCTCCCAGGCATTTGTCATTTATGAGCCCTGAGGAAAACCTGGAAAATACCTCAGTCAGGGAGGACGGTCCTGGCGGGATACGAACCCCAGACCTCCCGCTCATGAGTCCGCACCTTGACGACCTCGGCCACCCTTGTCGGTATAATAGTGGTGGTGGTGGAGGAAGTAGTAGTAGTAGTAGTAGTAGTAGTAGTAGTAGTAGTAGTAGTAGCAGTAGTAGTAGCAGTAGTAGTAGTAGTAGTAGTAGTAGTATTTATTACTCAAGTTAAACTAGGTATACATATATTGCACATCACAGTCTCATGGGTTGCAAGACTGTTCATATTTTTGTAAAATATTTCATTTCTGAATTTAATTCCAATAAAGGAAAACAACAACATTAACAAAAACGCACTCATATACAAACACACATGAAACATATATATACAATAATTCTGATATATAAAATTTTCTTATTATTTAAGTACATTTTTATAGAAATTTTTGTCCCTAAAAATACATATTTTATTTAAGAAAATGCCCAGGTTTAGCCAATTTTGTTTATTTTCAATTAAGTCCCAACATGCCAGCCTCCCCTTACTGGAAGTCAAAAGCGAATCCAGGAGAACTTTTATCCTAGCATCTTTTGTCTGTGTACACTTAGCCAAAATGTGCGCCAAGTCTTCCTGTCCTGAGCATAATGGGCCCTCCCTCGTTAACAACCTTACAAGCCTTCCAACCTCACAGTCTAAGCCCTGCTATTACTGACCTCTGTTTTATGCCTAGCTCCATGATAAAGATCTCTTTGCTCCAACTAGTTATAATTTCGCTCTGCAGGTCCAGAGATGAAATCTGCATGTATTGGGCCTCTATTTCCTGCCGGTTTTTGTCATGCAAGCATCTTTTGACTTTTATCCCTATGCATAACCTGTTTTCAATATCCTTCTGCCAAATACCGTTTAAACCTATTTTTGACAATTCCCTCTGCACCACCGCCGCCCATCATTTTGGATAACGCATGTTGTTTAACTGGTGCCGGTAGTATGTTGCCCTCAGATTGTCGTGTACTAATTATACCGTGCCATTCATTCCACAACCCTAATTTATCCGGAAAATTTAACATTTCTTCATTTGCTATCTGTTTTCCTAAGAATGTCGTATATATGTTATATTGTAAGCTTTGCGATGCGTTTTATATTGATTTAACTTCTACTGTCCTCCTTCCTTTGAAGAATACAAGAAGTTCTAAATACAGCGAACGATAATCTATGAACATTTAATTGTTTTACTCTTTTTCTGCTCCTTTATTTATTGTTTTTAGTTATATTGTTCAAAGTGTTATTTAATTTTTCATCTATACTATGAAAGAGTAAATGCACCAGAGTGATATTGGCCCCCTTACTGGTGAGTGGTAAGCAAATAACTACCAAAGGCTTTTCCAGGACTTATCTGATGCCTCTTGTTTCGAGGGGAGAAAAATGTATGATTAAATCAGGTTTCGTCAATTAAAAAAGTGCCCAGGCTTTTAGGAGAATGCTCTAAATCAATGTATTGAGATTAATTGACAATCAGCTTATTTTGGTAGTCGTGTTCATCCTATCTCTAATGTGCTCCGGGATGGGGCTCTAATTAAAACAACAAAGAGCCCTTTCCGAAAACCACATTAAGCTTGGGTTTTTCCGATTTTTTTTTTTTAATGACAATAAACCTTTCCATCAGGGCCAATGAACCAAGCCCCGCCACAGTATTTAGTGTGCTTCAAATGTCATACGTTTGATATTTGACCTGCAAACAATTGGCTTAATTACATTTTTCAAGTTACATCAAATAAAGTATAAACCACTTGAAAGTCCTCTGCGCTTTGCTCTCGTGATTTCAAAATCAACATCAACACATAGACTTCTCTTCTCGAGATTGCTCGTTGGGTTTAATTTTTTTTTTTCCCTGCACGGCATGCTAAATTCAAAATCATATTTTTATCATTGTGAATAGAAGCAGTACGTTTTATAATTTTGTATTTCATTAATTAACTCAGAATGGTCAACGTACAAAACACTTAAAAGCACTGGTAAATAAAAACTGCAAAGAATACTTTTTCACCTTGTTATAAAGTGGAGTTATTCAATTATGCATGTTTCACAGTTGCACAGGTATAAAATCTAAAACTTCTGAACAATGCGCACGGTCTGTCCTTCATTATATTGCACCAATTCTAAGACGATTTTAAAAAAATAGGAAAGGTTTGTCCCCGGGCCTTTTTAATGGTATTTAACGCCCGTTTTTTACTACTGAGGCACCACAGGATGTCTCGGGCATTGAAATTAATATTTTATTGAGATTATTAGTAATTGCATTACTCGAGCCTTTATGTTATCACGTACTATTACAGGCTATTGGATGACCATTGCTATTAATTACAATGTAATGCTGAAGTAAATATTACCAGTACTAGAACACAGAAAAAAATTAAGTCTACAGGAATATTTCCCCATAAAAGAAAATGCCTAGACAGAAATTGTAAGAATTACAGAAGCAGAGCTATTGAGAGTGAATGAAAGTTTCATTAAAAGAGGTCAGGAATGTGTTACTGCAGACGAATACTACTCTAACTCTAACACAGGTGAGTACTCATAATGAAATAAAACTAATATTGTGTGCATGCTATTATTGATCAAAGTTGTGAGAGTAGAAATGCGAAGGGAACTTGTCCATCGACGAAGCCGGAGACTGGCGAGACCTTAGCCCAAACTGGCTTGCATTTTGCTGCGAACGCAGGCCCAAAATAACTCATTAATCACTAGCATTAAATCCAAAGTTAATACGACACTCTCTGTCCTTTTAAAAAAATTGAGGAACTTTTGCAAATTTTCATTTCATGTTTTGGATATTTATGATCACTTTATGATCGGTACACCGTGCAACTCCGCACAAATCTCTGTCTCTTTCTCCAAATGTAGCTTACCATCGAGCTTGCAGATACAGCTTCTGGAGTAATTGAGTAGTTCAAATAATTCTTAAGCGCATCCAGAAGAGGCCATATAAAAGCCTTGTATTTCCATAAATTTAAAATAAGTTTGCCTTAATTAATGATTTTCTTTGGTGGTAGAAAAGTGTGGACTATAAACAGGATGCAAAGCTTGATGACGTATATGAAATGTGGAAGCTTCGAAGATTTTCTTTCCAAAGATAACACGTAGAAGAAGGAGGGAAAAAAAGATGACCATAAAAAAGAAGCAAAAATAGCAAGGCCTTCAAGGATTGCAAAGAAAAATATTAAAATAGTCACATTTGAGAAGGCGCTTTCAACCAATGTTTATAAAGAAAAATAACAGATGAATGGTTACTACATTCGCCTTATGCTTAGAGTTAGTAACAAGTGAGGACACTACCTTTTCTAGCAGGAGCACAGAGAAAACAACGTTTCCATATTCTTGCAGAGCTTACAGATGGATGTATACAAAAAGGGCTGAAATGTGATATCGGAGCGCACCACCCTAAAGATATGTTTTGTAAGCATGAACGACGGGGATAGATCAGAATGAAAGGAATGCTAAGGAATGTCCTGAAAGTTGTAAGAAGCATGTAGCAATGGTGCGTTGCCACATCAAACGATGACATGTTAGCTGTCCGGAGTTTGGTAAGGGAAAGACGCATCGCTTACAGGTCCCCCTGGCACTGCTGCACATTACGCGCAGTTGATATAATCTACGCTGAAGTTGAACAGACAATGAACAGCGAAGAAATTGACTTTAGAGATAGGATAGTGTTACCAGGTTTGAAAAACTTGCTTGGGTGTAAAAAATGCATCATTACTCAACAGTATCACTGGTATGGTATGGGTGGAAGCACTAGAGCCTCTTTTGTATTCACTAGACCTCCTAAGATTTGGATCCACTTCCCCAACTAGAGCAATCACTAGAAGAAAATGTTCCAAACTAGAGAAGAAATGCATTAAGCAGTAGGGCGCTCTTTCAAAAACAGTTCTGCTACTGGTGTTCAGCGGCTTCCGGAAGTATGGGGGAATACAACAATATGCTGGTTTTACAATTATTAGTTTTTCAGATACGAGGGTAGATCCATAAGTTTCCAGCCTCGCCGATAAGAATTATCGCCTTCACAAAACCCTTATCTGGTGTCATACTTTATCTGTTAAATAAATAATTACAACTGTAACTTCAGCTCTCTTGTGTTCAGTTGTTCATATATAGTTGCATAAAGAAGGCTATGTGTAGAAGATTGTGACATGTTCAAAATGGAGTTTTTAGTTGTTATTAAGTTCTTCACAAAACAAGGACTGATTCCAAATAAAATGAAATAGCGATTGGACGGTGTATATGGGGAAGCATCTCTCTCATATTCTACCGTAAAAGAATGGGCCAAAATTTTTCGAATGGGTCGAGAAAGCACTGAAGACGAAGAGCGTGTAGGTCGGCCCTTGAAGGTGTTCAATCCTGAAAACATCGCTCTTGCGGAAGGAGAAATTATGGAAGACCGGCTGTTCAAAGTTATAGAAATTGCAGCAAGATTGGGCCTTTTAAAACAACAGTCCTTTGAATTATTCATGAACATTTAAACATGAATAAGACTAGTGCAAGATGAGAGCCTAGACTTATTTCCTCAGTCCAAAAGCAGCAACGAGTCATTTGTTGTCAGGCATTTTGAAGCTCTGCCGTGGCAACGAGAGAGAAGTTCTGTAAAACATTGTTACAGAAGATAAAACTATGGTTCTCTACTATGATCCCTTGCCCAAAAAAGAAGCAATGAAATGGCGTAAACCTGGAGAAGCACTGCCTCGAAAGGCCAAGGTCACTCAGTCAACCAAGAAGATCATGGCCACAATCTTTTGGGACTGTGAAGGAATACTCTTCATTGACTTCAAGGTGAGGAACACCACAGTAAATGGGAAGTACTATGCTGGCCTACTGCACAGACTACGTGCCTCCATCAAAGAGAAAAGGTGAGGAAAGATGAGTGGTGGTGTGCGCCTTCTTCAAGACAACGCGCATGTACATATAGCTCTTTTGCAAAGGAAGCTGTGAAAAAATGTGACTTCAAGAAGATCGACTACCCACCCTACAGCCCGGATCTAGCTCCCAGTGACTATTTCCTTTTCTGCAAACTCAAGAATGATCTTCAAGGAAGGAAATTTAAGTGTGACGAAGAGGTGATGGATGCTGTTTATGGCCATTTTGCAGACAAAACTTCTGATTATTTTAGGGGGGAGGGACTGAAATATAATTCAAAGATGTGAGAAATGTATTGAAATAAAGAGTAAATATATTGAGAAATGAAATATAATTTTTGTCTTTACCATACCTTGAAAAGGGTTAAGTCGGGAACTTACGGACATAACCTCGTATAAATGCGTTACAAATATTATTTTACATTCCTCGCTCTATTACTGAAAATATGTACGCTTACAATATATATATAGGGGATTATATATTTTGAGAAGAACAAACGAATGTTTAGGATCCGAAGTATCGATTGTTTGGACATGAAGTGTACTGTTGCTAAACCAAACTATTTGTGTGTCTTTCGTGGTTTTGGGTGGTATTACGTTATTTAAACACAGACTGTATTATGCATACATGCATAGGGAAAACATATACGAGGCATTACCTTCATTCCGTATAAAACAACAAGCAAAGCTTAGCAAAGCTCGGATCGAGATATCGATGTACATTCCAAACGTCCCTCCCCTTCCATGTGGTGTTGGCCCATCCTGCTCGGCACCAGACCACAAAACGGGGGAAGAGGGAAATAACGCCGCAAACATTTGTAATGGAGGCATTGTCACGGGCATGGCAAAGCCACGCTATTCTTAATTGATTCATTACGTGATTGATCGGATTTAGGGGTAGTTTGAAATTATTACCGGTAAGCTATAACTCCTCTTACGTGCGTGCTTTCTGCAACAATGCAGGATTATCCAACCCAAACCCTACAAAACGGAGTAAAACTTGGTTCAGAATCCAATCATGACATTCATACTGTCCCAAATATGTCGGTTTTAAAGTGCTTTGCTTAAAATATATGAAATTCTTTACTTTTCAAAAGCAAGAACCGTTTAGATGGGAACAATTGACAGACACGATTTTAATTACTTTTATGGTGTTTTTTTTAATTTGTTTTACAAATGAAGTGAATAAAATAACGTCCGTGAACCAAAATATCGTCATTTGAAGGCACAATATTAGAACTATATGCCGAATGTGATAGGATTTCGATCCTTCCCTTGGTAATCTAATTTGTTCTGTGCAAGAGAACTTCTTAGTCAAAACTGTGTAGACTCGTTCTAGCTTTTGAGAATAAAGTTCAGTTTTAACAGCATGCCCATGTGGAACCTACTTACTTGCATAACTTCATCACTCAATGCATCGAGTTGTGTATTCTTCAGTTTGCCTCTACTTAAATATCAGAACCTTTATTGTGTAACATGCTCCCTAACGGCACTTTCCACTGCACAACTTTTTGTTTGTTTGTTTTTTTTTTCAATAATGCGTAAAAGAATCAAAACTAGATTTTTTTTTTTTTTTTAATTAGTGGCTAGGTTTCACTGGCTCATTGCACGCAATTGCGAAGGTTCGAATTATAATAGTGATCGTTGCTTCACAGATATCACCCTATGGAATGAGATACTGCGGCTTATGCCACGTGTTAGTTATATACGTGCCTAAATTATACCACAGCATACGTAGCTCAGGAATGGCGAGTCAAACAGGACTAGTGAAACACAGTGTTGCTGCGACACGAGCAGCAGTTGGGCAACATTGAGTATACCAGAGAGTTGCAGCATCACAGTAACAAAAAACACTCCAAGAGACTTGCAAGGAACCAGCAGAACCTGTAAAGCCTTCAATGAGGGACACCAAAATGTGACGACATAGCTCGACCTGGTCATCCTACTGCAAGTGAAGAAGTGAATGCTCTTTCGGCATGAAAACGGATCGGCGCCCTGCAATTCATAGGTGAGCCCTAGACCAGGTTTATTGTATGCTCTTAAGCTTCACGTTTTCAAGAAAAATCCTCACGATAGATTTTATATTCTTTGAAGGAAATGCACAAATGACAAAATGCTTGGCATGGTATGAGTGTCAAGGAAGACTTTCTTACGCCATGAAATTAAGCTGGATGAGACAATGTCAGATTGTGCTAGTCAAAAAAGAATGCAAATGGAACGAGAGGCGTGATTATGGCTTCCCAAAAAATCAAAGGTTGTTCAGAATCCAGGTAATGTGAAAGCTAAGGCAGCTCTCGAGAAAGATTGGCGCAATATATGGCTGCTTCATTCGGCTAAGAGGCTGGGAAGTGCTTTAACACTCCCATATTCCTCTGACGGCAAGCCTCTGTGAATTCGGCATTATTTCGAGATTAAAGGAATCATTTTCCGACATTTTCTTCAGAATTGTTCCATCCTATGACTTAAACAATGCTAGTGACTGCATCAAAGAACAGTAAAACACCAGGTAAATATATAAATTAATATTGCATCGAAAAGTGTATACATAAAGACTTTGCGAGGTATGACTATGTAAAAGGCGTCTATAGTTTTTGCGCTTAATGCAATAAATTTATCGTTTCTTGTGAAAAGCAATAACTTTAAAGGACAAAACATCAGAAAAGACATTGCAAAAATAAAACAAACTACGATTATATTATAAAGCACACATTCCTTAAATATTATGTGCTATATTTGATATAAAATGTCAACATAGACAAAAATAATTTCATACTTGAAAAACCACACACACACACACACACACACACACACACACACACACACACACACACATATATATATATATATACTGATAGATCTCCCTCTCTAGTAGAAGTCGGTCCTGGTGGTGAATTGGTATATATATTGATAGATCTCTCTCTCTAGTAAAAGTCGATCCTGGTGGTGTATTGGTAACCATACTTGCCTCCTAAACCCAAGATAGCGGGTTCAATCCCGGCCAGGGCCGATGTATTTTTTCGTGCGTAAACATCCAAGTATGGATTTCTTCGGAGGTAAAGTAAAGTCGTGGGTCCCGTATCGTACATTTTCGGAACGTAAAAGAACCTCAATCCTGCAAAAAGAGGCCTCTGAGCACAATCTGTCAACCGTTTCACGCTCTGAATTGAAAGGGACGCTGATGACCTCAGATGTTAAATAGCGTCCAAAATAAACCAAAACAAAAAAAATCTCTGGTAAAAAATGCGTCAGTAAATATTTTGATATTCGATCAAGCAGAAGACCCATATAAAGATTTTTATAAATTATATTTAGAACATATGTGTCTGCTCAACATTTGTAAGCAAAATTAAAGACTTTTTTCGGGCGGACAAACAGAAATTTCTCGACATACTTGTGACCTTGTACGAGCCTTGAGTCCATCACTATAACCCTGAAGAGAAAATGTAAAGTAAGAGACGGAAACATATGGGTCTCCGCCAGCTAAGACTGGTGGAGTCACCACAGCAGTCAAGATCATGCTGTGTGTTATTTCGGTTAATTATTTGCAAACAGAAGCTACAGTAATAGGTCATTAATTTAATTTCAAATTTATGAGATGTTATCAAGGAGAGATTTGTCTGGGGTCTCGTTTTTCTTTTACACAATGCTTCAAAGCATGCGGTCTTGTATTACAATAGTTATAATTGATAAAACAATGTTTGAAATGCTGTAAAACTCTTTTTGCTCTATGGATTTAGCTCTCAGAGACTTCAAGCTGAAGAAAACCTTCTGAGAGGATTTTGTTTAACAAATAATGCTGTAAAGTAGTGGTTTGCAGGACAACCCTTCTTTGCTGTGTAAAAAGAAAATTTCGATCAACGAGAAATGAGTCAGGGGATAGAAAAACTCTCTTACGTTATAGATCTGAGTTGACTATTTGTTCAAACATTTCAATTGCATTATCTACTAAAACACGGTTTTCATTTATAGCATTCTTCCTGTAGTAACTTTGCTTGAATATGGTGATCTCTCCTTTTAATTCGAACTGACGCCAAATCGGATCATTTATACAGACTTCTAACAATCTTATGTGTCCATATTGGTTAATATTCCTAATCTACCCTGCTGAAATACACGATACGAAGAGAGAATCTCTGGAAATTTTAGATTCTGTCTGAAGCCATTGATATTAAAAAAATAAGTCCGTTTGTCCATGATGCAGACAATTCTTTTCGATTATGGTTGATATCCTAACAGTTGGAAATGAAGTAATGCTATCCACCTCAGGATAAAAACGTGAACTATGACGATTAATCTAACACAGTAAACGCAGATCCTATTAAAGGAAGTTTAAGTATAATTACCCCATTTTGCTTATGTAAAGCCGCAAGAGCGATAAAAAAAAAAAAAGGTCCGATGTTGTTCCTATCGGCCAATTTATCTTTCCATTTCTTTGACGTGGCACAATGAAACGCAACATCGACAGTTTTAAACACGGTATGGATCAAGCGTGTTTTAGCACGCGAAGTTTGTACCAGGAGCACATTCTAAGAGAATCTATTCTAAAGTCATACCAAATATTTAAGTTAACTAGATACTCGTGTTAATCATGTTCGATTGTATTTTAAAATACCTAAAATTATTGTATTAATATTCTTCAAAGTTTATAATATTTACAATAACATGTCCTTATTCTGCTGTTTGATTTTAGCTATTACAGATTATTTTATAAAAAAAATATGAATAAAATGTTAAAAATAATGAATAAAAAGAACACTAACTTCAATAAGTAGCAAGAATAAAAATTGAGAAATTTATGCCACATACTAAGACCTGTTTCTGGTCAAGAATATTATGCAAGAAATTAACATCCGTTCTTTTTAATGTTCAATTCTTCATGCTAATTAATAAAACCTTCCTTTTTAATTATAAGCTACTTCATGAGGATAATAAAAACACACATAAAATTGCATGGTCTGCTGACTATAATTTCTAAGGAAAATGCACATTAAAAGCCTATTATTTTTGCTGCATTATTTTTAAAAAACTTTTCTTCATAAAACTTTTAAAAATAATAAAACGTGTTCTTTGTTAGTATACTGCCTTACAGTATTAGGATTTACAATATCTGGAATTGCAAGTCACAGCCCAATTGATTTTCTGTCGGAAAGGTAATTATTAATGAAGACAGACACACACACACACACACACACACACACACACACACACACACACACGCATACACACCGAGGAATTCCTCAGTGTGTGGTCTTTCCAATGTCAGAGCCGCCTCCAAAATATCACAAACACAAAAAGATACATACACACTCTTGGAAAGGAAATGTATTGTAAGAAAAAATCTAATAAAATGTTATATATTTTATACATATAAAAATTGTGAAGAAATTTCATTTGGATCAAGATAATGGCTAGCGGCTCATTATAAAAGAAACCGGATAGAAATGAGTGAAAAGTAAAAGAGTACAATGGAAACTACATTGATCAAAATCGGATTAAAAGTTTATGCTGAAATAACCAATGAACGATATCAGAACAATACAGATACTCTTAGTTTAGAGGAAAAAAATAAATTCCGGCATCTTAGGTCTTGCATAGATAACCTAATAATCAAATAGTTAATTTAAAATGAAGGAGAACTTATATAGTTCTCGTTGGTTTTGAAAAAAAGGCTTTTGATTAAGTAAATTGGATTTCTATTGCGGGTGATTTTATGCAAGAGAGCGCACCTGTACCACATCATCTGTAATTCTAATATATTTTGAAGATCTCATAAGAAGCTGGAGAGGTGAATTTAATCAAAGTATTAAACGAAGACAAGGAGGGTATATAAAAAGGTTACGTTTACAGACGATACTGTGAGACAAAATTCCAAAGAGTCATCTATAAATTAAATATGTTGACAGAACATACATATTTGCATTTCAGCGAGTAAAAATAAAGTCATGGATCTCGAAGTCAAGTTTTCTGATAGAGCGGAAGTATTTCTCGATAAATTTATATTAGATCAAGTATCTTATGTCAATGTTTAGGCGAAAATTAAACATATTTAGAAGAAAGACGTAGACGAAGCTTATAAATTCAACATATTTATTATAAGTGAACACAAATTTAGAACTCCGTGCCTTTATTTTGCTACGCAATCAGAGTTTGTATATACTAGTGGAAATCGGATGACCTTCAGTGAAAGCACGATTCCCGGTAGCACTGGAGTTAAAAATATTTCCGCTGAAGCTGGCATCTGACCTTGCTCGATCGTGTTTATCACGCAACTCTTACAGTTGCATTTCTGTAAGACATGCATGTAGGATGAAAGGAGTATTTGGTGCTCAAAATATATATTTTGTTTTAATAAGGATTGGGATAATAAAACAATGATTTCCATAAATAATTTGAAGTAGGATTATAGTTAACCATAACATTTGATTTACACTCAAATGTATTGACATATCAATTATTCTTTTACACTTTCTACTGTGATTTATATACTGAGGAAAATGCCGAGTTAGATGCACGCTAGAACAAATAATATTTATTTATGATTGTGTGCGAAAGAAATCGTGCTAGTACTACAGTAGAGAATTTCCATTTAAATTTTCAGGAGTGGCATTTTCGTTGAGAAGTGCAACTTTCATATTGGCGAACAAAGTTTGAACCCAAGGCCGAGACCAAAAAGCAGAGTTTTAACGGAGGAGAAGTTTGATGAAATAGGCAATCGATTAGAAACTTCCCCTAAAGACTATGGCACGTTTAGCCCAGCAAGTTTGTGTATCTGTCAACGGTGCATGTAAAGCCACTCAGCTCCTACTTCATCTATATAAAATGATTGCTATATCTGAAATAAAACCTGTGGGGGTATTGAAACAAAATATCGGAAGTAGTTTACAGTATCCGGCAGTACCAAGACAGGAGAAGAAGTAGATCCAGCATCTGTAACGAGAGACAATTAGGGAAAGAAGATTTCGGCGAAAAGAAATTAATTTTTCCTGAGTACACCAAGACATCGCAAATATTAAAAATCTAAAATCTAAATGAAATATTCCTGAAAAGTGCAAACAAGGATAATACAAATAACATGCTATTAAATGCAGAATGTAGTAGTTTTTAACACCCAATGTGTTTATTTATATGGTTATTTATTTTTAGTTTACGATCAATTTCCAATGATCTGCTTAAATATTTAGAACAGGACTGGAAAACTATAAACGATCCATTGCCTCTCTGCAGAGTTGCGAATTTACCCGTTTTAAATTCAAGAAATAAAATGTTAAAATGTCACTTGAACATGCAGGCCGAAAGTGACTCTTAAATCTGGAATCAGTGCAATGACATCATAAAGAGATACCGTAATGCGAGCAGCTACAACTGGATTTTCTGCAAACGTTTAGAGACATTATTTCTTTAGTGGCACCATTAAAATGTCCTGCACATTTCTAGATCATTCGTGTTGCTCCTGTAAGAATTGTTGTATAAGGCAAAATGGTAAAGTTAGTTTCAATTCACGGTAAAATTCAGAAATGATAATGAATGTTGGACATTAGAGATTAACAATAATCAATAATAATTTTAGTTTATCATGTCGTTCGCTGGAATAGTAAATATGAAAAACTTCATGATATTCCAATAAAAACTTAAGACACAAATCTGTGCGAAGCACAGTCCGGTAATTTAAAAATACAGTAGCACAACTTTGAGTGAAACCTCAACGGTATCGACTAATGATGTGCTTTAATATTCCACTGATGTTGATGATCCTGCAGTTCCAAAAATGAAGCATTATGTCTGTTTGTTTTATTTTAATAATTGGTTTATTTCAGGACTCTCTTTAACATCTCAGGTGATTAGCGTCCCATTCAAATCAGGGCCTGAAACGACCGATAAATTTTCCTCAGCGGCCTCTTCTTTGAGGCTTGAGGTTCTTTATCGTGCCGTAAATCTACAACACGGCTTTACTTCCCTTCCGAAGGAAGCCATACTTGGGATTTTTACGCCCAAAAAAGCCATTGGTCCTGGTCGGGGTCAAACCCGCGATCTTGGGTTTAGGAGGCAAGTATGGTTACCACTACACCACCAGGACCGACTGGTATGTCTGTTATAACATTTCCCAGATTGAAGACCTCCATACCCGCTTCATTTGCCTCCGCGATTGAAGTTGAGATAGAGATTCCTGAAACACGTGATTGTCTGTTTTCATCTAAATTTACTAAATGAAATTATATGACTGTGTTTTTTTTCGACAGAATGAATTATAATGTGAAGGAACTACTGATTTTTGGAGGGAGAGGGAGCTGTAACATTCCATTTAGTTTGATGGATTCTGTTTATTATAAGTCCCTTTGTATACTTATGCGTCCTCAAAATATCTAGCTGACAGGTTATTGCAGACAAACTTCTGGATAAAGTATATAGGGAAGTAACTAAAGAACCAGCCAGTGAGTTTTCCGCATTGGCGGGTGGTAAAGTGAACACCAGAAACATTGTGGCCCCAATACATAAGAAAGAATCTTCTAGAGCATACGGTACATCAGGTACTGCAGAAATAGCAGAAAAGTTGTGCCTCCTCGGCATTTTCCACTTATGAGGACTGAGAAAAACTTGGGGAAAAAACTTCAGTCAGGGAGGACGGCCCAAGTGGGAATCGAAATCGAACCCCAAACCACCCGCTCAAGACGACAACGCGCCTCAACTACCTCGCCACCCGTAACGGTCCTGCCAGCTCTCTATGCCATTGAAAAATCTTTAATTTTTGTATAATCGTCTTTCGTTAGCGTTGAATTTTAATTTGTTCATATTTAAATAATAACTCCGTGCTGAATGATTGGAATGAAACCATTCAATTGCGTGTTGGTTAAGAAGAGCTTAAGAGAACGTTTGGGATGATTGGTATAACGCTCTTGTGACGATGACAAATGCATTAACTTCTCTTATCCTGTAGATATTGAGTAATTTCTGTAAATTTTAAAATATTTTCAACAATGCACAGCAAAATGAAACAAACTGCTAACATGACAAACCCTTAGCAAATGTCACTTAATTTGGTATCTATTTAATTTTTTCCAGAACATATACCGTAACAAAATGAGAAACGAACTATATAAGCGAATAATAGGATACCACAACTGTAAAATTTCTAATTTATATGCAGCTTCACCAAAATTTCACAGTATTGTTTATTTGTTTTTGTTAAGTTTTTACCGTCTCATTCTAAAGGCCCAAGATGCCAGGATCGAAGTTAGGGCGTTAAATGCAAATGTACCGAGGGTGCTTGTCGCTTAGAGTTAAAGTGATGTTCTATATTGCAGCTATTAAAAGTTGGATATTCTATGTAAATTTAGACGTCATAAACTTTCTAATGCTATAATCTCATCCAACAGCTTCCATTCACCATCTCGTAAACCTGCATTCTCCATTATCTCTAAAAGATTGTTCAAGAAGAGCTGCAGTTTTGTGCTGCTGTAAATGCAGTACAACTCTAAGCAGCTGTAAGTTCATCTTTTTCTTGGTTGCCTGCCCTGGAAGAAGATATAGGCACAGAAAGGAAAAACCTTCTTTGGAACACGTTATAATTGGTTCCCTAGTGGCTAGAACAGAGTTGAGTCATAGCGTCAACTTTGTGCAGTCTGCTGACACACTCTAGTTTGCTCTGTTCCTGGCAAAAGGGGATAAAGCCCCAATTATTTTCATCACAGACTTTATGTTTCAATACAACGTTCATCGTCAAGCTTTATACATCTGAAGGGCAAGTTACGTGGCTTGTAGCTGTAATGAAAGAGGATGGGGAAAATATGCTTTTTTTAAAAAATGTACAAACCAAAACGAAATTTTGCTTAAAAATAATTAAATAGAAAGAATGATATTAAAGCAATTACATATGTACGCGTCTGTCTTCTACATATTTCTGATTCTTGTTATTGATATTTATTATTAAAACATTCTTTATCTGGTTCTTGAATGTGAATATTTAAGGAGTGCTTATAGAGTTAATATAAATAAACGTATATATTAATACTGTCCGCATGTGTTAAAAGTTCACAGGGGTCTATGTTGAACTTACTATTCAAAATTGTTGAGATTCGTTAATTTTTTAACACTGTAAAGACGTAAAACCACGATAGTAAATGTTGAACTAACTTATGAAAAATTGTGGCTAGTTTTTTCTATTAATTCTCACTGCTGCGCCTGTGTGCTGGATTTCTGTAAAAACTCTTTAATTCTAATGGTGAGCTTCTCGCAACATGAACTTGAAAAGCATATTTTAAAATATAAATAATATATAAAGTATAAATTACAATTTGGGACTCAACAGCTCAAAATATCTCAAGATTTACCAAGAACGATACTCTTAAATTTTCATAATTTGCTTCAATTTGACCAAAGGACCCGCTTTAAACTTTTATATAATAATTCTAGTAGTATAGATGCCTCTTTGGGCATATATTTTGCACACTACACAGTTATTGTGAGAATAAATGGCAGGGAAAACGTAGTTTTCAACTTTGGCAATAATGTAGTTGTACACCTACATCATTCTGCTTCCTTTAAATCACTAAGACAAGTCAAGGATTTTTGCAGTCAGTGTATACATTAAAAAAAAAAAGAACTGCAAAGTTGCGAGCTTCAAAACATTTTACTTTGCCGAAAAGTTTAATTATAAATAAATAGTTTTTGGTTCTTCGAGGAAAAGGAAAACTAACATAAAATCACAGTCCACCAGGGTGGAGGTTATGTCAGGTCCCGGTCAGTTGACTTATCAGCTCCCAAAAATGAAGCTAATTATTACAATCGGACTGGGATGCCGACAAACTATGATAAATAGACAACCAATCAAGGACAAACGATTTAGTATTGAGGAACATATAAGAATATTAACATGGAATGTACGAGGCATTGTACATAAAATTATGAAGTTTTAAAAAGCCAGGAAAGTATACATTCCGATTATAAATGAAACTAAGAAAAACTGTATGAATCCTGCGATTTAGAAAATTATATGGTGATATATAGTGGTGCCCTAAAGGAAGAAAGAGCTGTAGCAGGAGTTGCTAGTCTGGTCTTTAAATCTTGGTCAAAACGAATTCATAGCTAAAAGTGGGTTAATGAACATATTATACACTCAAGATTAAAATTGACAGAGGGTACGGTTCTATAATTGGAATATTTACACCGAAAAAAGATCCCTGCGATGATTCAGAAACATATTACTACAGAAAACAATGCAAACTGCTGTTTTATCATTTCCAAAGAATTCAATGCAAGAGTTGATTACAAATACTGTAGGTGCAGAGGGTAAATTGGTGATGAATGAAAATGGTAAATTATTAAGATGTTTCGCTATTTATAACAATTTGAAAATAATGAACACATTTTTTACGTCATGAAGATGTGCCCAAATACACATGCCAGCCAGAAAACACAGACCATACATGATTATTTCATTTCAAATGACATAATGGCAAATCGTTTTAATTATGTTCGTGCATATCGAAGCTGTGAAATTAACAGCGATCCCTCCTTATTTTTTCGAATATAATTCCAAAAATTTGCTAAGATGGGAAAAAAATCAACATTTCAAAAAAAAAACAAAAAAACAACATATCAGCTAAAGTGTTTCTTAATAAAAAAGATATCAAATAAAAAGGAGGAATATTGTAAAACAGTAAGAAGAAAGAGTAGGAATAACTATTACAAATTTTAGAAAAATTGGCAGCAAAACGTTTACAATGTTTAAAAAAATGAAAATTTATGACCAGACAGAAGAACTTAAAACGTCGACAGATGAAAAGGAAATTCTCCCTTAGAATTGGTTGCAAAGTAAATCTGAAAATGATCTTTTCTAAACTATAAAATAAAAACCGCAAATGTTAAAAATCTGGTAAAAACAGCACAACAAGAAATTTGGAAAAACCACGTCACTAATATTGAGAATGTCATTCATGTCAGACAAATGAATACATATAAAATATTAAAGCACCTAGCTAAGGAACAGAAAAATGTAGTTCGTCTCCAAATAGTAAAACATAAGAAATAGCTACAATATTTAAAATAGCAATGGAAAACCCTTATAAATTAACAAGAAGCAGTAATAATTTACACTTACTTCAGAAGTAGACTCAATTGAAATGTGACAATTAGAAGAACCAAAACAAAAAAAAAAAAAAAAAAAACACAACAAAACAAAACAAAAAAAAACAGAAAATATCATATAAACATTGAGTTTATAGAATACGCTTCAAAAGGAACACTGAAGAAAATGCTGTATATTATAAATAAATGCTGGACGCTAAGTCGCACGCCTAAAGGCTGGAAAGAAGCTTCAATGGTTTCTAAGTTAAAACGGAGACAGAAAAAACTAAAAATTATGGAGGGACAAGCCTATTAAATCAAGAATACAAAATGCATGCAAGAACTATTACTAAAACAACTAGAAAAATAATAGAGGTTATTTTATTAGAACTGTAAGGCTTTAGAAAGGAAGATCTTATATTGATGAGTTTATTGTAAAGTAATTTATTGGAACCCACAGAGAATTAAATAGACATCTACATTTATGAGTTATTTATTATTCAAAGGCATTCGACAATATAGATAAAGATATATTATGCATCAAAATGGCATACCTCGGTATCTAATAAAAGTTATAACAGAAGTGTATGAAGGAGGCAGAATAAATATAAAGACAAAAGAAGGTAATACACTCTTTGACAATATGAATTTCGGTCTACGACAGGGGTGTTGCCCAACACCGTTCATTTTTAATATATATTTTGACGATGGTACAGAAGTGTTAAAAAACAACTGACAAATATATTAAAGATCATTTTAAAAGTAAGGGATTAGTAAAAACAGTTACGTTCGCTCACGACGAAGTTTTAATTTCTGGCAATGAAAATAGTTTACAGAAACCTCTATATGAGTTAAATAATAATATTAATAAATAGAATCTTATTATATCTATGGAAAAGTCCACATCTAATAGAAAATTGTGGATATGATCAACATTGGTTGTTGAAAATAAAAGCATTGAACCAGTCAAATATTAACTTTTTGGCTGCTACATTTCATATTTCGAGGAAATAGTTGTAAAACGTAAACTGCAAAATTTTAATCAAATGTACGGAACTATTAGAGAAATTAAATATATGAAAGAAATTGAAAACCGAAAATATAAACAATAGTATAGAAAAGCATGCCTCGAGAGAGAAATCCAAATTTAATGTTAAATGTTATACCTTAAAGTTGTATTAGACCTTCTCTTTTTGAAGTGTCACTCCTTTCACTAACCTTAGAAATTCATTTCCTGGGTGTAAATCTGGTTTTCATCTTCTCAATGAGTGTCCAATTGAAACAACTAATAACTTTTTAGTATTTGAGCTAGGTATTGCAAAAATATTGTTGGGAAGGAAGCATTCCAGGTCCAAGTTTAGCGTCCCTTTCCTTGTAGGGGGAAAAACTTCCGGAATAACGTGCTATTCTTGTCCAATGTCTAGTGTGTCCGGGAGCCGATCAACATTTAATAATCATTTAATCAGGACTACAAATGGCAAACTGCTTTTTTCTATCTAAAGTGGGTAATAAATACAATTTTAACAATGTTTGTATGATCTAATTTTAAGCACTTGAACACAAACGTTTACACAATGTCAGTTGTTTTTGGTCTTTGCAGCAGAACGCAAGCAGCGCGAGGCCAGGTCGCTCCAGTCCCTGGCTCTCTCGATGGACAAGTTCCCCTTGCATTTCTATTCGCACATCTTTCGAATTTTCATGAAATTATTTAAAGCTATATTTGAAAATTTGGGTTAATAGATACTTAAACTCCATGAAATGTTAGATTTGTTCCAGGATTCTGCATAATGTTACTCTTCTTTTAACACCGCAATATAATATGATGGTATTCATTTAAAAATGTTTATTGTGTTAAGTTTAATTATGAGAAGTGTCATTTTTCCAACATACTGAGATTCTTTGGCTTTTAGGTGACCAGTTGCTTGATAGCAATGATACTTACTCTAGCATAGGACAGCATAAGGCTGGTTGGAAATAACAAAGCCTATATAAATATTTTGAAATAATGACATGTAGCTGTAGCATAGTCTGCATTTTGAGTGGGAATAGAGACGCATCAGTAAGAATGGAGTTATAACTTAGATAGGGAATAACCGCCACGGGTTACTGAGGTCATTAAAGCATGGACTCTTGACAGGGAGTTCTGGGGTTCGATTTCCGCCAAGATCGTTCTCCTTGACTGTGAACCAGGGTTTTCCTTAGTCCTCATAAATGGCAAATGCCAGCAGATATCCTAAACTTAGAAATGGAACGTTTCCTTCCTTTCTCCAATTTATCATTTCATGCATCATCAGTGTTAAACTTATTTAAAAAAGATATGTAAACTAAGCATTCACAGTTTAAAACGCTAACAGTTTTAACATATTCCTTGAGCGTCATAGTTTTTAACATTTATCAAATCCAAATAACGCTCTCTATTTTGTGTGTGTAAAATTAATCATAGGAAGCAGTTGTTCTTATAAAGCTTCCCTGATATTTTAGATATACTGTAAACTTCTTAATCCCCAAATACTGAATGGAAGTTTACGGGGACCTACCTTAGAAAACCCAAAATTCTACATTTCTTGACCGATTCACTTAATTTTATAAATTACATTCATAGCATATAATAAAAATTAGCCATGCAATTGCAGTCAAATCCTTTCTCAGAAAAAATATAAATTGTAATCTTTACGCCTCCTCTAATAAAATGCTTCTTGCGATTCAGTTTGGAAATTTGGAAATTTGAAAAAAATAAAAGTGTAGATTTGCGTTGCAAATATAGAGGAAAATTATCTGTATAATTTTTATTTCAATAAAATATTATTTTATAAAAATCTTTCACTTACTTTGTGGTATTTTGTAGTAATTTTACATATAATTGAAATATTACATAATATTTTTTTATTTCTCGAATCAAATTTTCTGGTGATTTCTTTGTTTCAAGAGCCCTTGTTGAAATTTCCTAGTCAATTGGTTAAATTCAGCTCCGCGAGGTGCAAATTGAATTTCCACATGTGCAAGAAAACACAGTTTGGAAAAAAACACTTTTGTTATTAAAGGAATTACCTTTACCGGTGAATAGGGCTAAATTAATAGTTACGTGACAGGCCTTGAAAGAGAAAGTAGAACAAAATAGCTCGCTATATGAATTTAAAACAAATGAACTGAATTAATCCTAAATATATTTATTGGTCATTTTTCACAACATTTTTTATATTTAATGTTTCATACGAAATATTATTAGCTTTTTCAATTCATAATTGATGGAAGAACGGTTAATATTTGTATTGCATGCAAATAAATCTAGTATTACAAACATTCTCTCAAGAGGCAATGTTTCTTCTTTTAGTTTTCGTTTCATATAAATTTATTTGCAGGACTGCGGTTTGTTCTTTAAGGAACATTGTATGTCCAATCCTGTTTTTGTCAGGAAAAATATTCCAAAGCCAACTTCTTTCCTCTAAGAAATGAAAAAATGCGGACAGGAGCTTCTGCAACAAGCGAAGCAAATAAATCTGAGGACCGACAACGTGCTTTAAATGGCCAATTGCTGTCGGTACGCCAGTACAATATATCAAAGTAACAAAATGATAAAGAGCATTTCATCTCCTCTCGCAAGACGTGACCCAGCCATTTCTCTTGTTAAAGCAATCCCACACGCCGGGGTACAGCTGAATTTGAATGGGCCAGTGCAAGAAAGGGTAGTGGAAAAGTCATCCGAAGTTGGATTTTCCTCGCAAAACCTCCTTTCTCCTATCTCTTCTAATTCCGGGGACGCTCCTGCTGTCGCGCATTTGGCCCTGCATGAGAATTAAGTCGGAGCAAGGGTTGCTGAAGACGAGCCAACCAAGCAACAACCACCCTCCTGACGATAAAAAAAATAGAGAAGTTGTCAAATTAAATCCTGGTTATAATGCAGGACAAGAGGGTAGGAGGGGTCGATTTAAATCTCCCGTCATGGTGATGATTGAAAGTTTTGAGGTAGGGGGAAATATCGGATTATCCCTAGTGATTCACCCCCTCCTTTTTCTAGTCTTCTCCCTTAGCTCATCAGAACGGATCCTACGCTTCACTACTCCTCTTACTATCGGACTTAGCGCTTTCCTTCTAAAGGCCATTTTAAATCTTACAATGACTTTCACTTCCCGTGTGATAGTCTACAAAAATCATCAAACATCATTATTGATGCCAAATAGCTGATAGAATACTAAAGCTATCTTGGTCGAACTGACACTTACAGCAATAAAATTCGAACTTAGCTGGAAAAAGTAAGAACTACGTTTTTCATTTACATTACGGACAGAAACATAGTTTTAAAGAGCCACAAAAGAAAATACTGGTTTTCTTTCAAGGTTTCTAATGAGTACACAGATCTCTTGAAAGACTATCTCCGCGCTTTTAATTATTTATTTATTTATTGTGTTCATAGCATGCAGTCTATGCAAAGTGATTATGTAAAACGGTTGAAAAACTTCATTTTTCTTTTAAAGCTGTAGATGCGTTTCGTCTAAATTACCTCTTCTCCATAATCCACCTGCTATGTCAATCCCCTCTAAGAGTATAGTCCTTTGAAATGTGTTTGCTTACATTTTATTACCTTCATTGTTTGAGAAATATACCGGGTGGTCAAAAAACTATAACCTAAAATTTAGGATATGTAGCATGAATGCCATATCTTCTTTAGGGGTTGTAATAATAAGTCCAGTCTAAGAAAGTGCAACATGATCTGTATAATACTTCAGGTTTAACTTACATGCTGCCTGGTATGCGGTACTCGTATAAAATATTTGTTAACCTAAACAAACGGCTTGAATGGATGACCTTGAGTATCGCAGGACGGACTCAAGAGGCGCCAGAGACCATTGTGGGAGAAGAGTGTCAGATATTATCCAAGACTGAATAGACTCAATCATCTTTTGATTAAAATGACGTTTTACATTTACTTTACGATCTTGCATATTTTATTAAGTAAAATTTCATGAAAATTGGTGTCGTTCATAAATGTACATAGAAATATCATGACGTCATTCAGCATTATGTTATATTCTGCCTGTCCACACACAACATACATATTTACACACATATAATTATATACACATAACTGGGATCATGTTCCTAATATTGTAGATTCATAGAGATCCATGAAGTATGCACTTTTGGGGGGATACCGTACATTTTAAGCTTATCGTTTTCTTATTGGCTGTCCCTTCACAGTTCGTCAATATGTTATAATGTAATGTCACACCTTCTCGAATCCCAATTGGGACAAGTCAGCTACTTGTGACTTGAGAATTTTTTCTTGGGTTGAATAAGCTGAATAAAATGATTTTGAAGTTATTTAATCCTTCTCCCTTTCAAAGATAGACGGCATTGAATACTATTATATGTTTATAAGGAATATCTCTCCAGTCGCATCTTCTTATTATAACATCATTTATGGTATGCTATGAGTTCAGTGGGAAGTTGCTCACTGATAAAGCAGTACAAATATATTTTACAAATTTAAAAAGCTTTAACAAATGTTTGCATATGAAAAATACAAAAACAAGCATTCGAATATTTAGGGAACTAAGCAAATTTGAGCAATTTATGCGCAACAAAATTCTAATAGGTAATACAGAGGGTTTATTTTTTCTACTTGCAGATCTTAGAGGACTGCAACACTGTTTCAAAATTAGGAGTCCCGTTATCTCTATTGTAATACAGAAATAATAAAAATATCCCTTTGGTCTACTGAGCAAAGCCTACATCGCACTCTTCAAAACCTACCCTCTCTTCCCACCCTTAATCCGAGCAGATTTACATAATTGAACAACCACTTTTGGGATGGGCCTTAATGACAAATTTCCCCAGCCCAACGATTCTTGTTTTTATTATGAGTGGCTGAGGCTATCATGTTGTAGAAGGACGTGAATCCTATCGATTCACCGCAGTTGCATGCCGGAATGTCCACACACCAACTCTGGTTGGCTTTATGCATTGTTACGGGGAGGAGTAGACGGGCAGCAGAAAGTCGATATATCCACCACGCGGTAATCGCATCAACCAACGCACAAATTGAATTAATGAAGTAACCCAGTCAGTCGCGAGGAGTAGATGGTACAGGTCCCAGCCACACAAACTGGATCCGCTGCTCTCTTTTCGCGCAACGGATTTGCCCGAAGTCCATGAAGAATTAGCGGACAGAACTCAGTTTAGTGGCTCAGGCTTGTCGTGCACCAAAGGCTTTCAATGGATAATGAAGAGGTCGCGACGAGAATATAGGGAAAGAGACACAGCATTTGCCTAACCGCAGGGTGCCGCTATTACCATAGGCAGTCTCCATTCGACGCTTACAAAGATGTTGCCAACATAAATAAAACCGCGCTGACCATTCGGATTACTCCAGCAATGATAGTGATGGATTGGTAGCCAAATATCTTAATGTTATATCCCATGACACAGAGCAAATCTAGTTGAAACTAAAGCATTGTATGCATTCTGTGGTATTGGCGTCACTGTTTCACCCTTATGACAAAACTTCAGTATTCTGTGCTACTAATCTCGTTACGAATTTGGGTAATGGCCTACAAAGATTTGCAACATTAGTAAGGTCGTGAGGGTCATTCTAGGTTGACTACACCAGCGATTACTTCGCGTTGTCTTAATGCCTTATATCAAATTCTACACAGTGCTACTCCAAATTAATATCCGCACATTATCATTTAGGTACTAGATATTATAAGAATTGGGAATTTCCTACTGAGTGAAATTACAAGTTTTAGGACATTAACCGTTTATATAAAGTATATTCATAACAAAACAATTCATTTTTGTTCTTGTATAGCGGATGTAGTAATATATAATAATATTAATTTAATACAAATTATCAGCAATAATTTTTGTTCACAGTTATAATTTTAAGGTTGTTTTCTGTTACACACACACGTATAAATTTTAAAATGAAAGTTTTATTTCATATATAATTAACCTCATTGTTTTGTAGATTAAATTCCCTCCATAATCTGGTGGTTAGCTTTGCTGACAGATAGCCGGGAATCCCGGGTTCTATCCCCGGTACCTTGCTTAGAAAAGTTCTAAGTTATAGAGATCTAGAACAGATTCCTCCCACCAGCCTCGTGATAGCATTTAGGTATCTACTTAATGGAAACGTGAGGTTCCCAGATCATGATGACGCGTGATAGTGACCGGCGGTGTGCGATGTGCTGAATATATGCTTCTCTGCAATACTACACTGTCCAAGATGTCGCAAGACGTGCCATAGGACGCAGCGTTCATGTAGCAAGGCTAACTTATATATAATACATTGCATATTGATTGTATTTAATTAATAATAATTTTATCGAGTAATACTCCTCTGCAATGTGTGATATCTTTACTGTGCGCTTCCATTAATTTTGTCGGTCCTAGTGGTGTAGTGGTTACCATGCTTGCCTCCTACACCCAAAACGCGGGTTCGAACCCGGCCAGGACGTAAAAATCGTAAGTATGGCTTACTTTGGAAGGGAAGTAAAGCCGTGTGTGTGTGTCCCGTGTCGTACATTTACGGCACGAAAAAGAACCTCAAACCTGAAAGAGAGGCCTCTGAGCAAAATTTGTCGGCCGTTTGACGCCCTGAGTTGAATGGGACGCTGATGACCTGAGATGTTAAAGAGCGTTCATAAATAAACCAATAAAAAAAATCCATTAATTTTAATCAATATTTTTCGTTTTTGTGACAACCAGATGAATGTACTTTTTACTTCTTGCTAGACTATATTTCGTAAATTAAAGCAGGTCAACAGTTTCAGAGACAACATTTTTAAATGTTGTAAACAACTCTAATAAGACATAAGCATAACAAGCAAGGTGCACCCGCACTAACTCTAAAATCTATAATATTAGATACACCGTAGTCTCAAAGGGCCCCTGTTGGTTGAGAATAGAAAATAAACTGAATACACAGGTCATCATAGCTGGTCTAAATGGAATATACTGAGGGCTCTTTCATTGGCTTACAGTTGAGCAAAATGAGTCAGATACCACCCCTGATGTACATTGTTTGCATAGTCAATACGAGAAAATTTAAATCTTCCAAATTCAAAATGCTAAATGGTCTATAGAAAATGCTAGAGCTTATTAACCAACATTTCAAGAAATATTTACGTCATACTCAATAGTTCTAGATTCCTTCCAGCCATTCAAATCGAATAACTTGTAAATTCTAATATGTAAGCTGTTCTGGATGCTCCGTTTTAATTCATAGTAAAGTGTGAAGATTTTTTATTCCTGTACCATCGAAGCTGTAGCCGCGAGGTCTATGCAGTTAAAATGAACTGGAGTGTAGCTTGTTACTCTGTGTATTTCATCCTTGTGTAAGATGTTACGTGCCTTCTCTTAACTTGTTTCTTAGAAACATAAGATGATATTAAATAATTGCATTCTTTAAAACATTACTAGGCTTAAAATGATTGCTGGCCAAAAGAATTGTGTCTTGGGACATGAAATAAAAACATATTCCAGCAAAAGTGGAAAAAATATTTATGAGTGCATATCAATTTTCTAATATATATATATATATATATATATAAATGACCTTGAAGCTAAATTAATTTAGTAAATTAAAGGATTATATTAATGAAATATATATAGTGGAGGTTATAAGAACTGTTTCGCACACTTTAGAACGAGATGATTCAGTGGAAAACCAGAAATAATTTCTCAAAACTGTGCTGTGTAATTCTTATAATGTAATGATGGAAGTGTCAGTCAAAAATAAGCAACATTGAAAACTAACAAGATACCAAATAGCTGACGTTATTGATGAGAAAACGAGTATGTTTGTGTTTTGAATCTGTGAAGCACTAAAATAATTTCAAAATAACAAAAACCATAATACATACAATAATATGTTACATATGACTAGGAATCTAGAGCAAGACTCTAACGCAGGCAAAGGCTTGTCTCATATGCATAAAGTAGTTATTTGGAATGATAAAATAATAGTGCTTTAAATATTTATACCATAGCCTTCCTGCTCGTACGCAAGAATATTGGAAGTAATTTAAACTCCTTTTTCTAATCAGGAAATATAATTTTTAAGAAATATACTCGTAGCGAATCAAAAAATAATACACCCAAACAACATGAAAACTTTCTGTAAAGAAAGACATAATGAAGCTGATGTTTGAAATAACAAACTCCTATAGTAATATTGTAATATTTTTTTAAGATAGCCCTAATACACTAAGAAAGAGATAAAAATAATTTTATTAAACAACACATAGTATTGTAATACACACATGAATGTGTTACCGTTTAAAATTAAGCTAGCTTTACTTCTGCGTGCTTCTTGCTTGAACCAGATGTGAGTGTAACCTGGGCAGTGGATACCTCGAGTCTAGTGGTTACACGGAGATTTTGGATTGTTTGGAGCAGAGAAGGAAAATTCGGTACTTTAGCCTAGCTCGTGGCTTGCCGTTTGTACCGAACCCTACGAGAGAAAGGAATGAGACGGTAACTGTGCGGACGTAGACGAGCTCCTTACATATGGAGACCCCACAAGTAGTTCCAGGATCTCATGAGCTCTTTCTATACGAGACACTGGGCAGAAACTTTTCCAAGGGCAAACCACCGTTGTATTTCCCCCTGGCATTTATGATCTTGTTACAGAACCAACGGAATAAAATTATATTAATTGGGAGAGCGGAAAATTAGTGGAAAGTCAAGATCCAAATATTCGCATTAGATCTGACAGAAATGACAGATGGAGGCACCAAGGAATTTGAACCCGGGACCTCCCGAATGCGAGTCACAAGCCTATCAGCCTGAGTCAAACTCCCCTCCCCCGCTGTTTTGGGGGGTTTGCAAATTATTCATTGTATTATTTTGCCATATTTTTTCTTGGTTTTTATTTTTAATTTTATGCGAGGCCGCCAGATGGACCCATTGTGTCTATGCCTTCGAGGGGGCACCTGAGGGAGAAGGAAGTGACATGAAGGATACACCGGGCAGCCAGGAATCTTACGATGATAAGTCTCAGACGTGGGAGGTCTCCTAGTTTCTGTTTTACTATGTGATCTTTCTTTATGTACGTTGGCTGCTTTCTAGTTCTTTGTTTTATATATCGGTGTATTGAGAGCGAAAGTAAATATGACTGTAAGCCTAGTTCAAAAGCCAGCAAAATTAACATTAGTCATTCCCTGATTAAATTACAAAGATATTTTAATGATAATTACGCAGATTTTACTGTATCTTGAAAATCTACACCGTAGCTAGAGCTCTGTGGAAACACGTGGTTGTGTATTCAGTTTATTGGCAGCTGAGTTCACCAGCTTACCTATAGTTTGCATGCGCTCTCAACACATCTAAAATAGATCTTCTCGATAATACTTGTCGACGTAAAGCTTTACTCGGCCTGGAAACGCGACTGGCAGATAATCGTGCTAAAAATACAGTTCAAAAGCTATGCAACGTTTTTAATGTTTGGATAATGTTTTACTGTAAAATAATATCTTCTTTACTAAAAAAATTGCTTCATTTACACAAAGGATGCCAAAAAATGTATACACACTTCAAGCAGAGAAAAAACTGC
The DNA here is from genome assembly GCA_030762175.1 of Metallyticus violacea. NCBI lineage: Eukaryota > Metazoa > Arthropoda > Insecta > Mantodea > Metallyticidae > Metallyticus > Metallyticus violacea. Next base: position 38,703,694 of record CM060846.1, read on the forward strand.
GTTAACATAACAAAACTGAATTCATACAAACAAATAATAATGAGCACTAATCATCTTAAACTTTTACATTTGCAGCAGTTACAAACGAAAATGCCCGCCATCGGCGTCGATACACTGCTGAGTACGTTGAACTACTTATTGAGCAATGTTTGCGAAAGTGTTCTCAGCGATTGCAGCACATGTCGTTTCAATTTCTGCCAGTGCTACCAGTGTAACTGGTTTTCCACGGTATATAACATCCTTAAGAGTTTCCATAGGTAGAAGTCCAACGGAGTTAAACCCCAGTTTCACGTGCACTTTGCTTTGTAGATTTCTGCGGTGAGTGTTCAAAACGTTCCAAAACCTAACTGAGGAAACGGGGCTTGTTGCTGTGCGAGATCTCCCAGATCTGCCCTTGTGAACATCGCATACAGTATTATGGGTCTCAAATTTGTCTCGAATGCGCGCATTCGTTGGCGGTTGTGTTTTGTCCATACGTCTCATTTGCCTTTGAACTTCAACAACATTCTCAGTTTTTCAATACCGCTTCAAAATTGCTTTCTGCTGTTCAAAGATAATCTTGGCTCGATTTTGTTGTATCAACTGTAGCACAACGTAGTGTAGTCACATCTGTTTACAGAATATCATACGGTAATCTTGGCTTCATTTGTTTATTGTTGATTTGTCTGTCACGTAACAACGCTATAACAATGTTTGTGAGTCATTTCTGTTTACAGAACATCACATCACACATTACTGTTGTTTTTCGGTCCAACTTTGAAATATATTAAATAGATGTCTACTGTGAAAGTGTGTATAAATTTTTTCGCACCCTGGGTATTTTTAATTTTGTTTATTGTTAAGTTTCGTAAGGGTTTAATTTTAAAATCTACTTTCTGAGCAACTTGTTGATATTAGGACAATGTGTGATGTGTTCATTCTGTTCCTTAAACTCCAATACCTACTGTGGCGGTTTTCTGTTCTTGCAAAAAGAATCCTTTGGAGATAGTAAATCAATGACATTTCCATTTAGACGACAGAACTTGGTGCACAACGTCCGTTTGCTTATGGGTAGGTCAGCACAACTCTAAAGTCAACGTGCCTCGTTACTCCTAACCAAATTCACCGCTATCGAATTAAAGTGCCATAATCATGGTTTAGTCTCGGTTGAGATCCTGGGGCAACGAAAAGCAGCTCCCATTCTACCCAAACGGTTTAAAACCATTTGACAACGCAATGTTTATTGTGGCCACGTATACATAGCGCCACCCTTCCCTCCCCCACAATGCACATAGTAGTGCATATTCCCGGCGGGAATACAATTAGGGATCGGGATGAATGGGGGAAGAGCTTGGGGGATGCAGAACATTGTTAGAGTTACTCCCCACAAATAATAACGAGTCCACACCAAAGTTGAGCTTGTATCTCGAGGATAATTCAGTTTCCACTCCCTGCCCCAATTCAAATCCCTCTCGACTCCCACCCGCACACTCTTCTTCGTGCAGTTAGAGGAGGGTGTCGACGGAAACGACCCTAAAATATGAAACTCTTTCATTCTCACCCCTTGTACATTTCTTTCTGTTACGGTTGCAAGTGCAGATAATCTCACCAGAGTTAGCGCGAAGTTAAATGAAACAATATCCAAGAGACACCTTATACCTTCAAGTTGCCTCGTTTTGGACAAAGGAAGATGATATGGATAATGCAGCTTGATAAAGCAAAATATATTGAAAGATATTTCGTGGGTAAACATCTACGCGTGTTCTATGAACAAGGGAAAGACTTTAAATTACAGAACTTTTATAAGTACCTTAATTTTCGACATAACCACCTTGCTTAGTAACAGCACAAGCCTATTTAAAAAAAAAATTCTATGGCCTTTAACTAACTTTGCGCTGCTTTTATTATCTTGTTGTCATTTGCAAACTTCTCAAAGATTGTTCAATGTTTCAAAGAATGAAACAAAAGACGCTAAATCCCAGCATTTCGGTCGTATCGCAACTTCAAATTGCTCACCAACATGTAACTGCATTGAGGACTAGTTTCATTGATATTCGAAAAGATCGTCTTGTGAAATGCTGTGTCTTGACTTTTTACTTGACCGTAGACTGCCGGTGCTTTCCTGGTTCATAATGTTGCACGCAGAACTCGTCTCCTGTCATATTAGATTGGGAAAAATGTGTTCTTTACTATCATGACGGTCCAAATACTGCTGACAAATCGCCTACTGCGAACACTTGTGATCGCCGGACAGTTGTCTTGGGGCCATAATATTGTACACACAGCGTGAATCGTCTGTAATCACGGTTTCTGCCTCTCTCTCAGCTGCGTACAGTGGCCTCTCACTCAGGTGTTCTTCATTGTCTTCCGTTTCTAAGTATTTCCACCCATTCACACTCCCTCCCTTGATTCAAACAACGGCCAAGCATTTATTCTGCTATAGCACCTCTGACCCAAAAAGATTACGTTTGTGTTGCTCTTCCGCAGTACAATTCGATAGTGAAGAGGACATGCATTGATCGCGTATTGCTATGCGGCCTATTTTGCGTCCGTAAATAATATTATTCGTGCTGCATGTGCCTCCATGAACTTTAGAGTAAAATTCCTGTTATTTAATGATCTTCACATGGAAAGTACAATTAACTACACAGAGCTAAAGGTAAAAATGCTTTTTGCATGTCAAATCGTAAAAATATAATTAAGATGCATATTTCAGAGATGCAAATAAAGCATTTCTTTGAGACAAGTGTATTAGAATTTTAATATTATATCATTAGTATTTTTATAACAAATAAGCTATGTTCGTTTTCATATCAGTCTTTATTCAATTCCACAGCTCGATTTTCTACAGTTGAGTAATACGAGTTTTTCTTATTTAATCTTAAAACTCCATTGTAGAGATTGTAAGCGTTATAACGAATCACATGTTTTTTTTTTTTTATCTTGCATAAGTCGGTCCTGGTGATACAGTGGTAACCATACTTGCTTGCTAAACCAAAGATCGCGGGTTCGATTGAGGCCAAGACCGATGGATTTTTTCGGGCGTAAAAATCCTAAAGCCGTGGGTCCCGTGCCGTACATTTACGGCACGATAAAGAATCTCGAGTTTGAAAAAAGAGGCCTCTGAGCAAAATATGTCGGCTGTTTCACGCCCTGTTTTGAATGAAACACTAATGACCTGAGATGTTAAAAAGCGTCTGTAAATAAACCAAATAATATATATTGTATAAAACTTAAATACCCTCTAGACTCATTTCTGAGCACTACATTTAAACCATGGTTAGTTACAGTGAGGCACATGTAAAGGCATCCATTTGCAAGTCGGCCGCTTAACGTAATATTTCACATTTTTAAAACTTGGGTTTTACAAATGAAATACATAATTTCCCAAACGCCTTAACGTGGCCATGCCTCAACTGGTGGTCGTGGATTCCATTACTGTTAGGAATATAATGTTTTTATGGGGATTTTCCGGAGTGCTCCTTCGTCATATCCACTGGATGGATTTTAAGTACATTTGCATGACTATTAACACATTCCACATTTCACACAGGAACGCTGTGGAATTCAAAAAGGGACGCTGGACACTTGCAAAAATAAAGCCACTGTACTTCTATACATGGATGACTACAAAGCAAATATACAGCAGAATGCAAAGCAGAGTAATCTATGGTCTATTACTATCGAGTTATCCATTGCATGCCCTTTAAACCGCTTTACCATTGATGCAACGCTATAAAGCAGTGCATTTCTTTACTCATTTGACAAATAGCATGGATACATAGGAAATTTCGCATCGAGTTACCAGATCTGTAAAACAACACAAAAGTCATTTGCATGTTTTTATCTCATTGTCATTGCAGATACGTCGTTCTGTACTTTGGCCGCTCTCAGCAGTCATAGAACACGTACATCCTGTTGGCATAATTTGCTACTAACTCCGGCGTAATGAGTCACATATGCGCATGAAATTACCTTCTATGCTTATTTAATTATGCATAGCAATACACAAAATTAAACTAATGGAAATATCTCTAGTTAATCGCATTTTTCTTCCGAGTGCATGCTGGGAAAGCTTCGTGTCAAATAACCATAAGTTGCTACAGCTGATGACGGGAACCTTTCATGCAGAACATAAACAACGCTATATCTGCCGTTACTCTGCTCGAGGTGATGCCAGAGAGACGGCAAAAAATCGCATTTTTATCTATTAGCTGTCTTGACAATACGCTGGCAGTTTATGAAAGAGAAGTGAGTTATAGTATATTGATATTATATTAATGCTACGCCAAATGTTAAATACTACTGCAGCAAATATACACAAAATGTTTTAAATGTATGCCAGAAATAAATTAGCATTTAGGAGCCAAAAAATTAAAAATATGACAAAGGTTCCAGTATTCAGCGTCTTCTCACGTTTTTTCTTTTGTAATTTAGGAACGCTGCAAACAAAGCTCTGATTAAGCCAGGAATTAGCATAAAATATAATAACAATAAGAGGTTATTTTCACTTTTGCCACAATAATAATCGAAAAAGAATGACTAAATTACAGGCAATTTAAGGGAAATCTACAAATATTTATACATGTGTTTTTTAAACACTCTGTATATAAATACTTTACGGAGGATTTTTTTTTTTTTTTTTTTTTTTTGCGAAAAGATATTAATTGTATACTGAATGAATAAATATCGAAATAAATAGTGACTGAAAAACTTGTACTATTCAATTTCACATGAAGATGATATGTATCTTACACAAGGTGTTCAAAAACTGTTACAAAGTATTTACAATAAAGCATGCCTCACATTGTTACACTTATACTTATGTTTTATTTAGATAGAATATTTTAAGTCCTTGCGTTGCCAATGAGACATAGTAAAAAAGCAGTATCACAGACTTGATGTTGAAATTTTAGCTCTACCAAAAATTGTCTTGTATTTATACTTTCCTCTCGATAAAAGCTATCTATTACATACGGGATAATAGTTGCAGTATCAAGGAAATGCCATACCAAGATAAGAAGACCACCCCACAACCATTTTCCATAGTCCTATTAACTCAGACTCATGATATGCAGAAGGGCTATTAGCCACGTGCGGTGGGCTATAAAGCAATATCAGCGATCGCTTCTCACGTGGTAATATTATAGGTCATTATAGTTCATTCTTCCGTTCAAAGCATTAGATCAACAATGGAATATGATGCATAATATATTTACTGTGTTATTTTTATTACTACCTTCCCTGCAATGTTGAGTCGAGTTTTTCTCCTTTACGATGTCTTCCCATCATATAAACATTTTCTACAAATGTACTATAAACTTCTAAAATCTATACAACAACAATAATAACAATAATAATAACCTCATCTTGCTTCCTTACTGCCCTTTAATTCCCTTTTTTTCTCTTCCTCCCTTCTGCTATTCTTAGCCTTACACGGAAAAAGCTATTTTGTCTCAAAATTAATTTTTATTTATTCAACACAATCACATTTTACTCCATCGTACAAAAAATTATATATATTTGATCTTCCTTCTCTCATCCTCAATACTACTTCATTCTTTAGTCGATAAAAATTTCTCTTTTTTCAAATTTTTATTTTTATTTTTAGATTGATTGATAAATGAAGAACTAAAATGTCAAACCAAGTGTCATTTCCTAAATTTTACAGGATAAGCAAAAAACTACCCATCTCTGTTAATGTTTAACTTATTACATCCAAAATCATCATAAAGACATTTTCTTTTACAAAATTATTTTTATATAGCAAATCGTTGCCAAAATGCAATGGTCAGGAAGATAATAATAATAATAATAATAATAATAATAATAATAATGTTAATAACGTTTTATATGCCACATGATAGAAGAGTCGATTACAGGTGCCATTCAAAACTTTTTTTACATTTTATTTCAGTTTTTGGAGGGAAATAATTACAAAAATAACATCAATCATTTAACGAAAATATATTTTATTATTAAGCACAAACTATGTTATTAAGGGCAAAAATAGAAAAAGTTATTATAAAACATGTCCAATAAAACTAATCTTCATATTTTCACCTCACAAGTGACAGGAAGACTTTAATTTTCCATTCTTAGGTTAAAATTGATGTCTCATAAAACTCTCTGTACTCTTCAAGAAGGAACGACAACTTGGACGAGAGATATTTCTTTTTTTCAATCAATAAACTGCATTGATCTTTCAGAAGAAGTACAGGTTGCTGTATATCAACCACTGATTTTCCTCTCTTTAAAACTTCAAAAACTTTCCTCCCTTCAAATAGTGAGCAAGTTTTTATAATAGCTATTTGAGATGGATGAGATCGAGATACTGTAAGTACTGTGCATTTTGAAATATTGTGTTTATTTAATATTAACAGTGAATCAGCAACATTCTTCAAATCAAAGAAATCACTCGACTCCATTTTAACTACATGAAAAGGGTTTATAGCTTTAGCTTAATTTACAATCATATGTAAATGTTGGAGAATGGACGCCTTAATTACCCGTCTTCTTTCTCTATAATAGGCAAATTTCTATCGCAACTCAAAAGGTATCATCACTTACTAAATATTTCTGTCATATAAATATATTTCCTTAAAAAACTAATTTATCACAGTATGTTACATAGAACCCAAATGGCATTTAGAACTGTGCTATCTATTAACGAACATTTGAACTATTTAGGTACTTAGAACACGACTAGAAATATACATCCTCGCACATAGAACGTGCTTTTGAAATAAAACGAATAAATTTTAAAATGGCACTTAGAACGTTTGACATATGCGCTATTCAATTTTAGGGGAGTAAATCTGTAGAGAATGGCGATGATCAATGAATTCAATAAAACTTTCTGCAACGCAGTCGGAAACTTTAAGCGTGTGGATTGTCTTGCAACAAAAAGTATATCTTTGGAAAATTTACCCGATTTTTTTATCCCAAAGCTTTGTAAGTAATTCTAAAAAAAAAAAAAAAAAAAAAAAAAAAAACCACTTCCGATACATTGGCGTATACTTTGATTTAAGTATGTATCATATTATTAACATGAATTTTATGTGGGTAGTAGAAACACAGTGCTATTTTGATTGTTTTTGATGATAGGCGGCAGTGCGACTAGAAAATTGTGACTGTCTTGTTTCTTGTCTGCGATCAAGCATTTAAATGTGCATTGAGCAAATATTTTTCTCATACCCAACTACTGTGAAAGATACTCTCATAGGAAAATGTGCGAATCATTATGTTGTATTGCGGTAAGCAATGTATAACATGACAAACACTCTCCAAACAGAGAGGATAGTAAACCTCCAAGAGCGGCCGAAGTCGTTAAAGCATCTCATGAGAGGAAGATCTGGGGTTTTGGATTCCGCCAGGACTGTTTTCCTCAGTCCTTACAAATAGCAAATGCCTGGGAGGAACCCTAAACTTAGATTCTTGAACACTTTCTTTAAAATATAATTCTTTTTCCCAATTTATCATTTCATCTCATGTATCATCAACGCCCACCTCAGCAGCAAAAAGTGGGCGTTAAACACTATTAGCATCCAGTGTCGTCATTTGAGGACAATTGGATTTGTGTTATTTAGAACAATGTATACTATTACAAACAATGAACATTTAATACGGTAGATTATTTCACTATAACAACTAGTTCATTTATTTAGTTGTTCAATGTGGAATTTTTTTTTGAGACTGCTAAATATTTATATTTTGTGCTTCTGTTGTTGAATTGTAATGTTTTGTTATAGTATACTGAAATACTGTAATAAAATTTAGTATGCAACAGGTTTAAATATTTTATCGTAGTCTTTGTTTCAGAACTTTAAAATCAGGTTTTTCCTCTGGGCGTTACGGTGAAAATGTTATCTGTTTTCGAATTAATGACTAGCCAAGTTTTTAAAAATATTGAAAGCCAATAGAGTTCTTTTTCCTGAAGATATAGAAAGAGGTATAATAGCCCTGTCTCCTGAGGTAGACGAGCTAACCAAAAAAGAAAATGTTTAAAATATTGAAGATGACATAATAAAAAAATAGTGCTAGTACATCAAAAATTTCACAAGATCAAGAAGAAATTTCTCAAGTTCCTGCTAAAAGGATTCGAAAAGAAGAAATTCACTAATGTGATGAAACTGCTAAGTTTTCGTCCTGATATAGGGCAAAGGCCTAATCAGAAGAAATAAAACAAAATTTGAATGGACTTAATCTTGTGTTAGCTTTTGAAAATTTATTTTATAAAGATGATGTAAATTTAATAGTAGAAGACACTGAAAAATATGCTAGGGAATATAAAAATAAAATAAACTTTCTAGTCCATTCTAAAAAAATACGTGTTCTTATTTCAGTCTTGATTTCTATGCATACCATAGGTTATGCAATGAAAGAAGTAATTGTTCTGAAGATAAGTCTTTGAATGCAAACAGTACCCTGTGAGTCGTAAAGGTACCTGGAGCTGAAATCAGTACTGCATTTCAACGATAACAGAAGGGCCAATGAAAATAAACAAGATAAAGAATTCAAAATAAAAGGCATTAGCTAAAGCTGTAGTGCGAAATTACCACATATAGAGTATTTTTAAGGAAAACCTATTGGTAGACGAAATGATTGTCAATGGAACCTGACGATTTTCAACTTACATTAAGTTTGGAAAATGTGAAATATTAATGCGCACGCGCAATGTTTGCCATTTTTCTAAAAATGGCGCTATGTAATGCTGAACATCGTGTTTTTGTAGTGGAAACATTCTTTTTTTAAATGGGGATTTAGTTGTCATTTCACAAAAATTATTTCGTCGACATTTCAATGCTCCACGTCATGAACACTATGGAGTTATGGATATAAAAATTCCGAGCAACTGCTTCTGCAAAAAAAAAAAAAAAAAAAAAAAAATCACCTGGTCTTGCACACTGTGAGAAAACCACAAAATATCAAAAGATTCAGAGAGGCATTAGTAAGAAGCCCTGGTCGTTCAACCAGAAAACATCTGCTTCCTTACGTTTATCACGTGCTAGTTTGAGAAGAATTCTGCTTAAAGATTAAAATTTTCATCCTTACAAGCTGGTTGAGGTTCAAGAGTTAAATGGTCGTGATGAAGCAAATGGAATAACATTCTATGAAAACTTTCTCATCATCTTTACTGATAACATATTCCTGTTAATGAGTGATGAAGCATACTTTCATTTAAATAGTACAGTGAACAAACAAAATGTTAAACATTGGTCTGATTCAAATGCACACCGGCTGCATATTATCTATAGTCCTCATGCAAGTCTTGATTAGCGATGATAGTTTTGGAATCACAAGTATTTTTTTCTTTGGAGAGAATGATAAAGCTGTCACGATCGATACAAAGAGATGTTAGGGTCACCCATTGCAATGGTTAAAGGAACATTTCCAAGCCATGTGCTTCCAGCAGAGGAGACATTCCGTGGTTTGCAGTTCTTGCAACCTATCAGTACGTGAAGGTGTTACCTCAAGTCTAAAGTGTACATTAAGAAACCAAGGGACATTAATGGACTCAAAGAGAAAGAGAAAATCACAGTCATACTGAACAATATGGTGCAATCAGCGATACAGAATGTGCATGATAGATTGCAACAATGTGTCTTAATTGATGGAGTGCCATTTAAGAGGTGTTGTATGTAGAAATTGGGGTCATGTTCTCAAATTGCATTAAATATTCTATTGTAATATAACAGTGTTCAATATTTAATGTGTGTCTTATATTATTGATTTTGTATGCTATAATCATCAGGTTCCCTGTACTATGGACATCATCCCTTAAAACAGTTTTATTAGAATGAAGCCGTTTAGATTCGGTTACAAGCTCTTGGCTTTGTGTGGTAATGACGAATATTGTTATACTTTTTACTCTATTGTGGGAAAGGTTAAATTGTTGAGGATTATATAAATTTATCTCTGTGTTCTAGGATAGTTTTACAAATGTTAAAAATCCAACAAGTTACAGAGTGTTCTTTGGAATGTTCTTTGACAATTATTTTGCAAGTCATGAACTGCTTGCTCGTTTGAAAGAAAAAGAATTTCATGAAAGTGAAACCATATGAGAAAACAGAGTGAATAAATATCCTATACCACCAGATAATATTATGAAGAAGAAGGAAAGGAAATATTTTGAATGTAGATTTAACAAAAATAACAGCCCCTTCCAGTAAACACATATAAGAACTTCACTGAAAGAGTTGATCTCGATGACTTGCTGCTTGAGAAAAACACTATAGCTATGTTTGGAAAAAATTATATTGGTGTCTCTTTAATAGGATGAACTATATGACAGTTGTCAATGCACGTTTAGCCTTCAACAGACGCAACTAGGAGGCCTATTGTTAGTAGGGGATAATTCAAGAAAGGTTTTTTAAAAAAAATAGCAAGAGTATGACCAACAAATGCGCCATCATCTCACACTTCCAGTATTACAGGTATAAGTTATGACTAGAAGTCCCATCTAATTCAGTTTGAGAGCTGTATAGGAAAGCCTACAACATGCTTTATAAGGTGCAATGGGACGTTTTGTCTTGAATGCTTTCCTAAACGTCATAAAAAGATTAAACATCTACTTGATAATTTTTCTGGAAAACTGAATTTTTCATATGTGCAGAAATTGTCAGTTAATTTAATGAATGATTAATTATATTTATTATATAAATAATAATCTTGATATACTGCAATGTTTTCTTGCTCTCATTTCTATACCTGGACTGCTAAAAACTTCACAAGTGACGGCTATATAACCAAAATTCCTTCATAACAATGCATTTTGAGTTAACTACAAAACTAATTAGCAATAATGAATGGAGTTTGTCAATTTAATTGAGCACTAACAGGTTAAAACAAGAAAGAGAGGGAGGATCATGTTTTTAATGATCATATGTTCCACTAACACATCGTTAAGGAGCTATGCATCCAAACCGTCAGACCTCCGGTAAGTCGTTTTTCAAAAATAATATTGAATTTTCCATGCATTTTCTGAAAATTAGCAAATATTGTCTTTCTATAATTAAATGTATTCAAACACTCAATTCCACACTGTGGTCAATTGGGGTGTCATAGCACGTCAGTACTGAAGTGCGATGGGACTGCATAATGGTGGAACCACATCTTAGGTGCAGGTGATAACGATGAATAGGCGAATTGAATGCGTAACATACAGACCAAAAGCAAACCACTGCAGTAATATAACAGGATGAATAAAAAACAAAACTTATGGCGCACAGTTCATCATGTATCTAAAAGCAATGTCGGCCCTGGTGGTGTAGTGATTACCATGCTTGCCTCCTAAACCCAAGATCGCGGGTTCGAGCCCCGCCAGGACCGATGGATTTTTTTCGGGGCGTAAAAATCCTAAGTATGGCTTCCTTCGGAAGGGAAGTAAAGCCGTGGGTCCCGTGTCGTACATTTACGGCACGATAAAGAACCTCAAGCCTGAAAGAGAGGCCTCTGAGCAAAATTTGTCGGCCGTTTCACACCCTGAATTGAATGGGACGCTGATGACCTGAGATGTTAAAGAGCGTCCATAAATAAATCAATCAATAAATCTAAAATTAATTTATAACTCACGAGGGAAGTGTCAAAAAAAAAAAACAAACAAACAAAAAAGGAGATCCTATCTGTGTGACATATCATTCCACGAAGTTTAGCGTTGAGTTCTTACACATTTTATAATTATATGTTCAAGGGCTCATAGCATGTTAGGTAACCTCAAGGCTACCGTGGCCAGGTCAACAAACTTGAAAGACATCCCCAGCAGCTGCTAGGTCTCTTTAGTATGGATACCCGGGCATATTGGTATTAACGGAAATGAGATAACAAATTCCTTCGCCAAGAAATGCTTAGGAGATAAATTTGTTTGATCTAAGCCTGTGCTGAAGAGAACCTATGGGCGACAATTTACAGGCTGGAATAGTATCCACCGTCGGTTTCGTCAAGCTAGGGCATTAATAAAATACCTAGGATAGACCAACGGCAGACATCTTATCTCTTAATAGGAATAAGGAACTGGTCCTCTTCACTGGGCAAAACACGCTCAACAGCTACGGAAATCTTTTGGGGTATTGAAGATTCTAAATGCAGAGGAAGCTTCGATAAAGTGCAGTTATATATCAGTCTCACTTCCTAAATCAGGTATAAAAGAGAAAATTGTGCAATTGTAATTTTTCTTCGGCTAAACAGACACTATGTCGGGACAAACGCTGTAACTGACAGGATTATTTCGGGCATCGCAACGTTTCTGATTTATGTTTTCCTTTACATACTGAAACCCGCAACGTTCAAAAATTTCGCCAATTACGTTCACGCTAACCTCTATTAAAACTGTGTGATTTTTTTTGTTCTGCACCGAAGCAGAAAGGATAAGAAAAGTTTTGAATAAATCTTTGCACGTAGTACATGATGAACTAATTCATTGTAAAGTAGCTTTAAAAACGTTTTGTTCTAGACACAACTGTCTAACAATCCCCGCGAATGAATGCACACTATCGTAAGATAGACAAGTAACAACAGATTCGCCGAGCAACTAAGGGCATGACCAAGATTAGAAGGGATTTAAATTACGTACGCCAGCACCTGTGGTGCCTCTAGTGGTCGAGACGCAAAACACCGCATGAGAAAACAAAAGTTTACAACAAAACCCTATAAAATGGAAAGCAGTTACTTTCTGGAGCATAAAGTTTAAGACAAACTGAATAACGACATTACAGTACGCAAAAATGGAACCACGCTGAAAATGCATTGTCTGTTCCGAAATTATCCAGCATTTATAATGGTCTTAGGCATGAATTCATTTGACAGCCAGTCACAGGGATTTCGTGCACATCTGTCAAGTACTTTATACAAGTACTTAAGGTTATACATTTATATCTGTCAGTCCCCATAGAGCCCAGATTTGCTTCTCTGAGATATCTGACATTTTGCCGTTGGGACGAGATTAAACAGTATGAATGAATGAACAGTGTTTAACGCCCGTTTTTACTACAGAGGTACCACAGGCGGTGGACACTGGTGATGAATGAAATGAAATGACATATTGGGAAAGGATTTTATGGAAGGAATCGTTCCAGGCCTAAGTTTAGGGTATCTCCCCGGCATGTGCCATTTATGAGGACTGAGGAAAACCTGGAAAAAACCTCAGTCAGGAAGGACGGTCCTGGCGGTATTCGAACCCAGACCTCCCTCTCACGAGTCTGAGACTTAACGACCTCAGCCACCCGTGGCGGTATTAAACAGAATGCGACCAGGAGATAGAGAACACTGTAATGTTAATTTTCAACGTATAAGGGACACTGGGAAAAGCCTATGAGCAACCAAACCATTTTTTTTACATTTTATTAAATTATTTGACACTTCCTTAAAAGTACAAAAGTGATATTCAAATATTCAGCAGTTTAATATAAATAGCAGCATTATCATTAATATATCAGTTCATTCTAAAATTACATTAAATGTTAATAAAGGAAATGCATTTTAGCGCAACAAAAGAGGGTAATAGGTATACAAATATTGTATTGTCTAAATTTTATATTATATATTCACATTCATACGTAGATAAGAACAATAAAACTCATAATAAATGTCGGAGATACAAATTTCTTAAAAAGAAAGGTTAAAACATATTAAATAAAATAATGCACGCCTGTGGTGCATCAGTAGAAAAAACGGGCGTTAAACACCATTTAAAAAAAAAACATAAAAGTTATTAACTTGTATTAATTGCCTGACACAGTTGCAGAAACATATGCAACTTCTTTGTAGTTTCATGTTCACGGTATTTCTAATTTAATTATTAATAAAATGTACATGTTTTAGTGAAAATGACAAATTCAAGTAAGAAAAATTATAAAAATACAAATTGTTAAGACATAATTTATGAGTGTAAACATTACTCCGTACTATAAAAGGCATATCCCTACGAGTATAAAATCTGGAGTACGATTTCTAAAGTTTTTGCTAACGTTATTTGTACAAGATCGTTTACATGGACCTCTCGACCGTACGTGCTATTCCTTGCACAGACACATAGAGAAAAAAATTCACTTCAAATTAAATACATTTACAGTTGTTAACATAAGCACGAGCACTTAAATATGCGCGCGCGCGCGCACACACACACACACACACACACACACACACACACATATATATATATATATATATATATATATATATATATATAAAGAGCCTGTCTACTACAGCAAAGCGCTATTAATTCCACGCATTTTGTATAAAAAGAATGAAGCTTTGGCCAGTTGTCTTCCTTTGCAAACAGATCCAAACATACTAACCTATCCCTATTGGACACAGTACAGCTACAAGCGCAGTCAACCTCGGCCAAGATATATGAGCTGATATTTTTTCACAGAAGAAAGCAAATGGTAATCAAAAGAGCAAAGTCTCTGCAGTTTAACTCAGCAAAATCAAAGATTTTTTGCTAGCAATGCGATTGGTGTTTGCTATTGGAATGCCGTCAATTTTATTTCATATTACGAAATATGTGGTATATCATTACCACACATAGAACCCATTAAATTACTTGTATTTATATCATGGTTTGGAAAATGTTGCATTTCTGTTTAGTAATGGAGTAGCAGTACTATTAATAATGGACATTTTATTTGTACTACTTTTATAATACAATCGTCACATAGGCCTTACAGCCGTACATACTAATGTCTTGTTATAACAATCAAAATGGTCATACACATACATACAAATCTACTTGCATACATACAAATATACAATCACTTCGATCTAATTACATTTTCTATGAATAATTTTATATACAAATACGTAAACAAGAAAGGCACCCATGCTCTTGAGCCTCCCTTCCATTTACGCACACCCTCTTTCCAACTTCTTCCTCTTCATTATAGTCATTAACATTCTTTGTCGGGTCTTCTCTAGAAATATTCCCAAATTGTGTGCACCAACACTTCCCGGCAAATGTTCAAACTTCTATTGGCATTCAAAATTTACTGAGATAAATGCTCATTTCTTAAAATCTCCGTTTCCCTGCATTCTGCCAAAATATGCCTACAGGTATCGCTTTCTCCGCACAATGGGCAAATTCTTTCTCTGAGAGCATTAACTGTTTCCTTTCCTTTCCAAAGTCCTAATGCGAGACCACTTCTTTCTTCTCGGTATAATGACAATGAAAATTCCCCCTAATAGATATTTTATACGTCATTATAAACAGGAGTAGCTAAAGACCGCATATATAACGAGCTAAGGCTCATTACCTTCTCTTTTAAGAATAAACATTTACAACGCTCTTTGCTGAACAGTATGCCAGTATCCGTAAAGTTTTCTTTAGTATTGCGAATATCTGAACAATGCCCAATTTATGTATTCAGAAGTAAAATTCCATATTTCATTACATTGGGAAAAAGCTCGCAAGTATGCTACTCCAATATATTTCAGAAACAAAAGGTAGTAAACTTCTGTGAAAACAGTTCATTCTTGACAAATTTGGCACAAAACCATCAATATGCGGCCTTTCGATCAGTCTCCCGTCTGCCGCAATACCAATAAGTTTGACAAATTTATTTTGAAAAACTTTATTTTTAATTAGAAAATATAAGCTAATATTGAACCGCTTTTAGCGACATTTACTTTGAAAGTTCAGGTCTATTTCTTTTTTATTTATTTTCTACGGCTGTGTCCGCTAAGTAATCGGAGTTTGTATATACTAGTAATCGTGCGATTCCTAGTAAGAAAGGAGTTAAAGTTCCGCCAAAGCAGTGAACTGAGCTTGCTCAGTCGTGTTTATCGTGCCAATTATTTCACTTGCATTTCTGTAAGAAGTGCGATTTAGACCTTCTACTATGTATTTATGTACTGTCGAGTATGCCTAGAATGAGATGCACTCTTAAACAAATTATATTATTTATAATTTTATGAGCAAAATAAATCCCCCATGTACCTACTACAGGAGAGAATTTTGTTACTAAAAGAGTGGGGTTCGATTCCCACCGGGGCCGTCCTCCCTGACTGAGGTTTTTTCCAGATTTTCCTCAGTCTTCATAAATGGCAAATGCCGGGGAGGTATCCTAAACTTAGACCTGAAACGTTTCCTTCCTTACAAATATCCTTTCCCAATATATCATTTCACCGCATGTATCATCAGTGCCACCACCTGTCGTGCCTCAGTAGTGAAAAGGGCGTTAAACACTGTTTAAAAAAACCGTATAGTAAATTTCCATGATTAACTCTATCGGGAAGTGCACTTTTAATATTGGTAAACAAATTTCGAACCCAAGACGTTTTCATCGACGAGAAATCGAGACCAAAATACCCGTTTTAACAGAGCAAAATAGGCTGTTTATTAACACGGATAGCCCAACAAGTTGGTGTACCTGTCGGCAGTTTGCATAAAGCGTTTCATCTGAAATAAAACCCGTGGAAACGCCGAAACAAAATTCCGGAAGGCAGTTTACAATATTCGCAAGAAGATTTGCGACGAGCGTCTCAAAATTTAAACGAATTCAGGTATGTCTCACAACGGAAGTCAGAAAATTTGACTATCTAGTATAGTAGTGAGTACAATATTCATTACATTTGATAAATTTATTTATGGACGCTCTTTAACATCTCAGGTCATCAGCGTCCCATTCAACTCAGGGCGTGAAACGGCCGACAAATTTTGCTCAGAACATTTATTTGTGTAATTTTTGAGGTAGGTCAGATAGTTGCAAATAAAATTTAGAAGCAATGAAGTCTTTTGAAGCCTTTCATGTAAAACGTCAAAAAATATGAAAAATTTGTCCATAATTTCTTAATTCATAGGATGTTATTCGATGGAAACAAGTCAGTTCAATTACACATATTAACTTATCACTATCATAGCGCTAATTTTCTATTATACACACATAGTTAACTGTGTTGCTGAATCATTCAAGCACTTCCCTTTTTCAAAGTTAATTCCCTTATTGCCAGTCGGCGTTAATGGACCAATTTTCTCGTTTACTTGTCGGTTTCTTCTTCTGACATCACATTGTGACAAAGTCTGTAAAAGATACGTTTTACTTAATGTACAAACCTAGTACGCGAGCATCGAGAGTGTCATTTACAGCTAAGAAATACGAATTTTAATTCGATTCTGTGGCCTGCGAATTTAACTCTTTCGCGCTCTATTGCTTTCTATCCCTATGGTAGAAACGCAGAAAAAGTTTTGTTCCTTACATTTCAGCGCTGTTAACAAATTTCGCGCATGTGCACTTGTACGTAATGGCTTGCATCTTTGTACTTTTGCTGAATTGTTCGCATAAAAGAATAGTATACTTTTAGGGTGAATGGGCTTAAGGCAATGAAATCGTCCACATCGTATTCTAAATCAGTGTTCTTGGTGTTATTTCTGGGCATTTTTTGTTTATACCTTTTCTTGCTCATATTGTTGGCTCTTTCAGTAGAATATTTACTCAGTTTTTACAACAATGTAAAGAAAAAATACTCATTTCTTTCTTTTTTCACTCTTTCTTGCTTTCTTTCTTTCTGTGACAGATTAATGTTAGTTAATTGCAAGAGTATGTTGCAACATATTGCATTTTATTTTTATCAAAAGCAGGGCATTATCGCAGCAATCAAGAAGAGTATTTTAAACTGTTTACCCCACAATAACATTTTCTATAATCTATATGAATTAATCTATTAGGCTTCTTTGCATCCTGTATAAATTTTACAATGTTTGTTTAAATTATTCTATTTAAATACCAAACATTTAAATGTTTTGACTTCGCATTTTTTAACATCCAGTCTTTAAATTTTATATTGCATTTTACTAAAATTTATATGCTGACATAGGAAAATATTAATGTTGAGTGTAATTATAAAGTTTTACATTTCCTAATTTCTTCCTAAGACACTTAATATCCATAAAAATAACCAAACAGAATCATGTAAGCTTTGGTTAACTCTTACATCAAATATCATCATAGGCCTCAACAAATTTTTGCAGCTCTTGTTACGTAAATCAAGGCTATTTTGAAATTTCGTTATTTAAAATAGATTCTCCATTACTTAAAGGCACAGACCTCATTATCCATTGTTGATTTTCTGTCTTGCATGAAAAAATTCACATTTACTTATTTCTAGGCGAGGTTTAAGAACATAAAACTGTTAAGTGTTACTCACGTAGCATATGCACTATATTTAATCAATAGCTCAGCGTCTGAAGAAAAATTTAAGACTGAAAAAAAAATTATTATTCAAAAAATATGCAATGGTCATAATAAAGCATATGGAAATATAATTAAACTGGCATAAAACTACACCTTTGGTTCCCCTTTTGTTCACGGCAGTAAGTTGTATATTTTATGTTGAGTCAAAGACTTTTCGAATCACCATCTCATGATGGCAATATCAGAGGAGCGAGAGGAAAATGTTTACAGCACCTTGGGATCCCACAAGCGTAATTTCCTTCACAATCCTCTTAAGATATTCCGTTAGTTGACAAAAGACCATTCTCGAGTCCTTATATAACACGTAGACTAAGTGAAAGCGTATATACTATGTAGAAACATAACGGTATCTTGTCGCAAAAACACATATCTGACATTACCAGAAATTCAGATTAGCTGTCAGCTTCTAATATGATTTGTCTGATTTGAACACACTTCTAACATTTTCTGTTTAAATGCTAACCAGAAGTACTATAAAAAGTCTCATTATACAACTTCCAAAAACCAATTCTCCCAAATAGAAGTATAAAAAACTGCTCGTTTCTTTAATTGAAAAAATCTGTTCCGGAAAACATTGTTTAAACAGCTGCCTTAGACATGTTTTTCTATACATATTCATAACAAATTTGAAGGTCTAATACATGAATTGTTGGTAGTGTTAAACGGTCCTTACGGCCCACCCTTACTGAAATATAAATATAGTATAATATGTATGTTGCAAACCAGTTTATTATAATATTTCATGTGTTATAATTAGTAATGTAGGCATCGCATATGCATAATACGGCATAATTGAGTTGAATACCAACAAAAGAGATAATTCTTTGGTGTTTTTCGGTTACGGAGGCTTGGAAAGCAAACAAAGTCATAAAATTCTATTCAATGGGAAGAAACCTGAGGGTTGTGTGTGAAGCCCCCTTTTAAAAAGGGCTGCCGTTGTAGGGTTAATAAACAGCAGAACTTTTAAATCCTTTGGGGGCTTTGAACCAAGCAGGATTTGTGCAGTTAACCTTTAAACTAACAAATGTTTAAAACTAAAATGTTTTAAACTTTCAAAAAATAGCGATTTGTGCGTGTGGTAGGTGAATTTAAACCAGTCGATGGAAAATGTATGTTTGAACTTTTAAAAACAGGCTCAAAGATTGCGTGTGCCTATGTGACTCCGTGGCTTCGTTAAGTCAACGATTACTTGATTTGAATTTAATACATAAGGAAGCGTTTGCTCTGCGGGGGTAAGCCTTTCGCAGTCCGCAGTTATGAGATCTACACGAAGCAAAATATATGCACTTCGCAGTACTCTTTATTAGTTCGGCGTTGCTGAGACGCGCAGTTCACAGAATCAGCTCAGAAGCAGATAAGTTCTACTTCGAACTTGAGGCAGTTTTTCAGTTAATACTCAGCTGAGAAGCAGTCATCAGTTACGCAGTTCCGATACATCAGTTATACAGTTTTAAGTTTCATGCTCTGCGGCACTCATCTGTAAGTTTCACATGGAGCAACTAAGTGTATATTCGGCGTAGCTAAGTCTTTGGGACCCGAAAGATTTTGAAAATAATAATAATATATATATATATATATATATATATATATATTATGTCACATCGCGTGCTTATTTATACTACTGAACTCCTTTCCCAGTTCTGCTGAGTACGAATCAACAAAATAACAGAATTCACCCTGAGAAATTGTTGTCATTGAAGCGAAAGCAACAAAACCGAAGCAATCATTCATCAATTTACCAAATCTCTTCAAAATTGGTCCCTAACTTGGGGCACTTAGCAAGAGCCTACTAAACCGCCTCATAATTGCCTCCCACCGTGAGGCCAAAAACAAACGCTCTTTAATTAGTCAGAATAATTAAAAGGCACTACCGAAATCTTAAATTTAACTCAATGTAAATTAAATTTGAACAATGAATTTGACAGACTACCAGAAGCTAAAGAACTCACAATTATCCATAGAGAGATGGAAAGGTAATGTCAGTGATAATGCGAAGCACATTAAAACATGAGGAAAAACTCAGAATTGAAAAATTAGGGTTACGGCCGGGATTTTTCAAGTATGATTCTTCCTTTCCAATTAACGTCAAACACATGGCTAGTGTAAAAGATCTCCATTTCTATGTGTGAGAGTAAAAAATTTTATCAGACCAGCGTCGCATAAGAAGTATTAACTATTCTGCCCTCAAAATTTATGATCGCATTATGTTAACGTAAACTAGGCAGTGACTGATGCACGGCCGTCGAAAGATAGCACGGATATCACACATTCGTATTTATAAAAACGCGATATTTAAAAAAAAATTAACTAGTTTAAAAATGCGTAATTATTCAAAGAAAATGCTGAAATGTATTCAGCCTTTGCTGCGAAATAGGTGACAGCGTGTAACAACATATTGATTAACCTTGTACTTTTTCTTCTGAAATGTTGACAGTTTTTTCTGGCATGTTGCTTTTTTCAGTTCACCAATTATTTAAAAATATATATATTTGAAAACATTGTCTTTTAATCTTCCTCGCGCAATGAGTTAAATCTGGGTCCGAGAAAGCCACAACTCCTTACAAATTACTCTCTCATCAAAGATGTCTGCATTCACATTCGTTTCTTTTGAAAGCATTTAGGAAAATATTGCTGCAAAATTAAGGCTATAGATCTGTCAACACTAATTATGTTTCCTGGTAGAAATGCATGCCACAGGCAAAGCTTAAAATAATGTAATGGATGTTTTATATGAGTGTTGGAATTTTTCTCCACCATTTCATAAGATTTTGTCCATGAAAGCCAAATCATGCCTTTTCATTTAAAAAAAATTGCCAAAACATTTCTCCTCGGTAGTACTTTTATAATATTATACGAGTAAGTTGCCAGTTGTTAATTTGTTTTATTTACGAACACCCTTTAACATCTCAGGTCATCAGTGTCCCATTCAATTCAGTGCGTGAAACGGTCGATAAATTTTGTTCAGGCTTGCTCTTCTTTTAGGCTTGAGGTTTTGTTACATGTCGTAAATATACCACACGGGACCCACAGCTTTACTTCCCTCCCAAAGGAAGCCATACTTAGGATTTTTACGCCCCGAAAAAATTCATCGATCTGACCGGGATTGAACCCGCAATCTTGGGTTTAGGAGGCAAGTATGGTTACCACTACACCATCAGAACCGACAAGCTGTCAGTAATTGTGTAGCGTGTTGTGTACCTCTGCCCCCCCTATTTTGTTTATTTAACTTTGAGAGGAAATTTTGAAGCAAACATTAACTTGAGTATTTTCTGTGTTAAAAAGTGACGTCTTTATTTGTTTTCCCGCATATTCGGCGCTGTTCTGTTACACTATTGTCTACATATTTGCTGCAGTTGTTTCCTTCCATGTTAACAATTACATCTGAAGTTTACCTTACACTACAGCATATATTTCAATTGACGTCTATCCTCTTACAGAAATATCTGTCATGTGGTAAGTTTTATTTCTGGCGTGTTTTTAAAGTGCGCACAGTTTCATGATATTTTGCCTCAGCGCTGCCGTTTTAATTTTGAGCATGGACTGGTTTCCTTCATTCCCAGTTATATGCAGAAGCAATCAGATATGTTTTGAGTGTTGTGGTGTGCAAGATAATAGAGCGACCCGCGGCTGTGAGATACAATTATGAAGATATTGTAATGACTGACGGATTGCTGAAGAAATGGATTAGGATGTTTTATGAAGATCATCAAAATAATCATGAGGAGCTGCGGAATGACAGCGACCAACTCTCTGTAGTCAATGACAATTTGGTGTGTCGAAAGGGAAATTTGTGATAAATGCTTCACAATTTCATTGCTTTCACTGCCATTTTCACAATATTCAAGGTCAGTTCTCGACATTTTTGTGATAGATTGCTTACTCTTTTGAAAATTATTTGTACGATGAATGTTAGAAAAACCGAGTTGCCCTGCGCTGATCTTTCTCATTCACTATACTGACAAGTAAGGATCCGTGGGAGGCATAGAAGCAAAATCAAACTTGGTACATGTCAAATAATAAAACATGAGTTTCCAGGTTAATGTCCCCTTTCCGTTCATTTCTCAGTTCCCAGTTTCTTGTTCACAAAGCGTTTGTCTGAATCGCGAGAAAAATTTACAAAGTATTTGAAAATGTCTGCATTTCATCATGTTTCAATTTCATTGTCTTCATACTTTTTCCATGAGATCACCTACAAATTTGCATGTAATCAAAATTCTTTGTATTCTTTGACTGGACCACTTTTCATACTATTCCTCTTGTCAACAAACTGACATTGTATTCGTGCATTGAAATCGAATAGAAAGTATATCTGTTGTTGGGTTATTGGAAAGGACTATAACTGGATCACGTGTTGGTCATAGCACCTCGTGACTTTTAGGTATTTCAGATGAACCATATTTCATTGCGTTCCCTTGTCAATCTTTCCTTGCGAGGAAGCCTATATTATCCTTAACCATATCCTCACAGGTGACAAAACATCAACCTAAATTGAAGTACCCAACATTTCCACCAAAGAAAAATTGAGACAGATAATTTCATCCGCAAGAAAATGTGCACGATTTTCTGGGGTAGACTAACTGTAACAATGAACAAAGACGCCAAGGAAACTGTGTTATGCAATCCAGAAGAAAAGATCTGGAATGCTTTCTGGTACAATTTTCTTGCTCTATAGCTTTGTTCCGCTGCCCAAAGGCTCAAAAATACAAAAGCTTAACAAATTATTTGTTTGGGAACACTTCCAGTAACCCATCTATAATCCTGGCTTGGCACCAACCCACTTTCACCTGTTTCTTTATCTGAAGAAGTTAGTTCTCAGGAAGCCATTGTGGAAGAGGATATCAGAAGTATAGAAGTAGCTTTCATCATGAGCAACACCATTATTTGACAAAGGGATACAAAATTGGAGTTGCGTTATGACAATTATAGAAAAATAAGTTTATGTTGTGGAAAATTAAAATTAAATAGGAAATATTTTTAAAATAATCTCATTTTATTGTTTTGTTACTTTGAAAACACATTTAAAATTATAAGAAATGCTCTTGTCGAGTGTGTGAAAACTGATTACGAAAGCTGTCTACAGGTGCATTTTCTTGCATAAAATATCTCCATATACGAGGGTAGGTCCATAAGTTTCCGGACTCGCCGATAAGGATTATCCCCTTCACAAAAGCTTTATCTAGTGGCCTACCTTATCTGTTAAGTTCATGTTTGCAGCTGTAACTTTCGCTCCGCTGTGTTCGGTACTCCAGATAGTGTTGCATAAAGAAGGCTGTGTGTATAAGATTGTGACATGTTCAAAATGGCGTTTCGAGCTATTATTAAGTTCTTCACAAAAGAAGCACCTACTCCAAATGAAATTAAACAGAGTTTGGACGGTGTATATGGGGAAGCATACCCCTCATATAGTACCGTAAAAGAATGGGCCAAACTTTTCCGAATGCGTCAAAAAAGCATTGAAGACGAAGAGCGTGCAGATCGGCCGTTGGAGGTGCTCATTTTGAAAAAATCGCTCTTGTGGAAAGAGAAATTATGGAAGACCGACGGCTCAAAGTTACAGAAATAGCAGCAAGGGGCCTTTCTACAACAACAGTCGTTAGAATTATTCATGAACATTTAAACATGACTAAGGTTAGTGCAAAATGGAAGCCTAGACTTCTTTCCTCAGTCCAAAAGCAGCAACGAGTCTTCTGTTGTCAGGCATTTTTGAAGATCTGCAGTGGCAACGAAAGAGAAGTTCTGGAAACCATGGGATGAAACTGTGGTCCTCTGTTATGATCCCTTGTCCAAAAGAGAATCAATGGAGTGGCGTAAACCTGGCGAAGCACCGGCTGTATGGGCCCAGGCCACTTAGTCAACCAAGAAGATCATGACCACAATCTTTTGGGACTGTGAAGGAATACTCTTCATTGGTTTCAAGGAAAGGGACAACACAGTAAATGGGGAGTACTATACTGGCCTACTGCACAGACTACGTGATTCCATCAAAGAGAAAAGAGAGGAAAGCTGATGATGGCGTGCGCTTTTTTCACGACAACGCGCCTGTGCACACAGCTGTTGTTGCAAAGGAAGCTGTGAAGAAATGTGAATTTAAGGAGATCGACCATCCACCCTACACCCCAGATCTAGCTCATAGTGACTATTTCCTTTTCTCAAAACTGAAGAAGGACCTTCGAGGAAGGAAATTTAAGTTGACGAAGAAATGATGAATGCTGTTTATGTCCATTTGTTAGACAAGGCTTCTGACTATTTTGAGGGCAGGGTAGAAATGTTAATTTAAAGATGTGAAAAGTGCATTGCAATAAAGAGTAGCTTTATTTAAAGTAAAGTATAGTCTTTGCCTTTATCATACCTAGAAAATGGTTCGGCCGGAAACTTATGAACTTACCTTCGTAATATTCCCAAAAAGAAATTCAGTGTAACACAGCACAATAAATGTACTCAACGCCACAATTATCAGTAATGTTATTCTTAGAGCGTAACAAAAAACATGCAACTAGCCAAGGTCACCTGTCGGCTGGGTTGAATGTAAACAGCGAGTCCGACATCTGCGATATGCTTAGAACAGCTCCCTTGTCTTAAGAATCGCGCTACTTGATTAAGAACCGGTATATAGATTGTGTAGAAAGACATTTCCAATGAAAAGGTGGCTTGAGAGTAAGCATTTAGAGAGCGGGAAGAAATGATCTCAGACGCTTAAATATGGAGTTACAGTGATATGTATTTCTTATAGGCGCTGTAAACCAGTCAAGGCTACTTTTTCACAATAGAACTAATTGGCAGACTATCATCAAGTGTCTAATGAAGAGTTTATCGATTTATAAAGCTATCCATTTTGTAACAAAGAGACAAATGGCAATCGGATTTAATAACGATCTTCCAAAGTTTATAAAGCAACGTTAAAGCATATCTCTTGTAAACGATTTTTCTAAATTGTTGCGTTTTAAGGAAGCTGTGATGTGCCTTATTAGAGCGAAGGTTTAATAGTAGATGAATCTTTTAAAAAAAAAAAAAAAAAAAAAAAACCACACACACACACACACGCACGCACGAATCTTTCATATTAAGTCAATATATTTACTTTAATGTAGAAAAGAGATTTGTTATATTGAGCCCTACACTTTAATTTATTTAATGCACTAAAATAAAGGAATTTAATCCTTATTAATTGCCAATAAAAATTAAGCGTAGGTTAAAAACAAGCTAGATTAATGCGTATAGATTTTAAAAGTATAATTTGCTTAGATGTTTAATGAATGAACAAGCATTAATTATAATGATTAAAAACTTTCGAGAGATCACTGAAAACACACGCGTAAAATAGGCAACAGCGTTGAAATCAAAAACCTGAAAAGGAAGAACTTGGTTTGTTAACTTGACCGAATAGCCGGGTGATAAAGGATAAGCTACATAGAACATATTTTTCTACTTTGTTCGCACAGAGTATAAACTAGTGCGTGATCTTCAATAACGTTTACTGCTATTCCTTTAGAAAACGAAAAAGATCGGATGAAGCTCAAAATAGATAGACACATTGCCAACAAAATGCAACTGAATCAGCAATTTGATTTGCTTTTTGGGGATGAATGCCGCAGCAAGGTAAACTCCTTGGCCTTATGCATCGTGAGAGTTAACACAATATAAAATCCGTGTGAAGCAAGAACTACGACCTAGTGTATGGTGGCATTTCGCTTGAAATATTCAGCACTCTCTTTAAAATGTTTAGCATAGTTTTCAATCCAGAAATAAAAGTTTCATATATGGTTTTGAACAGATTACAGGTTAGTTTGGGGAGGTCTGGCATTCGAATCCCGCCAGGACCGTCCCTCCTGACTGAGGTCTTTTCCAAGTTTTCCTCAATCCTCATAAATGGCAAATGCCGGGGAGGTACTCTAAACTTCGGCCTGGACCGTTTCCTTCCTTAAAAAAATCCTTCCCCAATATATCATTTCATCTCATGTATGATCAGTGTTCTCCGCCTGTGGTGCCTCAGTAGTAAAAACGGGCGTTACTACTAATGTTAGTTTGTATATAAAACTTTTGTTCATTACCGAACGAAAGACGTTCAACAGAAAAATTGCATGTCAGTACGCAGTGTAATTTCATACTCTTTTTCTTCCATTTAACAACTTGTATTTATATTTAATTATACTGTTTTCAGTGCTAAATATAACAACTAAATTGTTATCCGGATAATCGACGTTAATAGCCTACATAACAACAAAAACCAACAACTTTTCTCTTCATTCAATTTTTTCTACTTATTACGTGCGTGTGGTTTATTCTTAGTAACTGAACTTAAAGCCTTACGCCTGTTACTTTACCTTGATTCCCAAAAGGTTACAATGTACGCATTTTGTAGGAGAAAAATACTTGGTGTGTGTGTGTAATTTAAACTCATCCTTTTTAAACCAACTACAATGTGACGTAACTCATTCTTGCACCCGGCATGTGGGAGAACGTGTAAGTGGGGTACGTGGTGTGCAAGAATCACAACATGACCAGGGTCCAGCCCATTAACTACACGCATAGCGTACTTTACACGAAAACACAGCGCACTCGACCAGTATGTATGTATGTGTTCTCTTCGCTGCTGAACAACAAAACAAGTGGAGTCAATAATATTCTGCAATTAAATGAAATTAATATTTCAATTCTAGGGGTAAAAAATTAAATACTGTGAACATTTAAGCCGGTAATAAAGGAAAACAAAATCATATTCGCACTATAACAACAGAAGTAAATAACATTTTTTTCTCAAGACATGTTTTTATGTCCTTTTTATAAAATTTGGTATGCAAAAATTTAATTTCTAAATGAATAACATGAATGCGTTATTGAATGAGTCATTTAACTCTGATAATTTTGTTAGTTTTTATATCTTCTTGTTTATTAAAAGAAATTTACGTTTACATAGTCGAATTTATTTTTAATTTAAATAGTTTAATCTAATTATTTTGTTCATATTTACTCACACGTTTACTTATTTGCATTAAAGTATATACATTTTATAATCTTGTGTTTATTACCAAGTCCGTAGAGCAAATGTTCATGCAGATATTCTGACGGTCATATTATACAGGATGTGATAGAAACAATGTCCCATTTTAAATATTTTATTTAATCATGAAGAGTTATAACCACACATGATTATAGCACACTTCTTGAAAGAACACTTTAAACTATTCCTTACACATGTCACGATTTGTAAATTGCGTCCACTAGGTGACAACCATTGTTAGCAATGCAATCTTCGGCATGAACACACACACTTTCCATAACTTAAGAACAGTGTCGCTTGTTATGGCCCCCATCACGGTGTGAATGTTGTTTCAGTTCCTCAATATTTGGTGGCCTATTAGCATGCACTTTGGATTTTAGGAATCCACACAGAAAAAAAATATCACACGCCGATAAATAGGGCGAACGAGACGGCCCTTTGACATCACCAAACCGGGAAACAAGGTGCTCTGAAAACATTGTTCGTAAGGTTGTCATTCATGTTCTGCCTGTGTGAGCGGTTGCACCATCCTGTTGGGACCACAACGACTGCATGTGAATATTCTTACAGCGCATTTTCCGCTTTACGAATTGTTACATGACATCATAACGCTCTGCTGTGACTGATAGTGTCATTTCGTCATTCTCAAAAAAATAGGAACCAACCAATAATCCCTGAGAAGACACTTCGTGCCACGCAGTAATTTGCGCTATGGAGTGTCGTTCATGAAAGTTATGAAGATTGAAAGGAGCCCAGTACCTGAAGTTTTATTTGTCGTCAGACATCATCAAATTGTTGAGAAAATCGGGCTGGTTTTACCATCTTCAAAAGCTGTATGCAGAAATTTTGACGTGTCTCTAGATCTCCGAGCAATAATTGTTGCATCGCTTGCACTTTGTAAGGATGGGACTAAATACCGGATGCAACATACGTCGCACACTTCTATCCGATATGTTAAGGACTTGCAAATGTCGACAAAATGAATCGCGTTGGACATTGCTCTAAAGCAACTCTTAATGTTGCAATATTGTTGGGAGTGCGAACCGTATGTGGCCTACCAGGTGGCTTCTTGATTGAAGTAGCTGTTGTTGTCCCGAACTGTCTGATCCACTTCGTAATCGTCTTCCATGATGGAATTTGTTCACTCCGGCAGATGTCGAAATGTTTCCGAAATAACGCTGCGTTCTTAGGACACAATCACCACATTTGAAAAACGATTCAATTGCAAACGCATGATGTTCATTCGATCAGTGCTCCATACTAATTGCCAAGTAGTGCTATGCAGCGAAGCGAGCAGTCAGAAAATACTTTAAACTGTCCTAAGCAATGGTACAAACATCAATTCCCTAGGAAACCATGGCCACCAACAATGCACGATTTAAAATGATTCATTATTTCTGCCGTACCTGGTCATCTTTATTTTGCTAGTTTATCAGATATAGATTTTGCCGTCAGACCCTTAGAACGATTTCTGTGATAGAGCATAGAACCTTAATATTCTTTATTTATGTTTTATTGCTATTATTATTAACGAAATAAATAAAAGCATGCTATCAATTTGGACCGCGCAGCGTCAGTTTCCTTGCCAATGTCTGATTAGCCAGCGAAATGAACCATTGGAACGATTTAAGCAATGAAACTGAGACAAGCATTCCAGGTTCATATCCCTTTTGTCCGGCAATACAAAACTTGTTTGTTTTCCTCGTCACTTAGAGGAATGCTGGGATAAAAATTTTCTTACCAGAATTTTTCATTTTTCCTATTTCATCTCATATAATTCCGTTAGAGGGAGAGATGGTTGTGTGCGGTGTGACAGTGACTTGCGTTTTGGAAAAGTTTATGCCCACGTGTCTGTTATGGAAAGGACTCTTCTGAGGGGTTCGAACTCATGAAAGGAGATGGATACCAGCGGCGTCGTAGTGTTCTATCTAGAGTTAGCGACTAGGTTTGCATCTGACTGCCCGCCCGGTGTCTCTCTAAAGTATCCCCTCCTCCCGGAGGAGTCCCCTATGGGAGGGTAGGCGCAAACAAGACTGAAGTACTAAAATATCGTCCTTTGACTAACAATCCAAATCCAACCAACGAAATGAAAACCCTATATACATTCTAATACTTTCCTCTCATTTAAAAAGAATTTTACCAGCTCCCTAATTTGATTATTTTATTTTTTACTTCCATTGTGTCCATTATATCTTGCAATTTGTTCACAAGTAAGGTTTAGCAATCCCTACAAAACGCCACGGGTGGCTGAGGTCGTTAAGGCGCGGACTCCTGAGCGGGAGGTCTGGGGTTTGAATCCCACCAGGACCGTCCTCCTTGACTGAGGTTTTTCCAGGTTTTCCTCAGTCCCCATAAATGGCGAATGCCGGGGAGGTACCCTAAATTTAGGCCTGGAACGTTTCCTTCCTTAACAAATTCCTTTCCTAATATATTATCATCTCATGTATCATCAGTGTCCACCGCCTATGGGGCCCCAGTAGTAAAAACGGACGTTAAAAACCATTAAAAAAGTTCCTACAAAAACCCCTACAAAATTACTTCAAATGTCCTTATCCCCATTCGTTTTATCACGCCTTCAGTGCGTCTTCAACAGGGAACCTCCATTGCCAAACACTTTTCTGTTCATATAAACGTTTTAATATTTCACTTTCTGAACTGTATAGAATTGTGTTACTAATAACATAATTATTATGTTCAGTAAAACCGTGTATTTTTTTACTGTCAAAATGTTTCTGTAAGTGAACTGCTTTATAGGGGGAAAAATTGTTCCATACAATTTACCACAATAAAAGCAGCTACAAGGCCTTTATACAATATGGAAAGCTTTGTGGTCTTTTACTCGCAAAAAATCCATGTAAATTAATTGCTCACCGCTGTATGATGCACATAAGGGGCTAACGTTTGAAATATTAAATATGGTATAATTTGTTCAAATATCTATAGTATAGTCAAACAGATTAACTGTATTAATTTAGCTCATTTTTCTTTCATTCTCTGCGTGATGTTTTATTTACAGATCTCGGTGTTAAAAATTGCAAAAGCCATTTCCATTTACTGTTCGTAATTAATAATAGCTATAATTGTTTTAAAGTGTATTCAAACAAAATAGTCAAAATATTAAATAAGGAAATGAATATTTTTCAAAGATGTAAAGAACAACAGCAGAAATAACCCACTCCTAGTTAATCCGAGAGTCAATGCCCGAAAAGTACAGCAGCGAAGGAACGCAATATGTTAACGATCGTGGCGTTATGTTATGACAGCCCTGTAGCTCTGTCCGCCACTAAAAATTAAGTGTTGCTGTTTGGAAATCTCTTGCTCGACTCATCATGGCAACTCATTAACTACGGGTTTCTCATTCAGCTACGCAATCGTAAATTGTAAACAATAAGCTGCTACTTGACGGCCTCGCCATCTGCCGAGTAAAATCATAGTAAGCAATTTTGTTTCTTTCGTTATTTATTAATAATACGTAGTACTTAATATTGTACTAACTATCATAGCTGTGAGGCATGCTTGAATCCATTTGAAAACATTATGAGGCAAATCTCCGTTATTCATACTTTCGAATATTGTAAAATGCCTCCTGGATATTTTATTTCAGCGCCTCCACAACACGCGGATTGTTGGCATGCGCTATGATTTGAGTTTTATCCACAAATAAAAATAATTTTAGTCCGCCCATCTTCATCTCACACGCCATACAGTGCTAGGAGAGTTTCTCTAGCTATGTTTCAAGTCACACCGTATTGCATAAAATAACCACACTCTTCTTATGCAGATGTCATATTAGTGAAATGTATACAGTAAATATCTCTTTTACGTAACCGTGAGCATTTAGGTTATCTTTATAATTTATAGGTCTAATAATGCGTCTCGTACTATTAGCACATTACATAGTACCTACCCTTTAACGAGGTCACATTTTCTAATGGACTGAAATAATTTCATATCTGAAAAATGTTAGATTAGGACTCAGAAGTCCTCCATACATAATAATCGATAAACTATTTATTTGCAAAACCACACCTTTTTTTATCCGCAGGCTATGGGCTTTATTTCAGATACAGCAGTAATTTATGTGGGTGAAGATGCAACAGCTGAGTGACTTTATACGCACTGCCGATAGATACACCAACTTGTTGGGCTAATCGTGTTAAAGACTTTCTAGGAGAAGTTTCTAATTGTAGACTATTTCATTTAACTTCTTGTTTGTTAAAACCAGTTTTTTTATTTATTTATCTTGGGTTCTTGTTATTGAAACTCTTTGTGTTCAAACTTTGTCCATCAATCTGAAAATTTCACTTTCAGATGGAGGTGTTACTCCTAGAAATTTATACGAACTTCTTCCCTGTAGTACTTGTACGATTTCTTTTTACATAACAATCATAAATATATGTTCTTTGTTCTAGCGCATATCCCTCTGGGCATACTCCACAAAATACAAATATATAGTAGAAAGACTAGCACGTACTTCCTGCAGAAATGCAACTAAAACAGATGGCATGATAAACACTGCTGAGAAAGTTGAATTGCCTGCGTCAGCGGAACTTTTATCGAGAATTGCGCATCCACTGGCAGTTAATCACTTTTTGCTTGTGTAATCAAGTGTGGAGTATCACAGTTTTTTCCTGGCATGCACAATATTTCTTCTGTTGCTTCATAAAAAATAATAGTCTTCAATTCGGACTACAATACGATTATATATCCACTGCTATGGAACTAGACTTGAAGAAAAGCTATTATTTATGTAAATTGGTTGCAAAAGGAGTTAAGTGACAAGTGCGTGCTAATTTCATTTTTCAATTAATCAGTAGAAACCCAGTCGTTGTGGGAGTTCTTTGGTGTTTTAGTATTGAATATCTTCTCGGCTGTAAATAAAAAGTTCAAATTGGTTCTCTATAATAGAATATAATGTAATAGACTGTTTCTCTCTGGAACTGGGCATATTGCAGTTTTTCGTTTTGGACCCCGTAGCTTCGGGGATCTTTGAATAAACATGATGTATGTGTCTCAATAGAGCCGGTTTTAATGGAATTGTATTTTTAAGAGAAATTTTAGTATTTTGAAAGTTTTGTTTGGAATACTTTGAGCCAATGTGGTTTACACGGAATTACAATGTATTATTTTTTTAATTTATTTAGGCCAATTATCAGGACTATTGCATTAAAATTTACATAAATTATTTTTCTGAAAGTTGCAGAATCTCGTAGAAAAAATAATACATTTGTTACCGATTGAAACAAGATAAACATTTTAAAATACGTGCACTAGATAAGGAAAAATAAATATAATAATAACAACAAACGTGGTTTTGACTATTTGCTTCAAACAATAAAATTAATTCATAAGTGAACATTTTTTTAAAAAAGTATATACATGAGAATAAAAAGTACTTAACTATTCGACATTTCCAGATAAAATGTATGACAGCTGTCTTAAATTAGGCAGGATTTGAGCCTACAACTAACTTTTAACAAGTGGTTTCTGATTAGCCCTGAGCAATAAAACCATGTGAATGCCTATTTAATTTCCCTCAACAGCACGTAATACTAAACACAATGTACTTTCCTAGGCACGCTTTAATGCACCATTTGGCGCCCTCTGGGAACATTCAACAAAATTACGAGCGGCAGTGAACGTATAAAATGTTAAATCTGCCCTGGAGAAGCAAATTGTTACTGATCTAGAAATTTTCGCTTTACTTCTATCATCGCTGTAAACATACCAAAGGCTAACCACCTGGAATTGTACCACGGGTACATTTTGACCTTTCTCCAAATTGTAGGGGTAGATTATGCAGTAATCAACGTATATTTAATTATAAAATTATATTTTTATAAATATTTTGTGGGTGAAATTGTTTACAGACTAAACTCGGCATTATTTGCTCTGATTTTTGTCAGCTCCAAATGGACAAATTCTTCATATTTCTTTGTTTTTATTTTTGATATATTTAAATTGCGTGTTTTCTTTTCTTTGTACTTCTGTCAATGTTAGTGATTATATCCAATTTTGTTTTATTAGTGCGTTTAAACTTGTAGACATCGAAAATGAGATAACGTGGTTTTGAAAAGAGAAAAAAAAAATGCTAAGAAGAAAAGGAAACATAAGTTTTTTGCTAATTCCAGTACGACACAAAAATTTTAGGGCAGCTTAATAATAAGATAAAATGTATGCTGAAGCGATTTAGAAAAAAATACTTTACCGTGCTGTCGAGATCCAAGGATTTTCTTTCCTTACTTTCTAAACGTTTTTATATTAAGTACCTATTTGAGAAGCAAAATTACTTTTCAGAGATGGTAAGAGCGTAACGATGTATTTTTAAATAAAAAATTGAATATGATAAAATATATTTATATCTGTTGATTTCATAACATTGCATAATTTTTACTTAAGGTTGGACGCAGACAAAGATAACATAGTAATCAGACAATTTTAAATGTAATGTTTCTTCTAAAGCAAAGGCTAATTTTTTGTAGAAAGAAGGAGTCTTGGAATGCAGTCAGCTGACGAGAACAAGGAAAAGATGGATATTGTGCAGATTTATAGTATGGGACAAGCCTTGATGACTTTTCTTTGTAGAACTGAGATAGAGTGTGGAATGCGGTGTATCAGTGTTCCTTAAAGAGCAAACTGTCGTGTCTCTGCAATCTCAGATATTCTCAATAATATGGGAAATAGGAAATGTTCATTGTTTCTTCTCAATTTGATGCACGACAGTAACAATGATAACGCTATAGAATTTCCAGGTGTCTCTTGGTAGAGTGTTACTGTAGAAAATAGCAATACTGCAATAGCAATTACTGGGTAATTGGTGAGGGGGATTAGATTATTAAAGTTTGATTATGCAACTCAATACCCTGGCTGATTTGTCACACACGCATTTTAGGGTCAATTGGATTATTATTATAAAAAAATCAATACTTTTTATAGAAGTTGCTACTTTTGTTTGGCAATTTCAGTGTAATTATTAAAAAGAATTATAGAAAGGGAAGAATTTGGGAGAATGAAGTTATTATGGTGAATCGCGTAACTTAAATGTAAATGACAGAAGTGGACCAAGTAATGTCGTATGCCTTTCCATTATTTACATATTTCTAAATTATCGTAGTTCTTAGTTTTCACATATTTTAATAAAAATACATTTCTTGACAAAATAATACTTTATTAAGGAGTAATAACTCAAATTCAAGAGGCGTGTGTCAACAATTTTCCGTAGGGAGGCAATAAAGAAAACGACAGTTAAACACAGAGATGGATAGGCCGTTATTGTATAAAGGTAACATTTTGCTGCCATGAATGAGTCAATCGATGTACAAAAACATATTCGTCGCGGTTTAATTTCACCCGAGATGCCAGAGGCATGACATTCCCTAGCGGAAATAGCCCTGAGAATTCTGGCGACGAAGCAATGGAGCTCTCACGTGCTGAAGGGCGGCTTAACCGGTTCAAAGATGGACGCATATTGGCAATCTACAGGCGGAAATGCAGATGTTCAGAAAGGCGCTCTTTGATCACATACGATCTTAGTTTGGCCATCCGAAAAATTGCTGACAAGTAGGAATCACCGGGTTTACATACACACACGATTGTAAAGCAGGATTTGTACAAGGTCTATGTGGCCCCTAAGCTGCTTTCACAGAAGCAACAAAACACGTCGATATGCAACAACGAAAAGTCTGAGTTTCTGAAGGCGGTGATGCACGATCTCGTTTTGAACATTTAGCGTAACGCAATGGCAGAGTCATTCCAAAATAAACATTCCAGCATTGATAGTGTGTGTGGATGCAAAGGAATTCCAATTTGAGAAATAAATGCCAATCCACTGCCCAAGGTCGGTTGTCTTTAACAGTGAAATGTAAATGAATAAAGGGTATAGAACTATTTTCTTTTTTGAATGGTGTTTAATGCCAGTTTTTACTACTGAGGCACCACAGGCGATGGACACTGATGGAGCATGAGATGAAATGATAAATTGGAAAAGGATTTATTTTTAAGGAAGAAAATGTTCCAGTCCTAAGTTTAGGGTATCTCCCCATTTGCCATTTATGAGGACTGAGGAAAACTTGGGAAAAACCTCAGTCTGGGAAGACGGTCCTGGGATTCGAACCCCAGACCTCTCGCTCACGAATCGGCACCTTAACGACCTCGGCCACCCGTGGCGGTATAGAACCACATTGGCATTACTGCTCCAATATTCTCCACATAACTCACTTCAAAGAACAATGTTAGTCTTCATAATTAAAGTTAGATTAAATGCTTTCTAGATTTTCCATGGTGTATATGGCAAATGAACCATATATAACTCAATAGTAAAGTAAAACAAAACAAAATAATACGCGAGATTAAAAAAAAAGTATTTTAAGAGCCTCTTCGTCCATCTGATGTTTCTCCTTGGCTATCCTTTCTTACTTTACTGAAATCCGTGAACATTTGTTCTTTCGAGTCATATATTAACTTACGAAGCAATTTACTACGTCTTGTATACGCCTATATTTATTGCACTCTTTAAAGGAATGCCCAAGCTAAAAAAAAAAAAAAAAATAATAATAATAATAATAATAATAATAATAATAATAATAATAATAATAATCTTAAACTCGGTTACATGAAATTCTAAATATGAACAGATATCTGTTCTATAAAATGAATTAGATGAATAATTTGAATTATTTTTTGCATAAAAGTTAAGCTTTCATAATTGTTGAATAGCAGTAATCAGATTTCTACAACAAATGACGACGTGCCCTTTTTTATCAGATAGTACAGTGCGCTGTACCACAAAATAGTATGGGCCAATTAGGTATTCATTAAATTTTTCCTGCTGAAACTAAGCACACATGTAAGAACATTAAAAAGTGCACTATGGTGGATGGTGGTCAGTAACATTTCCTTTTGCATTACGCAGTACTTGACTCTATGTCGTCTGCACAAGGAAAACCTGCTTTATAAAAAAAAACAAAGCTTCCGAGTTTGTCATCTGTCTGTTATTTTGTAGAATTTTTATGTAATTTTGCTTTTAAAATGCAATGAAACAAGTAACGTTTCTAATAGTTTTGCGTGCAGTACATTTATTAACATTAAAATTGTTATACATCAACATTTTAACATTACCACAAGCATACATACTTAAACAACATTTTTACGTGAGATATCCACACTTCTATTTTTATTTAATTCTAAATTTTCTCCTATTTCATCCATAGACCCATCATTAGTTCTTTGGATACTAAATATTTTTAAACTAATCATCGTCGTTAACGGGTTATTTCTTGCACGAAATATACGCCGTGGCCGCTGTATTTCTTCGTCATATTCTATACAACGCAACACAAAGATCAGGTTTTTATTTAAATATTAAATAGTATAATTTTCAAAGTTATTTATTTTATTCCTTTAGTGTTAAAATTCCACTACAGATACATTACCAGTTCGCTGCCTTAGACGTCAATCAGGACTTACTTATGAGAGATATCTGGTTAATTTTATTGCTATAGGCTATCTGTTCTAACTTTTCAGAAACAGTTATTTATTTATTTTTTTGAATAGTGTTTAACCCCCGTTTTTACCACTGAGGCATCATAGGCGGTGGACACCAATGATACATGAAATGAAATCATATATTGGGAAAGGATTTTTTTTTAAAGGAAGGAACCGTTCCAGGCTTAAGTTTAGGGTACCTTCCCCGCATTTACCATATATGAGGACTGGGAAAACCTGGAACACATCTCAATCAAAGAGGACGGTCCTCGTGGATCTCCCGCTCACCAGTCCGCGCCTTAACGACCTCGGCCACCCGTGTGATCTGAATTTAAACGTACACAATATTTGTATAAAAAATTGTGTTAGTTGATAATTTCTCAGCAAATTGACAATAACATTCACTTTCTTCGTTGATTGTTTAATTTCGGTTATTCTTGTTATTATTTTTCTCTCACAAAGCTACTATTTCTGTACATTTTTCATGTAAATTTATCTATAAATGAAAACGACCGCAAAAATAGAAAGCATATTCTAAATTTCAGTTAACAGGTCGTAGAAAAAAAGATCTATGTGTGATGGGTAGAATTTACGCCCAATCGTGTCAAATCCCTAGTACGCTATTCGTGAGGTTTTAACTTATACCAATGCTTTCTGATATTCGCCTCAATCCGCCTAAAATGTCACATATTAACATTGTCGAGTTCACACTGAAGGACATGAACTTCCATGTTGTACATCCAAGCAGGTTAATCTGTAACAGTTGTTCTCAAGAGCACGGCTCCTTAGTGGATATTGCACTTGCGGTTGAACAATTACGTCGACATGCTCTGAGGTGCAAGCTGGCGACACAGAGGAATCCCTGACCACGTTTCTCTCGGGGGAAATGACATAGCAAACTAGGCAGCTGTTGAGGCTTGTATGCTACCCAGCCATTTCTCTTTAGTGATAAAGGACTAATTGTCGTTCCTCAATGAGAAGAAACGTTTTGTATTTGAGTAATTAGGGAGGTTGTATAAGTGAATCGTCTTATTCCCTTCCTAAAGAAATCAATGACTTTAAATAATTTCCTTTTTTATCTTGTGCAATTCTGAATATTTTATAATAACTGCAGAAATAGGGGTTCTTGCGCTGATTCAAAATTCATTGTATGTGAAATCACAATGCACCCCTAAATAAACGCTGATGTTTTCTTAAAAACGAAGGATAGAGAGGGAATCAATTTTAGCCTGTAATTACTTAT
Organism: Metallyticus violacea; assembly: GCA_030762175.1. NCBI lineage: Eukaryota > Metazoa > Arthropoda > Insecta > Mantodea > Metallyticidae > Metallyticus > Metallyticus violacea. The sequence continues at coordinate 38,741,582 of CM060846.1, forward strand.
GGAAATTATGGAAAAGTGCATTTTAGCACAAAGTTATATATTTTAAAGAAATAATATTCATTGCATAGTGAAAATTAGCTACACAAAACTAAAATAAATGTGGATTGATACAGATTTATAGCGCAAATTTATTAGAGAAATTAGGCAATTTAGGGAGCTAGGTACTCAAGTTTAAACGTGTTTCACATGATATTACATTTTCAATTTTATTTAAAATTTCACTATGTATATTGTGTTGGCATCGTTATATTTTTATAATTTGTCATACATAACATAGGTTTAGTAAATTGTATTGTGAAAAATATTTTTGAAAAATTGGTTCTTAAAAACTATTCATCGTTTAATTTTGTGAGCTTTTAAGATATTTGTTAACGAATTAGAGTATTGTTAATAATATTATAACTACCATTAAAGGATATTTTAAAACGTAGCGGAGAAAAAAGTGAATATTGAAAAATTTATGCAAAAAATTAACACACAAAGTTGCGATGTATTAGTGTATTGTTTCCAAAAAAAAAAAAAAAAAGTACACATAAATGTCCCTCCCTTTATTGAAAATATTTTTAAACAAATCTACACATTATATGACAAAATAACACAATGTCCGAACATTGTTGTACAAACTGTACAACTTTGAACAAAATCTATTCAATTGTTCTTAAGATATCTATTTCAGAATATAGCATTCCTCTTACACACATTACCACCTGGTGCAGCTATTAACGCAAACTTTGATTATAAATATTTTTAAACTTCGTCTGCAAGAAAACTAACTTTATGTTAGCAAGTTTTCCAAGCTGTTTATTCTTATTAGCATAATTTGCAAATAAATTTATTTAAAAAAAAACACAGATAGGTATTCATTTATGGTTAAAGGTTAAAGGAGGCACTTGAATTAAGGGACTAATAAGAAAACTGAAAATGTAATTATTAAATACCAACATCAGTTTTGAATAAAATAGAAATTAAAGAACAATATATATGTTTAAAAACAAAAATTAATACAAATTTAATATCGGGTAAGAAGAAATAAACAGAGCAAATCAAGAATACGTATTATAATTTTATTCAGTATAGTAAAATAAAACTATAAATGAAATGATTAAAATGCTATGCTAAACATTTTAATTGTGAGTTAAAAATTAAAAATGTAGAAAAATAATTTTGGATGTGGAAATAGTATGGAAGGAAACACAATAATTTCAAGGCTTAACCATTTGAGAAATTAATAAATTAGAATAATAATAAAAGCAGAAGCATGTTAATTAGATCAGAGAAGACCGAAAGGACTTAGACATTTGATGGGGAAGAAAAAACGAAGATGGTAAACATATTTATAACTTAAAATCTCTGAGGTGAAGGAAACTGAAGAGATAGACCAAAGAGGATGTGGACTGAAGAAATATTATAATTCATGTATCAGAGGGGGATTGAGGTTTGGAGATAGGCTTTGGATGGCTAGCTCAAGAAGACCAACCAACTGCATAATCCTGGATATATAAGGATTTTAATGAACAAACCCAAGTAAAGTAATTTGAGATAGGGTAAAATATCGGAAGTATGGGAAATTCAAAAGATTGCAGTTTTATACTCAGAAATTAATAGTAAAAAGAAATAGGCTTAAGTTTTGAATTAAAATGACTTTATAGCTTTTGGTTACCGAAAAAACTTGCTAATAACACATAACATGATAATTTAGCATTAACACAAGCTGTAAAACTTACAGACTAATCACAGACTGCACGCCACTGCTTTTGTATAATAAAGAAGCTCAATTGTTAACAATAAAGTTGTAATTTAACTCTTTTCCCTAATATATTTATCATCAATTATTTTATATTCCCTGATGTCAACCGTCTCATGACCATAATATATGATTTATATCATTTCAAATGTAACTTGACCTCCTGTAATGCCTTAGTAGTTAAAACAGGTGTTAAACACTTTTAAAAAAGTTGTAATTTTTAACTGGGTAGAAGTCAAAGACGTGCATAATCTTTGTAGATTTTATTCCATAACTAGGACAACTGAAACTACAGACCCACAGATCTCAAATTACTTATCTTATAGCATTCTGTAGAGAGTGAAAATATTTCGGTGTTTTTAATTAACATCCTATACAAATTATGTTTAAATTTAAGGGATCCTTTGTTCATAACAAAACCCAATTATCGTCTCAGCGACCGTAATGCCAACATTGATGTGAGATGTACATTCTACCTTAAAACAGATGCTACTGTCACTCCATTTCGTGCAGCAATGTTTGCACTAATATCTTTCAATCTATTAGCATTAGGTAAATGCAATAAAGGACATGATCATTCTAAAATTATCCTTCCTAGTTTATACCTGCCTTATTATCATTTTCTTATCTATTATACGTTGAGAAGGCCTCAATAATTACACCTAAATGACATAGTCTGCCGACATCTCATCGTCTATTTGTACTAGAAACATGAGGCGAAAGGCTTTATCTTGCAATTTTATCTGCTTTAATTCTGCTGAGCCAATTCCCTGTAACAATACCGCTAGTGAAGATTCTATCCATTTTAAATTGTTTAAATATTCTTGTAAATAATTTCTCTTTCGGTTCTGAATTTTTCAATTTCATTTTTGGGAAGGTGATGAGTTACCTAACGTTTGTCATTATGGATTGTAATTCTTACATTAAAAATTGAGAAAAAAATGTAATAAAACAGAGTAATTAGTTAATTGAACTGGTTATAAAAATTACGTTAGTATTGTAAAAAGTATATAACCAGGATGTTATGAAAATCGCTTAGGTAAAGAACAAAATGCATTAGCAAGGAGAAATGTTTTATGATGACTACTCCTAGTATATTCTTTTACGGAAATATATTATGAAATTACTCTGAAACACACCTAGTCTTTATTACTTGTATAAATATATTTGACAAAGTAAAAATATACCTAAATGTATATATTGACATACGATAATATCATATTAAAGATCATTAAAAATTTGCAAAATTTGTAAAATTAAAATATAATTTCAGTTAAATTTTCAGTAAAATCTCAAAATTATATAAATCCAACATAAGTTTAGGAAAAAAAACTGAACTTTCCCCCTTTATCTATTGCTCATATCAATTATATTGTATGAGATTTTAGATAAACAAGTAATGGCAGTATTCTAAAGCAGGAATTTAAAATTAGATTGGATAATTTTTACACTTATTATCTAGCTCTGTTTAATACTTCTTGGGATTATTTTCAAAATGAATTATTATTAATAACTGAAAATTATAATATGGACATTTCTCCTGAAAAAAACAAACAATTATGATTTCTTTGCGGTAAATATTCATTACAAAGCTAAAACTTATTTATATAACAAAATATTTTTAAAATTTTACGAATTTCAGTATTTAATTAAAAAGTTATATATTTATTAAGATTTAGGTTATAACACAAAATTATAAGTTTAATAAATTTACCCACATTCACTCATATAAAAATATGTTACACCTGCATGCTATGATAGCGAAGCCCGAGACCTTGTGATTAAAGGATTAAGCCGATTAACGGCCAACAAGATGAAATTTCTACCCAAAATAGCAGAACACACAACACTCTACGTTAAAAGAACTTGAAATAGAATCAATTTCGCACTTCATCTCCAGATACGATAGAACTGACGAGAATGTATTAACAGAATGAATAACATCAAAATCTTTAAGGCAACGTTAAGCTGTCATCCGTCTGGTCACTTAAGACACAACATGAATAGATGGCCCGAAAATCCTTTGCGTAGATCTTGACAGTTATTTTAGGGTTATATCTGTGAGGAAACTGAAGATGATAGAAATTAAAAATCATATCATTTCTTAAAAGACGTCCCATTCTTCTCACAAACTTACTAATCCTAAGTGCCTGTCTAAATTTAAATTTTAAGTAAATAGTTCAGTACTTGTTTAAGAGATTAGATAGTCTTTCCATATTTCCTTCTTGGTTGCTTCTTATCGAGGATACTGAACGCAATATTGTTCCAAGTTATGATTTAACTTCTTTCAAAATTTATTTTGATATGTTTCATGGATTTGAGCATTTCTAGGTCAATACTGTATCCAAACTTAAGAGGGATGTTTACTCTTACATATGTTTAGAAATTGTTAATGAGGCTTATCAAACTACAATGTTTTACTGAATGGTATTTAACGCCCGTTTTTACTACTGAGGCACCACAGGTGGTGGACATTGATGATACATGAGATGAAATTATATATTGGGATAGGATTTTTTAGGGAAGGAAACGTTGCAGATCTAAGTTTGGGTTATATCCTCGGCATTTGCCATTTATGAGGACTGAGGAAAACCTGGAAAAAACCTCAGTGAGGACGGTCCTGGCGGGATTCGAATCCCAGATCTCCCGCTCACAAGTCCGCGCCTTAACGACCTCGGCCACCCTCGGCGGTTTGAGTAGCTACTTCAAATATTATTCACTGAACAATAACTTTATGAATATCGCCACTACACTTTCTCCTCCATGTTCTTTATTGCTCTAAGGGCTTAAACAGCATAAACCTAACATCCTTACTAAAAGAAGGTAAGAAAGTATATCATTGGTTCAAAGGACTCGTGGTTTACAGGCATAATCATGAAATCCTAAAGCTCAAAGCAAGCCTGGGAGAGGCCCATGTATGAAGAGTTAGGCTGGAAATACTAAAACTAAAGCACACTTTTTGTGGAAATTCCACCTATCCTTAACATACTGGCCTGCACATCATAAACTCTCGGGTTTACATTCATTGCTTATCTTTTCGCCCTAGAAAGAAATCTTTATATATGTCTACAAATACCTCACATAATAGCTGAGGTGACTGGATAAAAACCACACAGAAATCCTAAAACTTATGTCAGCAAAATGATCAACTTTCACAAAGAGAATCAATTAACTGTTTGGTAAATGTGTGCATTAAATCGACAGCTAAACTCAATACAGTGCACAAAAAGCAAAACATTTGTTATCAGTTCTGTCAGATTCCAAACGCTTCAAAATGGAAGGCCTATTGACAAGATGTGCTTCATAGACGATTACATTTTTAATAGATAATCTCTAAAAAGTATACTCACATATTAACTGTTCATTTTGTGAACTGCAATTCAAAAGATGCTAAGACAAATAATTGTTGGTTAACGTTCGACTTGATTTTTCAAAAACATTTATTGCTTCCTCCCGAAACAGTTTTTAGAGTTTCGTTCAATTATTATTATTATTATTATTATTATTATTATTATTATTATTATTATTATTATTATTATTATTATTATTGTTGTTGTTATTATTGTTGTTATTAGCAGTAGTAGTATTGGTAGCAGTACTAGTAATATTATTACAATTGCTAACATCTTAATTTTTATGCAGGTATTCCACTTTCCTACGTTTTAATCGCCCTTTTTCACTTGGATCCTGCACAAGACATAAGGTAAGTTTATTGCTTTCTCTTTTACGCTTTTGCTCTTTCAGTTGCAGACTCCACTGAATGTGGATTCCGGCATTCCGTAAACATGTTATGATAAAATTGTTGTGAGAAAAATTAATAATAATAATAATAATAATAATAATAATAATAATAATAATAATAATAATAATAATAATAATAATCGTCCACTTGCGGGTGTAATGTAAGTAAAACGTTGTTCCGCTTTTCCTTGTAGTTTGAAGGAAAATGAACCGAAACTGCATGGATTAAAATATGGGTTAATGATTTGAGATGCTTGTCTAAAAAAATTAAAAACCGTAAAAATTCCAAAGCCAGTTACACTCACAGCTGCAATGAAAGGCATTTGATTGCAATTCTGGAGTAAACAGGCAATCTGTACAACAGAAAAATTATCAGGTTCAAAATATCGCTGCCTGTCATGGAAAAGTGAATATTTGTGGTGTTTTTGAGACTGTGCTTTAAGGACTCAATAATAATGCGAGGATTTTCAGTAAATTTGTTAATTTAAGTGCTGAACTAAACCTTCCTCTTAACGCTCATCCTGCCATTGCAACTGCTGACTTTATCTAATTCCTCCTGAGTAAACTGCTCCGCTTTACCCTTCGGGTCTTATCGAGAATGAAACCCGTTTTCCTAAATGTATTTACAATTTTCTATTAAAAATTGCTGTTTAACTTCCTTGCAAGCCGATGTAAATATATATGAAATGTGTACTAATCTCGTGGCATTCTTGTAACAAAATTCAAAGCACTCAAATCACTTCTGAACTTGCCACAAGCTTCGGTAAGACTGAGAAACGAACAAAATTAAGTTAAGATCTCAAGGTGCGCGAAATTGCAAGTCGGACCACCACTTTGCCGTGACGCAGCGACTAGATCTCTTGTACCAGTATTGTTAATGTAAAAAATTCACCATTTAATTTATACGATGAAAAAAAAGAATATTCATGTTTTGCGTCATTTAATACTCAATATTTGTATTTTTATAGTGCATACAAGAGCCCATTTTGAGGATAGTGACTATTTCTTAGATTCGTTCTTAAAAGACGCGTATTTACATGTGAAACTGCAGAAGAAAACAAATAATGTACTACATATATTTTTATTCATAATTTTTGTGTTGAGTTACTGAACTTCGTTTGGCTAAAAATAAACTCAGACAAGGCAAAGAGATTACGTGTTTATGTACAGTAGCAAATATTTCGAGAGGAAACAAACTGAATATAATTGGACTGTTGCCTTTGTCCGAGGTTAAATATGCTCCAGTGACATCTGTGGGTGTGTAAATATATTTTCTGCCTTAAACGTATACTTGGAGAGACAAGAAACCATTTTTAGTGAAAATTTTATAAAATGCGCTTTTGTGAGGCAAACCAAGGGAGATAAGTGACTAATGTTATACAAAGTGATTATTATTTTTTCCTAGTTACCTAAACTAGAATATGCTTCATTTAAAGCTTATTTCAAAAAGTTATTTTTGTAATTTATTTGGAAAACCACACAAATTATAAACTGTATCCGTTAGTGATATCAGTATTTCTTATATGGAAACAATATTTTCATACGAATACTTGCCGCATACGCCACTGATATAACTGCTTTGCCCAGGCATATACATTTTCCCCTTGTTTTAAATTGTTTTTATGGTTTAAAATTGAAACTATCATTATACATTTCCTATGACGGAAGAAAGATTCAAGTTACACACCTTAGTTGAGAATCACTTTATTTTCATAATAGTCTTTCCTTTGAGTAAGTAATTTGCAATAATTAACTAAAACTATTCCCCATATTTTTAAACTTGAATGGTATTTAACAACACAATTTTTCGACATTATCACAGCAACATTGATTCGCTTTCTACATCTTGAATATTATAGATTTAGAACTTGTGGGTTGAAAGAAGATGTTATCTATAGAGGGGAAGAGAAAGAGCAAATGGTTTTGATTGAAACCAGTTTTAAAGAGGAAAACTTCCCGATTATGATGATAATTAATAACAAGGGCTAAATATAATCCAACTAATTTTTGCGCTTGATCCAACGTCAACAGTGCCAAACTGAGAATTCCTAAGTTTGCCTTTTTTTTTAAATTACTGTTGCAAATGCGCAATTCAAGAACACGAGCAACATTTTCAGAAATGTTAACTAATATGTTATGATGTATGAGAGATACTGCTGGTAAATGACACTTGCATAACCCCTTATCTAAGTCTTCTGTATTGCTAATTTCTTATGTATCTTCGCGTTAATTTATATCCATCTAAATAAATAGCTTGAACTCTATTAAACAATATTATTGTGAGAAGTTACTTATTCACAGTTAAAAGCCATTTGATAATATGTAAACATAAGTTATGAATCCATTTTTTCCTCCACTTATAACAAAGATGTAAATACCACATTATAAATACGGGATGTGTAATATTCCTGTTCGTTAATACTAAGTACTTCTGGAAATTATATTTGAAACTACGACACTGGAGCAAAATCCTGCGCTTATGAGGCGCGGCTTTAGTCTGGCTTTACCGTAATACGTGAATAATTTATAAACGAGGGACGTACTGCATTAAAAGTTATCACACATGTGACAGTGGAGTTACACTCGGACAAGCGGAAGTCCAACCGGGAAGGGTTGATACACGTGGATCCTATCCCCAAGGGTTGTGAGGGATGTTTGCGGCGGCTTTTTTTTTTTCTTTTTTTTTCCAAAGATACAAGAGAAAGAACGCACAAAAGAGCGGGAGATTACCATGGGGATAAAAGGAAGCCGCTGTGATGTGACGGGAATATTGCAAGGCAAGGAAGGAATGCAGGTGGGTGCAAAGTCTGCAGCTCGAGAGGGGAAGTATAACAATGTCCCATGTTCAAAACAATTAACAAGTAGAGATATTAAAACAACAATGCAATGCGAAACTCCAAGGCTCTGAAACTTACAGATAAAAGATGTATTCTTTATCATGTAACTGCAACAGGAGTGATGGATTCAACTAAAATGGCTAGTTTATTTTGTAAAAAAGCAATTGTGGTATTATGTAAAATTCCTAGCGAAAAAGGAGGTGTAGGAATTTACATTTTGAATTTTTCATATTCCCTTAATATTGTCATGCGGTTCGATTCTTTTTACTGCAGTTTGTGTTGTTCAAGTACATCCATGAATTTTAAATGCAAAAGTATTTGTATTATTTATGAGGAAAGTCTACAAAATGTGAAAGCCTCTTTTATCATCCCGCGAGCAAAGCAGCTGTTCTTAGGACAAATCAGAACGCACTTCTTCAAACTGGAAACCTATAACATTCTTTAACTAATGTATTCTCATCTATAAAAACACAATTTTAGTGGAGATAGATAAAATTAACAGGTTTATTCTGTTAAACAACTAATTTATTTCTGTGGAAGTAATGATGAAATTATTGCATCTTACAACTGCATACAGCAATGTTTCTATTGATGTTGACGCTATTATTCGTAAGCATTCATTTTACTTAGGAATTCTTTGAGCTGATCTGAAAACTTTGACATTTCTGTTGTTTTATTTTATAAGTTCTGTACCTTTGTTAACCTCTACTTTTGGTTAATATTCAGTTCTGAAATTGAAGATTTATTATCCATTATTGCTTTAAGAAATAAGTTCGACGCCAAAAATTCATTTCTCTTGACTACAGTCTAATTTTATCTATTTCATTCAGTACTCAAATTTCAGTCTTAATAAATAATTGCCCTTTCAGAACCCTCGTTTGGATCCTTGGCCGGTTTAACTGGAATTTGCTTGGCACCGGAAAGAACGCTGGTAGCTGGCGTAGGGGAATATTCATAGCCTCTTAAATTCAAATGCATAGATTGCTCATTCAAATTTAGCTACAATAACCACATAACTTTGTCATAGAATATGTTGGAAATGATGTTCTTGTGCCTCCACACTTCTCTCACATCTTTTAAGAAAATTTGCATTAACACTCATGAATTCTTCTTATAAAATTGCAGAAATGTCTGTTTTTTTTAGACCCTATAATTCTGTTAGTATTCCACACCCACCAAACGCCAGTTTTTTGGGTCATACAATGCAATACAAGATGGGGTTTTCTGCACTCTAGTATTGTTGTTGACACATTGTTTTGTGTCACTAAATGGCCATGTAAAGAAAACCATGGTTTGTCTAAAAAAATTATTCTACTAACATTATCGTGTGGTTGCAATTCCTGAACTACATTTTTCTTACAGGGTTTTAATTTTAAAAGTTTATTTTCATTCCAAGCCGAGGTTTGCGAAATTTCTGATTCCTGTGCAAGTTTTCTCAAAGATTTCTTTGGACTTCGTTCTAAATTTTCTCCGATGTCATCAGTCTTTCCTCTGTAAGAACATGGCGTTTTACTTCCGGTTTCTTATCAAAAACAGACTCCGTTTCTCTAAATCTATTCACAAAATTATGAATCGTTTCTCTGCGAGGAGCACAAACAGCAGGGAATCTGCCTATAAATCGCCTTCTCACTTCTCTATAAGAGTTTATTGTCACATAGGAATCATACATGAAGATTGTATGTGCTAAAGTATAAGGAATTATAGGAATTGTGACAGCACTAATACCCTATAACATTGAAACATGTGGTCTCACATTTCAACTTCTGTATAACTCAAAGACTTTACGTCAATTAATTAGCCGGCATACGGAGGGAAGGGAAAGTGCAGTGGGGAACAGAACCGACTATAAACAACACAATGCAGCTTGACAAATCCCCGTTAATCCGGCCACGCATCCAAACGAAAGCTCTGCATTATAAAGCTGAATGTGTATTTTATATTAATTAAATTCGGTACTTAATAATAGAAAATAGCAAATAATAGTAATAACATTTTAAGAATGCTTGCCTTTGAGGTTACGATATTTATGAGCTTTCACTTACAAAAAAGGTTTAAGTATTAAAATACATTAACATTAACAACTTGAAAATGCCCATGTATCCTATTTGCATACAGTTTCATAAAATGAAATTAGTTGTTTACCACATCTTTGAACGAAACACTATTACTTTGATTAGAGTTTCTTTCCACACTTTGATGCTTTATTAACGATTATCTGTAAGGACTTCCCGCAATAATATCAGATAATTGTGAATCGTGAATTAATCTACAACATATAGCATTGTTCCAATGATCCATCTGCCGTCCACGCGCAAAATACGACAAAATCCCCGGCATTATTGATTGGGGTTCTTTCCACTCAAGATCACATTTCAGATGCCAAGTTAGTTCCATCATGTAAGTTGGTGTTTAGCTTGCATTGTATTCACAACTGCTCTCAATTTCAAGTGAAATTATATGGCAAATTAATTTTTGTATTCTAAAATGCCACCCAAGTAAACGCTAAACACGTGTGATACTGTGAAAACAGAATCTTGTAGAGCAGTGTGTAAGCAATTGGAGACATTTCTTGGTGTTCCCGTTTCACATAGAGATACTGTAAGAAAGCTTGTTCTTTGATTTAGGGAAACAGGATTGATAAACGGTAGAATTCCTAACCGAAAACAACGTGTTCTAAAGGAAGAAAAGCTTGATGAAACTGGAGAAACATTGGGGCTTTCTCCCAAGACTCCCTTACGTCATGTATAACCATTTCTAAAAGCTCAGCACCTAGTGTTTCTAAAATGGTAATTTAAAACGTTTGTTTCAGAGTTGTTATTGTCTAAGAATCACCACCGCTTGATGATGTAAACTGTATGTCTTTCTATAATTGAGTTAGGTGTTGTTTATCGTCCACTGAAGATGCCCACCGAAGTAGATGGTGAAAGCTATGGTAATAATTTAAACCATGGGCCACGGCAAAACAGCCCGGGAGATTTGAACTGTTTTAACTATAACACCGGCCGTGAAAGCCTAAGAAGTACGAAAACCGTTTTGCTATTGTTAGAGCGTAGAGCAGGGGTAACAAATAACGTGGTGTTCTATTGTATTGTGGAAGCACATATTTTTCTAACATTCCTCAATTCTTCCAATATCACATATTTAAACAGTCAATTCTTCCGTCTTCGAGAAATCAGCAGATAACACTTGAAATTTTTATACACGTTATAAGTAATTTTTCTGATCTGTCCCCGAAACACTTCAAGCTTTTCTATTGTAAAACTATCAGTTTCCAAATTCTAGCAACGTATTAAAAATATATAAAAAGAAAAAATAAGAATACTAATATGCAGAGTAAATAATTAATAAAATTACTATAGTTGCAAGAAATATATACACAAAAGTATAATCTTTATAATTTTAGAAGTCTAACTGTATTTATCCATTATTAGCAACACGCACACATTATCAGTGTTTTAAAAAATGTTTCTCTCTCTCTCTCATCTTGCTGTATGCGTCTGTGTTTGTACCCAGCGTGCATTTCGAGTTCGAGCTGTTAGTATTCGGTGCGTCAGAATATTGACAGTTATTAGAGATAAAAATGTGGGATTAAATCTGGGGTGAGCAGAAAGACAAATTTCTGTCAGCCTGAGCTACTTATTGGTCTCCGCACTTTTTCCCCCTCGCTGAAGTGATATAGAAAATGACACAGCCGGAGTTTCAAGATACTTAACTAAGCAACACTGTAAAGCAATGTACAGATTCTATTGGCTAACGCTTTGTATCAATACGTTTTTTCACAGACTTCATATGCCTTCAACTGTGGTGGCTACAATAATCAGCACTTGTACCGTTATAAGTAATACATATATTTTGTAGACATGGAAAAATATAAATGGATAACAAATGCAAATCTGAAAATTTAAAAGAGACATTTAGTTAGCCCTCACAAAGGAGCACATGCCTCAGAAACAGATTTACACAATTTCGTTTACAAATTTCTGCACTTCGGTGTCTTAAATATTTGTTTGTCCTACTTCTTGACATAGTTGCTACTTTTTTATCGCAGAAAATCACCAATTTTGTACGTCCTATTAATGGAATACAGCAATTACTGCTGTCAATCGCCTCAATCCATCGTGTCCTCAAAACACTGGCCGTACAGGAGGCATCCAAATGAAATGACGAGGCCACGTAGCATCTCGTTTTCTCTGTTTCATCATTAAGCCTTAAAATCTTCACTCATTGTAGTAACCGTATTAAAAAAATTAAATGTGGCAACGATACTCACGTTCAACAATCTGCTATAGGTATAGTTCACGGACGGCAAACATTAAATTGCCCAACATGTAACACATAAGGAAATGAAAGAGAGAAGACTCTCACGAATGAGAATGTTATTGCGCAGATGCATAGAGGAAGTGTTTATTTACGCGAGATATATTAAAAATGTACTACTTTTCCAATATTTGCGCATGTAGTTCAAATAAAAGTACACACACATATATATATATATATATATATATATATATATATATATTTAACTTATTCATACACTTAAAAATATAATCATTCCTTACTTAACTTCAAACTTTAGAAGCATGATTCTCTAACTCACCACAATGGTGTTGCTTGTCTCCTATCGCGCTCTAAAGATATACCATCGTTGCTTCACCGCCACGGGTGCTCGAGGTCGTTAAGGCGCGGACTCATGAGTGGGAGATCTGAGGTTCGAATCCCGCCAGGACCGTCCTCCTTGACTGAGGTTTCTTCAGGTTTTCCTCGGTCCTCATAAATGGCAAATGCCGGGTAGGTACTCTAAACTTAGCCCTGAAACGTTTCCTTCTTTAAAAAATCCCATTCCCAAAATATAATTTCATCTCATGTATCATCAGTGTCCACCGCCTGTGGTGCCTCAGTAGTGAAAAAGGGCGTTAAAACCATTCAAAAAATAAAAAACATCCTTCAAAGAATTTTGGCCAAAGACATAATCAGAGCTTTGTACTGTGCAGAGGGTAATAAAGAATCAGTGGAAATAATGCAGGATTTTCACAGTTGTGTACACCATTTTTATGGTTTTGTGAATGGCCATTTATGGAAGAACTTTGTTTCAGGCATAGAATAATCAATTGGCTGACTTTTGCACCGCTGGGAGATTTTTTTTTTTTTTGATAAATTATTTCCAACTTTTATGAGTTAGTAAACTTATTTTCTTCATTTAAATTAGGGTATATTTTATTTGGACGAGTTTTATACATATCATAAGCTTTAATGTTGAAATAAAACATAGTCAGAGGATTTAGTGCGAGTATGTAAACAAAACATAGTCATAAGCTATTACGTAAAACATCCTAACTAGTTTTTAAATACATTTATTTGGATTTTTCATAGTGCTACCATAGTTTTACACCCTATCATTTCCTTGAGAAATTATTCAATAAAGTAGAAACAATTATAGAACTGAAATGTTCAGAAACGTCATAAATTGTAGTTCTAAGACTTTCTATGTATGGGCGAAAGTAGGGAAAAGAAAAAAACGCAGTAAAGGAAAAAGCTAAGCAGAAATTAGTTAACATCAGAAGCAGTAATCGTCGGCATGGTATCCACAAAGCAGCCCCTTCGAAAGAACAAAGAGGTGAATGTAAGGGAATCCATCAGTAATAAAACGTTCACAAGTAACTTTCCCTGAACAGAGTTTTCAGAGGGACTTTCCTACTGGAATGGAATGCAACCTTTATTTCTGACAAACACAAATAAATGCAGAAGAACTTCATGCTAATGCCCGAACACAAAACAACTGTAGTGCTTCTCAACTGGCAAGTCGCTATCCCTAGCAGTTGGAAACAACGCGTTGGGGATAGTTTTAACATTATTTGCAAAGGACATTTAATTAAATATTGAGAACAACCTCTAAGGAAAAAAAAATTGCACGATATCATTCATAGCTGATTCGTGGACACACTAAAAGGCCATAGACTCAGTCATGACAACACGTTAGGAACTTTAAAATTACAGATTGGGATAGCTTTTTCCGGAATTAGTTAAGTTGCTCTGAGCAAATTAAACATATTTTCCTTTGTAAGTGATAAGACACTTGCAGCTATTAGAACGAAATTGGACTAACTACTTGAACCAGCAAACTACCTAAGTTCCGGTGTTAGTGTTCGATGATAGACCTTACTTTTTTAGCTCTAGAGGTAATAGTCCTTTATACAATTTTCATGTAAATATTTCATGCTCCAGAATAAATATTTATCCTAATCCAAAAAATTTTTTTCCAGAAAGTATTTAATTTATCTCGCTACAACTATATATTACCAATTGCACAAGGTGTATGGGTTAGTGCATGTAAAAATTATAAAAGCTGACCACACTTTCTTTAAGTTTAAAATGGTTTATATTAGTACAATAAATAAAGACAAAAATGTTGATTTCAACTAGTTCATACCGCAAAATACTTATTTTATTTATTATTTTATACGGAAAGCTCTTAAACATCTTTAAATATAAATCTGAAGAAGATTTGAAAGAAATGTATTTTATGTACATTTGAACTATTTGTTCCACAAAGGCAAAAAAAAAAAAAAAAAAAAAAAAACCATGACAAAATTGCAAATAACACTGGGCAACAAAAAAATAATTTTTGAATGTTTCGAGCACTTCATAAGGCAATTCCTACTAATTTTGGGTTGAGAAAAACAAATATGACAATGAAAAATTTTTATTAGCTCTAGTTTCTATGACATACACAAGGTGGAAGTATTGCATATTAACGGATTGAGAGAAAAGGATACATTTTAATTACATACATGCTAACAACAATGAAAGTGCATTTGATTTTTTTTAACTGGTAATTACATGCTAAGAGTTCTAAATTGCTGGAAAAATACTTCGCAGATAGTAGTGTCTGAAGAGAATCATGTGGTGGCCTATTGACTTCGTCGTCTTTTAGCTTGCCTCTTGTGATGGAGTTCCGCAGAATCCCTATACAAAGACCAACAGTAATCCGCAAGCATTACTTCATTCCAACGGCCGTGATATCTTTGTTCCATAACAGAAATGTCCTAATGGAATCTCTCCCCATGTTCATCACTAACAGCTCCACAACTAGGAGGGAAAAAGTCTAGGTGGGAGTGGAGAAAATGGATCTTAAGGGACATGTTGCATCCAAGGTTACGGTATTTTTGCAGGAGCACTGTCACCAAATGCTTGTAGTTGTCATCTCTTTTGTTGCCTAAAAATCCATGAACAACACCCTTGAAGGCTTCCCAAACTTCCTTTTCTTTCCCCTCCAAAACTTGGTCAAATGCAGGATCCTTTACAAGTTCTCTTATTTGTGGTCCGACAAAAATGCCTTCCTTAACTTTTGCATCACTTAATTTCGAAAATTTCTCTCTGATGTACTTAAAGGCCCGTCCTTCTCGGTTCATAGCTTTGACAAAGTTTTTCATCAAACCCAGCTTGATATGCAGGGGTGGAAGAAGAACGTCTTTTGGGTCCACAAGAGGCTTGGCAGTCTTTACAAGAGGCGCCAGATTGCATTTCTGTGAGGAAAATGTTATTTCACCACAAATATAACAAAAGTTATTCACCATATTTACACATTTCGTGGCATTTTTACAAATTTTACACTAAAAAAGCACTCGCGAACCAGAAAGTTTGCATTAATTTGAGTAGAAACTACATGTAATTCACAGTCACAGCAACAGTATTTATGTTTACGACTTACAAACAGCTGAAGAGCATTTGTGTTTTGTTATTTGACAAAAAAAAAATCCCCCCCCCCCAAAAATCCCGCAAATTTAAAATCTTCACTCTAAAAATGAAATGTCACTTTATCTTCAAAACAAGAGCTAATCTAACATTTTTATGGCAATTTTTGAATTCAGCAGATGGAAATACATGTAAATTCACTATTTTTAAGCCCGAAACATTTTCATTGTTGCCCAGTGTAATTAAAGTAAATATAATTTTAATGTTTTATATTTTGAAGTAAGGTTTATGTGCACTAAATCTACATAATGAACCGCACGAATGCCTTTATTCGAACTTCCACCTCTTTGAGTATCTTAAAAACGCTTGTTTTGCGTGACAGTCGCTTTGAAGATGACAACAGCATAACCGATGCAGCGAGGAAATGATTACGTACATAGAATAAGATATGACACGGCACGGAATCACGCAGGCTGGAAACTACGTGCAAAACAATTGTCACCAAATTTTAACAATTTTTAATAAATACATTAGAGTACCAAAATATATACACCTTCAAGCAAAAAAAAAAAAAAAAAAAAAAAAAAAAAAAAAAAAAAAAAAAAAACTGTGTTAACCTTACAAAACTGAAGTCACATAAACAGAAAATAATGAGCAATAAATCACCTTAGACTTTTACAGTTAACAACTGCTGCTCAAAATTCTCATCATCGGCGACGATAAACTTCTGAGTACGTTGAGCTACTGATTGAGCAACGTTTGCGAAAGTGTCCTCAGCGATTGCAGCACATGCCGTTTCAATTTCTTCCCGCAGTTCTGCCAGTGAAGGTGGTTTTCCACGGTATACAGTACTGAGTCTCAAATTCTAATGCGTGCAATAGTTACTCGCGTTGGCGGTTCTGTTCTGTACACAAGCCTCTATTGCCTTTGAACTTCAACAACATTCTCGGTTTTCCAATGCCACTTCAAAATTGCTTTCCGCTGTTCAAACGATAATCTTGGCTACATTTTGTTATAACAATGCTAGCATATCGTAATGTGAGTCACGTCTGTTTACAGAACATCATACGATAATCTTAGCTTCATTTGTTCATTGTTGATTTACGATAATGCTCTTTATTTATTTATTGTTGATTTACCAGTCACATAGCAACGCTCTCATAATGTATGTGAGTTACATCTGTTTACAAAACATCATATTATATATTACTGTTTTTTCCCCGGTTCAACTTTGAAATATATTAAATAGAAATCTACTGTGAAAGTGTGCATACTATTTTTTGGCCCCCTCGGTACATTTTGAGAGGACGCACTACTTTTTTGAACACCCTAATAAGTCGGTCCTGGTGTTGTAGTGGTAACTATACTTACCTTCTAAACCTAAGATAGTGGGTTTAAACCCGGCCAGGATCGATGGATTTTTCGGGTGTAAAAATCCTAAGTATGGCTCAATTCTGAAGGGAAATAAATAGAAAAAGAACCTCAAACTTGAAAGAAGAGGCCTCTGAGCAAAATTTGTCGTCCGTTTCACGCCCTGATTTGAAATTGACGCTGATGATCTGAGATGTTAAAGAGCGTCCGTAAAAAAACAAATCAACTAAAGCAATACCCTAATAATACGGTTGACATCTCATTTAGACTATGCGATTGCAATAGGAATGAAATACTTTTCATAGAAGTTTTAATGAAACATCAAAATAATACTAACAAATAATTCAGATAGAGAGAAAGAGGGAAGAGGAGGAGGAGGAGGAGGAGGAGGAGGTGGAGATAAAGCAATCAGCCTACATTTTTGTTTTTGCTGTTTTTCACGCGGAAGATACTAACATATTAATTGTTTTGTGTCCGTGCTAAGATGCCATATTACATATGACACCTGCTCTTTTATAGAATATGAGTTGTAAGCCATAATAGCAATCATTTTAATGTATAGCATTAGTGTTTCCGAGTTTATAATTTGAAACTTTTGATTTCACCAATAAACAGTAAATTGGTTATTAAAACTAGAATATTAAAACAATTGACTTAAAGAAACCCGGCCTTAACATGATAATACATTTCTATTTAACTCTCCTTGTATGTAATTTTTCCAATTTAAAATTAATAAAGCATGTTGGTGTTTGATCTCACAAAGCAATTCTAATAAAAACCACACATCTCCATTATTTATCAAGAAAAGTGTGTTATTTCTAAGGATAAGCAGTAGGTAAAGGGGATCGATAGAAATGATAATATATGCTGCCCAAACGTTCAACGAAATGACGAGTGTAATAAGAAATCTTTACAGTATATAAGTTAAACAAATTGATAACGAAATATATCTTCATCTTTAATACACGTTTATAATTATTTTTTTCAGACATGAGATTTTAAATGTTGCAAAACAAAGCAAAACTACTATCTCTTAAGTCCTGAGTTTTTTTTTTAATCTCTATTTAATATCCAATATTTTTCCCATATAGAAATATAAAGAAGCAAGAGGGAAAATCAATCAAATACTGAATGAGAACAAGTTCATCAACTACAGCTAGAAAACCTTCAACACAATGTGACTGATTACGAAGCACAATATCTGCCTGTGTGCGACGCGTTTTCTTTATACAATAAAATCCTTTGAACGATTTTGATGTAGTTTTGTTTGATGCTCTATGGAACCAGAGCACCTTAGAATTTGAACAAGTCACAAGTTTAATTCTTGACATATTACAAATGAAACTTGTGCTACTACTCTTCAATAAGTTTGCATTAATTGCACAATCGCTCTTTAGGATCTTGCAAATTTTTAACCTGTGTAGCACATTTCTTGCTGTCCCTCCCTGATTTCATCCCCTAAGAGGGGGAGAGATACTGAACGGACGGGAAATCAAATATCACTCTATTTCACTGAGATTTGATATCTGGAGGATTTAGGGACGAGGGATATGAATAGAACATAATTTTTATATAAGCTACTTTGAAATTTAGGCCAGGCACCCTTTCCTCTAATTTTATCCCCTTGATAGATATAAAATCAAAGTTATACTTTAGCTGTTTCTGATCCCATTTCAAAGAGAGCGCTGAAAAAAAAAAAAAACACGAAACTCCATGTCTTGCTATCTCAATGAAATTTGATGTTTGCGTCTTCCGGTAAACGGAACACAAATATCAGGGTTTTTTTTTTCCGAGTTTCACATACATCCCTGAACAATTGAATGCCATACGACAGACACTGATCACTTCCATAGGCCACTTATGATGTTCTTCTTATAGTTCTTCTAACAACTGATTTATTTGTAAGACATGCCCCTAGTAAGTTTAACTACATCTCAGGTTTTATGTTAAGCCATGACTTAGATTGCTAAGATAGGAACTACAGATGGGTTTTCAATACTCTCAATACTCAAGCGGTATCTATGCCCAACAATATCCCTATACATGAACTCCATACGCTTTCGATGCATTTCTCCATTGGTGAGAACAAATATCTGCTTCTTCTTTTTTTTTTTTTGTATTTCATTTACATAATAAGCTTTAATGTAATTTGTCCTTTATGAAATTAATTAGTATGATATAAAAAAATAAAACACGCTCCGATACAAAATATTCTCATATCTGTGTCTGACCAACAATGAAAAAAAAATTTGGTAAACATATCAAATGATCTATTAAACTATCTAATCACACGTTACTTTTGACAATATCGTACTTCAGTATCTTTGGCATGAAGGTACATTACTACCTAGTCATTTTGAAGTGACAGAAGAACTAATTTCAACTGGATTTTGGCACCGCATTTGTAAAAATAAACTGGTAGAAAATCTCACAACACTATTGCATAAATGTAAAAGTTAAATGTCTCATAATGAAAATGCACTCTATAAGAAAGCAAATCTCAGAATTATTTGTTTGACATATTAATATTCCCAAAATTACAAAATGATAATTATTAATTTGCATTTTATGTGATAAAGAGTGTGAAAGTATCGAAGTATTAAGTATCTATCGATATCGAGAAAATGTGGCATCAACCCATTTTTATAAGAAATACATTTAAGTAATTCAGCTGTTAATTGATATTTGAGAGCCAGAAATTTCACATAATGCTTAATAACGAAGGGACGAGCAATATTTATTTGTTTATTTTTTATGATCATGACATTGCTATCATATGAACTTTCGTGCAGAAAAATGAATATAGTTCTGCCCGAAAAATTTCAGAGAAGTTTGTGATTAAAATTCCCAATCATTCATCAGAAGTAATTAGAGAAAGCTCCTGAAAAAACCTCAGTCATGGGACTAACACAACAGGGAATCGAACTCGGATCCCCACTTGGGAAGCTCAAACGCAACATTACACTACGGCGTGATATATGTTTGACTGTTTGTGTGTTTTACCACTTTAGTTTTAATACGAAATGTGACTATACATATTTCACAATGTATTGAATGTTAAATTTTTAGATTCCTTACCGGTTTTGATATCAGGTCATAGCGCAATATAATAACTGTTAAATGTTTTTCTAAAATTTGTTTGCTTAAGTAACCATGTTGGGAAACCTGCAACTGTGGGAGGCTGGAAGAAACTCAATAAACTTAACCACATCATTGCACACGCCCAGGTGCATACTATAGCTTTCAGTGCGAAAGTATTACTTACATTGGAATGTAACAATTCGTATAATATATAAAATGTGTAATTAACAATAAACTAACTTTATCCAACAAAAATACGTTTAAAAATCACTGAAATTTCACCGCAGAGATTAAGGTAATGTTTCTTATACTTCTCCTAGTGAAAAATACGCGAACTATTCATTTGAAACAAAGAACATTTCGAAACAACATGAATAAATTTCATATATAATTACTAATTTGTTTGTAAACGTTACGGGCTACCTAAAATGGTGTATGATATTGGTTTTATTTTGTGAGTAAGAGTGATTTCGAATGCCACTGTTAACACTCGTATCGTTAATAGCTGTTTCAGCTGCCTGTCTGTATCTATGAGTACGAAATTCTCATAGTGTGCACCTCTGCAACATTTATAGGTGTCCTTATGTACACAATAGCTTCTTGCGTTTTCTTAAGTTCCTTAAGGCGTTACAATATCACGTTTAGCAATTAGCAGACTTGTGGTTTCATACTTTGTTATAGATTATTTCCAAAGCAGTGAAACATCAGAGAACTACACTTTCTAAAACAGAGAATACTGCATGTTTAAGTTAACAGCTAGTATTCCGGTTTTCTCATGTTGTGATAAGACTATTTCGGACCAACTACCCAGAGCGGCCAAGAAAACAAACACATTGAGCAGCCATTGCATCCCTGTTTCTGAAATGACGGTACACAGGTGTGTTGTTGACGTAATATTAGCTATGTGCAATTCCAAAGGTTACGTGCGTCTTGGTTATCGGAAAGAAACTGTGATTGCCTCTCGATTCACTCAAAACAAGAAGCCGCGTTTTCGACGTTGAATTCCCTAGCTGCTCAAGAAATCAGAACCATATTGGGACGAGATGAGACGTGCTCCTGAAGAAGATAGGGCTTCTCTAGGGCGAGGGCTCCATGTGTGGCGGAGAGGAGACTGGCAAACGGGGAAATAAAAGAGAAAATTGGAGAAATGTGGAAGAGGAATGTAAAGGCGAATGCGGGGGAAGGGTGAGGGGAGCGGTGTTAAGGGGATCAACACATCGCCCAGCTCGAAGACGAAGAATTTTGAAAAATTCAACACGACTTGGAGGGGGCTGAACCGGGAGAAGAAAACGGAAGGATGAAAAGTGCGATGGTGAGAGCGGGAGGCTGAGGCAGCAGAAATTGACACGTGGATTCCGCTTGCAATG
The DNA here is from genome assembly GCA_030762175.1 of Metallyticus violacea. Taxonomy (NCBI): domain Eukaryota; kingdom Metazoa; phylum Arthropoda; class Insecta; order Mantodea; family Metallyticidae; genus Metallyticus; species Metallyticus violacea. Next base: position 38,763,415 of record CM060846.1, read on the forward strand.
AAACACCCAGGTGACTTGGTACATTTCACTCGAGATATACGGCGCTAATGAAAAAAAAAATCTACTGTTCTTAAGCCAGAAGTTCTCTTATTTTATCACTCTTTCCTTCCACGCGACATCAGAATCTTCAAAGTGAAGACTTAACCCTCTCCCCAGAGGGTTTAATATAATGTTCCAACTCTATGGAGACCTATGCATAGAGATACATTCTTTTCTTTATCATTGAACCAGTTTCGAGCACACACCTTGGCAAATCAATCACAGAGGCGGTTGTGGCATTTTGTCACCTACTATCTCTAAATATACCGGGTGTTAGTTAATAATGCCGCAGTAATTTCAGAGAGTGTAGAGGTGTGTTAGACAAGCAATTCGAGACCGAGAATCTTTGATACACCAAGAAAAATAAAGGAAAAGAAGTTAAAAGTACATTCGGATAAGTCAGGTAAATTTTGCTTCAGAATGTCCTCAAACCTGCTTCACCAGAGAGGAAATTCCGATTTTCAGTAGTTTGTTACTAGATTTTTCAAGATTTCTGCTATAAATATTTCTAAAATATCCGACTAATCATTTGACAGTACTGCAATGAACAACGGTTAGCTGATTTATCGCGTTATGCAGCTTAGCAAGATAACTCCAATCAGCTGGTTCTGTGGCCTAATCGATAAGGTAACACACTTCTTTTTTCAAGATCGTAGGTGATTTATTTAATACTTTCAATTTTAATTAATTATGCTGATAGATAAGACGTATAACTGCAAAATAATCGACGAGATTGGAACTGGATACCAATGACCCCCCAGTATCATTATAATTGCACTAAAGAGACACGCTCCTCCAATACTATTGTGCAGTATAATTTCAAACAGAAGCTTCATTAGTTAGCAGCTTTAGTCCTTTAACCGTTAATGCCGTAACTTTTAAATTTGAACATGCAGATCATAATTCTCTATTTCAAATTGCTTGTCTAAGATCCTTCCTGAATTGCTGAAATGATTGCGATGCAGTTCATTAACATTCTGTATATTATTATCCAAAGTCTATGTTAGATTTATAGTGTCTACTGCTGTAATCTCATTCGTGAGTGTATTTCATTTCCTACTTTTTTTGTGTTGCTAAGTCTTGATCTTCCATACTATTATGACTTATTCTTCCTAACCATTTTGATTTTCTTCTTCAGAATTTTCAGAAGAGTTTCAAGTTTTCTATGGAACTCATACATTAATGATGAGTGTATTTATTAGTAGCAGACCATCACCAGGAGATAGTTTACCCCATATGTTAAAAAAACGTGATTTCGCCTTTTAAAGAGTATAAATTATTATGGTTTTGAATACCAGAATAGATAGGAAAAGCAGCTTATAATCCCACGTTTACTTCATTTTAAATATAAAATTATATATATATAATGCTCTGTATTTGTTTAACATTGCCTTTCAGCCTCTTATGGGACATAAGAAAAATAAATTTATACTAATAATATTGCTTTGATCTTAAAGAATGTTTTGGTTGGAAAATTAAAAGAAATAGTTCCAAAAACCCTAGAAGCTAGTACAGAGGACTCCATTTGTCGATCAGGTAAAAACAACACAAGTTCTTAAGCATGACTACAAACACACATTAATGGCTGGTTACTTGCGTGGTTTTATGAGGTGAAGAGAAACACCAAATATTCACATTAAATATCATTAACTAAATATGACATGTAGAGGAATTTACAAATTTGCTCTATGCAAATATTTCAAATCTGTTGTTAATTTATGTTACTTATGGCCAATCTTTTAGTTTAAAAATGTTGAAACAGAATATCTCTTTATATTTTCAGCTGGGAAGAGTACTACACTATGCTATAGTTAGGAAATAGTATTTTCGTCATAATATGACAATCATCAATAGGAACTAAATTACAAATAAGATTTGCCTTAAAATGAAACCTAGTAGCATATTCTAGAGTGAGTTTATTTGAGTTATGAGCAGGCAGGGCGCGGCTTCGTACTGAGAGAAGTCGGTCGTCAAGGCCGTATGGTGCATGTGCAGATAGCAGATAGTCGTTACTTTAAGGAAGACTGTGCCAGCGAGTGGTTGTGCTTTTGCGTTTTACTCGGTTCTTTCAATGTGTATAAATTGTGTGCACATTGTTCTTTGTTAGTTATGCCGCTACATAAATATTTTCTTGAAAAGCTTTGTGCAATGCATATGTGAGAAAATATTTTTGCACAGAAGTGATGAGTGATTCGCAAGAAAATATCCTCTCAATAAGTTACGAGAGTCAAGATCTCACAATAACAAAAAAAAAGTGTTCCGAACCGTCATCTTCTTATTGAAGTAAAATTAGATAAAATAAAGAACTTCCTACGTTGATACCGGCAATGTATTGCCGCTGAGGGGCAACATTTTCAGCACCTCTTACAACACAGATTAGCGCTTATTATTATCATCATCAGTTTTATATACAGTATCATTTTAATCTCACAATAACAAAAAAAAAAAGTGTTCCGAACCGTCATCTTCTTATTGAAGTAAAGTTAGATAAAATAAAGAACTTCCTACGTTGATATCGGCAATGTATTGCCGCTGAGGGGCAACATTTTCAGCACCTCTTACAACACAGATTAGCGCTTATTATTATCATCATCATCAGTTTTATATACAGTATCATTTTATGCCTTTATTAAAACTATAAGTACTAAAATTAAAATACTAACTTTACACCACCGGCCCTATCTCCTTTTTCCATTTGCGAAAGCTGTACCTTCCCAGTAAGCAGCCGCACTCAGGTGGCCGTTGTTCAGATAATCTCACTGCATTTTTTGTTTCGAATGTTTAAAATTAAATTCTGATATGTCTCACCACAGCAAAAATAATGCACATTTATTTAATATCAACGCGTGTCCGATATTAAGTGACCCTACAGTGCCCTCGTTTCATCAAGTGAGTCAGAATTCTCATCAATAGAGATCCATGAGAACAAATATCTGCATTTTTGTATTTAATTTGCACAATAAGATTTAATGTAATCTGTCCTTTATGAAATTAATTATAATGCAATTGTGGTCACTTTCATAGGCTTAAACAGCTTTGAAAGTTGCAAGCTAAGCATTACTTGAGAATATTTAATGGTTTTAAAAAGGTCATTAGTCCAGTTCATGGAGTAAAGATACCTAGACATGAAGTATCCACAATATCTTGTATCCATTATCATTCATATCTTACATTTCGCGGGTTTTATTTTTAATATTTTTGCTGGAGAATCAACAGGTGAATTCAGCTGAAGTATCTTAATATGAGAACCAGATAGGAAAAAATTTATGTCGTGGCTGAAATTCGAACCATGGAATTTTGGTTCATCTTGCCGATTCTCTCCTATTGTGTTTCGGTCCAGTCAAATCCGCTACATTCTCCCAATTAAGTCTGTAGAACTTAGAGGCCTTGAAATTATTTCGTTACGGAGGTTTGATTACAAGAGGGGACTCGAATAATTAGGTACTTAACACTAAGAGTTCCTGTTATCTTATTATAAAAGCATTAAATTTTATATACGGATACGAAATTCACACAAAATGTGTATGTCAGCTAGGATTTGAAACGGGAATAGGGATAGTAACGTCCCGGACGAACCTTAATGATCTCTTCTCATCCCACAGAGGTATAATTGCTTTCATGTAAATAATAACAACTGCCACGAGAGCCTCAGAAATTCTCCAGCATTATATCAAAGATTGGGCAGAAGGTATGAATATTTCCTGTTTCTCGTTTATCTGAGGGTACCTTAATTAATAAACAACAAATAAATTAATATTTAATTTACACTCACTTCCGTGCCCGCACTAAACAGTTCTGAAAGAGATTACAGAAACGTGCCAACGTTGAATTCCTGAGCGAACTCTAATACACCGGATATCATGTCAACAAAAATAAACAGCTGAAGACCGCAATCTCAGTTCCAGGGAAAAAAGTCATAAAGTTTGTTTGTATAATTCTTATTCTGGGCTGGAGCTGGCACTACTCATGGAATTTAGTCATTAAGTTATGCCCAGTTCAGCTACAGCACATCTGAGTTTATATTTTAATTTGTCCTTTAAAATTGTTATGTAATGTCTTTTCTGCAAATTATTTCTTCAGTTTTTCTCGATACGTTTATGTTTTGGTTTTTTTCTGACTCTTAGGGCCTATTTCATCGAACTCGATTAACTTTAATTCCTATTTAATTCTCCTTTAATTAGGGTGCTGCATCTCACCAACAACAATTGGATGCCGATCCGTCATTAACTCCAATTAAGTTAATCGTTGTATATTTGATCATTTAACAAGTTAATTCTCAATTAACTTTTAATCATGGCAAGGCGAATGTTGAATATGCTATTTGAAGTGGACATTATTCTAAGACGGCTGATGATAATTTCCGAAAGACAAGATTTATTTAATAGTAAAGAGCAAACAGATTTGTAAATGCGGTTTAGGCATTATATTTTTTAAGTTCTATAGAATATGACCTAGAATTCCCAAAAGACAGGCGATTTTTTAAAATATTTAAATAATGCTAAAAATTTTCTTATTATTTCTCCCTAAATATCACAAAAAACAGGAATCTTTATGTTGTAAGTTACGTTAAGCTGCACTAATTAGGTTATGTTTTCCCATATTTCGAAAGTTTGTTATCTGAACTGTCAAACACTCAGTATAAAATGAAATGTAATTGAAAGTAGCACATTGTGTTTGTTTAAGGAATCAAGCCATTTCTCCAATGAATGTACACTCAGGAATTACATATTTAGAGCAGGTGACTTAGTAGAACAACGTCCTAACGAATCGCGTATCGAAGTGAGCGTTCCTATAGCTTTTCTTCGTTCTTACACATCAAAATCTCTTCTTTCCTCCATTTTTGATGTGTAATTGTCATGAAAAATGAACGAGTAGCGATCTCCGTTGTTTTACAAATGGTGTACATAATATTCTTTGCTCTGCGCATGGCCTTTTAAACAATTTGTACAATTCAGAAGGCCGTGATGACTTGAATCCGAATTAGCTAATTGACTGCGCATTTAGTTTGGTGATATGCAGGAGATGTAACTGGGAATTAATTTCCTGAATTAACTTAAATCTTAATTATTTAATTCTCAATTTGTTAGAAATTACTGAGATCTGCCCTTAAAAATAGTGTATTAATATGACAATCTGTCTTTTTGCAGTACAATTTTTAACTCCTCTTTAAAATGCCACTTCAATAACTTGTGATGCACTCTGATTTTTTCTCCTTCCTATCCAAAATTTGCTGTCATTGAAAATTACAATTACATTGCTAAATTAAATTTTCTTGTTCTACCATTTAATGCTCTTAAATTGCTTAAAGAATAACTTTAAATTATTGTAAAGCTATATACAACTTTATGAATATCATGAAGCACATTGTACTATTGCCAATGTTGTCTTAGGTCACTTATTTGTAGCTACAAGGCTACATGCAATTATTGGAACAATCTTCCTTTCTTACTTCTATGTTTGAAGGTTATGTAACGTTCTAAACGTTAAAAAATGGGGTATTTTGGTTCTTAATCTACATATAGCTGCATAGCTTTGGTTGATCTAACTTCATTATTAGGAGAAAACTTTACATAAATCTTGTATTCTTTATTTCTGAGTACTCAAAATCGTTAAATGGAAACAGCTCCTAAATACGATAAAATACTGGAAGAATTTTCATTTAGCTATTTTAAAATATTATCCCTGAAGTGAAGCAAGAAGAAAATATCCTTCAAACTTCATGAACAAAATATTTCTTATAAATTTTACAAAAGTCTCTTACCAAATATTAAAGTTTATAAGTCGGAATTTATGTTCTGTTTTCTTTTTGGTTGCCACGTCTCCTGAAGGGCTAAACAGGCCAGCAAATGAGAACATTTTCTACTCCTCATAAGTTGTCAGAAAGTGTGAAAAATAACAACTCTAGCAAAGGGAGAAAGCCTCAAGGTCCCCGCCTTTTGGGCACACTGTCACGGCGTAAACATTGTTAAGGGAAGCACACTCGGACAAAGTGAACTCATTAGCTGGCGTTTTCCTCAAAAAGCAAGTAGTCCGAGCTGTTCAAACAGAAAGGGGGAAGAAGCTAAAGAGAGGGCATGAACGAGGCGCTTAGGCAATGTAAAAAGCATCGCCGTGAAGCTAATCAGAGAAGGGATGTTCTGTCGTCGTTACGCGGGGCCGTGTAATCCGCTTCACTGGACGACAGGAATTATTGGCACACGCTTCGCTGGACCTTCCCACAAACAGAAGCAACAGGATTTTAGTTTATCTTGCATTGTGTCCCAAAGAGGATGGTCGCTAGGGAAACACCGCACAAGTAACGAATGGAGCTTTATTATTTCCCGGAAAGTATTGTCATTTAATGTAATTTCCTTAAAGCTTCTATCCAGAGTCGTGATAACTTAAAGCACTTTATGTCAAGCTGATGTTAAAAATAAAATGTGTTTTCATCATTGTTTGCTATTTCTTTTAATATAACTTCTCTATTAATTTTCCTTCAAAAGCAGAATTGTAATACATTGTAATGATGATAATGATATAGCGAGCAACGCACCATTAAACAGAGATAAGTTGTCAAACTGGTGTAATTTTTCTAGATATTTCATATTCAAATAATATTAACATCGGTGTTTTTTCTAATGGTGTTTAACGCCCGTTTTAAGTACTAAGGCACCACAGGCGGTGAACACTGATGATACATGAGATGATAAACTGGGAAAGGATCTTTTTTAAGGAAGGAAGTGTTCCAGAAAACCTGAAAAAACCTCAATCGGGGAGAAAGATCCTGGTGGGAATTGAACCCCAGACCTCCCGCTCACGATTCAGCGCCTTAACGACCTCTGCCACTCGTGGCGGTACACATCAGTGCTGAGAGGTGGTTACTGGTATGTCATTTTTAACGCAAAAATGTTTACAGTTCCTTGAAGGACGCTGGAGGGGTTTAAATGGAACGAAGGTGATTGGGAACCTACTCCAAGCCTCATCCACAAACCTTTCTTTATACACACTACAGGAAATATCCTGTGAATCTTTGTCAATTTGGAAATTAGCCGGGGGTTTATCCTACCCCTATGGTAGCAACTGTCCTCGCTTAGGTTGGCACTGGGCGTCATAGCTTCGCCGGAACTACTAAAATAAACCTGAACAGAAAAAAGGGAAGAACAAGTAGAGGATATCTGTGGAATGAAATCCGCAAAAAGAGTAAACTGCAAATCCCAACCTCGTTCACGACAAATGCAATTTCCCAGAATTAGGTTCGAACTCGGGCCCCCCTTTTTTCTATCCAACTGGGCTAGCATCAAATGGCTTCATAATGCACAGATTTGGGCGGCTGTACAAGGCCTGAGAGGATGTATAAATTCACCTTTGTTATTCTTCAAACAATTCTTGGATGTTCCCAGCTAGTGAACTGGGGTGTTTACGTTTAAGAAGATATTACGAGGTGCGTTCAAGTTCTAAGGTCTTTGCTTTCCCCCCCCCCCCCTTCTTTTTTTTCTCAGGACTGAAAGTACCTAAAACATGCAGTTTAACTTAAAATATGCTAGTACTCTTTGTAAATGCGTGATAGAAATAGCTGCACTGTATGGTACAGAGAACCCTCGTGACTGCAGCTAGAGTAAGAAATGTTTTTGACACTTAAATGCCAACGTTCTCATTACAAGATCAGAAAGTAATAATTTGTTTTCTCCACTTGCGTGGTATGACACTCATTTAAATTCATTTCCAGTTGAGTGAGACTAGTGTTGGTGGTGTCATGAATGTCAAAAATGTGCGTTTGTGGGTGCCACAGTTCAAAGAAGACCGATCGTCGTGTAACAACAAACCGAAACTATCTCGGCCTCACACCAGCCGGTCAATCATCATCCTTGCGCTAGTGGAGAAAGTTATTTTGGAGGATCCCCGATTAAGCGAGGAAGATATTTCCTCCAAAGTTGCCCTTCGCATAGGATCTGTGCACACAATCCTGCATGAAGAGCTGAAACATGACACAGGAACTTCTTCGTGAAAACAAATATGAAGTGGCTTCTCATACTTCCTACTCACTTGACCTGGGTCCTAGAGGTTTTTGGTTTTTTCCAACAATGAAAGACACGCTCCGCAATCGCACATTCTATAGTCTGGCCACTATTGCTTCTGAATTTTCCAGTAGTCAAAACAGACTCCTAAAGAAGGATTAGCAACGACAATGGAATCATGGCGTCGATGTTGTGAAAAGTGTGAGCGTCGGTAGGGAAATTATGTTGAGAAGTGGCAGAATTTTCAAGTTTTTGGTGCAAATAATTTGTGAAAAAGAATTGGAGACCTTAGCATTTCGTAATTAGTAAGCCAGTGAATGGAATTGGTCTCACAGAACTTGTCAATAGCTTTCCTTTTAAGACAATAGTGTAACCTACTAAAATCACGATATAATCACACAAACCATAATGGAATCTGCGCCAAGCCTTCCAAATAAAAGACGAACGTGTCTATACGTCTTGCTTTGTGTCGGTCCTGGTGGTGTAGTGGTTACCATACTTGCCTCCTAAACCCAAGACCGCTGGTTCGAACCCGGCCAGGACCGATGGATTTTTTCGGGCGTAAAAATCCTAAGTATGGCTTCCTTCGGAAGGGAAGTAAAGCCGTGGGCCCCGTGTCGTACATTTACGGCACGATAAAGAACCTCCAGCCTGAAAGAGAGGCCTCTGAGCAAAATTTGTCTGCTGTTTCACGCCCTGAGCCGAATGGGAAGCTGATGACCTGAGATGTTAAAGAACGCCCATAAATAAATCAATAAAAAAAGTCTTACTTGGGGAACAGTGTGAAGTTGATTCATTCGATTGCATTACACATTTCCATTGATCGGTAGTGGTTTTGTGCTTCCCCCTTTACGCTCCCCTTCGATGGTTGCTTATGGAGTTCCTTCATATTTTTCCAATAATAAAAGTTGTATGAAACGTGGATGAGCTCAGCCGTTACTTCGCAACAATGGTCTTCATATCCTCTTGTTTTCCTGCCACTCTGCAGGTTATCTTAACTTTAATTCTCGATGCCCCTTGTCGGTTCTGGTTGTGCAGTGGTAACCATACTTGCCTTCTAAACCCAAGATCGCGGGTTTAAACACGGTCAGGATCGTTGAATTTTTGGGCGTAAAAATTCTAAGCATGGCTTCCTTCGGAAGGGAAGTATAGCCGTGGGTCCCGTGTCGCACATTTACGGCACGATAAAGAACCTTGAAAGAAGAGGCCTCTGAGCAAAATTTGTCGGCCGTTACACGCCCTGAATTGAATGGGATGCTGATGACCTGAGCTGTTAAAGAACTTCCGTAAATAAATCAAACCAACAACAACCATATAAATTATAGGTGCTATGAACTAATATAACAGAGATGTCGGTCTTCAAATTTACGATGGAAATACTACGACTGTTGAGAAATCAATGTATTATTAAGAAACAGATGAATAATTTGGAACAAATAGACATAACATCCTCTATTTGCCAGATTCTCAATGTACGGTCGTACATTATTGCGTTTTTCTATCTTTTTTAATAAAATGATCAGGCACTTCACCGTTTATCGATCCTGCAGGATGTTTGGGTCTGAGCGACATTTTTGAGCGTGATTTCAAAATTTTTTAACCTACTCCTACTCTTTAGTTTTCTTTTCTGTGCCAAAACTGATGTTAGTTCCAGGCGAGGTATCGTATCAATTGCTAAACTCTGAGGGCACAGATGGGGAGAGAATCAAAATTTCCATCTTTTTCACCTGGTTGTTTTACCCATTCTTGCATGAATGAAAACATTTTCAAGAATAAATAAAGTGTTAAAGTCGCACATTTCCATGAGAAACACATGCAGGCAGCTATAAATTATATTTAAATAGTCTTATTACAAAGTATGTTTATATACCACATTTTTTAACAAGAAAGAAAACTATTTTTTTTTTCTCGTGCTGTAATAAGAACTTGTAAACAATTAGATATGGAGATGGTCTTACTACTTCTCGTAGACCGAATAAAACAAACAAATGGCTATAAATATTTAGGTTTAACACTACTCAATCACCAACATAACCTATATAACAAATAATTCGGTTATAAATAAAGTATTCTATGATCTGGAAAAGCCGTTTAAAGTTTTAGTTTTCGTTGTTACTTGAAACACTATAATTATAGTATTATTGTAGAGACAAATTCTTTTCTCATGTATACATGACCGAGGCTACATTTATTGCAGTTACTTTATTTTATAGGGGTTACAAAATAATAACAACAATATTAATACTAGTCATTGGATTTTAACCTTTTTAAAGCTATAATAAACAAAGTAGTAAAATAAAATTGCTCAATTTGCTAAAATTATGTCATTATAATCGTATAGCTTTAGTAAAAATCTGCTGCAAATTATGCGTGGTTTCAACATTATCAAGCACAGAGTAATAACAATGTTTTTAAATTTCATTATACTAGAGGCCATTTCCTATTTTATAGAAGTGTAATTTAATATACCTGAGAAGAGCAAGTGTTCCTAAAACCGTTGAGATTAGGCAGCGCAGCAGAGAATTTCGATGCATTGAAGGGCAAGTGATTGACGGATCAGTGTGAAGTCTGGCCATGAATAATTTATCTCATTAATAAAACGCATCCTTCCCCCATTCTGTCCCCTCACTCGCTGGAAGGGGAAACAGAATGCAAATATTTCCTCCAAGGTATTTCGTGCCGAGCGGCTGCATATCAGTCTTGCTGAGCAGCATTTAATTCCGCGGTTCAGGCCTTTCCTTCTTATGCCTGAAGACTGTTCTTATATTTTACCACTTTTGTACCTAGGAAGCCGCTCACTTATGTTTGAAGTTAACTAGTTTGAGAGACAAAACAGTACAAACATCTATATTGGATGCATAACTGTGATTTTGTTAATATTTTGCATAAACACCGAGAGTATGCAGGTAAATTATCTGTTTTCAACGATATTTTCAAGCGTAATGGCGGACGTTGCCTGCTAGTTGTTTTTCAAATACACAATTTAAATGTATGGGCTACAATTTTATACTCATTATTATATTTATTTGGGCACTTTGTGCATTTGAACTTTCACTACTCTCGATGATCATAATTTTATTCATTGACCACCAGATGGTGTAATCTGAAAGTTGTGGCCTGAGCGTTTTGTGTGCTGGAAATTCACGCGACTAAATTCATAATCACAGTTTGTAATTTTCGATAGAATAAGATAGAAATCCACCGATATGAATCTATCCATGCTTGGTATGCGCCATTTACAGATTCTGGTTCTCTGAACAAGAGGAAATCAACCGTGCGCCCTTCTACATCTGCAGTCGACGTGGAAACTGTGGAAAAACGCTGTCAACGTAGCCTAAAACATTCACATTGAATAGGAATAGATTTATATACTTCATTTTTAAGATGAAGTCACGTCGAAGCTTCGATTTATGGAAAAGTGCAAAGGGGCATGCTTTTATTTTTTTTTTTGTTTATTTATTCATACAATCAGAGTATTTTACTCCGACAAATATGAAAAAAGGTATAATATTTGACAATGTTTTGTTGAAGACCAGAACTTCCCTTTAAATTTTCATAGAGCTATTCTGACTATTTGGTATTAAATCAGTTTTATCATATAAATATAATTCAAGATTCAACTCATGTAACTTTGAACGTCGCTTTCTGAAACTGTTCCCTGCAGGCCTCACGTTATTCGCCAAGATGGTTAAACAGTTAACTCTAGAGCCAGACACTTTTCTCTGTAAGCTTAATTCTATATACGAATCAGCACTTTGTGTGCTTATGGAATATATTCCGAACTTTCTTGATCAATTGCATCCCAGAACTGCAATCCACGATGTTATGTACAAATTTAAACGTAGTGGTTCAGTGCAAAACAATGAACATAAATTGACGCAAATCTTGAAGTACTTTCGCCAAAAGAAAATCAGTCCGGATTTAGCAGAATTGGGAGTTACATAATGTACAGATAAACATTAGCAATGGAATAAGAAACATTACAATGACCAATCGTGTTTGTCAAGATGTGTTTCTCTAACACAGTGCCCGTTCATCCCAGAGAGGACAATTCCCAACATCTTCTTTAAGGTGAGACTGTATAGACGTTTTAGGAAGGGTAGTTGATGTATGAATGCCACCGAATAAAGCACTCGAAATAGCCGAGACGTAAAACGCCTCACGAGCGGTCAAATTTTATAACTAAATGAAATTTTTAAATATCGACTAAATTACCTTCTTCGTTTTTGTGCAATTGTAGACTATTCTGAACCCATTTTTTTCAACTAATAACATACATCTAGAATCGTGCTGATTTTAATACTTTAATCTCAGTGGGAAAACAGCCCTTGTTAACTATATAACGAATCGCATTGTTGCTAACTATGGCAAATATTAACATTCTGTAGATGAGAAACAACTGAAATGGCGAGTTCAAAATATCTCAAGCATTTTAGGAGATGAAAAAATCTCTGTGTATCCTTTTAAACAAAAGTAATTTTAAAGAAACTTGTCTTTAAAGATATAAAATGAATTACTGGTATTTGAGCATATATGTTTGTTTAGGCTTATTAAAATTCGTGAACTTGGCATAATTTGGAAATCGTTCAAATTTTTTAAAAAGAAAACATCCGTTAGTGGTTAATAGCTTTGTTACAGACAAAACGTTTAAAGAAACATGAAAATACCTACCAAAAACCTGTGTATAAACACGATCTTACCCTCAAATGTATTATGTGTTAGTACAACAGTGTGTTAATATATTTATAGATTGGTTATGAAGTAACCTATCTTCAAAGGAAGAGCCGGTTTTGCTTTAATTTTAAATACATTAAAAAGCTGGGATATAACTTCATTCATTGAACTATCAATACAAACCTACATAACATTTTCTGAAAATCTATCATATTCTTACCCTCCACAGATTAGACAGCACACATTCTTTTTAATTAACTGAATCTGAACTCGATGCATTTGATGAATTCACAAGGAAAAACACTAAATTTATCCTTGTAGTCCACTATGATGAACAAAACAAGAGTTCATTAAACAGACATCCATGATTTTGAAAGGAGTCAAGTTCTAGGTGTGGGATTGTAATCTGCTGACACCACTAAGTATTACAAAACTCTTGAAACGTGTTAACAAAGTGAGGATTTAGACATTTCTTAGCATCACTAAGTGAAGGGGTGCTAAACCAAAAATGTTTTATCAAAGCATGTTGAAAAACAATAACTGGAAAAGTATTGCATTGAAAACTGAAATTCAAATACATATAAGCTTGCATATTTATATCTTTGTGTGAAGTTAGAGTTAGTAGGCAGCATCCGCAGATAATATGTAAGAATTGTTACACCTGCAAAATGATCAAAGCATTTTGCAAAAGGAAAATTCTGCATTTAAACCAAACAGAAAAAGAAGCCCGCGAAATAGGAGGAGCAATAAAATTTGGAGCCGAGAACAGTCAATATATGCCCTCATCGGTTTTGTTGCTGTCAAGTCTGCCACGCTGTTTGGAAAATGCAAGTGCAGCGCATTTATGCTGACGCTTGTTTTAGCCTGTGGGAACAGTCACGCATCGTGCGATCTTACTTGATATTCCTCCCATTCTCTGTTGAGGGAAGACTTCACCTCAATCAAGTCTCGTAAAACGGCGGGGGGCTTCCTCTTTCTTCTGCCGGATTGATTCCAACCGCCGGCGTTCACCACATTTCAATATTCATGGCATGTTGATTTCTGCACTCCAAGACACGAAGGTGTGGATTGCTTTTCAACAGCTCACATTAGATGCACCGCTCTCGAGGGACGTTATGTGCTATTTATGACACGTTGAGGGTCACTGTGTGGAAAATAGCGAAGTGTACTGCGATGTGAATACTCAAATATCTTAGGGGAAAATGTTTCGATTCTCTTGGGCTGGATTGATGCACCGACGTGCTGCTTGATATCAATAGATGCGATAATATAGGTCGTCAAGGTGTTCCTCACAAATACGCTTTGAACATAAAACATTAACAAAAATGACAGTGGAATCTGTTAAGGTAAAAACGTCTTTAACTCTGCTATATACTTTAATCTATATATTGAATTTATTTCTGAGTGGCAGAATACATTAAAACAACAGTGGTAACAGGAATGGCACACTGTAGATGTAGGTAGAAGAACCTATCAGTTATTTAACAACATTTTGGAAAGACTGAGAATTAGATTTATTCAACCGAAGAAAGGAACGACACATTACCTAACTGGACACGGTCAATACAAAACGTATTAGGAAAAAAATAAACAAAATACGCAATGATACATGTGATCTCTGTAATATACAAGATGCACCAGAGCACGTCTTATTTGAATTTGCACACTTTTCAAATCATGTAAAGGATTGCAGAGTCAATTTAAGTGGTCATCATGTTTCACACATCCTAAAAGACAGAACCTTATACAACAAACTACGTCAACTTGCTGAGAAAATTAGCAAACTGGAGCGGCAAGTGAAAGTACCACAGGAGAAGACTTAAATTGACGTAGCCCAAGTAGATGAGGTAAGAAGATCAGAGAGATTACGTACACAAATACATCACACAAAACAATAACGGGAATAGATTACACAGGATCTTAAATTTAAACGGGGGGGGGGAGAATTAAATATGGAAGAATATTTAAGAACTGGAAGAAGTAATTTATGTGATGCTGGTGAAGAATGAAGAAAAAGACTCAACAGAAGAAGATTTAAAGAGTTGGTAGGTGAAAGTTGTGTGTAGGAGGCAAAGAAGTAAGAAAGAAGAATGTACCGAAGAAGATTTAAAGAACTGGAGAATGCAAGCTAAGTGACGGCGGTGAAGAATGGAAAAGAAGAATTTATAGAAGAGCATTCAAAGAGCAGAATGATGTAAGATACGTGATGGCGGCGAAGGAGAAAGAAGAATGGGGGACAACGGACACTGAAAACAACTTGACGACATTGACAGCAATAACCTTACACACAACAAAAATAAAGACAAAAATAACGGTAACAATAAACAAAAATATTACATCAACAACAAGAAGTATGAAGGTCACGGCGAAGAAGAAAGAAGATGGAGATGTAACAGACATAATGACAACAACCTAAAAACCCGGCCAATAATAACCATATAAACCATAATGATGACAACTATAAATAATGGAAATTAAAAACAATAACATGACATGAAAACGTCATCAATCAACAAATCAGTAACAAGAAATCATATAAAATTAACGATTTAAACATTAACAATAATACCCATTGGACTATAATTTAGACAACAAGGACAGACCGATAACCAAAGGAGAAGAACGGAGACGGCGGAGGGAGGATTCAGGAGTGATTGCTGTGTGAAGATCCAGGTAGGAGCAGAAGGGATCAAATGATGGATTGGAGAGCCACAGAGAGGGGGAGAAGAGGACGAAGTATGGAAACTACAAAGGTTTATAAAATGATAAAAGTGTAAGCGTGGTAAACAGCATAGCTGTTGATTAGTTTAAATTGAAAGTTTTATTTGCTTTCGGTCATAATTTGAACACTCAGAAGCGAAATGAAGATAAATGAGGCGTTGTTTTGGATAAAAGGTGGAAATGGAATTCAAGTGTACAAGATAAAGTGACAGAAATGCTTAGTAGAATATTTATAAAATATAAATACTTATAAACCAATAAAATTGATAAGCGAATACATAGATTAAATAAAATTTTAGCTGAGGGATGCTGGTTTTTTAGATTTTGGTCATTTTAGTTTCAGTTTTTAGTTTTGAATTTATGTTTTAGTAGTTAAATTATAGCTGGCTACTAGTTGTAGTTTTGTTTGAATAACTGGCTTGCAGTTAGAGAATTGCTTGAGTGTTTTAAATTAATGTTGTTTCGTTCATTTGCGTTTTTTTAATTTTTGTTAATTACTTTTGTTTAATTAGTTATGGATATAATCTGTACAAAATGTTAAATAATGTAAGAGAAAAATATAATAAACTATAGAAACTGTAATTATATGTCCTGGTATAGGCATCTATGTGCCAGGACGACCTATTACAGATTGTATTATTATTATTATTATTATTATTATTATTATTATTATTATTATTATTATTATTTTGTTGATGTTGTTGTTACATTGTGGATTTAGCATCAAGTTTACTAATTCCAGCAGAATAAATAATAAAATACAAAACAGTAATATTTTCAAATATTTTGTAAATTATGGTCAAACTACTCAGATCCATGATAGGTAAAAGAGCATGAAACATAAAAATGCAAATGAAATAGCTTTACATTTAAATAAAAACTTCCCTTGTTTTAATTCCTCTATTCAATTCCGCAAAATTGCCCACCAATAAAGTAATTTACCCGTACACTGTAGTCCAAATAGAGGTTTTAGGTCATCTAATCACGGCTATTTATTAAATTGTTACAATAAACTTATATGGTGTAACAAAAAGCATGCAAAACCTTAGGAGAAACATTCCTTGCATATAGGGGGTACAAATTTGTTATATGAACATGGGTTCGGAAATACTTTATTTCCTTGTTAGAGCCTTTTGTCTACAACTCCGCTTATAAGCTAGAATACCAACATAATTGTCCTGTGGCAATAACCCCACCATAGAATAGATGCTTAATACATAAAGTAGGTATTAAATGGGGTATGGGTGTTGTAGCTATTCTTAGTTCCTAGTTCCTAGGTTCCCCGTTGTTGTGGTGTCCATTTGTTGTGATACTCGCTTCATTGCTTGACGTAGCACCGAGCACGTCGTTTGTTTGTTTCTGTGTGTTTATGGACCTCATTCCAGATGTAGTAAAATGTGGTATTCAAGTGCGGAGTTGGCAGATGTTCACATGATCTATGGATTAACCGAAGGTATAGAGATTATTTGTGCTACATTCTGCAAAGCTGCCAGATAGTACGAGATATTCAAGGGATATATCAGCGCATCAGAGAGGCCATGCGACTTCGGGTTGAAGGATATACCCGTGCTAATGGAGAACGTTTCAATAATTTTCTGTTTCCTATTGTTATGTTTTTGAATATTCTGTTATGTAGGAAAAGGATTCCAATAAGGAAAGCAATTCTGAACTCGTTTTCATGTTATATATTTTATCCTGTATATGTGTGAATGCTTCCCCTAAGTTTTGATGTATATATTTGTTACACTCTGTATACGTATTAATTATCTAATTCAAAGCGTTTAATTTCTGCTATCAATTTTTAAATAGCTTGGGAGGAACGTATCACCTGAGTTCATATTTCTCTTGTAACAAGATGGATACTAGCGCACATTCTTAATGGTGCTATAGTTGTAATTATCTGGCAAGAAATCTGATTCTCCAACATTCCTTACAGTTAAATGAAAAATACAGTTCCTAAAGGGTTAAATTACTAAATGTTCTTTTAGAGTTAAGATTATATTTCAATAATATTTTCTTCAAGATGTAACAAACTTGTTATACATAGTTTGTAATTTATCTGACATCATTAACTTTTTAGTAAAATGTGCATACTTCAGCATTATTTTCAAATAAGAGCAAGATTATTTCTAGGGGCAGTGTAGATAAGGGGAGGGACCTAGTCGATAAGAGGCTATGGAATGAATGGTCGAGATTCTCCATGTTGGTATTTATCCACTGCACAATGAACCTCTTTAGGTGGACTGAGATAATTACTTTAGAAAAATTTCTTGGATTTGAAGTTTAATGCTCACGCACTTCTACTAAGTTCAAAAAAAAAGCCTTATCATTCAGTACTCCCAAATTCAAGAAATATGCCTTAACATTCACTAGAAATTGGTTAGAAACTCGCTTAGCAGTTTATATTTATCAGTCTGTATTTTTATTTATGCTTTCCCTCTGAAAAATGCGAGCATAATAATCGCCTCGTACGTTGCTCTGAGGATCTGAGTTTGACCAAATAAAACAGCGTATTTTAAAGAGCAAACATGCAAAATTAGACGAAATGTAAATTGCGGTATAATAAGGAAAACTAAAACAATCTTTAAAAATGTCAGTATGCCGCTGGATAGCAAACGAATAACATACTTTAAGAATGCTTAGGAACTTATATTAAGATGTGTTTTAATACATAAACTCACCAGATATCCCCGATGAAAGTGGAACGATATTTTTACCACCGTCAAACATGCCACTGTTTTGTGTAGGTTATTGCAACGAGGAATGGGAAGCATTAGCTAATAGGACAATAGAAGAGAAAGTGCGAGCACTAGCCTAGTTAAATGATACCTCCGCAAGATGGCACTGCCTCTGCTAGAAGGGGATTTCAGCTCAAGCACTGGTTTGAGAATACAAGGAACTACAACCCATGGGTTATTGTTAGGTAGGTTACTGTTGATGGATTCAGGCTGCCTAGAAATCGTAATAATGCACAATACAATCAGGAAAACAAAGAGCCTAGAAAAAATGCAATGTCAGAACAATTTTGCAATCTATCGATTTCTTGTTAAATGTAAGCAAAATAATTTAGAACATTATGCAGACTGTATTTATATTTCTATTGATTTAATCTTGCCAATGTTCGCTTGTCAGACATTTTAGCAGCTCTCAGGCAGAATTGTTGTATTTCGAAGATTTTAGTCCCCTTCTAATCTGTCTTGGCACAAAAATAAAACAAAAATATTTGAGGTAATGTAAAAGTTATTTAGGAATAGTATCCATAACGTGATTTTCCCAACAACCCACTTTATCCAGTTCAATAACAATAGCACCTAACCGATCTTCAGTTATACCATGAGTACTGATAATTTTTCTATAATTTAATTGAGGTTAACGAAAGTTTGTTATGAAAATTATGTCTCGACCTTTGATTTCGAAACAATTATCTAATGACAACAAGTATAAAAGCTCAAGTTAATTACCTAAGAAAATCTATAAACAAGAGGGAGATTCCGTAAGATAATGGCAAAGGGAGAACGATACCTTTTATTTATTTCTTTATTTATTACTTGTTTATTTGTTTATTGTATTTTAGTATAATTTTTAAGCGATTTACTGAAACTTTCTCACCTTTCTGAAAACACACTAACTTTATGAGTTTTATACCAAGCAGAACCACGGGGAGATTTAAATTAAATAAAATACAACTGAACTCATAACAATCACCATCTACTACTACTACTACTACTACTACTACTACTACTACTACTACTACTACTACTACTACTACTACTACTACTACTTTTTTATCAATTATGCTATATTTCGTGTTGTGAACTTCTTTTGGGGTAATAGAATCAAAGCAGAGAATATAGGAAATAAAAAATGAAAGTAGAAGAAAAAATTATCAGTCATTAATTTTTGAGCACCATGCTTTAAAACTATCAATTAAATTTCATTCTGATTGATGAATAAGGTATCAATAAGACCATACATTGGCCGAATATATAGTCATAAAATATATCTCCCTATAGACTTTGTTCACAAGATTTTTAACTTAAATAAATATATTCAATACACCTCTTGAGGTATTAGTGAGGAAAGTACTTCCTTGATTCAATTTGTTTCTGTAGTCTCTATTGAAGGTAAAGGTTACGGCAAGAATTTCTTGAAATAACTGACGCTTGTATGGTATTTCCTAACTTTAAAAATGTCTCGCACACAATGTAATCTCCAAATAGTATACTGGATAATTTTATCAAAACCGGCACGAGTGGCCGAGGTCGTTAAGGCACGGACTCGTGAGCGGGAGGTCTGGGTTTCGAATCCCGTCCTACCTCACTGAGATTTTTTCCAGGTTTTCTCAGTCCTCGTAAATGGTAAATGCCGGGGAGGTACCCTAAACTTAAGCCTGGAACGTTTCCTTCCTTAAAAAAAAGCCTTTCCTAATATATTATTTCATCTCATGTATCATCAGTGTCCACCGCCTGTGATGCCTTAGTGGTAAAAATGGGCGCTAAACACCATTAACAAAAAAAAAAAAAAAGAAAGAAAGAAAGAAAGAAATCTTCAGAAATATTGCTATTGTGAACAGCTTTGTCGGTCATTTGCATTCTGGTAAATTTTCATGGCCTCTTTTATTTTATCTCTGTTTTTCACAACAGCGTCTGCTTTTAATTTCCATTGTTGCCTTGGAACTTTGAATTGTTCGCCTTGCACTACAATGGGTTCGTTGTAACGATGATATCTGCTGAAAAATGCGATTCATCTACTGAACACTTGGATGAGAGTTCTTTATTTCTCTGAGGAATAGCTTTTCCCAGTTTGCTAATCCTAATTTGTCTTCTAAGTAGCTTAAAGATGTGTCAGTTTGCATACGTTTTATAGAAACCAGGAACGAAGCAAGTAAGTATATTCTTCTGCTTCTGCTTCTCACATTACAGAAGGTATGTCGTTACTCTTGCCACTTCAAAGACTCATCAGTGCTAACATTTCACAAAATCGATCAAACTCCCCAACTAACGAAAGTACTGCTGCTAGTTCGCAGTTTCACCACGATTCTTTACCTTCAGCAGCTTTTTTCTCTTCTATTCGTTACGGCAATGGTATAAAAGAGTCCGGAGTCCATGTGCCTGAAATTATACGAGTATAGATAGCACTTACTTTTTCAGTGAGAGGGGGAAATAATATAAAAAGTCTTACATTTTCAGTATGGAATTTGGGCCTTGCAGACAATGTTTTGCAAAGGAACGTTTTCCTTTACTCTCTACTTGAAACCACCTTTCAAATTTTGCACACTGATAGCCCATTGAAATAAAAGATTATGTACAAAAAATGAGCAACCAATACAACACATAGAAATCACACATTTTAATTAAAATTATACGAAAATATTTGAGGGGACTGAACAGATAAACGACACGCACAACAGCACCTGTGCCGGACATAGAGTCGCGTGTTTTGTGTATGTCTGGGCTCAAGTTACTTTTATCATCATTTTAATTCAAATTTTGTGGGACGCTCATTTTCTTTGCATTGACAATGTACAAAATTTCAGAAGGTTTCGATATGAAGGATATGAAAGACGGCAAAAAAAAAAAAAAAAAAAAAAAAAAAAAAAAAAAAAAAAGGCTAAAGGCAAAAATATCTTCAAATAGATAATCTAGTTTTTGTCAAAACTTGGTTTGCAGAATGATTTTATATACGTAAAATATTAAATAAATGTAAAATATATAAATAACTAAAATCACTTTATCAGATAAAATGGAATACTATCAAATTAACTCGCCTTTAATATGGGTAAGCCGTTGGGTATTTATAAATAAGTTATGTATTGCAGTAATATAATGAATATTCTGGTTTCCTTAATACGATTTAAATAGCCCATATATGTTTTGTTAATCATTTAACAACAGTAAAATACTCTTAAACATTATTTAGCTAATATAAAACATTTGTTGTAACACTTATAAATATCAACTATCCAAATACAATTTTTGTGGGAATAGGCTCTTCTGTTATATAATTATATGATTATGAAAATACAACAAGTTTATGTGATGGATATCCGAAAATTTTCTTTAATTTCAAACTCTGTTACGTATGGCCATTTAGAGCAGTACAAAATCACAATTTATTTTTAATTATAAATTTAATTTAATGATTACAGAGTATTTTAACACAATATAAGTAATTCTATCCAAAAAAGTAACTTCATGAAAACATAATTTCCGTTCCACGTTTAGAAATAAGTTTATATTTTAGTGATAGTTGGAGGAAAATTAATACATTGTACGCTTAAAAAAGTTAAATTTAGAAGAACTGCATGCATTTATGTTCAATTCCAAACTAACTAGTTATTTTGCCAACTTCATTCGTAGCAAGTTGCAAAAGTTGTGCATTTCTTCTCCATATCCTATCTTGTATATAACCCGTTGCATATGTACGCACCTGGTGCAGGCCATGCTACCATACATCGCTTTTACCCTCTTTTGAAGATATTAAACTGCCACACAACCCTCCGACTTAACTCACGTGGCAAGACATTTTCTGCAGGAACAGCGCAAATTTCAGCCCCTTTTCTTCCATGCGTTGGCCACCCTCAGAGAGGCAATATAAATGAAATGATATATAGAAGCATACCAAAACCTCCGACCCCCATTTCTCTAAGTCGTGAGCCCCCTGTTCAGATCTATAATGCACTCTCCAGTAGCAAAGATGTACTAGCTAAGATTTAGATTAAGGTAAGAGGAATTCAGTAGAAGAATAAACAACGTACATTTCATTCACGCTTTCACCTTTCTTATTTGTTTCTTAAATTTTCAGGAAAGTATCCCAGGAATACGTCCATATAAGCTTACCTTCATCCTCTTTAAAAATCACGAATAAGGAGAAGGAAATTTTAAGAACGGCTCACGGAAAAGTCTTAACATAATAATCTATGTGTAATGTCCTCTTAAAAAAGGACACCTTTGCATATTTTCTCAAAATTAGTAGCTAGGAATTGCAAGATGCCCGTTCGAAAATGTTCTAAAATACACCAAAACAATTACGGTCGTTTAATTTTAAATTTTGCGTATTGGGGGCAGAAAACATGCCTTCAGAATCAGGAAAATTACTTCACACGGGCGCTGTAATAATGTTAAGGACATTTCATAGAATAGTAGAAATTAACCTCAACGCTTTAAAAAAACTGCTTATAAGAATGCGTGTTATTTTGAGGTTTTAAAATGGAGCACACTAGAAAGTGCAGCAGTATTTTATAAAAGAAGAAGGGGTGTGTTAATGAAAATACATGTATATAGAGTGGAGGGAAGGATTTGGAAGGATGTCATTTGATTATGGATTCTCAAGGGTAAATAATTCCTTCCTCTCCGACGTTGGTTACCGCTGTCTTATAGTTTTGCCACGACTGTTGAGACTCTGCTACTGGATATTTTTATGGTCCTGTGACCATAAGGGAAGGAGTCTTGGATATTAATAATATTTTTTCGTTACCTCAGAGATAGGCAGGTAGCAGCTATATTTTTGCACAAACCACAAAGCTTAAAACTTACTTGTTAATATTGTTTGTTATACTTTGTTATTATTGATTTTAATTTAATATTTTTTCAATTAATATATTTCTCTTTCTTGTTCTTCCTCCCCCTGCCTTTCCCCTTATTGCTTGTTTATCTGTTTCTGTTCATTACATTACTTTCAGATTCAATATTATTTTTACCACCTTCACTTTTCTTCTGCCTTTGAAGAACCATCGGTTAGAAACGTTGCTTTATTTGTGTTTCTATTTAAGTGCTTTATCTATTTCTGTTTTTCTGGTTCTTGTTATTTTAACTACTTGTTCAAGAATTTACTTTATTATTTATTTTTATTGTGTATATATACTGGTATAAAGCACATTTTAGACTTCAAACTTTGAGTTAAATCTTGGGGATTTGCGACAACGGGAGATCTAGGAAAATTTGAAATCGCTGCTTAGAGAAAGTTAAAGAACTTAAATTAGAAGAGTTACGGAAGCACAGGTGTTGCGAGTGAATGCAAATGTCATTAAAGTATGTCAGAAGTGTGCGACTTGCAGACGGACACTACTTTGAACAATTTTAATACACCGGTTAGTGCACATTATGAAACAAAGCTAATATAGTGTATATGCTATTACTTATCAAAGTTGAGCAAGTAAAAATGCAAGAGGGATTTGTCCATTGATGGAGTCGGCCACTGGCGTGAACTTTGACCCGCACGGTTTGCGTTTATTTGTGTACGCAGGACAAAAATTACCCCCTGTGTATTCCCTTAAGCTAATATTGCGTGTATTTCTATATAGAATATAAAAGTTTCTTACTTTCGCAATGCCGGACTGCAGTCAATTGAAATGAAAGACGAGAAAATGCGATATTTTCCATCTAAATGTTCTAATATAAAATTATGTTCATATTATTTTCAAGCTCTTAACACGTAGACCTTTCAAAGGCTTTTTTTCTTTTCTCCAACGTTCATCCTGCTATGAGTATAGGACAAAAGTGCTAGTGGCAGTCATTCTAAATGGGTTCTTGGAAGAAATTGCCTCATTCAAGCCTCGCGTTAAGGGAAAGATGCTCTCACTTCCTGCAGCTAAGAGCTAATCAACTCACCCCTTCCAATAAACAGGCCGCACGTTTTGTAAACCAGGTAAAAATGATCGAATTTACACCCCAAGTTAACGCTAATGCTACAGGTGCCCTTAAATGCTGTTAACTTTGCGCAACTCTCATAAACGTTTGGGAAAATGCCGCACTTCTTAACTTTTTCTTTGTGACTTTAGAGTATACACAAATCGAATGTTTGTTTACGGAACGCCGATTATGTACATTATTATCGTTATTTTATAATGTCTATTCTTATCTTCTAATCCAGGAATATCGTTTGCAGCTAAAGAATATGGAACACAACAATGACAATGAAGGGTACAAAAAACAGGTATGGGAAGCTTCAATCGTATTGATCTGTGCAAAGAACATGCAAGACTAGAATTACCAATTTAAAAAAAATGTTTAATGTTTTACACTATATTAATAGTATATTTATATAAATTAATTTAATATGGTTAGAGACAGCGAAATCTGTATTATATGCAAAGAAAGTTATGGAAAATGCCAATTGTTGTCACAGGAATATAAAACATAAATCTTTAACCACTTATTGTCTGCTCAAACTAAAATGAAATATGCTTCCCTTAAGACTATCTCCTGCCAGTAATTTAATGGTATTTTCTAGATTATTTGACATCATTCAACAATTGTAGATAATTTTTCACAAAGGTATATAACATCACAGTTTGTCTAAATTCACCGTAATTTGGAGTTTTGCTACAATTGATTCTTGATTTATCTACTATTTAATGAAGAACTGATGGAAATCAATAGAATAAGAAATAAGTAACACTTAGGTATGCATTTCAGTTCACTTATTGAACTGAGTGTCCTTTTATATGATCACTAATTTGTGAATAAGATGAAACTATGAACTGGAAACGAGTATTAGTTTATAAGTGTTGACTACGAACACCCCCCCCCCTTAATTATTTGTAAATAGTAATTTGTGTCAGTAGCCAAACAATCCAATTATATAAAAGTAAAAAGTACATCTGATTCATATGCTGATAAACGCATTGAGAATATAAAACTGAAAAGGATATGCACTGAAGAACTTACCTCCTTACAACATCACTGACAAAACACAACCTTTCCTGCGTTGTAACGCTTGGATCACCGCATCCATGAAGACTTTTTCTTTCAACATAGAGACACATAACTCAAGCAACATTGCAGCGCGCAATGAATTGTTTTCGCAAGTGAGGTATTTCCCTACGTCACTACAAGAGCAGCGAAGCAATATTACTCTCACATCTACGGCTCTGTTACCATTCCAGGAAATATTTCTTGTCGTGAGACGAAGCACCTGCGCTTTCCTTCACAGCTGGCATTTCTCTCTGCAGTTCTTGCATCATTGTTGTCTGTAGTGAGAAATCCATACAGGACCGACTTTTATCAGCTTTGTTTCGTCTTATCAACTTCCAATGTCAATATACAATGTACACTCATTTCATTGTTGGCGCTTTGGAAATTCAAGGCGAAAACCAACAACACATATGCGGGTGACCCTTGGCCACGTGATTACGATTAACTTCGTGGTTTAATATCAGTAAACAGTAAAGATTCCAATTGTTTACATATGTGCCTTTACAGCAAATTCACGCCTTTCGTTAGCTCAGTGATGTGGATATTGTGTAGTCATTTATCCTGGAATCGCATCGGCACCACAAAGTCATTAGCCCATATTTGGGAAGTGCAATGGGTGCGCAGTAAACTGGTCGCACTGCAGTCGGGCAATGATTAAGTACTGTATTTATCCTTGTGTTTCACCTCTCTTCGTCTTATGCGTTGCTTGAGTCATACTTCAGAAATGTATAGAATATATAAATTTTATTCGTTATAACTTAATAAAAAAAAATCAGCCACTCATTCTCTTAGAGAATTTCAGCAAAGGTTTCCTGGCGTAGTCCCACCTTACAGATACACAATTTATTAAACACATAAAAATATAGGTTAAACAATAAATTATAGACTCCAGGTTTTAGCAGACGTCCGTTTCGAATATTTTTCTAAAAATTAACCCAACGAGCAGGAATCAGTGTAGCCCACTATAAAATTACCCATACAAGATCACAAAAGTGTAAGAGGAGTGTATTTTTTAAGTTTGTTTCTTAAGTCCGTGCATGATTTTAGTCTTCTATTGGTGTGTGTGTTTTTTTTTTTATGACAAGGCGTGGTTCCACTTGCATGGTTGAGTTATTATCAAAATTTCAATTTTTTCCACATCATTTTCAAAAAGGTAAGCGTTTTAGGCTCGTTTACAATTTTAAATTGCAACATAATTCTTTTAATTTAGCCCTATCCATTCATTCACTATATTTTAGTACATAATTTGTGGAAGACAACGTGATATTAAATATATTATTGCATCTCCTATATCATATAACTAGTCTTGTATTTCGGCAATAAAGTTTATTCTGGTCTGTATATGAGCGCCAAAAATTATTACTGTCCGTCGTGGTTGAAGCATAAAAACTCACTTGTTAACTAAAGGTTTTTGTTGCATTTCCGTTTGGGATAAATTACCCGAAAATTTCCCTCGCAATAGCAAGTTACTTAATCCGCATTCGTTTTCTCCATCAGTAAATAAATAATTCCCCTTCATTGTTCAGAGACTTAACAACAGTTGGTACGTAGAGCTAAAGAGTTTAAAAAAGTCCTCTTATTGAGGTATTTTAGTATTGATTTTTATCTCCCCACCAGTTTTGCATATTTGTATGCATTTGAACTACTGTCAATCTTGCTTACATTGATTTGGGTATACTGCAAGCTAATTTATTCCTTACCCAATTTTCTCTTTAGATTCGCTTTATTACAAAACTTTGGCTGGGTTTTTATTTAGACTATTTAGCTTATGGATCAGTGACTAATCTAGTATAAGAATATCAGGAATTCCAGCCATGCACTGCTGTCTATCGCCACAATTTTATCATTTCTGTTTTAGCACTTTCACTACCTACAACTACTTTTATGCAAATTCATCACAACAGCGCTCTGAAATATATTTATAGTTACTTCGGCCTAAACATCAGTGTGGACTAGAAATCAATGATCAAAATGACGAACAATTGAAAACGTTTTGGTGAGACATCACATTTACAGGTTGTCCAAAATATACTAAGCAAAGTGTGTGCTTTTCAAAACTGTGTTTTTAATAATTGTATATTTAATTCCTGTTGTAAGTCCAATTGCCTTCAATATGTTACCAAGAGTTTAAATTAAAAAATAAAACAGTATATACCACAAATCTTTTAAATTGGACCTTCATCTGTTCATCTGTTTGCGGAAATTAAACTGCCGGATTGGACATTCATGGCTATTTTTTAATTTTATTCGCTAAGCAGTCACAATATATAAAACTCGAGCTCCATAATTTTTCAAGATATATTTTGCAGCTTTCTTTAGATTACCATGGATAATTATAAACACCACAGCGACGAACCAGCCTGTTGTAAAAATCCACCATCATGAAAACGTTAACGCCACTAATTGAGTGGCTGAAATTGGAAAGTAAATAAAATTTATACCACTGAAACCTGATTTTCCACGTATAAAATGCTTAAAATTTTCAGAATTTGCATGAAACTTTAATCTTATAAATGATTTTTCACTCTCCCGTCATTTAGGAGATAGAAAAAGAGAAGGAAAAAAACATAACGAATGCAATTGGGTGAACAGAACTATAGAGAAAGCCTTTATATGGGAACTTGCCGAAGAAATCCTTTCGTCATAGCATAAGCAGAACATTTTGGCAGTACAATGACAAGAACCATGTACGCAACCAATCAAAGAATGCAACTGATTGTAAAACTTCGAATGCTCTAAATAGAACGTTACTTAATTGATAGGAAGTCTTTGGAGCTCGGACAGAGGAGCTAAAACAAAGGAAAATGCTCATATGAACATAAGGTATACTTAATTTTCTTTTCGAGTTATAATTTTTTCATGCTTAGTACTATTTTATCTGCCATGGCCTAATTAATAATAAATTTGTAAGAAAGGCATTTCTTCTTCCCTTAGTTGTCTATCGTGGTGTTACTTCGATATTTCCGGCCTCTTTATGAAGCCAGCGGAACATTTCATAGAACAGACACGATGGCCGGACTCCATGGCTATGTGGTCACAAAGTATGCTTTTTCAGGACTTTATAATTGTAATAGTAGCAGCAGTAAAAATTGTTTTGCTTTCAAGAGGTGGAATAGAATTCATAACTTCCATTTCACAAAGTGCAGATTCTGAAGGTGAACGCTAAAAAAAAAAGAAGAAAAAAAAGTTTTCGATCCTCGTTCTAGGCGCAACAGCAATTAAAATTCGTTCTACAGGGTAGCCAACGGCTAATGAAAGCAACGTAAAACATTATATTTTCTGTAATGTAAAACGGAAATCAAACGCAGAGAGCAAATATCTGTTGCATTAATTTTCTCTAGAGGCCGTAAAGTTACATAAAAGTGAAAGTATTGCCCATGCAGGAGTAAATGAAGCGCCTTCATACGCACTCCCTTCTCTACCCTCAGGGTGTTTCTACGTGAAATGGGTGTTGTTAACTCTCCCATATTGGAGTTTATGCTGGAAATATAATTACACTTATTTGAGGGAACTGCAGAAGCGTCGAGAAATTTAATCTTACCCTGGATATTAACGCTTGCCGCGAGTGATAAAATACTCGTACTCAAAGCTCCAATGCTGGCAGAAAAGGGGGAAAAACGAAACACTGGCTAACGGCACGCTTAAAATTTCCGTCCGAAACTGATGTAGAAAATGTGGCTTAAAGATTCGATGTCTGCGAAGTTCATCAACAGGGGAGAAAAAGTTTTATCAGTAATGGTGAGCACGTCTGCACATGTTAGTTGCGTTCTAGAAAAATCAAATTCCTTTGTAAACCCTTCGAAAAAAAACACCAGAGCTTTGTTTCCCCTCTTTTCACCACTGCAGTAATGCAATTATTGTAAAACACTGTAATACTCTTAGACACTAATAAAATTAATATCATGAAACAGAAGAGGGTATCAAAGGAAAGTACCTAACCCAGGAAAACTGTGGCAGATACTAAGAATGGTTTTCTGAACAGATATGGAGGAGGCTGACTCTTCCTAAGCACCTACTCTAGGGGACAATATTTACAAATCAAATATTACCGAGTTAATTCCATTTTTTTCACAAATTAGAAGTAGAGTACACTGTTATTAAAGAGCATTGCGTTAAAAATATTTTTCTCCTATATTAATTTGTTTTGTTCTCACATAGATAAGAATTAAAGAAATATTATAAGTAAAAGTAGTTCACACTGAAATTTAACGTACATGATTATAGATAAATAGTTATAAATGGGTTCACAATAACTGTTGTTTAATCTCATATGTTCAGTTGTTTTTATTCCAATGATTCTTTCATTCCTATCACCTGAGTCGATTCAATTATTTTCCTGGAACTTATAAATATAACCTCAAATATTATAATACAATTTCTATCGCATTTATTTATACAAATCTGAAAGGCTGATAGATATCCAGAAGAGATTTAATTTCGCTTTTAAACACATTATTGTTGTCTGTAAATAATTATCTTCACAAAAAACATTCGTTAAATCCCATAAAATTAACGGAAAACTAATGTATTATAGAAGAAAGTGCAAAGTAACAGATATTCCCAAATTCTGTGGCTAGTAATGTAAAAGTATTAATATTTTAAAAACAATACTTACTGAAATGCTTGTTACTTTGTGTTGTACAGAATTTTATAGGTACAACACTGCAAAACCCAATCAATGTTTCCTTCGGTATTTTTAAACGTATGACTGATGTATTCTTCATGAATTGATTTAAACTAATCGCACTCTAAGCAACTCTTAACACTTTTTCAGTAAACAACGCTCAATTACTATTTTTCCTACATACAAATGTGTGTTATTTAAAGATTGTTAAGACGAATGAAATGTTTTAAGGTGCTAATTACAAGAAACGAGGTTTACACAGCAAGAAATAGCTAAAAGGCTGCACATACCTTTTAACAGTTAGCCGTATTAGCCAGTTTTTGAAAAATAGTCATGCTCGGCAAGAGAAATATGGACGCACGAGCAAACTGGGCCCAGAAACGCAGCGTAATCTCATTCAGTTAGCTGAGGACATTGGTAGAGTTACTAGCCAAGTTTTAAAGAAGTCTCTGGACAGATATGCAGTTCATATTTTTGCTTCCACCTTTAATCGAAGTTCATTACTTCAAGTAATCTAACACCTCCTCATTAAGAAAATTAAAACATTGTTGCAATGGCCAAAAAGATGCTTCCCTCATGAAATAAAAAATAAATAACATTTTTTCCTTAAGCGTTCTTATGTGTAAGATTACTAGGTTATTGACAACTGCCTCTAGCATCAAAACTTTTGCGACTTAAATGCAAAATTATTAATTTCCCAGTCCTAATGAAATCCTCTCCGTGGAAAGCAGCCATGATGAAAAAATAAATTTTCCTTCACAAACTTGCAGAAAGCATACCGATAAAGAACATAGGCTGGCATACAAAGTGCTCGAAAGTAGTCATTTCAGTATCTCAATAATTACTTTCAGAACACTTGTTGTAGAAAAGTTAAAGGCAGTAGTACTTCTTGCCTGTATGGATTAATTCCGTTTGCATAAAAATGCATATCATACCGAATGGGTAAAATTATGACTAAGTGAAAGCTTGCCTGAGTATTCAAGGAAGCTGTCCACAAATATTTCTTCATCTTTTACTGAACAAGACAGACAGTTTGATAAATAGCTTTCATGCTTTAGAAAACCAGGTTGGCATGTCCTTGCTAAGTGTTAACAGTCCCTTAGATAAATGTTTCTGTCTAAGGGACATATATCGCGGCAGTATTCCTCGATATATGGCGACAACATTGAAATAATTTCTTCCACAGTTTCAGAATTGAAAATAGTTACTTGGTGTATTTATTATAAGTACTAAAGTAATTAATTGTTTAAACTAGTATTGACATTTTCCATAGCAAAATGAAGCAGTGTATCTCTGAAAAAATTATATGCCATATGGGCGTAAGAAACACATCTGGTTTTATTTTAAAAGTGCGGAGAAATTTCTCAAGATGCTAGCGGAAGTTTCGTGGGCTTCATGATACGAAACAGGTCACTGTTGTGCAAGAACCAAGCAGGCGCCTGCAGTGAAACACAGCTGGTTGTCACTGATTGGTGGTATGTAGAAAGAGCTTTCAGCCAATAAGCGCATACGCAGCACAAGCAAGGCATAGGTTCCAAGGTTACATCGGGTACTAGTCAACTTCTGAGTCACAAGAAGCCCAAAGCTTGGTTGCCAGTGCCACTCTGCGTAATCTGAGTACAGGGGTGTACCTATTTGATTGTTAGTCACCAAAAGATAGGGGTATACTGAGTTGGCAGTGAGAATAGATTATCAACAACTTTATCTTCACAAGTTATTTCATACACAGCAAAGGTCGCAATTGCGTAAATAAATGAAAGCAATGAAGACTGGTTAACACATCAAGTTAATTCCATATTTCAGAATATCTAATTAAAAAAAAAAACAAAAATGAAGTGAATAGAAGAAAAAGAAAGCCTAAGGAAAACAGACAAATGGGATACACCTGCCTTTGGACTAAGAGAAATACTCATGTATTAGTAATCTTTAGAGAAACTTTTTATTGAGGGGCAGAGAGTTTTAAAGTGGAAAATGTTCTATCAATATCAAAATAATATCCAATTAATAAGATCAACACAATGAAATACATTAATACATATTATAAATATTTGTTATTTTTTTATTTTATTCTGCAATGCTTATATCCTGATAGCTTGATTCTATATCAGGACACATTACTCCACATTAAATTTTATCTATTCCTCTTTTACATTTATCAATACAATTTAAATTCTGCTCATTTTAAAATTACAGTACTAATACTATAACTAAACCAACCGAATTAAATGAATTGAAGTTGCACAGCCGCCGTTCCTTTCTCCACTTTGAATATACCTCCAATAACTACCTGGAAGCTCCCTGTAGCATGTAGGTAATAGTATCATGAACATCGAATTGAAAGTATGATTTCGCTTAGTTTGTGATTGTAATCAGGGATGTAACATCTCTTCCGGTTCTTCGACGTCTTTGCTAAGCGAAATCGCATTTTGAATTTCTTGTCATTCAGTTCTAGAAACGGATTCTTTCTTTCATGAAATACACGAGGGTCACTGTGATGTTCATCTTCGGATGAGATGTCGGAAATCAGAAATCTGTACAACGTTCTACTTGTACGGTTAACCTAACATAAACTACAATTGAACACAACTCTGTCTATTATATACACGGGAATGATATGTGAAACATTAAAGAAAATTAATCTATAAGAAATTAAAATAAACTTAAGTAACCATTTTATTTATAAATGAAGTTGTTATGCTTATGTATACTGGGAAATGTTTTATTTAACAAATACCAAACTCTAGTTAGTGCTTTAACTTGTGAAATTTCGCGAGTTACATTTAATTTGAGGTTAAGATGAAATAATGTTTGCTTAGTGTTTATACAACCATAGTTTCCAAGTATAACTGATGGTTAATTTTATGCCCTAAATTCATGTTAGCTCCTTATACAATTGGCCCTTAATGTAATACTGTTTTATATTGAAATAGCTGCAAATTCCTCATATTTAATATATATATATATATATATATATATATATATATATATATGTGTGTGTGTGTGTGTGTGTGTGTGTGTGTGTGTGTGATATGCTTCCATTAATATACTGTTTTAGCATAGTTAATTGAGTTCTTTGAAACATTTTATTCAACTTTGTAACTCAAACAACAACCAGCCTGTATAAAACTTGAGGCAAACTTTCCTGGGAGCTTTCCTTTGTCACCTGACAAGGGGTAAAACTTTTCATTACACATGATTCTTATGGCAACAGGCTCCTTTACACACTTTTCCCCCGATCAAAATATTCCTCGTACTTACCGAGATATTGGTTTGCAATCCAAGTCCCCTACAGATAATAATGACAAATACAAATATCAGACGTAAGACAATTTTAGACCTAGAAATGCATCAAGCAATAATTATAGGAAACTAAACAAGACATTTTGTAGGGTAGCTCTCAGCAGCAACCTACTAGAGGAGCCAAAATCATTTGGAGATCCGCGATTCTTATTGACTACAAAGGAATCGAATGAAAAAGTTTGGGAAGTAAGAGAAAATGGGCTGATATTTTATAAAGAATATCAATGAAAATGCTGTAACAGGAGAATCGGCCTTTTGTGGATTTCTCTTTCCTCCGGAACCCAGTCCGTTGAAGCAGCGGTAAGTACATCGCTCAGAACGCAGACTTAACAACTTCCACTCTAGGGCGCTATTAAAACTGTAATAAATGACCCTTGCTCCACCTTTTCACGAGGCAGGATTGATGAATCTCAGTAAGAGTAGTGGAAAATGGAGAGTGGATTTTAGACTGGAGACTGCACGAGGCACTGAAATTGTACGAGTCGCTATCAATTATATAACACGAGAGACTCAATATTGGAAATCGTAGGAAGAGCGAAGAATTGTTGAAAGAATTATTCTGGAGGGTTGGATGGTAAAGACTGTAAGGACAGTTTGCCGCACGGGATATAATAAGAAGCATCCTCCTCTTCTTCCCCTCCCTTCTTTACGATTCAATTTCCTCGTAATGCTCGCTTTCCGCTGTCTTTTCCCCTTATTTCCGATTGTGTTCGTAGTCGATGTGCTTCGACATTTCGTCCCTACAACCAAGCCAGAAAACATCCGCACTCGCTATTCAGGAAACGAAGTGCTTTAACTTTTCCTATTTTGACCTTACATCTACCTAAAGTCACACACGTTATTCCCATTAGGAATCTACAGCATTGGGGATTTCAAAAACACCATATCCAAGCAAGCTATGCCTTATGCGGCTTATATTAACTAAGCAGATTTTTTAATGATTTTGTGCTTAGTTCAATCCTGGCCAGGATCGATGGATTATTTCTGGCGTAAAAATCCTAAGTATGGCTTCCTTCGGAAGGGAAGTAAAATTGTGAACTGTGTCGTAGAATTAAGGATTGTAAAAGAACCTCAAGCCTGAAAGAAGAGGCCTCTGAGCAAAATTTGTCCACCATTTCAAGCCCTGAATTGAATGAGACGCTGATGACCTGAGATGATAAAGAACGTACGTAAATAAAACAAACCTACAGCAATTCTCATTAGTTCAAAACAAGCCTTTTCGAGAACTCGTTGATAGTATTATTTTTAGTATATTGTAGTATTATTTTTTTAATTTTGTAGTTTTATAGTATTCTGATCATTTTATTTCACTTCCTTAATTAAATGATAAAGGACGGGAAATAGAGAAAAAGTAGTGGTTTGAAATGATTGAATTACATTTATATTTCTCAATGCAATGTTTTATTGTTTTCAAATTTGGAGTGTAAATTGCTTTATTTTCTTAATAGAGAAAAAAAATTAAAACTAGCTGATAGATTCATGAAATAATTTTTTCCATACATAGAAAAAATTCTAACCGTCTGTTTCAAGAAATTCCAGAGAAAAAAATATTTTGCAATATTTTTTCCAAAAATTTTTAGAACCTAATATTTTTTCCATAAGGTAAACATGACATTACAGTAAACTATTTATACTGATATATCAAGTGTACCAAAAAATAAGCGTGTTTCCTAAGTTCGATGCATGCTGAGATAAATCATACACTTCCAACTTCCCACTAAACACTACCCACTGCGATGCTCCTGCCAATAAACGCACAACCTTTCCTGGTGTAAAGTGTCGCTGCAAGGGCATAATAGTGCTCCCTAAGGTGGTGGCGCAACCAATGAGATTCGATTTTACGATATCCATGAAATCTTTCAACATGTGCAACATACCGAATGGACATTACCTTTGAAGTCAACTCCCCATTATACGTCGCCTATTCGCTTCTCCGGAAGATATTGAATAAACTCCACGTAATGTGCTGCAGTGCAAGGGCGAATTGCACGTGACGCATCCTCCACAGTACCACGTTCTTATCGAAACGGGGCACCCATCGTGTCGATATGGCAAGGTATCATTATCGCATACTTCCCGTAGATCCTCGAGACATTTTTTAGCACTTCTTCAAAGCGACATCTGAATTTTGGTCCATGCCCGTTATTCATACTTAGAATACAGATGCTTCAGGCGTACTCTTTAACACAACTACTTAAGACCTTCGTAAAGGCAGGATATAGCTTAATAGCCTTTACCTAACCCACCGAGTTCTTAGAATCTAGTGTTATCGCTTTCGTCTAAACAGTAACACACTGTGATGAGATTCTTGGAAATTATCCAGTGACAACTTGTTACTTTCGTACATCAAAGAGTGAACAGAAAAGATTAATATTTCCTGTTTATCATATTCTTAAGAATACCTGAGAGTGCCTTAATTAATAAATAACAAATAAATAAATAATTTACTTTAACTTCCACACCTAATTAATCTGTATTGGCACTAAAAATATACTGAAAGAAATTGCAGAGACGTGACAATGTTGTTTTCCTGACCGAACTCTGGCACATCGAATTCTTCACCTTATCATATCAACGTTACACAAATAAACACCTCATAACTGTAATCTCGGTTCTAGGGAAACATTCCAACAGGGTTTGTTCCGTATTATGTGCTCTGATACTTCAAAGAACAGTGACATCGCTCCTTCCAAAGATTTTTTTCAGCTGGAAGTGAGATTTTCCAGCATCTGTAGAAATTTGCACCAGATAATTGCCAACAAATGGTGTAACTCTTCAGAAATAAATCCTTTAGAGAATCTGTGTAAACAATCGTTTACAAATAAGTATAACATAAAGAATACTTGCGTGATTTAAATATTGTCACATAACCCATCAAAAACTGATGTAGTAAATACCTAAACATTGTCAGAAGTGGAACGAGAAAAGGTGAGATTGTTTCATATGATATTTCCATTAAGAAAAGTCATACCTTGATCCTTGTGAAACATGATCTTATTACAAACTATCCAGAAGTAATTACTGATATTTATCATTACCGGGCTATTTGAATAATTACAACACCAGCCGTGAAAGCCTAAATAATGTTATAATGTGCTGGAAATGCTTGCTACCACAGTCTGAGCCCAAAGCGATACCGCATATATGCTAAAGTGGCCTACAAGAAGTTCTCACTGCTCCCAACAGCTTCCAATCACAAAATATATTCATGTGTGCAAGGGCATGTTTAATGTTTACAAGATAGCACCATATAGAATAAAATACTACACATGTTTTCTGCACCAAATTAACAATGCATTAACAGTTCAACTAGAGCTATAAACAGAGACTACTGCATATTTGTTCATTTTCCACAGAATAACCGGATGTTTCACCCAAACAGTTATACCGTTATTTTCACACTTCACCCTTAGTTTATCCTTTAAAATTGTACAGTATCTTCAAAGTTGAACTGTAATTTTTTTATCGTTTGAACTACTTGTAATTCATAGGACATTATAATTGTTTATACTTCTAAAACGTAGGTACTAGACACTCTGAATCTTGCCCCAGGGAGAAATGTAATTTTAAAACTAAGTTCTACGTGATATGCTTCATCGTTGAAGAAATTACTAACGCAAGGCAAACCACGCTTTCAACACCAATTCTTGAAAACGTTATAAAGTTCCAGAAAGATGTAAATTATTCCTTGGCGTAAATTATATGTTGATGAAACTCCATTTAAATCCCCTTTCACCTCTAATAAATGGTGCCGCTCAATGAAAAGGAATCCTACCGTCGTTCATCTCTTTCGCATTTTCCTGCCTATTATTTTACTTCTCCCCTTTTATCGGCATTATTCTTCTCTTTCATTTTTATCTTTTGATGTCGTTCTCTTTAATTTCCTGCGTAGGGATCGTATGTTTTGAAACAGTACATTTTCTCAAGGCCTCCTTTCTGTGAACTCGTCTTGTAGAGTCAGTGGACTCCATTTCATTGTCCAGTACCTTCGATATTCGATTCTTGTCTCCAACTAGTAATGCTTCCTTTCGAGTCTATTGATAAGCTTAATTAAAACGTCTTATATTCACCAATCACAGAACAGCACAGCAAACAAAAGCTATGTTGCCAACTCAACTGGTTCATAGTGGTTAAATGGATGTGAGTAATGTGAAATATTG
This sequence comes from Metallyticus violacea, assembly GCA_030762175.1. Classification (NCBI taxonomy): domain Eukaryota; kingdom Metazoa; phylum Arthropoda; class Insecta; order Mantodea; family Metallyticidae; genus Metallyticus; species Metallyticus violacea. The sequence continues at coordinate 38,800,622 of CM060846.1, forward strand.
TTCCAAACGCACAAATTAATTACTATGTAAAAACTATTCTAAAATTATAATCAATGAAGTTTATTCATTATTAAAAACTTATGTTGTCAAATTAAAAGTAAGAATATGTAGCCGAGTAAAAATTGGTGACAAAAAATAAAAAACAGCTGTTTCATAAATAATATATTTTGCTAAAAGTGTCACAAAATGTGTTTAAATCTTGAATGTGTTGCGAAATAAAAACGATGTAAAATATTTACATGTGTAGCCACATAAAACAGTAAGTGCAAAAAAAAAAAAAATATTAAAAATACATGTATCTGTTCCAAATTACCGTCTTTCTTTCGGCCAGTCACAATGCGTTTTGTTTCCACCAATCACATATCCTTTCTTACCAATTTCCGCCAAGCACAAAACGTCAAAAGGACTTACATTTAAATTTGAACAATTTAAAAATCAGTTTTAGTAATAAATATATTTACCAGGACACTTTAATATAAAGTCACTCTATATTTAAAATACTTGTCATATCTAAACCTTTAAAATAATTCTAAACTTAATTCTGAGGGAAAATGTAATATATTTTTACCTTGTACTATTCCAACTAAGGATTTACAACCTTTTTTGTGTAAGAAACACATTTTATTAGTGTGTCTGGCGCCAAACAACAAAATGTGTTTGAAACACATTTGGTTTTTGTCTGGTATAGCAGTTGTGGATTATTGCTATCATTTTAATTGAGTAGGAAAGTGATAAGTAATTTTGAATAGATACATGTATTTTTAATAGTTTTTTTCGCACTTACTGTTTTATGTGGCTATATATGTAAATATTTTACACCGTTTTTATTTCGCAACATATTCAAGTTTTAAACATATTTTGTGACACTTTTAGCAAAATATAATATTTATGAAACAGCTACTTTTTATTTTTTGTCACTAATTTTTACTCGGCTACAAATTCTTACTTTTCATTTGACAACATAAGTTTTCAATAATGAATAAACTTCATTGATTATAATTTTAGAATAGTTTTTACATAGTAATTAATTTTTGCGTTTGCAACACAATATTTCACATTATATTCAAATGCGAGTACACCACTGATTTTATGCACGCAATAAAAAACTCAAAAATATGTTACCTGCATATAATATAATGCTTTGTTATTTTTTATTTTAAAGCTCAGAATTATCATTTGTACACTTTGAATGTTTTGATACTAACCTGCGAAATGTTTTTTACCTTCTGAATCACCAATCTGGGAAATGTTAACTGTATATCTTGCAGATTAAAATATTTTTGTAACAGTTACTTTTAGCTTGGCAACACTTATATACAAGTATAGTATAGTATTGTTTTTTTTTTTTTTTGGCAGACATATGAGATATTAAAAACTCATTGTAGTTATTATGTAAATAAAATGAATCACATAATATTAAAAATGTGTGCATAAAACCTTCATCTTCCGAAAGACATCTTAATTTTGATATGAAGAGTTTGTGAAATAAAAACTTTATGACACTATATGAAAATTGCGTGTAAATGTTCCTTCACCCTCAAAAAGTAAAGAAACAAATATATTTTATTTAAATATGAAAAATATATGAAAAGGAACCATTATTGGTAGCCGCATCATAATTATGTGAAAAAGCAGAAAAATGGCAACTTATGAATATATTACAATATATGTAGAAAACTAAGTAAGGTAATAAGTGTAAAGATTTTAAAATAATAATTATGAAATAGCTTTAATTTAATTTATTAAATAACTATAAAAGTATGTCATTTAATAGTAACGCAACGTTTTAAAAAAAAAAGTACAAAATTTTCTTATTTTAATTGAAAAATATAATTTTATGGAAAAAATATTTTATCGTAAAATGAAAATTATTTAGAAGATGGGAGTTACGGACACTGCTATAAACTTTGTGCAGTATATATTTGAACAGACTTTCTTTTTTTTTTTTTTTTTTTTTTTTTTTTTTTTTGATAGTTTGAACTGTTGGGAGTGCAAAAGCAGGCAGACAATAAGGTTGTACAGAAAGAGTTTTAAAGATGAATAAAATATAAAAATAGATGACAGAGTATTGTAAAGTGAGACGTTTCACCAGCGATTTTATTTGTTTGTAAATGTTACGAAAAGTAGCTGAGGAGGAATGATTGCTGTTTTTGAGAAAACTGGTTTCTGGTCAGATTTCCTATAACGAAGAACAAAGACACTGTCTCTCAGTTATCAGGAGGAGACACTAACACTTAGGTACATCGATTTCAAAGAACATATTTTTAAAATCAAGCCCCAGTCAAGTGCTATTTAAGGAACTGAACTACTTTATACAGGAACTACGAAAGTTATAGAAACTCCATAATCCTGAAGGCTTTAATGTTAGGATATAACTAGGCCGACTGCTACTTCATTTAAATAAATCAACATTTGCTTGAATGAGGCACTGAGGGAAGCCGCATAAAAACTGTCGACTAACCAGCACCTCTCCCGCTCAGTTACGAGACCGTTGTGAGAGTAGCTATAAAAAGAGCGAAAAGTGACAACAAATTCTTCGGAACCGGAGATGAGACACGAACTGGATGATTGCCTTGACGTGCAGGCAGTTAATAAGGATAAAACGCTAAATAATAATTTTCTAACAACCTATGTATGCATTTTAATGGTTATTGGAAGGGCTCGTTTATTTTCTTGGGGGGCGTGTCCTTATTAGCGTTCTCCTGAGCTACTTCACACCAAAGAAAAACACAACGGTAGCATTTTGCAAGACCTGCGCAGAGCAACAAACCCATTACAATCTCTCATGTGAGTCACGTAATGCAAAATATAAGGCCATCAGGAATTGGGAGTGCAATAAATGTTGAGCTAATGGCATTTATAAGTGTAGTGTACCAAACAGTAAAACGATTTAATAATTCTTTCTCCCAGACTGAAAATGCCCCTATTAACCGGTGGCTCGTGTTCGATTTACGCTAGGAAACTTAACGTAAGCGTGTATTAAAATTTAAATTGATTTATTGATGGATCTTTCAATTGCAAAAGATATGTACGTATTAATATATATATATATATATATATTATTTTTCATTAATAATGTTATTTCTTTTAAACAGATAATAAATATAGAGAATAGTTTAGCATCTTTACTGTTAAGTTCGAAGCAGGGATTGCTGTGTCAAAAATAACTATTTTAATAATAATTGCTTCTGGTGACAATTATAATAAAATAATAATAATAATAATAATAATAATAATAATAATAATAATAATAATAATAATAATAATAATAATAATAATAATAATAATAATAATAATATAATTTGATTCCAGATATTGTTTAACAGGGTCAAGAATGACACAATAATCAAAGGTAACAATATTACAATAATGATCAGGATTTCAAAATGATAATTGTTAGTGAATGTATATAGACATATATGTCTATTTTGTTCAATAAGTAATATTTAGACAAGAATTACGTTTCTGACCATCTGTCAAAAAGGCAGACTGTGAAACCATGGGACATGCTGGTTATTGTCGGTAAGTTTAGGAAGAGAACAATGGCCTTTTATTAACACTGGACCGATTTTACCGTTTAGCAAATCCTTTAAGATAGGTCTGCAGACTAGACAAAATGTGTCACTTAAAAGAAGCTCCGCGTGCGAAATAAGGTGCCTTAACAAGACACCAAAGTTTTAGCTAGTTTCACGGGGATACCGCTTATATGGGCGAACCATGCCTTATCGCAAAACTCTAGTGTGCGAATCTGAGTGTTAGGAAATTAAAAAAAAAAAAGTAGCGGGGAAGAAAAACTTCAATCAATAAACACCCCTCAAAATTGGACAAATTAGGACGAACAGACAATATTAATGATATCATGTAATAGCCAATAGGAGGGTAGAGTTAAATCCATTTCTAGAATATTTGAAGAAATACATTTTTGTGAGGGGTGGAGCGAATTCATGTGATATATTGAATATCATATATAAGAAGTTGAGCAGGGAACAGTACGAGGGATCGTGACAGCGAGTTGAGGACCGGGCAGTATAATACAGTGATATTAGTAAGGCAGCCAGTAATTGAAATATATAACACTACAGTGGAGTGAAAGAAATACGTCATCATTAAAATAACATACGAGTCTCATTAAATCAGTGTTAAAATTACGACAGTCAGATTATTCTTATGGTAAAGGCCTTTCATCAAAGTGATCAGTGTTATAAGAAAATGTCACAGCAAAATTATAGGCAACAGTCACACGTGACCTAATACTGAAGAGTGCAGTTAAAATTAAAATTATGTGAATAGTGTATCTAAATATTCCAGTGGTTAACTTTAACCTAAAGGCTACTACACAGTAAATACCAAAACCAGAATTATAACCACACGACAGACGCACAGCATGTTCCCAAATCCTTCAGTTGTCCAATAAATTAAAACTACAACTAGAGCCGAAATACTATTATTCCAGTGAAGAATCCCCTTTCATCCCTAACGACTTTAAGTCAGTAAAAACAGTCCCAATCCCCCTAAGATCCCTATCTTGTCCTTTGGAACCAAAGAAGGAGGAAACATCGAACTCCAAACTTCAAGAGCTCAGGAAACGCAAGAAGATCATTTAATCATCTAATTAATTGTTCAGCATTCAAAAATTAAAGATCATTAAATTAAATCACAGGGAAGAAAATTAAAACCCCACCAATAATACCGTTGCAAACTTTATACTAATACAAATTACCCAATAAGCTATTTTTCAGTAATTTTAGATTTGTTTTAAAATATTTATTCTCTACATTGAAATTTCATAAATAGCATATATCGTTCCGAAAAGTTATTCTTTTAATATTCTTAGTATAAGAAAGAACACGTTTAGGACTTTTTAATTATTTCACGAACATTTGAGCCATGTTATTGAAAACTAAATCTGGTAAATCTTTTTTAAGTAGAAAAAAATGACAAATAGATTTCTGACGAAATGAAGCCAAAGGGAGTCTACCTGCACAGGATGTAAATTCGCAAGCTATAGTCTAATCAATTTCCGATTATCAACTTCTAAGAGGTGAATATTAAATTGATTTAACTCATTTTGAGGATTATATAAGAATCAAATTCAATGTCTAAGAAGTCAGAATATTCATTACTTTAATATCATTTGCGACGGTTTTTATGAAGGGAAGAAGGAAGAAAAAAGATGGGTTTTAATTGATCAGAATACCCATAATATTTTGTAGACTCAGTGAAGTTCTTCTTCTTCTTCTATCCCGGCGAAGTCTCGATGTGTCGCTATGCCACAGCTAGATTCGGTAGAACGCTGGAATTTGGTTACCTTTTCAGGTCAACGGGGGAAATAGTAGGGAACTAGGAAATGTATAAAAGCAAATCTTAAGACGGGAGATCACACTATTTATTTGCTTATTCGATGTTAAGGGTCGCCTTTATTAAGTTCTGTTGGGCGGTTCTTAGATCACACTTGCACTAATCGAACTAATTGTCTATTAAAACTCACTCTGTCCTCAGATAGCTAAAAAATCACCCTGTCCGATAACTAAACTCACACTCCACTGGTAACTAAACTTATACTACATCTGATAATTAAACTTATACCCTGCTGATAGCTAAACTCACACTCTACTGACGGCTCAACTCTTTCTGTCCTGATAACTCAACTCATACTCCACTCATGGCTCAACTGTTTCTCTCCCCGGGTCTCGAAATCCCAATATTTTATCTAATATCCACTCATCCGGTCGTTAGGCCATCTCCTACCATTTCGACTATTATTCCTCTTAAAAATTTCTCACTATTCGCCGAGAGGCGTGCCTATACTTATTCTAAGATTCCTTATTGTACCTTTCATAGGCCTTAAATTTAGGCAATAGTATGTTTTTTCCCCTTCGGTTACACCAAGTCGGGATATCTGGTTTATTTCACCCTCATGATTTCATTCTTTCATTTCATTCATTCATTTCATGATTTGTCTGTTCTATTTTACGCTTGCCTATGGATTTTTAACAAAGCTGAGTTTTTCCAGAAATCTTAAAAGGGGCGACCTTTTTTATACAAAGGATCATGGAACAAAATAACAAAGGAGTCATGTAGTAATCTGTTCTTTGTCCAATATACAACACATTCACTATCTACATTTTCTGGCTTATTTCTGAAGTTTCTATTCTGGCGAGTTCTTCCTTTCTCACTACCCATGAAATACACAATACACAAATAGCTTAACTACTAACATGAATACACTTATAAATTGTACACACTAATTGTAATACTATTTATGATATATACAATTGATTATGCTAACATTTTATAATATTTTAATTGGGCACGGCATCTCATTAATACTGTACTGCTCACATTGATGTCCAATAGTTTTAATAGTTGAGTTAGGGTTAATATTTTCATCAATTTAAATATAGAATTCGTAAAGAAGGAAAAACAATAAAAATTTTAATGATTGTCAGTAGAAATGTTCAGAGAATTTCAAGGTATTGTCAATCTAAAGTTAAGCGGTTTTTATTTATTGCTAAAGGTAAAATTATATATCCAACTGTTATTAGAATTATAGCAATAATAAATATAGAATGATCATGAAAGCATATTAATTGTTTTATAAGTGGTGAGGCTATGAATAACTATTCCTACACAAATAAATAATGTTGCTTTAAATAAAGCATACATTAATAAATGAATCAAAAGCTAAATCACAACAACCTACAAAACTCCCATTGCTAGTCCTAATTGACTTAAAGTAGATAAAGCAATAATCTTTTTCAAATTAAACTCAAAATTTGCACCCAATCCTGATATAAATAAAGTTAAAACAGAAATTACTAATAAAACCTGCAACAAATAATTAGGGATACCAAACCGAATCAATAAATATACATCTGTTGTAACTAAAGTAGAAGAATGAATTTATGCCGAAACAGGAGACTTTGACTATACTGCACGTTGATATAAATCTTAAACTTAAAAAAACAAAAACAAAAACTAAATTAACAACTGAACTATATAAAATTTTACTGCTATTTCGATATAGCATTGCCGTAATATGTCGACGGGTTCCGCACCATCTTTATTTCATTCATTCTATACATCATCTCAAAGACCTATAGCATTCCATCAGGACGTTATACACTTAGGTACAAAAGATAAATACTGAAATTAGGATTAAAGTTGGCAATAGGTATAACACGTCTTCAATGCCAAAAGCTGTTTCTCCCAAGGCTCAATGTGTATTCGTGTTAAAAATGCTTACTTACAAAAACACTGTACGATCAGTTCGATATGCAACCGCCTCAAGGACGGGAGCGCATTAGCAGCCGCCAGCGTTAAAGGTCTCTAATTCGCGGAAGGCCAACCAATTTGTAACAAATAATAAAATATAATCTGTTACCAAAACCAAATCAGTATCTTTGGCAATTCACTTCAAGAATCGAATGCTATCGCAACTGGCGCTCATTTTCAATCGCTCAAGCGTACAAGATTTCTTATGGCAAATTTTGATTGCAGAAGTCTGCTAAAATGTTTGTTCGTGTCCCGTAATTGTTGCATCGTTCAAATACATTTGTTAAACGCGTGTTTTCCTTATTAAGACATCGCATGCATTATACATCAGAATCATGATAAATCTTTGAAAAGTGTTTTAGGGACGTTAACAATTTTTAAATTGTAAAAATATTCTAATTTAACCCTATTCCTTGATAGTTTAATGCTACTATTTATTAATTTTCGCTTCATTCAAAGAAAATCCCCACCAGCAGTAGAAAGAAGTCTCCAGGAGCTAAGTCCGGGAAAAGGGCGGATGCGGAATCAATATGAAATCCAGGTCGCACACTTCAGTCATTGAAATTGTCAATATATGTCATGGAGTGCTTTTCTGTTGAAGAGTGCTATTTTTGTGCTCCAAGTTTCGTTTATACTTTAATTTTCTTCTAAAGTGTCCAAAAATGCTGCATAATAATCTCTTGTTATACCTTTCCAGATAGTGTAAAATACGGGTCAAGCCTTGACTTTTTTTTTCTTCCCCTTCCTGGAACTAAGATTAGTCAAACATTTGTTTATTTATATTACGTTGATATGATGCGCGTGAAGAATGAGGTGTGTACAGTTTGCAGAAGAAAACAACGTTGGTTTTCACCTCTCTGCAGCCTCTTTCATTACGCTATAGTGATAACAAAATTTGGATGCTGAAGTAAGAGTGAATAATTTATTCATTTATTCGTTATTTATTAATTAAGGCTTCCACAGATATTGTTAACAATATAAGAAACGGAAAATATTTATAGTTTCTGCACAATCTTTAATGTACCGGAGAATCTCCAGGTATATCTTGGTAGTGTGTTACTGTTTAGACGAAAGAGAAAAGCATTAGACACTAGGAACTCGGTGGGATGGAGCGAGGTTATTAAGGTTTGTCCTGCACTTTGGCCCCTAATCATTGTCCACTTCTTTGCTTCGACTCAGAGGCACGAGCACCCAATAATCTGAGGCAGCAAAATCAGGGCTCTATGATTTGAAAGCGTAATCCCCAAACGGTCCCAAGAGATGCAATGGCCGTGTAAGGGCGTGCATTATGGTGAAGGAAAAGAGTACGCCTTTAGACTCTAGCTTCTCCAATATTCCGCTGAATCGACCAATATTCACTGTATCACTCATTTCTTGATATTGCTGCTAGACCTATCTATCCTATTAAAGGTTGAAGTTTTTATTTTTCTTGGCTGCAACACCACCATTGTTTTACGCCGCCTTTTGCATTCGGACTCATAATATAATGAAGTATCCAGTTTTCGTCCCCAAGTCTTTTATCGTTATACCGTGCCAAAAATCGCTATAGAAATCTACATAAGAATCATCTTAGGTTCATCAGGGAACATCTTACGCACCCAACGTGCACAGCTCTTGCAATAATTGAGACCCTCCGTGAAAGTCGTATGTATTTTGCTCTCTAATTCCCTGGCCAGAACGCCGAAAGAAAGTATCTGTTTTCAGAATACATGCGTTAGCCCGAACACTTTTTCATCAGTGACAGGATTTTTAAACACATCTACCCACCCATATGCACTTGTCTCAACAATAGAAACACTTTTTACTGTTGCAGCATTTTTCTAAGATTTTTTTTCAGAGCACACAACTCTCATAGCAGCTCCTTGCTCCTCTATGATCGCTGTCATTTTAATCAGGCATACTGTGGTGTCTATTGAGAGGTGTGCACCTTCCCTGCGCAGGAGTTTGAAATCCCTGGGATGTTCGTTTCATGAAATACCGACCATTTGTTGTTACCCTTTGAAACACCTGTAGTTGGCTGCAATAGTGATAATGTTTAGGTAAGATTTTTTTAAAAGGTTTGAGTGATCAGAATTACAGCATGTCGAAGGCTAATTAGTCAGAATTTTTATTATTGCACACACCCAGGAGACTTTTAGTCACAATAAAAAAAAAAAAAAAAAAGGAATCCCCTTTTTATTATAATATTCTCATATGTACTTGTACAATTATTGAGCATAAATAATGAATGCTACGTTGGCATATGTTTCCCTCCCCCTCTAGTAACTACTGTGGCCGAATCTGATGGATTTTCATATAATTACGAGAATTTTCTGTGCTCAGTAGCTAAAATCAGGTCGGACGCCTAATATGTTTGGACAAGAGTATCAATATGAATCATTCTGCCTTATGTGAATGGCCTGAGACAGAATATGTGGAATAGGTGCTCTGAAAGTTCTGAGCTCTATTAATTCTTTCCGCGTCACACGAGTGTTTTTAGTTATCTGTGACAGAATTCATGGTTCCACCCCTGCCGAGGGTCTTTACGCAAAAACAATGGAGTTATGGAAGCTACCGTGCGTATACGGGCTTAGAAGGAAGGAAAGACGGAAAGGAAGGCACCTGAATCCAAACTGCTTCATTTAGAGGCGCGTTTCCTTCCATTCACTCTTACGCACCATAATCATCTTCTTGCTCCTTTCATCGACAGAGGGTGACAGAAAAGAGCACGTTGCAATCTCCCCAAGCCCATAAAGCTACCCTCCGACTCCACCTCTTCCTTGTTCGCTCTCCTTTGTGTTTCCATACTTCTCTACGCTCACAAAGCCTCTGTTTAGCCATTACCACTTTACATACAATTTCTAACTGCATAGCCAAAGCCACATAATGTGTTGCCCGACTTCCAAGTAGCTTAAATACCAAGACTAAATACCTGTTTTGTTGCGCCACTTTTCCTACCTTCCTGACATTCCAATGAATGTCCCTTGTAAGAAATGAGCTCAAACGCAGTGTATAGTGTAAAGCAAAAATGGTGCTCCAGGACATGATAGCCGCTGTGTTTGTCCTTGTCAGAAATGAAATGGTTTCAAGCTGGGAAACCTATAGGGGGACCTCTGTTATTCTTTATTTGTAGTGTTTAACGTTCATTTTCACTAAGGAATTAGGGACCGAAGACATTGATGATAACGGTGGCGATTTTTTTTTTCTTTCTTTTCGGAAAGGAGTGATTTCAGGCATATGACAGAGTATTTTCCTAACACTTATCATTGATGAGGACTGAGCAAAACTTGCAAAAAAACCTGAGACAGTAAGAATCACCATGACGGAAACCGTGCCTTAATGGCCTCGGCCACTTTATTGGTTATCTCCACTGTCGTGAATATTTTTCACTATTAATATAAAAATACCACAAGTGCTTACAATTATTTACTGACAGGGGAAAAGTTTCGGTTCGAACTGGAATTTTCGGTTATATATATTCAGAAACTTATCTTGTAATGGTGATGAAGACCAAAAAAGCATTCATCTATGTAAAATTTCTTTTGACTGATATAAGTCAAAACACTTCTTCAAAAACGTGCATGAAAATTCTCTATAAAATGTGAAATAGAGCAATCACACACAACAAAAGCAACTTAAGAACAGTCTTCTGAATCACATTCCATAGAGGAAAAATGAAATACCACTACGTTACATTTTTAATCAGGTATTTGTGCTCATTACAAACACTCGAAGTGGATTGGATTAGATTGCATTGGATTGTCAGGGATGGAGAAGGATACTTCAGTACTGCAGCCTTGCTCAACGACTGGCGTTTGTACATTCACTCCCAACGGGAGTACCTTCAGCAGAAAGGGATGAGGTGAGGGAGAAATCGGGAGGCCAGGATCCAGGAACTTTCGAGGAACTCTGAAAGAGAAAAAGAATAAACCAGCAATACATAATGACAGGTTGAATTATTACAAATCGCTCGTATGTATGTGGGAAAAAAGAAAGGAATAAAAAAGGCTTGGAAAGTCGATATAAACTTTTTGAGAATCTGAGCAAAATAACAAACACAACAAAAATTATTATAAACACTTTTACCACGCACACAGGTAAGTTTGCAAATGTGTGTAAAAATTTCCAAGAAACTGCAATAGTATTTCCAACCTAACTTTTATGAAAGGTAAGAGAAATGGTACTCGAACATGGAATTGAATGCTTTTCTTATAGCAATTTTATTTTCACAACCAAAACCCAAGGGCTAACATTTATTTTCCTTTCCGCACCCTCAGCTTTTCCGCAGATATTTTGTTTCGGATCTATACAAGGTGTGGAAGGGTACCTATGACTTTACTTATATAGAGTAATTCTTAACATTGAATAGAACAAACACCTTTAGTGTAAATTTGCCCTTTTGAAATGTTTTTTTTAGATAATGTTGATAATTGGTTACCCTTTTAAACACGTCGTTTACTTAATTTACTGAAGTTTTTGATAAGAAAACCAGCAAGTAAAACCCCTTTTCTACACCTAACACTTAATTTGTTGTCATAACATAACTTTGTGCGTTATTGGCACAAATCACACAGATTAAAAAATTATTGTTCTTTATGACTATCTTCAACTGTTGCTGTGCTACGTATGTTTTAACAGAAAATTTCGCTGTTTGTATATCTCTGAATGTGAAACAAGGGACGTCAGTTTGTAACATGACGCAGTTAAACAATGTAGAATATCTTTAAATGTTATGCACTTATAGTGAGATGCATCTCTAATTGAACCGCAGCTGTACAAAACTAACAAGAAAGGTTTCCTAACAGAAAAGCGCTTTATCCTAGGGCGTTTATTAACTTGTCAACTGTCTAAGAAAGTGGGAATTTTTCCATTAAATAATGTTATTAGGTCTTATGTTTGCAATTATGCTACGTCTATTTTCATTGTGAAGCATCCCTTAATGTATAATGTATGTTGTTAACAACCTTGGTTCATTACGACAACTGCAGAAGCTAAGGAATTAACAGAAAATAGATTAATTCCTGCATTACGAGATTGTGCAAAATAAAAGAGTAATTATCTGAGGAAATAATAACGCTATAGCATTATTTGTTTAAACAGAAACCCTTAAAATGATACAATCTTTATCAAGTTAGTAAAATTTACCTTGTGCTCTGTGTAATATTTGAATATCTGTACCAACACTGGAAAGAAATTATGTTAAATACTGTTAATTGCTCAATCATTGTAATTTAATGATCAGGTTTAGGAGGGATGTTCATTTGGTCATTCATATTACAGCATCCAGTTTTCACAATATACTTGCAGTTCAACACAGGATGAAACCAACAGTTTGGAAATTAACTCCGTACACCTCTGATAATTTACTAACCATTGATTGCATTATAAAAGTACTTATTTGTGCACTATTTGGCAAGTTAATCATTTTGTACATGCAGGATCATTTTTCCATTCATTATATTAGGTAAACGATTTACTGTGAGTAATACAAAATATATGTTTTAAAATGTTGTTTTGGTGTGTGTTACCTTGCGGGAAATACACTTGACCCCTAACCGCGATGCTCTATTCTCTCTTTTCACTCTTAATGTATTCTTCTATTCAGTGCAGTAAAATGTCTCCTTCTGAAATTCACCAAGATATTCAGCAAATTATAAGTCGTGATAAAATAAAGTGAAAGATTTAATGTTGCAAAAAGACGAATGAGTATCAGCGATAAATTAAAGGAAACAGGTATATCATACAACAGTGTGTATAATATTTTACCTAAAGAATTAGGCATGAAAAAATTAAATGCCAGATAGGTACTTCGAACGTTGACACCTGCTGAAAAACAGTTGACAATCAACATTTGCAAATGTGAATATTTTCACTTGGGTGAGATCAATTAATATGATTCTGAAACAAAAATGAAAAGTAAACTATGGTAACATAAGGGGTCTCCACCGCTTAAATAAATTCACGATCAGCAGGCAAGTTCATGCTTTTTAGAGGGATGCACAAAGTTTGGTTGATTATAAGCAGAGATGAGCCACAATAACAAGTCATTATTATTCAAATTTAATTTCAAAATTACCAGATGCAATCACAGAGCTGCTGGAGCATCCTCTTGCTCACCAGATCTATCGCCCAGCGACTTAGGCCATTCCCAAGAGCAAATGGTTACCTTCAAGGAAAAATTTTTCATCAGTTTATGGAGTTGTCAAGGTTGTAAAACATTGGTTTATACAGTTCGTACAATCCTTCTTTTAGGAAACTGTAGAAGTGCCAATACATCGCTAGAATAGGTGCACCAGCCTTCAAGGAGAGTATGTTAAAAATTGAGGCAAAAATAAAACAAATGGTTCAACTAGAAATAGATCAGGGGTGGAGTAGGAAACTCGTGGAAGCCAGGGTTCTAGTTATGAGGTATGTTGAACACATCCAATGCAAAAGTATGCAAGTGTTTGATTCATTTACAAGCTCTTAAATGCTGTTCTTTTCTCACTAAATCACTGAAACAGATTGTGAAGGATCGTTGTGTTAGTAGCCCTTCGGGTTCTGGAAGCAGGAAACAAAAAACGAAGATTAGACAAAGTAACACTCATATCAAATGTGCACTCATATTTATCTGTTCGGTTACTGCTCTAAAGGACAAAACTTGGGGGCCTGGCCATTGCAGATTGTATCCGGAGATGGTAGAATGGATTTATGGAAAGTTTCGTGGAGTGACATTTTATAACGATTCGACCTATCTAGCCATAAAGGAGGGGGTATAATATAACTGTCATGGTAGTGAAAACGAAACGACTGGAATCGAAAGCCACAGAAAGCATTTCCATTTATCGCGTGATTTATTGCCGTTCCAGGGTAGGGAGGACATTCGCACCGCTATCAGCATGTCACAGACCATGCTCACATTTAAATACAGTTTGATTGTCATCAGCATCCCCCCATTCTCTGTATCGTCTTAGTATAATCCCTTCTCACTCCGTCCCTGTCTCACTTAGATACAGTCTCGGGAATCTACTCCACTAACAGAGTTCCCAGACACAACGAAGTTTATATTGCAAGATACTGAAATAAAACACATTCATTATACTTTAAACGCTCTTGTTTGCTTTAGCATTAAATTCTGCAGTTTAAGCCGACTTTACCGCTAGCATACATAACTTGTTTATTCCTCTGGAAGGTAGAGTAACACATTAAGAAATTTCTAGTTAGTTCAAACTTGTTAAAACGTAATATTAAAATGCCGTATTCATAAACGTACTAGGACCAACTAAACACTTTCGCTGACTAACATTTTTCGTATTAATGAATCGGAACTTGCATAGTGCAAATATTAAACGCCAGAGGTTGGCTTAAATTTTACTCTCTCTAGATTAAAGTTGGGCTATCTTAGCAAAATAGATGACCATGGAGTAGTGAATGTGTTCATAACTCCACGAATTGTGTTCAGAATTCGTGCAATAAGACAGCAGAGAACATTTCGGTCAAACTGGGTATAATTAGAAAACACGTTAATGTACCTTTCAGGAATAGATATCATTAAAATCGTTTAATCTTATTTTCTTCTGAAATAAATAAATAAATCATAATTTCATATATATATATATATATATATATATATATATATATATATATATATATATAGGCTGTTAATGAACTTCACCGAAATAATGTCGGATGCTGTACAGATGTCGTATATAAGCAATTTGGGATAGGTAAACATATTGCCATGGGTTCAAATTTCGAAGTTATGGCTATAAGTTTCTAAAACGCCAGTAAACCACTGACTATGAGCATGTCCCTCGCAAGCGTAACACACAAAAACGAAGGCAGGTTTCAGAATGTATCACTCTGGCGCCATGGATATGACATTAGCTTGCGAGTAAAAGATGGTCATTTGTTTTCGAGTTCGACTCTCGTTCATCACTTTTTTATTTTGTTTGTTTTCGGACTGATCTAATAATACAGCTTTCAGCCTACGTTTTAAGTTGATGTTTCAATTAATATACATAAATATTAACACATCAATTCATATAATTACAATATTTGTAGTTGTTATTGTATTTACCAATCAGAATCGTGTCCTGAATATGTGTTATTAAGGTTTAGGCATCATGTTAGTAGTGAGCTTTATTAGCCATTGTATGCTGATAATACATTCATTGTTGAGAAAGAGAATGTACCTTGAAATCATTAATTAAATTTCATTCATAATTCTTTAGTATCCATATCGCAACATTTCACACTTAAAAACAAAATGAAAGTAACCATGCCAGGAATTGAACCCACGGTTTGCGGAACATCAGTTTTTGCGTTATACGTTACGCCACACAAGCAAAGAGGAGGCTGTATAATGCAAGGAGACAGTTAACAGATGATCAGTGTCACACTGTCACATTATTATTTCGAGATTTGAGGGATTTTTATGGCACTAAATCTTGAAAAAGCTGATAACGAGCTGAGGAAAACCGACATTTCTATGCTCGCAATGCAGTTTTAAAGACATTGTGCACTAATTTCGCTTTAACACCAACTTTTTAGCATCTGAAGTCAAAATGTTTAACACCATATAACCGTTATGTTTAATTGTGGACCATACATTGTCTCTCTGAAATTGCTTAATTACGACATCTCTACACTCTCAGAAAACATTTCTATGTAGTTAATTAACATCCTATATATAATGCATAAATAAACAGGTTGTGAATTAGTTCAAGTAGGTTAAGTAACAGACTGAGGAGGGCACAAAGAAAAAAAAATTAAATTAAATACACTGAGAGGCAAAAAATACACCTTTTTTAATGTTTTTAATTTTACGCGTTATTATATATGAACAATTATATTTATATTATTTTTGAACATTACATACTTTTTCAAATATTTGGCAATCACTCCAATAATGTCATTTTGAATTTATAATTTCTTTTATTATATCAGCATAAATGTGAATGAAAGTTAATCACGATTCATAATGATCTGGTTTTGACCTGTAGGGTAACACAAGGTAGCACAACTGCATTAGTAACACAACGACACACCTTTCAACACTCAGTGGCACTCTCAAAAGCGGGTGACGCAAAGCCTTCCGAAGTTCATTGAGGCTCTCAGGAACACGTTGCCGAATATTTTCCCCCATCATATCCCAAATATGCTCAATGGAGTTCAAGTCAGTGCTTCGTCCTGTTCAAGAAAGCGCCTGAATCCCCACCTCATGCGAGTACTTTGTCACAATATGAGCCACATGTGGACGGACAATGTCATGCATGAAGCGGAAATCATTGGCAACATAAGGATCATAGGGGATAGCATGCTTCTGAATAATTTCTTCAATGTACCGGTTTGCATTCGGGACCGCGTTTCCACAAAAAGAAATTCTGTCTTGACTTTCACATTGATGCCAGCCCACACCATGACGGAACCTCACCTGAAAGCCATTGTGGATGAGAAGGTGCAGTCCTCTTCCATACTCTTTTCCTGTCATCAGGCGATCTTAGGTTGAACCTCCACTCATTTGCGAGTAAGGCAGTTTTCCATTGCTCCCTCTCCACTCCAGATGGTAACGAGCAAAGGCAAGGTGTGCTTGCCGATGTTGCTGGGTAAGCAAGGAACCTCTGGCTGGTCTTATGGATATGAGCAGCGTTTCTTCAAATCTCCTCCTCACTCTTCTCATACTTCATTGACTCCTGGTGCATTTGCAAGCGATTTTTGGCTTCTACGGCTGTTGTGCGACTATCGCGCAAAATTTGCAGCCACAGAAATTGATAAAATCTGACAGGTGACACCCTTCTGTGGCCTGATCCTAGTATTCTGCAATAGATACGAGATTCCTTAAACTCCGGTATATCTTTTGTATAGTAGAGACATTGACTCTTAGATACCTGACCAATATAAAGCAGGCTTCGTCCATCTTTCAACAGGTGAGTTGGTATTTGTAGTTGTTGTGGCCTCACGTTGGGCGCCAAATTTTAGGTGGTATTTGTAGTTTTAGTGGCCTCACATTGGGCGCCAAATTTTAGGTGGTACTTGTAGTTGTAGTACCCCCCCATTGGGATCCAATTTTGAGGTGTTCATATATAGAAGTGAAATTCGCGGGAGCGGCATGAGTTCAATGCTAATCGAATCATGATTACTTGTTGCCGGCCGCGACCACCTCGATGTAGTTAATTCTTGATGAGTATTTATCCAAGAATCACATCTCGTACCCAGGGTATCTCAGGGGCCCGAAGTCTCCGTTTCGTGCTCTTGGTCACGGGAACAGGGAGGTGAAGGGAGATGATGCAAATTATAAGGCACTGCTTCATGCTTATGCGTTTTTGAAGATGAGTTTATGGATGGCCATCTGGTTCGCTGCCGTTAACTGGCGAAGTTAGCTCGCTGCCCGATTCTCGCAGAAGATCATACTGGATGCAATTATTTAATGTTCGGTAATTAATTTAGTCTTTCTCTTCGCGTGAGCGGATTCCGAAGGCATGCCATAATGCGAGAATTGGAACCGCCTACTGCACACTCGTATTCTTAGAAAAGCATTGAGCTGCACTGAACGATGCCACGTGAACTGATATTCTAACACTTAAACAACCGACGACTGATAAATGATGACTGCTCTAAACAGCTTATAACTGACCAGCGACTGAAGTATCAACTGCCCGAATAAACTGAATTGTCAGAACTCCGTGCGTGAACTGCATGGATTGTGTAAACTGCTTGCGTCAACTCAAACTGCATCACTGCTCCAACTGTTTCCAACTGTTCCAACTGCTTTAACTCCATGCTTCGCGGGGAATGTTTCCCCTTACATACTATCTTTGAAATATCGCCAAGTGGTTTTCTTAGCTCACAAGGGTTCTCACAAGTGCGCCCACGCGCCCTGGGCTCTTGAAAATCTTTAATATAATTGGCGAGTTCTGACTCACCCAGACGCGCCAACTTTTAACTCTTCAAAATTTCATCTCTGACAGGTTGACTTTTAAACATGCTATCGCGTAATGTGAGAGGCCAGTCACACCTTCACAGGCTACTGAAGATTTTTGTAACGACTCTGAGAGGATTTGACAGTTAGTGAGAATACAAAAGCATTTTGTTTCCGCCTTCAACGACACACTTGTGTTCACTCAGCTATTGTTACCTCGACGGTTTTCCCTTGAGGTTATTAGGGAGCGGCACCAGGTAGCCTTCTGAAGTACATATATTTTCCTGTTAAATGTAATATTCCGTTATGCAATAAAAAGATATTAAACGTTACATAATGATTATCAATTATCTACTTTGTAAATTTGCTTACGAGCGGGCGGGGAAATGAAGACCTGTCACACAGGGCAACTGCTTTAGCGGCCTCCTCTCGACTTCAAGATATATTTACCTCATAAAATGAGATGTTAAACTGATTGAAATTCCTTAACAACAGAATAAAACTGATATAACAACAATATAAACACATCAATGTCAACAGACATTTTAATTGGTCCAGGTGTAAAAATGTGAATAAATTGCATTCAATTTTCATGCTCATGCAATAAAGGAAATTATAGACTCAAAATGATATCTGAATACATAAAAGTGGTTGTAAAATGTTTAAGAAAAGTATTTAATGTTCAAAAATTAACGGAATTATAATAATGCACATATAATAATGCGTAGAGTTAAAATGTTCAAAAAATTTTGGAGTTTTATTTCTTTTCTTTTTTCTTTTCTTTTTCCTTCCCCCCCCCTCAGTGTATTTCAAATCTGATAGGCACTTCCTCGATGTAAAGAAGGAAATAAACAAGCAAAAGAGAGCTAACTGGCTGACTAAGGCGGCTACTAGTGTCAACCTAACAGAATATAACAGACAGAAAAAGTGACGTACGAATAAAATAAGCATCATAACGCGACAAGACAAGGCCTATAAGATTTTTTTTTTGATTGATTTATTTATGGACGCTCTTTAACTGTTCAGGTCATCAGCGTCCCATTCAACTCAGGGCGTGAAACGGCCGACACATTTTGCTCAGAGGCCTTTCCTTCAGGCTTGAGGTTCTTTTTCGTGCCGTAAATGTACGACACGGGACCCACGGCTTTACTTCCCTTCCAAAGGAAGCCATACTTAGGATTTTTACGCCCGGAAAAATCCATCGGCCCTGGCCGGGTTCGAACCCGTTATCTTGGGTTTAGGAGGCAAGTAAGGTAACCACTACACCACCAGGACCGACAAGGCCTATAAGGATAAATAGAAACTGGGAAGGGTGTGTGCTTTATGGAAAACTATAGATGTCATCTCTCTTACTGTTAAAACACTTTCAGAAGCTGAGAGAAGCAGATCATCGATGAGAGTTGGTGAGAAACTTTCATCCAAATACAAACGTATGATAGCGCGTGCTGTGCAACCGGTAAAAGAGATTTAGTTTGCTGAGTGTCTGTGGCTATCCTTCTTAGGGGGGCAACTGTGGAGGTTAAGTCAATATAAAACCTTTGCAAAATGTACAATGAAGTATGTATACAAACAAAGTTCTTTGAAGCATAGTTGGCAAAAAAGGGAACTCCAAAATCTTCGTTGAGATTCGGGGCTTTTTATGAAGAAATTGGGAAAATAACCGAACATGTTTTACATTTAACTTCATGGCTAGGATATGAGCCCGGTGCAATTTGAAGTTGTTGAGAAGCATTTAAGCTACGATGATAAATGATGCGAAGATTCCGGGATGATCTGAAGCGTAACATGGCATTCTTTAGAAAAGAATAGCTACATGTTGCATAATTCTGTAAAAGAATCAGGTAGCAATCCTTAAGGACATGTCGAATATGCTGAATGCCAAGAAAATGGGTAGCAATAAAATTTAACCTTTCAATATTTTCTTGCGGTCTTGCTTCCATGGAAATAAAATTCTTGTGCAAAGGAGATATGCCATTATTTAAAAGTATTTTGCAATAGCCGCAATCAAGGATCTTTTCTTTTAAGATGGAAATATATTTTTCAAACGAAGAGGGTTTTGCAAAAACAATGACCATGTAATGATGAATAAAAGGGAATATACCTCTTAATGTGTTTAGAGTGGCAACTATCAAAGTGATGGCACTGCTGTAAGTTAGGTGATTTAATATACACAAGTTAAGAGTTTTTTATTGACTAAAGTGGTGTCTAGAATCGTTATTGAAGTGCGAGAAATAATAGAATTGAATTTGGCCGAAAAGTTAGAATTGAGTCTTTGAATAAAATTACAAGCGGAACCCATGCCATACGTGCAAATAACAAAAGCGTTATCAATGAACATTAACCAAATAGAGGAGCATTGATTACTGATTGTAAAATGTCTACTTCTAACAAGTCCATGAACAAATTAGCATAAAACGTGAACATCCTAGTGCCCATAGCAGCACCTGTAACTTGTACATAAAAATTTTTGTAGAAGGTAAACGTGTTAGAGTGAGTACTAGGGTATTAGCTGACAAATGAAGTCAGTTAAGGGAGAAGGACTAAGAAGGGTTTAGTGCAACGATGCTTACTGTTTGAAATAAATTAGTGTGTAATTAAGTAACATCAATTAGGAGCTAGTAAAATATTTTCAAAAGGAGAGAAATTTACATTTTGATAATTTCCAGAAAATTTTAGGAGGCGTTAATGTATGAGGCAAAGGGCTTAATAAAAGAATAAATCAGCACCGAGATTCTTTCCTTTGGAGAGCCATAATTAAGCACTATTGGACGGCCAGTACCCTGTTTCTGAAGCTCGTAATCTAGTAATACTAATCTCCATTATTACTGGTTTATTTTACAAGTGTGTGTTTAATAATTTACGAGCGTAAACTGCTAGTTATTGTGTGGCAGACCATGCGATTTTGTTTTATCAGTGTTTTATTTCACGGAACATTTGGTCCTGTAATATTGCAACTAATGAAATTCTACCCGCGAATCTCGGATGGTGAATTCACAATACTAGTGTATATATTTTAGGTTAGGGATTGGTTCTTTCAATTAAACTTGATTCATTTTAATTATAAAGTCATTAAGGGTTATTTATGCGATATGTGGTCTCAAAACTACCACCCAGTCCCCTACTTGTTGAATGATCTATTTTTGCCTGAAAAAATACCGCGGGAACTGACTTACACTATTATTTGTAGACAATAATATGAATGGCGAATATGAATGTAGAATAAAAGCACTTACCATTATAGCTTTCTTGATGTTTGACCAAAAGGTGTCCCTTACAAATGCGTAATCTTTCTTTTATGTAATTAACCTTTTACAAATTGTGGTATTATTTTCCACATTTCAACTTTGCCTTTCTTCGTTATTTTGTCGGAGAATTGCCCAAATAACTCTTCTTTATGGTCATTAATGAAATGCAGCAATTACTTTGTTTTGAATACTACAGATTATTTTTGATGTAGTAGACATAATGCTATTTCTTGACTTGAATATACGATTTAAAATACATGTCGCGTAAACAAAATCGCATCAATAAACAGACCAAGTCCACGGCGTAATAAATATCCAAGAAACAGTCTTCTTGACGCTCGGATATGATCGCTAACTAGTAATTTTGACAAGTGACTAATGACAAAGAAATACAATACTACCATTGTGGAATAAATGTTCATGAAACACGTTTATTAGAACTGTGGAATTACGGCTTGCAACTAGTAAACTAATAGACTAGTTGTTTCGTAAAACAGAGCCCTGGGCAGCTCTTTTTGTGAATTTTAGGTGTTATAGAATTTTAGGGAGTTAGAACAGAAGTCTCTGTTTTATAAAAATCCTAACTAAAAGGGCATATATTTTTATGGAAATGATATTTTATTGTCAGAAAGCGTGTATGATGACAGATTAATAATTTTTGAAATCTGGTTGAGAAGAAATCTTTAACTGTTTAGAGTGGCAGTGTAGTCTATATTTCGCGGTTGATTCTGGTCAGACGATACAAGTTTAAAGTCGAAGCTAAATCTGGAGAAGCTGCCAAACAGGAAACTACCTAAGAAACAGATGGTACCAGAGCGATACTTAAACCGATTTTCTGATGAACAATGTATAGATTAGAAAGTTTTTGTAACTGGCCATTGGTGAAGGATATGTGCAGAATATTTTGCAAGCCTTTTTCCGTGAATTAATTGTGAATTAATTGCCTTGGTCACCCGATTTAAAGGCCCTATGATTTTTATCTATGGGTACATTAAAGGACAAGATAAATCCATATACATTAAATGAGCTGAAAAGTAACATCGTGAAGGAATTTCTTCTAATTTCTGAGAGAGAATTGCAGAGAGTAATGGTTAAGCAGATGGCAGAAATGTATGGAAAATAAAGGGAGATAGTTCCAGCATCTTCTTAATTCATAATGATGAGTAAATGTACTTTTTAAGTGTTTAAGTGTTGGCAATAACTTACACAATCATGAGCGAGCAGAATTTTTGTTAAGGTAAATTACGTAATGAGTGAGATTGAGAGAAAAAATTTAACAAAGCTTAATAACTGCTGTAAGTGTCTCTTTTTCAACCGTACAGCATTCTTGTAGGTTAGATTAAGGTACGAAAGAGAAATGTGACCTTGATACACATAAAGACTCAATACTGGACCACATTCTCTTTTTAATTTACATCAATGATTTTTTTAGCCTCAGTAGTAAATATAAAATATAAAATTTTCAGAGATACCAATACGTTTATTTCTGGGGATTCACATGCTCAGCTTTCAAACTTAGACAGAGATGCATTTGAAGAGTTGATTTGAAGCTAATGAGATTTTATTGAATTTTGACAAAACAAATTTCATCCAGCTTAGAACCAAAAAGAAGAAGATGTCACTATTAAAAATTGGTTACACTAATTTCACCGTAAAGCTCCTCACACCAAGTTCTTAGGGCTAGAAAATGACGACGAATTAAATTGGAAGAAACATATAGAGACTATAGTTACAAAGCGCAGTTTTAAGAAGTTTGGCTGAACTTGTGAACCAAAATGCATTACGATTAATGGATTGTGCGTGTATATATTCCCTTTGGAGATAAGGAATCGAATTTTAAGTAATTCTGTCCTCAGAAGAAAGCATTCATCTTGCAAAAAAGAGTGAGAGCAATTCTCTGTGGAGTTGGTTCTCAATAATCATGTAGACATTTATTTTAAAAGCTCAATATTCTCGCTCTTACTGAAGAGGAAAAATATTATCTCATGCGCTTTGCTCTTGACTATTTTGATAACTTTAAAATAAATCAGTCTGTACATAGTTACAATACTAGGAATGCTACTGACTTGAATAAATGAACAAGTTCACTAAAACTTTTAAATGTGGGAAGTTATTCTCTGTAGTACAAGTATATAACAGTTACTTAAAAATGTTATGCAATTCACAGAAGCACGAATTTTTAAATAAATAAATAAAGTTGTAAATACTCCCATTATCTATAATATGTATAAATATTTTAATTGCAGCACGGCATAACAATTAAACTTATTTTGCTATTCAAGTAGTCAGCATATGCTGAATGTGGTGGAGGGCCTTTTATTAAATAATGGGCGATAGTCATAAAAGTGTACGGTATGGTTATTATACAGCATTATGGTATGGTGAAGGTCACTTATGAATTCGTGTGTCATTTTTGAATTTTGAAAACATGTGTTCAATATTCTTGAGCATTGGTCTCCATGGGATCTAAAGAACAACAACAACAACAGCAATATTGCAATAGATTTTATTTACAATTGAATGAAGGATGGTTTTTGTGTGGCAAATGCTTTAATTTGGCACATACTTGAGGAAAGTACAGTAATTATGATGACGAGCTTGTTTAAATGTGTATATAATGCAATTATATTAAAAAGTTAAGGAGCACTAACAAATACTTTAAATTGTTTCTAAAGTTTATAAATGCATTTAGTTGTATTTCTTATACATATATTTTAATGGTGTCGGATAAACTTAAAAATGGATGTTATTACTCGACCAAGACGAGTGGAGGCACAAAACAAATGTGAACTAGCGCTGTGACGCAATACGACCTAAAGAAAACGCAGTAAAGTGAGGTTTAGCTGAAATAGTTGATTCTCTAGTAGAAATAATACAATTATTTATCAGCAAACTCGACTTGTTATTTACGATGTTATCAATTTTTGTGACCAAGGGAAGAAAGAAGGCCTGAAAATACATTTTATGAATGTACTTTATCAGGTATAGTAAAATTAGAACAAAATGTAATCTTGAAGAGAGCGGAATGAACAAAATTATATCGCCTCACAAAGTTAAAAAACTGCTTACAAATTAAATTATATTGGATTATATGGATTAGTGCATAATTAGAAGAAAAAATTTCAGGAATGTGTTAAGGTTAAAAAAGAAATTCATGCGAAAGCTATTAAAATCCTGATATTTAAAAAGATATTTAATTTTTGCGGGTGCAGAGAAACCATAGAAAAATTGGATTTCATTTCAAAAAGCGTAAAAAGAATGTTATGTTGTTATGCGAACGGTCTGGCATAGTGCCTCAAAGAGTGACGTTTGCCAGAGCACTTAGAAGAAATGAACATAAACCAGCTGTATACATGGATGAAAGATGAATTCCCACCCATTATACAGTTTCCAAGTGTGGGCAGAATGACGACGTTCCATTGGTGTATGTTCCTTATTATCGCTCAAGTTGGGAGATGGGATTTATTTATTTATTTACTCTTTACAATACTCATATGACAAGAATTAAAAGCACAAAATGTCCTCAATCAACAACACAATGTGATATATAAGCATGGCTACAGTGCTAAAATATGTCAATGGGCTTAGAAAGTACAAAGATGGAACTTTCACTTCATGCAAGGCAACATAGACCGAGTAATTAGTTTAATATGCTATTGGTTTATCACGCTATCAATCCGGATTAAATCCCATGGCACATATTAAAACGAAAGCTATTGATAAAAATGTCAGTCATGTCTCTCGGGCAACACTAAAAACATTCAAAAAGATGCCATCCGACCAATAACAGCGGCTGACTGGAAAAATTCCGTTCAGAAAGTGAAGGTCATTCAAGACATATTGGAAACGTGCTCTTTTGGAGGAAGAAATTATAAGCAAAGTAGTTAATCCAAGACTGGACAGCAGCGAAAAGTCCGGAAAAGAAATGTCAACTGACTCAGAGAATGATATAATTAACCCATGTTGTGTATAAGAATAAAGATATAAAGTGGATCCATTAATTGATTATTATAATTAACAAAAAAGAAAAGCTACACGCATTTTAAAAAGCGGGAAACACGTAGCAGAGCAACGGCAAGCTTTAGTTTAAGCAGATCAGAGAGATAATTTAAATGTCATATATGAAAGTATTTGGAAACATAATCGATTCCTTACGGTTTAAAAATATTTGTGATCATAAGAAAAAACTATCATAGAGTACAAACACTTTTCGTAATAGCAATGCTTGCCGACTCACATGTGTAGTGTTTATTTTTCGCGATGTGCTCTGTATCTGACAGTATCTCCAGAAAGTCAGGTTTGAAGGTTATATCCGTTCGAATAGAGCTCCGCGGGGCAGGGCTCCACTTACCTTTATTGAGTTATACAAAAGTATTTCCACAGTACACCACTTTATCTTATATATGGTGTAAAGCGGGAAAATGTTCATAGTTCAGTTTTTTTAACGCACATTTTCACTACTGAGGCACCACAGGCGGTACACACCAATGATGCAAGAGATGAAATGAAATATTGGAAAAGGATTTTTTTAAGGAAGGAAACGTTCCAGGCCTAAGTTTAGGGTACCTTCCCGGCGTTTGTAATCGTTGTGGTGTAGTTGAGTTTATATATATTGCATTTGCAAATAATGTGGGAAATATTAATGAACGAGTAAATGGTTCAGGTTCAATTTTACTTGAACAATAAATTGTTCTTGTGTACCAGATGCCATAGCTGAGATGTTTAACGAGAAGGTATTACAATTTCTCATAAAATCAGCTCATCATGAAGGAACTTCTGTTTGTTATTTTATTCAATTATATACACAGGCTGAGGCATTTATAGTGTCGCGGCCATTTTACTCCGAAACGAAGAGAAAAATAAAAAATGCTTCAGAAAAAATTTAAAGTGCTCTTAGGGGGACATAGATAGCGACCTTAATTCGTCCTTGAAATGCCATTTTCAAGGTCATTTAAAGGTCAAATTTGTTTTTTTCAAATGGAATGGTGTATTTTTCCCGGGAATGGAAAGCGCATTCTATTTTCAGTATAAAAGTTTTGGTACATCTGTCAGCTAAGGGTGATAGACAATGAATGAGATACTGGACAAATAAGACAGCACATATTTTTCGCTCACTTTCACTTTACTGGCATCAGTTTACGTACAGTGCAGTACAGTTACAGCCACAATTAATACAATGTCATGTTCACATTACAAACAATTTCAATTCAGTATAATGCTCGAAAGTATGACCATTAACTTCGATGCATTTCCGAAAACATGCTTCAAAAGATCGATGAACACGTCTAAACATTTCTTCGCTGATTCTTGCACAGACATTCATAATTTGTTGACGTAGTTTACCAGGTGTAGTTGGTACTTCTTCATAAGCTTCATCTTTAATGTATCCCCATAAGAAAAAGTCTGAAGAAGTGAGATCAGGGGAACGGGCAGGCCAATGGACAGGTCCTCTGCGTCCTATTCATCGACCAGGATATTCTCTGTTTAATATTTCTCGAGCTACAGTTGAGTTATGAGATGGACAAACATCATCTTGATACCATATTGCAGCCCGGTTCACAAGGGGCACGTCTTCAGGCAACACTGGAAGCGATTGATCCAAAAATTTCTGTATTCCTACCCTTTAAGTTTACCTTCAATGAAGTATAGACCAATTATACGGAATCCCAAAATGCCACACCAAACGCAAACGCCCCATTGCCACTGATGCTCTACTTCCCGTAACCATCTTGAATTTTTCCCTTTCCATGTTATGTCGGTTCACTTGAGCATGATTGGTAAATGTCGCCTCATCAGAAAATAAAATATTGGAAAAGTTACAGTTTTGAATTTGTAGTAGAGCCCAGTGGCAAAATTCAACACACTTCTGAAAATCATCCCCATGAAGGGCTTGGTGTAGGCTAATGTGATGTGGGTGATATTTGTGACGTTGAAGTATTCGGAGAACACTCCTTTGAGAAATTCCCGAATCACGTTCCAGTTAACGGGAACTTGCGCGAGGATTAGCGGCGACTGCAGCTAATACAGCGACTTCCGAACTTTCCTCAGTACCATTTCTCATTCAATGATGTTTTCTTGATGCGACATCTCCCGTTTCGGACAGTAAGTTCGCAAGTCGTTGAAAATTTCTAACAGATAGCTGCCTCCTTTCAGGAAATCGATCTCCGAATAAGGTGCAAGCTGTTTTAGTGTTCTTATGCGCTTTGCCATAAATGTAAACCGTATCGATCCTCTCATTGAACGTGTATCGAACATCCACAATTGAAAACGAAGTGGAACTGACTGAGAATAAAGTCCTTTTTAGGTATAAACTGGCAATGAGTACTCGTTTGCGTACCTACGTCAACAAATGAGTATCTGCGATAAACATATGAGTTTCCTTCATAGCAACGACTGCCAAGAGTGACCAAGGTTGTTAAGGCACGGACTTGTGAGCGGGAGGTCTGTGGTTCGATTTCCGTCAGGACGTCCTCTCTGACTGAATTTTTTTTTTCAGGTTTTCCTCAGTCCTCATAATTGGCAAATGCCCGGGAGGTACCCTAAATTTAGGCCTGGAACAATTTCTACCTTAAAAAAAATAATCCTTTCCCAATATATCATTTCATTTCATGTATCATCAATGTTCATCGCGTGTGGTGCCTCAGTAGTAAAAACGGGCGTTAAACACGATTCAAAAAAAAATTCATAGGAATAACAAAACAAAAGAGAGAGAAGTGAACATAACTGAATAATATTTGTTGTCTTATTTGTCCAATATCTCATTATCTATCACCCCTAGCTGATAGATGTACTAGAAATTTTGTACTGAAAATTGAATGCTCTTTCCATTCCCGGGGAAAAAAATTACACCATTCCATTTGAAAAAACAAATTTTACCATGAAATGACTGATAATGGCATTTTAAGGAGGAGTTAAGGTCGCTGTCTTATCCCCCCCCCCCAATGAGCACTTCAAATTTTGTCTGATGCGTTTTTTAATTTTCCTCTTCGTTTCGGGGTAAAATGGCCGCGAAACTATAAATGCCTCACCTTGTATATATAATCATATAATCTATGAATAATGCACTGTTTCAATGTTGTTCAGAGATTGAATTCAAGTTATAGAGGTGGAAGGCGAATAGACTTAACTATTCGGCCACTGCGCCATAAATAAATAAATAAATAAATAACACTATTTGTATTTGCATGCAGAATCAGATTAACATCACGTAATGTTGTAACTTTTAAGATTTTTGCAACATCTCTCAGTTTAAAGTGTTTTTAAAATAAGAATTCGTAAATGTTGTTAAGCCGCACCACTGCAGAGCATATTCCTACTATGAAATTATACTGAACATTATATCCTAATTTTATATCAAGGGAGAATGCATACGTCGCGTCTTCGAAAATAATGAAAATAACATAGGTAGAGAAATAACGGTGATTGCATTATCTTCTTTTTGATATTTTGTTTCATATGGTACCACTGAATTGCTTGATTATTTTGTAATTCCTCACTAACCTACAACAAGTGAACGCATTGCTGACGAGAGAAGGAGTTGTAAAGCATTTGGAAAAAACCAAACAATGCTTTGTTTTAATTTACCTTTAACACCTCAGCAGCGTCTCATTCAATTCAGGGCGTGAAACGGCTGACAAATGTTACTCAAAAGCCTCTTCTTTCAGGCTTGAGATTCTTTTTCGTGCCATAAATGTATGACACGGGGCTCAAGGCTTTACTTTTCATACAAAGGAAGCCATATTTAGGACTTTTACGTCCGAAAAAATCCATTGAACCTGGCCGGGATTGAACCCACGATCTTGGGTCTGTGAGGCAAGTATGGTTACCATTAGACCACCAGGACCGACCCAAAGAATTTCGAAAGGTTATACTAATTCAAGGTTAGTATACATAGCCATGCAGTCAACCCCCAAACTGAACTAGAAAACTGTTAGTTAATGCTTTGAATAGGAACCAAAACTCTGGCTACAATCTAGTATTAGCTGTC
This sequence comes from Metallyticus violacea, assembly GCA_030762175.1. NCBI lineage: Eukaryota > Metazoa > Arthropoda > Insecta > Mantodea > Metallyticidae > Metallyticus > Metallyticus violacea. Next base: position 38,830,008 of record CM060846.1, read on the forward strand.
AGGTTTAGGTTTTAAAACTCATTTCGACCTCAAAATTGGCTAAATGTTAGTTGAAATAGGTGCTCCTCTAACGAATTACGATTACGCTCTCACCATAGAAGACCAGTGGTGTTCCAGCGTAATTTTAGCCGATTTTTATTTCTCGGGTAAGCGGGTGATTCAAATGCTCATTAGGCGCTATGTTTATGCGGGTCATTATTGTAAATGATTGCTTTATTTACGGACGCCTTTTAACATCTCAGGTCATTGGCGTTCCATTTAATTCAGGGTGTGAAACGGAGGATAAATTTTGTTCAGAGGCCTCTTCTTTCAGCTGGCTGGGATTGAACCCGCCATCTTGGGCTTAGGACGCAAGTAGGTTACCACTACACCACCAGGACCGACCCATTAATATAAAGAATTACATTACCTTTAATAGCAGTGCTTGTAAGTTGAAATGAAGCTAACAGCTAACGAAATATTCTTTTTACAAGGGTCCTCATAAAATTTAAATCTAATGTAGGAGTTACATTTTTAAAGTACTGGGATCACATGCATGCTTAAATCTACCTAGGGCTTTAAAATTTCAGATTGATGTGGATCTGACTTATGGAATGCTACAAAATCAATAGCAAATTTATAAGAGCTTTTACAACTTACATAATTATGAGGATAATAGAAATATACATGGTGTATATCTTTCTTTCTGTAATTATTGGTCCTGGTGGTCTGGTGGTAACCATACTTGCCTCAAAGGTCCAAGATTGAAATCCTGGCCAGGATCAATAAATTTTTTCGGTAGTGAAAATCCTAAATATGGCCTCCTTCAGAAGGGAAGTAAACTCGTGGATCCTGTGTTGTTGATATACAAAATCAAAAAGTACCTTAATACTGAAAGAAGAGGCCTGTGAGCAAAATTTGACAGGGCATCCCTGAATTAATGGGATGCTGATGACCCGAGACATTAAAGTGTCCATAAGTAAACCAAATAAATATTTTCTCTCTTTGACTGAGAAATATGATAGAAGTTTTCATAAAGTAAGATTAACTTAGATTTTATACCAATGCATATAATAGAAAACATGTGATCCCATGTCACATTTCTTATTTTTCTATATTTATTTGGTACATATAGCCTTAGCAATGTATAGGGCCCACTGTATCTAGTGCTGAGCACCTTAGGTCCTGAATATGTATTGCACAAAGCTATTCTTGATAAAAGAAGACAATTATCTAAAGATCTAGACCTCCAATAGGTAACAAATGGAAAAGATTATATTTTTCTTACAAATTTTAAACATGGCTGGGAATGAGTCTCAGATTTTTCCTGAGGTAACATATTATCCTATCAATATGGAATGTGACTTAAAGAACTAAAACCTGCATAATATAGGCGTGCTACACACCTGCAGGTGATTGTTTTGTAATCGAGTAAGACACTAAATATGTTTATAAGATCATACTGGCAGGTGGAAACACATTGTTGAAAATTACTGCCCCCCCATAAATAAAGAATAAAAACAAATGATGATATGCAGCTTAAATTATATTTGTGTTTTATCTATGTCATTGAGAACATAGCTCTCTTGCTTAAAACCTGGATTGATATATTTAAACCAGTTATATTTAATTTGATATAGCATAGACTTGCTACATACTTGCAAGTGACTTGCTTTATAATTCAGCAAGATATTAAATATGTTTATAAGATCACATTGGGTGCAATACTTTGAACATATTGTTTTAGGATGATAAAGGCCTTGGGTACCTATAAGAGTCCTAATCTCCGTTATGGCTATTGATTACCAATCTGCAATAATTTTTGGAGGGAGAGACAAGAGTTTAACAAGCCATGCATCTATATGAAAGAATGTTGTCTTTACATTGTGCTTATATTTTAAAAGCTTGCTTTCTCCCATGCTGGTTTCTATAATTATATATTTTATCTTTCCATGCTTGAGGAAGTAAACTGAAAGTGGCAGAACACAGTGCACATGCACACATCCTGCCTATCACATGATTGACAAAGTAAAAAAAATGTGATTACCTTGACTTATTCATACTTAATGTTTATTGTCTGTTGTTAGCATATAAATACATTTTGATTCGTACATTGTAGCTCAGCTTTTGAAATGTTAGGTAGCCTATTTCTTAAAATACATTTTGATTCGTTCATTGCAGCTCAGTTTTAAAATGTTAAGTAGCATATTTTTTCTGATATATTAGTTTGCAGCTCATCTAATGTTTTTGAATTGGATTTACAGACCCTGTCTTCTAAACTGCCCCATAAAATAAGACATATTGCTCTGGAACTCAATGCAATACTGCACACAATAACAGATAGCCACCCAATGAGAGACTATGTCCATCCTTGAATGGCAGAACATACAACTAGTTAGTGGTGACACTATACCCATATGTGAGCATAAAAGGGTAACTTTTATTAATATGAGCCTGTATGCTTAGGAGAAGAAAAGAAAATCTTTAGTCAAAGAATGTATTCTGTGTGTCTAATAAAAAAGTTGCCTTTAAATCATTTCTGCACATGAAGTATCAAATTCTGTTACATGCATAGGTATTAATTTACTATTGAACACCTGCACAAGTTTAAACATGTCAAATTTCAAAGTGAATGCTTTATGGATCTTGCATTGAAAATTTTGCATTCCCAGCTCAATAGAGTCCTAATGGAAAGCAGTGTTTTCCAAAACCCACCTGTACTTTTTGCAAAATTATCAGTGCATATTGCACTTTTTAAACAAAAAGATTTTGCTGAAGTAATACATACTCAAGAGAGGAGGTATAGCAATGATTATGCAACTACTTATTTCCAAGCCTGTTGTCCGGGTATAATTAGCTTATGTATTTGCCAGAATTCTTCAGAAATATAGTCAGCCTACTTTTAGTCATATCAATTACATTTAAGATGGTTGTGTACTCTTGTAACCAGTATCCATATATGATTTCTTAACAGGTTTTAATCATTTAAGTATGATAATTCCATTATCCAGTCCCTACAAAATTACCTTTCACTTTTATTATCATTCTGTGTGAAAGGAGATGTGATTCATGTGCCCTCTCATTTAGCTAGTCCTGTTCCCAGAGCTGTCACTAGTTTGCTGCATATCACTGGTCTCAGTTGCAGCCTTTATGATACTTTTTAAGAATGCCATAGTTTAAATTGAAACCCAATAGCAAACAATAAAAATAATCTATATTGTGTCCTTATCCATGTAACATTTAACAAAAGATTACTTACATTTATGGAATTTCTCTGGCAAAAGTGTGACTCAAAAATCCAAGCCTCTGAAGATGATCCAATTTCTATATTGGATCAGAACTGTCCTCCATATGATAACCTTATGAACAACATTATCTCATACAAAATCAAATTCACACATTCTATTCAATGCACCATTTAGATGCTTGATGTCTGCCTGTCACAAATTTCATTTAGTATCTCAGTATTGAAATGTGCTTTTACCTCTGATAATGTGGATGTTTAATTGTTTCTGAAGGCCCAAATCAATTCAATTGGAATTAAGTATGCTATGGTGGAGAGGGAGAGGGGGTAGCCCTTTGTATTTGATGTCCAGCTTAAATGCATGCACTATATATTTATCATCATCCCTGTCCATGATTTCCTGTAGTACATGCTATAATTCACTTTTTTACACTAATTTCATCAATTGACAGATTATTTTTCTGCAACCTTTCTATTACATCTTGCTTATGCCAGGAACTACTTGGACAATGATATAGCTGTATGCTAAAGTATGGCACATTGTCCCTTACTATTAAACTATGGAGTTCAACTTTTGCTAAAACATGTTCAAACCAGTTTTGGAAGACATCATTAATTTCCTCAGGGTACTCACATAAATATTTAGAGTAACAAACAAGTAATCTTCCTTCTATGAAACCACTATTGCTGCTTATATAGGTAATTATTATTATCTGTTTCCATTTACCACAAGGATTTTTTTAAATATATAGATAATTTGGCATGGAAAGCTTTTGAATATACTCTAGTATTTATATAAATGGGTTTGTTCTGTATGCTCACAGTTTGCAAATGTGTACCAATATCTGCTTCCCCTGGAAGGTCCTCAACCATCTACCCTACAGCCAACTTATCTCCCTGTGACTTCCACATCTTTCAGACATTAAAGAAAAGCTCTGAAAAGTGACTAGTTTGCCAATGATGCTGGGGTTTGTGATGCTGCTTAAGATTAGTTTCACAGAAAACCATGGACATTCTTTGCTCAGAGTATCCATAATCTAATGATGCACTGGGACACTTGCTTTGAACAGATATGGCAACTATATATAGCACATATGCAACCATCCTCTTGTATGTATGAAGGTAGGTCCATAAGTTTCCAGTCTGGCCGATAAGGATTATTGCCTTCATTAAACCCCTTATCTGGTGTCATACCTTATCTGTTAAGTGAACAATTGCAGCTGTAACTTCTGCTCCACTGCGTTCAGGAGTTCAGATGTAGTTGCACAAAGGAGACTATGTATAGAAGTTTGTCACATGTTCAAAATGGAGTATCAAGCTGTTATTAAGTTCTTCAAAAAAGAAGAAGTTACTCGTAATGAAATTAAACAGTGATTGGATGGTATATATGGGTACATCTCCCTCATATTCTACACAAAAGAATGGGCAAAACTTTTTTGAATGGGTTAAGAAAGCATTGAAGATGAAGAGCATGCAGGTCGGCCCTTAGAGGTGCTCACTCCTGAAAATATCAATCATTCTTGTGGAATGAGAAATTATGGAAGACCGGCAGCTCAAAATTACAGAAATAGCAGCAAGGTTGGGCCTTTCTAAAACAAGAGTCCTTCAAATTATTCATCAACATGAATAAGGTTTCTTTCCTCAGTCCAAAAGCAGCAACAAGTCATCTGTTGTCAGTCATTTTTGGATCTCTGCTGTGCCATGATAACACTCCTGTGTACACAGCTCTTGTTGCAAAGGAAGCTGGGAAGAAATGTGCCTTCATGTAGATTGACCATCCACCATACAGCCCAGATATAGCTCTCAGCGACTTTTTCCTCTTCTCAAAACTCAATAATGACTTTTGAGGAAGGAAATATAAATGTGATGGATGCTGTTTTTCTTCATTTTGCAGACAAGACTTCTGACTATTTTTGGGGTGGGGGGTTGAAATGTCACTTCAAAGATGTGAGTAATGTATTGCAATAAAGGGTAGCTATATTGAAAAGTGAAATATAGTTTTTGTCTTTATCATACCTAGGAAACGGTTAGGCTGTAAACTTATGGACCTACCCTCACACATATTCCAATGGATAAACCACTGCAGAGCAAAACCAGAGTTCCACTTTCAGAGTCAGGCTACCCTCATGCACTCAAAATTCATTAGTAAATTAATTATTTTAATTTGAAATAAAAATTTACAAATATTGTGAACCAGGTGTTGAAATGCATTAAATGAGGGTATTCTATTCTGTTCCATTCAGCTGAATTTCTCTCTGCAACAAAAAACAGTACAGCATTAGCTGAAGTCGTACCTTTTATCATTAAAGGTAGTACAGAAATAATGTGCTTATCAAATGGGTGTATAAGTCATATAAAAGCAAAAAGTCCTTAAAACTATAAACAGAATAGTAAAATAGCAATACTAAGAAATAATCATAGCCTTATGAATTACTCAAATAATTTTTTCCTTATTTTGAAAAGATTATCTTAAGAATAGCTTCTTAACTTCATTGTAACTAATCAAAAATTACCATGGTTTATATTTAGTAATTAAATTACAAAAAATACACCATCATGTAACATTGGATAAAGTTTATTGCTACTGTTATAATAGTAATAATACTTTTATTGGTATTTCTTGTAGAATATTGATGAACATTTTTATTTAATTTCACTTTGTGTATGCACCATTAATGTGAACCAGCAACAAACATGTCTAATGTTAGATTTTTATGCCAAAATATCATCTAAAGCTAAAACTGACATTCCTAATAACTGATATTTGCTATCCCGTATGCTTATTTTAACTTCTAGTGCAGAACCTCACCAAATTGCATTAATAAATTTTATAAATATGTATGCTTGTAAAGTTAGTTTCATTCACATTTCACTGCTTGCATTCCACCTATAATACTGTGCTTTAGTCATAAGTCTTGTTTGTTCTAATGGTCTTTTGCATCCACATAGCAGTTAGGATTGCCATATTTCTTGATTTTGTTTGGATTTCCCAAAATGTTTGAGTCTGGTTGACCTAATGTAAAATTTTCCCTAATTTTCCTTTAATAAACTTTAAACAATTTAAAATAGAATCAATTTTTAGCAGTTTCAATTTGCACATATAATTTTGTTAGGAAAAATGTGCTTAACCTTTCATCCAATGCAATGTTATGTGTAGCACCAGAGCGTGCAATGATGGCACACTTAAGAAATCAGAATTTTAAAACAATTTAAAGCATTTGTTCAATTGAACTGTTGCACTGTTTTATTAATTGCTCCTTATATTATACATGATGCTCATGCTTAAAAGAAGATTATCATAAAAAAATAATTTTACTATGTAATATATTTTCATTGACAAAAAATGTTGTCCAATATTAAGTTCGTCTCATTTTCTTTAGCCAACAAAATAACTTCATTGTTATTCCAATCAGAAAAGCTAAAATTGATTATGATACTAATGAGTTTTAGGAGAACAATTGTAATTTGTAAGTAATGCTGCATTTCAGCAACTTTATTATTCGGGGGATGGATTTTAAGCAGTTATTACATTGAGGTATTCTCTCACCCTGGCATGAAGAATGGAATTTGTTCCACAATAACATGCTATGGGAATGCAAGCCCGCCCCTTTTAATTGGTTGACTTCTTGTTCTGTAGTTCATTGTGAAGAAGTACTTTGAGTACATTTGCGTATTGGGCATTGCCGTTTTAATCACTGTCACATTGTTAAAGGTGAATCAGCTCCAGCGTGTTAAAATTGTGAGCACTCTTTTACAGTGCATCATATTTTAATTGAATGCCATCATTCAGCGGCTTTTGACTTTCCCAGGATTTGCCCTACTCTTTTGAGGAAACTTTTTCTAGTCCCTGATGAACTTGCATTGGCCTTCATGATACTATACTAATATAACTTTAAACATGGCATGAAAATGTATACTAAGATCCCTAACACAGTTATGAAATTCATCATTAAAAGAATGAAATAACATCTTGATGTGATAAAATCACTTTCTCAATAGACAAATGTACTCATTTCCACAGAGCTAGTAAGAATTGAGATAAGAATAAACATACCCAAAGAGAATGCATATGTAAGCTTACTGCATTCTACTATGTTATGCGCAGAAAGCTGCACTACATTTCACTAAATTATACACTGTAAAGGGTAATTCCTCTCTCAATGTCCTTCCCAAATTAGGTTTGAATGTGCCTTCATTAAATTTCTTCCAGGTTTGAAACAAGTTTGCATTAAATGGCATATTAAAAATAAGTAGTCCATGCTGGTCAGACATTTATTCTACCTTCTTTTATGATGTAAGTTCCAGGTTGGTGTTAAGGTGCACTATCCCTGATGAACCATCTAGATACTCTCTATTGATATAGCAGCAATCTTGTGTCCATTGCACTCACTTTGTGTCATTTGGCCCATGTATAAACATAGTGGCTCTTTTTTACCACTGTGTCACATCTGCACCTTTTGGTGAAGATCTGGCATTTTCTTCACAATTTTTTTGCCATACAGATTTTTCATCACTTTACACATTTAATTCACAGGGTGTCTGCACACATAACATTATCGTAACTTCATGAATCATCACATGTTTGGTCATTGTATGAATTTGCCATTAAATGTATTTTTGATACTATAGCTACTATCTCTTATCCTAAGTACTCTTTCTTTTAAAGGTGTCACATTTTAATTTCCTAATACTTCATACACATGAACAATTGACAGTTTATAGCATGGCCTTCAATCAGTCCTATAGATAATAAATGGTTAACATGAAATGTTTCACATTTTTTATTTAGTTGAAAATTTCAACTGTTACCAAGGATTTCAACATATTTATTAACATATCAATATACCAGCTGGACTTACCACAAATATTGTCCAAACTTTTAAAAAAAAAAAAATTTAATTTCGTTTATTGCCCATTTAAACTACTGAGGCATCACAAGTGGTGAACACTGAAGATACATGAGCTGAAATGATAAACTGGGAAAAGATTTTTTTTAAAGAAAGGAAGCATTCCAGGCCTAAGTTTAGGATACCTCCCCAGCATTGCCATTTGTGAGAACTGAGGAAAACCTGGAAAAACCTCATTGAGGGAGGATGGTCCTGGTAGGAATCAAACCCCAGACTTGCTGCTCATGAGTCCAAGCCTTAACAGCCTGGGTCACATGTGCTGATACTTTTGACAGTGACTGCATATCCGCTCATGGAGGGTAGCACATTCCAAGGTTTGACATTGTTCCAAATAACTATTATTTCAGGTGCAGAAGTGGAAAGTTGTTTATAGTAATTTTCACAATAGAATGAAGCCATTATAAAAATTCAGTAGCCTCATAGTGATATAAGATAGGCAACTTAGAAGATCAGATTTTCAAAATGATTTACAAGCTCAAATTATCCTTAAGGCTCATGTTTTGCACTATCCAGCATTTTATAGTAACTAGAACTATAAAAGACCATCCCATGCAATGAGGGCTATGCAAATGGTTAAAACAGCGGTAGCCTAAATGCTTAGAAACCTGGAAAGGGGGAGAGTCAGTAATTGCTTTTGAATTAAAAATATCCAGAATGTCTGTCTTCCTTGTTAAGTAGCATCCGGGAACTACATGATTACCAATGATGCAAAGAATATCTTCAGAAATGAACTGAAGCACCCCAGATTCATAATAGAATTATGCAGAAAATGAGCAATGATAAACCTTTTTAAATGATGAAAAGGTTCTCAGTGTTAAGGAAGCTTACAACCCACAGAATGAATATGTATGAAGCTAGCAAAATGATTCCAAGCATCCAGAGGGACCTGGACCTGGTACAATGATGGTGTGATCAGATATGAGGACACCACTGAACTGCATTTGTGCAAGAAAATGGTTATAACATCAGACAAGTATACCATGAGACAGTACTGGAGAGACAAGTCAGCATTCTCAATAATCCGCTCTTTCACAGTCAGGACTGGAGATTTGGATTTGGCCCCAACATATAAGACTTGAACAGCCAACAATGGCTTGTGACTAATGTGCCAGATTTCATTTCCATTTCAATTGGTCTTCTGGCAGTACAAACCTAAGCCTTTTTGACTACAATTTGTAAATAGTTCTTCAGGACATTGCTTGCAAAAAGAGACACCCAAATATTGATTATTTGATGTGGTGACTTATGTATGTAGCAGCGGAATTCTTTGTTAATGTGTTGAGAAAGGCAATTAATGAGTGGCCACAAAGACTTAAGAACTCTGTGCATGCTTAAGTTTCTTATTTTATAAAAAATTATACATGATTTGTGTTAATTACATATCCATGAAACTGGTGTTATTAGGATATTGAAATATCTCTCAGCATATCCTTTAAGAATGTGTTAAATATATTCAAATTAACTGCACTTATTTATACAACATTAGGACATATTTCTAGGGCAACTGCTCCCATCATCACCTGTTTACTAATTACTTAATTTGTTATCTGAATCCCAAGTTAGTTGTTTAATACCTGCTGATGGGATTGATTGCCCAGGAAACATGTCTTAATGTTGTATAAGTAAGTGGAGTTAGTATGAACATATTTAATACATTCTTATTGGATATATTACAGCTTCTTATGCACAATTTAAATATCTTGCAGTATCTAATCATGATTGCTCCTAGAAAAACTGCTATGTGATATTTTGGTAAAAATTTAGGTATGTAGCTCAAAAGCTGTGGAAAACTGTCAGAAATCAGTCCTTAAAATACTATGTATTAATTCTGAATGAGTTAACTACAGTAATAGAAACATAAGTACCATTATGTAAAATGTTGGAAATAATTCCATTATTCATTGTGCAACATAGCATGTTTTCATTAACACCTCCACAAAACCTCTATGGATTATGTGGAACACATTGAAAATTTTCACAAACTAATTGTACCCTTTGAGCACTAAGCAACTTTAACAATACAGAAAGGATGAGTTTTCCTCCAATTATACAATATAATATTTTGCATTTGTACGATTATAAACTATAAGCTTGCCAAGTTACTTTCTGCAATATGATGAACTCTCCCTAAAAATGGTGCATAATATTTTGCATTTTTGACTGTTATAAACTATCAACAGTTAACTCCTGTAAAATGAATGCATGTATTTATTTGAGTAGTGTTTAACGCCCGTTTTTACTACTGAGGCACCACAGGCGGTGGACACTGATGATGCATGAAATGAAATGATAAATTGGGAAAGGATATTTTTTTTTTTTAAGGAAGGAAGCGTTCCAGGCCTAAGTTTAGGTACCTCCCCGGCATTTGCCAGTTATGAAGACTGAGGAAAACCTGGAAAAAACCCCAGTCAGGGAGGACGGTCCTGGCGGGATTCGAACCGCAGACTTCCCGCTCACGAGTCCGTGCCTTAACGACCTCGGCCACCCGTGGCGGTCGCATGTATTTATTAACTACAATGGGAGTTATGTCCAGTGACAGTGAAAAATAATGAAAATTCAATGATTTATAACAAAACAATTATAATGAAATTAGTTAACTTAATTAAATATATACCAACCTAGAATTAAATAAATATATTTTAATTTAAATAATGTCAAATTAATTTTACACATATTTACATGCCTGTTAACTTAGTTAAAATGCATTTCATGTAACTAAAAGCTTGTAAATTTAAAAAGATATACAGTAACCAATTTAAATAGATTAAAAATCTAAATAAATGTCAATGCAATATTACACATATTAAGGTAAATATATATATTTCATATAGCTAATATCATATCAATCTAGTGAAATTCACATCATCACAGCTAAATATGTCAAACTAATTAAATAATTGTGAACTTCATTTTACACATATTAACTTAATTAAATACATTTCACCTAACTAAAAGCATGTGCATTTAGTTTAATACATATCAACCTAGTTAAATACATCAAACTAATTAAATATATGTCAACTTCAATTTACATATAATATCTTAATAAATATGTTTTACCCAACTTAAAAGCATTTCAATTTAATTAAATATGTTAAGCTAATTAAACACTTGACGACTTAATTTTATACATTTTAGTCCAGTTAAATTCATTAATAAAATTATTAGCTTTATCAAATAATATTCAAGCATATTTAGACCTAAACACTTATCAGCTTGAATAATATAAACAAGTTAAGTAAAGCTAGTCAATTACACATTAAGGAGTTAAAGAGTATTTCAAGTTATCTCAGAAAAGCATATATTTGAACCTTAATTACTTTATATCTTATATCAATAAAGTATTTCTATACATATAATTTTATGCTATTTTTAAATTCTTGTCAGAGAAGGATAAAACTCAAAGACAACTGCAGGTAATTCATTTCAGCATTTATGCTTTTATTAATGAACGAGAATCATCTACATCCATTCTGTTGCCTACAATTGATTTTAAATCTATGATCATCACAACCATAGCATGTTGGTTATTTTAACCTAGTTATATAACCGTTCATGCATTTTGTTGTATATATGGTTTCTATAATGACTTTATACATGATTTTTTTGTGTCTCTCTGCTAGAATTATTTTGAGATAAGTTTAATAAGTGCATATGGTATGAAATGATAATCTACCCTCCTAGCTTCAAGACTTTCATAGCAAAATCATAGGACCCCGTGACTACCAATTTTTTTTTTCCTAATTCCTTTACCTGATATTTCAAAAGTTTGATTTTTTTCTGTTCTTTCTTGTATATGAGTGTGACAATCTCTATTTGTATTATTATTATTATTATTATTATTATTATTATTATTATTGCTGTTATTGTTATTTTATTATAGACATCATTTGTGTTAAATACTAAAATATTATAAGAATATAACAAATCAGAATTTTCTTTGTCCTCTGTTATGTTTCTTTTTCTTTTTTATCCATTTTCATCACTTAACAATGTCCTTTCCTCATTATTTCCCTTATCTGTTTTCCATAATTATAAAACCTAATCCAATTTTTTTGTCATTTACTTTTGTAATTTTCTTGTGCTTTCTTCTTTTTCATACTCCAGTTCTCTAGGCAATTCAGATGTATAATTGACTACCAATGCTCTGTTTACCCTTATTATGTGCTTTGCTAGCTTTTTTCTTTATTTAAAGGAAATACTGAGAATAATATTCTGGATCACAGTCATTTTTTATTCTTTAGAGAGGAATGCATTTCATCAGTGCCCCAAAAATTATGTTTTTAAATTTATTTCAAAAGTACTGCAAATTTTCCAAATCCTTAGAAAATCCTAATAAATCATCTCTAATGCCTCGTCAGATTTGTTTCAATCCTAAACTACTAATGTATTTGTCCTTGGAAATTTATTATTTTACCAACTGATCTCCAAAGTTATGACCACTAATTTTCTACAGTATTTTGTAGGTGACATACAGTGACATGGGTCTGACTGGATATATACTAAGTATAGCATTGTCCTGGTATCCCATCCTGGATGGGATAAGGTATTACCTGGATAAACCCATTTCCTTAAAACAGCTTATTTACTGTTGTTTCTAGTTTAGAATTTGTACCTGACAGCCTGTTCCAATTTAGCTCTAGGTTTAGTTTAAGTCTCCAAAATTATCATCTTCTCATGTGCTGTTGAACTAATTTTTATTGTAAATTGTGTACAGTTATTTGTTAATTAAATTCAAGTAATTTGTCTATATAGAAAGAACAAGAAGAAACATAAGCATTAGGTTGACGAAATTTTGGGAAATATTTGTTATGGACAAATGTAAAAATCAGGTGTGGCAGCACATTTTTGGGTTGAAAACCACAAAAAAGAAAAAAGCATCAAGTTATAAACAACAGTTCAACAACAAAACAAACTAAACCTTTGAGATAGGATTTATATTAAACACATGAGCATGACCTTAGGAATACTGACATCCCAGAAGCAGACAGCACTTTATTTAAGTTTATCAGTACACAATCAGAGTCAACTCAAATATATACCTATCCAGCTTCCACAAATGATCCAATAATAATTTAACAGCTGATGAGGGGGAAAAAGTTCCACAATACACATGCTCTGGGTAAATCTCATGTAAGTGAAATCATAAAGAGTGTTTTAAATGTTCTACTCAGAGCATATCACCATGTCATTAGATAAATTATAATGATAAAATATATACTATAATACATCTTCAATTTATAATATTCTGAATATACATATTATATAATCATTAAGAAAAACTTGCACGTGTTGTATTACTGCAAAGTAATTTAGCATGCTGAAAGTTATAAAACAATAAATAAATAAGTAAACCACATACTCACAAAATTAATTTTTACGCTGTTCATTGCACATTAACTACTATGAACTATGAGATATTTTCTGCAACTGTATATATACACATACACACACACCTACACATGCACGCACACACACACACACACAAATCCTACTAAAGTAATTAATGATTATATCAGTTTGACTGAAGTATTCATTAGACAACATTATTTACATCTTAAAGAAAATTTTAGGAACAAATATTTAAATTACTTGTCGATAAACATTTTTCTATTTCTGTGGCAGACTTCTTTATGAATGATTTTGAAATTTGCATAAGAGATGCTTTTTAGATAATTTTTAAATCTTAACACAAATATATGATGACAAAATAATCTCTTCTGAGTCCAATGATTAAAACACTCTTTATGGTATCAATTAATTGAGATTTACTCAGGTCATATGTTTTCTGGGAACATTGCGCACATAATCAGTGTTAAACAACTGTTGGATCATTGGTAAGAGCTGGGTAGGAAGAAATCTGGGTTGTTTGTGGTGGACAAGCGATAAACTTAAATAAAGTGCTGTCTACTTCTGAAATATCAAAATTCATAAGGTAACGCCATCCAGAAACAAATAAGAATGAATCAAATAACAACTTTGAGTTATTTATCAGGGGAAAAATATTTAAAATGTTAATCAACCACCCATCAGAGTATAAGAAATTTCAAAATAATTTCAAGCAGTACAACGTTATCTTAGGATAGCAAAATGCATACTGTATTAAAAATTAATTGAAACTAAACATAACAGATTCCAAGTACAAAGAGAAAATATCTAATATTTACCAAATTAATTAAAAGAATTGTGAAAACATCTATGAAGTGAAGAAAAAGAGAAATATAAGCATTAACTTCAAGGAACCTTAAAGAAACATTCATTATAAAAAAATAGATAAATCAGCTGTGGCACCACATTTCTGGAATGAAAAGGCATCAAGTTATTAAAAGCAGTTTCACAACCCAAAAGAATTAAACCTATTGGAAAGGACATACATAAAAACATATGAGCATAACCTTATGAATTTTGACATCCAGAAGGCAGACTATAGTTTATTTGAGTTTATCACTACACAACTGAGTAAACCGGAATATCTACCTAACCAGCTCGTATGAATGATCCAACAGTAGTTTAAAAGCTGATGGTGTGGAAAAAGTTGCACCAAACATATGTTCTGAGTAATTCTCTTGTAAGTGAAACCATAAGGGGTGTTCTAAATGTTCTACTCAGAAGAGATCGCCATGTAATTAGATAAACTGTAATATAAAAAATATATGTTTCATGTACTATAATCCATTTTGAATTTAAAATATTTTTGAAATAAATATTATGTAATCATTAGGAGAAACATGCACATATCCTAAACTTAGGTATTCATTTTTTACACTAAACTCCACCTACTTACACAAAAATAGGACGCATTTCAGGAGAATTTCTCCCATCTTCAGTTGCTGAATGAACCACCATTACTAGAAACAATGGCTAGACTCCTGGATGTTCCTGTGGGGCCCTCTGTTGGTTGAAGTAGAACATTGCTTAGTTCATCTATAGGAGGATACTCAAAGTTCATTAGGTTTTCTGTATTTTTGAATTTGAAATTTTTCTCTTAAGTAGATAACTCCAGTGGGGTGTAAAGATGTATCAGTAGTTTAATTTCCAGTTTTATTTCATGGTTTTTGGTCCAAAACTGAGCTGCTACCGCTGATTTATCTACCTCCTTAAACCAAATAATCCTAAATTTTTCTTTCCTCCAAAATTCTAAATTTCCTTTATTTTGTTAGCCCTGCTCTCAATCTGCACATTTTATTTCGTAAATTCCTGATTTCTATTCTGTTAGTATGGAGTCTTTTACTGTACACCCAATAAATTCTTGATGTTGTATCTGTTCTTGGGGGCTAACATTATCCCGTTCTTTGAAAATTTTCTCAATCTTGTTGTGATAAATTGGATAGTAGGTGAAATTTTTGAATTTGTATTCTTCTTTTGCATTTTTTAATGTAGAAACTTCCCTTATCCCTTTTTGTCTTTTAGATCTATTGATAATTTTTATCCCATATCTTTGTTGAGTAGATAACTCCAGTGGGGTGTAAAGATGTATCAGTAGTTTAATTTCCAGTTTTATTTCATGGTTTTTGGTCCAAAACTGAGCTGCTACCGCTGATTTATCTACCTCCTTAAACCAAATAATCCTAAATTTTTCTTTCCTCCAAAATTCTAAATTTCCTTTATTTTGTTAGCCCTGCTCTCAATCTGCACATTTTATTTCGTAAATTCCTGATTTCTATTCTGTTAGTATGGAGTCTTTTACTGTACACCCAATAAATTCTTGATGTTGTATCTGTTCTTGGGGGCTAACATTATCCCGTTCTTTGAAAATTTTCTGAATCTTGTTGTGATAAATTGGATAGTAGGTGAAATTTTTGAATTTGTATTCTTCTTTTGCATTTTTTAATGTAGAAACTTCCCTTATCCCTTTTTGTCTTTTAGATCTATTGATAATTTTTATCCCATATCTTTGTTGAAACCATAGATTATAGCTGTCTTTATTATCTGTTTGTATTCTATGTTGTATTCTGCTTCTGTAAGTGGAATATTCATTAATCTATATGAAAACGTGTGAAACACTCCATATTTATGTGGAATGGGGTTATAACTCTTAATTTTTATGTAATTTTCATCTGTTTCTTTTCTGTAAATTCCAAAATGCACATGTATCATTACTGCTAAGAAACTGAGCATTCTGACGGTAATAAAAAATAAGAAAAAATGCAAACCACATACACACAAAATGAATATTTGTGTTGTTTATTACACATTAACTACTATGAAATATAAGGTATATTCTGTAACTCTATACACATACATAGACGCACACAAACCTTGTGCAGTAATAGATGAATATATCATTTTGAGAGAGTATTATTCAACTAACATTATTTTAATTTTAATGGTATATTTTACCATCAAACTTATTGAATTAGTTGTGGGTAATTTTTTTTCTTTTTTCTTGTCAGACCTGTTTAAGAACATTTTTTTTAATTTGCATAGCCAATGCTTTTTTTCTATAATTATTAAAACTTGGCACAAATACATAATGACAAAATAATCTCTAATGATTTGGATATTTAAAACATTATGTTTGGTTTCACTTAGTCCAGATTTATTTAGGACATATACTTCTTGGAACTTCTATCCACATCATCAGTATTTAGACGACTGTTGGATTATTTATAGGCACTGAGTAGGTAAGTATTAGGGTTGACTTTGGTGGTCTAGTGATAAACTTAAATAAGGTGCTGTCTACTTCCAGGATATTAAAATTTATAAGGTTATATTCATTTATTTTCATATAAATCCTTTCCCATATGTTTAATTATTTTGGTTTGGTAAACCATTTTAATAACTTGATATCTTTTCCTATTTCGTAGTTAACATTCTAAAAATGTGCTGTGACAGGTAATTTACCTATTTGTGTATAACGGATATTTCTCCAATGTTTCTTCAACCTAATGTCTATATTTCTCTTTGTCTTAACTATGTTGATTTTATCACAATCATTACAATTAATAAAGTAAATACCAGATTAATGTTCCCTTTGGGTTTGAAATTTGTTTTGTTTAATTTCAATAAATATTTATAATTCTATCTGATTTAAGTAGCTATGATGATGTTGCACTGCTTGAAAATTCTTTGAAATTTCTTATTGGCTAATAGGTAGGAAGTAACCTATATAAATACTTTTATTACTTATAAATCACTCAGTGTTGTTATTCGTTTAATTCTTTTTATCACTAGACCACAAAAGTCAACCTGGATAATTATCTACCCATACCCATGATTGATATCAAAATTCATAAAGTTATGCCATTCAGAAAAAAAAAAAAAAAAAAAAAAAAAAAAAAATTAGAAAGAAAAAAATTAAACAAATAAAAACTTTGAGTCATTTATCAGGGTAAAAACGTTTAAAAAGTTCACTTACCACCCATCAGCGAATTAGAAATTTCAAGATTTTTCAAGCAGTATGGTAGTACAGCACTTCAAAACCAATATAGTGTTAAAAACTAATTGAAATTAAAAAAAAAAAAAAAAAAACAGATTCCAGGCCCAAAGAGAAAAATCTGATATTTACTAGATTAATTGTATGGATTATGAAAAAAATCTACATGAGAAGAACAATGAGAAATATAGGCATTAGGTTGAAAGATCTTTCCTTATAGACAAATAGATAAATCAGGTGTGGCAACACATTTGTGGATTGAAAACCATAAAAAAGGAAAAGGCATCAAGTTATAAAAAGCAGTTCAACAAGAGAAAGAACTAAACATCTGAGACAGGATTTATATTAAACACATGAGCAAGACATTATGAATATTGACATCCTGGAAGCAGACAGCACTTTATTTAAGTTTATCAGTACACCATCAGAGTCAACCTAGATACCAACCTATCCAACTTCTGCAAATGATCCAACAGTAGTTTAACAGCTGATGATATGGAAAAGCTACATAAAACACATGTTCTGAGTAATGTCATGTAAGTGAAACCATAAGGAGTGTTTTTAATGTTCTACTCAAAGGTTATCATCATGTCATAAGATAAACTTTAATAAAAAAATCTAGTTTATGAATTATTTTGTAATGAAAATTGCATAACTGGTGCTTTTACTATAAAGTTCACAACTTGGAACAAATACATTATTTTACAAAAATCTCTTCTAAATCACATTTTTAAAACATTCTTTTTGGTTTGACTTAAACAAGATTTACTCAGGACATATGTAATGTGGAACTATTGTCCACATCATCTCATCCAATTTCATCTTTCACTCATTATTTATTATTCATCTACACTCAATGTATCTTGTAACCTTTCTGAGGAGCTGCATGGTACATTAAAGCTGTGCAATAAACTGAATTTCCGAATAACAGGCGAACTTACGGAATATTTAGCATTACCCCGGTATCCCTGGGTTTTCTTGGGTGGACTATTTTCTTAACTTCTCAGGGGACCTGAATGGAAACCATCCAGGAGAATTAATAATTCCCTCCTTGGGACCATATCTGCCATGCCTCATCTGTTTCTATTTCAACTCTCAAGGGTGTTTATTCTTCTCAGGTGATCTGGATCAAAGATTCTCTGGGACCCAGCAGAGGTACATGGAGACTCTAGCCAAGGATGCCCCTAAAGATTCTCAAGATGAACCCCTTACATAAAAAGCGACTTCCAATGCCTTTTTTGTATCCTTCAACGAAGATAAAATATTCTTAGCCTTGATTCAAATACCTCAGTTAACAGGGGCTAAATTACAGAAATAGGCAAGTGTAAAGATAATTTAATTACATTATGGCAAGGGAAATTAACCTAGAAGTGTTGTCTTTGTCTGTAATGGAATTCAGAGCTTACCTCATCTAGAATTCTATTTCAGTTGTATCACAATGGTGAAAATTGACTGCAACATAGGAGGAGGAAAGAAATGCCTACTGCTGACCTCGGTCTATCTCCCCTTTTACGGCGGTAGTCCACCCACCAGGGAGCTAACCAGTTGTTTGCACATTCTACTCAGATATAGGAGCAGACCATCTTTGTTTGCGACGCCTACTCCCATTATGAATTCTGGGATAAGGATATCAGCAGAAGGGGTGAATGCCTTTTAGATTTTCTGCTCTCCACTAATTTACACATTTTTAATGTTCGTCATTTGCTAATCGTATAAGGTGGAAAGTTATTGACGTTATGTTCAGTAGGCGTATATTGTTACTGAGATGAACAAATGGAGAGACTTAGAAGAAGCATCATTATCCAGTCATAGCTCTATATATATGGTAAAAAAACTTCAATCTGTACAGGAATCCCAAGAAAGCCTGGTAGAAGCTCTATAACCTGGATTTGTCAAATAGGATTGGGCAGATTAACGTGATTAAATACTTTGGTGATATCAACAAGGTTGCCTACCTCATTTAAGAGGCCATACTTGATTGTTGTCATACAATAACGGATAAAATCTATGAATTTGTCAGAATCAACCAAAGACCTTGAACAAAGGAGAGCCAAAGTGACAGAACCCTAAACCAGGAGCCACGTGGAAGGACAGGGAATTTGCACCAAAAGTTATTCAAAGTGGAGTATGGGCCGGTAACAAATTCCACCCATTTAAGTCACCAGGCAGAGATGGTATCTTTCTTGCCTTGGTGCAGAAAGAAACATCCCTATGGATTATCCTAGAAACAGAGGGTGAATTTGGCAACACCTCTTAGTTCTAGGCTTTACTTAGGTCACAAATAATTCCCTATGCCCAATTACCCTCCTCAAAACCTTGATAGATTTTTTCTACAAATGCATTAAATGCTAATATTGTTGATTTCCCTCTTGATTATTAAAAAATAAATTATATTTTTCAAAAAAATCATGTAATTGAATCTTAGCAAGCATTCAACAATTTTTGATATTGTAAGAATTATTGAAAATAGTCTATAGCCACTCACATTTTCTCTGTCACCCTTTTTGTATATTGGTATTACTTTTGAAAATTTTAGAACTTTTGGAAAAACACCTTCATTGAAAAATCTATTAATACAAAGGTTAGTGGAACTATGATATATTGTATTATTTCTTTAATGAAGTTATGTTAAATGTCATAAATATCCCTAATTTTTGAGCTTTTAACCTTTTGGTCACTTGTTCAACTTCTCCGCATATTACCTCTTTAAATACGAAACATTTGTTATGGTTCACTTGTTGCACATCATTTATGAAACTCCTTGCTGTGTCTGTACAAGAATTTACTTGAAAAGTTTTTTCAACTCTTTCATCTATACAAAATTTTACTATTTTTACCTGTTATGGAATTTATGATGGACCATGCTACTTTGCATTTATTGTCTGAGTTTTCTATTTGCCTTTAATCAGTTTTTTTTCCTTCTACTAAGGCTTTCCTGTACTGATTACAATATTTGTTTACTATCTTTAACAATAAATTATTTACTCTCTTTTTATACATGCATGAGGATTTATTTACTTATTTCAATTCCATCATGCTCTGAGTTGTACCAATTTGTAAGCATCAATATTTTTAACATTTTGTTTGAAAATAAGTATTCATCTTTTTTTTACAAGAACTATTGAGTAAATTAACAAGTATTATAAAGAAAACCTCAAATATTTCTTCAGCTGACCTCTGAGATTTACACAATATTCCTTCCCAATTTACTACTGCTAGAATATCCATTGATTTATTTATATTTTCTAAACAGATATATCTGATTTTTTGACCACCTTTTTTATTTTCTATGCAAGATTATTTTCAATTATAATCTCAAAGAATATAGGTTGATGGTCTAATACCTTGTGTCCCAATACCTTAAATAAGATTTGTTATAATATTACCTAGGCAGGCATGCAGAACTCTCACGAAGGAGTTGTGTTTATGCAGTGATAACCTGTTTGCTGTAATAAATTTAAAAATAGACCTACTGTATCACTATTTTTGGTTATGTTAAAATGAGCATTTACATCAACACTCACTATCATATCACATTGTACTTAAAATTAAATAGATATGTCAACACTATTTCAATATTTTCAAGAATCAGAATAGAATTCCCATCTGGTGACCTGTATATTGTGACTATTACAATATTGCAGGCATTAATTAATATTGCTATCACTTCATAACCTTTTCTATGCAGATTTGTTTCAATTCCAGCTTTTTTGTCTCTAAAGTACAATGGCTATATATTAACACACACCCATTTTTATAGATACTTAGAGTTAGCCCTGTTAGGAATTTTGTGTCACAAAAAGGTAATTTGCATAAACTATTTGTGTTGTGCATCTTTCATATTCACATGGGAGATTATCACGTCACCTATCACTAACACTTTTTCTTCTGTTGCTGCATCTCACGTAGGTTTGTTGAGGTTCGGCATTCTTTCGCTAGTCAAGTTTTGTTATTATACTTCTTGTACATTTGTGGATAACACATAATATTTGTTGGTTAATTTTAAGTTTTGGTGGTTCACATATTGCATCTTTAAATTTCATCCCTGGGCTCTTATTTATAATTCTTGACCATTTTGTGTGATAACCAGGAATGGTTTTGAATACAGCAAAGAGTAATATCATATTATATAAACAGCAAAATTAAACGGGTATGACCAGAATTTGTAGACAGGAAAATCAAGAAGTTCAAACAAGAGAAGTGTCAAAGTAGATTATAACATTGAGAGCAATAAAAGAATCTACCATCCACATGAAATTAACTTATCATCCTTGGACCAACAAAATATTCCAAAAATACTTAGAGAATTTGGAATTAATTTGTCCCCAGTAAACAAGTTTAGCCTTAGGAAATCTGCTCATTTCTGGTGATAATGATGCAATACCTGAGGAGAAGAAGCCAGGAATATATAAATTCAACTATTCGGAACACAAAGAAGCATTCAAATCAGGCTGAAGGAACACTGGAGAAACATCAGGTAAAATCAGATAGAGAAATCAGTGGTTGCACATCCATTTTGGAGAGATAAACATGATATAGAAATGGGAGTGAAATTATTAAAATTAGTAGATCGGCCCGTGGTGCTGGGAATATGGGAAAAATATGAGGATATGTTTATGAACTTTGAGATCCCAACAGAAGACAAATTAATGCACAAGTTCATAAAATGTCCTCGAGAGCTACACCTCGAGAGCTGATTTATCAATTTGTTTTAAGCGCAGCAATAGCAGAGCACCTTTGGAATAAAAATCATGAAATTAAAC
Organism: Metallyticus violacea; assembly: GCA_030762175.1. Lineage (NCBI taxonomy): Eukaryota > Metazoa > Arthropoda > Insecta > Mantodea > Metallyticidae > Metallyticus > Metallyticus violacea. The sequence goes on from CM060846.1 coordinate 38,852,277, forward strand.
CAGAGATAAAACTACTTAAACAACTTCATAATGCAATAGAACTTTCCACTTGGGAAAACATTTTCATTACAAAAAATAAGCATAATTTGATGAATTTCGATTTCCCTTCATTGGATGAACTCAGCAAATTCCTAATAGAACAAACAGATGCCGCCACAAGAACATCAAGAGACCCAACCGCCACGTTTAACAACAGTTTGTCAACAGGCTGAAGATGGGAGGGATTGCTCCCAAAACAAATGTTCCAAATTTTATGTAAGTGAATGGAGTTAGTGTGAAAAAAACTGTATTACTTTGTTTAAAAAGTAACATAATTTAAGAAGTAGCAAGTGCTCCTTATAATTAATTAGATTTATGATAGTACATGATTTGGAAATTGATACCAATTATTTTGTTCTTAATTAGATAGTGAGTCGATTTAATACTCTGATACTCCGACACAAAACTAATTTTAAATTTGATACCATTTATGTTCAGGAAGGTAAAAAATATCAATATTTGCCATTGCTTGGTGTTCCAAGTAACCATTAAATATAGCACACATATTGCCTGGGGTGTTGACACCTTCCTTTGTTCAGTTATGTAAGATAATGGTGGTTGGCTTGTTTTCTTTTAAGTCAGGAGAAATTGATGTGCCATTTTGGAGTGTAGATACAAGAAATTACATTCCTTTGTTTCTTGGGAGTATGACACTAAGATTGTGTCTTTCCTGAATGCAAAAATGCCATTGTATTCTTCTCCACTCTCGATGGCAAAAAGTTCATGTGGCAACTGCCTTTTTTTTCCCCCAAGAAACACATTGGATAATCTTTTCACTTTTAGTTCCTCAGAAAGTTCTGTTTCACTGAATCAATTATCTGCCTTTATATTATGATCATCACCAAAAAAGGACTTTTTAATCATATCACTCGGCTGACATTTCACCACAAACTGGGAGAAAATATTGCAAATTAGTGCAAGGCCGTCTTCTGCTCTTATGGCTTACCTAGTGTCCCTATTATCAAAATGTAGGTACTGCATTAGATTCTTGAACCTTTTAATATTCATTACTACGCTAAGCTTTTCTACACCAACTCCTTTTGTGCTCCAGAGTCTCTGTAGACTCTGCATATTTCCACTACAAGCTCCTACTTAAACAGAGATGTTCAGTAAGGCTCTTATTTCTATAATATTGATATTCTTTATGCCCCTTTCCAAAACAAACTTATTTTTCATGTTGCTTATATACTGATTAATGTGTATGACAACAATATCAAAAATTTTGTATTTAAATAAATTGTTCCATCACTCTATTACAGTTTTTACCAACTTAGCTTTTTCTATTACTCTGGGAAGGTGATTAAACAGGTTATGAAGGTTCTTTCTCACACTTTTCAAAGGTGTTTATGACACCGTTTAATGATTTTTTCCTTTCCCAAAAAGTAATTGCTATCTGAAGTTGATTCATCCTCTTCATCTGTACAGTTTCAGAATCATCATCACCATCCTCTAGCTGATCTTTAGAATTTGTAACACTATCATCATCAAAATTCTTATTCAGGTATTTATCATTATCTTCTAGATATATCGTTATCTCTGCAAGGTAATCAACTTTAGTTAAGTAATATACTTCTATCGAACTTGACATTTTTAAATATAAATCCCGAAACCATATAAATTAATATCGTATTTGGGTGCAATGAATCTGAAAAGTACTGAGACAGAAGATAATACTATATATTGAATATTTATAAACTTCTTCTTTGTTTTACATTCAAGAAAGTTAAATAAATTATTTTGATAAAAATAAAAACAAGTATTATGTATAATGTTGCACAAGCAACACAAAATGCCTTGAAGATCACTTGACAAGAGTAGCATATAAGGACATTCATTGATGAACTGACTGATGTGTGCTTGAAGGTCAAGCAGAAATAGGAACTATTCATTGTTAGAATGACCAATATGAGATAAAAATTTAGATGTGTGCCTGTCAGATTAGTTGCAACCGACTGAACGTTAATTAAGTTAGAATTGCAAGTGTATAAATTCCAAGCTGGACTGCAAGGCCTTTTAAATGTTGCAAAATGTAACCAAAAAATTCTCAGTGATACCAGGTCTTTAGAAAAATATGAACACTAGCAAACTTCAAATAAAAACATATGCATATGATTTGTAGAGATATTTGTTATACATGTTATGTACATGCTGTACATGATTATATTGACAGCATTATTCTATTCATGAATCAATTTATCATTAATTATTATTCATGTTCTGATATTGTATTTTAATAGTATAATAGACTACATGAAGGCTTCACTTGATATTATGCTCTGATAATACTATAGCATTATTATAGTAATGCTACCAATCCATTTACAAAATCAAACTTTCAGCAGATGCCAAATCAGAAAATAAAATTATTCTGAATCTTGTTTATATTTAGTAAGCAGTAAGCATGCCTTTATAAATTATGGGCTCAGTGCAGTTTGCACTAATTGCACAACACCTGCCTATCTGTCATAAAGGGAAAGTTCAATTAGTTGAGTAGCATTCACCCTACTCCAATACCTGTTCTTCTTTGTGTTCTGAGATATTGACTTTTAATTCATTTGTGAAGAATTTTAAATTAGGATCAAGAAGTCCTTCATGCACATGATTCATTACAGAAACTCACTATTAATGCATAGTCCATTTTTATTTCAGGTATAGCAATAATTTTATATGAATGAGAAGGCTTAGTTGCCTTATGAACACTTCCAACTGATACAGCCATTTCTGTACTAATCATGTTAAAGCCTTTTGAGGTTAATTATGTAGTCAAAAACAAATCTTGTCAAGTATTTTCTCAGGTTTTCAGGTTTTCATTCTTTATAAATGAAAATATCCTATATTTGAAAGTTTTTCGCAATTTGACAATTGTTATTCAAGATGGACATACTACATTCTGAATTCTATCATAACATTTGCTCCTTCAATATTGGAATTATTTCTTTTTAAAATAGATTTCCATACTATACTCTAGATGTGCAAACACTCATCACAATATATAAAAATTATAACTCAAAGTAAGCAATAATTTACTGACTCATTCCTGGCAGTTGACAGCTGATTCTATTGTGTAATGATTGGTCTATTGAAGATCAACAGTATCAGCAATTGTCATGTTGATCTCATTAACCAGTGAAATCAAGATGACCTATATACCTGCAAAAATTACTCACATTAACAATCTTCCCCCCCTAGAAACCGCATTACCTTGAATTTGGTGCAGGGGCTTCTGTGTAACTGTGATCCTGTGGGTTCTACTGGAGGTTCCAATCACTGAAAGAGTTACTCATGCCAGGGAGACTATAGGGGAGATACCAGACAAAGAAGTGGCTTACCAAGCCCAACCCTAAAGTGTAGTGCAACCCGTGCTGAAGGGATGCATGGCACTGGAAAAATGTATCTTAAAAGGGGCTTCTGGACACTAGGTCACCTCCATAGTTTAAGCCTTACCCAGGTATGTGGGGCTCTATAAATCCCTAACTTCTCATGGGACCTATGGAGACCACCTTAACCAAAAACTCACTTCTGAAGACCACATTAGTAAGCCCTTAGCAACAGTATCTACTTCCCTTGATGAAAAGGATTTCTTTGAGCAAACCTCAAGACATTGAACTGGGTGCTAACTCTTCTGAGGGTATCTAGGCATAAGAGCCTTTTAGGTCTCGGTAGAATTACAATGTGACTCTAGCAAGGATAGCCCTAAAGATCCTCCAAATCAACCTCCAACAAAAGAAGGTAGCCTCAACTGCCTTCTGTAAAAACTTTCAATGAAAGAAATAGACATAGCCCTGATTTAAGAACCCTGTATTAACAGGTGCTGAATCACAGGTTTAAGAGAGTGCCAAGGTAAGTCAATAGATTGCAGCAAGGGCAATAGACTTCGGAGTTATATTCTTGTTCACAATGGAATTCAATGCCTACCTCCTCTAGAATTTTGCTCTAGTGATATCGCTGGTGAAAATCGACTGGAACGCAGGGGGAGGGAAGAAGCTCTGTTGAGCTCTGTCTATCTCCCAAGTGATGGCAGCAATTCACCCACCAGGTAATTACAACAATTGGTTGAACATTGCACTCAGAGAGGGAAACAGACCATCTTTGGGTGTGATGCCCTTTCACAATGAAATGGAGAGTCTTGGATCAACTATCACTGATAACTATATATCATTTAATGTTAACGTAGTTAAAAGAGTTAATCTCTACAGGGATCCCAGAAGAACCTCTGGGAGCTTTGTATGCAGGGTCTCTCAGGTAGGATTGAGCAGATTGATAAATTTAGATCTTTTGGTGATATTCACAAGTTTGCCTACTCTATCCAAGAGGCTATTCTTTACTGTTATGATGACAATTACCCAATGCAATCACAGATAAAGAAATTGTCATGGTTACTAAGGACCTTTTATATGATAGAAGCAGGGTATGACATTTCTTTAACAAGGAAAAAAGAACTGGAGACTGGGGTGAATATCATATAGCCCTCACAGACTAGAACAAAAACATAATAAGCCTAAATGCTCTACTTGGCACATCTTCTGCAAGAAAATATCGAGCCTGCCAGAGGCAGCCAGGTTACAGATAGCATTTGTACATAGACCAGCAAATCCTGTAGGAACAATATGTAAGCCTACAGGTGCCTTTATGTGCTCGGATGAGTAAATACTAAAAGTTCTCTTTGAGGTACACTTTCCTAGGTGCATATATGATGATAAGAGCTGCGAGTCCATGGATCACTGCAAAAGTTATAAATCAAGAGCATCGCAGAAGGACTGGGAACTTGTACATCAAATTGTCACAACTCATAATATAAAATGGCCACTTAATAAATTTAATCCATTTAAGTCACCAGGTAGAGACAGTATCTTTGCTGCATTGTTGCAGAAAGACCTAGCTTGCTCCACATCCTCTTCTACAGGATATTACATTTAAGGCCATGCAGATGACATAGCACTGTTTATTTTTGTGAAATTTCCCAATACAGCCTCAGACATCATGAACTGTGGGCTGAGAAAAATTAACAGCTGCTGCATGCAGAAGTGTTTATTTTTTAATCCTAGTAAAACAGTGCTTGTGCCTTTTACTAATAAGAGAGATCTGAAAGGCCTAGGAAATATAAAAATAGCCAACTCAATCCTGTAATGTTCTGAGTCAATTAAATATCTAGGTCTTATACTGGATAAGAAACTTGACTTGGAACAACCATATTGACAACTTTCTCTGTAAAACCAGGTGGTTTCCCATAACCATCAAATGCCCTAGTAGAACAGCCTGGAGCCTAAAGCTGTACATTAGCTTGTCTATACGTTATAGGGGTCTTCAAAAGGATTTCAACTATTGCATTGGGGACTCTGTTGTTTCCATAAATGCTCAGTGAAAAAGTAAATTTGTGTACCCAGTGTTTCATGTTTTTTGCCATCAACACAGCTGATGTGTTGGCAGTCAGAATAGTAACCCTTGGAAATAGATGTAATTTGCTCAACTGATTCAAGTTCTTGCAATTAAAACTAAATTACAATGAAAATAGGCATGTACCATATGATACATTGGAAGTGTTGTCCTGCTACACACACATATCTAGAGCATCTTTTTAGAAAACTCTCATTCAAAGGCATCAGTTCATTTTCCAAAATCTGCCTGTGGTGCCTCAGTAGTAGAAATGGGCATTAAACAATATAAAAAAAATCTTCCAAAACTCAGTCAATTTAAACTTGAAAGGTCACTACTGTCCATGAATTGCAGACAATTGATACTGATATTCAGATAAATTTCTGAAATTGAATGTGAAAACATTATTGATAAGTGTTATATTCTTTACTGATGAAGCATGTTTCATTTATTTGGTCATTTTTTGATGCAAAATAATAGGTATTAAAGTTCAGAAATATCAAACTTTTACACAAAGCCCACTTACATAAGGTCAAATTGGTGTACACTGTAGCATAATTAAAAAAGGTAATAATGTTTTTTTTTTTTTTGAAAATGCCATAAATGTGGAAAGATGCAGAAATGGCATACTTGCATAATTTTTTGAACAACTGACATAATTTATGCCAATCTGGGTATTTCCATTAAGAACTATTGCTTGTGAATAACAATCCTGATTTATCCTTATCACCATCTTTGAAAAATGAATAATAGAGGTTCTTTGTTTGTGAATCTATTTTACATACCTTCCATTCAAATATGTAAGACCCACAACTTCTGAGGACTTTGTAGACACTGTCTCCAGTGTAATCCTGATGTAGAAGTCATACTGGAACTTTTATTTTAGCAAACACATATAGAAGACTATCCTGCATATTAATGCAAGTTTTCAGCTCAACTGAAGTTCAGATCTATGATAGATGATCTATGATAAATGTAAACATAAATACCTCATAAAAAGACAGATCAGACTCATAGAACAATACTGAAAAGTGCTGAGAATATAAACATAAACATCTGGGTCATAAGGGAGAACAGAAGTGAGCTGATTAGGAAGAAAATCAACAACAGATTTAGAATAACATAATAAAATGTAGCAGTAAGCTGTATAAGCTAAATGAATTTAGCACCATAGACATGACTGTACATATTATAAAAATTAAATGTGATAGCCACAAACAGACTTCACTTTTTAAATCAGGGCACTGATTTCCATTAAAGTTGCATATTTTCCTTTATATCGCAGAATCAAGGTTTACTACTGTAATGTATTGGTATTTTCCTTTGTTTTGTTTTATTATTTGGAGAACATTCACTTATTTTTAATGTAATTGTCACTTATGGGTTTGTTTCCTATATATTCCAACATGTTATTAATTTTTACAATCTTCAAATCTGAGAAGAGAATCCAACAAACTCCAGTGGAAATTTTATTGATTTTTTCCTGTAAATATTATCATTTTTAAGTATTGTTAACTCAAATTTTGCGTATAAAGGGAAATTAATATAGAATCGAACACAGTGAAACACCCATTAATAATCTCTTCTGAGTTAGATGTATAAAACACTCTTTCTAGTTTCACTTAAATGAGATTTACTCAGGATATATGTTTTGGGGAACTACTGTCCACATCATCAGGTTAAATAACAGTTGGATCATTCCTCGTAGCTGGATAGGTAGGTATCTAGGTTGATTTTGGTGGTGTAGTGATTAACCTAAATAAAGTACTGTATGCTTCCGGGATGTCATAATTCCTAAGGTTATGCTCATGTTTTTTTATATAAATGCTTTCTCATATTAACATTTTAAAAAAATTGAGCAAAAATGTTAATATTTGACATCAGTGTTACAAAAGTTCACTATTTTATACCATTCTCATATGTTTACTCCTTTTGGTTGTTGAACAGTTCTTAATAACTTGTTGCCTTTTTCTATTTCTTGGTTTTCATTCCCAAAAAAGTTCTGTAGCAGCTGAGTTATCTATTTGTTTATAACAAATGTTTCTGCAATGTTCCTTCAACCTAATGCTTATATTTCACTCTGTGTTCCCTATATAGATATTATTCACAATCCTTACAATTAATCTGGTAAATACCAGAACTTTTTTCTCTTTAGAGGCCTGGAATCATTTTTGTCTATTTTCAATAAATTTTTAACACTGTATCGGTTTTGAGATGTTAAGATGGTGTTGTACTGCTTGAAAATATTTTGAAATTTCTTATTTGTTGATGGTTGGTAAATGAAATTCTTAAATGTTTTAAGAATTATAAATCACTCAAATTTTTTATTTGTTTATTTATTTTTTATTTCTGTTAGGCATAAACATATGAATTTTGACATCCCAGAAGCAGATAGCACAACCAACAGAGTCAACCCGGATACCTACCTATCCAGCACCTACAAATGATCCAACAGTCGTTTAACAGCTGATGATGTGGACAATAGTTCCACAAAACATATGTTCTGAGTAAATTACATTTAAGTGAAACCATAAAGAGTATTTTAATCACTGGAATCAGAAGAGATTATTTTGTCATCATGTATTTGTGGCAAGTTTTAAAAATTATGGATAAGCATCAATTATGCAAATTTAAAAAAAATCATTAACTGGTCTGCCAAGAACAGCGAAAAAAAATTACCCACATCTAATCCAGCAATTTGTTGGTAAAATTTTCCATTAAAATTAAAATAATGTTGGTTGATGAATGCATATGTAAAACTGATATATTCATCTATTAATCTTGTAAGTGTGTGTGTCTGTATGTTTGTGTGTGTGTATGTGCATGTATATACAGTTACAGAAAATATCTCATAGTTCCTTTAGTTAATGTGCAACGAACCACACAAAATATTCATTTTGTAAGTATGTTGTTTAGTTATTTATTTATTTTCTATTTCTATGAGTATGCCTCATTAATTTTCACCATAGCTGCATGTATAATTTTCTCTTAATGATTACATAATATGTATTTTCAGAAAATTTGAAATTCAAAATTGAATATAGTATATGAAGCAGATATTTTTTCATTATAGTTTATCTAATGACAAGGTAACCTCTTCTGAGTAGAAAATTTAGAGTACACTTTATGGTTTTACTTACATGAGATTTAATCATAGCATATGCTTCATGCAACTATTGCCATATCATCAGGTGTGAAACTACACTTGGATAATTCGTAGGAGCTGGGTGAGTAGGTATTCACATTGACTCTGATGGTCCAGTAATAACTTAAATAAAGTGCTGGCTGCTTCCAGGATATCAAAATTCTTAAGGTCATGCTCATGTTGTTTTATATAAATCCTTTCTTGTTTAGTCCTTTGGTTGTTTTTGAACAGTTTTTAATATCTTAATGCCTTTTTCTATTTCTTGGTTTTTCATTTTAAAATGTGCTGATACAGCTGATTTATATATTTGCTTGAAATGGAAGTTTCCCCAAATTTGCTTTAACCTAATGCTTACATTTCTGTTTTTCAATCCTATGTAGATATTTTTCATAATCCTTACAAATATTCTGGTAGATTTCAGATATTTTCTCTTTGTCCTGGAATCCGCATTTTTTTAATTTCAATACGTTTTTGAAACTGTATCAGTATTGAGGTGCTAAGATGAAGTTGTACTGCTTGAAATTTTTTTGAAATTTATTATTTATTATTTGGTGGGTTAGTGAACCACATAAATGTTTTTGCCCTGATAAATCACTCAAAGTTGTTATTTTTTTAATTCTTTTTTGTTTCTGGTTGGCATAATCTTATGAATTTTGGCATCCTGGAAACAGACAGCACTTTAATTAAGTTCATCACTAGACCACCAGAGTCAACCCAAATGCCTACCTACTCAGTCCATATAAATGACCCAACAGTCGTTTAAAAGCCTGATTAAGAATGAGGTTCAGCTGCTTCTTTTTCTGGTCTCTACTCACAGCCTTCACGGCGGTATAACTTGTTGATTCGAAGAGGCTCATGACCCCCGCCACCAGCAATAAGGTCCTGCAAATCCTAGGCGGTGCCATTATTCGATAATCCAGATCTTCTAAGTTATTGCATTTTCTCGACATACTACTAACAACAAATAACCCCACAAAAAGAACACCAAAGGTGATCGTGCTGGCCACTCCTCTGGTCTGGTCTAAATGTTAATGAATATTCCGTCCATGGAGAGCTGGAGCTCTATCTTGTTGTAAATGGGTGTGATCTTTGAATACTAAGTAGTTGACAAGATATGTAAACAAATTTGCGATAATCAGTATTAATGATTTTGAAACAAATTCAAATATTTATTAGCTCTTTCCTTTCCTAAAGAAGAAAGGGTCCATAATATGATCACCAACAATACCAGTTCTAACATTAAATTTTTCTGGATACTGCGTCTGGTTCTCTACCATGCATTGTGGATTTACGTCTAATCATTATCGGCATTTGTGTCTCTGGACATTTCCATTCAGGCAAAAATGGCTATTTCTGAGAATACAATTGTCTAAAAGGACTGGATTGTTGTTAATGCACTCTTATCACTAATTCACAAACTTGCATGCTTCTCTCGGGATCATCCTTAGAAAGTTCCTGCAAAAGCTGAATTTCATAAGGATGTTGTTTGGCACTTTTAAGCATTCTCGTCACGAAACTTTGGCTTATATTTCATTCTAACGACAAATTTGCAGTAGAAAATTTTAGATTGCATACGGAGTAAATACACCCAATGAAGTGCTCTCATCAGTTGTAATTTTGGGGCGACGTGATCTTGGTAAATTCTTAACGCTTCCAGTTTGAATTAAATTCTCTACGATCCTTGTCACTATTGTATATGGAATTTTATTGCATTCCGCGTGCATATAAAATAATTTTGTCCGCCTGTGGTTCCTCAGTAGTCAAAACGGGCATTAAATACCATTAAAATAAATAAATATATAAATTCGCCGTTTCTCGATCAAATCTTTGCCTGTTTATAGCCAATCATAATTAAAATTAGAATTCTTTTCCTTTACCCCATCCAAGTTAGAATTATTAAACACTCCAGCTGTAAGATTTAAACAATTAAATAAGATGTATCTGCATCAATAAATTCGATTCAATGGATATAATCAAAGAACAGTATTTAAGTTCTTACTGACAAAACACAGTAAACAAAATAAGCGTTGTATTATTACCTATACTTTTTTGTTTTCTTATTTAGCGATAATAAATTTGTACAGAACTATCTATTACGGGTTCTTTTTGAAAATCTCTTCATGACCATTATTCGAAAATGTAAAAATATTTTAGGTATTAAATTTAAATTCGAAGTAGAAAATGAAGGTAATATAATTTTTGAGTTCTTAGTATACGGCTATTCCGGCACATCCAGTTTCATGTCATTGATGAGAATTTTTTATTCGTTTTATTTAAGGACGCTCTAAACATCTCAGGTCATCAGCGTCCTATTAAAATCAGGGCATGAAATGACCGACCAATTTTGCTCAGAAGTCTCTTCTTTCAGGCTTAAAGTTCATTTTCGTGCCGTAAATGTACGACACGGAGCCCATGGCTTTACTTCCATTCCGAAGGAAGCCATACTTAGGATTTTTAAGCCCGAAAAAATCCCTCGGTCCTGGCCTGGTTTGAACCCGCTATCTTGGGTGTAGAAGGCAAGTATGGTTACCACTACCCCACCAGGACCGACTTCATTTCTAAGTGACGGACACAATCCAACGTTGCCATAACATAACAATATCCATCAATACTGCAATGCGATCCTCCTCTGCTGTGCTTTGCGGGCACAGTGTAACTAGGATTTGACCCATTGGATTTAGAGTGTGATACGAACAGCTGAGTTTCTCATTCTAACACATTTCGGGACAAGGTCCCTGATAAAAAAATTTCAAAATGCCATTTTTGGGTTGTATATGTTATGTCTATTGATGTTTGTAATACAGTTAGTCATTATCATCTACCAATATTACCTTTTAATTTTACTGAATTTTAATGTTCGTTTTTACACAATTCTGATTACTGCTGTGCGAGAGTGAGTTGTGCTAAATGTCATTTCCCAGTGACCAATAGAACGCCCGTATGTAGTCACGTGATCATGGTGCAAATGTGGCTTATACAAAAAATGCTTCCTTCTAAGTGGGTGTGAAAACTCAAGAAAATGAAACAAAAATGAGGAGAGCTGGCCACAGTTTGTGGAAGACTAGAAGTGAAAGAAGTATTTGTGCATAACTCTTGTTTGTACTTGTGGTAACATGTGTAGTAAAACAAATTACATCGTGCCAACAAAACAAGTATAGCTGTTGTAATTGAATGACGAAGTCAGAAAGTTCTAACATCAAGTGGTGTGAGCATCACATCCGTAAGTCTGTTGAGAGAGGCGATCTTTTTGCTCAGTTTTATAAGATATGGGACTATAATCTTCAAAAGTGTTATCTTTTAAGTGTTATCATTCGAAAAGTATGTGGTAGGATACACGAAGAGAAAAGAAAAACCAATGAAATAAATATATTAATTTTTTCACATTTAATGCAAAGAATCCAAACAATTGTAAATAAGAGTATGTTCCAAAAATTTTTGTAATATTTTGATATTTCAAAAACACATCGCTCTATCATTAGAGGGGACAGAAGCACAGTATTTGTCAAGGAGACGAAAGATAAAGCTGATAGATATATAAGTGACAACAATAAACACGCCTAAAATCAAATAATAAAATATCCACTACATCTTCACGGAGGGGCAAAATGGCAAACAGAAAAACGTGTAATCAAAACTTGAAAAAGGAGTGATTGCACAAAATAATTCCCTTATTATGCAATTGACTATATCACGAAAATTCTACCAGAAAATACATTTGATGTGTTCAGTTAGTACTTGAGATGCTTCGACTTTAGACATTCCAGAAAGACAAAAATTGACGGAAAAGTGTTGGATATAACACACACAGAAAAACATTCAACACAAAATTTAATATAGCTTTCAAAATGCTTCATTAACACACATGTACAGTTTGTGATGCATGGTTTTCTAAAAGGATATCATATCACTTGACATACGTTTGCATCAACGTACATACAATTTACTTTTCAAATTTCGTGCAGAATTTGATAAGGAGGATTGCAACTACTGTCTAATTACCAGTGATAGAACAATTTCTTCGGAAACAACACATCAGCATAAGTGCGACACGAGCTATCTATCGTACATGATGCTAGAGGGACGAGATTACATTTTGTGACTGTAACGCATACGCATCCTGTTTACGACCGAGTGCTAGCAGTGTTCATGTTCAGCTACACTTTATGGTTGATATAAAGTCAATTCCACATCCAGGAAGAAAATGATACATCATCTCTAATAACATTCGACCTAGAGAAGGCATTATCTACATCGAAAATACCAACTAAAATGTTTTACATGTGTCAACAGTTTGTTTATAATGTAGGGCATACAGGTTTGTGACACTAATAACTGTAATGTACCCGTGGCCTGAAAAGTAACATCAAGAAGCACCTTCGATACAGCTTCATGTATGTTCAAAATTCTTAGTAGACCATAAAATACAGTAGAAATGAGAAAGCGTTTCTGATTTATGTGCAGCAAATATATATAATAACAATAAAAATAAAATTTAAAAAATTAAAAAATAAGAATTATGTTCTATACATTATGTTTTATATATTGTTTATGGCAGGGGTATTTAATGTTATACATCATTATTACTTAGCACCAGATCAACATTTCTTCGTGGGGAGATCGACAAGAAGATTAGGAAGACAGGCTACTTTTCCACACCAAAAGACAGCTACTGACTTGTTGGGAATGAACTAAAACATGTTTGTACAAATATAGTGAAAGAAGATTTTCTGACTTCTCAAACTAAAACGTCTTTCCTCACAAGGAGGAAACCGCCACGGGTGGCCGAGGTCGTTAAGGCACGGACTCGTGAGCGGGAGGTCTGCGGTTCGAATCCCGCCAGGACCGTCCTCCCTGACTGGGTTTTTTTCCAGGTTTTCCTCAGTCTTCATAACTGGCAAATGCCGGGGAGGTACCTAAACTTAGGCCTGGAACGCTTCCTTCCTTAAAAAAAAATATCCTTTCCCAATTTATCATTTCATCTCATGTATCATCAGTGTCCACCGCCTGTGGTGCCTCAGTAGTGAAAACGGGCGTTAAACACTACTCAACAAGGAGGAAGTGCGACTCGCCAGAACATAAAATGGAATTTCGGAAGTTGATAACTTTGTAAGTTGAGAAAGAGAATCCCAGTGTAATTCCATGCAAGAATCATTATTCATTACTTGTATCATGGGAAGAAGTTCAAGTTACTATGAAAACGATAGGCGGCATCCCTAAAAAATATTTTCACAAGACTACAGGGGCATTAACAGAAATTTTGCAAATTCAAAATATGGAGAATGTGTATCCAGCAGGAAGGAAGATTGCTGCTGTAAAGCATAAAGTCTTGATGAGTATATTGTACGTTTGTACCTTTAAATTATTATTATATGTAGCAATAACTGCAGTCACATACATCAAATTATGTTAATGAAGTTGAGCATGGCCCAATTGTTGATTATTGGTTCAGAACGCCTCTTTCTTGAAATAGATTGTTAAATATATTAGTGGAATAGTATGGCAGATATATTATTTCTTTCAGTGTCTCTTTATCGGTCTTCCAATTTAGTACAAATTTTAAATAATTTGTACTAATATTTTAACTTAAATGCACTGTGGCTTTTGGAAAAGAAAGAAGCACACATGCACGAAAAAGGTATTTACATCAATCTCAAGGTTTTCTCTTTTTCAGGTTTTCTTAAGAATTCGGAATATTTATAGTAGTACCAAATTTTTATTGTTACTTAGACTATGTATGAAAAGTTATACATTAATAAAACGTGTAATAATTAGCTGGTTTCATCTCTAAGATGAAAAAAATTTCAAAATGTTAAAATTTCTTACTTTGTGCACATATCACTATCGCTTTCCACTGTCAGATATTCCGGAGATTTCCCTTACCATCTAAAGGTGAAAACCCTGATAACTGTATATGTGATGAACTCTGGGATTATTTGCGCTATCATTTCTTCATACCAACAGATATTAGCTTAAAGATTTACAAAAAAATTACACAATAGAAATTATATCCTCTTAACCTAGAGCAAGTATGGGCAACGCCGAGACATGAATCCCCTCATTTCTAATTGGTAGACAGTGATACAGGCTTCATAACATTATGCCATTGATATATAACGCCCTGGGATCCTTTGCTGCTGTGCTTAGTGGGCATAATATAATTCGAGTTTGGCTCGGTGTATATACCCTGACCTAAAGAGAGACATTACTAAAGTTATTCACTTACCTTTTATCTCTCAATGTAGATAGAGTGAGAGAAAACAAATTAAGTTTTTAACTATAAAAATTAGTAATATGATTTGCCAACTTCGCAAGAGAAAATAAAATTTTTCAAAATGTATAGTAAATATTTTAATTAATGTATTAGTTCACAATAAACAATTGCTTAAAGCGCTTGATTTTGACAGTTGGTTTTGTTGAATTGTATTTTATGGTATTATTTTATTTAGAATTAGTCATGAACTATATAAGAATTTCTGAATGTTAAAATATTTTAGAGCACACTTCACTGCGTTAATTATTAGCAGTACAATTTTTATTTCCAAGAGAATATTTTTAGTGCATTTTGAACTTCCGTTTCGCAAAAATTTACTGCGTGATAATTAATTTTATTATCCACATATATACACACATATACAAGTGGAAAAGTATAGACAGCTACGCGCTATACTGTTTTTTTTTTTTTTTTTGAGTAGTGTTTAACGCCCGTTTTTACTACTGAGGCACCACAGGCGGTGGACACTGATGATACATGAAATTAAATGATATATTGGGAAAGGATTTTTTTTTTTAAGGAAGGAAGCGTTCCAGGCCTAAGTTTAGGTACCTCCCCGGCATTTGCCAGTTATGAAGACTGAGGAAAACCTGGAAAAAACCCCAGTCAGGGAGGACGGTCCTGGCGGGATTCGAACCGCAGACCTCCCGCTCACGAGTCCATGCCTTAATGACCTCGGCCACCCGTGGCGGTGCGCTATACTGTGAACAGGTACAGAGCAACATATACCATTCAACCTTCAGTAAGTCCGAGCTGCAAAGAAAATCTACGCCTTCAAGAACGTCCTAGGTAGTAAGTTGTTGTTGTGTTCTCAAACTTAGGGGGAATCTTAGGAACAAATACAAAATAAATTCAAGCTCTAGTTATATTTAAAATTTTTCTTCGTATTGCCTAAAGAGATATATTTGTTTAAATGGAATAGAATGCTTTGGGTGCACATTTTAGAGCTAAATTCGAGGTCCCGTATACTTTGCTCTGATATTTTCAGTTACGTTAGGACTGCTTTTTTATTTTCATGCTAGCTGTAAAAGCTAATATTTCTCTGATATTACATGACACCATAGATTGGAACTAACAGTGGGAATATAATTGATTAATTTTAATTAATATACTGCTTTAGTCAGTAAAAAAATCCGTGTGGTAATATTTTTGCCTTATACAATTTATTTCTTTTTTGTGCCTCTTAAAATCAGCAAAGATAACACTTTCAAATGACTTATGTTAATTTTCCAAGGTCTCATATATATAGATATTGCTTTCTCTTAAACGGCGTAAAAATAGCAACTTTATTATTATTATTATTATTATTATTATTATTATTATTATTATTATTATTATTATTATTATTATTATTATTATTATTATTATTATTTATGTTATCATTGTTGTTTACATTTTTAAATTTAGGTGCTATCTGAAAATATTTATTTTTTCGGTTATTTTCATATATGTTTTGAATCTGTAAGGCAATGGAAATATTTTTAAATTTTTATTTAAATTATGTGCCAGAGATTTACGGTCAGTTAAACGTCAATATTTGACTCACGCTATGGCTTCTGGATGTTTACGAAAGTGATTAATTGCGGTTAAAATATAGTTATTTCTTGCACTCGTTATATTTAAGAGTCCAGCAACATCAATGAACATAATTTAGAAAGGCCTCGTAGCCGTATCTGAAATTCCTAGAGGCCCAATAGTCCTTCTAATTAATTTGTCTCATTGCGCAAGTTTGACATTTTTAATCAATAAACCTTAACATCCTCCTTTAAAGTACACCAAAATTTTTTTTTAATTATAGCTTGAATTCTGATAGTTTCTTGGTGAGCGTAATAAATCGTGTTAATGTGAATTGAAATTACTAATTTAATTAAAATACTTGAACCAAAATCCCTGTATTCGTGCAAATTTTTCACATAGAGTACACCATCAGTAACTGTAATTATTAAGTCATTAAGTTCTAATTTCATTTCATTAACTAATTGTTGACAATATTCATCAGATTTTTGTTCCTCTTTGAGGTACGTGAGGAATAAAAATGGAGCTAACTCCTCCACCTTCGCCTCCACTGTACATGGAACTAACTCCTCCACCTTCGCCACCACCGGACATGGAACTGCTCCCCGCACCTTCGCCTCCTCCGGACATGGAACTGCTCCCCGCACCTTCGCCTACACCGGACAAGGAACTACCTCCTGCACCTTCGCCTCCACCGGACATGGAACTGCTCCCCGCACCTTCGCCTACACCGGACAAGAAACTACCTCCTGCACCTTCGCCTCCACCTGGCCCTTCTAGTCCTTCTGCGGATCGTCCACCTGAACAGAGTGAAACTGATAAACCATCGCCCCGTTCAGCTGCAATGGATGATCCTCGCACCTTAGACTGGTTACAGCTTCAGGTACTAAATTAAGTTTTCCTGGTCTATGATTTACGGTAAATTCATATTCACTTAGAACTTACACCAATATTGTTAGTCTAGCGCTTAAAGGACTTCTTGTTTTTAATAACCACGTTAATGTTTTGTGATCAGTGTAAATGCTAAGCTTATGTCCAAACAGATAAATTCGAAAAAATTTCAATCCAATTACAATGCTTATTAATTTAATTTCTGTAGTGTATAATTAATCTCAGGAGCACTTAATAATCTACTAACATAACCTATCCCTTTGTCAATTTCATTTTATATTTGAGTAAGTACAGCAGAAATTCCATAGAAGCATGGCATGCTTAAAAAAAAAAAAAATCTGGATGTGCGAGGAATGAAGTTAATGCATTCTTTAATACATTAAAAGCGTTATCGACGCTTTAGGTCCATTCAAAATTTTCATTCGTTTAGGTCAACTGAATAAGCCGTATACTAATATTAAGAACTCATTAATAAGCGCTTTGTAATATTCTACAGCTGCTAAAAATTGTCTGATTTGATTAACAGCATTGGGTCCTTAGTTTTCTAATGGCTTCTGCATTGCTTAAAACGGGTTTGATACCTAGTTTGGTCACGTTGGACACGTATATTACCTCTGACTTTGCAAAATGACAATTTCTATACTGGGTTCCAGATTAGCTTCATCAAACATTTGTCTTATATTTTCAGAGCATTATTCGACTATTCTCCCGAAGGATAAAATGTCATCCGTGTACACTAAACAAACAACACTCTTAAACTGCCCATTATCAGGTCAATGGCCTTGGACCACATATTTGGTGCTGCCAAAGTACATAAGGCACACAAATGTTCTAAATACTTCCTTCTGAGCATTTAAATTCTGACTTTGGTTTGTCAGTGTCTTTCACTTTAATAGCATGACACGCAGAACTAATGCCAATAATTGAAACATAAGCATTTTCAAAAAGCATTGATAACTTCTCCCATATATCTGGAATCGGCCACCTTAGTACTTCCGTTACTGCATTTAATCCTCTATAGTCTACACAACCTAAACCCAAGATCGCGGGTTCGAACCCGTCCAGGACCGATGGATTTTTTCGGGCGTAAAACTCCTAAGTATGGCTTCCTTCGGAAGGGAAGTGAAGCCGCGGGTCCCGTGTCGTACATTTACGGCACGAAAAAGAACCTCAAGCCTGAAAGAAAGGTCTCTGAGTAAAATTAGTAGGCCGTTTCACCCCCTGAGTTGAATGGGAAGCTGATGACCTGAGATGTTAAAGAGAGTCCATAAATAAATCAATCAAAAAAAATTCTACACAAGGTCTAAATTTTGTCACATCGTCAATTGCTTTCTTGGGTACAGGTAAGCATGGAATAGCCCAATTTGATTTCGTATGTTCAATAATTCCCTTATCTAACATTTCTTGTATCTGTCACATTAATTCATACTTAAATGAAAACGGTGCCTTATATGGCTTAAGTTTGATACGCCTAACATCTCCCGTATCTATTTCATGCTCAAGACTGGAGTACAAGACAATTCTCCTCGGCTCATTTAGAAATAATATTACATAATTGCTCAAACCTGGGGATATTATTACTGTCTCATACGACTCCAAATGAGTTAATTTACCTTGAAACTCATTTATTTCACAATATCTTCGCGATTCCAAATATCTCCATTTTCTTCTTGAAACTTGGTCTGATGGCATCATTCTCAACATTTGCGCCTCTTCACTTTCTACCTTATTGCACACAATACGACAACGGTCCTGGTTCATGACTCCCACCGATCCACCGATAGCCTGCAGGTCGGTTCTTGGGCATATGGGTCTTACTCTCACAACGTAGGGAGAAGGTTCTCTTCCACTCCGCAAATGGTTAGAGATTTATCATAAACATCCACGATTTTTGGCTGCTGGCTTACTGCAGACTCCGATTGCGCAAACACGGGCATTGGCGAGTGACTAAAAGCCCCTTTGACCCACCAGTATTTCGCCTACTTGCCGTCTACCTTCCATCTCTCCTCCAGAGATGGGAACATTGCCTGCCGAATACGGCACATCACCGTACTCCTTCCACATGCCCCGACCTTCGGACATTGGGATCACTCACGCCCTTTACTGCAGTCTCCTGACTTACTTTCACTTTGACCAGGGGTTCTCTAGTGATAATATAGGCTCATGGAGGAAACCTTTACACGCCTCATACAATGTGACGTTCATCTCACTAGGCATTGCAAGTGGAACTCTATTATTTCTCATGAATTCTTCATATTCTATAGTTTTTCCTAATTTCGTCCTCTTGGTCAAAGGTATACTCTGTATATCTAAATTTAATACTTGCATAATATAATATCCAGCGCTAGTAGCAATATCTTCAACATTTTAATACTCCCTGCATCTTCAGAACTTTCTACACCCGAAATATTCATAGCACATCTATCACTCTTATCATCACTTTCTGTATAACTTTTGCTATTAAATTTCTCATTATTCCTTCCAATCACAGTTAACTCATCATCCCTTAAATCATATAACTATGACACGGTTCTAGACACATATAATGTATTAATTCCTTTTTCCACAGGCTCTATATATACTTCTGAGGGAAAGACTTCAACTTGAATTTCTGCATGCAATTAAGCACTTGATTCTCGGACATGGGGGTAGTATAACGTCTCGCTTAAGTATTGCGTTCAAACTTATTTTCGATATTTCCGATACCTCTTCCGTTCTGAACATAAATGGACGAACTGGTATTATTTTTAAAACTTTTAGGTCAATATTCTTCTGAAAATGTCACTTGTCTGTGATTTCCGCTAGCGGCTTGGTGGTGCTGTTTTTTCCTCACCGGAAAACGCTGGCCTTGCACTAAGCCTTGTCTCCAATTTTGCCTCTCTATCAAGAAGTTCTTTCCTTTACAGTAAGCTCTATAGTTTTCTTTTCAATTTTAAACCAGATTTTTCTACTTCTAGCATAAATATTTTCTTCGCTGATCCCGAGTTAAAAACACCGCAGCCTTGTTTGTCTGCATTTTCTCTAGTTGAGGCAATTCTAATAGAGGTTGTCAGTATGCCTGGTATCCGGTATCGAACCTGATGCACTATGTACCTTTCTGAGCATTCATAAAAGCAGTCAGAAGTCGTCGGCCGGCCTGCTCGTTATTGGTTTTCCGCACTACAGGATCATCTACAGTAGTAAAGTTTTATGACATAATTATCGACACGTATCAGCGACAACTTCATCCGTCTCATAGCTTTGTGAGTGGCGTATTGTAATGCAGTGTAATGATATTGATTCGGATGTTTCTCGGTAAACCTGCTGATTATTTCCTTTTTTAAAATTGTCCCAAGTTGTATCCTCGCCCTGTAGATCAACTCTTCCGTGGTAGAATTGCAATACGGGTCCTGCCAACTTCGCTCTAGAAATATTAATTTTGTCTGCTTTGGACCAATTTCTTACAACAGCCATTTGTTCGGCATTTTCAAAATAAATCTTTCGTTGGACTCCCTTTTGGATACCCAGTATATACACTGAAAATGTTAACTAAAGTCATATCTTTAAAAGGTACGGTAGTCAAACGCGCTAACTATTTTGCTAGCTTTCTAATCCGATTGCTTTTACCAGCCATCTTGACTAATTGTTTTCTCTACTCTTACAGGAGATGGATGTGGAAAAACGAAGAGAACTGGGGTTGAAGCGGAAGTCTGCAATGACGAAGTCTACCGGGAGCGCCGAGAAATTGGAGCAGCCAAATGAGCCGTCGCCCTCTGCCGGGACTTCGACTCAGGGGGCCCCTCATTCTGACACACCGGCCATACCCTACGAGATGGGTCCTGAAGTGCCCAAGAAAAAAAAATGATAATGTGCAAGTTTGGACATCACAGTTTGCCGCTGACTAACGAGCCAGATGTTATTTCCATTTCAATTGATCTTCTGGTGGTACAAACCCAAGCCTTCATGACTACAATGTTTAATCTGTGCTTCAGGACATTGCTTGCAAAAAGAGACACTAAAATAATGTATGTTTGATGTGCTGACTTATGAAGGTAGCAGCAGAATTCCTTGTTAATGCGTCGAGAAAGGCAATTAATGAGAGGCCACAAAGACTTAAGAACTGTGTGCATGATAAAGTTTCTCATTTTATGTAAAATGATACATGATTTGTGTTATTTGCACATCCATGAAACTGGTATTATTAGGATATTGACATATCTTTCAGCATATCCTCTAAGAATGGGTTAAATATATTTACATTAACTGCACTTATTTATGCAACATTAGGACATGTTTCGAGAGCAGCTGTTCCCATCATCACCTCTTAACCAACTGCTTAATTTGTTGATTGGATTCCAAAGTAGTTGTATAATACCAACTGATGGGATTGATTGCCCAGGAAATATGTCTTAATGTTGTATAAGTAGGTAGAGTTAGTATGAACATATTTAATACATTCTCATAGGGTATATAACAGCTTCTTATGCACAATTTAAATACCTTCCAACATCTAATTGTGATTGCTCCTAGAAAACCTGCTATGTGACATTTTGGTAAAAAATTTAGGTATGTAGCTCAAAAGCTGCGGAAAAATGTCAGAAATCAGTCCTTAAAATACTATGTATGAATTCTGAATGAGTTAATTACAGTAATAGAAACATAAGTACCATTATGTAAAATGTTGGCAATAATACCATCATTCATTGTGCAACATAGCATGTTTTCATTAATACTTCCACAAAGCCTATATGGATTATGTGGAACACATTGTACTTTTCACAAACTAATTGTACCCTTTGAGCACTGAGCAACTTTAATAGTAAAGAATGGTTGAGTTTTCCTCTAATTATACAATATAATATTTTGCATTTGTACAATTATAAACTATAAGCTTGCCAGTTACTTTCTGCAATATGATGACCTCTCCCTAAATAATGGTGCATAATATTTTGCATTTTTGACTGTTATAAGCTATCAACAGCTAACTCCTGTAAAAAGAATGCATGTATTTATTAACTACAATGGGGGTTATGTCCAGTGACAGTTAAAAATAATGAAAATTCAAAGATTTATAACAAAACACTTATAAATGAAATTAGTTAACTTAATTAAATATATACCAACCTATAATTAAATAAATTTATTTTAATTTAAATAATGTCAATTTAATTTCAAACATATTTACATGCCTGTAAACATAATTAAATACATTTTACGTAACTAAAAGCTTGTAAATCTAAATAGATATACAGTAACCAATTTAAATAGATTCAAATTCTAAATAAATGTCTATGCAATATTACATATATTAAGGTAAATATATATATTTCATATTGCTAAAATCATATCAATCTAGTGAAATTCACATCATCATAGCTAAGTGTGTCAAACTAATTAAATAATTGTGAACTTAATTTTACACATATTAACTTAATTAAATACATTTCACCTAACTAAAATCATTTTAATTAGGTTAATATGTATCAACCTAGTTAAATACATCAAAGTAATTAATTATATGTCAAATTCATTTTACATATATTATCTTAATAAATATGTTTTACCCAACCATAACCATTTCAATTTAATTAAATATGTTAAGCTAATTAGACACCTGTCAACTTAATTTTACACATTTTAATCCAATTAAATTTTTTAATAAAATTATTAGCTTTATCAATTAATATTCAAGCATATTTAGTCCTAAACACTTATCAGCTTGAATAATATAAACAAGTTAATTAAAGCTATTCAATTACACATTAAGAAGTTAAAGAGTATTTCACGTTATCTCAGAAAAGCATACATTTGAACCCTAATTACTTCATATCTTATATCAATAAAGTATTTTCACATATATAATTTTATTTTATTTTTAAATTCATATCAGAGAAGGATAAACCTCAAAGACAACTGCAGGTAATTCATTTCAGCATTTATGCTTTTATTAATGAACGAGAATCATCTACATCCATTCTGTTGCCTACAATTGATTTTAAAACTATGATCATGCCTACCATACAATGTTGGTTATTTTAACCTAGTTCTATAACCCTCCATGCATTTTATTCTATATATGGTTTCTGTAATAACATTATACATGAATTTTTTGTGTTCTGCTAGCATTATTTTGAGATAAGTTTAATAAGGGCATATGGTAGAAATGATAATCTACCCTCCTAGCTTCAAGAGACTTTAATAGCAAAATCATAGGACCATGCGACTACCAATTTTTTTTTCCCTAATTCCTTTTCCTGATATTTCAAAAATTTGATTTTTTCTGATCCTTCTTGTATGTGAGTTGGACAATCTCTATTTGTACTATTATTATTATTATTATTATTATTATTATTATTATTATTATTATTATTATTATTATCATCATCCTCATCATTGCTGTTATTGTTATTTTATTATAGGCATCCTTTTGTGTTAAATACTGAAATATTATAAGAATATAACAAAACAGAATTTTCTTTGTCCTCCGTTATGTTTCTTTTTCTTTTTTTCCATTTTCATCACTTAACAGTGTCCTTTCCTCATTATTTCCCTTAGCTGTTTTCCATAATTATAAAACCTAATCCAATTTTTTTGTCATTTACTTTTGTAATTTTCTTGTGCTTTCTTCTTTTTCATACTCCAGTTCTCCAGGCAATTCAGTATGTATAATTGACTACCAATGCTCTGTTTACCCTTATTATGTCTGCTAGCTTTTTTCTTTATTTAAAGGAAATACTGAGAATAATATTCTGGATCACAGTCATTTTTTATTCTTTAGAGAGGAATGCATTTCATCAATGCCCCAAAAATTATGTTTTTAAATTTATTCCAAAAGTAGTGCAAAATTTCCTAATCCTTAGAAAATCATCATATTGTTCTAATAAATCATCACTAATGCCTCGTCAGTTTTTTTTAAATCCTAAACATTGTCCTTGGAAATTTATTATTTTACCAACTGATCACTAAAGTTATGACCACTAATTTTCTAAAGTATTTTGCAGGTGATATAAAATAACATGGGTCTGACTGGATATATACTAAGTATAGCATTGTCCTGGTATCCCATCCTGGATGGGATAAGGTGTTACCTTGATAAACCCATTTCCTAAAACCAGGTTATTTATTGTTGTTTCTAGTTTAGAATTTGTACCTTACAGCCTGTTCCAATTTACCTGTAGATTTAGTTTAAGTCTCCAAAATTATCATCTTATCATGTGCTGTTAAACTAATTTATATTGTAAGTTGTGTACAGTTATTTGTTAATTAAATTCAAGTAATTTGTCTATATAGGAAGAACAAGGAGAAACATAAGCATTAGGTTGAGGAAATTCTGGGAAATGTTTGTTATGGACAAATACAAATCAGGTGTGGCAGCACATTTTTGGGTTGAAAACCACAAAAAAGAAAAAGGCATCAAGTTATAAAAGACAGTTCAACAACAAAAAGAACTAAATATTTGACATAGGATTTATATTAAACACATGAGCATGATCTTATGAATACTGACATCCCGGAAGCAGACAGCACTTTATTTAATTTTATCAGTACACAATCAGAGTCAACTCAAATAGATGCCTATCCAGCTTCCACAAATAATCCAACAGTAGTTTAACAGCTGATGAGGGGGAAAAAGTTCCACAATACATATGCTCTGAGTAAATCTCATGTAAGTGAAAACATAAAGAGTGTTTTAAATGTTCTTCTCAGAGGATATCACCATGTCATTAGATAAACTATAATGATAAAATATATACTATAATACATCTTCAATTTATAATATTCTGAAGAAACATATTATATGATCATTAAGAAAAACCTGCACATGCACTATTACTGCAAAGTAATTGAGCATGCTGAGAGTAATAAAACAATAAATAAATAAATAAGTAAACCACACACTGACAAAATTAATTTTTTAGGCTGTTCATTGCACATTAGCTACTGTGAACTATGAGATATTTTCTGGAACTGTACACACACACACACCACACACACATACACACACACACACAAATCCTACTAAAGTAATTGTTGACTATATCAGTTTGACTGAAATATTCATTAGCCAACAATATTTTAATTTTAAAACAAAATTTTAGGAACAAATTTTTAAATTACTTGTCGATAAACATTTTTCTATTTCTGTGGCAGGCTTCTTTATGAATGATTTTGAAATTTGCATAAGAGATTTGCATAATCTCTTCTGAGTTCAATGATTAAAACACTCTTTATGGTATCAATTAAATGAGATTTATTCAGGTCATATGTTTTCTCGGAACATTGCGCACATAATTACTTTTTAACAACTGTTGAATCATTGGTAGGAGCTGGGTAGGAAGAAATCTGGGTTGACTGTGGTGGACAAGTGATAAACTGAAAGAAAGTGCTGTCTACTTCCAAAATGTCAAAATTCATAAGGTAACGCCGTCCAGAAACAAATAAGAATGAATGAAATAACAACTTTAATTTATTTATCAGGGGAAAAATATTTAAAATGTTAATCTACCACCCATCAGACTATAAGAAAATTCAACATATTTTCAAGCAGTACAACATCATCTTAGGACCTCAAAATGCATAGCTGTATTAAAAATTAATTCAAATTAAACAAAACAGATTCCAAGTCCAAAGAGAAAAAAATGTAATATTTACCAGATTAATTAAAAGGAATGTGAAAACATCTATGAAGTGAAGAAAAAGAGAAATATAAGCATCAGCTTCAAGGAACCTTAAAGAAACATTCATTATAAAAAAATAGATAAATCAGCTGTGTGAAAAGGCATCAAGTTATTAAAAGCAGTTTCACAACCTGAATGAATTAAACCTATTGGAAAGGGCATACATAAAAACATATGAGCATAACCTTATGAATTTTGACATCCAGAAGGCAGACTATAGTTTATTTGAGTTTATCACTACACATCTGTGTGAACCAGAATATCTACCTAACCAGCTCGTATGAATGATCCAAAAGTAGTTTAACAGCTGATGGTGTGGAAAAAGTTGCACCAAACATATGTTCTGAGTAATTCTCTTGTAAGTTAAACCATAAGGGGTGTTCTAAATGTTCTACTAGAAGAGATTACCATGTAATTAGATAAACTATAATATAAAAAAATTATATTTCATGTACTATAATCCATTTTGAATTTAAAATATTTTTAAAATAAATCTTATGTAATCATTAGGAGAAACATGCACATATCCTAAACTTAGGTATTCATTTTTTACACTAAACTCCACCTACTTACACAAAAATAGAATGCATTTCAGGAGAATTTCTCCCATCTTCAGTTGCTGAATGAACCACCATTACTAGAAACAATGGCTAGACACCTGGATGTTCCTGTGGGGCCCTCTGTTGTTGAAGTAGAACATTGCTGAGTTCATCCATATAAGGATACTCAAAAGTTCATTAGGTTTTCTATATTTTTAATATGAAAATTTTTTCTTAACTGGAAAGCTCTAATGGGTTATAACGATATATCAGTAGTTTAATTTGCAGTTTATTTCATAGTTTTTAAGTCCAAAACTGAGCTGCTACTGTTGATTTATCAACCTCCTTAAACCAAATATTCCTAAAATTTTCTCTCCTCCAAAATTCTAAATTTCTCTTTGTTTTTCCTATGTAGCCCTGCTCACTATCTGCACATTTTATTTCGTAAATTCCTGATTTCTATTCTGTTAGTATGGAGTCTTTTACTGTTCACTGAAGTAGTTATCTGTGGGAGGTTGCATGGGGATAGGAGTTTGATTGTTCATGACCAAGCTCACCACTCAATAACTCTTCACGTCGATCTCAGGGATGTAGCTGGTTTTCGGGACGTGGTAGTGTCGGGTTGAGTGTAGGGAATTACGGTATTATATCGTCCAGAGAAACACATTATCTGCAGGTTGACGTCGTTTATTTAACAAAGAGTGCATCCCATGGCGTTTCTGCTCGGGACGCAGTAACGAGACGTCTGGCAGACACGTGGAGCTGTAATGTTAGATTAGCAGTGTGATTGCAGACCGCTCGGAAGACATGTCGTGCTGAAGTGACGCTCAAACATCGGCGTTCCTATGACATCTGACGCTGAATACAACCAACCAGACCCAAAGACCAGAAAGAAGACCAAAAGACCTCGAAAAGGGCGATTTCACGTCCTTAAATACCCGATATAGCACGCTTTACCACGTGATGCAGGGACACTCTATTTTCCCGCCACTATCACTTTAGACATCCTCATAGGTTTGCTGTGACTTCATGCCACTCTCATATTATTGGCCCGTTTGATTATTTGAGCTTAACCACTCGTTGATTCGTCCAGCGTCTAATTTCAAGTTTTAGTGAACGTTACAGATCAACGGCCTTAACGGTATCACAGCGTTGTTCTTTTCCAGTATACCTGGCCGGGGCGACCACCCTTCCTCCTAATGAACAATAGATGGTATTTACTCCTTTGTCTGCCAAAACGGTCTCTCTGCTGTTCGAGCAAAATTCCTGCGTTTCTTAACATTCTTACAAACAGAGCCCTTCACTTAAAGCTAGCTGAAATAAAAGATATATTCTAATCAATTTTTCACTATTGATGGAGTACCAAATACTGTATCATATGCCCCACATTCTGATATCTCTTTCCTCAGGGGAAAGAGCATCTCGGAGTGTTCAGCCCCAAAGCCGTGATACCCATCTTGCGCTAAAATACACAATAAACACATTTTAATATTATTGATATTTTGCTGCCTAACGACCATTTTTTTTTTTTTGTGGTCTAAACGAGTTGGGGCGAAGCAGTACATGTTACACTTAATAGTAATACCTGAAACACAATCACAAGTGCCCATACTTCATTCATAATCTGAGTCCAGGCAGGTTATTCTGAAATTACAAATGTTTTTATTACAAATTCGCACTAAGTCTTGACCCGATGTTCCTTGGGGAGATTTTCACAATGCCTTCACCAAGCATCACACTGTAGTGCACATCACTCGCGTTTAACTCAGACTTCATTAATTTCTTTCAAGCTCATTAAGCCGAAATGCTGAAATGTGCGCGGGCCACTTTCACATTACACACGCAATATAGTATTCAGGGCGCTACTAATATCTATTAGAAACATCAAAAAATATGCTTAATCCTAAATACAATTAGCGTTATTTCTAAAGACATATTTACACACACACACACACACACACACACACACACACATACAACCGCCTGTGGTGCCTCAGTAGTAAAAACGGGCGTTAAACACTACTCAAAAAAAAAAAAAAACACACACATACAAATGTTACAATACCTCTAGACTAACATTTTTTTTTAAATATTCAATTACACAATGTTCATTGCCCTGTTTACTTTTTATTTACACAATACAATTCAGTTATTTTTTCTTCGTTACCTCATCTTAACATTGTTATTTACAGCTTACTTACTTAGTTCGTTGGATTCATTCTGATTCTGAAATCTACGCTTATTTTCCTGTTACAATGATATTAACTTCATCTGTATTTTCCACTTTAACAACACTAATTATCGAGCCCTTTCATGAATGCGTATCAGCACTCATGGCTATATGACTCCCTATTTCGCAATACTTAACATTCTCTACTTTCTGTAGCAACGTAACAGATTAGTTTCTTTCACTTCATTATTACTACCTTGCTATCTGAGTCGTTTATTCTCTAGGCTGTATTCATCTTTATACACATTTTAATTTGTTCCACTGCTACAACAATACTCGATACTACATTTACTAACTCAACAATATAATTAACCTAGTTTCTCCTATTACCTCAATCTAACCACATTGCTATGTTAGGGGTAGAGCATTACTTAATTTTAGCACTGCATGGTCTCACGTGACGTTATTCCCTCATATCTGATCCCTTATACTTTAACTTCATATCACATTGGCTCATAAAACTAAATTTAACTAGGCAAATAAGGCAAACCTATATACAGAAAATACTGTTGAAAATTCATCATCCCTCACATTTCTCAGGGGTCCTGGTTTTCACCGGGGCGCTTATACGGCTTCAAAAGTTGTTTGTGAAACTTGCCGATACTCTTCTGTGACTTAGGGTTGGTTAGCTCGTACGTATGTATACCAAATTTCGCGTTAATTTGGTATGGCCCTTTAAATAATAGTTCCATGCGAAGGTAGCGCCCTCTCAAAACGCTAGATAATTTCTTAACCCGAAGCAGCACCCAGTCGCCCATTTTCGGTTCCTATTTGAAACGGTACCGCTTCGCTTTCTCCTTACTTTTTTCCGCCCGCGCTCTTATGCGCTCAAATGCTTTACGGCACAAGTCCAATTCCGTGGTACTTTCTTCACCGGCGGGAATCGAACTCGGTAACCCTGCTATAATGGGTTCTGGTTCCTGATTTAATAATAATTTTACTGGGGCCATCCTTGTTGTTGGGTTAATAGAGTTATTTATTATATGTTCAGTGCTTCACCCAGTCAGTGTGACGTTTGTGGCAAAGTATTCTGAAATATAGTGAAATGTCTCTCAGGGCTCTCTCCGCAGCATTGCCCTGCGGGAAGTAATTCGAGTAGTGATATAATTTAATATTAAGCTTCTGCAAGCTGGACCTGAAATAAGCGCTGGTGAATATGGAGACGTTGTCTGACAAGATGGCGTCCATCTTCCCATACTTCATAATATAATCTTGTGTGATCTTCCCTATGCATGTTCAGCTGGTTATGGATTTTAGCGGGTATACTTTTACAAATTTACTGAAAATGTCAAATAGGACCAAAATGTATTTGTAGCCGAATTGTCCTGTCGGGTCTCGCCGTGTGTGTCAATTGTTACTAATGCATTGGGCTTCTCCCTAATCACCGTGTGCGGTCCCCTGTCAAATTTCCGGTTCGAAGGTTTCGCCCTTTGGCATAAGTCGCACGCCGCTGTAAACTTCCGAGTTTTGCGTGACAGGTGTTTAATATAAAAGTGTGCCGCTATGTTGAGGCCAACCCTCTCTGCTCCGGAATGTGCCAAAGATTCATGGAAGGCGCTAATGACCTTTTCCTCAAGGACTCGTAAGTTTCCATCTCTGGACGTCCTTTCCATGTAACTTGTACAACAGGCCATTGTATTTTCTTACGGTACCCTCGCCTTGCTCCCGAATATCAGGTGCCCAGGTATACATGGCTTGCAGCTCAGTGTCCTATTCCTGCAAAGTTTTCAGATTTTCCAAGTCTTTGCGCAGGTTTCCTTTATAACCGCATCCTAACTTCATAACAATAATCTCATGCACTGGTCCGGAGATTGTCTCTGGAATATTTTGATTTAACCGTGAAAGCAGATCACTAAAAATGTTATCTTTCCCTGCAATATGTTCAATAGTTATGTCGTGGGACATAATCTCGTGGATGTGTCGAGATATTCTAGAACTGGTTAATTTGTATTTTCCAATAAACGAAAGACTTATGTGATCGGTACGAAGAATATTCTTCCGATTAAAATTGTATAACCTTAAATTTTTGCAGTGCGAAGTACACGGCTGCTATTTCTAACTCTGTTAAACAGGCGTGGACCTCGGTTTGAGAACAAGCTCTAGACGCAGTCCCGATCACGTGTTCGGAATCATCCTCGTCCTCCTGCGTGAGTACTGTTCCATATCCCTTGCTGAAAGCAACTGTATATAAAATGTAAGGCAGATCGTCCCTCGGACGTTCCAGAAGTATGACTTGCTTGAACAAAAACTTTATGCGGTCAAACGTTCGCTGTTCCTCCTCAGTCCATCTCCAACGTACGCCACTTTTTAATAGTTCGCGGAGAGGTGGAGCCTCCGCGGCATAATTCATTAAAAACCGAGATTGATACTGAACAATCCCGAGGAACCGGCGTAACTGCTTAATGTTTAGAGGCCGTTCAATTAGTTGAATACTTTCTACGCGATCTGGGTTGGGCCTAATTCCTTCCGTCGAGATTATGTAGCCTAAGAATTCAATTTCCTTCTTAAAGAAACAGGACTTATGCAAGCGCACCGTCATCCCAAACTGCCTTAATCTTCTAAGGACATTACAATGTGTTTTAAATGGAGATCCAGATCATCATCAAAAATAAAAAATCATCAATGTACTGCGCTGCGAATTCTTTCGTGCTATCCCCGAAAATCTTATATAAGGCACGTAATAAAGCTACGCCGCTCGTCGATAGGCCAAAGGCACACCTGGTAAATTGATATGTGCGCCCGTTATGTAGAAAGGCTGTATATTTTCTCACGCGCTCATCCAATGGAATTTGCAGGAAGGAAGACGTGAGGTCTAAGCTAGAAAAATAACTTCCTTTCGTCAGCTTGGTCAGGACGTTGTCCACCGATTCTGGCCTAAAATTATCTTGTTCAGTATGTCCGTTAATTCTCCGTGCACCGATTGTAATGCGGAGTTGACCATTCTTTTTTCGGACCCAGCATAAAGCATTGATGTAGTTTGAGTTGGCGATTTCTGTCACTCCTTCCTCGATCATGCCATTTATCAACTCGTCGGCCTGTCCTCTAATAGACACGGGAATAGGTCGGTGTTTGTGTGTATAAGGCTTGATATCTTTTACCTCAAAATGGTGAGTGTATGCCGTACACAGTCCCGGACTCTCCGAGAAAACCTCGGCGTTGCTCGTCAACACCGATCTCAATTGATCCTTTTGTATATCGTTAAGCCCATGCGCCATCCTAGCCTTGTCGTCTAAAACCTTCAGTGTGTATTTTCTATTAGAAAATGTTATGCCGGACACTATTAGCGAAGTCTCTCCGCCTTCTTCGCCTTTGATCATTTTCCGGGAAGCAACCGCATCCTCCGTACAGTCCCCGCAGAGTTTCGATGAACAGCTACAAAAAACAGCATCTCCAGTCCCGGCTCCTGAGGCCTGAGTTTCCAATTTTACTACAACATTCGCTAAACCCACGTTAGCGTACTCGACGAAAAATACTTCATCTGCGACATCCCTTTCCGCGCCAAGTTTTGCAATTTGCTGATTCTGCCTATTTGCCTGAAAGGGCACTATAATATTTTCTGCTGCATCATTTATGATCACTTTTCGTTCACCGAAGTCAATGCGCGCCGAGCAAGTATAAAAGGTGTCACATCCCAGTATTACATCAGCTACAAGGCGAGGAATTACGATGAACATAATTTCAAAACTTTCACCACCGATACGTACACTTAACATAATTTGGAATTTTACCCTTTCCCGTTGCTTACCAATGGCGACGGCACAATACACGCCGCATACGGGCAGACACATCAGTTTTATCCCCTGGGCTTTAATTTTGGACAGGAATGCCTCACTGCATACGCTGTGACTGGCGCTCGAGACAATCAAAGTCTCAACGTGTAAGTTTCCTACTTGGATGGTGATCCTCGGCGTCTCGATTGCCGGCTCGTCCTCTAAATCTGCAACTGTCTGGTTTGCAGCTTCGTTTTTAGTAATAATATTGATAGGCCCCTCAAAATCCAAGTGAGAGTCAATTCTATCGTCTCCAATTCCCGGCTCTATTCGGGGCGAGATGGGCCGGGCAAGAAGTTTTCCTGCGGCCGGTTGCTCACCGGTACGCTGCTGCCACGTGCCCCATCACGGGTGCCTCCTTGATTCGAATACGTCGGGTGTCGAAATTCTCTCGACTCCTCATCCCTGCGGGTGGATCTTTCTGGGGTGCTCCTCTGAGAGTTTCGGCGATTTCTGTCCCGCCTAGGCGAGCGCCATGAACGGTTTTCTTGTCCCCATGGACCTTGACTTTCCTCGCGGTTCCTCGACCCGCGACGTGTCCTCCGCCGGTATGGGGTTCTCTCCTGTCTTCCTCGTACCAAGTCGCTGTGTATATAGTTAATCCTGGGTCTTTGGTCTAATCTGCTTACTCTGTGCCGAGAATTTGGCATACCTGCCCAGACCCCAAAATGATCTTGGCCATTCTGCCTGGGCCTATCTCTACCCTGAAATTGCCTCCTTCTTGCTCGGGGATACTTCGGTTGCTCTCGCTGGGTCGACTTACATCAAAAGCAGCTAAAAGCTCAATGACCTCACAGAAATTACCCGGCTTAGCCACAATCAAGTGATTACGAATCTGTTCCGGGAAATGATTGGCAACCAACGCAATCAGTTCCCTGTGAGACAATGGAGGGTCCAAAAACTTGCTCTTCCGAGCGACCGACAGGAAATAATCCACCATATTCACATTCCTCCTCGGCTGGTACTTTCCGTTAGAAATCTGCAAACGGATGGCGTTTTGGAGGACAACTCCCCAATACCTCGCAAGGAACAGATTTTTAAGGAGCCATAACTACTGCAATCGGCCAGCGTCAAATTAAACCAGTGCCACGCCTGTCCCTTAAGACTTCGTCTAACAAATATCATTTTCATCTCCTCCGGCACTAATTTTAATCTAAAATAATCTTCCAACTCCTGGATGAACTGGCGGGGATTTTCCGCGGGTTCACCATAAAAGTTGGGTGGCGTTAACTCATTCATGAGGTGGCTAGGCCACGTATGATATGCAGGGACAGACATGAGGTTGGAATTTACATTCATGCAAGAATTCTGTGGAGCGGAAGCCTCCGCCATATTTGCAGCGCCCACAGCCTCACTTCCGCTCGTCATGCGTACATGCTCTAAATTAATTCCATCTAAACTACCTTGCGACGTCTGATGTGACACCGATTCCCTTAAGTCCGAGACTTCCCGGCTCATTCTTATCTGATTTGCGTCCAGGGCCTGCATGATAAGCTTCATACTTCTAATTCCTTCAGTTAATGATTCATTATTATCTTTCATTGCTGTCTTCACTGCAACTAATTCGTCTTCAACGTGTTTTTCTAGCTCATCGTACTTCTTATTCATGCTAACTTGCCCTGACCGCACATCAGAGTTAAGCCTAATCATAGCAACTTCGTGTTCTTTATTTGTTTTCACTATTTCTTCCCTAATATTCCCTACTTCTTGCCTAATCTCGGTTATTTCTGCATCCCATCTCTTTTGGCTACTCCTTATTTGCTCCATAAACTCCTCCTGCGCTTTTCTACTGTCTTCAAATTTACTATCAAATTTTTTATTTAATTTCTCCTTTAAAGCTTTTATCTGAATTTTACTTTCTTCTCTCTGAGCCCTACTTTGATTTTCCATGTCATTGCTTAATTTCTCCCTTAAGAGTCCTATTTTGATTTTCATTGTCTTCTCTTAATTGCTGTATTACTAATGTTAGTTGTCCTAGATCAAAACAACTTCCGTTGCTATTCGATTCCTGATGACTAGATATTTCAGCACTACTCTGTTTACTCTGCACTGCTGCCATATTGCTTATCCTTACATCTGTTTCCTTCTGAATGAACCCTATGACGTTACATTGCCTATCCGTGCATACTTCATTTGACTCATGCATGCTCGTGTCTATATCTTCTGGTCTAGACTCTAAGCTAGTCAGCTCCTCAGAAGAGGCTTCATTTTGTATTTCTATATTATTATTCTCAATGAAATAATTGCTTGTCTTCTATCCCCAGTTAAAGTTGCAGAGAAATAAATATTGACCAAATTTCATTTCCTATTATCAATAGTCTTAATGACCCAGAATCGTTTTCTGCCAAAATTCAATGGTAAGCATCTACATATGACCTTAAATCTAATATTTTATGTCAGAAAAATGCTGGATTATCAGGTCCACTACATTTACTAGTTATGCGAGAATCACTCAAACAAAAATTCTTTCTTTTTGCCATGACCCTCTCTCTGGTAATCTAGAATTTTTAAAAATATTTCTTAAGACTAATTTAAGATATTATTAGACTGGTATAAAGATAGTTATTGAACACATTTTCATATTTGCCCATTTGTCAGTCTAGGAAAGGTCGCATAAATCAAAAACATGCTGGTCTTTTATAACCCATTCCTGTAAACTCTATTGATATTGAACTTCTTGGACCCCTTCATGTTTAAATTCTGGTTATAAACATTATATTTGTAGCTACAGAATATGCCTCTGATTGAGTCAAACGAGCCCCACTCTCTTTAGTCAATGATCCTTTAGTATCAACATTTATTTTACATAGAATTCTCTGCAGCCACAGAGCATCTGCAATTTTGTTATCTGAGTGAGGTTCACTTCCTCTTTGAAGTTACATTACTCCCAATTTCACTAGTGCATATCATCCAGTTTGTAATGGACTAACAGGACATTTCAACCATACATTGCTGAACAAGTTATGTCATTTATGGTTGTGGATAAGAAAACTAATCTAAGATTTGTTTAATCAAAATTTTTTAAAAATTATAAATGTTTAAAAAAAGTTTTTATATGGAACTAACATAGTGAAGCTCATGTGAATTGAATCTGTCATCTTAACACTCTTTATGCTTCACTAACCTTAAAAATATACGGAACTGGTTTCAAAGATATGTTATCTCCATCTTCGGCCGTGGACGACACTGTTTGACTGAAGAACCTTAAAGATATACAAAAACTCATGAAATTGCAGGCATTGATATTAATAAGTAACAATACAAACAAATAAATTAGATATGATTTCATTTTAATTTATTTATTTCAGCTTAATATGGTGTTATATGCAATTAAGCCATGCCCGGGTATAAATTAACAAAATTTACAATAAAAGTGACAACTTATAAACTACCCAATTTCCCCACACATATACAAATACATAATACAGTATGATAAATAAATAGTGTGAAAAAAAATAGTTATTTATAATTTACAAATTCTTGAATAACATAGTAAACATAACTTGATATCATTGTATGATATCAATTAATATGATTAGCTGCACTGTGCAAGTTCCAATTTATATTTTAATTAAATATAAAACCTTGTCTGTAAGGAAATGAAACAAGCATTTCTTGAATTTATTGTATTTGCAGTTTTTATTATTATCAGGAAACACATTATATAAGTTGAATCCAGTATGGGTGGGCATCAGTAAGAAAGAAAAATGTACCAGCTTGTGCATAAATTTTTTGGTTCTTTTGAGGCAACTGGGGTAATTACTCCTATAACATATATGGTTGTTAACCTAATTCTCATACAGCTAAAGAACAATCCTTTTATGCTTCTAACCTTTCCCCTTATTATGATCCTGCAGGCCCTTATTAATTATAACTACTTTGTACTAACTATAAGGATTGCAGTTATTATACGTTCCCCAAGTAGGTAAAGATTTTCAACTGCTGTTCTGCATTTTATTACCTTTCCTATAGTAGCATTAGTAGTATGCACACTTCATAATATTATGTGCATGAGTATCTACTCCGCAGTGTAAAAATATTTTTCACATTAGTGGTACAACATGTTTTAACACTTGAATTGTGACTTGTAGTATGTTAAACATTTAGCCCGTACATGGGGATAATAATAATAATAATAATAATAATAATAATAATAATAATAATAACAATAATAATGATGATAATGATGATGATGATGATGATGATGATAATAATAATAATAATAATAATAATAATAATAATAATAATAATAATAATAATAATAATAATAATAATAATAATAATAATAATAATAATAATAATAATATAAACTGCAGCCATAGTTATTGCAGGTTTTTGCTAAGAATTTTTATATTAATGCATTTAATAATGACTAATGTAAATTATAGTCATCGTTACCTTAAGAACCAATTTTGAATGCTATTTAATGCCCATTTTTACTACTAAGGCACCACAGGCAGTTTAAGAATCAATGTAGGGATAATTAGTAATTCAGTATTTTCCGAATATTAATATGCATAAAATATAAAATTTAATGTCATGTTGGAACCAATACAGTGAAGCAACTAATATATTCTTAATTATCTATTGAGTCCATTTGATAATCTTATGCTCCACTTACTGTTGAATTATGTAAAACTAGTTTCTCAGGCTTGTTGCTGCATCCTCAGTTACGAGTCCACTGTGAGATTTGTTGATGGTTGGGAGTACTTGGTCTAACTCTTGTGGATATTTTATGAGTTTCTGGATTAATTTGTCTTCTGTTGGTATCTCAAAGTTCATAACATCATCCTCCTATTTTTTCCATATTCCCAGTGCCACTGGCTGATTAACAAATTTCATTAATTTCCACTCCCAATTCTATATCATGTTTATCTCTCCAAAAGGGATGTGCAACTGCTGATTTCTCAATCTGATTTTACCTGATGTTTCTCCAGTGTTCCTTCAGCCTGATTTGAATGCCTCTTTGTGTTTTTCAAATATTATGTGTTACATTCTGAACATTAGAATTTATATATTCCTTGCTTCTTCTCCTCAGGTATTCTATTACCAGAATCGTGCAGGTATTTTTAGGCTAAAGTTGTTCCCTGGGGATAAAGTAATACCAAACTCTCTAAATATTTTTTGGAATATTTTGGTGGCCCAACAATGATAAATGAATTTCATGTGGATGGTAGATTCTTTTGTTGCTATCAATGTTATAACCTGCTTTGTGTGCTTATCTTGTTTGAATTTCTTGATTTTCTTGTCTATATTTTCTTGGTCATACCCATTTAATTTTGCTCTTTATATAATATGATATTAATCTTTGCTGTATTGACACTCATTCATAGGTGTATTAATGAGACTATGTGCTCTTGAGAACTGCATGTTTGTATGGTTTGAGATTGAATCCAGTTGCCTTTAAATAATTCTCAGTCTGTTGGTCCTTGCTGTATATTCCAAATTATTGCATTTTCTCATAATCCTTAAGTCAAGAAAAGGGAATCATGCTGCCTTGTTCTGTATCAGAAGTAAATTTAATTTCTTTACCTAGTAGATTTAGCATTTTCAAAGCATCATCAATGAGTTTCTTATTGACCACTGCAAAGATATCATCCACATATCTGTGCCATACTTTGAAAATGTGTAGAAATGATTTGTTGATATACATTTTTAAACTATTCTTATACAAATCAAGCAGAAAGAGCGATAATGGATTCCCCATAGATAAACCTGCTTCTTATTTGTAAAATTCACAAATTCTGACTGATATATACTTTGGTTAGTTGGATGCATTCCTGAATCCCCTGATTGCTTAGTTTCATAGACTATAACCATTTCTGAAGGAATGTTGAATGTTTGCATATTGGCAAGCTGGGAAAAGTGACTTTACATTGAAAGACACTAAAAGGTTATCCTTTTGGAGAAACAAACCTTTAAATTTCTCCACCAGTTCTTCAGAATTCTTCACACTTATGCAATCAAATTTAGAACATTTTTGAAATCTCAGGTGGGCCACCTTGCTAGTTGGTAGGAAGATGTGTTTCTATAATTGAATATTTATGTCATGGGGTTTCCTGGTTTAGGTATTTTTGGTAGGCTGTGTATCCTTTCTAATGAGGTGTTGTGTTGCCTGCTTTTAATTTTGGTTTCTACTTCAGTGGTATAATTATGCATTTATTGACAGATTTGCTTGCATCATGTATGCATCCCTTGAAAGGATCTGCTTTTATTTCCATGTATTCTTTCCCACTGAGAAGTTCCTCCATCTTTGATTTGTACTCCATTTTGTCTATGATTACAATTTTGTTGCCTTTTTTTTATACAACCGGTTTTTTGTTGAAAAGAAATAAAACCAGATCCTTTGAAGGGATGCATAGCATTAGTAAATCACTCAAAGCAGGAGAGCCATAAGATTATTTGATCTCTGTGTTCCATTGCCCACTACTCTGCACCACCAACAGGGCACAGTTGCCACTCTTCAAAGTATAGCTCTATAAATGAGTACCTAAGTTCATGAGCATAATTGTTATTGCAGCTAATAAGATAGGGCCCATTCTACTGTTCAAACAATAGCACACCTTAATGACAACATCTGAATTTCAATGCTAAAAGCTGGTTTAATTTTTATTTTTTCCTTTCATCTGTGAATTTTTTAAACCAAAAAAACACATACATGTCTAGCTCTAGTAAGTTGGTGTAGTGCTATTTTATTTAAACATATATAGAAGAAAACTAAAGTGCCACATTGGAATATTAATTTTCAAGATACACATTAACAGTTACAGAACTTGCCTGAAAATAATTCTATTCAGAGGTACAACACTTAATTAACTGGTTCAAAATTATATTCATTTCAGTGTTATAGTTCACCATTATTTTATTTATATATTGTAATCTCTTTACCTTCATTGCTTTTTTCCACATCATTCAAGTTGTGTAAGTGGTCCAGGGGGAGATGTGGCATGCAATTTCT
This sequence comes from Metallyticus violacea, assembly GCA_030762175.1. Taxonomy (NCBI): domain Eukaryota; kingdom Metazoa; phylum Arthropoda; class Insecta; order Mantodea; family Metallyticidae; genus Metallyticus; species Metallyticus violacea. Next base: position 38,891,665 of record CM060846.1, read on the forward strand.
TTAATTTTTCATTTCAAGAAATGTTTCAGTGTGGAGGGGGATGATTGTGCTCATGCATAGACAAATGTGAACTTATCTATTCAAGATTAAGGGATGCTTACTTCTTCACATGAGAGACTTGGTAGGGAATGGATGTGGCACATATTCGAAGAACCATCAAAGCAAACGATGCCAAAAACCAATCAATATGTGCAAATAAGAAATTAAATAAGTTAAAAAATATAAATTGCTTACATATCTTAGTTATAATACTGCTTAGACCATCATCATTCTCTCTTTTTTTTTTTAGCTATTTGAGACAGGGATGCATTAGAATTTTAAAGATTAAGAAGTGAGTTAGCACCCATATCACATACATAAAAGTAACATAGTTCAAGAACTAGCAAGTGCCCTTTAAAATTATTCAGATCTATGATAGTACATGATTTGGAAATGGATACCAATTATTTAATTCTTAATTAGCTATGGAGTCAATTTAATACTCTTATGCTCGAATACAAAATAAATGTTAAATTTGATACCATTTATGTTGAGGAAGGTAATAAATATCAACATTTGCCATTGCTTGGTGTTCCAAGTAACCATCAAATATAGAATACATATTATCTGCGGTGTACACACCTCCATTTGTTCAGTTATATAAGGTAATGATGGTTGGCTTATTTTCTTTTGAGTCAGGAAAAATTGACATGTCATTATTTTTGAGTGTAGATACAAGAATCACATTCCTTAATTTCTTGGGAGTGTGACACTAAGGTTGTGTATTTCCTGAAGGAAAAAATGTCATTATATTCTTCTCTACCCTTCAGGGCAAAAAGTTTAGGCAGCAACTGCCCCCCCCCCCCAAGAAACATGTAGGATAATCTTTTCTCTTTTAGTTCCGCAGAAAGTTCTATTTCACTGAATCAATCATCTGCCATTATATTACGTTCTGAACCAAAAAAAGACTCACCATATATTTAATCATATCACTCAGCTCACATTTCACAGGAAACTGGGAGAAAATATTACGAATAGCTGCAAGGCTGTTCTGCTCTTATGGCTTACCTAGTGTCCCTATCATCAAAATATAGACAATGCATTAGATTTTTGAACATTTTAATATTCATTACTAAGCTAAGTTTTCCTACACCGCCATCGTTTGTACTCCAGAGTCAATGTGGACTCTGCATATTTCCTCTACAGTCTCCTACTAAAGCACAGAAATTCATTAAAGGATCTTATTTCTATAATATTGATATTCTTTATGCCCCTTTCCCAAACAAATTTATCTCTGATGTTCTTTATATACTGGTTAATGTATTTGACTACAACATACAAAATGTTGTATGTAAATAATTTGTTCCGGCATACCATTGCATTTTATACCAACTTAGCCTTTTCTGTTACATTTATATATTTTTATTTTTTTTATATATTTTATATTTTTAAAGCTATAAGACAATGGAACTATTTTTATATATTGATATAAATTATATACCAGAGATTTACAGTCAGTTAAACTTCTATGGTTGGCTCACGCTAAGATTTCTAGATATTTACAAAAGTGATAATTTGCACATTTCTCACATAAAGTATACCATCAGTAACTGTAATTATTAAGTCATTAAGTCCAAATTTCATTTCATTTATTAATTTTTTGACAATATTTATGATTTTCTTGTTCTTCTTTGAGGTACACGAGGGAATTAACATGGAAGGAACCCCTCCACCTTCGCCTTTATTGGACATGGAACTAACTCCAGTAAATTCGCCTGTGTCGGTCATGGAACTAACTCCAGCATCTTCGACTTCCCCGGGCCCTTCTAGTCCTTCTGCGGCTTGTCAACCTGAACAGAGAGGAAATGACCCTCAACCGCTCTATTCAGGTGCAATGGATAATGCTCGCCTCTTAGACTGGTTACTGCATCAGGTACTAAATTAAATTTTCCTGGTCTATGATTTACGGTAAATTCATATTAACTTAAACACCCATATTGTTAGTCTAGTGCATCAAGGACTTCTTGTTTTTAATAACCACGTTAATGTTTTGTGATCAGTGTAAATGATAAGCTTATGTCCACACAGCTAAATTCGAAAATTTTTCACTCCAACTAGATTGCTTATTAAATTATTTTCAGAAGCATCACATGCTTAAAAAAACAATTTAAAAAATCTGGATGTAAGAGCAATGAAGTTAATACATTCTTTAATACATTAAAAGAGTTAACGACGTTTTCTGCCCATTCAAATTTTACATTCCTCTTGGTCAACTGAGTAAGCGGCTTACTAATAGTTGAGAACTCATTAACAAGTGCCTTGTAACATCCTACAACTGCTAAAATGGTCTGATTTTTTTTAACTGCTGTGGATCTTTAGTTTTCTAATGCCTTCTCCCTTGCTTAAATACGGTTTGATCCCGTGTTTGCTCTCAGCATGTCCAAGGAACACTACCTCTGACTTTGCAAAATGACAATTTCTATACTGGGTTTCAGATTAGCTTCATCAAATATTTGTCTTAGAATTTCAGCGCATTCTTCGACTATTCTCTGGAAGGATAAAAAGTTATCCATGTACACTAAACAAACAACACTCTTAAAATTGCTCATTTTCAGGTCAATGGTTTTGGACCATATATTTTTTGCTGCCACAAGTACATAAGGCACACAAATATTTTAATGACATCCTTCTGGGTACATTAATTCGGACTTTAGTTTTTTAGTGTCTTCCACTTTAATAGCATGACAGGCAGAACTAATGGCAATCATTGAAAAGTAGGCATTTTCAAAAAGTATTGAATACTATTTATGTATATCTAGGATCGGCCTCGCTAGTACTATCATTACTGCATATAATCGTGTGTAGTCTACACAAGGTATATATCCTATCAAACCGTCAATTGCTTTCTTAGGTACAAGTAATCATGGAATAGCCCAATCTGATTTCGTATGTTCAATAATTCCCTTATCTAACATTTCATGTATCTGTCGCATTGATTGATGCTTTAACGAAAATGGTACCGTGTATTGCTTAAGTTTGATAGGCCTAGCATCTCCCGTAACTTCTCATGCTCGACCACTTGAGTACAAGACAATTCTCCGGTCGGCTCATATAAAATTAATATTACATAATCGCTCAACACTGAGGATATTATCCCTATCTCATGCGACTCCAAATGAGTTAATATACCTTGAAACATTCACGAAACTCGTTTATTTCACAATTTTTTTGCGATTCCAAAAATCTCCATTTTTTTTTCTTTAAGCTTGGTATGGTGGCATGCATTCTAAACATTTGCGCCCCTTCACTTTCTTCCTTATTGCACACAATACGACAACATTTATAACTTTCGGATTCTGGGATCATGACACCCACCGATTCAACGATCGCCTGCATATCGGTCTTACTCTCACATTTTGCCCTCTATGTGCTTACTCACAATGAGGGGAGAAGGTTCTCTTCCACTCCGGAAATGGTTAGAGATCCTTTCATAAACACGCACGATCTTTTGCTGCTGGCTTGGCTTGCTGTAGACTCCTACTGCGCAAACTGGCCAAGGACCAGTGGCTACAAGCCCCTTCGACCCACCAGCATATCGCCGATTTGCCGTCTACCTTCCATCCTCCTCCATAGATGGGAACGTTGCCTGCCGAATGCGGCACATCACCGTACTCCTTCCACTTGTCCACATGCCCCATATCTCGCACCGGTCCCCATGCCCCGAACTTTGGACATTAGGACCATTCACGCCCTTTACTGTAGTCGCCTGACTAACTTTAACTTTGCCCAGGGCTTCTCTCGTGATGCCATAGGCTCCTGGAGATAAACTTTACATGCCCGATACATTGTGACGTTCGTCCCATTAGGCATTGCAAATAAAACTCTCTTATTTCTCATGAGTTCGTCATATTCTATCACTTCTCCTAATTTCGTTCCCTTGGCCAAAATTTCTAAACTTAATACTTGCATAATATAATATCTAGCGCTAGTAGCAATATCTCCAACATTTTAATACTCCATGCATCTTCAGATATTTCCACACCCGAAATATTCATAGCACATCCATCACTCTTATCATCACTTTCTGTATAACTTTTGCTATTAAATTTATCATTATTTCTTCCAATCACAGGTAACTCATCATCCCTTAAATCATATAATTTTGACACGGCCCTAGACACAAATATAATGTATTAATTACTTTTCACACAGGCTCTAAATTTACCGCTGAGGGAAAAGCCTTCAACTTAAATTTCTGCATGCCATTAAGCACTTCATTCTCTGACATGGGAGTAGTATCACGTTTTGCTTAACTATTGCGTTCAAACTTATTTTCGATATTTCCGATTCCTCTTCCGTTCTGAATATAAATAGACGAACTGGTATTATTTTTAAAACTTTTAAGTCAATATCCTTCTGAAAAGGTCACTTGTCTGCGATTTCCGCCAGCGGCTTGGTGCTGATGTTACTTCATCACCGGAAAACGTTGGCCTTGCACTAGGCCTTGTCTCCAATTTTGCCTCTCTCTCAAGATGTTCTTTCCTTTACAATAAGCTGCTACATATCCTTTCCTTTACATTTTAAACCAGATTTTTCTACTCCTAGCATAAAATTTTCTTCGCTGATCCCGAGTTAAAAACACCGCATCCTTGTTTCTCTGCATTTTCTAAAATTGTGGCAATTCTAATAGCGATTGTCAGCATGGCTGGTATCTGTTATCGAACCTGGTGCACTATGTACCTTTCAGAGCATTCATAAAAGCAGTCAGAAGTCGTGGGCCGCCCTGTTCGTTATTGGTTTTCCACACTACAAGATCATCTACAGTAGTAAAGTTTTAAGACATATTTGTTGACACGTATTAGCGTCAACTTCGTTCGTCTCATAGCTTTATGAGTGGCGTATTGTAATGCAGTCTAATGAAATTAATTGGGATGTTCCTCGGTAAACATGCTGATAATTTCCATTTTTAAAATTGTCCCCTGTTGTATCCTCGCCCTGTAGATCAACTCTTCCGCGCCTCTCCCGTGGTAAAATTGCAATACGGTTCCTGCCAACTTAGCTGTAGCAATATTAAGTTGGTGTGCTTTGGACCAATTTCTTACAACAGCCATTTGTTTGGCATTTTCAAAATAAATCTTTCGTTGGACTCCCTTTTTGGATACCCAGTATATACACTGAAAACGTTAGCTAAAGTCATATCTTTAAAAGGTACGGCAGTCAAACGCCCTAACTTTTCTGCTAGCTTTCTAATCCGATTGCTTTTACCAGCCATCTTGACTAATTGTTTTCTCTACTCTTACAGCAGATGTATGTGGAAAAACGAAGAGAACTGGGGATGAAGTGCAAGTCTGAAATGACGAAGTCTACCGGGAGCGCCGAGAAATTGGAGCAGCCAAATGAGCCGTCGCCCTCTCCCGGGACTTCGACTCAGGGGGTCCCTCATTCTGACACCCCGGCCATACCCGACGAGATGGGTCCTGTAGTGCCCAAGAAAAAAAAATTATAAAGTGCAAGTTTGGACAGCACAGTTCACTTGTGACTAACGAGCCAGATGTTATTTCCATTTCAATTGATCTTCTGATAGTACAAACCTAAGCCTTTTTGACTACAACGTGTAATCTGTGCTTCAGGACATTGCTTACAAAAACAGACACCAAAATAATGTCTGTTTGATGTGCTGACTTATGAAGGTAGCAGCAGAGTTTCTTGTTAATATGTTGAGAAAGGCAATTAATGAGAGGCCACAAAGACTTAAGAACTGTGTGCATCCTAAAGCTTCTCATTTTATAAAAATGATACATTATTTGTGTTAATTGCATATCCATGAAACTGGTATTATTAGGATATTGACATATCTCTCAGCATATCCTCTAAGAATGTGTTAAATATATTCACATTAACTGCTCTTATTTATGCAACATTAGGACATGTTTCGAGAGCAGCTTTTCCCATCATCACCTCTTGACCAACTACTTAATTTGTTGATTGGATTCCAAGGTAGTTGTATAATACCAACTGAGGGATTGATTTCCCAGGAAATATGTCTTAATGTTGCATAAGTAGGTAGAGTTAGTATGAACATATTTAATACATTCTCATAGGATATATAACAGTTTCTTATGCACAATTTAAATATCTTCCAACATCTAATTGTGATTGCTCCTAGAAAAAGTGCTATGTTACATTTTGGTAAAAATTAAGGTATGTAGCTCAAAAGCTTGCGGAAAAATGTCAGAAATCAGTCCTTAAAATACTATGTATGAATTTTGGATGAGTTAACTACAGTAATAAAAACATAAGTACCATTATGTAAAATGTTGGAAATAATCCCATTATTTATTGTGCACATAGCGTGTTTTCATTAATACTTCCACAAAGCCTATATGAATTATGTGGAACGCATTGTACTTTTCACAAACTAATTGTACCCTTTGAGCACTAAGCAACTTTAATAGTAAAGAAAGGATGAGTTTTCCTCCAATTATACAATATAATATTTTGCATTTGTACAATAATAAACTATAACCTTGCCAATTTACTTTCTGCAATATAATGAACTCGCCCTAAATAATGGTGCGTAATATTTTGCATTTTTGACTATTATAAACTATCAACAGTTAACTCCTGTAAAATGAATGCATGTATTTATTAACTATAATGTGAGTTATCTCCAGTGACTATGAAAAATAATGAAAATTCAATCATTTATAAAATACACTTATAAATGACATTAGTCATTATAAATGAATAAGTTCTTTATATTAAAATTGTTCTTTGGAGCTCACATAATTCCTTGTTCTTTGAGTATATTTTTGAACTTATTGTGTTAAATTGGGTGGTATGTGAAACTTTTGAATTTGTACCTTGCTTTTGCACTTTTAAGCGTGGAAACATCTCTTATTGTTTTTTGTTTTTTGGTTTTATTGATGATTTTTATTAGAGTGTCTTTGTTGTATCCATTAGTTTCTGCTATCTATATGATTTGTTGGTATTCCAATTTGTACTCTGTTTCTGTGAGTGGAATGTTAACTAATCTGTGTGCCAAAATATGAAATACTGTATGTTTATGTGGAATGGGGTTAAAACTGTCATTTTTTATGTAATTCTCTGTGTGAGTATCCTTTCTATGAATTCCAAATGTAAGATAGTTTCCAGTTAAGTTAAGCTAGTCAATTATACATTAAGAAGTTAAAGAGTATTTCACGTTATCTCAGAAAAGCATACATTTGAACCCTAATTACTTTATATCTTATATCAAAAAAGTATTTCTATACATATAATTTTATGCTATTTTTAAATTCTTGTCAGAGAAGGATAAAACTCAAAGACAACTGCAGGTAATTCATTTCAGCATTTATGCTTTTATTAATGAACGAGAATCATCTACATCCATTCTGTTGCCTACAATTGATTTTAAATCTATGATCATCACAACCATAGCATGTTGATTATTTTAACCTAGTTATATAACCCTTCATGCATTTTGTTCTATATATGTTTTCTATAATGACTTTATAGATGATTTTTTGTGTCTCTCTGCTAGAATTATTTTGAGATAAGTTTAATAAGTGCATATGGCATGAAATGATAATCTACCCTCCTAGCTTCAAGAGACTTTAATAGCAAAATCATAGGACCATGCGACTACCAATTTTTTTTTCCTAATTCCTTTTCCTGATATTTCAAAAGTTTGATTTTTTTCTGTTCCTTCTTGTATGTCAGTGTGACAATCTCTATTTGTACTACTACTATTATTATTATTATTATTATTATTATTATTATTATTATTATTATTATTATTATTATTATTGTTGTTGTTGTTGTTATTATTATTATTAATATCATCATCATCATCATCCTCATCATTGCTGTTATTGTTATTTTATTATAGGCATCCTTTTGTGTTAAATACTGAAATATTATAAGAATATAACAAATCAGAATTTTCTTTGTCCTCCGTTATGTTTCTTTTTCTTTTTTTCCATTTTCATCACTTAACAGTGTCCTTTCCTCATTATTTCCCTTATCTGTTTTCCATAATTATAAAACCTAATCCAATTTTTTTGTCATTACTTTTGTAATTTTCTTGTGCTTTCTTCTTTTTCATGCTCCAGTTCTCCAGGCAATTCAGTATGTATAATTGACTACCAATGCTCTGTTTACCCTTATTATGTCTGCTAGCTTCTTTATTTATTTACAGGAAATACTGAGAATAATATTCGGGATCACAGTCATTTTTTATTCTTTAGAGAGGAATGCATATCATCGTGCCCCAAAAATTAAGTTTTTAAATTTATTCCAAAAGTACTGAAAAATTTTCTAATCCTTAGAAAATCATCATATTGTTCTAATAAATCATCACTAATGCCTCGTCAGTTTTTTTTAAATCCTAAACTTTGTCCTTGGAAATTTATTATTTTACCAACTGATCTCTAAATTTATGATCACTAATTTTCTACAGTATTTTGCAGATGATATAAAGTGACATGGGTCTGACTGGATATATACTAAGTATAGCATGGTCCTGGTATCTCATCCTGGATGGGATAAGGTATTACCTGGATAAACCATTTCCTTAAAACAGCTTATTTACTGTTGTTTCTAGTTTAGAATTTGTACCTGACAGCCTGTTCCAATTTTCCTGTAGGTTTAGTTTAAGTTTCCAAAATTATCATCTTATCATGTGCTGCTGAACTAATTTATATTGTAAATTGTGTACAGTTATTTGTTAATTAAATTCAAGTAATTTGTCTATATAGGAAGAACAAGGAGAAATGTAAGTATTAGGTTGAGGAAATTTTGGGAAATGTTTGTTATGGACAAATACAAATCAGGTGTGCCAGCACATTTTTGGGTTGAAAACCACAAAAAGAAAAAGGCATCAAGTTATAAAAGACAGTTCAACAACAAAAAGAACTAAATATTTGACATAGGATTTATATTAAACACATGAGCATGATCTTATGAATACTGACATCCCGGAAGCAGACAGCACTTTATTTAATTTTATCAGTACACAATCAGAGTCAACTCAAATAGATGCCTATCCAGCTTCCACAAATAATCCAACAGTAGTTTAAGAGCTGATGAGGGGAAAAAAGTTCCACAATACATATGCTCTGAGTAAATCTCATGTAAGTGAAAACATAAAGAGTGTTTTAAATGTTCTTCTCAGAGGATATCACCATGTCATTAGATAAACTATAATGATAAAATATATACTATAATACATCTTCAATTTATAATATTCTGAAGAAACATATTATATGATCATTAAGAAAAACCTGCACATGAACTATTACTGCAAAGTAATTGAGCATGCTGAGAGTAATAAAACAATAAATAAATAAATAAGTAAACCACACACTGACAAAATTAATTTTTTAGGCTGTTCATTGCACATAAACTACTAAGAACTATGAGATATTTTCTGAAACTGTATACACACACACACACACCCACACACATACATACACACACAAATCCTACTAAAGTAATTGTTGACTATATCAGTTTGACTGAAATATTCATTAGCCAACAATATTTTAAATTTAAAACAAAATTTTAGGAACAAATTTTTAAATTACTTGTCGATAAACATTTTTCTATTTCTGTGGCAGACTTCTTTATGAATGATTTTGAAATTTGCATAAGAGATGCTTTTTAGATAATTTTTAAATCTGAACACAAATATATGATGACAAAATAATCTCTTCTGAGTCCAATGATTAAAACACTCTTTATGGTATCAATTAAATGAGATTTACTCAGGTCATTTGTTTTCTGGGAACATTGTGCACATATTACTTTTTAACAACTGTTGGATCATTGGTAGGAGCTGGGTAGGAAGAAATCTGGGTTGACTGTGGTGGACAAGTGATAAACTGAAAGAAAGTGCTGTCTACTTCCGAAATGTCAAAATTCATAAGGTAACGCCATCCAGAAACAAATAAGAATGAATGAAATAACAACTTTAATTTATTTATCAGGGGAAAAATATTTAAAATGTTAATCTACCACCCATCAGACTATAAGAAAATTCAACATATTTTCAAGCAGTACAACATCACCTTAGGACCTCAAAATGCATACTGTATTAAAAATTAATTCAAATTAAACAAAACAGATTCCAAGTCCAAAGAGAAAAAAATGTAATATTTACCAGATTAATTAAAAGGAATGTGAAAACATCTATGAAGTGAAGAAAAAGAGAAATATAAGCATCAGCTTCAAGGAACCTTAAAGAAACATTCATTATAAAAAAATAGATAAATCAGCTGTGTGAAAAGGCATCGAGTTATTAAAAGCAGTTTCACAACCCGAATGAATTAAACCTATTGGAAAGGGCATACATAAAAACATATGAGCATAACCTTATGAATTTTGACATCCAGAAAGCAGACTATAGTTTATAAACAATGTATACAGTTTTTTTCACACTAACTCCATTCACTTACATAAATTTGGAACATATGTTTCGGGAGCGATCCCTCCCATCTTCAGCCTGTTGACAAACTGTTGTTAAACGTGGCAGTTGGGTCTCTTGATGTTCTTGTGGCAGCATCTGTTGGTTCTATTAGGAATTTGCTGAGTTCATCCAATGGAGGGATATCGAAATTCATCAAATTATCCTTATTTTTTGTAATGAAAATGTTTTCCCAAGTGGAAAGTTCTATTGCATTATGAAGTTGTTTAAGTAGTTTTATATCTGATTTAATTTCATGATTTTTATTCCAAAAGTGTGCTGATATTGCTGATTTATCAATTTGTTTTAAGCGAATATTTCTGAAGTGTTCATTTTCCGGATTCCCAAATTCCTCTTCGTTTTTCCAATGTATTTTTGTCGCACTCTTCACATTCTATTTCGTAAATACCTGACTTTTGTTCTGTTGGCATGTAGTCCTTTACTCTGCAACCTAATAAGTTCTTTATATTAAAATTGTTCTTTGGGGCTAACATAATTCCTTGTTCTTTGAATATCTTTTTGAACTTATTGTGATAAATTGGGTGGTATGTGAAACTTTTGAATTTGTACCTTTCTTTGGCACTTTTAAGAGTGGAAACATCTCTTATTGCCTTTTGTTTTTTGGTTTTATTGATGATTTTTATTAGAGTGTCTTTGTTGTATCCATTAGTTTCTGCTATCTTTATGATTTGTTGGTATTCCAATTTGTACTCTGTTTCTGTGAGTGGAATGTTAACTAATCTGTGTGCTAAACTATAAAACACTGCATATTTATGTGGAATGGGGTTAAAACTGTCATTTTTTATGTAATTTTCTGTGTGAGTATCTTTTCTATGAATTCCAAATGTAAGATAGTTTTCATTTCTTACGATTTTTACATCTAGGAAGGGGAGATATCCCCTTCTTTCTTCCTCTATGGTGAAATTTATAGATTTGTGCTGCAAATTCAGAAGTTTTAGTGCATCCATTGTATGTTTTTTCGGAATTATTGCAAATATGTCATCCACATACCTATACCATGTTTTGAAGATTAGAGGGAAGGCTTTGGTGATATGCATTTCAAATGAACTCATAAAAAAATCTGCTAGAAATGGAGATAACGGGTTTCCCATAGCTAGTCCCGAGACTTGTTGGTAATATTTTTTATTGAAAATGAAGTAATTTTGTTCAATGCAAATGTTCGTATGTTTTATCAAGTCTTCAATTTCTTGTGTCTGTAGATCTAAGGATTTTAACCATTTCTTTAACATTAGCATAAGTGTATCTTTTGGTATGCTTGGGAATAAGGCTTCTACATCAAACGATACCATTATATTTTCTACTGTAATTTTGTATTTTGTGAACAAAATTACATAAAAAATGACAGTTTTAACCCCATTCCACATAAATATGCAGTGTTTTATAGTTTAGCACACAGATTAGTTAACATTCCACTCACAGAAACAGAGTACAAATTGGAATACCAACAAATCATAAAGATAGCAGAAACTAATGGATACAACAAAGACACTCTAATAAAAATCATCAATAAAACCAAAAAACAAAAGGCAATAAGAGATGTTTCCACTCTTAAAAGTGCCAAAGAAAGGTACAAATTCAAAAGTTTCACATACCACCCAATTTATCACAATAAGTTCAAAAAGATATTCAAAGAACAAGGAATTATGTTAGCCCCAAAGAACAATTTTAATATAAAGAACTTATTAGGTTGCAGAGTAAAGGACTACATGCCAACAGAACAAAAGTCAGGTATTTATGAAATAGAATGTGCAGAGTGCGACAAAAAATACATTGGAAAAACGAAGAGGAATTTGGGAATCCGGAAAAAAGAACACTTCAGAAATATTCGCTTAAAACAAATTGATAAATCAGCAATAGCAGCACACTTTTGGAATAAAAATCATGAAATTAAATCAGAGATAAAACTACTTAAACAACTTCATAATGCAATAGAAATTTCCACTTGGGAAAACATTTTCATTACAAAAAATAAGGATAATTTGATGAATTTCGATATCCCTCCATTGGATGAACTCAGAAAATTCCTAATAGAACCAACAGATGCCACCACAAGAACATCAAGAGACCCAACCGCCACGTTTAACAACAGTTTGTCAGCAGGCTGAAGATGGGAGGGATCGCTCCCGAAACATATGTTCCAAATTTATGTAAGTGAATGGAGTTAGTGTGAAAAAACTGTATACATTGTTTATATATATACCACTCCATTGTCAACAGCTTCGTAAGTACACTTATTTGAGACTATAGTTTATTTGAGTTTATCACTACATACCAGAGTGAACCAGAATATCTACCTAACCAGCTCGCATGAATGATGCAAAAGTAGTTTAACAGCTGATGGTGTGGAAAAAGTTGCACCAAACATATGTTAATTCTCATGTAATTGAAACTATAAGGGGTGTTCTAAATATTCTACTCAGAAGACATCACCATGTCATTAGATAAACTGTAATCTAAAAAATATATGTTTCATATACTATAATCCATTTTGAATTTAAAATACTTTTGAAATAAATATTATGTATCATTAGGAGAAACATGCACACATTCTAAACTTAGATATTCATTTTTTACACTAAATTCCACCTACTTAAACAAAAATAGGATGCATTTCAAGAGAATTTCTTCCATCTTCAGTTGCTCACTAAAGCGCCATTAATAGAAACAATGGCTAGACACATGGATGTTCCTGTGGGTCCCTCTGTTGGTTGAAGTAGAAAATTCTGAGTTCATCCATAGGAGGATACTCAAAGTTCATTAGGTTTTCTATATTTTTCAATATGAAAATATTTTCTTAAGTAGAAAACTCTAATGGGTTGTAAAATTGTATCAGTAGTTTAATTTCCAGTTTTATTTCATGGTTTTTGGTCCAAAAGGGAGCTGCTACTGCTGATTTATTTACCTCCTTAACCAAATATTCCTAAATTTTTCTTTCCTCCAAAATTCTAAATTTCTTTTTGTTTTTCCTATGTAGCCCTGCTCAAAATCTGCACATTTTATTTCGTAAATTCCTGATTTCTATTCTGTTAGTATGGAGTCTTTTACTGTACACCCAATAAATTCTTGATGTTGTATCTGTTCTTGGGGGCTAACATTATCCCGTTCTTTGAAAATTTTCTGAAACTTTTTGTGATAAATTGGATAGTAGGTGAAATTTTGAATTTGCATTCTTCTTTTGCATTTTTCAATGTGGAAACTTCCCTTATCCCTTTTTGTCTTTTAGATCTATTGATAATTTTTATCCTGTATCTTTGTTGAAACCATAGATTATAGCTGTCTTTATTATCTGTTTGTATTCTATGTTGTATTCAGCTTCTGTAAGTGGAATATGCATTAATTTGTATGCCAACTTGTGAAACACTATATATTTATGTGGAATGGGGTTATAACTCTTAATTTTTATGTAATTTTCATCTGTTTCTTTTCTGTAAATTCCAAAATGTACACGTATCATTACTGCTAAGAAACTGAGCATTCTGACGGTAATAAAAAATAAAAAAAAAAATGCAAACCACATACACACAAAATGAATATTTATGTTGTTTATTACACATTAACTACTATAAACTGTAAGGTATATTCTGTAACTCTATACGCATACATAGACGCACACAAACCTTGTGCAGTAATAGATGAATATATCATTTTGAGAGAGTATTATTCAACTAACATTATTTTAATTTTAATGGTAAATTTTTCCAATCAAACTTTTTGAATTAGTTGTGGGTAATTTTTTTTCTTTTTTTTTGTCAGACCTGTTTATGAACTTTTTTTTTAATTTGCATAGCAAATGCTTTTTTTCTATAATTATTAAAACTTGGCACAAATACATAATGACAAAATAATCTCTAAAGATTTGGATATTTAAAACATTATGTTTGCTTTCACTTAGTCCAGATTTATTTAGGACATATACCTATTGGAACTTCTATCCACATCATGAGTATTGAAATGACTGTTGGGTTATTTATAGGCACTGAGTAGGTAAGTATTATAGTTGACATTGGTAGTCTAGTGATAAACTTAAATAAGGTGCTGTCTACTTCCATGATATGAAAATATATTAGGTTATACTCATTTATTTTCATATAAATCCTTTCGCATGTGTTTAGTTCTTTTGGTTTGGTAAACCATTGCTAATAACTTGATATCTTTCCTATTTCGTAGTTTACATTCCAAAAATGTGCTGCAATTGGTAATTTACCTATTTGTGCATAACGGATATTTCTCCAATAATTCTTCAACCAAATGCCTGTATTTCTCTTTGTCTTCACTATGTAGATTTTAACACAATCATTACAATTAATAAAGTAAATACGAGATGTTGTTCCCTTTGGTTTTGAAATCTGTTTTGTTTAATTTCAATATATTTTATAATTCTATCTGATTTAAGTATGCTATGATGATGTTGAACTGCTTGAAAATTTTTTGAAATTTCGAATTGGCTAATGGGTAGTAAGTAACCTATTTAAACGTGTTTACTTCTTATAAATCACTCAGTGTTGTTTATCATTTAATACTTTTTTGTTTCTGGATAGCATATACTTATGAACATCCCGGAAGCAGACAGCGCTGTATTTAAGTTTATCACTAGACCACAAAAATCAACCTGAATACCCATCTACCCACACCTATGATTGATATCAAAATTCATAAGGTCAAGCCATTCAAAAAAAAAAAAAAAAAAGAATTAAACAAATAGCAACTTTGAGTAATTTATCAGGGTAAAAACGTTTAAAAAGTTCACATACCACCCATCAGCCAATTAGAAATTTCAAAGATTTTTCAAGCAGTATAGTAGTACAGCACTTCAAGACCAATATAGTGTTATAAACTAATTGAAATTAAAAAAAAAAAAAAAAAAAAAAAAAAAACAGATTCCAGGCGCAAAGATAAAAATCTGGTATTCACCAGATTAATTGCATGGATTATGAAAAAATCCACATGGGAAGAACAAGGAGAAAAATAGACATTAGGTTGAAAGATCTTCCCTTAAGATGTTGTTTATACTAAAGCAGGCAAAGGAAACAGAATAGTAATTTTGGATAAAGAAGATTATAATAATAGAATGCAAAATTTATTAAATAAAAAAGAATATGTTCCGATCCCATCAGACCCATTGGAAAGGTGTGTTAATTCTATCAATGAGGTTCTGAAAACATGTACAGTCATTCCAAAAGAAACAATATTCAAAATAAAACACAGCAACCCTAAAATAGCTAGGTTATATGGTTTACCAAAAATTCACAAGACAGGAAATGGTATGCGCCCCATCATTAACAACATCAATACTCCCTCTTACTATTTAGCAAAATGGTTAGCTAATAGATTCAAGGCATTACCAAAATTTCAAACCAGGAGCATAAATAATTCATATCAGTTAATAGAAAAAAGTAAAGACATAAAATTGCACCCCTCTGACACTCTTATATCTTTCGATGTAGAATCTCTGTTTCCTAGCATACCAAAAGAAAAACTCCTGATTTATCTACATGATTGGCTAAAAACAAGTGGAATTAATGATATACACATTAAAGAATACATCAAACTGACAGAAATTTGCATAAACCAAGCCTTTTTCACTTTTAAAGGAAAATTTTATAAACAAGAAGCAGGACTTACAATGGGCAGCCCCTTATCTCCATTTCTAGCTAACCTCTTCATGAGTAGATTTGAAACACACATCAACACAGCGTTTCCATTCATATTTAAGGAATGGTACAGATATGTGGATGATATATTTGCCATAGTTGACAAAAACTCATTGACGATGCCTTAAAACTTCTAAATATTCAAGATAAAAACATTTCATTTACATACGAAATAGAAACAGATAACATGCTGCCATTCCTGGATATTAAAATAATGAAATGCCAAGAAAAACTTAAATTTGGAATATACAGAAAGAATACACATGCAGATAATCACATCAAAGCTGACAGTTTAAACCCTACAGCACACAAACATGCAGTAATTAACAGTTTAACACACCGGCTAGTTAACCTACAAATTAGCAAAGAAGAATATTTTAAAGAATACAAACAAATAGAAGAAACAGCAGTTAAAAATGGTTTTAAAAAAGAACTAGTACATAAAAAGGTGCAGAAATTCAAGAGACAAAAACATATCAAAGAAACCACAACACTTTCAGCAAAAAAAGATAAACTTATTTTTAAAAAATTCACATATCATCCATGGGCCACAAAAAAATTTCAGAATATTCTTAAAGATTTTAATATCAGATTGGCGCCGATTAATAGATTTAATGTTCAAAATTTGCTGATAGATAATGTTAATGACAGTATTCCACAAGAAGAAAAATCAGGTATTTACAAAATAAACTGTGCAGAATGTGAAAAAATCTACATAGGGAAAACAAAGAGAAACATTGGCACACGGTTAAAGGAACATTTCAGGAACATAAAGTACAAGCAAATAGAGAAATCAGCAGTAGCATATCATTTTTGGACACAAAATCACGACATAATAAATAAAACAAAATTATTAAAATCAGTACAAGGACCTACGGAATTAGCAACCTGGGAGAAAATCTACATCTACAAATACAAAAACAGCATAATGAACTTCGACATTGTCGGGGATGAAAACATAAACTACAAGTTTATCACACCGCCACCAGAGCAGAATATACATTCCCACAGCTCAACGAATGATCCGACAGTTGAACCTTAGCATGGCTGAAGATGGGAACAAAATGTTCTCGAAACCGGTTCCATACATTTATGAAAAGTAAGTGACGCTTTAAGAGTGTGTAGTTCAACTAATCATACAATGATATCCATTAATAAAAAAATATCTGTTTCATTACAATAATGCAATTTTCAATCAAAATATTCTACAAATACATATTATGTAATCTGTAAGAGAAACTGTCAAATGCAGTGTTACTGGAAAGTAATGAAGCATGCTGAGAGCAATAAAAAATAAAAAAAATAAATAAGTCACATCCTCAAAAATAAATTTTTCTGTTGTTCAATACGCATACACTACCATGTACTATTAGATATTTTCTGTAAATAAATACGCACATACACCTACAAAGGTAATAGATGAATATATCAGTTTTACAGTAGTATTCATTAATGAATTTTATTTTAATTTTAATGGAAAATTTCACAAACAAATTTCTGGATCTGGATTTTTTCTTCCAATTTTGGCATACTAGTTTATGCATTATTTTGTAAGTTTAGCATGTTTGAGAGTTGGGCACAGCCATTTTAGTTACCGTCACCTTTTTAATGCTCAACCAGCTCCAGCTTGCCCTCACTGTGACCACCCTTTTACAGTGTGTCACATTTTACTTAAATGCCATCATCTAGCAGCTTTTAGACTTTCTCTTGGTTTGCCTTCCTCTATTGAGGATTTACTTGCAGATGATGAGGTTGCTGTTGAGCAAGTGCTCTGTTTTACCCGTGTTTGTGTTTTTTGGAGTAAGGTATGAGGTTATATTATTTTATTCACGACAGCATTTTTGCACTATTTTAAGACTGTTGTGTTTTCAGCTCTTGCTGATGCATTTTAGTACCAATCTTTATTTTTTGTGGTTCATATTGCCCTTGTTATGTGTTTTGAGGTTTTATTGTTACCATTTTAGACCATTACAAGACTTGTGTTTTTCAGCCCTTGCTGATGCATTTTACTACCAGTCTTTATTTGTTGTTGATCAAAAATACCTTTGTTGTTTGTTTTGGGGTTTTATTGTTACAATTTTAGACCATAAGACTGTTATATTTTCCACTCTTGCAGCTGTGTTTTAGTACCAGTCTTTTGTTTGTTGACCATTTTACCCTTGTTATTTGTTTTTGGAGTATTTATTGTTCCTATTTTTGACCATTATAAGACTGCAGTGTTCTCGGCTCTAGCATCCTTGTTTCAGTACTAGTCTTGTTTATTTTTGATCATTTTAATGATGTTATTTGTTTTGGGTTTTTTATTGTTATTTCCCAATGTGCTTAATGCTCTTTTCCACATTGGATTTGAGTGTAAATATTTTATTCTTGGATCAGATTTTAGTGTGTTTGGGTGCTAATGACCTAAGTAGTTTTGGACCCTTAAACAATAATCATCATCACAACTAATGTTTCTTGCTGAGAAGGAAGAAGTTGGTGCAGCTGACTTTTGAGGTTATGAAATATAACTTTTTTTTTTTGAGTAGTGTTTAACGCCCGTTTTTACTACTGAGGCACCACAGGCGGTATGAAATATAACAATGACCTAAGAGATATTATAAGAGATTAACATATTTTTTTAAAATTAAGTTCTATAATATTACTTAAATGAATGAAAACATAAACTACAAGTTTTCACACTGCCACCAGAGCAGAATATACATTCCCACAGCTCAACAAATGATCTGAAAGTTGAACTTAAGCCTGCATGAAGATGAGAACTAAATGTTCTCGAAACCGGTTCCATACATTTATGAAAAGTAAGTGAAGCTTTAACAGTGTGTAGTTCAACTGAATCATACAATGATATCAATTTCTATAAAATTATTTAACCCAGTTTTCATTTTGATATTCAATTAATATACTTATGAATTTCAAACTTACAATGCAAACTATATCGTGCTTTCAATGGACTACAATCCAGTACCTGGACCTTTTTCAGCTGAAGACAACTTGTCTTATATGGATCTGTCAGGATACATTAGACCTACTTCAGAACCAGATAAACCACACAAACCTTATAGAAGAAATCAGGAGATAAGTGAAGAAAGTGAAGAACAAGGACTGGAAAATAGATATCCACTTGATTAAAGCACACCAGGTAAATGAACATAAAGATCAACTTGAGGAGAAGGTGGCACTCAGCAGAGACATCAAGAGATACAGCAGACCAACAAAAAGTACAGTGATAAGCAAACTATGTAAACTGAGTATACTTAAGTGACAAAATGAATGAGATCAAAAGGTGTAATTACAAAATTATTGTTCGCAAATAGAGTGGGGCAAATAAAACACAAAATTAATGAAATGCCAAATTTCATAACTTCAGTTACATGACAAGAAAACATAAATATCACATTTATTTACATGTCAAATTATAAAACCCAATAAGTTCCTGCAGTATCAAAGAACAAACAATGGAGCATTAGTTATATAATTGCAAATTGCCAAAATCAATAAAAATCAAACTGAAAATAATGGTATTAAAATCAGAAAACATGCCAGCTTATAAAATTGAATACCATGTCATTAAATATTAATTTAATTCAAAATGAAACACAGTGACACACCCATTAATGTTCTTTTCTAGGTAGAATATTTAAAACGCTCTTTATGGTTTCACTTAACATGACATTTACTCAGAACATATACCACTTGAAACTACTGTCCACATCATCAGCTTTTAAATGACTTGGAATATTAAGAGGAACTGGGTAGGTAAGTATTAGGGTTGATAAACTTAAACTCTGGTTGTCTAGTGATAAACTTAAGTAAGGTGCTGTCTACTTCCAGATATCAACATTCATAAGGCTATGCTCATTTATTTTCAAATATATACTTTCCCATGTCTTTAGTTCTTTTGGTGGTTAAACCATTTTTAACAACTTGATACCCCAAAAAATTGCTGCGACAGCTTGATCTATTTGTTTGTAACAAATGCTTCTCCAATGTTCCTTCAACCCTAATGCCTGTAATTTTCCTTGTCTTCACTATGTAGGTTTATTCATAATCCTTACAATTAATATAGTAAATACCATATTATTTTCCCCTTTAGGCCTGAAATCTGTTTTGTTTAATTTCAATAAATTTTCAACACTCATATCAGTTTTGAGCTGCTAAGATGATGTTGCTTTGCATGAAAATTTTTTGAAATTTCTTAATGGCTAATTAGCAGTAAGTGAACCATTTAAATGCTTTTACCCCGATAAATCACTAAGTGTTATTTGTTTATTTCTTTTTTGTTTCTTGAAGCACAACCTTATTAACATTGACATTCCAGAAGCAGACAGCACTGTATTTAAGTTTATCACCAGACCACGAAAGTCCACCTGGATACCTATCTGCATTGCTTCTATGATTGATATCAAAATTCATAAAGTTATGCCATTAATAAACAAAAAAACAGTTAAATAAATAACAATTTTGAAATATTTATCAGGGGAAAAACACTTAAAATGTTCACTTACCACACTCAGCCAAATAGAAATATTGAAAATTTTCAAGCAGTACAGCAGCAGTAAAGCAGTGCAGCACTTCAAACCCGATATAATGTTAAAAATTAATTGAAATTAATAAAAGATATTCCAGGCCCAAAGAGAATAATCTGGTATTTACCAGATTAATTGTAAGGATTGTGAAAAAATCTGCATAGAAAGAACAAGAAGAAATATAGGCATAAGGTTGAGGAATTTTCCAGAAACATTCGTTACACACAAATAAATAAATCAGGTGTAGCAGCACACTTTTGGATTGAAAATCACTTAAAAACACACACACCCACCAACCCACCCACACTCACAGAGTAATAAATGAATACATCCATTTTATAGAAGTGTTCATCTATCATCAATATTTTTTATTTTAATGATACGTTGTACCAACAAATTTCTGGATTAGTTGTGGGAACCCTTTTCTCTAATCTTGGCAGACCAGTTTATAAATTACTTTATAATGAAATTTGCATAACTGGTGCTTTTACTAGAAATTTTATAACTTGTAACAAATACATGATGTTAAAATAATATCTCATGAGTCCGATTTTTAAATCATTCTATTTGGTTTCACTAAAATAAGATTTACTCAGGACATATGTTTCGTGAAACTATTATCCACATCATCTCATCTAATTCCAAATTTTACTCACTATTCATTATTTATCTACCCTCAAAGTGTCATGCATCCTTGCCGAGGAGGTGCATAATACGTAGAAGCTGTGCAATAAACTGAACTTCTGGAAAACCTGGCGACCTTCCGGAGTATTTAGCCTTACCCAGGAATGCCAGGGTTTGCTTGGGTGAACTATTTTCTTATCTTCTTGTGAGACCTGAATGGAAACCATTCAGAAAATTAATAACTCACTCCTGAGGACTATATCTGCGTGGCCTCATATGTTTCAATTTCAACTCTCGAGGGTGTTTATTCTTCCGGGGTAATCTGGATCAAAGTATCTAAGGAACCAGGCAGAGGTACATGGAAACTATAGCCAAATATGGCCTTAAAGATTCTGAAGATGAACCTCCTATAAAAGGTGACTTCCGATGCCTTTTGTAGATCATTCAAACAAGAAGAAATAGTCCTAGCCTTAATTCAAGAACTCTAACTTAACAGGGACTGAATCACAGAATTAGGAGAATGTAAAATAAGTTAATTACATTACGGCAAGGGAAATTTACCTAAAGCCGTGTCTTTGACCTTAATGAAATTCAAAACTTACATCTTGTAGAAATCTATTTCAGTGATATCACCACGGAGAAAATTGACTGCAACATAAGAGGAGGGAAGAAAGGCCTACTGCTGAGCTTGGTCTATCTCCCCTTTGACTGCGGTGATCGACCCACCAGGGAGCTGACCAGTTATTTGCACACCAGACGATCTTTGAGTGCAACGCCAACTCCCATAATGAAATCTGGAGTAAGGATATCAACAAAAGAGGTAAATGACTTTTAGATTTTGTGCTCTCCAGTAATTTAAACATTCTTAATGTCGGTAATGAACCTACCTTTGCTAATCGTATAAGGTGGAATTATTATTGACATTACTTTCTGTAGGCGCATATTGCTATTCAGATTACCAAATGGAGGGTCTTAGAAGGAGCAACTATATATATGATAAAAAAAAAACTTCAATCTGTGCAGGAATCCCAGGAGAACCTGGTGCCAGCTCTATAAGCTGGATTTCTCAAATAAGATTGGTCAGATTGACATGATTAAATAGTTCGGTGATATCGGCAAGGTTGGCTACCTCATTCAAGAGGCCATACTTGATTGTTATCATGACAATTGCACCATACCATCACTGATAAAATCCAAGAAAGTATCATGGTGGACAAAAGACCTTGAACAAAGGAGAAGCAAAGTGAGACAGCTCTTTAACAAAAACGACTGAAATTGCTCTCGGCTCATTTATTTAAACTATTGAGAGCAGTTATAACCCAGGGTGTGATCAACAAAAGCGATACCGTACTAATTGGGTATAAAATAAGAAAGCATTTCTCCTGGGAATACACCGGTTTGATTCCTGTATTGATTAGAAGTGTACTGCGTGCAATCCAACACTAGATACCCGTGCGGTTTTTCTGTAGCCTTCTCAAATGCCTGTAACAGAAACCTAGACTTCTTTGGCTGGATCTGTTCGCACAACCTATCAATTTGCATTTTATCTCTATTGTTTTAAACATGACAACGTAGATTGCATTCAGAGATATAGTTCGAAATTTCTTTCCTTGTGGAAACACGTTTTCAAGTATGTAAGTAATTCCAAAATGTTAGTGATATGAATCTCAAGTAAAAAAATTTGAAACGTTTTGCCCGTCTGCTTCATACATTAAATAGTCTAAAATTGCTAAATCTTCCTCATTGATAGTCTCCAAAACTGGTATGCCTGCATGGGCCACGAAGCATGGACGTGGTTTAGGAGAATATTCTAGTGGATGACTCCACAACACTTTTTTCAACGGCTTGTCAAACATTTTGCCCTCATAGCTAATTAAAATTTTCACAAATGTTGATTTACTACAACGCGAAGGACCTGCAAATAGCAAGGTGCACGGAAAATTAAATTTAAAGTGTCGGTTTGTATACGTTGTGTGCAATTGATGAAAGGTGTGTAAACTTGCCTTCTTTTTTACCTGTATGGGTAGGAATCAATGCTTTCACACTGCACACATATTGTTGACCGCCATTCTATAGATTTTCGCTGAAGGCTTGGTTACTTGGTTACTTGGTGAAATTTACATTTCTCATATTTCCCGTGTTGAGAGTAATGTCTTTAAATTTTCCAGACAGAGTGCATCTTCTACTCACACTTAGTTTCTATGGTGTAACTTTTTGGGCCGGTCAATGCAAATCTGGAAATATAGGCATTCTTAACATACTTCTCTAACTCATCTTTCATACAGCCCAAAAATGACCCTGTGGGAGACATCCATTCCCTAATCTGTACATGGCAATAACAGAATCGGTGTTTGGTTTGCCTAATCTCCTAAAATTGGAATACAATTCAATTCTTTCATGGTCCGTGGATATGCAGCTATGAAGGTGTTAGTAGTGGAATTCAATTTCGGATTTTGTTCACTGTATCTCTATACCACGTACATCACCTCCACTGTAGCAGGTAGGTAAGACTGTATCTCTGCACCTGGTTATTAAGTATATCTATAAGCCTCGAATAATCTTTCACAAGCTCACGTGTGGACATATTGTCTCGTTGGCCATATTTTCCCCAAAGATTTCCCCTCCAATAATATTAGTTATGCCACCTCTCGCCTGCCAGGATTGTCTTTAATGGCGTCTTTGTCCAGTGCAACGCCTTCCTTTTCTAAAAATTGGCGCGACATACTCATTTTGCCTGGCAGGATTTTTGCAGTTTTTGGGCAACTGGAGGCTTCAGTTTTCATTTTCAGAAACTGGTTAACATAGTCCTGAAAAAGACCTTTTCATCAGTGAAGGGATCATAGCTTATCATGTCATATTCCCATATTTCACACAAATGAATTACTCTATAACCTTTCACTGGTGCTACTTTAATTTCGTCTACTATCCAAGTGCCTCTCATTTATCTTTCATCCTCTGTATGCATGCACCATGACTCTCCATCTCTGCACCTATGCTACACAGCTGAAACATAAGATTTTCGTTAATGCGCGATGGCAGGACGGGATGGTATAGTCTTTCGGGGGGAAGAATTTTACATTTTACATCACCACTCTCAAAATCTTACAAATTTGGAAAATTATCTATGTGGATTTTGGGATGCCCATGGGGTAAGGTTTGGTCTTGTTGACGAACGGGTACAAACCGCACTCGTTATAATAACACGTTTGTCTCCAGTAGCCTCGCAGTAGGTTTTCGTACAATTTGTACTACCGGTAAAGAAGGCAACTCGTGGATTGAGAGGTTTGGGGTAAGGAAAACTTTTGACAAATTCTTCCAGAGACCCTTCAGCCTTATTCTTGGCATTGAACTCACATTCCCAAATTTCAGTCACGTGATAGTCAGCGTCTTGCATCAACTTCATGACCTTTACGGTGACCTCGTATCTGGAGCTCAAGTTCTCGTTACCCGTGTTGTACAACCTTGAATTCCTATTCGGGTAACATCGTGTTCAGCCTTGGAAGAAACATCCATCAAAGAAATAGACATCCTTGTCTTCTTCAAGCCCAACTACTTTATGCCATGAAACTTAATTTGCCGAAGCCGATAAGCATGTTGTATGGTGGTAGATTGCCACTGCTCCGACCAAGACAGCTAGATGCAGGCTATTGCTTATTAGCTAAGGGGTACCCAACCTACCGGAAATAACAGAATTTTATTTCTAGACATGAATTGCTTCCTGTAATTGTTCATACATGCCTATGCAATGGTGAGGCATTCTCTAAATGGGTCAATACCGCTCTCATCAATGAATTGTTTTCTTAATTTGACTCGAGAGAAACAGGTCAGCTTTACAGTAAGTTACCATTTCTTTTTTCATGTTGAAGACATAATTTAGGGCACCATCTCATTCTGCCACTGATCTAATATCTTGGGGGCATCTACACTCGTGCCACCAGGACAGTAACATTTCCGCCCAGTTAGAGCACCAACATAATTTTCCTTGGTATTAAACAGGCAAGGGAAATAACCTTTACATTCAGAAAGGTCTTTGAAAAGCGTGACAGTGGCTTAGGAATGAAGTTCAGTGAGTTTTAAAATGTTACACTGTTATATTCATCTGTAAATTTTGCTTCCATTCATGATGAGCTCTGGGGTCGAATTTAGACTGCCCCACCATGTGCTTTAACAGGAATTGGCCATCATAGGACCTCAAGTTGTGTGCTATGACGATGTCACGGGATTCAAACACCAGCCATATGATGTGTCATCTAAACTCAAGTTAAATTTATAAGTATAGTCTGATATATATATATATATATATATATATATATATATATATATATATACATTTGCTTTCTCTGTAGTATATTAATAGTACACAAAAGATGTATTAAGAAAGTGATTATAAATTATATATGTTGGTAAACAACAGGTATTCATGCAGAAAATGGTGCACGTGTAGTTTCCTTATATATACATATATGTATTTCCTAAAACAATAAAACCATCCCCCAGAGGTAAAAGCATAAATTTTACACCAAGTAAATTACAACCAAATTGAAGGTAACTATTTCATCTGGTACGCCAAAAACGTGAACTAGACAGAATATTGGCCATAATATTTTCCTTGGTAATGGTAGCGAACTGCTCAGGAGGGGGTTTGCCGCCAGACTCATAAAAATATTGATATTTTATTTCTCCTAAATAAACATTCAATTGCTTCATTTATTAAGAAAAAAATAGTTTAGAATCTATTTGAAAAATTGATTGATTGGGTAATGTTGAACGGCTGCTTTTACTACTGAAGCACCATAGGCTTCAGTTTGGGAAAGGCAGAATTACAGGTCAGATAATAAAATTCTTCTATTAAGCTCTATATATAACGGCATGTATTGTCTCTCATATAAGAATAAAAAGTAACCATTATTGTATATTCATGCATTGTTGTTTATTATTAATAATGTATTATTATTTTATATACTTTATAATGAAATGTGTTTCTTATGATTAGTACTATGGCGAAAGATACAAGAGAATATAAAGGGAAGTATTGGAATTTTTTTATTTGTTTGTTTGTTTGTTTACATCTTAAAACTTTGTATATAATCATGAATAACTTTAAAAAAAGATACCATGAAAATTTGGGATTTGAAAGTTGAGTTCTTTATTTAATCGAAGGTAAAAGAAGGAGAATTAATTACATTCATAAAATAATTAGAGCCAGGCAGATAAATTTTATGAAAGCAATTATTTTGCTTTATCTCAATTTTATAAATGGAAAGCTCAAGGACGAGAATTAATTACATCCATAAAATAATTATAGGCTCCGCACTAAAGGTTTATCAAATTAATTATTTTGTCTCCGTTTTATAATTGGAAAGACACAGAAAATTAACCAACAGAGCTGGTTTTTCATACAAAGCTTGAAGACATTTTAAGAGGTAAGTTACTCTCATGTAGTCAAACTTATTTTTCCAAATAGGAGAAACAATATGTGGTTAAATTAGGATATATGGTAAAACTCTGCTACACAGGAAATAATCAGATTAAGCTTATTTTGATTTAAAGTAAAACACTAAAAATCATGTCGTCACATTAAAACTCTCTTTAAGTTTCACAAACACACTTATAAAAGTAATTTTGGTACATGTTTCGTGAGGTACATTCCTCACATTGTCAACCAAAACGACGACTGAGGAGCCAATTTCAGCAAAGTATGTATGTTACTATGCTTGCTCTGGTGGTCTGTTAATGAACTTAAACAATATGTTGTCTGCTTCCGTTATATCAAAATTCATAAGTTTGTATTCATATTTTTTTATGTAAATTTTTTCCCATATATTAAGTTCTTTCGGATGTTGAATTGTTTTTAGTAATTCCCAAATTCCCAAATTTTTAGTAATTCCCAAATTCCGTAAACATAAACAAATCAGATTGAGATTTTCTATGGAGTACTTAAATGTTAAATTTGGTGCAAAAATACAGAACCCGCGTTTGGATGGGTGGTCGGCTTAACTAGGCTTTGCTTGGGCACCAGGAAGCATGCTGTTTACCGGCTGAGTCAGATATTCATAGTCCCTTAAATTCAAGCTCATAGATTTCTAATGCAAATTATAACTCGTACAATAATTACATACCTTCGTCATAGATGATGTTGGAAAGTGTGTCCTTGTGCCGCCACACATCCCTCACACCTTTTAAGAAAATTTAGATTTCCACTGCTTAATTCATCTGATATTGCAGCAATTTGTGTTCTTAGATTGTCTTTCAGTTCTTCCAATGTATCATTAACATAATCCAATACCCAAATGCAGAAATTAACTCCACACACATTATTGCTGGCTGTAATTCCAGAACTATAGTTATTTCTACGGTTTTAAATTTTAAAGTTTAGTAGGATTCCAAGCCGAGGTATGTGAAATTCAAATTCCTATGTAAACTTTCTCATAGATTTCATTGAACATTATTCTAAAATGGTGTTTTATATTACGTTTCTTATAAAGAACACATCCCGTTTCCTTAAATCACCAAAAGCAAAACACGTGTTTTTACAGAGGAAAAACTATGAAATCGCAGAAAAGTTAGAACAAAGTACAAAGAAACCTCTGAAAATGCAGGAATCAGGAATTTTTCAAATCTTGGCTAGGAAAGCACTAAACTTTTCAAATTAAAACCCCATAAGAGGGTTTTATTTACATGACCATTTAGTAACACCAAAGTGTATTATTTGGAACAACTGAAAGACAACCTAAAAAAGAAATACTGCTTTAATTCCAGAAGATGAGTTCATGAGTATTAATTCAACTTTTCTTAAAAGGTGTGAGAGATGTGTGGCGGCACAAGGACATCGTTTCCAATAATTTATGTGATGAAGGTATGTGGTGATTGTACTTAAAATTTGCAAGAGAAATCTATATGCTTGAATTGAATACCTGATTCTGACAGCAAACAGCGTTTTCTCGGTGCCAAGGCAAATCCCCGTTAAGCTGGCCATGCATCCAAACAAGGGCTCTGTATGTAAGAAATAAGAAAATAGAGAAGAGTAATCTTGAATTGTGGAAAAGAGCAATATATCTAGTCCTTTATATAAAATTGACTATTGCTAATCTCTTTGGTTATTTGAAGCTGTTTATAAATGCTGGCGAAAAATAACTAATGGGAGCTTTACTGTTTTAGATGGCTGTCAAACGCTGCATGATTGTGCTGCTATTTGTAGGGATTGCCTTTTGCTATGCTGCTACAACTGCTACAACCTTGAAGAAAAAGAAGGAACATAATGTTGGCATATTTGAACTATTTGGTATTTTTGGAGTAGAATTGGTATGTATTATCGATTAATGGTAACTCCTGTATTTCATGCATATATAATTTGTTAGTACATTTTCTTTATTGCTTCAGGAATATACCTTTTTATAGTCTGTCCTTCTTGTTTTGCAGTTGACACTTGCGTTTGAAAATTTCTGAAAGTAAATTGGAATTTTTTGTATTACATTCACGTTTCCTTTCAGTTTTCTATTTTCTTCAAAGCCTGGCGTAAAGTATGTGTTTTAGATAAGTGACACGAGGTTCTCTAGATAATTAATTAAATACGGAATATTGGCCACCCATAGGGAAAGCATTGTTGCTGGGTCGAATTGGTGAGTCATTGGTTGATTTATTCCATTTATGGGCCCTCTTTAACATCTCAGGTCATCAGCATCCCAGTCAATGTAGGGCATGAAACAGTCGTTACTTTTACTCAGAGGCCTCTTCTATCAGGCCTCAGGTTCTTTTTGTGCCTAAATATACGATACGGGACCCACAGCTTTACTTCCTTTCCAAGGGTGGGCATACTTAGGATTTCACGCCTGAAAAAATCCATCGACCCTGGCCGGGATTTAAACTGCCATCTTGAGTTTTCCAGGGAGGAATGGCTACCACTAGAACAACAGAACGGAATGAATCATTGTAGCAGGCAGAGTTCTGCTGTGTGATGTGTTTTCCTGCATGCTGTGTTTTAAGTCCGAAAAGTTTTAATGTTCTTGTAAGAGTTATGGAGATTCAAAGAGAGCATTTTCCTACAATTTCAATTGTGGCATAAATGAAATGCAGTCACTTGAGCAATCGAGGTCTTTTGGGGAATTTCCTCCTTCATGTGCTGCTGTATTCTGCTGGTTTGGAGAATTAAAGAGGGGCGGCACTCTCTTAAAGATGAAGAGAACAATGACTGAGAAGAACATCACCTCTGTGGAAACAATCTTCAGGTTAGATCCAAGACTAACATACAAGGACATTTACCTGGCATTAGCTATTAGTTCGCCCAGTATCTTAACAATGCTTCATGAGCAAATTCATGTAAAAATTTATTCTAGATGGGTTCTCCACTATTTGTCTAAAGCAGAGAAGCTCCACTGGGAGGAATGGTTACAAGAAATGCTGCAAGGATTTAACTGCGAAAAGACTCGTTTTATTTTAAATATTGTTACAGCTGATGAAACAGATAAATCAGTTTGATCCAAAACTAAACTGCCAGTCTTTCATTTGCATCTTCTCTGATGACCAACCAAGCGTCAAAGTCAAGAAGCCAAGAAATGTGGGAATGAAAGTAGTTGCCTCTTTCTTCTCCCCAAGTGGTCACGTGGCAATCATTGTGCTCAAATATCAGAGAACTGCTACTGCAAAATGGTACGCATAAGTTTCCTTTCAAAAGTGTTCCAGAAAATCCAGGAACGGCGTCCTAAGATAGGAGTAAAGGGTATTTTCTATAACCATGACTATGTAACATTGGAATTTTACCAAAAACGGAAGCAAAACCAATGACTCATCCATCATATAATTTCAACTTGGCACTATGCAGTTTCCTCTTGTGTCCTACTGTGAAGAACCGACTTCCTGGTCATCAATTTTGAAGCCCCAAAGAAGCGGTTGCAGCATAAGAATAAGAGCTATCTGCAGTGTTGCAAACTGAGTGGCATGGAGGCTTTCAGAAGATATTCCAGAGGATGGAACGCTGCATACAGTGTCAAAAGAAAAACTTTGAGTAATTTGGATAAAGAATATTTTTCTCTAACCACTTGTTAAATAAAAATTATGATTTTCTCTAACACAAAATTTTTTGTCCCAAAGTTTATCTAGTGATAGTAGTCGTGCAATGTGACAACTTTGCATTTTTTTTTTCAGCAAAAGTTTATAAGGTATTTGTGGAGACTGGTGCCCTGGGTGGTGATTTTGCCTTAACTTGGAACCAGATGAAATGCTACAACAGGAGAGAGAAACCATATCAACAAGTTTTCCAGAATTATGTTTGGAAATGTTTCAGGGAAAGCATTATGGACTCGTTAAATGTTGTTAGAAACAAAGGAAAATGAAATAAATCAATTTATATATAGTGCATTTTTTCATTTTTGTCATGATTTGTGCCTTCCTTTCTGAATCATTAACTTCCCTTCCTTAGTTCAGTAATAAAAGGCAGGGTCATTCATTTCGTTCCAGGAGTAAAGAGCACATACATCAAGATAAGCACATCTTGGGTTCAGTTGTCTGGTCATTGGAGCGATTCAAAATCGTTGTAACCACGTTCAAATTGTTTTCCTTCAGGTCTGTCGAGACATCGACGGCTGAATTTGGGTTTGTTTTTGTGTTAATTTGTGCTTGTAATATCAACATTTCTCATTTTTTATGGTTAAACTAGTCTACATCTATAATATAAAAGGTTAGGTTAGATCTATATGTTACCTCAGTGTAAAAGTAAAGACTTCCCGACGCTCTGGAGGCCCCGCTCAGTGCCACCGCTGTTTGGGCTTCAACCATGCGAGCCAGTTCTGCTCACGGAACCCTCGCTGCCTCAGTTGCGGTGGCCCCCACCCCCGTGATGTGTGCCCGAGAACTCCCATTGAGACTCCCACCTGCACCAGCTGCAAGGGAGAGCACATTGCCTGCTACGGTCGATGCTCAGTGAGGCTGAGAATTATTACCAACTCTAGAAGGAAACGATCCCGCATTTGGCAGAGATGCACCTGCTCCAACCAACCAGAGCTCCAGAGCAACCACCTCAGCCAACCTGACAACAGCACAGGCAACAACTCCTTCTGCAACCACCACGCAGCATCAATCCTACGTAGCAATGGTGCAAAACATCCCTTTGATAGCCGTCCTCATACCTGAGCCAACAAACCACAAGCAACTACACCCACCACAGCCCGAACAAACCAACCCACACCAGACTCCACTCTAAATGCCCAGAGACGGAGGCCTTCTCCGCGGGCCGCGCGGACTGGGGAGGGGAGACAGATCCTGGAGCCGTCTCCCGCCCGGTGCGTGAGGCTCGGGAGAGGCCGACAACCTCTTGGCCTACCACAACCACCCTGCCTTCACCAAACCCAGAACCAATTAACCCCACCCATCACAATGGAAACGCCCCGTAACTGCTGAAGTGTTGTGGAATATTTGGCATACATATGGCAGGCAGTTGCAGGAACTTTGCACTCGTTTCCTGAACGCTCCTGACCCCTCAAGCAAGATGCTGATTGCCTTTGAGGCCATCGCCCTGCTTTTCAACGGAGACCAAGCAGACCAAAATGGGGAGCGGAATTAGGTTTCGCAACTCATTCCGTTTCGCATTTTGGAACGCGAACGGCCTTGTGGAATGTAAGGACGAACTTCAGCACTTTACTTCCCGGTACGCTCTAGACGCCATACTAGATAGCGAGACGCATCTCAATCAGTACAACCACTTCCGTCTCCAGAGCTACAACTGCCTGAGAACAGATCTTGTTATTTGTTTATCTAAGGACGCTCTTTAACATCTTAGGTCATCAGCGTCCCATTCTAATCAGGGCGTAAAACTGCCGACAAATTTTACTCAGAGGCCTTTTCTTTCAGGCTTGAGGTTCTTTATAGTGCCGCAAATGTACCACACGGGATCCACGGCTTTACTTTCCTTCCTAAGGAAGCCATTCTTACGATTTTTACGCCCGAAAAAATCCATCGATCCTGGCCGGGTTCGAACCCGCGACCTTGGGTTTAGAAGGCAAGTATGGTTACCACTACATCACCAGGACGGACGAACAGACTGTGGTGCCCCGGGAGGAGGTACAGTGATACTGGTCAGGAGGAACATAGTCCGCCGCCCTTTCCATATCCCACCTCTTCAGACCTTGGGGGGCGACAGCCGCATTTGTAGAACTCCAAGACACGGAGGTTCTGCTAATATCTGCATACCACTCTCGTTCTAGAGCATTCGTGGAAGCCGACTACCAATCCACCCTAGACCTACATTCTAGAGTCATTCTGGCCGGTGATTTCAATGCCAAACATGCGCGTTGGCATTGCACTCAACGAGCAGATACCAGAGGTAACGCAATCACTCACTTAGTAGATCAGGATCTACAACTACGAGTACAGGGTCCCTGGAAACCCACACACCATCCGCTTAGTAGAGGAAAGTCACCTGTCATCGATTTTGCAATCATCAAACACTTCCCACACCATCTCATTCTCACACCGATCAACACACTACATTCCGACCATAACCCCGTGTTGGCAGAGCTAAACACAAGGGTTGTCAGCCACGATGTCGCAAGTGTAAAAATCGAAATCGAATGGAAAAGCATTAAGGATTGCCTCAACACTATCATTTCTCCCAACCCTAAGATCACAGACATCCCCTCCTTAGAGATTGCAGTCTCATCTTCTTCCACAAGGTTACACGAGTGACTCACAGTTTCACGATCCACACCTTTCCACCCCCACACCCAGATTACATCTCATTGAATATAGAGCTCCTCATTCGCCAATCATGGGCAGCGTGCAGATTATTTTAACGACACCGCACGCCGCATCATTCAGGGGTCTGGAGACGCTTGCGCCACGAAATCCATGTCCACTTACGCGAGCACAGAAGGTTCGCCTGGGAGGACATCATGGCTAGACAGAACCTTGCTGATGGCGACGTGTGGAACATAGTTAAAAACCTCTGTGGACAACGAGAAAGTTCTCCCATCCTATCCATGGCACCTGAGGCCTGGTCTATGAACCCCAAGTCAAAGCAAATGTTCTTGCTGACTACTTGGAACAGCTCTTCAGGCCAAGAGAGGACCACCAGGATGAAAGCTTTTCAAGTTACGTTCGTCGGTAATTCCGACAACCGCCGGACGACGTAGACTATAGCGTTCCCATCATCTTCCATCCCAACGAATTCCAGGGCGCACTACTGCGTCTCATCCGCCACGGGTGGCCGAGGTCGTTAATGCGCGGACTTGTGAGCGGGAGATCTGGGGTTCGAATCCCGCAAGGACCGTCCTCCCTGACTGAGGTTTTTTTCACGTTTTCCTCTGTCCTCATAAATGGCAAATGATGGAGCCTCTCCACCCTAAACTTAGGCGTGGAACGTTTCATTCCTTAGAAAAAAAAATCCTTTCCCAATATATCATTTCATCCCATGTATCACCAGTGTTCACCGCCTGTGGTGCTACAGTAGTAAAAACGGGCGTTAAACACCATTAAAAAAATCTACTGCATCTCCATCCCAAAAAGGCTGCTGGTCCTGACGGGTTGACACTCCTCATGCTCCGCAACCTTCCTTTCAAAGCTTCTTGTAAAATCTAAAATGGGTAGAAGTTAAAATTCTAAATGTTTTATTGCTGTATTTCTAACGTGAGTGCAAATTCTTAGTTTGAAAAACCAAAATCTCAATGAACCGTAAATACTTCAACTAACGAAATTTGCAGCTGAAATGTAGCTGAAACTTATAATTTATTAGAAAGACATGCTTACTAAATGTGACGTAATCTGCGTAATATTCTAGTGTCATTTACAATTTCATGATCATTTTCATCATTGTAATTGTCGCCAAAATAGACGTACTACTTAAAGGCTTATTCATAAGCTATATACGTCTATTTTTGTTAAGTTAGGCTTTATCTTTAACGTTATCTATGGAATGAAGCATTAACAAGGAGTTATTGTTAGTCCATCCATAACACAGACCATCATACTCAATTGGTTACGTTCCGTTTCATTAAGAGAATCGACCCGATTACAAATGCGGTAGCAGAATTGCAAATATTTACGAAAAGTGGGTAGCTATAAAGTTAAGTCCACTTGCAGAATGTGCAAACTGGTTGAGGACATCATGTTTAAGTGCCCACTCCTGGAAGGAAAGAGACCTGTTATCTCCATAACCGGGGAAGATCTGGAAAAGGACGCCAACAACACAACCAAAATACTGCAACTAGTACAAGGAACAGATTTTGGAATACTATGAAGGCGTCCCTTCCAATCTGGTAGCACATAAAGCCGTACATGCTGACGTGGTTGAGAATGTTTAAACTCAATTGATCCCCCGATATCTACTTGCCTGCCTGCATGTCCGTCCATCCATCCATCATCTACCTACCTACCTACCTACCTACCTACCTACCTACCTACCTACCTACCTACCTACCTACCTACCTACCTACCTACCTACCTACCTACCTACCTACCTATAGCTACCTACCTACCTACCTACCTACCTACCTACCTACCTACCTACCTACCTACCTACCTAATTGAAATCTAAAATGCCTTTAATTTTACGCCTATTGATGCATTACCGACTCATAGTGCTGCAAGGGTGCACAGAAATAGATGGCAGCTATATTTTTGAATTTGTATTTTCTTCCTCATTTCTCTCTCTTAATGGTTGTTTAATGCGCTTCCGTGCATTAGGTTACCTTCTAGATTTAATATTTTTTTTACCACATTCACTTGTCTTTGCCTTTGAAGAACATAGTTTTTCGAGATATAACAAACGTTCTGTGAATATTTAAGTTTTTTTTTATCGTTTCTAGTTATGTTATTTTAGTTACATTGTTTCAAGAATTGCTTTATTTTTCATGATATGTTCAGGTGAGGCATTTATAGTGTCACAGCCATTTTACTCCGAAACGAAGAGGAAATGCGAATAATGTCTCAGACAAAATTTTAAGCGTTCATAAGCGGATATAAGACAGCGACCTTAAACCGTCCTTGAAATGGATATCCCAATGTCATTTCAAGGTCAAATTTATTTTTCAATTGGAATGGTATATTTTTTTTTTTCCGGGGATGGAAAGAGCATTTAGTTTCACTATAAAAGTTATAATAACTAGAGGGGGTAAATAATGTGATGCTAGACAATTAAGGTAGCAAATGTTTTTCCCTTACTTTCACTTCAATCTCTTTTATTTTCTTTTTGCAATGAAGGAAATTCATTTGTTTATACGCAGATGCTCATTTGTTGACATCGGTAAATAAATGAGTGCTCCTCATTCCTAATTCAAACCTTAAAGTACAGTTCCACTTCGTTTTCAATCATGTATATTTGATACACGAACAAAGAGAGAATGGATATGAATGTTCATTTATGGCGAAGCTCATACAAACGCTAGGGGAGATCAATATTATAATGCACTGGGAAACAGTAGGTTCTTTATTAACAACTGGAAAATACACTAGAATATATTAAACCGTGTATTAACATCTTTTCTTAATTAATGTTTAATGAGTATAAGATGACTTCGAAATATGTAAACATGGCATCCTGTTTGATTCATCACTCCCTTTAAACAATAATTTAACCGTTGAAAAAGTATGTATTTTACCACTGTTTCCACACAAAATTTCATTCTACGGCATAATCAATTCAAAGTACACACACGTCAAGGTCATTTCTTAACAAAGTACAATGCTTAGTAAGAGAAACGCACAGAAGCTGAGTATAAAAGACTTACTCCAGAATACACATTAGCTTAACTAAATAACACTAACAATGGCCAAGACGGGGCGATATGTCCCTCCCTCGACCCCGTCGATTTCTAAGGAAGTAATTTAACGGCGAAAAGTACGCCGCAGCCCAAAACCGCAAAAGCTAGGAAAAATAACTGCTGATAATGAGAAATTTTAAGCGTGTTGTTTGCTTAGTGTACATGGATGATATTTTAGCCTTCAAGAGAACAATCGAAGAACACGCTGAAAATCTAAGACAAATATTTGATGAAGCTAATCTGGAACCTGGTATAGAAATTGTCATTTTGAAAAGTCAGAGGTTGTATACGTTGGACATATTGTAAGCAAGCACCGGATGAAACCCGATTTAAGCAAGGTAGAAGTAATTAGAAAACTAGCACGACTCACTGCTGTTAAAAAAGTCAGACAATTTTAGCAGCTGTAAGATTTTACAAAGCATACATTGATGAGATCTCAACTATTATCAGGCCGCTTTATCAATTGTTCAAAAATAATGAAAATTTTGAATGGATAAAAAATGCGGATATCGCTTTTAATGTATTAAAAGAATGCATTAGCTTCATTGCTTGCACATCCACTTTTTTTTATTTTTTTTTTAGCATGTGATACTTACTTGCAACCATGGAATTTCTGCTGTAGTTACTCAAATATAAGATGAACTTGACAAAAGGATAAATTATATTAGTAGATTATTGACTACTCCCGAGATTAATTATACCACTACAGAAAATAAATTACTAAGTATTCAAGTTGGAGTGAAGAATTTTCGAATTTATCTTTTCGGACATAAGCATAGTATTTACACTGATCACAAAGCATTAACGTGGTTCTTAAAAACAAGAAGTTCTTTAAGCGCTAGACTAACGATATGGGTATTAGTTCTAAGTGAATATCAATTTCCCGTAAATCACAGGCCCAGAAAACTTAATGTAGTACCTAATGCTTTGTCCAGGCTACGGTGCGAGGATCATCCTTTGCAGCTGAACGAAGCGGTGGTCTATCAACCACACTCTGCTCGGGCTGACGAGCCGCAGACGAACGAGAAGAGTCTGGTTGAGGCGAAACTGTAGC
Source organism: Metallyticus violacea (assembly GCA_030762175.1). NCBI lineage: Eukaryota > Metazoa > Arthropoda > Insecta > Mantodea > Metallyticidae > Metallyticus > Metallyticus violacea. The sequence goes on from CM060846.1 coordinate 38,928,732, forward strand.
ATTTAGATCCATGTTTATCCCGCATGTACCTCAAAGAAAAAGCAGAAATTGATTAATACTGTCAACAATTGGTTAATGAAATTAAATTAGGACTTAATTACTTGGTAATTACAGTTACTGATGCTGTACACTATGTGAGAAAATTGCAAGAACATAGGATTTTGATTCATGGCTTTATAGTTAAATTAGTAATTTAAATTCCTTATGATGCTACTTATAACGCTCACTAAGGAACTAAAAGAACTCAAGCTGTAATTTAAAAAAAGGGGTTTTGGTCGAATTTAAAGGAGGATGTTAAGGTTTGTGTTTAAAAAATGTCAAACTTGTGCAATGAGACAAATTAACTACAAAGCCTATAGCGCCTTTAGGAATTTCTGATACGGCTACGAGGCAATTTCAAATGATTTTACAGAATCGTTAAATGTAACGAGTGCCGGAAATAAATATATTTTGACGGCAATAAATCACTTTTTCAACCTTCTAGGAGCCATAGCTATATCAAACCAGTTAGCAAGCACAGAATATTTAGCAGATATTAGTCACCTGAAAAACTATTACCAGATCAAGGAACACATTTCGTTCCGCTTTATTAACCGCAATTTGCAAATTGTTTCGTGTTAAGCATTTTAATAGTAGTACTATGCATCCCCAATCGAATTCGATAATAGAACAATTTCACCGATACTCATATGATTCATTATCAATGATGGTTTTGCTTTACAAAATTGATTGGGACTGATTACTTATCGATCACCGTTACCCACAGCAATGCTTTAAAGTTAATTTTACTTTCCTTACGCCATAGAAATGCCATTTCCCGCTATGATTGATCGTTATGGACACGAGACCTCTTTTGCGGTAGAATATATACAGGATATGAACGAATATTTACAAGAAATATATAATGACACGTATTGATTTTTTCCCATTTGTAAACGTGCTTTTCTCTACTATAGTTCTAACGTTTCGTCGGACACAGGCATACTGGAATTGCATATTGACACTAGATATCACTCAAATCAGGCTGGAGGAGCATTAGACCAATTTTGATTCAGGGGCAAACGTTATCAAAAAGGTAGCGGTTTATTTTGCTGCTCTCCATGGTCTATTCACAATCAGATTGCCGTTTTTCAAGATCAGCATAAAAGGCGTTTAAATTGGGCGTCAATATGCTTGCCGAAGTTGCAAGTTCGGGCATTTCCCCAAAGGAGTCGTTAAAGAATAGATTGAAGGAGGCGGGATTTAATTTGAAGAGGAAAGTGACGTAAAGATAGGTTCTGGAAATAAGCGCTTATTAAAGTGTCCGAAAGGAAAACAGAGCATTCTGTCCAAGGCTAAACGCCGAAGACAAAAGGTACAAGACGTGTTTTCATAATGGCTAACAAAGATTGTGACGAGTCGCTGGTGCACATGAGTTCGGAACTAGACATCTACAAAGACTATCCCGTACAAATGAACGTGCCGGAGTACCGCTGCCCTTCACTAAATCCTCAAAACGCGTCAATCTTATTGCCTGTTCCATTGCTTTCTCGGCACTGATGCACAATGGACAGTGTTTTGTAAGAGGGTGGACCATCAATGTGGATGTAGAAGGAAGGGGTGGTTGTGACGTCATTTTTCGCAAAACTGTTAGAACTTGTTTGCCGTTAACGTTCCAACTCTTTGATGAATTGTGATTTTAGAAAATGCTCCATTTCCGGGAACACTCTAAAGGTGGCACAACGAATGTACCTTGTGTATTACGTGTAATTCATTTTCTCAAATGCCTCACTGGAGAGGTGGGTGTGAAGCAATTATAAGCTATATGCCGTTATTTGATTTTGCACTTCTGTCTCTTCTTTCTTCTTGTGATAGATGATGTAGGTTACTATTCGCTGTAGACTTTCAAGTGTCCTCCATTCCTCCATGTTCAAAGATATGCAACTTCCGTCCATCTTGATAATAATATATTGCGAACCAAATGCATGTTTAAAAAGTATGGATAGTTCACCGTTTAGCTGCCAATCTTTCAGATATCGAGTCAAGACAGGTATTGCCTCAATAAGTTTCTGCCACTCTGTCGAACCCAAGATCATCGGGCTGCGTTGCACACCTACGGTCACCACTATGTTGTTTAGGGCATAGACGAAAACCCCACGCCCGTAAACTTGGTCCGGTTGCTGTTCAAGAATAATATGTCCGTTAGAGGTCGGGTCTGCTCCGCATCATCCTGATGTGGGGTCCGTTGTCCTGTGTTGTTCCTGGGTCGCGTTGGCGTTGACACTGTAAACAAAAACGGACCATTTGTAGCTCACTGTGGTTTTACCAAGTACAAACACGCGCTCACACGATGGTGATGATTACTTACCTGTTCACTTCTCTGAGACCAACTGGCAGAGCGAGATATGTAGTTTCTATGCTGTCACATGCGCCTCCTAAAAAGTGAAAATACCATGATTAGCAACATAAATTTAACAGCGCCTTATTCATCTGGAAAATGCACGATTCTTTTCGATACGATTTGCACCTCTAATGTGTAGTTTGTGTGCTTTTGCTCTTGTATGCATCCTTGTAGATTTTTCGAATGGCATCATCATTGTGATTAAAATCACTTATGCTGTATTTTGAAAAGAATTTCTCCTTGCACAAATTGCGCCAACGGTGAGATAGGTAATGACGCAATGTCCACAGGTCTGCTACTTCGCCTTGCAGCCTTCCAGATTTGTGAGTACATTGTACTAAAGTATTGGTTTATGAAATTAACAATATGAGCCGAAAGAGGATCAATACCACCGCTATCAAAATATTCTCTCCGATCGTTATTTGATACAAAGATACAGACCCAATGTTATCTGGTTTCCTGCTAGTATCGGTGTTAATGACAACTTCTATAGGTAGATGTCTATTATACAAGTTTACAGAAGACAATTGATCACAGGCGTACACTCCTAAAAAGTGTGATTGAGTAGGGGGCACTTCGACAGAAATCGGTTTATTTGCAATGTATTCATGACACCAAGATAGTGCTGTCAGCATCAGTTTCAATACTGCGATGTACTTCTTCCAGCACCAACAGCTTTATGGGTTCTGGAGTCTATTCTTTAAAACCTATACTTATAGTCATGGTGTCGTGACGTTGTCCAGAAATGCAAGACTCGTTGACACTCATATCGGCTGTTAGATTAGAGACCATAATGGTACAGCCGTGAGAATATTGATATCTGGAAATGCAATGCCCTTCATTATTAAAGTGAATCCCGAGGTCATCTTGAAGAGCTTGAATACATTGGAGAAAATGTTCGTCATCGAAATTAAGATGTAGGGGTTTTGAGGAAAAAGGCTGTCCGTGCACATACAATTGAAATGAATTCATTTTAGAGTGCCGTAAATTGTACGTTTTTTTTTTTTTTTTTTTTTTTTTTGTTAATGCTGCCGTTGAATGTCTGGTCAGCGACCATTGTAACAACCACCCTTCTGGGGACATAACCGATGAAAACGTCGCTACTAACTCCCTTTGGAATGTTGAGAGCGTGAAATCCTACATCTTTGAGATGGTACATGGCTTTACTCTTTGATAACTCAGCCTGATGTGCAAGCTTGATAGTTGGTGACGATCACACAGCTTCCAAAATCAGTCTAGCAGACTGAATCTCTATGTAGCCTTTAAAGTCCTTAATGTGCGAAAAGAGATGAAAATTGGGCGAAAAAGCGAGAGTCTAATGGTGACTCTAACATTGTTCCTGATTAAAGAGTGCATTGCAAAGATTTCAAAACATCTGTACAACTTTGCTTCCTTTAGTATAGTCATTACGCCAGTGAATTCCTTCATTTACCGAATATGCCTCCATTATTCCTCCCTTGAGTTTTTCCCAGAGCGAGGACTCTAGTCTGGCGTTCATGATATCTTCCGAATAATTGAACAGCGTTTCAATGTAAGTTCTATAGGGTAGCCTGACTAGAAACGGTGACATTGTAGAGTGATACTTCTACCTGTTGAAACAACGAATTTAGAGTATTATTTACAAAGGTAGTTTGTTTGTCCTCTTTCAAGTCATTTTCCCCGCCATCCACTATTCGAACGAACGGCTCTAGTACGCCATAAATCATGTCGAGGTAATTGTCAGCATTGCCAGGGTAATGAAATGTTTTGGTGGCATTTTTATGAGTGTGTTTTGAGGATTTAGTGAAGGGCAGCGGTACTCCTGCACGTTCATTTGTACGAGCAAGTCTTTGAAGATGCCTAGTTCCGAACTCATGTGCACCAGTGACTCTTCATAACCTTTGTTAGCCATTATGAAAACACGTCTTGTACCTTTTATCTTCGGCGTTTAGTCTTGACAGAATGCTCTGTTTTCCTTTCGGACACTTTAATAGGCCCTTATTTCCAGAATCTATCATAGAGTCTATCTTTACGTCCGCTTTCCTCTTCAAATTAAATCCCGCTTCCTTTAATCTATTTTTAACGACTCCTTTGGGGAAATTCCATAACTTGCAAAGTCGGTAAGCACATTGACGCCCATTTTAAACGCCTCTCTACCTAATGCATTTATGCAGGTCTTAAAAAACGGCAAAATCATTCTGAATAGACCATCGAGAGCAGCAAAATAAACCGGTACCTTTTTGATATCGTTTGCCCCTGTATCAAAGAATGTCTCGATGGTCTAACGCTCCTCCAGCATGATTGCATTAATATCTGGTGACAGTATCCAGTTCCAGGATGTCTGTTTCGAGCGAAACGTTAAAACTACAGTAGAGAAAGGCTGTGTACAAATGGAAAGAAATCGCCGTAACTGTTCCTTAAATCTATGCTCACAATTTTAAAATCCTGTTGCTTCAAAGGTACCGAGTTACGGTGAGTGAAGGACTTTTAAATAGTCATGTAGTTATTGTTGAGTTTTTCATACTCTACAGAGACGTTTTCAAACGTCTCTGTACTAGCTTCAACTATTGATTCGATATGATTAAAACAAAACCGTTTTCCCTCAAGCTCGTGAATAATGCATCCATAGATCATTTCACGGACAATACAACTTCTACATT